>OW028579.1:36444668-37832168 GCA_932294295.1 Alitta virens
TTGCCTGATTAAGCACTCGAGTGTGGATGGAGGGATGGAGCCTCTTGGTCTAAACAAAAAACTACCCACTGACACAGAGCAGCGCCACAGCAATTTACCACCACAGCAATCAATTACAACAGCAATTCATAAGTCAGATCCAAACGTCATATTAAAAGCTGCAGACATCTTGGATTCATACAGCCATATTTGATCAGTTCAGCCACCAGTCATCTGAGAATCGGTCGTGTTTTCATCTCAGCTGAATTTCACACCCAACTGGCTTGAGTCGCATCCATGAAAGCAAGCTCTTTGGAAGCAAAACAACCAATTAAGCGATTGGCAACCAACCAAACAACCAATTTATACCACACCTCCAAAAGAAAAACACAGAAAAAGGGAATCTGTAGGACAGAGAACTGTTAGTATCACTGTTAGTATCATCAGGCTGCCTTAGTCTTGAGATCTACACATCATCCACAAAGTTAATAGAATACTAAGGTGTATAAGAATGGACTCATTCCGCCTCCCTGAATCATGCCTTTGCGATAATGACATAATACAGAGCTCTATGGGCATACCATCTCTTGTAATACACAGCTCAATGGGAAATACAGCTGGTAGCAAGCAATGTCTGGGTTATGAGGTGGTAATAAGCAAGAAATGATAAAAGAAATTGCAGCCATGTCCTAAGGCAACACACATATAGACTGGCTTGGGAGTAAAGCTCTGTGTTGGGTGTATTTTTATAGATAATAATAACAGCAAAGAGATTTGACAGAGGTATGTAGAATATTATACACACTACAAAGAAACTCATACAAAATTTGCACATTATGAATTATTTTGTTTAAAAAATCTTTTCAAAAAGCTTTTATTTTTTATCTTACAAAATACACCCACTTCTGCTGTCAACTATACCAAACAATTCCACCTTTATAATCAGAAAGACATCTCCCTATTTTCTGCAGTAATAGCATCACATTTGCTGTGAAGGCCATGCAGAGATGCAATTAATTTCTAGACATCTCCTCAACAACTGCTATTGTTAACCTTGACATTCAGCAATATTAATTTGTTCCACGCCAAGAAATTGAAAAGCTACGTTGCATCTGCAATGTCATTTGATATGTGACAATGACATTGTTAAAAGGAAACTCATTCATTCGTTCATTCATTCATTCATTCATTCATCCAGTTGCATATGAACATTTCCATGCATCTATGACAATATGCCAAGTCTAGTCTTTTAAGAATGTTCTAATAAGAGGACAATGAGGCCTCGCTCTGCATTATGACGTCACCTGTCACTTCAGACGTCATTTGTATGCAGAGCTTATGTCCAAATAAGGAGCTCAGCGTCATTTACTTTGCGGCGACGTTATTATGACCGTCCTGTTGGAATCCTGTTGCTCAAGATCGCTGTTTGACAACAAGATGAAGTCATCCCAAGATAAATCCCATCACACCTCATTCACCTCATGCATTCTCGTCCCCTCATGCCATTAATTCAATCCACTTCATTTCACATCAACTTTCATAATGGCCATTCATGTTGCATTGTTTGCAAATGCATTCTACAATCTCATAAGGCATTGGACTCATCACACATGGTCATGAGTATGAACCGAGCCATGTGTGTGTGTTTGTGTGTGTGTGTGTGCGTGCGTGTGTGTGTGTGATTAGGGCTTTACGTCCTGTATTTCTGCACCAGTTGGGCTAATTAAGACAGGCAGAGACCATGGGAATGAGATGAAGGATGAAACGGCCATCCAATTTAGGTTCGACCGGGAATCGAACCCAGGACCCAGCGGTTGGAAGCCCAAAGTGCTACCTCTGAGCTAGGCCCCGCCCCTCATGCCATGGAGGAACTGAGCAGATCCTCCTTGAACCACTGCTCTACTCCACTCAGGTGAAAATGTTTACCTGGCTAAAAGCACTGCCTGCAGGTAAATCTGTGTACTAGGTTGGGTACTCCCCAGGGAGTAAAGAAAGGCTCATGCTTAACCAGGCCTGCTATTGGTGTACATGTAATTGTAAAGTCTGTTGAAACGTTGAGTGATGACAGACTGTAAACTTTACATTAACATGTACTTCATTTCCCCACATTTCATTTCTCATTACCATAATTAATATCAAAGTCAAAGTCAAAATATGACTTTGTATGCTGATCTGAAACCATTTCAAACCATAATTATCCTATCCAACACAACCCCCAGAAACAAGGCCCTGTCAACACGCAACCATCACTATGGCAATCACGCGTCACCATAGCAACCAGCAAAGCGTCCCGGAAGTAGTTTGCAGCCATGCGTTTGAGAAGGGCAATCGGGTTAGGCAGGAAGGAAGTCGCCTCATTGCTATGGAAACCAAAAGTCGCTACGGAATGACTTGAGAATGTAGCCATTCCCAAGGGCCTTTGCTCACTCAGTTGCCCTGGAAACCACTATGATCTTCAATGGAATTTGTCACAGAAGAGCAAAATGTCTCGTTTTATTATTTACTGTCTATTTTCATCCAAGTTAGACTGAAGGTCAGACTATTTAACGCCTCTTATAGACCAGTACATGGCCAAATGTTCAACGTGCGTTTTCCATGAGAAGGGTAAACGCATGGTTTTTAGCTATTAATAATGAGGCAAAAACCATGCGTTTTCCATGCGTTTATCCAAACGCATGGAAAACGCACTAAGCACATTTGGCCATGTACAAGCACCAGTCTTTCTCAATTGCAAACAGTATGTAACACACGATCACCTACAAACACTTCTTCATGAACAATTGACATTTAGAACGATTAAAAAATGGCGGGAATAACTGACCTGTAGGTTGAAAGTAACATCTAGCGGATTGCTGCACGGGTTGACGACGGCGTACACGTGCAGCTGAACTATGTCACTGACGTCATGCAGGCATGTGGTCTCCCCCTCTCCACTCCACGTGCAGTTGCCATGGCGATCTGTAAACAGAAGGAAAAAATTATGCAAGACATCATAACCAGATATTAAATGCATGAAAAGCATCCATTCAACATTGACCAGTGGTAAGGAATCAAATCTGGAACTAACAGATGACCTGGCTTGTCCCTCAACCTCTAAACTACACAAGCTGGTGGAAAAGTACTTCATTGATAAGGCTGTGAAGTTTATATTCTATGAATAAATATTGACTAGGTAATTAGGAATTTAACTAAATCATTCCAAAATGTAGTCCGACAAACTGCCTCACGATGACGCGCTTGCAAATGGCAGCAAAATGTATTTGCATTTTAAACCCCAAATATCTAAGTCTATTAACTACTAAACAAGTTGAATGAAAATGATAATGATTTGGGGCCACATTCCACTTCCATGGCAACCAGCAAGGACAATGTCAACAAAAAACATTTGCCTATGAGTATGTCCCCACAATCATGCACTTCACATTCTTTGCTAGCAACACATTCACCTGCATGGCAACCATTTTCCTAAATCATCTCAACAAGCTACCCTATATTGCGCTTAGTACATTCTAATATAACACAGCCTATCTTCCTACTCACCTACTAGCAGACCATGCAGCATTCCTAAACATCCATATTTCTTGCAATTTCCATCAAATTCTACCTCTAGTTTCACAATAATAAATGGAAATGGCTGGAGATCTGCTAACTCCCATCTTAATTGATTCTAATTTAATGAACAATGCCTGGCAGCTCTGCATCAATATCTCATGGCAAGTGTGGGGGTTTGCATGTCTCAGTCTGCTATATTCCTGTCAGGGAACTCCCAAAAGATTAGACAACTCATTTACAAATTTCTTCCCAACTCAGGAGGATGACTCCAACACATTCTAACGCATTTAGCCATTTTCAGAATTATTCTGCTGCTTTTCAGCTTTGGCTGTAAGTTGATTAGTAACAGCAAATGTGGAAATAAATCTAGAAATGGTAATACTAGTGTTTCAAACTATCATGCTTAAACACTACATCCTTGAAAATAAGTACATGGCCAAATGTGCCACGTGCGTTTTCCATGAGCAGGATAAATGCATGGAAAACGCATGGTTTTTGCCTAACTAAAATGAGGTGAAAAACATGCGTTTTCCATGAGTTTATCCAAACGCATGGAAAACACATGTAGCACATTTGGCCATGTACAACTTATAATTTGCTGTTTACCAACATATGTATATGCATACCAGCAGGGTTATTTACAGCAATATTGACTCTATATGAAGTCCATGATGGACTAACTATATACATGTATTAAGGTATATTATGATCTGAGTTATATACCAGTTATGTGTCAGTGACTGCTTTATATAGTCAACATTGAAATATGTCATGAATGTGCAAAAATCCTGGCTTAAATTCCACCTTGATATTTTAATGACCTCCTAGAAAGTATGTGCACCGTATCAAGTGAGATTTTGTTCATGATGCATGCAGGTATCATGAAGTATACTGTGTTGTTCACATTTCACCCAAAGCAACAAATTTCCAAAGCATAAAGGGGGTTTCACACATAGCCGGATCAGACGCAGGAGCGTCCCGGAATGAAATTTCGTCAAGTCCGGGGCGGTCCGGGCGAAAAAGTTAGAAATGTAAACAAAAACAAATAATTGGGCGGTGTGGACACGAAGGCAAGACGGAGACAACAAGGAGCAACACGGTCATGACACGGATGTGTACGGGTGCTACAAGGATATGTACGGAGGAGCACGGTTAAACAAGGCATGAGCCACGGTTGTAGCCGGAGGTAACACGACTGTGCCGGAGTGAACCGGATGTTACACGGGGCCTTCACGGATATACCCGATCGTTACACGACCGTACTACGATATCACTACGGAGTTAAGCGGTTTTCACCCGGATCGCTCTGAAATTGGTATTTAAACTGGCTGCGTTCCACTGTCCATCATTCCACTTCGGACTACCATACTGCAAAGGTGTTGCTGCTACTACAGAAAAAATTGGATATGTCTTTATCACACTACGACAGGGTGGAATTGGATTTAAAGTGCATGGACATGCAAGTCCAGCTATTGACTGCTGCTAATGATATAATTCTGCAAGAAGAACACAAACTGCAAGATGATGCAGTGAGGGCCACAACATCAACTGATGAAGATGACCTATTAGAAAATGCTCCTGCTGCACCAAGACGAAGAAGAAGAAGGCAAATGTGGGTGCGACCTTGGCTGCTAAGAAGACCTCTTTATGGGCAGTATGAAAAACTGATGGCTGAATTGACTGCAGAAGATGTGGGTGGCTTCAAGAATTTCATGAGGATGGAGCCTGACTTATTCCATGAAGTTCTTGCCAGAGTGGGACCTAGGATTACAAAGCAGGATACCTTTTGGAGGAGGGCCCTTGAACCTGGATTGAAACTGGCTATTACCTTGCGCTACCTGGGTACGGGCAACAGCTACAAGTCTCTGCAGTATGGATTTAGGGTAGCCTTCAATACCATTTCTATCCTGGTCATCGAAGTCTGCCAGGCCATCATAGACGAGTACTCAGCAGAAGTCATGCAGTGTCCTGTAACTCCAGAAGCCTGGAAAGCAGTTGCCAATGGATTCTACAACAGATGGAACTTCCCCCACTGTGTCGGCGCCATTGATGGGAAGCACGTTGCCATCAGATGTCCTGCCAAGTCTGGATCCCTGTTCTACAACTACAAGGGATTTTTCTCTATTGTCCTACTGGCTGTAGTTGATGCTGAATACAAGTTCCTCTACGTTGACATTGGTGCCAGTGGATCAGGCTCAGATGCTGGAGTGTTTAGCCAGACAGAATTGAAGGAAGCGCTAGAAAGTGGGAACATTGGATTACCTGAACCAGATAACCTGCCTAATGATGACCAACCAGTGCCTTACTTCATAGTTGGGGATGATGCCTTTGGACTGCAGACTTGGATGATGAAGCCTCTGCCTCACAGGAACATGAGCATGGAAGACAGAATCTTCAACTACAGACTTTCTAGAGCTAGACGGGTGGTAGAGAATGCATTTGGACTTTTGGCTGCCAGGTTCAGGTGTCTCCTCACAACAATGCCTCAAAGTCCTGACAGAGTGTGTACCATAACTCTTGCTTGCTGTGTGTTGCACAACCTACTGAGGGTGAGATATCCAACTGCTCAAGTGAATGCTGTGGACCAGGAAAATGCAGACATCCATGAGATCATCCCAGGTGCATGGAGGGACAATGCTGTCAATCTACCAGACATGGGACATGTGTTCAGAGGCAACACCAACAGAGCAGCCAAGGAAATGCGGCAATACTTGGTCAGCTACGTGAACTCAGCAGCTGGGAGTGTACCATGGCAGCAAGACAAGATTTGAAAACAACACGAATGATGTAAGTTTCAACATTTAATTAATAGCAAACTTCAGACTTCTGCAGCACACAAGTGCAAAAAATACACATCATTTAATTATTGTCATGTAATACAGTTTACATTGTTCATTACATTTAACTTCATCGGTATACAGTTCACATGCAAACATAAGTAATAACAGTTCATTGTTCATTTCAATAAAGTTCATTGTTCATTTTCAGCTCAACATTACTCGGTTGTGGTAGTTGGAGGCGTGGGCACCGAAAAGGAGGAGTTATGGTCATCACCACCAACCATTCCCCCCACACTAGTGTTCAACAAGTAGCTGGTGAGCGAAACATCCTGAGGCGTGCTGCAATCCTGTGGTGACATGGAAGGACGACCATGAGAAGGACCTGAAGTCAACCAGGCCTGACTGATAATGGCAGAAGATGTCGCAGGAGGGGGGGTCGGTGCAGGCACAGACGAAGAAGAAGGGGCAGCCGACACGAGAGGCTGGGGCGAAGGGCCGGATGGAGTAGCGAACATCCGGGCAGCAGGGCTGGATGAATGCTGTGCGAACATCTGGGCAGCAGGGCTGGATGAATGCTGTGCGAACATCTGGGCAGCAGGGCTGGATGAATGCTGATGATGAGGGAACATCTGCACAGGAGGACCGGATGAACTGGCTGTAGGAGCAGGGAGGACGAACTGCTGCTGATGCTGCTGAGGGACAGGAGGCAGAAACTGATGATACTGCTGTTGCTGTTGCAGTTGCTGTTGCTGCTGCTGTTGCTGTTGCTGCTGGCGCTTGCGACGATACGCCTGCTTAAACTGCATCAGGCTGTTTAAGGTTTGGGCCTGGTAATCCCACCAAGTCTCGGTGTCCATCTGCATCACCTCGTGGTAGATCATGTCCGTGAAGACCCTCTTGGACAAGCTGCCTGAGTCTGTCGGCTGACTCAACTTGCTGTGCATGTCCCTCTGCAGATGGGTGGCTTTTTCAATCAGCTGGAAATAGGAAAAAACACAACATTAGAGTAAGTCACATGGCAACTGCAATAGCATGTGCATTATTGACAATGTACTGAAAAGACACATCACCATACAGTGAACACTGGAAGTGCCAAGAAACAAAGCTACCACTTTCTACTATGGAAAAGCTACAACTTTAAAATGCAAGATTACAATTACAACTTTAAACTGCAACATTACAATACGATTATCTTGATTATCATGGCAACTGAAGCAGTATACTTACTTGAGTGACAGCTTGTGTAGCAATTCCATCTCCACTAGCTGCAAGGCTGGATGCATCACAGTCATGATGATGACGAGGCTGACGTCTGGACGTCTTCTTGCTTGGAGGAGGGGCCCCCATCTTCCTCGTGCTGCTGCTGCTGTCGCCCTTGTAAGGCCCACCCTTGGACCTGCTTGTATCGGAATCCCTGCCACCATCATCCGAACTATCGACAATGACCTCCTCAGCTTCAGACGTGTCATCCTCAGTGGTAGGTCTGTTGCTGCTGGTTGGAGTTTTGGCTGATAAGCTCTGGGAAAGCTGCCCACCTTTCTTTCTCTTCCCAGCATCAACCCTCTTGATGTGGCGTTCGAGGTAGCCGAAATTCTCCATTATCCAGTTGTCCCGGTCTGTCAGGATTCTAGCTGCCCCACCAGAAGGCTTCTTGGTTGGATCCGTGAGCTTCCCAACTGCAGTGCGCATTGAGTCTATCCAAGTTTTCAGCTGCTGCGCAGTACAATCCAGCTCCTTCGCCTTCTGGTCTAGCATTCGCGATTTTATGTCTATCCGCTTGTATTGAGCAAGCCGCCGGTTATACAACATCTCCTGGGACCGGTACCAGTCGGCCACATCTTGTTCCTGGTCTTCTGTGAGGTTCAGGGCTTCCTTTTTCTGCCTCTTCGCTCTTGCTGCAGGTGGGGGTGGAGCTGCAGTAGGAGGTACTGCAGGTGCAGCAGGTACAACTGGCCCAGGTAAATCTGGCATGCCTTGTGGACTTTGCGGTCTTGAAGAGGTATTACTGGCTACATCTTCTTCAACAGCAGCAGGTGGTGCAGGTTCCTCTTGGACAACAGTCTTCTTGCCAGGCCTCCCCTTTCGTGTCCTAGGTGGCATGGTGGTTAATTCAAGAAACGGCAGTAGCAGCAGCAGCAATCCAGAAGGTAATATCCAGAAGAAATGGTGGATGATAAATGAATTACTTCGATGATCAACGATGAACGGCGGGCGGTGGAATGATGCTTCTCCAAAGACGGCGGTTGTATATATACTCAGGCATCCGTACTCACTCCGTGTCAGTTTAATTAACTCCGTCTTGACACCCAGTTCACTCCTGTATGTCCGCATTGATCTCGTGTGACACCGTGTACATAACGGAGTTAACCGGGTCAAGCAAATGACATGTAAACCCGCTCTCCCTGTTCACTCCGTTTAGACTCCGTGTTGGTCCTAGTTCACTCGTGTGGAACCGAGTTGCTCCTTGTGCTCTCCGGAGCGTACTTTTCACGCCCGGTTGACGCCGGACTTAGCCGGAGATCACACGAAGTCTTTCGGTGTCAATACGGAGGTCCCCGGAGATCGACGGAGTCTACTGGGAGTCTACACGGATCTACACGGCCCAACACGGATTTCACTATTCCGGGATCTCCGGCATGAAAAATTAAACATGTTTAATTTTTTTGCCGGAGTCCCCCGGAGATACCGGACCATGCCGGACAATGCCGGACACTCCCGGACATGAACAAGATGTCTATACGCCTTTCCCCGGAGTATGCGGGAGTATTACGGAGTTGACCTCCGGGACGCTCCTGCGTCTGATCCGGCTATGTGTGAAACCCCCTTTAGTCTTAGACATAGTTATGGTCCTTGGTGTGGTGATACAACATTTGTGTCATTTACCCGCATTTCACACACCATTCACCAAACATTTACCAGTGTTTACTAGAGCATGTAATGCTCTTTTTTTCCTCTTTCTCATATCTTTTCCACTATCTCTGATCTTTCCCACAACTCCTACAATGAGAAAAATACACTATAGCCCATCAACTAGCAATAAATGTCAAGTCTACTTCACTATTAACAATACTTCTCCATTTAATACACACAATTAAATGGCAATGTAATGTTTACCATTGGGAATACTCCTTTGATATTAATACAACTTGGCTAATAAAACCTGCAACCTAGGAGACCGTTAGAGAGAAGCCCCATAAAATTAAACATTTCTTTCAAACCACCTCCCTATTCAGACCACTTGATTAATAAGACCAATTTTTCCATTGAAGATTATTCTTTCCACTTCACCTCTCTATTAAGACCAATAGCATTAACACCAAGGGTGGTCTTAATTTCGAGGTTCGACTGTATACTACAATATGCGTCAGAGGTATACACAGATCCTATGAATAAACATCATTTAACATCGCGTGACAAGAAAAACCACAATATCCAGAAATAATGCCTTCAAATACAAATAACATGGACAAAACACAGGCATATAGAAGAGTATTTAATAAACCATGAAGACGCGAATTAACTCCATAAAAAACACCTGACAATGACAGACTAAAATTAACTCACACAAAATACAATATAGACATGAGGTGTCCTGAGGTATGGGAAAGTATACACTATAGCCATCCAAACACGTCTGTTTTGTGTACAGCTGTATATTATGGCAAATCGATCTAGCTTTATATATAATGTAAATCAGTAAATGTTGGTATAAGGGCATCATTAGACGAGAGACATTTAATGCCATTGATCATGTTACATATCTGGATTTGTACTGTTAGAGGTGCCTTATACACGGTATCTACGCGGAGGCAAGTAAAATACCCACAAATGGGGTAAATGTGTAACATGGTGTGGACTCCCAAGCCTTATCATCTCATCATTACATCACCTCTGACAGCAAGACATATAAGCTGACTAAGCTTCAGACCCAGTAGCTTTGAGACATCGATACATTCTTGATATTCATAAATCAATATGACGTCCGTATCCTTCAAAATAAGTTTCTATTCTAACAGAAATAAGCAAGCCAATGTAGCTCTCAGCATCATCATCATCATCATCATCATCATAGGATGCTTGTAAACATGTTTCCCATCTTGATGACCCATAAAGAAAGACATGTAATCAATGGATGCTGATCATGTCATGTTTTGCAAACATGTCCCTTCATCATTATTGATCCTGTCATGCCAATATGGAGGCATTTAATTGACCCAGTAAATCAGGCATTTAACCCAGGATGACATCAAGTAGCCAATATGGTCAATGAGAGCATTAAGTGCAACTTAAACCTAGGTTTATTGGCTTCATTTGGTACACGAACAATAAGATCAAAGGTTTTTTAATTTGGTCTTCAAAAAGAATCTCTCAATAAAAAAGCAGTATACTTCATAAAAATGGAATGTTGCAATCTACCACAGAGGAACTAAGTATGCTGCCATCTGCTCAATCTCATACTAAAACAGAGACCAGAGAAGAGGACTTGATAATTATGGGCAATATAGCCGAAATGCAATTCATGGTATCTGAAAGATTTCGATGTCATTAGACTCACCAGCGATAAAAAAAAATCTATTAAAATTTTCTCTTTCACCTTGAATGTTCTTCTTTTTACAGTCATTATGAACGTTATATCACATATAAACCTTTTCCATGCTTTTTTCATCCTCTTTTCACTCTTATTATGCTCGTTAAATAAACTTCTCCCATTTAAGAGTGACTCTCATGAGCTTGTCAATTTTCTACCTGACTTCCCCCATTCAATAGGCCATCCTATACTGTGTACAAAACTCTTTTTTCCTATTTACTCAGCATAAACCAAAATTATTTTGAAGATTTTTTGCAAATTCATTTTAAAGAGGAGCATTATTATTCATGCGATACGTGAGTGAAATTACAAATAGAAGAAAGGTTTGGAAACACATCTCAAGATCCATTGAAACCAAATATCTACTTTTTCAAGAGTTTTAACACCCCTTTCTTCTGAGAGCAATATAAATATGCAATTTGATAGTGCGCCATCTTGGCAGGTAGCAGAGAATTCCCATGGAAACTAGAATCTACCTTGCATAAGTTACAGCACTTTTACATGTACACAATATGTCACATGTTAATAGGCCTATATAAGATAACAATAAAACATGGCAGTGGTCTTGCATTTTATTGTATTGTATTGTGCTCTATTGTATTGTATTTTATTGTATTGTATTGTGCTGTGTTGTATTGGACAAGGAAATTGTTCAAGGCATGAAAACAATACAAGATGAAAATGTATGCCAAGAGTCCCTTGGACTATACATTTCATTATTTTAGCCGAAAGAGCCATGAATAAAGAATATACCAGGTGAAGAAACATCGGATGTAATAAAACAGTGCATATATATAAATACAAACTTTTACAAAGAAACAGTGCATATAAATAGAAAGCAAAGAACTACTGCTGTATGAAAAGACAATGTGTATTCTTGCAAATGGTACGGTGCATCAATTGTCTTCTTTTGACAGTCTTTTGTTGCAAGTAATTCATAATGTCACAAAGTTCTAAGAATATTACATCACAAGTGGCTTTGTGACGTCATAACTCACAATGAGGTAGTATATGTATTGATGATAATCTAGACAGTTGTAGCAACCTATTCCTGGCTGTAGCTATAACTGGCTCAAGACAGTCGCTTCTGTCTACTCCTAGTTTATAGACGGCTTACACTTACCGTCACTGAAAAATATAAATCTAGAAATGTATCAAATATATATCATAAATATGTATGTGCAATAGACATGCATCTTTTCAATAAAAAATTACAAATATGCGGAACTCTCAACTTATTCACCAGATGCTGCTTTATGTACTTTTAGATCCGGCTTTGAGTAGCCATCAATAGCCGAAAAATTTCGTAGCGGCAGGTTGCATCGTACAACAGAAGTTGTCTAGCTTTGTCTAGGTTTAATTTGACGGGCGTTGTTTCATGAAACTAACTGTAGTTACAATATGGTAGCATAAAATTTGTGAATTATGCTTATCAAAAACTTTGTGAATCGTGTTTGTCAAAAAACCAAAGAGTACAGCAGAACTAACACATCACAAAAAAGAAACTTGTTTTAGATCATGTGGAGACACCCACCATTAGGCAAGCCACAGAACATAGCTTTAGATTCTTTGAGCATATCAAATATCATAGCCTGGTTGCTTTTACGAGTAGCATCTGAGCCAGTTCATATTGGACAGATGAAAGCAAGGCTGCCACAATGACATTCTTGGCTTGTGGCATGCCATGTTACTTAGAGCATTTACAAAAAGCCTTTCATGGCTTCACATGCATTTCACCCACATCTACATGATCACCTGCAGGCACGAGCTGCCAAGTCAGCAAAGGTATTGATTCACCTAAAGGGATCTGAAGAATTCTGAAATTCAAAATGACGCCCACTGGGATACAAGCTGGATATGGGCAGATAAGTCAACAAATGATTTTTGAAATTTGAAATTCTGGCTAAAGATTTATGGAGGTCCTCTCATACCAGTTATTGCTACTATCGAGGGTTGATTACCAGAACACCAAAAGAGACCATAAAACAAAATACAGAAAAGGTCTTATTGAACCCTCTCAACAAAATCACCTTGGTTCAAATGCAACGTTTAAGCTGTTACAGAACCCAGGACTAATATGGTTCAGCCAGATCATTGCTTTGTCCGTTGAGCCAACATGCTGCAATAATTTCACTTGTTTGGCGTGGTATCCATAAGCTGTTGACTTCCAATCAAAAACCAATTGTAGTGAAACTCATAAAGAACCTCCTTGTAGAACCTTGAATATTGAGTGAACACGATCAAGCAGTCAATCACAGGAAACACAACCAGTCGTATTAATGTTGTGCTTCCACTCTTCAACATTAAATCTCTACAGAAACTGATGAAAGACAAAGAATATCTACACGATATGTGCGGATTGTAAGGGTAAAATCTGGGAATATGGGAGCACCATGTCAATTTATGGCACTTATTAGAAGCGCCAGGAAATAACAAGGTCTTCACGGGAAGTTAGTCTTTGATTGAGTACAGGCGGACCTCCTACTCCATAACAGGGGAGCGCTTGTCGCTAATGACGTCATTAATGACGTCACAATCAGTTACCGAAAGTGCTTTCCATCAAGAATTGAGCTGCTGCAGCCGAGCCAAAGAAAACGATAAAAGATGATAAGCGAAAGATTGGCTAAACTCTTCTGCTGGTAATACCTGGTAAATCACTGGTAATGATAGGTAATTGAATAAAGAGAGCCATACTAGCCAAATTCAGGCAATGATGGCAAATATGAGATGACAGTGGCCGTGTACATGCCATGCATGTTCTCATCACATTTGCGACTCGTGGTCACCAGGCTGAACCGACCCTGGCATCTTGAGTAGCAAACCATGTAGCTGGGAGCAGAACACAATGTCTAAGGAGAGAAAGGAGAAGTCCTGCTGACACATTGTGTTTGTTCTATGTAGTTCCTTTATAATGGCCATTAGTTAGTTAGTTAGTTAGTTAGGAAGTTAGGAAGTTAGGAAGGAAGGAAGGAAGGAAGGAAGGAAGGAAGGAAGGAAGGAAGATAGATCCTGCCTTTTACTGTTGTTGCAAGCCAGACTTCTTTCTAACTTAGCCAATTTCCCAGAAGAACAATCATTGTGCCATAAAGCACACCTTCAAAGGGACCAGGGCAGCTGGGAATAGGAACTGAGTAGAAGGCGAGTAGACCTCTGGGAAGGACCTCACAAGGACCCCTCTGTAACCTCTGGCCAGGACCCCTTAAAACCCAAAAGAGGACACCGGGTCCCACTGGGTCCCCACTGGGTGCCCAAATCAATAGCACTAACCCAATAGAGCAATATGTGATCGTGTTAGGCCCAGTGCTGACCCCTAACAATGCCCTTTGTCTCCTTATTGTTCTTTGTCAACACACAGTCTCATCCTGCCCTATTTTTGCCAATGGTCCTGGATACAACCAGTTGTTATTGAAGAAGAAAAACAACTGTAAGGATCAAGATTGATAGGCTCCCATCGATTGCATATACTATTTATAAATATCGGTTATTATGTTAGTTGCTTTAAATGTCGTGAGAATATCAAATAAGTCACAGGAAGTTTCACATTGCATCTATGTGAAGGGCCTAACATGCTAGTGTGTATCCAGACATCCAATACAGTTCAATACCCAGCAATTGCCTGCTATGCATGGCTCTAAGTCTGTGCAAATACACAGCTATAGGAAACCAAACAGACGGTCTTGCTAGAGTTGATTTTCAATACTAGAAGCAAACATTTGACAGTGATTGACATTAACGTAGTGAGACAGGCCTACAGGTGATGATAGAAATGAGGATAAATCACTCATTCCCTAAGGGCTGAGTGGGACATAACAGTAATGGAAGAGCCTCAGGCTGGAGCACATTGAAGGGACATTAAAATTGACAGGAGCAGGTGATTGGGGATGGCAGACAAGGGCTCCCTTGGCTGCACATGAATCATGCAAGGCCCTTCTAAATCCTGCACAAGAATCAAAGTGATCTGAACTGTATTCAATGCAAATATAAAAGGGGGGAAACTGTCTGGTAGGTGAGATTAGATGCATGGCTATTGGCTACTGTCCTCTGCTCTATGCATTTTTGGCTCCAATTTCTCGACCAGTTTTCAGTCTCAATCTGCTAAGAAATGCATGGATGGCTCCAATTTCTTGACTGGTTTTTAGTCTCAAGCGACAAATAAATGCATGCAGCTGCTTTAGGCATAAGATGCGCTTGCATATGGTAAATGTTTTTGAAAAGAATTTCAACCAGAAATTGGGACAGTTATCCAACAAACCAGAGAAGACTTACATCATGTTTACATTTGGCGAAGTTCGCTCAGCAATAAGACATGTTTGCTTGTGTTTCTCTAACTCAGCAACAATTGTCACAGCCAGTCACAATGAACCTCAAAATATACACCACATCCCCAGCCATAAAGAAGACCCGCCAGCCCCCTTCCCTCTCTCGCAGCTTGGACCAGGGCTATTTGCAGTTCCATTAGGAGACTGGACCAAGCTATCTCTGGCCCAATCAGCTGATAACACCATCTGCACAAGTAGCTCATCCAAGTCACTCCCCCAGCCTCCAAGTCACGCCAAAGTAATCCCATAGACAGGGAATCCCATAGTAAGGGAATCCTTAGAATATGGGTTCCCCCAGGGATGCCCTCGAGCACGTGCGAAATGACGTACAAGACCTTGACAGGTGCAATGATATTTCTCTGATATTTCTGTCAATCTAGCCATGCGATCTAAGTTAATTTACCAGTCTAATCCTCATTGTAAGACAAGGCAGCCTCTCAGACAGCCTGGAGGGCACCCGTGGATCTGCAGTCTGTGCTAGCTCCTCGCAAGTCTCCCCTTCTATGCAGTCGCCAGCTAGCTAGCCACAAAATGCATCCAGGAAATACATCATCCGCAGAGGAATTTAAGATTTCTCGATCTGCATGCCTATCCTTCAGGGTGGCCTAGTCATATCTCGTCTTATCTGTTGAATCACACCAACAGGGGCTTCGGTGCCAGAGAGGGGGGGGGGAGATAAGATACCGCATAACAAATTCGCAACATGATGGCATGATGATACGAGCAAGTTCTAACATGAGCCCCTGCAGGCTTACAACATCCCGAAATACCAGCCAAACTGCTTTCCTGGTCTTCTACTTTATTCGCTATTCTATAGATGCATATTGCAACAGCCACAAATTTCTGCCTGGTGCCGCCGAATGTGATCAAGTAACCCTGAATTTTTAACTGCAGTGACTTTAGAATTTCCAAAATTTGCTAAGTTAAACGTACAATGACCATATCTTGCAGTGCACATACAGCCCTGAATGATATCCAATGACCCCACAGGTCAAGAGTGACCCATCTCAGTCATGAAGTGTACCCTGATTAGGCCCGTCCTAGAGTGATGCACCTCTTGTAGTAGGTCATGCACTTGATGCATAAATCAAACCCATATCAAGAAATAATTGAGCATTGGTTCAGTACAATGACTTGACAGGCAGGAATTATTGATTTCTCACCTGAGCCAAGAATCTCCAATTCCAAGCACCCTGGGTCATGCATAATCGATACCCTTGCCTCAGCAACCCTCAGAAATCCGCATCCTCTGTGTACACTGATGTTCAGCTTCAGCGAAGAGGTGTTTTATGCAGTTCCCGCCACTACAATGGAATTACTAAGGTGTCGCCTATCATATGAAGGGTTGCTGTGAGTTGTCAGCCATTTTGTCCAGTCAGTCCATAGTCACATTGATGTATTCAGTCACAGAATTTTCCATTCAAATCTCACAGAATTAATGTCTCCCACAAGCCCCCCCCCCCCCCCCCAGACACAATGGATGAACAATCATTGATTATAACCACTGGGCCATGGCATTCTATTTCAAATCGCCATTATTCTATCGAATGTTTCTATGACAAATTCGTTTCCAATACGCCAATGTATTCTGGTCAAAAAATGAATATCTTTTTTTCCAGACACTGGAAAATATTCACTGACAGGCAATATTGCAGAATGGAAACATTTAATTCATCAGTTTCAATTAAAATTCAAAAGCAGACGATAAGAGAGCAATTCATTCATTCCATGTCAGCTGCAAAATTCCTTTCAACTAATTGTTTCCTAACATTCGCTAACAATTAATAAGATGAGACAGACCAATTGCTCTCACTAATTTGACAAAGACTAATTAAAAGCCTTTCCTCTATTTGCAATTTCCAGATTATTATTCAATATTTTCTCACTATTTACTCATTTATTCATTACAACTTTACTACCATTATTTATGAGCTGATTTTAAATTTGATATAAATTACAAACTCAATTAAAGCCTTTTCTCTATTTGCAATTTACAGATTCTTATTCGATACTTTCTTAGTATTTTCTTATTTTTGGAGCTGATTCTAAATTTGAGATGAATTACAAAGTTGACTAAATGCAAACTCAAGGCATTGCTGTGAATTGTTTCCACTTTTTCCAGCCCCAGCCAACCTATTTTACATATATCATTAGAGTGGTTTTTCTTAATCCTGTCTTTAGCAAGAGCCCATCCGGCACTCTTCTCTCTTCATTCACCAAATACAGCTCCGTCTTCATCTAATGTCGGACAGAAGATGAATGCAGGACGATCCATCAGGCAGATCAAGCGAATTCACCCTCCCTGTACACCTTTTGATAGATGAAAGGGCGAATTCGATTGTTATTCTCGCTCGAGACAGATGAAGTTCTTTTCGTGGGAGCATGTGATTTTTATCCCGCTTTGCACCCATGGAAGAGAGTTACGGACAGACTTATAGGCAGGGAAGCCGCCAAATAACTGTGCAGTGATTAATACCTCAAGATATAAGACATGACACGCCTGGCGGAGAAAATTTGCCTCAGTCTGAGAGAGAATTTGGCAGATGTAATCTCTAAGCAATGACTGCTCACTCCGCATCAGGAGATGATGAGGAGATGTTGCAATCGAGAAATAACATCATTAATATCCATTTCATATGGCTGCTGCAGCGGCTAGTCTTTTGATTAGAAAAAGTAATTTGAAGCTCATTCCGAAGGCCATTAGATTGGCATGTAAACCTTCTCGAAGATATCTTCAAAGATAGCAAAACAAAAAAATGCTATAAATGCTACATTGTTTTTGTTCAGAAGCTAATCAGCTTACATGTCAATTAGCTAGGCTAACATAATGATGAGATGATAAGGCTTTGAGACATTTAGTACAAAGTCGTTCCATCAACTTGTAGAGGCCCAATATGACTAGTTTTCAAACAACCAGGAGACGTAATGACATATCTTTGATATAGTGCTTAGCAAAATGAATCCCTTTCCAATTAATTAACTGCGGGGAAATGAGTTTTATGAAACCTGTTCGTCGCCCACTAATTGTTTTTGGGGATAATTCTGGCTGCAATTCATCCGGGCATTTAATCAGCCTCCTTAATTACCTGCAGTGATTACGCAACAAGGGGACTGGTGGCTGCTAGCTCATGTGCTCATGTGTCCTGTGCCACAGCTGATGCAGCTTGTTTGTCTACCCCTAACATTGTTCATTACGTTCTACCCCCCCCCCCCTTGCTAGGTGATGGGTATTTCGCTTGCTCTGCAGTTCTGTTGGGTTGACTGGTTGTTTTTGCTTTAGTTGTGGCATAAGGGCTTGACAAATCAGTTTACTTACTACACTGTGTCCTAGAAACCCACCACAACTGACCATGTGACGTATGGAAGAGTGGGCTTAAAGCAAGCAGAAACTACGGAATAGAGAGGGGCCATTCAATTGATATCAATAAAACTTGGCCCACAGTAAATTTTAAGACCCTCCCTGGAATCAGCAATTATTTGGGCGAAAAACAAACTTAGGGATTGGCCAGACATTCTTATTACATTACAAGAACACTTCCATAAATGTATCTCATGTGAGAAATATAGTCAGTTTGATTGAATGCTCTATAACACGGTTAGGTACGGGGTTGTGGGTTCGATGTTCATGATGTTCCTCATGGCCTGTATTGATAACAAAGATCCTTTCTGAACATTCCATGGGGCCACCATGCTCATATATAGCAGATTCCATAGATTTAGAAACTAAACTGCAGATGACGTCACATGATTCCAGAACTTCCAAGGGACTTCCTTAACCAGTTCTGGATTCACATGACAGCCTCTGGAGTTAAGCTCCCAAGCCTATCAGTGCTGTTGTAATTAAGGGGTTTCAATTTACAACACCTGAAGGTTTTTGTATCTTAAATGTCTCCATAGAGGTTGAGAAAGACTTATGTATGACCTGGTGCACCATGCTAATACTCCTTGCTTCATAAATGTATATTTTAGTCAATTAGTCATCAAAAACATTAGTTACAAACCGAAAACGCACAGAAGGCCCATCACTAATAAGACAACCTCTCAACTAAAGCCACAGTTTACTTAATATGTAAAATAACTTCTCTGAATCATGATGAATCATGAATCGTATTTAAATGCATTCATGGAATGGCTCCAGATTATTTGACGAATAATATAACTATGGAAATAGAAATTAAGAAAATGTCAACACCAGAACACATGATATGAATGTGCACATTCCTTTTCCAAATAGTGAAACAGCAAAGAAATGTCTTTATTATTCAGGAGGTAAGAAATGGAATGATTTACCAGGTAACATGAAAGAAATTACAAACATAGATGGATTTAAGAAACAACTGAAAAGGAATGTACACATGTAATATTTTATCCTTATGTATGTTTTTAAACTGTTATAAATTTTAATTTATTACTGCGGTTTTTATTTTCAATGCATTTTTGTAAAATCTTTTAATTTGTACATATATAAAGGGCATTGCAATTTAACCTTTTTAAAATATATTTAATAAAATAAAACCAATGAAGCCATGCACTTTGCTGAAGAAAACAAAGAGGCGAAATACATTTTGTCAATCTGCTGCATTCGCATCAACCTTTTAAAAGCACCCAGAGTCTGACAGACCATGTTATCTGATACATCCCTCAGGAAATTAATTCCACTAAAACTTCCTGGGATTTAAAAGCATGCATATGAGAGGATATAATGACACCGCTCTTAGCTACATATACAACAGATATATCCTCTGATATGAAGGGGTACAGCAAGGATCTTCTTTAAGAGCCATGCATGAAAAAAGAGCATCTCAACATCAGTTGCTACTTCATGATGCAGTGGGTGGTGAGCTTGTTAATAAGAGATGAAGATGTGAAATATGGGAAGACGTAGAGAAGATGGAGATATATGGAGACAAATTGGGATGTAGGAAAGATGCAGGAAGGATGCGGGATGGATGAAGAGCAACCTCTGAAGCCAGGAACACGATGCAGAGCCATGCAATGCCTAGCATCCTTAAGATATCCTTAAATATCCAAAATACATGGCTCACATGAAGCCAATTAAACCAACATACAGGATACAGGCTACTACAGGGCTAACGCACAAAGCAGATGGCTTATGCAGTTAGGCAATTTAGTCCATTGATCGATGTGGCCATTTATATCTTTAGGCTGAGGTAGGCGAAGCATAGTGGCAGAAATATGACCACAGAAACCGGTCAATATAACGTCAATACAATATACCGTCAATACAATATACCGTCAAAACACTATACCGTCAATACAATATACCTTGGCTACTCTATATACATCATATATATGAGCAAAATGAAAACAACTCCCAACGATATAAAATCAATTATCCAGAATGAAAAACCTACAGGACTCTTATACTGTAATATAATGACATTTTAGAATTACTGTCCAAACTGCAGACATAATAATGATTGATGATAGCATTATTGACGTTTAATATAATAAAAATACCATCATAGAAGCAATCTAATCAATACAACAATTCACAGAACAAAACAAACTTATATTTGCCAATATCAACCAAACCAATGCCAAATTTCCCATGTCAGAAATAGCTACTGCCAAATTGCATTGAACACAAATCAAGAGGAATGACCATTACACCACATGCACTGACCAGTCAAGTGATCTCAGGAATGACCCTGGTCACTCTGTGCAACGGTAATGACCACTACAACCCCTCACTCTGACTGTCCAGTGACTGACTAATGATTGACCAATGAATGACTAAGATGACCACTGTAAGCATTACAGTAGAATCGTGCTTCAAAACCACAGAAATCAGGACTGAGACTATTAAGACCACTTCGCCATTAACTCTTCCCAGAATGATCGCAGTGGGCGAGATCGATTCATTGTCTATCCATACAGGTCTGTACGTCTCAGTGTTACTGGGTCTGACGCTTAGTAAGTTTATATGTTATATGACAAGCTACCATAGGCAGAAATAATGATGAGATAAGGCTCGGTGTCCACACCATGTTACGTCATACCCCATGGGTGGGGTCTTATATTTGCCTCAGCACAGACACCAAGTACAAGGTACCTCCAATTTACCCTCGCATGTGATCGACTTTCAAACTGGGATGTAGCTCATGAAGAATACTGTTAGTGTTTACCCAAATGGCAGTTTGAGGCAAATTGCATTGCCCAACAACTTCACACATTAAAGTCTGAGTAGCCTGGACTAATGGACTGCCACAAGCAATTTGACAAGAAATGCAAAAAGCCAATCACAAAAAGTGTGACCACACACAGAATCCTGTGAGCACAGGCAGTAATGCGAGCTGTGAACATTGGCAAATAGAAAACACTAGGTTGGCTGCCCAGGCCATCAAACAAACGCATACCAAATGGACACAAATTGACCAAAAGAGGAACTGGACAGAGGTCATTTGGCACACAACTAAGAGAATGGCCAAATCCTCTGAATAGGCAGCTCTCTGATGTTTAAGCATGTATGCTATTTTTATGTTATGTTTGAGAGATGTTTTAATCACACCTTATTGATCACAAGTTGCAAACACCACTTGCGAAAAAGTTGCATTAGCTGACTTCATAAACATTGCATCTCATGGGACGTGTCCATCATTGTTGATATCAAATTAAACTCTTCTAAAATTATTTTATCTCCATGAAATATTCATCTGACTTCAGCTTCAAATTCACTCATTTTCTGTATACAAGAACATCATCTCTGGTGTTTAACAACATCGTACATACATATTGCCTTATAAATTTCAAGGCATTGAATGGAGTACAATAAAGCATCTCATCCATTCTTAGCTATTAGTTTCCTTTTTCTTCAGCTATTCTTTGCTGTTGACAATATCTTGACACACTAGAGGTAGTCTTGTTGCTTATGAATGCACCCTCATGTGGCTGGCTGTATGTATTAATACCCAGTCACAAAACAAACTATATATGAGAAAGCATTGCTGACAATAGGAGCCATGGTCTGTACTTCAACACAGAGAAGAGGGCTGAAGTGACATCTGGGGCATTTTTCTCAAGGTCATTGAGGTCATTGACAGGTGTCATCTCATGTTTCTTGTATACATACGGTGTTCACATGATGACAGGTCAAAAGTGAAAGTAAAACTAAGGTCACGAGTCGCAGACGTCAAAGGTCAAATAGTCAGTACTTGTTGACTTGGTGATTATTGTGTTTTATTTAGGCAGGACATTCTGATGACAATAGGCTATTGTGCCTATACAGGCAGAATCCAAGTGGAAATGTACACTTCAGTCCCAAAGTGATAATTTACAACTCATACTTTAACATGTTTATGAAGTACAATTATCAATAGAGATATAACTGCATTTTTTGCAAAAGCAGTCTAATGGCATCTGTCTATATATGATCCAATCATGGACGTAAAAGCCCTTTTACGTCCATGATCCAATTGAGAATAGTACGCAAGAATCTAGGCGCAGATCTCAAATGCTGATACCTGGCAGAAGGCTATTAATCTGTTCACCATATCTTTCCATGGCACACCCCAAGTCCCCACCCCACCCCAAATCCACACCCTCTCATTGATTCTACCCTATACCAAAGGTTATCATCTGAATAAGGGTATACCCCTGTGCAGCTGAATGAAACCCTTTTAAGCCAATCGCATGTGCCTTCATTCTGCAGCTAAATACAAAGATCTTTCCAGGAAGGGTTTTGCTGCTGGGAGCATTTAACAGAGGTCATAGAACCCTTCTTTTGTCAATGCTTGTGTGACTTAGAGGTCCTCTAGAAAGGTCCTTTTGGGTCCCAAAGGGCTTTGAGGACAGAACCACTGGAGAGCATGCCCCCTAGCGGACAGGTCATCAGACAGGATCAGGGCAGCTGTCCTTCAAACGCCCTTCAGGGAATCCGTCCATGGCTTGGCCAGATCTTCTGGACACTGACATAGTGGCCTATTAGAGACAGGACTCAAATGCCCACAAAAGGATATATATGACAAAAGGCCCACAGGGTGCTGGTCAAACATGTTTACCTAACCCCAAATCTGAGGTCAATTTGCCCCAAAGCACAATGGATGGGGCAATTATAAGGTCATCAGCCCAAATGATGTTATTCTGTCAACAGTCTGTCAATCCATTAGTAAGAATAAAGTGTCCACCTTACCTAATGGGTAATAAATCATTAGTAAACACTGCCGTTGACATTCCTGACCATACTTGTCTTTCAATACATATATACTGTAATATACAGCTATTGTCTCCTCACATTATGTGCAAAATGTTTTGAAAATTACATTTATAATATATGTTTTATGAATGTGAAATAAAATGAATGAATCATTGTACTAAGTCTATAACGTTATAATTATTCTTTAAGTTTATCTTAGACATCTTGTAGAGTTTTATCTTAATTCTCAACTTAATTGTAAGCCTACCACTAATTACCTTCGTAATTTCAAGATCTCTGCAGTCTACATCGTTTCACAGCAATTAACGAGAGGTCTAATGGGCCATTCAGCCTCATTCCGAAGCCCCACTGAACAATCCAAGAACAATCGCGGAGAGATAAGTGCAAAGGAAACACAAAGCGCCACCTATGGAGCATTCGATTGTTCGACTGTTCACATCAAACAATCGATCGATCCTTCCCACAATGCAACAGTAGAAGACGTGAGAAGCCTCCTGAGACATTAACAAGTAGCAATCGGGGAAAGAACACTTTAAATCCGTTCAACAAACTCCACTTCAGTTCGAGTGTTTATAAAGCAAACAGTGGCCATTGTGGCGTTTATTGGAGTTTGCGCTTAAGAATAAGGATTAAAATGGTGTCCTTAAGGAATAATCTTAAGGATTGGAGGCTTTTGAATAAAAGATCACTCTGTACTGAATTCGGCATAGAACTTTTAAAATGGCATGCTACAAACCTAAATGGAGGTCGTATCAGGTGATGAGTTGGGCTGATTCTATCTCAGGTTTTTACAAAAGATTTCATCAAATTATTCCCTATATATATATTTGGAAAGTTTAGATTCATATCAGATCACACAAGTGTCAACATACAGTTTATACTGTATACTACATGTATTAGCAATTTTAGAGTGTACACTTTTAGCTATTTTCAAGCGTATTTCTGAAGCAATTTCTGTGTAGTCTGACAGTTTGGAAGTTTCGAAGTCATTAAACAGATGGATGGCTTGGAGCTATTTCAAAGTGAACCGTATACACCTGATGTACTTGAAATTTCCCATCAACTAATGGACATACTCTTTTAATTACTCTTAACGGTTGTTTTTGGTTCCTCAAATCCAAGGTTCCTGTTCTTTTAGTTTTTAGACCTTTGCAAACGCATCAAATTAATGGTATACGGTTTTGGTATATGAAAATTTACAGTTAGTGTTGTTGAGTCTGTATTATGAGGGCAAGTCAATTAGAACTTTTTTTAATTATTACTGTGCACAAATATATTGGGCTGTAATGTTGGAATATTAAAATATCAGAACCAGACCTTGCCATGTGTTGTAACTCATAGATGAATGGAAAATATATAAATGAAATGCTTGTCATAACATTTCTAGAACTATACTCTGAAACTAGCAATATCTATAGCTACATCTAGCAGGAGTTATCTGGCACAAAAATAGCCTTTCCTGACCCCTGGAGCTCGTCTGCTGGGTGACTGGGAATTTCCCTTTGTAACGTTTTCCCTGAAGTTAAGAAGTTCTTTTATGCGTGAAATTAGAGGGAGGTGGGGCAGGTTGGCACATGGGGCTAAAAGGGGTGCTCAAAGAAACACCTGGCCAGGTCACCCCACAACGGACCTGTGATTGTCACAAGAAAAAAACACAAAATGCATCCATAGAACTGACAATAAAGAAGGAACCAGTGGGAATATGACTTCTATCAAATATTCAAATTCAATACCTCACCAATATTGATGATACATATCCAATTTACTGCACCCGATTCATGCATAATTTACAGCCAATAAACATTAAAATGGTACCGATTTTCAATAGTACTTTGTTTTCACATTATTATCTTCAGATGGTAATAAAACACGTTTACTAATAAAACTTGGCAATAATATAGGGTACAAGAAAACCTGCAACAATTCAACTTACAATATATCATTTCATCACACATGTAGTTTATAACTCGGCCAGCTAACTTAAAAAAATAAACACACTATAAACAGAGTCAGGTTGCTATTTGCACACAATGCAGTGCCTGGGGGCATTTAACACAAGTGATAAAAAAGTGTAAATGTGAAAGGTAACATCTGAGGCTGAAAGGACTGTGCAAAATAGGGCTTTAGTGAGGGAAATCCCCTGGGGCATTTCATATACACAACTGGCTGGAATCACAGGGGCTTGCATTGCGTGGCTGAGTTGCTTTTTGGAAGAAAATGACAGCTAAGATTTTAGCCTAATTACAATTAACAACTATAGACCTAGGGGTGATAATTACTCTAATTGCTTAAAATTATTGCAATTAGGCATATGGGTAGCAAGCCTAGAATTTCACCCCTTTAAAACGTAGCTAAGAATGGTAGGTAAATTAAATAGATCGAGTTAAGTAAAATTTTGAGGTGAATCAAATCTGTTCATTATTATTTATTTTATTTGTAAGAAATTTGAGACCAACATAGCAAAAAAATTGGATGATTTCAATAACACGGTTAGATGAATTTCTATGAAGTTAAAATGAGAAAGTAAGGGTCGACTTACTAGCACTTGCCCTGTGGAGGAATCCCAAGAGGGAAATTAGCAGCACCGAATGAAATTTCATGCTGATTTTCGGGGTTCCCTGCTGGGACAGGTGTCTCTCAGTGATCTTGATGACAGGTTCGTCACGCTTCGGCGAATCCTTTGAGCTTCCCCAATAAAACCATGTTAGGTTCCCGTACTGTTAGCTTAGCCAGCTTCTGTGCAAATAGTCCTAGAATATTAATTAGAGCATTGTTGGACTTGTCAGTCACATTGCTTGCTCAGGAAAATGAGCTGCCTTGCCTTGAAATGATGCCAGGGTCTTGCCCCAAAAATTACAGGTGAAAGATCTGGGGAAAATCACACCTGTCCATAATGAAGCAATGAAGCTTTGTTAAAGGTCCCAGGTAAACGTCTGCAAAAATGATGATAGAGGAAAAGATATCCAACAAAAATTATTGTGTCCTCAGTAAACTCCAATATACACGTATTCCACCAGTTTAAAGGTTGTCGGTGCTTTCATTCCAGAGAATTTCATGGATTAACGGAGACACTCCACCCTCCTCGCTCCATCAAGTGAGTCACGCCGCCAAGTTTACATGCAGCAGCGCCACCACTGCGCTTAGCGGCGACTCCGTGAACTACGTAAACAAAACATGTCAAGTGTCAGTCGCGTGTTCTGATAATTGCAATCACGAAACGCCGGGATAGTAGACTGTAAAAAATGACTGACTCGGATTATGCCAAAAGTATTGAACTACCAACCGACCAGATTTTCAGGCATTTGAAGAATGCTAAACGATTTGCGCTTGACATAGGTTTGTTTTCATCGGTTATCGCTCACTTTTGTAACTCGTCAAAATGAACTTTTATTTCTTGATTGCATTGTTTTTCATAGCTCCAAAGTGACCCTAATTGGGCGGGTCTGACCAGCATTTAATGTAAAACCCTCTGACCAGCACGCATTAGCTAAAAACCCTCATTTAGCACTATGCCCAGTTTTACAATTGGTGGTTAAAGGGAGTAAATTTACCTATGGTGCAATTGTGGGTATCCACTATACATTTTAAATATACATTTTAATTACCATAACCTATTGATAGTCTAAAATACTCAGAATGCACCACAGAGCACCTCAGATGCTAAAGCTTTCAGGGGTCTTCGACAGTCTGCGGAATCCCGGATATTCTAACTATGGTTTTTATCTCAGTCGTATACAATACTTCTATACAAACATGTCAAACTACGGTGACTCATTCTGTGTAATCAGTGCATGACTAGTTATTTAACTTTGACATGTCAGAATGCCACGCCCCTTTAACTGTCAACTGTCATTTTAATGTTTTTGATTCCTGTAAGATGACTTTTTATTTATACAGGTGGCTCACTGGCTAAGATAGCTTACTATTCCACAGTAACAAAAAGGAAATCTATCATCTTGGAGACAAACAAGGTATTATGCATAAGTGCACTACTTGTTTCTGTGTGTTTGTAATTAATCATACAAATTGTATGTTCTTTATTTTGCCTGTTAATTCACTCTATGCATTATAATATTACATTTTTTGTTAATGAATATTTTTTTTAATATATACAGACAGACAATACATTTATTGGACTAATATTAGTACATAATATGTCATAAAAAAATAAAAATAAAGTCAGGAGACCTTAAAATTATCTCGTTAACAACTTCTTGCATTTCTGTGTACATAAATTAATCGGAATTGAATTTTGTCAACAGAACAATGGTGACCAGATTTACAAAGTGACTGAGGAAGAGGAGCTTCGAGATCAATTGCACTTTATCAAATTTGAAACCAAGTACATGGAAACATGTATAGACTTTATCAAGGACAATCTGATCGGCTCCAAGGACTTTGTCAAGGACAAGATCATAAAGGTCACTGGAGGGGGTGCGTTCAAATACAAGGACCTCCTGACATCAAAGCTGGGAGTGCAGTACGTTTGATTAAATTCGTTTCATTATTTTCTCTGCAAATTAACCCAGTGTTATTGGAATGGCAAATAAAAGTGATGTGAATGGTATTGCGAATATTACGAACAGAATGTCAATATTTGCCTTTGTAAAGGTCAAACAGTGCAATTATCCATGCTGACCAAAACTGATTTAGATGTATCATAATAAGTAATAAGTTACCATCCAATCATGAATGTTTTTAACCATATTCAACATTAGATCGATGTAGCATGCTTTAAGTAATAAGAGTACCAGTATATCTTCTAATTACATGTACATAAGAAATACATCAAGGAGAGAGACAACCTTAAAATAATCGCCATACTAATCGCACGCCCCCCCCCCCTGGATTCGCCCCTGTATTTATCAAAAAAAATATTCGCCCCTGTATTTACCAAAACAATTTTTTTCATCTTTGAAGGTAACATTTTCTGAAATGAACCACTTGCATTACTTGTTGTAGCAATGCAATCCTAGAAAAGTGTATATTATTAGAACTGTTATTTAAAGAAGTACTTCAAACTGTTTCAGGGTGGACAAAGAAGATGAAATGGGATGTTTGATCAAAGGAAGCAATTTCCTCCTCAAGCACATCCCAGACGAGGTATTCGTCTACCAGCGCCATGGCAACCCAGAATACAGATTCCAAAACATCGAGCACGATTCTCACTTTCCCTTCCTGTTGGTCAATATTGGGTCAGGTGTCAGCATTATAAAGGTAAGGATAAACTTGACATACTTACTGTATGCAGAAAGTTTACTTTTAAATATTGAATAAAATGGTGAGCATGTTAATCAGGGTGACACCTGTAAGTGAAAGTGACTTTCTCTTAATTGCCATCATTTGTTTACTTTCTATTTTGAATTTTTTATTATTTTTTTTATGAACCAAATAAAATATTCAAATCCGTATCTGACACATAACATAAGTACATTATTGTAAGGTATGGCGATTATTTTAAGGTTGTCTCTCTGCAGATGTACTGGTTAGACAGTGCAGTCCTACTGATTAGACAAGAAGGTTATAAATAGCCCTCTAAAGCCACTCATCAAAGTATATTAATCACTCTTGATGAGATGACAGAACTGGTGGAGGGGGGAGGAATCCATTCATTTGTTACAGGTTTATATCTTCATGCATTGGACCATCCCTTTCAGTAGACACTAAGTTCGAGGCACTGCCAATTTAATTCCTCATAAATATTAAGGTCTTCTAGTTAAATTGGACAACTCGCAAGGCATTGCAAGGCTATACTTCTGTATTTTTTTTATATTATGTTCTTAATTATCTAATTTTAATGTTATACATACTTGTATACTTTAGATCTTGTAATTATTCAACCTGTGATATACGATTGCTAGTCATAATAAATATTTACTTACTTACTTACATTACAAATTTCTTATCATATATCCTTTATTTCTATAAGCCATACATATTTTATTATCCTGATCATGCTCGAATAAGTACAGAACAACCCTAAATGGAGCAGGAGTAATCTTTTAACAGTCTGACACCTATTGCACAACTAAACATATGATCCACATAGGCTCGATGAGGTGTACATTGGCCCATGCAAACTTCATGAAATTTTCTCTACTCCTGGAAAGCTATCTTTGGACCAGTTAATATTACCAATAATAAAGTCTCACATGAAGGGGGATATCTATTTGGGTTAATGTGTCCAATGGTGGAGACCCCAGCAGGTCTTATCTCATAAGGCCTTCCTTTCAATGGTGGCTCGCAAGATTTAAATGAAACAATTTAGATCACGCTTTAAATCAAGCCAAAAATAAACAAAAAATTTCCTCTTTTTTTCCTCCATTTTATTTTAAATTTAACAAGTTTATTTAGTCGTAAACTTTATTTTCTATGACTCAAAACATGATTATTGAGTACACAACGTGATTTTTTTTTAGTTGATTGTTTTTCAAAAACTCTAATTGTTAAATAAATCAAAGCTCTGTTCAAAGAAGGAATGCCGGAAAAATGATCATACTTGGCTCAAGCTAGACAGTACTTAAGCCCTAATTTCATCATTAAAAAAAAAAATCTGATTTAATTTAAAAAAAACAACAATTTAAATAAAGAAATTCATGAATTTTTACAACCCTGCTTCACAATGATATTTAGCAGAGAGATCATACAAGTGTGATACAATCACCTCATCATTATGTCTGCCCTGCTTACCTGTTATATCCTGATTAAGTGTACTACCAGCAGCACTGAGGAGAAATGATGCAAAGAGTAAAATAACCTTTATCAATTACAGGTTGAAGGAGACACCCAGTATGAGAGAATCGGCGGGACTTCCCTCGGAGGAGGAACTTTTTGGGGTTTGGGATCTGTACTGACCAAAGCAAAGGTACTATGGCTTCTTTGTTGACCATAACTTGGACAATGGACAGTGGACAGTGGACATCCAACAATGAATTATCTTGACAATCATTAAGCTGATGAATCCTAAAGTTTGGTGGCGAATAAAGATAAGGGGTTTAATAATGCAGCCTGAAAGATGTTGGCGAAAAAATGTCAAAACCGCAGTGTCTTACTGTACCTAATGGCAAATTGATTCCAATTCCAATATAAAGAAAACCTTACTCCGGATGTTTCCTTTGTATTAAGACCAATGACGTTTAATTTGGTGATTTTCAAACATTTTATCACCAAATTCACCCGCAAGACAATTTGTGCATCAACAACAGTGGTCCTCTTTATTTCTATAGACTGATAATAATAAACAACAATTGATAATGATTGAACAGAAATGTTGAATGAATAGTCAATTCAACACTGTTTATTGTATTTCTAACTTCAGGGTTTTGATGAATTGCTGACACTAGCCGAGTCGGGAGACCATCGTAATGTGGACATGTTGGTCAAAGACATTTACGGAGGAGCGTACAGTGCTCTGGGTCTTCCTCCTGATCTCATCGCGAGCAGTTTTGGGAAAGCTGCTCGCTCTTCTAGAGACAGACACAGTGAGAATGAAAGCTTTTAATGCTAGTGATATGTCTTTAATGATATTTTGTTAGGTCTCTTTGAACTTGCTAGATGATATCAATTAACATGGTGCAATTGATGATATGACCTACATTCGGGGTCATCGAAATGGCCAAGGTCATCGAAATTGGCCACTCAAAACAAATTATATCCAACCCTTTTAAGATGACTGTCAAAGTTTCAGAAAATTTTAAATGATCGGAAAAGTTAGTTTTTAGACAATTTATGAAGTTGCAAGGTGTGTAATTGTGTTTGTTGGGGTGACCAATTTCAATGACCCGGGTGTGACATGCCAACTCTAACAGAACATCAGGGAAGGCTTGCATATTACAAAAAAATAAGGTATATTGTTAAAGTTTTTACTGATTGATTGATTGACTGATTGATTGGTCGATTGATCGATAGGACAAATGATTGGAAAAAAGTGCAAGTTGTGAAAGTATGTGTAAATCTAACAGATCTGGTCTGTAATTTTTTCAACATTTCGGCCGGGGATTTCCTCAAGTATTAATTACCAGTTTTTGTGGATATAACACATAACTTAAGAATACCACAATTTCACCATAATATTATATTTATGTATGTAGATTCTCAATTAAAACAGCCCAAACTTGATGTCCTATGCCAATCTTCTTAATTGCAGTGCCATCGTTCAGAGACGCAGACATTGCAAAGAGCCTTCTGATCTCAATTAGCAACGACATCGGACAAATCGCTTGCTTAAATGCAAACCTACACGGCCTGAAGAGAATCATATTCGGAGGATATTTCATCCGAGGTCATCCTATCACAATGCACACTATTACATTCGCTATCAACTACTGGTCCAAGGTAAGAACATTTAAGACATGTACTTACAAACATTTTGTGGTTGTAGGCCATGCAGAGGTTTCAGTGTTTCTGCCGCAATCTGGTGGTATGAGCTACAGTGTGACAGATTTTATGAAAAATTGCAGTGATATAGACACATTTAAAATACTGTAAGAACTAAAAACTCTGGTGTTTAATATTTTTTGTCTGATTAAATTTTAGTGATTTGGGTTACTATATCACATCTATATTGTATTATATGGCAATGGTCATTTTACGTGTATCTTATGGTATTTTTAAAAGACTGCATCTTTGTACAAGGTGACCATAAAAGTATTATATTTGTAAATAGCTTTGTTTAATTTTTAACAGCATTTCTGTGATATATTTCTGCAATGTCCAATTCTCTATTCGTATCAAATTTATCCCAAAGGGGGAAGTTCAAGCCATGTTTCTGCGCCATGAGGGATACTTAGGAGCCATTGGTGCCTTCTTGAAAAGCGTGGAGGAAGAAGGTGAGAAACAAAATGGCTGATGAGTGTGTACTCTGGCTCCCTCTTTTAATTACTCTTGACAGAGGAAACTCAAGACAGAGCGCCGTACCTCATCTTGTTAATTTCACTAGTGCCTGAAAAAATAATTCATAATTTTTCAATCCAGTCGAAATTTGTCAATTTGATTAATATCACAATTAAAGGTAGTTCTTAAAATAATTCCATTTTGGCTCGGAAATAATAATTCTTTTATGATTTAGTCAACTTAAATCTAATGGATTGCCCGATACAGTTGTTAAGCATCGCAGTAAAATCTTTTTATTTGCCACTCATCAGCAAAGTTATCCAACCTTCCAAATACATTAGCTTTAAAAAGAAAGATTCAGGATCATATTAATCTTTGTAATCCAGATTTTGAGAAATACTGCTGGGGTGACCACACATCCTGGGGAGAGAATTATGCCGGTAGTTCATCGAACTTACAAAGTCCAAAGGACAAGTCGTTTTGTGTGTTGGAATCGAGAGAAGGAAATAGCACGGTAAGTGTCTGTAGATGAGGATTAGTTACTGCCTTTTGGTCTAATAAATGACATCATTGATTTTTTAAATTAATATGAATAGGGTCAAAAATTGTGTGAGCAAGGTCATTGATTAGGTTAATTAATTCATTCAATTACTCGAGTCAATTTGTTGTGAAAACGAGGCTTAGGTAAGGCAAAAAAGTGCAAGATGGGGCGGAATACAATCTGTATAGTTACTGCCAATTCACTGGTATTTCATGTATTTACTATTGTTTATTGTTCAGTCAAGAGAGTTTTTTTTTTTTTAATATAGAATAAGAAAAAAGGTTTGTGAGTAGTAGTATATACAGCCTATCAATGTAGATATGTTAAAAACATCACTTTATAGGATCTTTTAAACTAATGTAATGCTAATATGAATAACATTCAAAGCAGAACTAAATAACTCTGGTGGTTTTAATGCATTGATAAAAAATTTTAAGACAGGAGAAAGGACTTCTCGAAAATATAGCTGGGTAAAATGGCGATAAAAATGAATTTTAACCCTTATTCTTCAGTTTGACATGCTAGAACTTGACCGCTTTGACAAGCCTTTGGTCAGTTGTCCACTGTTACTGGACGCTGCGAGTTACTTCCCTGACACAGAAGATCTCACTCTGGATGAAACCGCTCGAGAGTATTGGTTGCAGTGTTTCGAGGATGCTATGGACAAGGTAGGTGGAGAAGTATTAAAAGTGCAATATAATATTCATAAGCCCTACTATTTTTCACTGTTCACAGGAGATTTCATAGACTTGGAAACTAAACTCTGGAGGACATCATGAGAAAATTCGATTTAAAAGTTACACGAATGACATGAGTGACTCGGGTGATGAGAGTTTTAAAACGAACACCAGGTCAATTTGGACGGAATGAGAAGTCACGTGTGACTATTTACTCGACCTCCGTACTCTCAACTTTTGCCGGAGTAAATGGAAATGGAACATAACCTAACCAGTCGTAAATCAATTTCATGCAATAGCTCCAGCAACCCTGGTGTTTTTTTACACTCGCACGAGTCACTCGACATGTTCTTTTAGGGCAAGGAAGTTACAAGATCATCCTGCCTTGGCACACATGTGCCAAGTTCCACCAGTGTCACGAAAGTTTCTTTATCAAATTTGCTCCAATTGAATTCAGGACTCCCATTGACTAAAGCAGTCTGTCAACCTATGGGAGGTCTGGATGCACATGATGTCCCTTGGGGTGAAGTTCCCAATGCTATGAATTCTGCTGTAACAGCCTCATTTTAGTTTTTTAACCTATAGCAACCTCTTATTAATAAATTATGACATCAACTAAAACTTTCTGATTAACAGTTTGCAGAGAGAGCAGTGAACAGCCAAGCCAGTACAGCTGATGCAGAAAAAAGAGCAAAACGTTTCAAAGAGAAATTCATTTTGAGATTGAAGGAATTGAGAGATAACCCATGGTATGTGTGCATTTCTGTCTTGGAAATTATCGAAATTCTTTATGCCATATGAAATGAGTCATACCTTATTTGTCTCTAACTATTTCAGCGCCTACGGATCTCTAACTGTCAGGAGTCTATTGGACACTCGAGAACACTGCATGGAAGAATTTCATTTCTTGGATGTTTATTCTCAGGTGAGTTCACTGTATTCTTGATTTACAAGTTTTGCAAGGTATAAGTTACCTGTAATTACATGAAAAGTTCAGCATACCATAATAATGTCTGTACAGTTGTATCCGCAACTCATAAATGATAAATTCTCGATATGGCAAATCAGGCAACTAAGCTCAAAGAAATGTTTTTGCTTTATATGGTTTACATGTGCATTGTAGAGTCTACCAACATACAATAAACGCTATCATCAAGCTAATTTTCATAATCCTGAACAATTTATACCTGAGTTTGACCACAGTTTCTTGCTTAACGAATAAACATCTTGACTGGCCAAGGAGTGAGGCATTGTAATGAGGTTCTTTATGCAATAGGCGTTCAGTTTGAATTTGATAACACTACTCGGTGCTCATTTGGTAGACCTACATTTATGTTGATGTGTATGATAATATTGAATGAACGTTTTCATGTTGTATTTCTTTGTTGTTTTGAAAACAGCAAAAGCAGACTGAGAATGAAATGGCCCTGCGTCTGCTTGCTGAACGCCTCCAGAGCTTAGATGACATGGAGTGGTCTCAGAAGCAGTTGTCTTTAGCAGAAGGAATTCTCGCGGGAAATGTGTTCGATTGGGGAGCGAAAGAAGTTGCCAGTCTAATGGAAACAGGACAGTTTGGGTTCAATGAGGCTATGGAGAAGTTACAAGGTAAACAGGTCATAATAATGCACGATTTGAATGCCACAGACTATATGTATATTAACAGCATAGTGCTTCTTGAAATGTGATTGGCTGAGACTGAGTCACATGACTTGATTATAGAACCACACGTCTCCATTATACTTTTGCCGTGTTCTGTGAACTGGTCAGCTTGGTCAGTCACAAAACATTGCTTTGAAATATCTTGTGTTCATGGGAAATTATTCAGAAATAACTTAACCAACCAAACTGCGATCGTCAGGAGGATGGCATCACAGCCTCACTTCGACAACGATGCAAGTTGCCACAAAAAATTAAAAACTGCTTTCTTAAAGTCACAAGAAAAGCTGGGAATACATTTGTATTCTTGCTAAGCCATGTGATGAATTTACTGGTGCTAATTAAAATCCACTTAAGTCTTAGTACCAATATAACTGATTAAAATTTGTTGAAATTATTGTTCTTGTGATTTTAGGTAGACCATGGTTATTTGACAACTATGACGAGTGGCAGGATCGTTTATCGAATGGCCCTCCTCACAAGTGTGCGGTCATCTTCGTGGACAATAGTGGAATTGACATAATCCTTGGAATATTTCCTTTTGCTCGGGAACTTCTCAACAGAGGAACTGAGGTGAGTTTTAAAATCATTGAGCTTGAGTGTCAAAATGAAGTTAAGCTTTACACACCAAATGGTCTAATTAATATACACCTAATTGTCTCAGCCAGCCGCTGAGTTTACATAATGACATGTAAATTTTCCGGGATCGAAATAAGTCGAGAACGATCATTCGGGTTACTTGGAGGTTACCATAATTTTTTTTTCTCGCAAACGGACCGCCGTTCAGGGGCGGTTACCACATCAATATTAATGGTAACCAGAAAGCGGGTTACGGTCCGGTTACCATTGTTGAACCTTTATTTCGATCCCTGAATTTGCATTTTGTGTTTGGTTCTATTGGCCCATAAATTGAATTGAATTGAACTACGCTTGCACTTCTCTATTAATGCCACCATTAGTTCATAGTACAGAGCATTTATTACAGCCAATTTCATAGACTTGGAAACAAAACTCCAGAGAACATTATGTGGATCCAGGACTCTTACTGGCTGTGGGATGCATCAACCAGTGGGAGTCTTGGATTTACATGACGTCCTCTGAAGCTTTGCTTCCAAGTCTATGAATTGGCTGTTAATATTTTGTGGACAAAACTAGTTGCAATGTTATTTACAATTGGCCTTATTAAAAGGATTAAAACTAAAAATAATAGTTTTTTTGTTTGTTTGTTTTTTCAGGTGATGTTATGTGCAAACACCAGACCTGCTCTGAATGATGTCACGTATAACGAACTCTCAGTGGTCACCAAAAAAGTGGCAGCAATTTCACCGGACATCCAGAATGCGCTGACCAACGGACAACTGTTGGTCATGGAGTCGGGTCAGGCATCTCCTTGTCTTGATCTCAGGTCAGTTATATAAATGGTAGTTTTGTTGGCTGAACTTACTGACATGCATTTTGCTGTATAATATCATTTGGGTGATCTTAAGTAGTTAAGGTACATGTCAGTTTCTTTACAGCTGAACTCATAGATTTGGAAACTCCAGAGGACATCATGTGAATCCATGACTCCCAATGGCTAAGGAATTGCTTTAACCAATGGGAGTCCTGGATTCATATGACATCATCTGGAGTTTAGTTTCCAACTCTATGAAATCTGCTGTTAAGGTCTTAGCCCTGCATAAGCTAAAACACAGTGCGTTAATCACAAAATTTGTTTTATGATGCCACCCCGCTTATTGTAACTTTTTTTGTTATAAATAATAAGTGAATAAAACGTCTAAAGTCTTAATCACGTTAATTTGTGAAGAATTTAGCCCAGGATTTCAATCTCCCAGAAGCATAGTAAAAATTAGGCATTATTAAACGAGTAATCCACCTTTGACCAGCCCTATTCATTACTATGGCGCTCGAACCAGCTTTGGTTCTTGAAGCAGCAATTTTCTGCTCACCAATGTTGAAGAGTTAGTATCCGCTTGCACGCCGGCTACATTTACTGAGCTAAATCTTAATTATTTTTTCTTAAATTTTTTTTACAGGTACATAGACTACGATCTAGCGGAGAAGATGAGGGATCACCAGGCAGATTTGATCATAATAGAAGGAATGGGCCGATCTGTTCACACTAACTTTTATGCTAGTTTCAATTGCGAAGCTCTCAAAGTTGCGGTCCTGAAAAACCGGTGGTTAGCCAAACGGTTAGGTGGAGAGATGTTTAGCGTTATGTTCAAGTATGAAAAACCTCGGAAAATTAAGCTGTCAAAATAGCAGATAATTAAAATTATAGGTGATTCATTTATGTACAAATGTGTTAAGTAGATCTCAAATTATGAGATAGCTAAATGTGATCAAGTTTTGCCTTGAATTTTGACAGGTTCAAAAATGCACAATTTTAAGAGCTATATATGTTATGGTTTTACTGAGCTTTCAGTGAGGATGTAATATGTTTTATTTTTATTAACAATATTTTAAGTTGCTCAAGCGATCACTGTTTCTGCAGAAGGACTTATCAATGATATGTCTATGAATGTTTTATATCTTCGTTAATTGCTTATAGGCCACCCAGTGCCTTAATCTCAATGCTTTTACAAAATCAATCATTCACCAGCCCTTCAATAATTGTTTCAAAAATGTGTCAATGATGACTGAAATCGAATACCACCGAGCTGTTTTGATTTACCACCTTTTTTATGACTTTTTATTGAAATATATTTCCAATAAATAATTCCGATTAAGGAAGCATTCATAGTTACCATCTCTTTACCAATTAAATGGAACACATAATTATGTTAAAGGAATGCTTTAGAATCTTTAATGCTAATCAGTGGTGCTGTAAAATCAGGTATTAAGGTAAATGTACTATTTTATCATCGCATATTGCACATCACATGTAAAATTATGAAAATATTTATCAAAGATACATCTTGTGTAAATGGGAAACCTCTGCTGATTCAACATTTTCAAGTGTGTTATTGTAAATTGTGATATTAACTGAATTTGGTGTAGTACAATTATTTTTTTAATATATATGTTGACTTTCTGTGATTTATATTAAAAATAGGGAAAAATGTTGTGAATTTACATTTGACCTTGATGTGGCGAATATCATATGGGTTGGTTTTTCTGTAAGATTTTCATACTAGCATAAATTGGTTCTCATTTTTCTACAATGGAATAATTGTACGAAAGACTGTCACTGAGCTATTGTTCGTGTTTTTGTTCTGGTCTTGGAATTGTACCATCAGGTGCAGAAATACAGCCCTAATTCATCCAATTCATCCAACGTACCCAGGACTATATTACACAAGCAGGCTAGTCCTTTGACAATAGACATAACACTAAGAAAAAAACAGCCAATTTAGCAGCTCATGTAAACTATTTTTGGCCGTAATTTAGCCCAAACAATAGTGTCCGGGCAGGGATTTGAACCTAGAACAAAGCAAGAAGCTTGTACCTTAACCACTGCAGCTTTTGAACTAATATGTTGAGTGGAGAAACTTTTTGTTTCATCAATAAAATGGTAGACCATGAAATTAAGATTTGTGGTCTAATGGTTAAGATGTTAGCAGGTTGTAGATTCAAACCCCCCACCATATACTGTCATAATAACAGCAGTTATGTCTCAATGCTACGTCTCTTTGCTAATGGTATTGGTGGGTGGATTAGGGTTTTACGTCCTGTATTTCTGCATCTGATGGGCTAATTAGGACAGGCAGGGACCATGCTTAGCTAATGGTCTGAAGCTTAGCCAGTTTATATGACCAGCTACCAGAGGCAGATGTTATGATGAGATGATTATACTCAGCACAGACACCGAATGCAGGACTACCAATTTAACGTCTCATCCGAATGACATCCAGCTTGGATGTAGCTCGTGAAGAGTGCCCAGGCAGGCCGCGGATCAAACCTTGGACCATCAGCAGAGCTGGCCAATGTGGAATTGGCGGATACCTTATATATAACCATCAGGTTGCTCAGGCAAGGCCAACCAGCTGCTTCCTATCTATCTATCTATCCATCCATTCATCTATCCACCTATCCATATATCTATCTATCCATTCATCCTCTATACCCCAATCTAATTAATTTCATTTGGATTAACCCAGCCATATCCCATTCTGGCATTGTGCTCAATGAAAGGCTGGCCCACTGCAATGTAGGTCAGAGGCTCATAAGAGTGTTATTGGCAACCAATCATTCAATGGAAGGGATCTAATCTATAGTCAATTCAATCCATGCATTCTACTGGACTAGAATCAGGTAGGCCAACTATGTATAAAGAGATACTTGTATTGTTTTAACTCCATGCACTTTTCTATCTTTAATTTGTACCAGCTCAACAAGGGTATATGCTTTTGGTTAATAAACATATATACAAATAAATACCAACTTTACATTGATAGATAGTGTTCATGGATAAAACTTCACATAATCTGTACGCGTTACCTTAAAGCAAACTGGACAATGTAGGGGAGACTGGGGCCCCATTGGTACATGGGGTACTTACATTGGGATACCTGCAATATCTGGGTGATATAAACAAATTAAGAAATCCAAGGCTGGCCCCAAACTGAAGTAGAGGAATGTTATCTATAAATCTTAGTTTATTGTTATCACTCAACAGTCTCAACCGACTTCACAATTACATCCTTGGCAGGCCAATCTAGAGCCTTTCTCAACTCCCTGGGGAGTATTCAGCCTTGAACACGGGGTTAACCGCAGGGGCTTAAGAGCTCACACCAGTGCCATCATTTTGGGTGCCTAATGCCAAGTTCCCATTTGTACCTGGGTGGGGTGAGACAATGGTTGAAGAAGATCTGATAGCAATGCCTTCATTTTCTCTGTGGAAGCCATCTAGATCAGTTCACGTTTTTGAATTATATAGTAAAACTTGCATTTAGTGGGCAGCCGTAGTTTCATATCCATGTTTCATAAGAGTCTTTGGAAGAGATTAATTTATAGCTATTAATTAAGCTTAGTATTCTCATATGACATGAATAGCTATGAATAACTAGTCCCCGTACCTGCCACTAATATACCAGTGACCCAACCTTTGTCCAAAGTACAGTTAGTTTCATTAAAAACAGCCTGTAAAATTAAACCTAGACAAAGCTGGACAACTTCTGCCATGCAATGCTAACTGCCACTAAACGGAACTGTCTGGCTATATAGATGGCTAATAAAAAATGGATCTGAAGTACATGCAGCACTATCTGGTACATAAGTTGATAGTTGCATATATATTTCTTGTGAAAAGATGCATGTCTATTGCACATATATATTTATGATATATTTGATAAATTTCTCACATTTACCAAGGTTTTATTTTATTTTTTTTCAGTGGTGGGAAGTGTAAGCCGACAATGAGCTAGTAGACAGAACCAGCTGAAGTTAGCCAGTTAGGCCGCCTATAGGTGTGCCCATTGGGACAATTTATGTGAGTTGAAAAACAAAAGCGCTGCCTCACCAGATGACGAATTCCTGTTTTCATGTTTTGCTGCTGATGCAGTAGCTGATGCAGAATTATTGCACACACATAGGCTTTGTCCCAGACTTCTGAGAGATAATTGCAGTACATTCTATCCACTATATTTTAAAATTGCACTATCCATATCATATATTCCAGATTATGGGCTGTAATGCAAGTTCAACACTACAACCAACCAAAGAGGAAACTAATTATAACAATCTAAAACCACAAGGTGGCGTTTCAATAAGTCATCAAAATCCCCCAGATGGCAGTGCTAGTAACAAAGAAAATGGTGGGAAAATTGAAAAAGATAATCTACCAGAAGATGATAAAGAGCTCCCTGAAGAAAAAACAGAAGTTGGAGAAGAAAATGTCAAAATATTGAGTACACAAAATTCATATCCAGACAGAAGTTCACATTCAGGCAACGAGCAAAATGTAGGCCTGTATTTAAGCAAGGGAGGGCCACCAAAAGATGCAAATTCAAGCCAAATGCATAGGACAGAAGATGGACCTAGCCTAAATATAGATCATGACGTCACAAAACCATTGTTACAAACAAACAGTTTACCTGCAGAGTTGAAAGCAGACGATGAGCTGGCAATTTCAGTGAAAAATTCCAGTGAATCTGAAAACAAAACACACGAAATATCGAATACAGACTCACAGACAGACACACAAACACAACTGGAATCACAGAAAGACACTTTTGTAAATACAGACAAAAAAGGTGATATGGAAGATTCTGGCGCCATGGAGGAACAGAAGTCAGCCCAGGCAGATTTCCAGACTGCAATTCGTTGCTCCTGCAGTTTGTTAGATCCAGAAACTGTCCTGAAGTTTGCTACTGACCAAGTGACGTTCTTTCAACTCAACAGAACTTTGCCACACAATCACAGTCTATCCAGTCTCCTGTCGAGACTGCCAAATCTTCAGGTAGTCTATTTTTACATAATTTAAATATGGTTTAAATTTTGCATACCTTGTATTTAAATTATATGATCCACTGAGCCAATTGTTAAAGGCAGAGTAAATTATGAAATGTTGGAACTTGAAGTCCAGTAGATTCTTGGGCTGAAAATTGGTATGCCTTTCCATGCGTTTGGATAAACGCATGGAAAACGCATGGTTTTTGCCTCATTATAATTAGCTAAAAACCATGCGTTTTCCATGCGTTTATCCTTCTCATGGAAAACGCACGTAGCACATTTGGCCATGTAAAAGGCAAACACCACAAGGTGAACTGTATACCAATGGTGCATGACTTGAAATGAAAATGAATCAAAAAGCCGTTTTATTCAGAATTTCCATGCAATACTTTATTTAATTTGTATTTATTGTTTGTCAAGCAAAAGTTTTAGGGCTGTCCTCAATTGCAGGAATTGGACATATCAGGCAACAACATGGGACCCCAGCCCTTCAGGCTTCTGATGCTAGCCATGGCTCATAACAAATCAATCACTTGGCTCAATGCTTCCAATAACATGACAGACACGGACTCTGCTGTATGTAGCACAAGTATATAACTTTATTCTGTTTTATACTATTACTTTTAAATTAAAAAACTTATCGTTAATTACAGGATAGTTATATACTTTTATTTGACAGCTTCATGTCATTCATGACATATATGTGTCACAATGTAAACAAAAGAAAATGACATACTGTAACAATAAAAGCATAACATAAAAGTAGAAAATAAAACTAGGTTCCAGCTACAATAAAGATTTGTTATAATGTCAATTTTGCAAAAAATAGTTAGAAATTGAGTCAATTTAGTTGTCCATATTTGGCATCGACTTGTTACAGACACTTGCAGCATTTTGTTGACCTTGTTAAGCTGTCTGGTTTCTTAGCATTTGTACAGTACTGGAGACTTATCTTAAGGAGTACTGATTCACATGTGAATCACATGTTTATGCATATCTTTTAAGTGCAGTTTTTTTACCATAGCCTTTCATTTGTTTTCTCTGGTTGCAGGAATGCATTGGAATAATGCTAAACAAGAACAGAAGTCTCTTGTGCTTAGATATATCTGGAAATTATCTTGGCAAAGACTATTTTTCAAGATGTGTGGGTCCTGCCTTGTCTTCCAATGACTCCCTGCTGGTGCTAAGGTTTTGTACACGCATTTGTGATAATGTGTACTAAAGAATAAAGAATAAAATACTTTAAATTACAAACAAAAAACAAAAGCGATAAAACGCCTTTCACCGACTAAATAAAACATAACACAATTTTCAAAAAAGCTATAAAATATTTATATAGTATACTAAAAGACCAAGGCTACTGACTTTGTCAAGAACAGCTTTTACACCCCCTGCACAACTGCCTCCAATTATGGGGGGCCAGTTTCAGTCAAAAACATTATGTAACACTTAAAAAATGGCTATATTATACACAAAAATAATTTTCCTTCTTATTCTAAATGATAACTCCCATTATATATGGGTATTAACCACTGGGAAATGTTCAATTCTCGTCTCTAATGGCAGCTAATTTGCATATTTCACCATCTACACACATGATGGTGCTTCCTGATTGGCCAATATCTCACAAGCACAGTGTGCTGTCAGCTTTAAGCACCTAACTGAGTAATCTTTGTTTAAGAATTGAGTGTAATCAATGCAAACAAAACTAATTGATATGCAATTTCACTGTTAGACATTCAATGCTATATGCTATTAAGCTAATTTGTTTGCATTTAAGTCTAACTGGTAAACTAGCAAAATAATTGCCATCAAGCTCAGGACATTTCCTAATTTATGCGGCTACATTCTGATTGGCTGTTGCAAATGACATTGCTGCCTCTTGAGATGAGAAGCCAATTAAGGCAGTCAGTAGCCTTGGGTTTAGTTAGAGGATAAGTGTGTTATCACTAAGCAATGTCATATATGTTGGCAAACACCTGTGGTTACAGTCACATGGCCACACTTCTCTGACAGGTGATCACTTGTATTGATAAATAAAGTTTTTTTTAATACTTGTTATGCTCTGTTTGTAGGTGTGAAAGCATTGGCAGCATAGATTTGACTCTATTCATGGAAAACGTGAAGAAAAACAAAACACTGCAAGAACTGAACATCAGCCACAACCAGCTGGTTCAACCCCAGGAGTTCACTGCCCACTTGGTGGAGATGCTTATGGTAAGTCAGTCCTAGTGATGTGGGGGTGGGGGCCTAGCTCAGTGGTAGCGCGCTGGGCTTCCAACCACTGGGTCCCGGGTTAAATTCCCGGTCGAGCCTATGTTGGATGGCTGTTTCATCCTTCGTCTCATTGCCATGGGGCCTGCCTGTCCTAATTAGCCCATCAGGTGCAGAAATACAGGACGTAAAGCCCTAAACAACCACCACCACAGTCCTAGTGATGTGCATTAGCATCTTAAATCATGTATCTATCTATGTCCGTTTGTATATATATAGTAAATTATAATGTATTTGTAGAAAGAGCAGGTCTCTCTGACAGCAGTGATCTCTAAATTTGTAAGAACTGGGACCAGGACAATGAATAGTGTTACTCTATCTTGAAATATTACTTTGTCTTGTATATCATATCATATCATATCATATCATATCATATATACGTATATAGTCTGTAGATATAGCTTGTCTAGTAGTTTTAGCGTTAGATCTGAATATTTTTTTTTTTATTTCTATTTTTCGTTGTATTAACGCAGTCAATAAAACTATATGTATATATGTGTAATACAGTGATAGGCCTAGTTCCTAGTGCTCAGTCATTGCTTTATATAATATTTAGGTAATCAAAACATTCTTATTAATATCTTTAGCTGTGTCAATGTTTACCAGAGTGAGGCGTATCAAGAAAATTGTCTTTCTGATATGGTGGAGAATTCGGTTGACCGGCATCCGTATTCAAAGTACATGATAAATTATCTTTGTGTAATATTTCTATATGACGAAGAATTCAGCCGAGTGATGCCGTTATTCCAAATAGATTATCTTTTTGATATGGTGGAGAATTCGGTTGACTGATTCTTACATCATACCGAGAGCACTAATATTAGAAGTCATTGCTTTACATAATATTGAGATAACTGCCTTTTTTAAATATAACCTGTTTCGCTGTTCACCATTATAGAGTGAAGACACACAACTTTCCAATTTGAAAATGAGAAACTGCAACTTCGATGACACTGACCTGGTCGTCATAGCAACGGCTTTGGAAACCAACAAATCAATCACCCATTTCAATTTAGCTTCAAATTCTGTGAGCAATGATTAAAAAGTTGGATTGAATCTCTAATTTTTGCTCTTCTTCAATTAATCACAGCAGGATGTTCAAGGATTCCATTACCAACTGTTTGTTCCTTCACAGGTGGCTTCTCATAATACCTTGCTCAAGGTCATAATGACTTGTTTACAACACATATTGATGACGTCATTAAATTTAGATGACACCAGGGTAACCCATCCAGACGACAGTGAAATAGGTAGGCTAACTACTGTTATAACTTTTTCAAATTATTATTACGCAGCTTCAAGGCAGCTGAGAGAGACTGAAGCTTGCACAGTCCTACCTAAAGGTGTATTTGTAACTGTGTGATCTGTGTATCATACTAAGTGTGGTTTGGAAAGATAGTTAGATAGATAAATAAATAGATAGATATGGAAAGCAGCCCTCTAAGGCAAGTTCTTGCCGCTATCGAGGGTTGATTGATGAGGTGAGAGAGAGGAGTCAACCCATGTTACACATTTACCCCCATGGACGGGATCTTTTACTTGCCTCAGCATAGACTCTTGAGTACAAGGGAATGCCATTTAACATCTCATACGAATGACATCCAGCTGGGATGTTGCTCATGAAGTGTGCCCAGCCTGGGATTGAACCCGGGTCCTTCAGAGGAGCAGGCAAGCGTCTTACCACTAGACCACCCAACTGCACAAAAGAACATCAATTATCTAGCGGACCATCTGTCTATCTACCTGTCATTCATGATTATGACTTATAACAAACATTAATTTCTATTTCAGATTGTCAAATAAAACTGACTGCCCCCTCCCGAATGGAGACTTTAAGTCTTGCAAACTGTTCTTTAGCGAATTCCCACTTGGAAGCGCTGCTATCAACACTAGATGGCAGCAGTCTATGCAATCTGCGAAGTTTGAATTTGAGCAACAATCCAAAAGTAACAGTCAGAGAGATGGCACCAGTCGTTTCACTTTGTTTAAGCGGCTTGAAAAGACTGAATTTGGGCTTGAATGACTGCCAGGATATTGAACTTTTGCACCGATCTAGCCCTGATATGAAACTGACTTACCTGAACCTGCGAAAATCCAAAGTCAAGTATGACACGATTAATGATCTTCATCTCATTTTCGACCAATCAGAAGATGCTACATTAGTCTTAGACGGAATTCGGTTTTCTGGATCAGGAATGAAGGCCTTGAAAGATCTTCTAGGTGAGTGCTCAAGGCCGAAACAGACTGGTAACAGGTCTTAATGTTAAGGTGGTCTTTTAATGGAGTACATAATAGTGATTCGACCAAAATGAAGTATGAAAGCTTTGTGCATTTTATGGAGAAATGGTCTTAGCAGTGTCGTGGACTATGTGATCTATATAATATTATATATTATTTATTCATTCACAATAATAATATTTGGTATTCACTCTTTAATAGTCTAGGTTTAAAAGTTAATCTATCAAATTTTGCATTTCATTTTTACAGTGAATTTCAGAACCCTGTCAGCCCTCAGTCTTGGTGGGTGTTGCCTCTCGGATGGAGACACCCAACTATTATGTGACGTCATTAACTCTCCTGGCCTCCCTCTGCACATGCTCAAACTGGCAGCCAATCGCATTTCAGATAAAGGGGTCAATGCCCTGATGGAAGCTTTGGTGTCTCATGCGAGTCATCCCCTCAAACTTATTGATCTCTCTGATAATCAAGTAAGTACAAATCACAATCACAAATTCCAGATTTTTGAAAAGTACAGTCCTGAAAATAAATTTTGGTCTTTTTAAAAATAAAATAATTGCTCCTACAGATCACCAGCAAAGGGGCTATCAAACTGGGTGAATTGTTCAAACATCCATCCCATCAAACCCAAGTCCACTCTCTAAATGTCAGTCGCAACAATATAGGTAATATTGATTAAAAGCATTTCCATGAAATTGTATAAACAAACATATTAATAGTAAAATAAAAAACGTCTTTATACTTGTGTTCCAGACCCAGTTGGTTTGAAAGCTCTGGCTTCTCTCATTGGTCAGTGTCCAATCACGTGCCTCCATCTGAACAACCAGAGCGCCACCTTCAGGGAGGAGGAGGTGGACGAGATATGTGAAGAAGTGGCAAAGGGCCTTGGTAAGAAATTTATCGAAAATGATTAAAAAAACTATGATGTATGATTCAAGTCATTGGTTGAGTTGATCTCTTAAACCTTAATGTAATTGCTTTTATGTTCTTCTTAAAAATTCATAAATGTATCATCAATTCAGGTATGGAGATTTCAAAAGGTGATGATGATGATGTCAAGGTTGGTTGTGCTAAATTGGAATCGTTGCCCCCTGGTGGATTTTTGGTGAAGTTAACTGGGCTTGCAGGAGAATCAGGTTAATATATATTAATAATTTTATTTCTTGAACATCCATTTGAATACTTTTCCATTATTTGAATTCTTTCTTAGCCTGTCATTTGCACATATGCAGGGCCAGTTGGAAAATGTTTGGACAGTGCAGCTATACCAACTGACTACAGTCGACAAAGACTGCCATGCTCTTCCTTGCAGGAAATGGCTGATCTGGCAGCATATCTGTTAGGGAAAGGTGAGAGTCTGAATTATTTAAGTACAGGGGAGGCATTAATGACCATCAATGGGTAAAATCAAGATGAGACAACAGACTGTTCAGTTTAATATCTTTCCTTTTCTCCCTGGTTTTGAAAATACCGTTGCTTGAGTTGGGTGCATCTTTATTCTGTTGGCTGATGCCTTAAGTTAAACATGTTATAATAATTTAAGTGTTGGAGAATTTGGCTGGTATCTTTATTCAAATACATGATCTTTATCATGTGGTGCCACCGTGGAGAATTTGGCTGGCTGATGTCTTTATTAATTTAAACATACTGAGGTTCTCTTAATCTGCAATTTACTGTCCAAGAGAAATTCTTGTAAATTGTTAGCTCCCCATCACATATAAGATATAATTATATTGAAAGGAAAATGTGTTGTTCTATTTCTTGTAATTTACAAATATGTAAAAAATGAGACTTTCTACCGCCTTTTGCAGAAAAATGTGAGATCACATCTGAAGAATGGGATGTCGTCATAAATGCAAAGAAGGAATTTCCTGAGTGGCTGAAGGTAATATCAATCATATAGGCCCTACCAATAATTAAACTTATACAATAATTGTACGATAATAATGACAGCTGAATAAACATCCTTCATTCATTACAGGTTCCTGAGAATTTTGACCGCACTGTCTTCCTATCTCACCTTCCCTCCAGTGTCACTGTTCAGAAGATGGAAGGTGTCTTTGAAAATGAGGTTGATTGTGACGTCACCGAGGTTTACCTTCTAAAGGTATCAGCTCATGGCTGTCTGTGATTTATCCAATTGCATTGAATCTGCATGAACAAAATGCATAATTCCCAAGTTTTAGAAACTGGTTTGCTGGTCACCCAAGTGAGGCCGGTGGTCCATGGGTGGCGAGTTGCCATAGACCCCTGGAAGCTTTGGCATCTAAGGGGGTCTGTGATGCATTCTGGGCATTTTAGAGCTACTAATAGTTGAGATTTATTGAACTTAAATTGTATTGTTTAATTTTGCTACTCACAATTGTACAATAGACAACTTTTACTACCTTTAAACTCGAACCATAACCATGTAAAACTGGGCATGGTGCCAAAAGAGGGTGTTTGGCTAAAGTTTGCTGGTCAGAGGGCTTTAACATTAAATGCTGGTCAGACCCGCCAAATGAGGGTCACTTGGGAGCTATGAAAGTGTGTGGGTCATGGTTATCTCTCTGTAACTAGATGAGGTACATAACAAATGCCCTTTTGCAGATTTTTGTTTAGAATTTCCGTTAATGATGGCCATATGAATTGAGAATTACAATATGATTAACAAATCCCTTTTTGATTATCACTGGGAATACCTTTGTGCACCTTTCCCCAGTACATCCAAGAAAGTTTTAATGATAAAAAAAAATGTCAGGTAATGGCAAGGGCAAACTGTTTACCCTACATTTCATAGCAATGCCCTCATCAAAATATGAACAGGCTCGCTTGAATGGTGGGAGTCCACCATCGGACAGTTGAATTGGCCCTCAAAGTTTACTGTCTCATGTCCAAGCTCGTTATTAGCATGATTAGTATGTAGATATATCTGAGTGCACTGGTTTGCATTAATTGACTGTAGTAAAAATGTGTTTCTTTCCAAATTGACAGGATCCCATTTCCAGGAAGAACAATGGCTTTGCTTGGGCTCTGTTGGGATCTAACAGTGATGTGGAGAAGGCCATGGGTTACATGAACACTGGGCAGGTAATGAACCTCACTAATAAGATCTCATCGTGAAAAATTAACGCATGAAATGGCTATATTAGTTACCCGTGGCGAATAAATGATGCGAGATTAATTTTATGACATAGAAAACGTTAAAAAGTAACTTATATATTTTGAACTGGATGGAAGGACGGAAGGGGTCTGTGGGGCATTTGAATACAGAAAACAAAACTGCCTTCTCAAGCATATTTTAGAAATTGAAACACTTACACTTATATATCAAATATATAAGATAAACACGAGTCTCAAATGCTTTATTTCAGGCCCAACTTTACAGCCAGCCGTATGTCATCAGTCCCTTGAATCTCAAGATCCTGTCAGACTCCGCAAATGCCTCAGATTCCATTGCTGAGGACGAAATTGCTTTAAGGAAAGCCACCAGGAGGCGTGAGGAAGAGGAACACCGCGCCCTCTTGCGTAAAAGTTATGTGGAATCCCAAGACAGACATGCTTATAGGCTGGCCCATCCTGCCTATGCAGATGGTAGGATATGGTAGCATATAATAAACTGTTAAAAATCCATATAAGAAGGACTATTCAGCGTCAGTTGATATAAAACGTGCAATGTCTTGAAATGGTTAATGGTACAAAATCAGTCTTGTGAAAACTTGTCATCTCTGTGACGTTTGAAATGGTGATTCTATGAATAAATCATTACTGTTGAAAAAAAAAGTCATATAATTTGTATCAGTTGTTGGTATAACCCCAAGCTCTTTTCAAATGCCTCGTTGCGCCACAACTGCGGTAGCAGTTGTAATGTAAATTCTCCATACCAAGAAAATGTAGAGGCCTTGCTTATGAATCATTATATATAATATATATATATATAGCAGGTGCTCAATTAAAACAATGTCATCATGGACCCAAAATATTTGTCCATCCATGCTCCACCTACAGTATAATCCCATTAATAGCTATTAATTCAACAGATATTGGATTAGATTGCGCCATATGTTGCATTTTACCATAAGGAGTCCGTCCACCTATCAAAGCATGGAATTGAGGCTACAATTTTATTATCAAAGAGATGGTTTTAAAAAAAGAAACCTGTACCAGACTTGTAAGATATTATTGTGATAGTAGATAGTAGATTGTGTTGAATAAATTTTTGTTTTGTTTTTTTGTTTGTTTTGTGAATGAGGAATTATAATTTAAATGATCGTATTAATGATATGTGAACATATTAAACAAAACAACAATCTTTTCCCTGTGTTGGATTCGTACCCAGTGCCGTCAGCCCCCATTCTTATCATACCGGCGCCCTATAAAACCTCTTCACAATTCCGCCACTGCTGCAGGCTTTTTATAGTGCAACTTTCCTGGGAGTACAAATGTTGATTTCTCTTCTTCGCCGCCTGTGGATTCTCTGCTTCTCCTGTTAATTTCTCTGTTCTGTAATTTTCTCCGCCTCTCAGTTTTGATTCGCTGGTTAGTTTCTCTCTCTGCGTTGAGACACCGTGTGGAAGATTGATGCACCATCAGCCTCATGCATAAATTTAATTATACCCTAAGGGTTATAAAAACTGCCAAATACCCCTGTAGTCATTTGGTTATGAGAAGTTGTCATTGTTTTATTTATCTAAGTACCTAAGTACTAGCATTTATTAACGATCAAATTCAATTAAGATCTGGTACAAAAACTATACAGTTCTGTTGTAAGTCTCAAGTTTGATTCCAGGCCTGGGAACTTAAATTCAATTATTTATGAGCCGTATCTTAACTATAGGTGGTGCTTTTTAATTCATTGTCTATGCTGGGCACAAAAAAGACCCACCCTATGGGGTATGGTAATTATGCAACAAAGTTTGGATCATTAGGAAGTAAAAATAAATTCTGTGCAAACGATAATTTTTTTAAAATTAAGGGGAAAAAAGCTGATAAATCTTGCTACAATGTAACATATTTTTGATACTAGAAAATGAAGAAACAAGGAGAAACATAAACTATAGGATGATGGCTACAATTATATATAGAATAGGAAAGACAGAAGACCACATTCTTTAAAGACAGCATTTCCCTGTCTTACAAATAAAGTATGCAATTCAAACACTTGAAATATGAGATTTAGGATATTAAGATGTAAACAAGACCATGAGGTTGCTATTTCATGCTCCATGTAGGAAAATGCTTTATATAAATATCATGTGAATTTCATACTCTAATATGTATAGAAAATCTGGTAATCAAAGAAAAGCAAATTGAAAGAGTGAACAAGTTTAAACTTCTGGGGATTTGGATCTCTAGCAACCTGAAGTGGGACTGCCAAATACTAGGGCTCTGTATCGTTTGATTCAAACGATACGATATGCATCATCGTTACACTCATTCGATACACGATAAGTCGCCGATACATATTCATAGCTATATATAAGTAAAACAAATTTATTATTCAAATAGGACGTTTAGGGAATCGGACATTTCAGGTTTGGACGTTTTGGTTGTCAGACGTTTTGACTTGATACTGCTCCAAGTCAGCTAAACACTGATTGGCTGTTATATTTTGGGACTACTCATTTCGACCAATCACAGCACATAACACAAAGTAATCAAAATGGCGGTTGTCACTGATAATCACGACGATCTGAGCTACGTTTTGAAAGGAAATTGATTTATAAAATTTGCATCTTAGGGACAGAATAACTATATTTTATGGTTTACCTCTGATACTGAAAATCACATGTCGTATACCGGTTCTTTTATCGATTGCTTGTTACCGGTGTGACCGATAATCACCGAACCGGTGTAGAACCCTACCATATACTATATCTGTACCCAGTGAAGATGTGAGCTAACGTTACACTCACAGTGATCTCACTCAGAGCTCAAAGGATGAGATCACAAGGATGACATCACAGTTAGCTCACCATGAGCTCACCTCATGATGTCACACAGTGACCTTATGGTGAGTATGATGCCATCCTGACTAATATAGGTGGCGTGGTAGTCAAATGCATGATAGCTTCCAATCACATTTCTTTACTTTATGCCAATATTCTGTATACATTGTAACTATGTAACCAAATGTTTTGAATATAAATATAAATAGTTCTTATAGAAAATACCTTGATACTATTTAAAACATTACTCTCTGATCTCTTAAGATCTCCAACCAAATGGTAAGTAGTAGATTAGCTTGCTTGTAGTTTTTGTTACTTCTAGTGCAACAAATGACCATAAAATATCACAACAGGATTTAGTAGGCTGGCTTGCAAAGTAACCAATTTTCATTACTTATCATTTTCAGAATGTATAACAAGGATGGGAAAAGAAACTACATGAGTGGTGGTAGTATTTGCAGCATATATCTTATTAATAATAAGTTATCATTGGTACAACAGACATTATTTGTGCCACAGAAGGTCACTAGAATCATATGATGAGCTCACAGCTAGTTCACAGAAGACTTACACTGTGACCTCACTCTTTGAGCTCACTGGTGGTGGTGGATTAGGGCTTTACATCCTGTATTTGTGCACCTGATGTGCTAATTAGAACAGGCAGGGACCATGGCAATGAGATGAAGGATGAAACAGCCATCCAACATAGGCTCGACTGGGAATTTAATCCGGGACCCAGCCCAGTGCGCTACCACTGAGCTAAGCCCTACTGTGAGACCACTGAGTGGTTACACTTTTAGCTCACAGTGGTCTCACAGTAAGACCTTTTTGTGAGCTTCATGTGAGCTCAAATTCTTCACTGGGTATCAAGGTATCCAAAATACTTCATTATTTACACAGACTCAAACCAGCGGGATTATTCCAAGATGACTTTCTAAAGATTTACACTTTTATGATTCAATTACTTCTTTGTCTGTAAAGCTGATCCAGCAACTGGAAAGAATCCAGAAGAGACCATATAAGGAAGCGCTAGAGACATGGAATATTTTGTTGTAGTTCTTAATTTATTCCTGAGGGGTTGTTTCTCGCTTCCGTGGTGAGGCCCGGGTGGACCTGTTGGCTGCCGGAAGTCAGGCTGTGTCCCTTGCAGTGTCACTGAATAAGAGAACACCAGAACCAGTTTGAGTCTTTCTTCACATCTCAGACATTATCCATACATTATCCATACATCACTCTTCTTCCTATCTGCAATGATCCTCTGCTATGATCTCTTTGCTGTGATCTTTCCCCCCTTCTCTGATTTTCTCTCTCAGCCTTCCCCCTCTCTCTCCTGTGCCTCTCTCTCTCTGGCGTGTTCCCCTCTACTATTCTTGCGGTTTACTTCATCTTACTTATACAAGCCAAAATGTAACCAATTGTAGCGATTCTGGGCTATTTAAGGGTCGTTTTGCGTTGTAGGTAATTCAGTACTACGACGTTGCACCAATTGACTTTCCTTCTCCTCAGTCCTGGTGCCCATTTACTGAACAAGACTGCTTTGCACAGGCCTAGGGCTGTTTCACTGAACTAAACAATCTTGCACAGCCCTAGTATTCTTTCAATGAACTACCTTGCACAGCCCTAGTGTTCATGCACTAAACTAAACTACACTGTCTTGCCCAGTCCTAGACAACTACATGGACTTGCCCAGTCCTAGACAACTACATGGACTTGCCCAGTCCTAGACAACTACATGGACTTGCCCAGTCCTAGACAATCTTGCTAGTTGCATGACTATGCCACAATATACTCACACTAGTCAGGAGAGGAGACTATTTAAAAAGACGTTCACAGACATGCAACAGACTGAAAATAAATTGACCTGTTACCAAAAGAATGTCAGTTTGAATATATTCTCAGATCAAATAGAAAATTGAAATTACCCAAATGTAAAACAAATCGCATAAAAGCAACTATATCCCGTATTGTCTTTTGAATTATCAGTGATCTCTTTTTTTTTTAAATAGAAAATATACATGCTTTTAACATATTTTTAAAAATTTTTGGCTTTAGCTTTGTTCCTTTTTTTTTTTAACCTTAATATTTGCTTTCATATATATCCTTTCATGTAACATTTTTCAGACTAATTTACTTATATTACTTGTATTTTTAAGGATTAAATGAAAATATCATCCACAAGGGAGCAAAGTACAGCGATTTTGTATGTTTAAAATGGGCGACAATACCGAATTCCAATTAATTCAACAAATATTGGTCCAAACTGCTCCATAAATAAGATATACCACAAAACGTGAATTAACCTCATCAAAGTGATGAGTAGGCCTAATCAGGAAGAAAAAAGATGATGGGGAAAACACCAGTTGTGACATGTGAGCATGTGATGCGTTTCTTTGAAGTAAAAATAGTAGCAGGAATCCAAAGTGGCCTATTTAAACCTTCTGGAAAAGCTGTAATGAGCGCAGATCACAACTGGAATTCTGTCAGTGGGACTGCTGCAGTGTATGGTAAGACTTATTTTATGATTTGCATACATTTTTGTCTTAGAAGCAAAAATGCATGGAAGAATAAACTTGGTGATTTTAGAAAACTGTATTTATAGAAGTATATAATAATGTCCAACAATGTGATAAACATATTTTGCAAGACAGTTTAGCGTGACAAACTCAAAAAGCTGTCTCATAATGCCAAGGCCTGATTATTTATATTGCTGAGAGGGGTGCAATTCCAAAGTTGGCAGAGGGTGTCCATTAAGCTATGGCTAGACCCTAAATTTGAATTGAATTAAATTTTAATAGCACTTTACTTGTTTAACGTGGATGACGTTTACAATTGATTATTAATGATTCATAACTGAATAGAAACACGGAGTCAAGAATATTGTTGGTTAATATATTTGTCACTACATGCCTTTATCTTGAAAATACCCTCAGACCCACTTTTGCAGGATTCGGGCTCTCTTTAAAAAAGAAACCTGTATCAGAATTGGTTGTATGGACTAAATGGTATTAGTTGCATGTAACAGATATTGACAAGGTACCATGTCAAAGTAATACAGTCAATTAGTATAGTTCATATAACTTTATGTCTTTGTCTTTATTGCCGAACGTGCTATAAAATGTACTTTTCCATAGATCCTCGCTACTCTTGCCTAGCTACCCACAACTGTCTGCAAATCGACCACTTGCGCCATCTATAGTATAAGTAATAATAAAAAAGACCTTTGCTTGCTAGTATAACTTAAAAAAACTAAATATATTTCATAACAGGCATTTTATTCTATCAAATGATAGCCAAGATGCTGTAGTTTTTACAGAATGACAATTTTTTAGATGGCCACCTTTGGGAAATTTTCCAGCTCCAGTAGGGTGTTCTTTCACCTGCTGCAGTATGTGGCCATGTGCTTTGGTTCTCTCAATATTCAGATTGGGTTAGGTCATTTCCTACCCTATTGGTCAGAACCTAGCAAGTCATAAAATCCCAGTTGCTGGTGCATTCACACAGGGCAACTGAGTGGTAGAAAGGAGTAAACACTGAGACGCCAGCGACCCAGTCGCCAGAAATGCATCCATGTGTACTGGGCTTAAGTACTCTTGCCTTAATAAATCAAAATTAATCAATTTGAACCATCAATCACAAATTAAAATGAAGGTCAGGGCAGTCTGTCAGAATAATTGAATTGCGGTAAGGGCACTTGGAAGACAAAGAGGGACATATAAATTAGACAAGGAATTTTCAAAGGTAAACTATCTTCCAAATGATATGGACTATTATAAAAAAATATTGATTGGTGCGAGGGCACTAGTAAATTTTATTTCACCCAAAGGAGTGATAGTTACCTCTATTTCCCGTGGGAAATAGTGGCAACTATCACTGTTGAGGGTCAAATAAAAATTTTTTATTATACCTCCACAAAGAAATTGTATTTTACTGAAGCTTCATTTGGTTGTAAAAAAAAATGAAATAAAAATAACTACAACAAACAAAAATTAATTTATATTTTACACCAGCTCTTTTCAGTCTTCAGATGCTTACTAAAACCCAAGTTTAAGACTTAAAACAAGGGCCTATTACAAGTTTATTAGGCCTATTTTTACAATGTAGGACGTATAATCCATGATTTCAGTCCTTCAACACGATGTGATGTCACAATCACTAAACAATGGTGATGACATCAACTGGCAACTGAGGAGCCAGTCACTATTCTTCAGGAATGGTGCCCGCAGGGCAATAGTACCATAGTCTATGATAGTACTTTCTAAGCAATGTTATGCGACGTTGTTTCAGCCAATCACAGCTCATAGGACATTGCAGAGGTATAATAATATGGGGTAATCTCTGTTCCTTAATTGAGGCTCAGGTTGGAAAGCCTTTAAAACTGTAAACTAAATGTACCCTATGACCTTGTTACTTTGATCTACAAACGCTATAAGTTGCTTTTTTAGCTCAGTAAATTACATGTTCCTTCATAATATATATATCATAACAATTTTCAAGGTATATTATAACAGTTACATCACTTGGAAAGGGCACATATACGCGATATGAAATTTTCAAAATTGGGCAATCTTTCCTTCTATATGGTCAGAGGATTTAGGCTTTCAGGATCTACTTTTATTGGCTCTGTAACTGAACTTGGAGCCGAGATATAAGCTGCTTAAAATTGCACCATTGGCGCCCTCTATCATCTAGGTGACAAAAAGGACTGTGACCTAAATTTATACATATATATACCTTACAGTAGTATGCAGCAAAGAAAGGAGTCTTTTAATGGGAGGGGGGGGGGGCTCTGTGCAACAGTTTTTGTTTTATTTCTTGATAATCTGGGTTTGCGGGTGGTGAAAACTTCTTTCAAAAATTCATTTGCATACATTGCATTAGCAGTTTTTGGGTAATAAGCTGATATTCTTCAAAATTGTCCAGGAGAATAAAACAAAAATAAGTAAATTAAAAATATGACTTTCCTACTGGTAAGTTATAGCTATAAAGTTAGGAGTATTTGGTTCAGGAACTGATGCCAAATTTTAAGTCTAAAATGTATTTCAGTTTTATTACATGTATTTAACAATTACAAGTGCACAATTTATCAGAAAATATAATTATAGTCATGTAACAAAGTCATGGGACACAGGGAAGTATTTAACTGAACAATTAGTCATATGGGATTCCTTGAACCATGTCATGTATTGCATGTATAAACTGATACCAGATGCTTATTATGGATGAAAAAGGATGTGTGACTTAAACTTTGTTCTTTAACAATTACTCCCAAATGTGGTAGAGTTTGACTCATTTGATGTAGAATTATAACAAAAATGTTTAGATAGATAGATATGGGAAGTGCAGCCCTCTAAGGCTCTTTTTGCTGCTATCGAGGGTTGATTAATGAGGTGACCGAGAGGAGGAGTCCACCCATATTACACATTTATCCCATGGATGGGTCTTTTACTTGCCTCAGTATAGAAACTGAGTACAAGGGACTGCCAATTTAACGTCTCATCCGAACGACATCCAGATGAGATGATGCTCGTGAAAGGTTGCCCGGGCCTTGGATTGAATCCGGGACCTTCAGAGGATCAGGCGAACATCTTAACTTTAGACCACCCAGCTGCTCTACAGGCACAATACACATTTCCTGCTTTAAAATAAATATTAATCAACCAGACTGTCTCATCAATGAATATTCCAATTTGACAAATGCTGTATTTTAGAAAGGATGGAGGGGGTTTAGGGTTTAGACTTCAGAGGGGCCATATAGTTGTTATACAGTCGTGTCATGCTATAGTGGGCTTCACATACCCTTTTGTCTTACTATCCCGACAAATTTGCCTGGTTTCGGAATAAATTCATCTCGACATGTTGTACTTACATAGTGGTCCAAATGCCATTACACCTCTACAGTAATTTGAGATCTAGTTCATATTGGAGTTTAATGTTAATTTTGCAAAGATTAGGTCCCAAACCATAACTGGGGCAAAGCCACACTGCAGTTACCAACCACAACATGGCTGACCACATTCCAAGTGACTTTTTTTCAGGCTGCTGATTATGAAATAGCATTCCTACTTCATTATTTCTAGTACTCCCCTATTTAATCACATTTAATTTGGAAGCTAGTACAGTAGTTTTTATGCAAACCCCTGGACTTGGAGAAACGTCAGAGTCTTCCAAAACATGAGTTACCCAATCTTAACAGCCATTTTTCAGCTTGCAATCTAAATAAGATGCAGGATTGGACTAACAATGGTGTTCTTTCTTAATGTGGCCAATAATGAAACAACGTTGTCCTGGTTTGGAATGCTGTCTGGGGAGGTTTTCCATTAGAAAAGTCTTAGTAGTATAATTAACATAAATTCAGATGAATTCCATATTGCCAGGGATCCAGTAACTGTACAGTGTACATGGTATCTGGCAACTAAGGCTAATAATGTTTTTCGTTGTGATCTAAATCTATAGGTGTTCGCTGGAATAACTGTACATACACGTAGACTTACAATGTACATCATCGTTTTACAAGGGAATTCCATGGGTTACATTCATCTTAGGGGCATTTATGCATGATTATAACAATAAATTAATGTCAATGATAAAACTGTCATAAGTAGGAAGATAGATTTATAGCTGTATGACAAAACCGAATTCTTTCATCGCCAAGGTAAGCAATTAGATAATGTGTACTATCAAAGAATACATTTATTGCCATGGCCAAGTTTTGATGCCTCCCACCCGATAGCAGTCTGTTTTGAAAGAGATCATTTTGATTGATAGACAGCTTTCTAATAAAATATATAAATGTTCACTCAGAAACTTTCTGATTTCAGTACTGTCATTGGTTCTAGAAAGAGGTAGACATGGAATCTCCGTTAAGAAAACTGTGGAGAGAAGAGATTCTGTCAGGAGTGGAGACCGTCCCAAAATATGGAACCCCAGGCAAGATGGTGGTTTTTGGAGACACGGCTGAACCAATCCTGACAGGAAACACAGCAGGAGATGTTTTGGTTGCAGCTGCAGAACTTGGAAATGGAAGGATGGTGGTTTTCACCCATGATACTTACACAAAAAAATGTAAGATTCTTTATGCACTGAGGAAATGAGTTTTTTGAGCCAGTAATATTTAGAATGAAGGGTGAGGTACAAAATGTAGAGGATATTGATGGTCATTCTTTCAATCATAAATCCATTAGTATTTACTGCATTTTACCATTAACAAATTCAAATACAGATTAAGAATTTTGGTTTGCAGGGTTCCTGGAAAACAAAATCCCAGAAAATGCCCAGAAATTATGCAACAATATCTTGTCATGGGTCACGAAGGGAAAGTACACCAAAGAATGGCAAGTTGTTAAACTGACAAAGGATTCCCTTCAAGCAGCTTCTCCAGATAACACTATTCTGGTCTGGCAGTCTCCTAAACCTGCAGATGCTGAGCTCCTGGAAGATCTGACAAAATTCACCAAAGAAGAAGGAATTATCCTAATTGGAGTGACCCCTTGGGGAGCTATGGATATATTTGGAATTAATGTTGATGAGATTTCATGCTACAAGTTTCTGAGAGAGGTCCAGATTTTCTTAAATGATGGGTACAATCCTATCTCTGGAGCTGAAATCAACGTGGCCAATAATAAAGCAGAATTCGCACATGTGGGAGTTGAACTGCAAAAGCTCAAGAACGGGGAGACGAAAATTGGTGAAATGAGTACACAAATCATTGCAGCTCTTTTTTCAATTCCGGATGAAGATTTTCGTGCATTGCTCAAGGATTACATCTGTGGCATCGACATCATGAACATCATCAGATCTCCACATCCTGAAAATCCATTGAAGACCAATGAAGAGAGAGCAGCTGCCTTGTTTCTTAATTTAGTTGTGAATAAGCTCCAAATGAAAGCTCCAGGCATCCAGGATTTTCCTGGTGATTTTGATGAGCCTCCTCCAACATCTTCCATTGAATATAAGATTGAGTCATATTGTGACGAAGCTCACCCTGTTGGAGCTTACTTAGCACCAGGTGGCACTGCTGTGGTAGAGATCATGGAAGGAAATCCTGATGGATGGAAAGTTCAAGTTGGTTGTCATAGTGATAACCTGAAGAACAAGGATACTTTTGAACGCTGGCCTGATATTGTTGCACAGAAGAAGCTGAACGCTAAAGCTGAAACTGAAATTCACAGCCCTTTCGGTGGATCTATCTATTTTCTTAGCCCAAAGGGAACTTCAAGCTTATCCACTCGAATTACAGATGTAGTTGCATCACCAATGTTCCATCTTTATGACAAGCCTGAACACTGGAATGAAAATCGTGGTAAGCCAGGACTCTGGACAAACCTAGTTGGAAAACACATCATGTTGTCAGTTCCTTCCAAAACTGTAAGAGAGATGGATCATCCCCTTGAAGTTGTGCAATTTTGGGATGAAGTGGTCATTGCACACCATGATCTGAGAGGTGTTGATTTAGCCAATAAAAGACGTCAATGGATAGTTCCTGATGTTCAACCTAGTGCTGGTAATATGCACAGCGGATACCCAGTTGTCACCCACATGGATGCTGCTGACCCCCAAGAGAAGATGTTTCTGTTGAGAAAGCCCAAAAAAGCTGCGGATGTAGTGGATGGACACTGGGGATATTTCCATGAACTGGGTCACAACATGCAAGACGGTGCTTGGACCTTTCAGGGGACTGGAGAGGTCACTTGTAATATATTCGCTCTCCATGCCATGGAAAAGTTATTCAGCATACCTGCGTGGCAACATCCCTGGCTTGAAGGATATAAAGAAGCAATGAAGAATTACTTGAAGAATGGAGCAAAGTTTGATGAGTGGAAAAATTACCCTGGAGTTGCCCTTGGAATATATGCTCAACTAGCACGGGACTTCGGCTTTGACACCTACAAGAAAGTATTCAGGCAGTACGAATCGGAAAGACCAAACTTGGCGAGTGATCAGGAAGAAATTGACCACTGGGTCAAGTCTTTTTCGAAAGCTGCTGATTCTAATTTGGTACCAGCTTTCAAGCTGTGGGGTATTCCTGTTTCAAAAGAGATAGTGAAGGAGCTAGAGGGAATGAAAGTATACCTGCCAAAGGATGAAGTTACAGAAGTTGTAATGTCTGCTAGTTAGGTACTGCTGGTGCCTGAAGGACCACCCCCTCACGACTTCATAATATTATTCTTTTTCGAAATTACAGGGCTTCTATATACACACACAAAGCAACACAAAATACTATGTTACCTTGTTTCATCAGAAAATACTGCAGCTATTAGTAAGACAGAAGAAGCCAAATCATTAGCGTCTGTCTGCATTGCATTCTGACTGAAGGACCACCCCGTCATAACTTGTCAAAATTACAGGCTTCTGTATATAGTCATGGAGCAACACCAACTGTTACTTTTGACAGAAGCCACATTGTTACAACAGGCTGGTATTTCATCATATTGAACACCTGGGCCTAGTATTCTCAAGGAGTTCCTTGAGAACTCCACAGATGATGTCAATATTGAATCGGGTGCAATTAAGAGGTAAGATGGAAAACCTCACTAATTTAAAGTTGTTATCTATGAACTCATTGAACTGCTAATATCTGTAACCAAGATTACCATCAATGTCTCTTGCCAAACTACATAGAAGACCACAAAAATACTTCATGCAAGAAACAGGACACTGACAAAAAAAAACAAGAACACAATGAAGACCTTGATGCATATGTTTTTCTGATTCCTTTTTAATTTTGAAAGCTTGTAGCTATATATTTTACTGGCGATATTATATATTATTAACTGATATTACTTTATACACAGATGTCTTTATTGTGGTATTGCTGCTATACTTTTTGAATGTCAGTTGATGCTACATATTTACTCAGAATAATTTAGTAATATTATGTTAATCAGAATATACTATATTTTGGCATGTTAATCAGAGTATAGTTTTTATAGCAATTAAAGTATGTGCATTGCTTTTTTTATGTTAATTAGAATTTTGCATATTACTGTACTTTGTATTACACTTATATCACATATACTTATTTCATATGATACCAGAAAACTTAGAATTGATGTACAACATAGAAAAAACCTAGCAAATCACAAGCGACAGACACCAACACTTTCCATCTGTATGTTCATGTGAAATGCTGAATGTTAAATGTGATCTGCAATAAAAAGGTCATCAACTAGCTTGAGTTGTATTGCATCGTGGCATTGAAAGTTTTCATGCAAAAAAATTGTTATAATGGTCAATCACCATGTTCAAAAGTGAACTTAGATATCCAATAAAACAATTAAGACAAGATAATCACTGAGCCAAGAATATTTTGACCCATTTGTATTTTTTCCTTTCAATTCAATTCAATTCAATTTATTGGACCAACTAATTGGAAGTAACACATGATTTATACATATTAACCAAAAAATTAGCTCCAATACTACAACAAGTTTTATAAAGTGAAGAAAAAAGTAAATAAAGACAAATTTAAAAAAGAATAATAAGGAAGTGGAATATGAGGATTAAATGCATATTTTAAGCAGAAACTTTGAGAAAACTTAGGGAAGATTAAGAAGAAAGGAAACGAAATAGATACATGATTGTCATAGTAGGACACACCACCGAGACACAAGGAAAAAAAGACAAAAAAACAGCTAAATGTTATATATATAGATTTTTATTGACAGCTAAATATCAAATTGATACATGTGTCAGCATGAAAAGATAATAAATGGCAAAAAATAAAAAGATAATAGAAATACATGGATCAACAGGCCGAAAAACTGTTGTGATATACAGCAATAAAGATCACAAAAAACAATAAATACATACATTGAGAAAATGATGTCAATTTTGATCCATTCGAAGTGTTATGCCTGTTGGAATAAATTGGCAGGCCGAAAAACGGTAGTGATAATTCAAAGTTTTTACCTATGAACTCGTGGAACTGGAACACTAATTCCATATGAAAAAGTGGGATATTAGGCTGAAAAATAAATATATTACTGTGACTTCAGTTTTTGTGTTTTTCAAATGATGACTGGAGTTATACATCTTGATATTTCAATATTTTCATGTCGGTTTTTTATGTCAAGAGTATTGTCATTTGCCAAACTGCATGGAAGAACCTCAAAAGCACATCTGAGAAGGGTTGCAAGAAACAGGATAAAGAAATGATGTACACGATAAAGATCTTTCCAAGACTGTGCAAGCCTTTTGGGGAAAAAAATTACCACAAGAGGTCACTGACACCATAGCTGTAGTGACGTCATCCTATTGTTTTTTTGTATGGACTACGGTTGTAGTGCCCCCTGTAGGCATCTCGTATCATTAGGAATAACCAGATAAAAATTATTATTTTAACTAGGTATCACCATTACCCTTATTTCACCCTGTTATCCATGTTTTGTTACTAATCTTCATGTGTCAGGCTATAGCTGCATGAAGTAATTAACAGTTTTTAGAAATATATTTTACCACCAATATTATATATTATCACAGTTGGTAGAATTGATGTGTGAATTTTTGTTCACTTGTAGAGTGAAAATTGCACTTGATGAGTCATTTCTGATACATGGACCTATATTTTGTATACAAATTTTAGCTCCTTTGATGAATCATTCTGGCATTCATGCCTGGTTTCACTAAACCATGTTACTTATGACAAGGATTAGCTACAGTGACACCACCTGCCCTCTATTGATAAAAACCCTGGTAACAGTAATTGACCTTTCATCATAGGATAGACCAGCTCCAGTAAAACATATAGAAGTGTGACTCTGAGTGACTAACCAATGCAGTTTTTATTAGAAGACATGAAAAGTTTGCACATCAATTCTACCAACATTAACTGATATTATTACACATAAACAAGTGTTTTGTTATATTTATTGTGGTATTGGTTTGGTAAATGCTTTCTGAATTAAATAGTTTGGTATGGAAAGTTTGAAGTAAGAGTATATATTATTTAGTAGAGGTTGAAAAAAAAAAACGTTCCAATAATAGCAAATGTAAAAACTAGCAAATGCAAAATAAAATAAAATAAAGATATTATAAAATATAACTGAAAATGCGGTCTGATTATAATGATATCTATATTGATGGTCAATCACCATGTCCATACCCTGGGCACTCACTCCTCATGAGCTACATCCCAGCTGGATGTTGATAGCATGAGATGTTAGATTGGAGCTGCCTTGCACTTTAGGGTCTATGTTGAGGCAAGTGGTAAATGTATGTGTAACATGGTGTGGACTCCCAAGCATTATCATTTCATCATTATGTCTGCCTTTGACAGCTGATCATAAATTATTAGCTGACTAAGCTTGAGACCCAGCAGCATTGAGACCTTGACATTAATATAGGTATTTTTACAATCACAAGTAATCTCACAATTGGGACCACCTCACAATTAACTGATATTAACTGGCCTTCAATAATTGTGGTCACACCAGTGACATTCAACTGGGCATACATATACATTGGCACAATATACTTCATACATATATATACCAATATACATAGGCTTGATATACAGTTAGTTCAAATTGATCCTAGCCAAAGCTGTCATACCTGGGTACTCAAAATTGGATCTAAAAGTACATATTTAAAATATATTAGATACATTTCTTACATTTGCCAGTGTTTACACTTTTCTGATAAATGTAAGTTGACCATTAGCTATCGCTAGAGACAGCTGGAGTCTACTGTATTTTATGAAACTAACTGTCTACCAATCTATGTAGACTTAATATGCATTTGGTTTACTGCTTACTGGGGCTTTGTGCATGATCTCCTTTCAATGTATTGATGATTCATTACATTTAGTAATGCAATGGATAACGCTAAAAAATACGGATAAATAGATAAACAGAAAACAGTCGAGCTGACATCTGAATGCCGATGTTCATGCATTTATCTGATAATGAATGCAAATAATCATTGAACCGAGAAGTGACCTATTTAAATCCTTTTAAACCTGGGCACAGCTGTGAAGCAAACCAGATGGCATTTGGCATGCGGTGAGTATGGGTTGATTAGGTATAGATAGAATGATCATCCTCAATGATGGGGCAATTTGAAGTATATTTGCACCGTACTAAATTATGCAGAAGCTGTTGGAAGAAAATCAAGATGACATGCGGGTTAGATGCATTGTATAATGTATATTGACTATTCTTTATAGTGTCTTTGTGGCAAGAAATATTTGCATATTGTCAATATATATTATACATTTCTAAATACATTCGTCATTATGTATTTAATGATTATTGTGAGGTAGCTCTCAGTTCCCACTATAATACCACTTCTGTTTATTGGACAATAACAAGAAATTTCATCCTACAATGCTGAAGAGGATATGTAATATGTTGTTATGTTATTTGATACGTGTTCCTCTGAGTGGTAAAATATTGCAATATTGACATAAGCCATTGTGTAATCTTGAAGTTATTGAACATCAAAATAAACATCATGGGAATACTTTCATATTAAGCGTGAACTAGAAACTATCAAATAACAAGTGACTCATGCAATAACATCTTAGTAACAAGACTACATTAAAATGGACAGCTTGTTTGGGACAAAAAGGTTGTTACATACTATCTAGCAAACCCACAAACTGTAACAGTGTAAGTGCTACTGCTACGAAATAGTACATTAAGGAAATTTACTACTTGAATAATTGTATTACCTAGCCAAGATTTGTTGGAAAGTAGTAAATAGTCTTTAACTCTATGCTCCACAAATAATCCTATGACCAATAAAGTAGAGAAAGACTAATACTTGAACAGGTCTGTCAGTAGATTTATTGCAGTTATTTAATGAGAGGTTGCCATGTCAGTGGTGACATACTGTATTATATGAGGCTGATTTCTGACAAACATTTTTGTAGTAATTACATTTAACTATAAGTGGAATATTTTGCATATTTCAGCTAAATTAACTGAGAAAAATAGGAATAAGTCTTTTTATCTGTCTACATTTTATGTGGACTTTGAAGTTAATGCTTTTTAGGAGACTGACACGTTTACTCTTGCAAAATAGCAATTATATAAGAGATATTTGAACTGTCTGGGGCACACCTGGCATACTTCAGTATGATATAAATAGACTGAAAAACAAAAGTGACAAAAACTAAAGGTGACAAAAACTACCATAAATATTCAACTTCTAGCAGTAATTTTAAGTGTTGATACATGATACATCACATATCACTGAACACACAAAACCTATATTACATTATATTCATATATGATTCCATATACTTATACACAATTCATAATCCTCTATTATCCATAAATCAAGTTCACACTGAGTGTACACTGCACCTGTTGTGTGTTACTCCATTTTTATTATTCTACATTTGGATGAATAATAATTATTGACACGAAGGCTGTTTTACAACTTGTTATCACATGTAATATATACTATAAGTTATACTTTGGGACAACTAGTAGCACCAAATTGGTGGTACCTTGTGCTAAGTGTCTAGGCTGAGGCAAGTAAAAGACCCCACCCATAGTGTGGACTCCAAAGCCTTCATGTCATCATTACGTCTGCCTCTGGCAGCCAGTCATATAAGCTGACTAATCGTCAGACCAAGTAGCATTGAGACATTGTCTCAATCCTGCTTGTCTGAATCTAGTTTATTGTAGATAGGGCAAGACTAGACTGACTGACCAACAAATGGGAGACTTTTCAGTCAACAGGGGGAGCTCCATGCTAGTCCTCAGTACCATTGTGACGTCATCAAGCACTCAATGACCTGATTGTATGATGACGTCATTAAACAAAGGCTTCAGTACCGGCATATAGCTCCTCCTGTTGACCTGAAAGTCCATCATTGAACCCAGGTGCCAGAGAAGCCTGAACAACTTCATAACCAACGCTTATCCATTTGTTTCAGTACTACTTCTGCTTTTAATTAAAAGAGTCAAACATGGCATCTCCAGAGACAAGAAAACAGTGGAGAGAAGAGATTCTATCGGGAGTGGAGACCGTCCCAAAATACGGAACTCCAGGGCTAGTGGTGGTTTTCGGAGAGAACGCTGAACCAATCCTGACAGGAAACACAGCACGGGATGTCTTGGTTGCTGCTGTGGAGCTTGGAGATGGAAGGATCGTGGTGTTCTCTCATGATACTTATACAAATAATTGTAAGTTTTTTTACTGCCATGAGTTAGAAAATACCTGAGTGAATGTTGGGTATGTTTGGTTGCGTCCTGAAACTGAAATTGAAGTTTGCCAAAATTCATAGTCTTTTTGTCAATGGCCACATGTACAGAATGGCAAATATGGTCGCTTCCAGTTCCCCAGAAATTAATTTTCATTGTATGTTTAACCCCTCGATGAAATAGCCACTTGTCGTTCACATGACAAATTAAATTGGAGGTGCCTTGTACGTGATGTCCATGCTGAGGCAAATAAAAGACCACATGCATGGGGTAAATGTGTAACATGGTGTTGACTCCAAACCTTATCTCATCATTACGTCTGCAGCTGTGTCTGGTAGCTGGTCATATATTAAACTTCATACCAGTATCATTTGTTAAGACATTAGAGCATTAAACACAGAGTTGATGACGAACAATAAATTTCAATTTTTATTTCTTTACCTTTTTTTTCTTCAGGGTTTGTGAAGGATGATGTTCCTGAAAATGCCAAGCAGTTTTGCAACAATATCTTGTCATGGGTCTCGAAAGGGAAGTTCACAAAAGAATGGACAGTTGTCCCGATGAACAAGAGATCCCTTAAAGAAGCTTCACCAACTGATACCATTCTGGTATGGCAGGCCCCCAAACCCAGAGATGCTGAGTTTCTTGAAGGCCTAACAAAATTCATAAAAGAAGGTGGAAGTCTTATCATTGGAGTGACACCTTGGGGGTCAATGCAAGTCCACAACTGTGAGATTGATGACATTTCTTGTTACAAGTTTCTTAGAGAGGTAAAGATCTACCTGAGCGATGGATACAACAACATCTCTGGAAAAGAAATCGTCATTGCTGAAAATAAAGCAGAGTTTGGGCATGTTGGTATGTTGCTGCAGAAGTGTAAGGCCGGAGAGATGAAGATTAGTGAACTGAGTGCAGAAATCATTGCTGAAATTGGCTCAATCCCTGATGAAGATTGCCGGGCCTTGCTGGAAGAACATATTTCTGGAGTTGACATCATGCAAATTTGCAGACCTCCACATCCTAAGAAGCCAATGAAAACCAATGAAGAAAGAGCAGCCGCCTTATTTGTTAACTTGGTATTGAAGAAAAGTGAAATGACTGCTCCGGGTGTCAAGGATTTTCCTGGTGATTTTGACGAGCCTCCTCCAACATCTTCCATTGAATATAAGATTGAATCATATTGTGATGAGGCGCACCCTGTTGGAGCTTACTTAGCACCAGGTGGCATTGCTGTGATAGAGATCATGGATGGAAATCCTGGTGGATGGAAGGTTCAAGTCGGTTGTCATGGTGACAACCTCAGAGCCTGTGACAGGTTTAAAAGATGGCCTGATATTGTTGGAAGAAAAAAGTTGAAAACCGAAGGTGAAACAAAGATTCACAACCCTTTTGGTGGATCCATCTACTTGTTTAGCCCAAGAGGAAATTCAAGTTTATCTGTCCTAATTAAAGATGTAGTTGCATCGCCGATGTTCCACCTTGATGACAAACCCGAAGAATGGAATGAAAATCGCAGTAAGCCAGGGCTTTGGGCTGATCTTGTTGGTAAACACATCATGTTGAGTGTTCCTTCGAAAACCATAAGAGAAATGGATCACCCACTTGAAGTTATGCAATTCTGGGATGAAGTGGTCATTGCACACCATGATCTGAGAGGTGTTGATTTAACAAACAAAAGACGTCAATGGCTAGTTCCTGATGTTCAACCTAGTGCTGGTTATATGCACAGTGGATATCCTGTTGTCACCCACATGGATGCTGCTGATCCCAAGCAAAAGATGTTCATGTTGAAAAAGCCAAAATATGTAGTCGATGGTCACTGGGGATATTTCCATGAACTGGGTCACAACATGCAAGATGGTGCTTGGACCTTTCAGGGAACTGGTGAGGTCACTTGTAATATATTCTCACTCCATGGCATGGAAAAGTTGTTCAACATACCTGCTTGGAATCATCCTTGGCTGGAAGGCAATAAAGCAGCCATGAAGAAGTACTTGAAGAATGGAGCAAAGTTTGATGAATGGAAAAAACAACCAGGAGTTGCCCTTGGAATATATGCTCAACTAGCACGGGACTTTGGCTTTGACACTTACAAGAAAGTTTTCAGGCAGTATGAATCAGAAAGACCAAAACTAAAGAGTGAACAGGAGAAAATTGACTACTGGGTGAAATCATTTTCTAAAAATGCTGAATCTAATTTGGTGCCTGCTTTTAAGCTGTGGGGCATTCCTGTATCAGAAGAGGCAATTAAGGAATTGGCTGGTTTAAAAGATTACCTACCAAAAGATGAAATCACAGATGTGTTGATGCCTGCTGAGGCACCTCCAACTACAGATGATGGTTCATCTAGTCAAACTAATGAATCATCAGAGAGCACTGGGACACCAGAAGAAGAAGGAAGCACTCAATCTGGAAGTTCATCATATCCAGCTGAGCTCCCTAAAGAAGAAACAGCACCAAAATATGGCACACTTGAGGCAGGTGAAACAGATACAAAACCAGCTGAAGGTGAAACGACAACAAATCCAGCATCTGGTGAACCATCGCCACCCTCCAATGAAAGTGAAACACCAGCTGAAACTGGAGCACCAACAACTCAAGTAGGTGAAACAGCCACAACCCCAACAGAAGGTGACTAGCAAACATCGTTCCCTGAGGAAGGTGAAAGTCCAGCTGATGATGCTACGAGTCAAAGTGAATCAGTTACAGCTCCACCTGATCCTGCTACAACTCCAGCTGAATCTGCAACTCCCGGTGAACCTGCAACCAATGAAACGGATGCAACGAACCCTGCAGAAGATGCAACAAAAACAAGCACTCCAGAAGGTGAAACAGCACCAGCTCCTGAATAAGTTCAGTTTATATCTTTTTGTGTATTTGAACTTTGCAAGAGATCAGTGCCGAATTTACTGGTCATTGTTTCGTCCTAGTCAATTTTACATACTTAATAGAACAAAGCTTTATTTGATAACGTATGTATGTACCTTAAATTACTTTGTTGTTGGTGTCAGCCTCATAGATTATGTACACAGTACAAACCATCGTTTTGTTAAATATATAAGCTGTTAGTTCGTAGAATCATTGTTCTATTCCATCATGGTTCAGGTTACAATAAATAAAACAATCATACATTATATTTTTTATTGTTTCTACCATGGTCCAGTGGATTAGGTGTTGGACTCATGTGGGAAAAGTCGTGGGTTTAAACCCAGCCTTAGGATGAACGAACTGAGTATGTCTTCAACTAAACCACAGCTTCATTCCACCAAGGTGCAAATGGGTACTTCGCTTTATATGCAGAAGGGTAATTGTGGAGTGTTGGACCAAAGAAGCACTGGCTGCGTCTTGGGTGTATACTTCCGAGTTGAGAAACGCTCAAGCTTGAAAAGGCTTGCCAATGCTCATTTTCAAGGATAGCAGAGAGAAACCCTGGGTTGAGCATCAAAACAATTGCAATTGCCACCACATGCCTCGTGTTATATGATATGTTATGGCACCTGTAATCTGCGTTTTTAAACCTTTATGGTGTAGCATTTCAATGCTTAAAATCTGGATTCACAATAATTGGTGTTTATGAAAAGGTACTAAACGACTAGTGTTAAATATTTAAGATGTGGATGCGTTGCAATTAGCAAAACACATTGCAAAACTACAGTGATCCAATTATCTGAACCAATAATCAGGCAAAAAGCTTTGTGTATATCTGCGTTAGGCAAACACTGGTCTCCCAGCAAACCTATTGGACTGGGGTGTTATTGTCAGCTCTGCTCAGCAAGGCAAACAGCTTGGTGCATATGAGATCACAGACAGGAAATGCTGAATTAGCCAAGGCAAACTAGCAAATGTGCTAGGCTGCTGCAACCTACTTCTAGCTCCATGAAATAGTGTCTTTCAATGTTTAGAATATGCAATGGTAAGAATGTCAACAATAAAAGCAAGTCTAGCTATCCTATTAAATACGCTATACGTAGCAGCTGATCGAGCTTGGTATGTGATAAACCTGGGGAATATAGTATATAGGTCCTCAAACTCGTTGAAATTTCAATTTCAATATGCAAACTAGTAGTTCTAAAATCAAGCATTAGATGGAACCAAAACTCCTGCTAAAATCATATTGTGTTTCATATGTCTAGCATATGAAATTAAGTTTACTGGAAGCTCTTCTAAAGTTCCTTGGGAAAACTGTAAACATACTCTATTTCAGAATAAAAAGATAAAAAGATAAGATATATTTAATTTAAAGTCGTATTTAAGAACACGTATAAGCAAAAGCTTTTGATCGACTAAAAATAAAACGATATGAGAAATGAAATATGAACAGATGAGGAGTGAAAACGATAAAAAAAGAACCGATTAGATTAATATATTAAAGCAATAAAATTGTATTAATACTTGATGATAATACATCAGAGTTTGGAGTGAGTAGAAATAGTATATTCGTGGTTTGTGTTCTCATGTGTGGCGCCATTTAAAGGTATACAAGAGTTCGCATTCTCATGTAATTGTGGTAGATTTTGGCAATGAAATAAATGAATATGATATCTGTCATATAAGCAAGGAGAAGTACATTGTACATCAACCTCTCTAACTGTTCTGTGAAAATAATCAAATGCATGAACGAACAAATTACAGTGACTGACAATACAAATCCAGGGACTTCGGATCGTGGATTTTCACTGAAGTTTCTTGATATTTCCACCAGGGGGCTACGACAGAATGCTGCAATTCTATTGGCTGAAAAGTTCTCGCCCTTCACTGTGATAAGATAAAGCAAAGTGCATCCCAGCAGCTATTTTTAGTGCATTTTAATGTATATTTAACATCTTATTATTCAATTGATATCTGTTATTTCACTGAGAAAGTTGTATTTATTCAATAGGTTAGTTATGGTCTTCTATGTCTGAAAAGCAAAATGAGTAACAAGAGGAGAAGAAAGACTTATGCCATGCTGAATTCAGGGCTGCTCAGTGAAAAGACTCTAAGTAGTATAGAAGCAAGTCTGATAGTATCAGTCTCTCTGGCTCTTTCTCTTTCCATTTCATTGCCAGTTGTCGAATTGTTAGCTTCTGCAGCCACGAAGGGGATTGTTTGCTTGTTAGGGCCAGTTTATTTGATATCCGGGCACTTTCAGTCGTCCCAGTTTGAATGATCCAAGTTGACTTAACGGCGTCTTTTCCACTATTTGTAGCTCTACTATAGCTGCAGAGTAGCTGGATGATCAGTTGTGAACTTTGTAGTACTTAACAAGCTTTATACTTGGTAAGCTCTCTGTTTTGTGACTTAATTGAGAGATAAATTAGCTCATAACTAGACCTTCACATACAGTTAGGTTAATAAAATATGGCCTGCTTCTGTCTACTCCTAGCTTATAGTCGGCTTAAACTACCACCACTGAAAAAATGTAAACCTTGTTAAATATGTAAAATTGATCTAATATGTCATAAAATATGTATTTACATGTACTTTTAGATACGGCTTTTGATTAGCCAGCTATAGCCAGACAGTTCCGTTTAGTGGCAGGTAGCATCTTATGGCAGAAGTTGTCTATCTTTTTCTAGGTTGAATTTTATTAGACCATTTTTAATAAAACTAACGTTATACAACATATTTTCACGTTCAGTGGAGCACCATTCATTTCAGACATAATACAAGATCAAAAGTCATTTCCACCAACAAAGCACATTATGCCACCAAAGCTTTTATGTGTGCCTGCATTCTGCAAACACCAACTCCCAGCAGACCAACGGGACAGGAGTATTATTGTCAGCCCAGCAGAGTTTGACAAACAACTCAGCCACCAGGAGATCACAGATCAGGAAATGCTGAATTAACCATAACACAATGGCGAATAGTGAAGGATCTGGAGTTGCTGGTGTCTGACACATTGAAATAAGCTTTAAAAGCTAAGGGGCCTAAGGGGCAATGACATCTCCAGGCAATGCTGGATGAGATGCAGCCTCAGTCACAAGCAACATCAGCTTTGGTCCATCCGTAATATCCAAGATGGTAGCGTACGATGTTTGTCAATGAGAAAAAAATAACACCATTCCTTGGAGCAACATCATGAAGATTAGTCCATATTGGATGGTGGTGCGGATTAGATATATATATATATATTTATATATATAATCTTATTGACAATTAAGATGTCAGACAACACATATATGTCATAAGTACATGGCCAATTGTGCCACGTGCGTTTTCCATGCGTTTGGATAAACACATGGTAAACACATGGTTTTTGCCTCATTATAATTAGCTAAAAACCATGTGTTTTCCATGCATTTATCCTTCTCATGGAAAACGCATGTGGCACATTTGGCCATGTACAAAATAAAAAAGCAATCAGAATCGAATAAAAAAATTATTATAATCTAGAATACAACAAAGACTATAGTTACAGATGGTTCCAGCCCCCCTCCCCCAAATTTAAGTATTTACTTAGAAGATAACATTATTAGTTTAGATCATCCACTTTTTATAAAATATAATCAAACTCTTTCAAAGATACATCTTGTATCATAAGCATAAAGTTGTATTTTACATGTATAATACATATTAACATTTTCATCAAAATACAGTCCTTGTATAACGTGAAAGAAATAAAAATTCACAGAATTAATTGTCTTCAAAACACAGCTCTATATATTTTAATTGGAGGTATATCAATATTAACAGAAATTATCTGACTTCATTTTTAGAAAACAAGATCACACAGAGTTTTTATCATTAGAGTGAACGTTTCTGACCATAGATTCTCTTATATAATAATTCACTATACACAATTGCTAAATAAGCTTCTAAAAACATTTAATTGCCTCGTGTTATTGCCCCCAATTCCTCACCAATGAGAGTGTGTCAGTTGTAATATTGAATTTTGCAGTTCAGCGTAATCTTACCATGTGAAGGATTTCGCAAGGAATTGCAAATTAGATTAAATTTAAATTGAATTTTTATGAGCGAACCTAACCCTAACTCAATCAGCAGTTGTGAGGAGATTAGACGTCCTTCTACTGCTTCGCTTCTTAAAGCATGAATAGAAATCTACAAATTTGTTTCTCTTCCATCATATGAAGCAAACACACAGTGCATTTCAGGCTTTTTCCAAGAGCCTTCTACTTCTCATCTGTATTCCTTAGAGAAATTGTAAACAAACGCCATTAGTGCATCGTCAATTTGGCAGCTCGCCATGCATAATAGATCCAGTTTACACCATAAAATGCTTCAGTTTCAAGGGCTCTTTTAGATTGGGTAAACAGCAAGCTAGGCGATCATCTAAGTTTACCATTGTCAGTAGGAAGCAAGGGGACATTCTTGGAATTTTTAATTGGGTTACCGTTTAATAAAGGCAAGTTATTTAATGTAAAGCAAACACTATCAGCAGCAAGACATGCCACAAGGATAACAAGAGACCCATTGAGCTCCAACACACACAATGAAAATCCACAGCATTAATAAAAAATTTATCTGAAGGTATTGTTTTGATGTAAACTCTATGGTAATTAGCTATTATTTTTCTGCATTTAGTACGTGATTCATGATGTTGATTTATGAGATTTGAGAAAAAATGTTAGTAGCTATGAAACTCTTTGTGTAATGACATTTAGACTTCAGTCACAGGCATAAATTACCGATCTCACAATTTCAACTGATGAAAACGCGGTGGCCTGTACTAAATATATCCTAAAGGTATCCATCAGCCATGCCCCCCCCCAACTTATGCCCACATTTCGTCGATGTTTATCTGTGATAAATACAGCATGAAATAGAATCTATATAGTTTACAACTGTTGTTCACATACAAAAAGGTCCTGTGCTGCTGCGAAAACGGAAGTTCGGACTAAACTGCACATTTTGTTGAATGCGGCTCCATTCGACACTGACGTCATCAGTAGAATGGCTGAAGGAAATACTGCTCCATGATTGGCCGAAATGTGGAAAATTGTGACGTCAGTGCCATGAACGATGTTTACCTTGAGGTTATTATATAATAGGCCGAAGTCGGGGAACAGTAATTGGGCCTGCGCTCCAGTGTGCTACATGGATTGTGTCACATGTTATTGCAATCATTTAGGTGTGAAGAGCCTATTCAAGAGGCCCTATTGTCTCTGAGACATCCAGTAACTGGGTCAAATTGGTCCCTGATATGGAAATGCAGGAGTTTCAGAAACCCCTGGTAAGGAAGGGGCAAATAGGCCTACTAATAATAGGATCATAATCAAAGTGATGATGCATATGTGTATTTAGAGCCATTGCACCCATGAGTTTCACAACAGGCCAAGTTCAATGCTGCAAGTGCATCTGTTCAGCATTAAATAAATATAATCATGCATTAACATTTTTATTTAGCTCTTTAAATCTTAAACAAAACAAATCATCAATAGTTAAATTCAACTATTGCTAGGTCTCCTTTACCTGTCATTCACACACATAATAACTATTAAAAGTATGACTCTGGCATTGCACCTGTACTGTCATTCAATTGTGGGGAAGTGTTTCCTTTAACACCCCTATCTATTGCTTCTAGCAATTTACTACAGTCATAGGGGCAATGCTAAGAATTGAGTAGGAGTTACACATAATGGTTGGTTGTAACAACTTTGATACAGCTTGTTTTTTGTTTTTGTATTTTATGAAAAGTTAAGGTCAGAATGGTATCAATTCATGCTACAAGGGAAACACCTACACATTTTTGTACACAATAAACTTTTAATTTTGAAAATAGGACTTATATTAAACGAGCTGTGTAATAAAACGTATTACGAAGTGATGACTCTAATGACACTCATGACGTTTTTCTGTGCCTCGTTTTGACGTTACAATATCAGTAGGTAATTTGCCAGGCAGACAAATTTGCTTACCAAGCAACAATATCACGTAAGCCTTGTTGACAAATACCAGTAAGTGTTCTGGGTATGGCAAGCATGAACGGTTTTTGCTGTGAATATACCATCAAATTGCCACGCCTACCCCCAAACACACCCCCCCCCCCCCTCCCCCTCCATTTCTCTGCTTTCCACCAGATTGCCTTACATTTGCCTGATTTCCCGCCTACCCCCATATTACAAAAATGCAAGATTCTCCACAAAATTATGATCCAGATTTATCACCAACATCGCTGTGGGACCTATCTGGCAGAAGGGGAAACAACTTGCAACTCTATCAGAATGGAAGATAACAAACTACCTTTACAACAATAAATGCTTTTTAACACAGACTTGTAAAGTACTGAAATAGGCTACCTAATAATGTTGTCCTTGCCAACAATCTAAACACATTGAAGAACCGTCTCGACCAAGCCTAGAAAAACTATCACCGGAAGTACCTATCTTCAAAAAACTAATACGACAAAAATAGACCACAGGAACCAGGCAAATATACAAAATATACGTCTGCAACATGAATTAAATATTTTTGCGCTTAAAAATTCAGATCAGTGGTGCTGACCAATTTACTGAGTTGTGACAACCTCAATTGTCAACTGAGTAACAGATTCATCAAGCTGCTTAAGGCAGTTGCCAGGAGCTACAGTTGAAAAAACAAGTTGCTCATTAAGAATGGGGCAAAAACTGGCACAGTGCAACAAAATGTGTTGTGTCTATCTCAGACATGGAAACTGAAGGCATCTTCCATATTAACTGGTAAAGTTTGAGTGAATGACATTGATCCATTTCATGATAGCCTAGCAAGAATGTCACTCATGTGCGTCTGAGTTCGCAGAATGAGAGCCATACAGCAGTGCTATTATTTTGTGTGGTATTCTGTGTGCACACAGTTTTAAGACATTCCTACCTGTTTGAATCTTTTCTACACTGAATAATAATGAGTGCACGCACTATTACTAACTTTGACATGCTGGTATTTTTCCGCAATCATCATTTTCATGCTATGAAATTGCTGTTCAAAGTAAATCCTACATAGCATAAAATGTATGCTCCCTCTCACGAATTATCCAGCTGGTCAGACTTCTGCCTCATTTTTCCACTCCTCTAAATTTATATTTATTCAACTAGTTTTCTAGACCTGAAACAGACAATTAATCGCTGGTGACATGGAAATTGGACATTCTTAATTTCATATTTACATATTACAAGACTTTCTGTCATAATATTTTTCTTTGCCATTTAAAATTAATTTGCCTGTATAATAGCTCGGTACTGTACCTATAGAAAATGTAATAAATACTATATAATACATGTTTTTGGTAGCACAATTGGCCGAAAACTTACACATGGCAGCAGCATATATCTGATTAAGTCTCGGTGAATTTTCTACATAAGCACACAGAAGCGGATAAATATAGCAACCCCAATAGATCTGGACAATGTCATAAGGTCCCAACCTGCATCAATGAAATGCACTGAGCTGAACTGAGCTATATATTGAAGAGTACCACAATGTTGATGGTAGAACAAGGCTTTAAATCAGGTGAATGGAAACTATAAAATGATCATCCCAGATGATGTATGGAAAAGAGTACATTTGAATCTTCAAATATCGCTCAAATCTCTGCAAAAGGATTAGTCTAGGAGATAACAGAAAAATCGTGCAAATGATGATACAAGCATCAAACTTGGCACACTTGTTCTCCAAGTGAAAATCCAAGATGGCGGCCATTTTTCGAGATGGCCGCTAAATTAGCCGCCCGAAGCTCACATTTTGCTTAAAAGTATTTGTAGTTGCCCGATTTGCATGATCTAGGTGTGAATTCCTATGTTTTCAAGCCTGCTGAAGTTGATTTTTATGACTATGATAAGGGTAGCGCACAGAAGGACTCTGTGTGTGTGTGATGGAGTACATTATAGCTCCAAAACTTTCAAGTGCATGAAGTTGATGAAGTTCTTGAAGGAGTGATTGTCAGGCACTACCAAGGCACATTGGTGACATCACTGCTGTGAAACTCAGCATGGGGTTCAGTGTCAGCTATGTAGGGCATCATACTGCAACAACCTACTAGTGTCCCAAATGCTGCCTAATCAACCCCGGATCAGTTAGGCAGCCGCACCTGAATGGACAGGACGTGCCAGCACAGGAGAGCCGAGCCAAGGATAACAGGGTTATAATTATCTGGATGGTGTACAGATCGCATGGGACTTATGACACTGGATGAACGATCGGACTAGGTGTAGGGCATGGTGCAAGAACCTAGTTGTATCCCATACAGGAAAGTGTCTATTATACATGTACAGGGTGGTAAAAGGATAAACCCTCGACCCTAAACGTCATACTAACCATGGACACGAGTTCTACTGGAAAATCGTGGAACACTGACTGGACCAAGTGTTGCCTATGTCAAGAGGTTAAGAAAGAAGATCTGAAGTCTCCCCAAGCCAATCCTGCCAGAAGAGGCGATGATGTATATATGAACTTGGCAAAGAATATTCCTCTGTTTCACTCACTTAATGCACTGCCAATCAAGCTAGACCCTGCAAGACTTGACGAAGGTGGTGGGATAGATGAAACCTTGAGACAAAAGAAGGCACGATATCATGAGAGTTGTAGGCTTCTATTTAACAAAACAAAGTTACACAGAGCTGAAAAAAGATCAACCCCTGCAGGTACTAGTGATGAGGGCGGTAAAAGTAAGATCCCACGAAACGTCCAAGAAGCTAAAATACAAGAATGTTTCTTTTGCGAAAAAGGAGGGGAGCTTAGAGAAGCAATGAAAATGCAAGTGAATAACAGAATAAACGAATGTGCAAAAACACTCAGTGATGGAAAACTTCTTGCCAAACTAAGTGTAGGAGATGTCATAGCACAAGAAGTGAAATATCACCCTGCTTGCTTGGTGGCATTGTATAACCGAGAACGAGCTTACCTAAAGGTGCAGGAGCAAGAAAAAGCACAGGAGCACTGGAAGGAAGCATATCCAATTGCTTTCTCTGAACTAGTCACCTACATTAGTGAGATGAAAAATGCCAGTGATAGTAGAGATCCACACATTTTCAAGCTTGCTAATTTGACCATGCTTTACAAGCAGAGGCTGGAGCAGCTTGGTGTTGAATCGCCTGATGTTCATCCTACTCGACTCAAGGACCAGTTGCTTTTTCACATTCCCAAGCTGCAAGCTCATCGCCAAGGACGCGATGTTCTGCTGGCTTTTGAAAATGATGTAGGCTCAATCCTCTCACAAGCATCCAAATACGGTGAAGCGATCCATCTAGCGAAAGCTGCTGGAATAATAAGACGAGACATGCTCAATCAAAAGTCAAATTTCAGCAGCACCTTTAACGACACAAACCTAGAACAGGCTGTACCACCATCACTGCTGCAATTTGTATGCATGATTGAACATGGTGCAGACATCAAGTCCCAACTCCAGCATGGAGCATCGAAATCTGACCTTTCTATATCACAACTCTTACAGTACAACTGCTTTGCCAAACACAAGGAAGGAACGAATGTCCACAGGCATTCCAAGGACCGTGAGCCGCCTTTTGCAGTCTACATGGGCATGTATGTGTTTGCCAAGACAAGGAAGAGACAAATCATTGAAATGCTCCATGAGAATGGGCTCAGCATATCATACGACAGAGTCCTACAAATCTCAGCACAGTTAGGAGAAGCAGTTGTTGCACAGTATGTGCAAGATGGAGTAATATGTCCCCCAGTCTTGAGAAAGCAGTTGTTCACAACTGCAGCAGTGGACAACATAAATCATAATCCGACTGCGACCACAGCTCAAACATCATTCCATGGTACAAGTGTGTCCATTTTCCAACATCCAAGCACTGAAAATGCTGGTGATGAACGTGAGCCATTCAAACTAGAGTCAGAAATAAAGGTTAAGAAAGTCCCAGAGCTTCCAGAAGCATACACCAATATTCGACCAGCATACATCACGAAAAAACCCAATCCTCCTCCAGTAGCAAGCCAATCTTTACCAGCACCCGCGTCGATCTGCTCACACTTGAAAGAAGAATATTCTTGGTTGGAGGAAATCTTCCTCACTGAGAATGTGGCTGATGCAGTCAGCATCACATGGTCAGCCCACCATGCAACGCAGAAAAGGAGCTCTCCATTTGAAGTGAGCATTTCAGCGATGATGCCTCTGTGGCGAGATCAGGCTCACTCTGTTGCAACGATCAAGCATGCCATGGCGAAGGTCCGTGATACAGTGGCTTTCCTGAACCCAGGGCAGACACCTGTCATTGCTGCTGACCAACCATTGTATGCTCTGGGAAAACAAATACAATGGCAGTGGCCCGAATATGGAGAGGACAAGTTTGTGATCATGTTCGGTGGACTTCATGTAGAAATGGCTGCACTGAGATCAATAGGAACATAACTACGGGACAGTGGCTGGACCAGTGCCATTGTGGAAGCAGAGGTGGCCTCATCTGGTACAGCAGAGTCTTACCTGTCTGCATCCAGTGTCACCAGGACAAGACAAGCACACCAGATCACTGCATGCAGCTTGTACAAACTGATGAAGAAGGCATACCATGATTACCACTCTGAAGAGTCTAGCATATCAGATATAACCATTGAGGATTGGTGTAAACAACGGAAAAAAGAGAGTCCGCAGTTCCAGTTCTGGAGTCTGGTGCTGGACATGGAGCTCACCATATTCACCCTGATCCGCTCATTCAGAGAAGGAGACTTCAACTTGTACCGTGAAGCACTTTCAGAACTGGTGCCTTACTTCTTTGCGAATAACAATGTCAACTATGCGCGATGGATCCCAATTCACTTCCGAGATATGATGTCACTTGAGCAACAACATCCAGATGTGGCCAGGGAGTTTCACAAAGGGAACTTCGTCATCCACAAGTCAAGAAGAGAATACTCTGCTCTGGCGATCGACCAAGCACACGAGCAGAATAATGCAGTGATCAAAGGTGACGGAGGAGCAATTGGGTTGACAGAAGACCCGTCAGCACTTCGTAGGTGGATGGTCGCTGGACCCGTTAGTCGTCTAGTAGCTGGATACGAGGCCATGTCTGGTATGAAAGATGCCACCTACAGCAGCAGACATCACAAGCAGACACTGAGTGCCCAGAAATCTTTCTTTGAAAATGTGAAATCACTCTCTGCCGTGATGCAGGAGATGGGCAATCCATTCCAAGAAGAATCAGCCGACCTGCTGGTGCTAGACACAAAGAACATTGCAGACCCATCTCGAGCCGAAATGGTAGCAACACATCACCGGCGGGGCAAAGAGCAGTTCATGGACGGGCTAGAGAATGAAGGTGAAAGTCTTTTCTATAATCCACTCAAGAAAAACCTTGTTTCTTTCTTCAAACAAGAGCAGGCTAAGGGAATTTCTAAGGAAAAAGTCCTGAAAGACGACTGTCAGTTATTCTCGCGACTGTTCATCTCGTGCCAGAACAGGCAGTGTGAATTGCAAGAATTCTTCAAGCACGAGAATCAGTCACACCCTGCATCTCTCAGTGACACCGGCAAGCTTCATACGTGTCAGAAGTCACAGCTGGTTGAAATTCTTGAAGCGCAAGTGAACATCTCAGACAGAGAACCAAAGGGAGATGCAATCATCATTGATGGATCAGCACTTATCAATGCCTTACCTCCACGTAGTTCAAAGACTTTTGATGACTATGCTAAAGAAGAAATCATCCCAAAGGTAGAATCCTATGGTGCCAGGTATGAGCGGGTGGACGTAGTCTTTGATGTGTACAAGAAGTCAAGTCTGAAATCCGAGACGAGGTCGAAAAGGGGGCAAGGAATCAGAAGAAGGGTGACAGGAACTAGTAAGACACCAGGTAACTGGCAAAGCTTCCTTCGTGACGCCAGCAACAAAACTGAGCTGTTTCACTTCCTTGCAGAAAAGATGTGTGAAGCAGAGACGACAAGCACAGTCATCGTCACAAAAGGAGAAGATGCCATTAGCAACACAAGGAAGTCTCTGGATGCTGTGTCCCCATGTTCTCATGAAGAAGCTGACAGTCGGATATTTGTACACGCCAGAGATGCAACGACTGATGGGAGCAAGTCTATTATCATTAAAGCTAATGACACAGACGTGCTAGTCATAGCAATATCTGTACTGCCGTCCTTACAGGAACTAGGTCTTGAGAAAATGTGGATTGCCTTTGGCCAAGGAGCCAAGATGCGATGGATTCCAGTCCATGAGGTAGTTTCTGCAATAGGGCTTGAGAAAACTAGAGGGATCCCATACTTCCATGCGTTCACTGGCTGTGACGTCGTGTCTGCCTTCCGTGGGAAAGCGAAAAAATCTGCATGGCAGACTTGGAACGTATTTGATGATGTTTCTGAAACATTCACTAATCTCAGCCAGCATCCAACATTGATTCGTGATCTTGACCTGCAGAGGCTAGAGAGATTCGTTGTCCTCATGTACGACAGATCAAGCGCAGCTACTGGTGTGGACGAAGCAAGACTAGATCTCTTTGCCCGCAAGCAGAGGCCGTACAACTCAATTCCACCAACACAGGCAGCCCTCAGAGAACATGCAAAGCGTGCAGCCTATCAGGCTGGGATCATCTGGGGCCAGGCAACCATCTCCAATCCAGACATGAGCAGTCCGGCTGAATGGGGGTGGACACAGAAAGGAGAGACATGGCAGATATGTTGGACAGCACTACCCCCTATTGCAGCAAGCTGTCGGGAACTGACGAAGTGTTCCTGTAGTAAAGGTTGCAAAGGAAGATGCAAGTGCTTTCAGTCAGAGCTCCCCTGCACATCACTCTGCAGCTGCATATGTGAACAGTAGCAGCTGGAGGACCAGTGGCATGGTGGTGGGTGGGGTGATTAGGGCTTTACGTCCTGTATTTCTGCACCAGTTGGGCTAATTAGGACAGGCAGAGACCATGGCAATGAGACGAAGGATGAAACAGCCATCCAACTTAGGCTCGACCGGGAATCGAACCCGGGACCCAGCGGTTGGAAGCCCAGAGCGCTACCTCTGAGCTAGGCCCCTCCCCCCAGTGGCATGGTACCTATGAATAACTTTGAACACTTAGATCATGCAAATCGAACAACTACAAATACTTCTAAGCAAAACGTGAACTTCATTTTTCAAGATGGCCACCAAATTATCCGCCATCTTGAATTTTCAATTGGCCAATCGGGCAGATTTGATTAGTATCACTTGTAGAACAAGTGTGCCAAGTTTGTTGCTTGTATCATCATTTGCACGATTCCTATAAATAAATGATGTTATCTGCCCCACTAATATGTTCATGACAGCAACTATTCAAACAAAGCAATTGCAAGCATAGAATGGAATAGTAAACTACTAGGAAAAAAGACTAGAAATAGAGGCGTGATGATAATGTTACTGAAAGTTTGTAAAAGTTTCACAGCTGCAGACCAATTGCACCTTTTTGTCAGTAAAAAGTGTGTGACACTTGTGTGTTTATTTTATTTTTTACCTGTACCGACTATTAAAGTATTTTATTCTTATAATTATTCCTGTATTCTTTATTCTTTGTGACGGATAGAATACACCTGTAAACAGGCTTTAATATAAATGACCCTCACAATTTTACAGCTGAATGGACATCAGTGATTAAATCAGAAGGTTATATCATTAAAGAAATTTATCAATGTAAATTTGATAAGCAGGTTAATTCAGACCCTGACCTTGCAAAAATTATCAGCGGAGAGTGAGATGCCCCGATATGTATGAAAATATGTGATTCTTTCTATGGCGGCAGAATGGACTGCTTCATTACAAATGAAGATGTGTGTAGCCTCTACCCATTTATTAAAAAAAGGGTGCCCATGGTAGTCAGATGCCCTGAATTGACAACAAGAGATTTTGATACTCGAAAGAGTTATTTTGGGATAATGCACATAATATATCTGTACTGCCGTCCTGACAGGAACTAGGTCTTGAGAAAATGTGGATTGCCTTTGGCCAAGGAGCCAAGATGCGATGGATTCCAGTCCATGAGGTAGTTTCTGCAATAGGGCTTGAGAAAACTAGAGGGATCCCATACTTCCATGCGTTCACTGGCTGTGACGTCGTGTCTGCCTTCCGTGGGAAAGCGAAAAAATCTGCATGGCAGACTTGGAACGTATTTGATGATGTTTCTGAAACATTCACTAATCTCAGCCAGCATCCAACATTGATTCGTGATCTTGACCTGCAGAGGCTAGAGAGATTCGTTGTCCTCATGTACGACAGATCAAGCGCAGCTACTGGTGTGGACGAAGCAAGACTAGATCTCTTTGCCCGCAAGCAGAGGCCGTACAACTCAATTCCACCAACACAGGCAGCCCTCAGAGAACATGCAAAGCATGCAGCCTATCAGGCTGGGATCATCTGGGGCCAGGCAACCATCTCCAATCCAGACATGAGCAGTCCGGCTGAATGGGGGTGGACACAGAAAGGAGAGACATGGCAGATATGTTGGACAGCACTACCCCCTATTGCAGCAAGCTGTCGGGAACTGACGAAGTGTTCCTGTAGTAAAGGTTGCAAAGGAAGATGCAAGTGCTTTCAGTCAGAGCTCCCCTGCACATCACTCTGCAGCTGCATATGTGAACAGTAGCAGCTGGAGGACCAGTGGCATGGTGGTGGGTGGGGTGATTAGGGCTTTACGTCCTGTATTTCTGCACCAGTTGGGCTAATTAGGACAGGCAGAGACCATGGCAATGAGACGAAGGATGAAACAGCCATCCAACTTAGGCTCGACCGGGAATCGAACCCGGGACCCAGCGGTTGGAAGCCCAGAGCGCTACCTCTGAGCTAGGCCCCCCCCCCCCCCAGTGGCATGGTACCTATGAATAACTTTGAACACTTAGATCATGCAAATCGAACAACTACAAATACTTCTAAGCAAAACGTGAACTTCATTTTTCAAGATGGCCACCAAATTATCCGCCATCTTGAATTTTCAATTGGCCAATCGGGCAGATTTGATTAGTATCACTTGTAGAACAAGTGTGCCAAGTTTGTTGCTTGTATCATCATTTGCACGATTCCTATAAATAAATGATGTTATCTGCCCCACTAATATGTTCATGACAGCAACTATTCAAACAAAGCAATTGCAAGCATAGAATGGAATAGTAAACTACTAGGAAAAAAGACTAGAAATAGAGGCGTGATGATAATGTTACTGAAAGTTTGTAAAAGTTTCACAGCTGCAGACCAATTGCACCTTTTTGTCAGTAAAAAGTGTGTGACACTTGTGTGTTTATTTTATTTTTTACCTGTACCGACTATTAAAGTATTTTATTCTTATAATTATTCCTGTATTCTTTATTCTTTGTGACGGATAGAATACACCTGTAAACAGGCTTTAATATAAATGACCCTCACAATTTTACAGCTGAATGGACATCAGTGATTAAATCAGAAGGTTATATCATTAAAGAAATTTATCAATGTAAATTTGATAAGCAGGTTAATTCAGACCCTGACCTTGCAAAAATTATCAACGGAGAGTGAGATGCCCCGATATGTATGAAAATATCTTTATATGGCGGCAGAATGGACTGCTTCATTACAAATGAAGATGTGTGTAGCCTCTACCCATTTATTAAAAAAAGGGTGCCCATGGTAGTCAGATGCCCTGAATTGACAACAAGAGATTTTGATACTCGAAAGAGTTATTTTGGGATAATGCACATAAGAATGTTGCTCCTTCATCGTGAGTACATAGCATGACTACGAGTTTGCATGCATTGCAAACTTACTTTTCCTCTTTATAAAAATGCACATGGATAACGAACTAGCAATATAATCGGCAATATCCTGGTTTAGAACCCTATGGGGATCGGTTATACTGCCATCAAATTATATTAATATATGGGTGATTGTGAAATGTAACTGTTTCAATAGCCTACATATTGTTATACTCCCGAGTTTCACTAAATAACGGGCATACTTTGTGCATAACATATTACTATGCCGTTATTTAGTGAATTGCTAGCAAGTAATACAACATTAATAACCTTAACTACAAAAGGGGTAATGCAGCAAAACGACACTGATTCTATTATGTTTTATTAAACCCCTTAAAACAGGACTATATATATAGTGAAAATGTGGTTATGTACATATATATTTTAATAAATATTAATTTTTTTAGGGAGTGAAATCCCCAAAGTGTAAAAAGAGGGCGATATTTTCATGGGGTTAGAGTATTAAAAAATGGGGTATGGGTTTTTTGGGGGTTTATAGAGTTTAAGAATAACATTTTAGGGGCTTGTATGATTAGGGACCTATATTAATATTGATTAATATAAGAGCATACATTTACAATGTTACCTTCCACAAATAAATGTGTGTATGTGTGGGCCATTAAATATTATGCATGAAGGGGTTTAATAAATTAAACCCCTGAGGGGTCTAAACCAGGATATTACCAGAGTTTCAGCATTACCCAAAAATGACCCTGCAAGGTATTCCGGGGGGGGATTATTTGTTGCTCATGTTGGTAATTACCAGTTGCTACAGCCCAAAGCACCAACAGCTTCAAAAAAAAAAACTCCTGACAATTGTGGGTGAACGGTATTTGCCTGTGAAACCCTAAAAACAAAGCAACTGCAAGAAACCTGTGCTATGACTACCTGTCATTAATCATAAGCATTTATTTATTACACGCTGATTGAGTAAGGTTTTAGCTATCATATCAGGGAAATTTGAACTTTTAAAATCAGATGGAATGGCAAAGTTATAACAACAAATGTAATAGAGACTGAGACACTAAGGATAAAATGTGCTTACAGTATAGTGGACCCAAATTTATGACCATATTTACAAGCCACGTTGCCAGGCCTATGATGTCAAATGCTTGAATTCAATAGGTGATGTCACAAACAAATGGCAGCAGTGATCATTTTCAAGGCGAGAACACAGTTTATTATTGTTTATTTTTTCTGTTTCATGGGGGCTGCTGCCCTCAAGCCCCCGCTAATCTACACATATGTTATTCTTATTGTGTGCCACAACAAAATTTGATTAAAAAAATACTGATTATTCATCGAAGCTGAATATGGGCATAAATTTGGGTCCGCTATACTGCCCTAATCCAAAACTGCACTACTGCTGCTGATTATCATTGCAATAATTTTATCATTACTGTCAGATAGAGGAATGGTTTATCTATCAGAGAACATAAGCTGAATATGGGCATAAATTTGGGTCCGCTATACTGCCCTAATCCAAAACTGCACTACTGCTGCTGATTATCATTGCAATAATTTTATCATTACTGTCAGATAGAGGAATGGTTTATCTATCAGAGAACTTAAGATTTTGAAAATTGGATGGAAAATTGTGAAATTCTGTAAATATGCAATGTGAAAAAAGATTCTCATATGTCAGCCTTGCTTTGGTTTTTGGTTGCTAGGTGATATCTCTTGGTCTTGTGAACAAAAACAATAATCTTCAGGGGATGTGCTACAGGTTTAATGCGAAGCAAATCTGAAAAAGGGCCATTTGTCACAATTCTTGTGCTGGTGTTGATAGCATAATTACACTGTTCCCACCAGGTGACAGCACTATCTAGTCTCCCATGCAATTAATGTCACAAGAGGGAGTGCAACTACCTGTCAAACTGTTAAAGTCTCAAAGGTGTCAATCACACCAGCATTTTCAAGCTGAACCTGGAAGAAGCAACTGCTTTTTATTATTCTGATGACTTTTCCATGTAAGTTAAATTATGCTTTATATCATATTCGTAATCATTTCATTGTATATAATTTGTAGAAATTTATTTATGTATGCATCCTTTATCAAATTTTACAAGTGATCTCTGAATTAGTGTTTTACTGTGAATACAGCTATGCAATTTTAAATTCAAAATGTAGCTGTCATTTGTACCTTTTATAGGTTCCTGAGTTCCTTAGGCCACGGTTTTTTTATCTTTCGTTTCTCGACACCGCCGGCCAAACTTTTGCAGTGCCGCTTAATTAATAAATCAACAATTGCACATTTATTTATGAAAAAACACTTTCTGGAGACTTTAAATAAAGTAAATTTTCTATTTTTTTTATTTTCCGACCGACCGTCTCATGAAAAACTGTTCGAGAAAGTTCCAAGAAACATAAGATCATAAAATCGTGGCCTTATTGAAATGTCTTAAAACTGTAACGAAGTGGGCAATATCCTGGTTTAGACCCTTCAGGTGTTTAATGTCTTTATTTTTGTTTAAATGTGCCCTCTTATATTAATAAATGTTAATATTATGATATTATGATAATTGTATGATCAGGTCCCTACAGGGACATTCATTAAAAAAAAAGCTCTAAATCACTTAACAGATTATGAATTTTTTTTTTTTTATTATAAAATTACAAAATAACAATAAAGTCTATAAAATATCCATTATAAAAATTTTGGTTTTATTTTAAGGAAATTAAAAACAGTCAATCAAAATATAGTATAAATAAGAGAATATTCAACTTGGATTTAAAAACGTCCAGTGAGGGACTTGCTCTGAGATCAGACGGTAGGTCGTTCCACATGCGTGGCCCAACAGTACCAAATGCTCGGTCCTTGACAGTACTGTGACGTGTGAAAGGGACTTCGAGCAGATGTTATGTGAAATATGGACAAGTGAAAAATCTATGCCTGAATTAGAAAATTTGCAACTTGCATATCTTAAAAACATATTAGGAGTAAGAAAACAAACACCATCTTTAGCAGTCTATGGTGAAACAGGTAGATTCCCATTGCATGTCAGACAGAAAATTAGAATGGTGAATTACTGGATAAGATTGGAAAGAGCACCTGATGACAGTTTACTTAAGAAATGTTTAAATGTTCAGAAGGAAATTTATGTGAATGCAGTAAATGGAAATAACTGGTTCAGTAAAGTGTGTCATGTATTAAATAACTGCACCATTGAATATGATATTAGTAACCTCAGAAACTTTGACATTGATAATATCTCTAACACAGTGAAACTAAGACTCTATGAAGCCGAACATGAGCGACTTATAAATGCAATAAATGACAGTTCACAACAACCAAAACTTAGGACATATAAACTATTTAAAACTGATTGTAGAATAGAACCTTATCTTGAATTGCAACAAATTCGCAAAGTGTTAACTAAAATAGCTAGATTTAGGACAAGTTCACATAGCCTGAAGATTGAAACAGGTCGACACCATAAACCAATAATTCCTGCTCCAAATAGAATATGTGAAAAGTGTACGTTAAACTTTGTAGAAGACGAAATTCACTGTTTGATTGTCTGTCCTGGTAATGAGCAACACCGTGTTAACCTTTTTTTGAATGCAACTAAATTTATTAACAACTTCTTGTCTCTAGATGATATAACTAAGTTTACAGCAATAATGACAAACAAGGAACCTGAGTTATTAATTAGTTTAGGAAAGTTTCTCCTTCAAGCTGATGTGTAGAGAAAACCATCTCCTGTATCCACACAGTTATTAATTTAGTTTATTAGTTTATTAGTTATGATGTGCTTGTCATGTTTTGGACTTTGAGAGTGAAATGTTTTTATTAGCGGCTTGTATTTTTTTCTATTGTGTATGTGGATTTTAAACACGTATTATAAGTTAACTTGGTGGCTGGAACCTTGATTATTGACATTTTATTGCCTTCTGTACTTACATTAATGTCTCTTTCATGTTATCTTTTAACTGAATGACATATGTATCATTTATGATATTTTACATGTCAATAAAATCTATATAAATCTATATATATATATGTAGAAGATCTAAGTGATCTGGTGGCCTGGTAGGGTTTAATAAGTTCCATGAGGTACTTAGGAGCCATTATATTCGCTGCTGCAAAGGTAGCCAATGGAGGTCTAGCAGAACTGGGGTAATATGACCTGTTGACCTGCTATGAGTCACAATCCTTGCTGCAATGTTTTGAAGCCTTTGTAAGAAATTTATAAGGGAAGATGGAAGGCCATAAAGAAGAGCATTGCAGTAATCAAGTTTCGTAGTTATCAGTGCATGCACAGCTTTGCAAATGGAAGAGATATGTTCATCCATTGAGATGTACTTATCAAACACTACTCCCAACAACTTTGCTACATTGCTGGGTTCAAGATTACTGTCACCAATGGTAACACTAGGACAGTCTATCTTCTTGCCAATCTGCTTAGATAATATCATCTTTAGGGACTTTCGAGTCATCCACCGGCGAACAGCTGCAACGCACTTCTCTAGACTTTCTACAGTGCTATTAAGATCCTGAGGCTTGAACATGACATAGACAGACAAGTCATCTCCGTAAAGGTGGTACTTCATGTCATGTTCACGGAGAAGCTGGCCAAGAGCAGAAGTGAACACCATGAAAAGGATCGGCCCAAGGACCGATCCTTGAGGCAGGCCTCAGTCCATCACCCGGGAAGCAGAAGAGGCGGATACAATGCACACCACCTGCCGATGACCCTGCAAGTAGGACTCAAGCCACTCTAATGCATTGCCCTCACGCCTAGCTCTTCCAAATTCACCCCCTAACAATATTAATACTGATTAAAAAATATAGATTAAAAACCACATTTTCACTATATCCATAGTCCTGTTTTAGGCCCCGAAGGGGCTTAAATTTATCAATGCTCCCCATAGTTCCCTTGTAGGGGCGTAATCATGCAAGCCCCTCAAATACTATATATAAATGTCCATTCTTAAACTCTTTAACCCCCAAAAATACCCATACCCCATTTTGTACTCTAACCCCATCAAAATAACCTATGCTCCTCAATTCAAACTTAATCAATTATGTTCAAGGAAGGCAATTATGCAAAATTAGGGTAATATGCACTCTTTGCAGTAGAGCCTAGCTATATCCAGGCTTTCTTTGCTTTTCTTTACCCTTTTCTATTGTACATACTCTATGATATTTTAATTAACTTGACACATGTATCTTTTTGATATGAATTTGTCAATAAAAGTTTATATATATATATATATGCAAAGCAATCTGGGGCGGCGAACATTGAACTAAATTGTTCAGTCAGCAAAACAGCTGGGATGTTGCTCATGAAGGGTAACTGTGCCAGGGATTCCACCTGGGTCCTTCAGAGGAGCAGGCAACCATCTTACCACTGGACCACTTACCTGCATTAGTAAAAAGAATGAAATTGTATTTTTGCGAAATAATAAACATTTAAGTTCTCCAACCACCCAGATCATCCCCTGCCCAAAACTATTACTCTCTATCCCCCCCCCCATGTACCCCCAGACTACCAAATAACCCCCTCATACCCCCAGTTACCCCTATGTTCGTCCCCCCACCCAATTTTCCCCCTTGTCTATCAAATATCCCCCTTGTCTAACCCCATTGCCCCAGTTACCCACTATTTCCCCCAACCACCCTGATCATCCCCTGCCAAACACCATTACCCTCATCCCCCATGTACCCCCAGACTCCCAAATATCGACCTTGGCTATCCCCCATAGCCCCAGTTACCCCCATTTTACCCTTTACCCCCAATTGCCCCAAACCACCCCACTTACATTCCCCTACACTTGCCATTATTCCCTGTATGGTTTCCTCGTAATCTTCCCATGCCACTTTCTAATATTCCTAAAACTCCCTGCCCTGGGGGTGTATCCTGACATGATGCCTTTAAATTTACCACAGTTAAGGATCAACCGAGTTTATTGACCTGCTTTGAGACAATAACACTTAATTGCGATCGAATGTTAATTGTTAAGGGATATCATAACATTGTGTAAAGAGTTAGTTGAGCAGTTGCAAAGTGAAACATTAATGCCAGCCGGTTCTGAATATGGCTGTTGATGTAATGATCACACAGTAGACTACTACTTGCAATGATACTTAAATAGGTCACTGTTGAAACAAATTCATTAAAAAGAATACTGAGCTGCCAGACCAAATGACATTCAGAAGTTGGAAATTGACATTATAAGTCCTTGAGTAGGTTCATCAGTTTGGTATGTCCAATACATGCATAGTTCTCCTTACACAATCATTTTTTTACATTGGTAACGTTTCACCAACATACAGTTGGCTTCATTTGACATGTTACCAAGGTCCAAAGGAACTTTGCATATATTGACATGATAAGTTTTCAGCCTTTCGAAATCACTGCGTAACCAGTTAATGTAAAACCACGTTCAAAACCTACATATTATGTGAGTACCCAGCAAACACTCAATATTCCAGCAACATTGTCCAAGGGTTGTACGAGTGTTGGTATTGTTTTGAAATTACTGCTATTTTACAGCCAAGAATGTTTTTGACAGTTATTACAGCAATTTTGAGGTAGTATTGATAATACACTGCAGTTGTGCACAAGGTCACCCATTACAGTATGTCTCTGCAGTGTTGAAACAATATCATCATTTTGATGACAACAGGTCTTAGACAGTTATTGCAGTGGTGCCATTGCTATAACATTGCTGCAATATCGATGCATGTTGTGCAGAGAGTTACATTTGTTATCCCCATTTACTATGTCAAGTACCATTGTTATATTAGATATATATAAACTTTTATTGACAAATCCATATCAAAAAGATACATGTATTATCAGCTATTATAAGGCCTTTGAACCTATTGTTTATATCACACCTGTTGCGTTGCATTTAGAGCTGATAACAGATAATATGATCAGGCTACTAACTGATAAGAGATGAATCAAGCTAATTTACTAAATTATGTAAGGGCTTTTTCCTTGTGATGGCAAATAGGGACTACTAGGTGCAAGTAATCTAATTACAAAACATTACAATGGAACCCCAACATGACCCGCAATTACGACCACTCAATAATGGGACCACAAACTGGAAGTACTTTGTCAAAAGTTTGCAAAATGAAAACCATCACAGCTGTATGAATAATATTTCATTTATTTTTAATTATGGTCTAATTTGTCTCATAATTTGTGGGTTTCCAATGTAAGATACAAACCAAAGAATTTCCCATAATTGCCTTATTTGTCTTAGGTTACTTTATCTCACCCAAGCAGCAGATAATACGCCTAATTACTGACGACAAGAATTGCTAGTGGGCTGTGAAATATACCCCGAGGGGCGATACTAGTCATTTGGGGATGTTATGAATGCCAAAGTAGTAATAATATTCAAACTGAAATGCTCTTGTCAAAATACTATCCACATAGCTACAAGTCCGCTGTAGGGTAACAAAGGCATACATGCAAAAATTTGGAAGTTTAACCTTGTGCGGGACCTAGCCTTTTAATATATATTTGCCACACAAAATACACCTGCTCTAGGTTTAGACATACCTCTTTTCTATTGCATCGCACTCAGATATTGATGATTTTTGCCAATTTTAATCGAAGTTTCCTTGATCATCCACGATAGCCATTGCCGCCTAGTTCCACCAAAACTCACTAGAGGGCTTGGGCGACGTCACGGATTGATCAGTTTTGTGTAGACGTTATAAATTGGTGATTATTTGCTTATTCGCACAATAGGACACTTAAATCATACGGAAATGATATTTTAACTATTTTAACTATCAAATTTAAGACACTATGGACTGGAAAGAGCTATTTCAAAATAATCATCCACCCATCATTAAACAGAAAATTAAGACAACAAAATAAAAATGTTATCTTCTGGGGGCGTTGAAGACATCTACTCCCAGAATGCCGTTGGGGGCATGGCAATGACGAATCCCTTGAACTAGCAAACGCGAATTTACAAATGCTCTTTGAAACGATGTTTCCAGTGGTATTTTCAGTGATATCTGAGTGCGATCTGATAGTGCAATAGATGCACTGTAGGTCGGTTCTGGCTACCATCCATAGTAAAACATTGAAATCATTGTCGTGACCATGTTAAACATCGTATTAATATGTAGACAATTCTTTTAAGGTCTGTCATTTGCCAGAATGTTGTACCTACCAAGGAGCATCTGCTGATGTCCAAGCTTATTTGTATAATCATAATGTCAGCCTACTCTTACGCATGTTTTAGACTGCATAAATTTAACTCAAAATGAGATTGGTAAATTAGATTCTGCTCAGGGCAAACTAGCTATCCACCTGATGGGGAGATTATACAAGGTACTCTATTGTCAGAGATTATCTCACAAGGACTTTCAGCCTTTTTTGGTACATCTAGGACTTTACAATGTGATGGGCATGTAGACTCTTTGTGCCATCTGCTGTACCATGAGAACTTCATCAGGCCATATTCTTAGGGTCACCTATTAGTACATTTCCTCAAAACAGCTCTGTGATGATTTTACTAGTCGTAGACTCGTGTCAACTTGTTGTTTTTATTTATTTACACTGCTTTTATTTTCTGTTTTTACATTTGATATCATGTGATGATATTAACTGTATGTCTTATCCTAAACTGGAGGCTTAATGAAATAAATAAAAATAAAATTGACTATCATCCTCAATGAAATATCCCATCCACAGTGTAACATTGAAATCATTATTTTGACTACCATCCTAAATGAAATATCCAGTATAGTACCATCCACGATGAAACATTACAATAAGCTACAATCCACAATGAAACAGAAATTAGGAAAATAACATAAGGTCCCTACTATATACATTTAAATTTCCACCAAACTAAAATTGAAAAAGCTTAAAATGCTACCATCCATAGTGAAACATTGACCCCATTAAAAGCCAATGTTGTATTATATTACAATCCTCAATCAAATACAGTATATTACCATCCAAAGCGAAACACACAGCTAACACAACAACTACAACCACAATGAAGCAGTAAATTAGTACAAAAAAATAAAGTACTAGCCACATTTATATTACAACGGCAAACTTTTACTTTGCTCTTTGACAAAGCTAAAAATTACTACTATTTACAGTGAAACGTCAGAAGTCATTATATTGAACTACCATCATTTACAACAGTGAAACATAAAATTTAATGAAATAAACATCCACCCATCATTAAACAGAAAATTAAGACAACAAAATATCTTCCAGAAAGAAACTTTCAGTTATGACGGTATCGAATAATGAAAGACGTTCTTGTGGAGTGACATCTGAGTATGCATAAAATTCAAACTTACCCAGCTTCCTTACTGCTCTTACCATACCAGTTGGCTCATTAGTATCCATGAACAACGTCATGGGTTTTAAATTTAAAAAATTGAATTAATATGTACATCTACTACTCACCCGGAATAGGCAATTAATGAACTATTCAAATTTCAATTACAGGAAAAGATGAATTTTCACCTGGTGACTTTATTAGTCGTGCTGATTGCAATTCAGCCAACACAGAACTTCCAATTTCCAAGTATCGAAGAGTTTTTTAGAAATTTAAAACATGCAAAAGATGCTGAAAAAAGTGGAAACGTAAAGCTCAACTCCAGGGTGAAACGACAGAGCCCAAATATTGGTGATGACAGTCCCTACCCGTATGAAGTTAGGGCACAAAGGTCAGTATCTATCTATGCTGGAACAAGTACAGATCCCACCTTGGGAAAATGTGTAATACAGTAGAATGCTCTAAAATTGGTGTTTTGTTTCTTGATATGATGAAGACCAACTGCCATGCAAAATTTCATCTCCAAATTTTGAGTTTAAGTTTTGCCACCACCCACTTGAAGTTTCCATACAAATCGCAATAGAGCCAATAGACGACCAGGTCCTAAAAAGGCTAACAAAACAATGCTCCTTGGGAAACCAATTCCTGAACTCGTTCAACACAGAATCCTCAGCAAGGAAGATGTTCTAAAACATTTCCTCTATTTTTAAACATAGCACTTCCTATGCAGCAAACCCTCATGCCTGTATTGCTCAGCAAATGTACGAAAACAGTAACGAATGGTGAGAATGTCCATCAGCTTTCCTGGCCAAATTCCATGCACTCAGCCAGAATGCTATAGTCTTTTTGTAATAGTAGGATACATTTATATCACTGGTCAATCAAAAGGGCAATGAAACTTAAAACCTGGCTATTATATGATAGAGTAAAACTAGGTTTACATTAACTTATGTAGGACACTTCAGGAAAGGTGTGACAAAATTTTAGAATTTCATATAAAAACTGGCAAAATCAAATATGATATTTAGACCAATTCAAATTTTCCTAATAGTAGTATTACATAAAATTTCACATAACGTCAAATTAAAATAAATATTTACGTCATAAACCAGTGATATTATATAAATGATAAGAATCAGTTGATACTGCACAAATTGTTGACACACTATCCCAGATTTTTGCAAACGCACACTCTTTTTTAGTAAGACAATTGTGTGTTGAGACTGAACTCTGAGCTAAATATGATATTGTTTCGCATTATAGTCAGAGTTTCTGAACTGGTGTATAGACAGTGAAAAAAAACCTTTTAACTCAACTGAAACAAAAACCACTGTATCATGGTGTCCGAGCCCATACAAATTTCTATGTCTATCATACCGCATATGGTAAAATAATATCATGAAACAAGAAGGTAGTATTGGTTCATATAATTATTTATCTATGCTAAATCTAGAGACATAGGAACATTGAAACTTTTAATTCCGTTCCTCAATTAGTGGAAATTGAAATCATGCATGCGTGCCAATTAATTGTAATTAGGCTTTTAAGATAGTCAAGGTGTTCTTCAGATAGTTTAAATACATTTAAAACTACTGTTGAACCTGTTTAACCAATTATTTTGGACAAAGATATTTCCAAGTTAGGACTTATTTGTTATGTGTTTATCTGGTGTAAAAAGTACGCTGAACATCCGTTAATATATATATATATATATATAGACAATGATTTCATAATAAGCCAGATTTCTATTCGTATGTTCTTGTTACGAACAGCTTCTGATTGTTTATTATTTCAGCTTGCCAATGCTCCCAGATGAATCAGACATCAATTACCGCTACATGCCTGTCTTAGGAAATGGACAACTCTCTTCCACAGTTTACTCACAGCAGCTGTACCTTAATGGGCTTTACAATGGAAAAGGAGGTAAGGTCAGTCAACAGGGGAAAAAAAGTGCAGGGAAGAAGGTTGTTATGACAAAAGGCTTTATTGTAATATTAACATTAATAAAAATTCTTTATCTTAATTTTATGAATATCATTATATGCGAACTCTGTGTTTCCCATTCTCATGAAGTACAGGGGAAGTGGTTGTGTTATGCATAAAACATAAACATTGAACTTTTACCTTTTATTCAATCTCTGGAAAGGTGGGTCACGTCACATTCGAGATGGCATTTTACAAGCATTAATATGGTTTTTGTAACAGTTAGACTGGTCAGCAACATATTTAGACTGGTCCAGGGCCAGTCCTAGCTTGTGTGACCTAATGACACAATAAATAAAAACTGTTAGAACTTCATCTGATTCACTCACGATTGTGGATGATTAAGATGTCACAATGTTATGCTGCCACCTGGTGATTTATTTGCTGCATGTGTTGAGTGTCGATGTCTTGGTTTACTTAAAGTAACATGAGCGTCACTCTGCTATATTTGGAATTAACACTTTTCAGCGGATAGTCACCGAGCTGATATCCCAGCAACTATAATGACGAGGCTGGTGCTGGACAATGAAAATGAAGAAGGACAAACACAACGCTATTACTCCTTCAATGTGGACACTGGTAAGTTATACACAGGGGAGAATAAAATGTTTTCGTGCCTGGGATGGTAAGATACTTTGACAAATTGGTGGCAAATACCTATTAAAATGGATTTGTAAATTTCCAACTAACAGATTATTTTTATCAAATGTCAAATTTGCCTGCCAGTTGATGAAATATGCCTGAGAATAATATTCCCATGGTCATGCACTTTGTCCACCCCTATTTCACTGATACATCAGATACAGTTGTACTGCTTATAATGAACTGTTAGGCTGTCGAAAAGTCCCCCTTTTTTTAACAGGTCTCATAATATACAGCCTATGACTGGTATGAAACATAGTCACTCTAAAAAAAAAATACAAAGGATTGCAAGACATCATCTTCTGTCAAACCATGATCAATCCAAAAGACTTAACTTAAAATATGAAATGAATCTGGTTGTTCTTCTTCTATCATGGACATTGCCTGGAAAATGTTAATATTATTGTGCTTGAAATTATTAATCTGTTAAGTGCAATTCAATTTGCAGGTGTTTTCACAGAGACAATTGACCGCCGATTTTGTGCTAAGATATTACCTTGAAACTTTATTTCGATATTTATGCACTTAAAAAATACATAATTAATTAACTTATTGCATTACAAGTTACAGGTGTTTTCACAGAGATAATTGACAATTTATTCAGTGCATTCCAAATTACAGGTGTTTTCACAGAGACAATTGACTGCCCGTTTGCATTAGCAGAACACAGGACTTACATTCACCAGAAATACATAAGAGTGCTTGTAACAGACATTCACATTGCACCAAAGGGACTGTATGGTGGGCAGTTCAACCTGGCTTATAGAAAAATTGAGGAATCTTCTGATATCAAATTTGACCCATTGCCGGATGACCTTGGTCTCAAGTAAGAAGTTATAAATATGCACTGTCTTACACAATCTTTGTTAAAATGGTAATTGCAGAGTTGCCCATTGGCAATGCCCAAATTCTATGGTGGTAAATGCACCAGATTTGGTCCAGTTTAAGTTGAAATATCAGAGGATTATCATGTTTATACATGTCTATGATAAAGGCGTACATTGCACCATCAGTCTTCTGCCTATTGTGGGGTGGGGGCCTAGGTCAGTGGTAGCGCGCTGGGCTTCCAACCACTGGGTACCGGGTTCAATTCCCGGTCGAGCCTATGTTGGATGGCTGTTTCATCCTTCGTCTCATTGCCATGGTCCCTACCTGTCCTAATTAGCCCATCAGGTCCAGAATCCACCACCACCACTGCCTACTATTGTACCAGTATAATGGAAAATATACTTGAACTTGATTTTTCTAACTGGCCTATAATGCGTCAAATTGCGTCAGACTATTTAAACTGTCAAGAAAATACTTACAATGCAAAGAGTGAGACAGAGGCCAAATGCGTTGGTCTAACGATGAATGACTGAGAGTTGCAAGTTCTGTGACAGAAATTAAAATCTATTAAAAATCTGCTGACATGTATGCAAATATATATGTTTTGGGCAACATGTGAATACTTATTTTATTCAGGCGATGGGAAGGTAAGACCAACGAAACAGAGGCGGGTGAAACTCAGCAGACTGTTTCTGTGATGCATATGGCCAAGCCCTTATGTATTACTGTGTACCCTGGAAGTGTTCCTATTAACCAAACCATTCTAATGGCTGTTGACAAGCTACAAAGTGCAGCCCAAGCAGATATTACCGCAGCGAGAAGTGTTCTTTACAACAGTGGAAGTTATGCCTTATTACAGGTAGGGTAAATTTTAAACATAAATCAGTATGACAAGTTGATTTTGTTTGGTCAAATAGAGCATAGCTAAGCTTGATTTCTTATTTCATCTCTAATAAGCCTGATTCGAGGCTTTTTGTAATCTTAATTTGGCTTTTTTATCGTCAAAAACCCATTGCCTTGAATGCCAGTCATAATACAGCATCCAGGCAGCATCACAAGTCTTGCAGTGCGTCAGCAGCAACACCGTCTAAATGAGTACACAAGTTCTATTTTAGGGCTACATGTATTTATTGGCTCCCAAAACTGTGGTTACAGTTTAAAACTATTCGAGAATAATGACTAATTTAATATCATGATGAGTAATTTGGAATTAAGATCACTGCAACAATAAAAATAAGACGGATCACTACACGATGGTCAACGAATCCTAGGGTAAGCCTTAATTGTGTGATTTTGCCATAATAATATATTTTTTTTAATCCATTTTTCATTGACAGGAACATATGGACGCCTGGCGTAAAACATGGCAAAGAGGAAAGATTGAAGTAGAAGGTAACCTTCTCCAATCAAAAATTGTCAGGTTTTCACAGTACTACTTAATGTCAACAATGCCATCACTGTTTGCTGAGCAACCTGCGCAGTACAATCAAGAGTATTACGGACCCACCAGAACAAGTCTGGGCAAAGGAGGGAAAGGCAGGGATTATCGGGTGAGTGAGTTGAATTATAAAGAAACCTGACCAATTGTTGATGACATTTTACAAATGAATACAATGTGATTGAAATCATAGCCACAGAAAACCATGGCAATGCTTATTGAATAATATCATAGATTCTACCTTTAACTTTTAAATCAATTAAATTAGATTTGTAAAATCATACAAAAAACAAAAATAATAACAAATACAGATTAATTGACACTTGTACACATAAAGTATTATTCCCCAATTGCAGCCATATCACATGGAATAACGGGTGATATGGGCTGGGTGGTATGCTTTACTACCACACAATTATTTTCACGCATTTCCCAAATTAGGAAGCTCAAGAAGTTGTTATTTCGGGTACGGCCGTAAAATTGCTGGCGCAACTACAGCTGATGAGACAGATGGATACCAACCAACCTAAAAGTAGATGTATCTAGCTACATAATAACACTTAAATTGTTCAAATCGGACCATAATTGACGTTCATGCCGCTATTGGCGCTGCATTCAGTCTTGTTCCCATTCGAAATATTACCTGGAGTCGTGTACTTTCATTTAAATAACTTCATCAATTTCCATCCGATTTTAAAAATGTAAAGTTCCTATTGGCTAGAATTAACTGGGGACTAAATGGAAAACCACAACTCCTCACTGATCTGTCAAACAGATCACTGACTAGTGTGGTTTTCCTATAATATGTGATACAAACAAAATCATGTTGCAAGGAGAATTAAAAAAAAATAATGGTGCAATAATAAATGGTCAACTTTCTGCAAAGGCTGAATCTTATTTTCAGGGACACATGTTTTGGGACACAGAGATGTACATCTTCCCCACCTTTCTTCTGTTTCACCCTGACGTTTCTAAACAACTCCTCAGGTACCGAGCTGCAAAACAACCACAGGCCGAACAGCACGCCAAGAATTATGGCCAACAAGGAATCAGGTATGATATTTTGGAATAGTCAAACCTCAATAAATGTCCACTTTTTTTATTATTTTTTTCATCAATGGCAAGGAGCAGCATAAAATTGTCATTAGAAAGATAGATTCAAGATTTCAAAATTTAAGACTTGAAACTTGGAAGTAAACTGGAACTGTGAGGGGTTTTTATTTGTAACATTTCTTTCCAATTTTTGCTGCCCCAAGCTTTTTATGATAAACTATAACTAGAAAGCAAGTGACATTTTTTTATGGATCCTACTTAGGACCAACCCTGGGAGAGCCGCTCAAGTAATCTTACCAATGACGTTGTCTAAACATTAGAATTGTTTATATTTGGTTCAAACATTTTATTTTATTTTATTTTATCAATGAGCCAAAGGCTCAATAACAGGTTCAATCAGGGCTAGTATAATGTGCAAACTGCAAAAAGCCTGTGGCAGGAGACTTGTGAGTAAATTTAAAACTGGATGAATAATTGATCTATTGATGAACTTATTCTTTTTTTGTTTGTTTTTTTCATCAATGGTATGGAGCTCTGACATAGTGGAGTCTCTGTGTTCTTGCTCTGACATCTTGGAGTCTCTGTGTTCTTGCTCTGACATTGTGGAGTCTCTGTGTTCTTGCTCTGACATTTTGGAGTCTCTGTGTTCTTGCTCTGACATTTTGGAGTCTCTGTGTTCTTGCTCTGACATTGTGGAGTCTCTGTGTTCTTGCTCTGACATTGTGGAGTCTCTGTGTTCTTGCTCTGACATTGTGGAGTCTCTGTGTTCTTGCTCTGACATTGTGGAGTCTCTGTGTTCTTGCTCTGACATTGTGGAGTCTCTGTGTTCTTGCTCTGACATTGTGGAGTCTCTGTGTTCTTGCTCTGACATTGTGGAGTCTCTGTGTTCTTGCTCTGACATTGTGGAGTCTCTGTGTTCTTGCTCTGACATAGTGGAGTCTCTGTGTTCTTGCTCTGACATTTTGGAGTCTCTGTGTTCTTGCTCTGACATAGTGGAGTCTCTGTGTTCTTGCTCTGACATTGTGGAGCCTCTGTGTTCTTGCTCTGACATTTTGGAGTCTCTGTGTTCTTGCTCTGACATTGTGGAGTCTCTGTGTTCTTGCTCTGACATTTTGGAGTCTCTGTGTTCTTGCTCTGACATTGTGGAGTCTCTGTGTTCTTGCTCTGACATTGTGGAGTCTCTGTGTTCTTGCTCTGACATTGTGGAGTCTCTGTGTTCTTGCTCTGACATAGTGGAGTCTCTGTGTTCTTGCTCAACATCGTGGAGTCTCTGTGTTCTTGCTCTGACATCGTGGAGTCTCTGTGTTCTTGCTCTGACATTGTGGAGCCTCTGTGTTCTTGCTCTGACATTTTGGAGTCTCTGTGTTCTTGCTCAACATCGTGGAGTCTCTGTGTTCTTGCTCTGACATCGTGGAGTCTCTGTGTTCTTGCTCTGACATTGTGGAGCCTCTGTGTTCTTGCTCTGACATTGTGGAGTCTCTGTGTTCTTGCTCTGACATTGTGGAGTCTCTGTGTTCTTGCTCTGACATTTTGGAGTCTCTGTGTTCTTGCTCTGACTAGCGCATATGGCGCCGAGTGCCTTAGATCATGTGGTATATTTCCGGCGGCGTGTAAAAGATCATGCACACTTAATAGAGAGAGTTTATGGTCATCTCGTAACATGGATTTAAAAAATTTTTGCATTGATCTTGACGACGGTCGAACAATGTAGACAGTTCCGCCTTACTTAAGGGCATGATACTTCAATGTGACATCTATCTTGAGAGAGAGAGAGAGAGAGAGTATTTGCCAAATTTTACAATGGACGATATAAAATCTTTAATATATTTAATTTCAACATATTAACTTAAACTGCAAATTTTTCATTTAACTTATCAACTTTTCTTGTACAATTTTGTGCGAATAAAATGATTGTTATGTTGTTATTATATCTTGGCTCTGTATGGTACAGTTGATAAGCAAATTGCTGAACATTACAGGTTTTGAAGAATTATCACCAATTTTACATACAATGTAATAGCAGATCATGATCTTATTTTAATGAAGTAAATACTCACATCATAGGAGTTCCAAATTACATTTGTGATATAATTTTGTCTCCATGCTGTGTGTAAAACAGCATATTTTCATTGTGATACTGATACAGGTGAATTCAGTTTGTACCACTGCCTAGAAAACAGCTTTTGTGCAATTTATCACAAAACCTCACAAGTTTCCTTCTCCGATGTTGGCTTTGATAAATAATAGTTATATCCATCATAGTTGGGATTTAACTAACATTTTTGTTGGTTATATCCCGATGCTGAAGGCGGAGGGATATATCCAACGAAAATGTTAGTTAAATCCTGACAATGGGAATATAACTGACTTATACTCCATTAGGAATATTTACTAATTTGTTTGATTGTTTTGTATTAATGCCTTTATTATAGGGCAACAGTCTAAGTGGAGTATAACTGTGATTATTGCATGAATTCATTGATTCAGATATCCTTGGGAATCTGCATATTCTGGCAATGACGTCACCCCGGACAGTTGCATCTCGTGTCGTGATCAACAAGTCTTTACGTCAGCTGCCGTCAGCTGGAGCATTCGCAATTACTGGTCTGCTACAAGAGATGCCGATTATTTGAGAAACCCGGACTACATAGGTTGTGATCTTACAAGAGATATTGCTGCTTTTTATGCTGGCTTAGCAACGTACAACAGCAGCAAAGAAAGATATGATATCAAAGGTAATTAAATATCAAACTTCTTAAATGCAGGGCGGATCCAGAAAATTCCAGACGGGGGGAGGGGGCGCCTGAAATTTTAATAACATTGCATATTGGCTGAAAGAGTAATGGCAGTAGTAGTAGTAGTAGCATTAGTAGTAGTAGTAGCAGTATTAGTAGTAGTAGTAGCAGTAGTAGTAGTAGTAGTAGTAGCAGTAGTAGTAGTATCAGCAGTAGTAGTAGTAGTAGTAGCAGTAGTAGTAGTATCAGCAGTAGTAGTAGTAGTAGTAGTAGTAGTATTATTAGTAGTAGTAGTAGCAGTAGTAGTAGTAGTATTAGTAGTAGTAGTAGTAGTAGTAGTAGTAGTAGCAGTAGCAGTAGTATCAGCAGTAGTAGTAGTAGTAGTAGTAGTAGAAGAAAGATCCAGTCAACAGAAATAAATTGAATATGTTAAAATATCCCTAATAGTAGACTAACAAAACAAATATTTCTATGGGGTTATGAACAAGTCAATAGGAACTGGTTTAGTGATATGTTTGATATTTTTGAGATCATGGATGCCTTCAAATCATTCCGGTCTCAATTACCTGTGATATTTCTGAATGTGAAGTCATTTTAAATGACCAAATGATACAAGAGTGGAAGGATGAAGCAACATCAATGACATTGTAAAACAACTAGATAAATATATACATATTATATATTGAGTTCTTTGTTTTTTTCACAGGTGTAATGGGACCAGATGATTGGCACTCAAATACCGACAACAATGCATTCACCAATGTTATGGCAAGTCTCGCTATTCATTGGGCCAGGTACGATAATTTTCAGTTATAACCATGATGTTTGAACTGGGTGGACTGTGGTCACTCCGGTTAAATGTCCAGTAATTAAATCCTGGCCTATATACCTCTCCCACAAGCCGTATCTTAGCTGGATGTCATTTGCATGGGACATTAAATTGGCAATAGCTTTTACTCGTCGTCTCAGCACTAAGAAAAACTTGCTGGTCTACAAAATGTTGTTGGAACGCCTTTGCGCTGTTCAGCAGGCGAATCTTTTGATGAATCGTCACGTCTGATTGGCTGAACGGCCGTTAAATTATTTGTTTTTTTAATTCCGTGCCTTGACCACTTTCATAGTTTAGTACAAGGCATTATATAAAAAAAGGAAATTATTGTATATAGTGTGGAAGTGGTCAAGGCAAGGATTCGATTTCAGGTAAAGTTTTCTTAGTGCTCAGCTTAACATTCTAGCCGACAAAATTCAACAATCTTAGTTTTACCAAAGATTACCACAGGATGTCAACAACAGTTATTTAATAGTTTAATAGTAACTGTTATATAATAAACAAGCCATGCTAGGTAAAATTCCGCAGAATGTTTTTGCGAATCTTAGTGATGGGATGGAAGCGTTTTCACAAAAATCAGAGCTGACGCCAAACTCAGCTGGAAGATTCTCTTTCATTGCAGTTTCATCATCATTTCAGATATTTCGCCTGCCTCTGCAACCGAAATGAGAAACTAGAAGTCCCTGATGAGTGGGTAACGAAAGCGCTTTACTTAGACCTGCCATTTGACAATGAAAGGCGTATACATTATCAATATGACGGGTATTCTACAAGTGAGTATTTGTATGAAAATAACCGTTAGGCGATCGATTACTGATCTGTTAAAGCTGTTTTGTCTCGAGATTTGGTACATTCAAATGATTTTACAAACCAATGCTCCCTTCTTGTCTCGTGATATTTTTGACCATTACAGGCCCGTTTGGAACAAAAATGTACTATTAAGTTACAATAAATTATAAATAGAGTTTTCATGCCATCAAAAACTCACTATGTAAAAAAAACCAAGTGATGACGTCACAATACTGAACAATGGATGATGATGCCAAATCCATTGTGTTCCAATGTTTTGATCTGGATTTTGTCACAATGCATGATTTATTTTTTGTAATTAATGCCCGATAGAATCATTAGTGTACACAAATTTTTTTGATTGAATAAGGCGATTTTCAACTGTTTGATGAATTTTCAGAAAATTGTAATTTTGACCGACAACGCAGCTTTAATAAACAATGCATTAAAGCAAAAAATATTCAATATGACAAGAATATATATTCATAAACTTCCATGTCAAATATAATTTGTGACAGTACTATTGATACAATGTAGCAATTCTGAACAAAGATGATGATGTCACAATAAAATGTTTTGTCTGGTGCACAAAATATTAACAGGATTTAATTGAATTAGAACTACTTCACTTGATATCACTAGTACAGATATGTTTTGAAATTACCACATTGTAGATTATTCTATATATTAAAAGGTACTATTATGATATCATTAATAATACATGCAGGTAAATTGCAACATTCTCAGATTGTCTTCAAAATAAGCCATTGATGTATACTTTTTCAATTCCAGGCATCAATAAGACGATCAAGCAGGCAGATACAATACTTTTGACTTACCCAGTTGCTTGGAACATGTCTGTGGATATAATGAGAAATGACCTCTTGTATTATGAACAATATCTCACGGACAGATCACCAGCAATGACACACAGGTATGTGGATAAATCCATATTTAATATCCCCAGATAGCAACGTTGCCTTAAAGGCCACTGTCGTTACAACATCGTATGTAGTAGTGTAGTAGTAATAGTAGTTGTAATAGTAGTAGTAATAGTAGTAGTAGTAGTAGTAGTAGTAGTAGTAGCAGTGGTAGTAGTAGTAGTAGTAGTAGTAGTAGTAGTTGTAGTAGAAGTAGTATATTTGCTCACCATATGCTGAGACAATGGGCAGAAAACTACTACTCTGTCAAATATACTACCTTCAGGATTTCCATTTCACCAAAATTTGCCCTTCGAAACTCCCTAAATATGTGCAATTACGATTTGTATAACTAAGTGTTAATGTCATTTGCAATGCTTTAATACCTCGAAAATCTACAAATAGCAAGTATTAGATGCACTTTTTTGAAAGTAGTGAATTTCGTTCAATGGCTAATTTAAAATGATGATACACAAGTTCAGAAATACCATATGATATGTCATTTATTACAAGAAACGCTATAACTAAATAGTCTCCTCTTTTTTGTTTAGTTTCATGACTGTTGGATGGAAGTGGGTCAAGGAAATGACTAAGATGCTTACTTCCTATGAAAAATCATACAGGGACTACTTGATCCAGCCTTTCAAGGTAAGATGGAACAGCAGTAAGCAGCTGGGTTGTCTAGTGGTAAGATGCTTGCCTGCTCCTCTGAAGGACCCGGGTTCAATCCCAGGCCCGGGCACACTTCATGAACAACATCCCAGCTGGATGAGACGCTAAATTGACAGCCCTTGTACTCAGTGTCTATGCTGAGGCAAGTAAAAGATCCCACCCATGGAGTAAATGTGTAACTCCTCCTCTCTCTCTCACATTATCATCTACCCTCGATAGTGGCAAGAACTTGCCTTAGAGGCTGCCCTTTTCATATCTCTCTATCTCTATAACCAGTGTTTATTTGAATGAGTAGTTTTCCGACAAAGATTTTTTTTGTATTTTATCGTTAATTATTCTGCAATTATACTTATATATTCGCATTGGGAAAAGATGCGCGTACCTATTACTAACAGAATGTATTATGGGTTGGACTTGGTTATAGTTCAACTGAATAATCAGACTAGGCTATATGTAGAAACTCGACACGAAAAAAAGTCCAATATTCTACATACAAACCTATCTAAATCTGTATGTAATGTAGTGCTCATTGTGATATATGTATTCATGTATTTTTTTTGGCTGGGTCCTGCCATTTAAGTGGTAAACGCGATAGGCAGGTAGGCGCTGTTCCTGCATGCATGATTGGTCCTGTGGGAATTCTCTGTTTGGCTATGCTATTTTTAGACCGGGCAATACCTTCCGGTCCACGGGAAAACCATAATAAAGTCTGGGATGCGCGCGCATGCTACCAATAGCAATCCCTCTGGAAAATGGCAGCCCCTACCTGCGTTCTGCATCAGCTAAACGCAGTAGCCAGCGAATGTATTTGTAAAGGGGCGTTCACACTGTCACATATAAGCCCTACATATGACCACAGATGAATTTTTTTTTTTTTACTCTTGCTCATCCTTGTCCATACATAATTTACTCACCGTGCATTTCAAGGACACTCTTGCTAATCCATAGAACGCACCATACGTGGAGCGGGCAAAAGATGTAAACATGTTTAAAATTTTGGCGGACCTCCTATGAGTAATTGTTTATGTTAATTACAAAACTTGCTTAGGATTCACTCTACGTACGTTCTACGTACACTCTAAGTACACTCTAAGTACACTCTAAGTACACTCTAAGTACACTCTAAGTACACTCTACGCCATAAGTAGCCATACGTAGTCACTGTCCATCCATATATACTCGCCGTCCACTTGCGTCCACTCGTAGAATGATTGTAAAGCGCTCGGCGGGTGTAGGTTGCCTGTTGTCTTCTGTGCCCATCCTTGCCCATCCTTTCCCATCCTTGCTCATCCTTGAACCACTCTCACGAGCAATCTACGAGCGATCTACGAGTGCCTGACAGATGCCTGAGGGATGCCTGGCGACGGACGTTTGGCAAGCATTAGACTGACGTCCGGGGAGCGTTTGACAGTCTGCGAGCGATCTACGACTGCCTCACATACACTCATGGAAAAAATTTAATTTATTAACAGAACCACTTATAGCCACAAGTGAGCAAGTTTAGCTCATTTTTGCCTTACGTGGTCATTCGTAGGTTTTATACGTGACAGTGTGAACGCCCCTTAAGACTAAAAGGTCACCATTCATTCATACAATCTTATTTCAGATGTTGTAATATTACATTTGAATTTCAGATATGGACAGAATACAATGAGAGAAACTGGCAAGACCAGCAGGAGGGCAGTGTTAACTACTTGCCTGGAATGGGGGGTTATCTCCAATCTCTTATTTATGGTTTTGCTGGAATTAGAATACGGCCAGAGGCCATGGAGTTCCATAATCCGATGCCACCTCCGGAGTGCAGTAGAATGATACTCACAGGATTTGAATATTTAGGTAAATATCAGTTATAACATTGCCAGCAGGGTTGATGGAACATGATCTACAAAGGCACCAGCGAGGTAGAACAGTTCAATGGTATATAGAAGACTGCCAAAAGGTTATTTTATAGAATAGGTCCTAAAAGTTGGGAACAGCCCAAGTGCCCAGGACTGTGCCCCCTAAGTAGAAGTAGACTTATGTGTTGTTTTTATGTCCTATAATTTATGACAAATGCATCATGTATGATATTGATATGGTAATTGAAGATATATATATTCTTGAAACAAGATTTTCCTGGAGGCCTGTAGAGAGGGGCAAACATTTTGGGAATGATTTTAAACTAAAATAAAGAAGGTACAGATCATAATGACATCATAAGATATGCTGTACGTTGGGAGCAGAATTAGCTGTCTTATGTATATCTAACTTTGTAGTTGGTGAATAATCAAAGTTATGCTCCACCACTTGACCTTTTCTATTGTTCTCAGGAGGGATGTAACTAACGAAAATAATAGCTAACTCCTTCCTGAGTGCTAACTGTACTTTAATAGCTTAATAACAGCAGTTAAAGTATCAAACAATCAAACAAATTAGCAAATATGTCTAGTGGAGTATAAGTTAGTTATATCCATCATAGTCAGGAGTTAACTAACATTTTTGTTGGTTATATCCCTGCGCCTTCAGCATCGGGATATAACCAAACAAAAATGTTAGTTAACGCCCTCCTATTCAGGATATAACTATAACAAAACAGACAGTGGAGGATCCAGAAAATTTCAGACGGGGGCGCCGACATTAAATTGTCAGTGCCTCTCCCTGACTGATGGCTATTATTACAATGCACCGGCGGCTGACAGGAGTCTCAAACATTGAAGTTGATAGACTAGGTAAATGTCAAACAGAAACTGTATGTATGTAATCCTTTTTCTTTTTTTCAGGTACGGAGATGGACATAACTATTGAGTTGAGCCTTGTAACAATATCAGTTAAATATGTTCCTGATGCATATATGCTCGACCTCAAGAGAAACCACAGTAATGCTGTTGAAGAACGTCTTACAACCGGTAATTTTTATAAGTTTAGCATATTATTTGATTAGAATACATATAGATCATACAGTTGGTCCCACTTAAAACGAGCATGCTTATTATGGATATGGACAGAATACAATGAGAGAAACTGGCAAGACCAGCAGGAGGGCAGTGTTAACTACTTACCTGGAATGACGGGTTATCTCCAATCTCTTATTTATGGTTTTGCTGGAATTAGAATAAGGCCAGAGGCCATGGAGTTGCCACCTCCGGATTGCAGTAGAATGATACTCACAGGTATTGAGTATTTAGGTTAATATCAGTTATAACATTGCCAGCAGGGTTCATGGAACATGAACTACAAAGGCTTATTATGAAAGTCCATTTATAATGTGATCATTGTTTAGGTACTTGTTGGCCTACATTTTACACCAGACATAATGATGAAACCTGGTTGTAACTAAGACCTTTTACAGTCCACAGTAGTTTTTTTAAAGAGGGTCAACTGTTTGAATTACTTTCCGCATTCTGATGTAATACTACAGCCTCCCTTCAAGGATGAATTGCAAAAAAAGCTTAAAAGCAATTTTTAAGGACTGAAAATCATTAAAACTGAAAATATAATGTGGTCACAGATTAAGTATACACAGATTGGAAACTTCTTCATTTGCATAATAAGCCATACACAAAGCCTTGTGGGGTTTTCAGGGTTAGTGGATAGCGTCCCTTGCAATAGGGACGTCATAATCATCATAATCGCAATTTAAGTGATGTTATTGGTTTTTGTTGTTGTGTTGTGTCAGGACTGTGCAGTAAATATAGCTTTAGTGATGCTAAAAAGGATAATGCTGTTCAACTGCCTTAAAAATTACGATAATTTATTGTAAGAAAGCGAGAAGAATAGATCCAACATGATGAACAACTGAACATGGTGAATTTAGCAGCTTGGTGGTCTAGTGGTTAGACATGCTTCCCGGCTCCTTTGAAGGACACAGGTTCCATTCTGGGCCTGGGCACCCTTCACAAGCAACATCTCAGTTCGATTAGGATGATAAATTGCCTGTCCCTTGTACCCAGTGTTTATGCTGAAGCAAGTAAAAGATCCCAACCCATGGGGTAAAAGTGTAAGTTAAACATGGGTGGACTACTCTCATCAATCAACCCTTGTGAGCAGCAATAACCTGTTTTAGAGGGCTGCACTTTCCATATCTATTTTTCTTGAAGCATTTCATCGATATTTGTGAATTTTTTTTCTTACAGGTGCCTTCATCGAAATACAAAATTCCGAAATGGGCTTCTTCCTGTACCCCAGCACCCAGTCATCCTGCGAGCACCCCGGAGACTATATTAACATGCCGTTGGGCTACGTCCCCAATTACTAACAAAATAATTACATATGTAATATATATCGTCCCCCAATACAAACAAATGAAAAATGTCCATCTTCATAAAGGAAATTACAGGTATATTGGATGTATATAAAAATCAAGACAATTTTATGCTAACTCTTACAGGGGACTTTAATATCAATTTATGAAACTATGAAGCAAATAATATGGTCAATAATTTTCTGGAATGCATGTTTTTTCCCTTGACTATATACCAAAAATAAGTTGTTTATCTCAAAGATCCAGTACACTAATAGACAACTTTTATGTCAAAACTACTAACAATCTAACAACAGCAACAATTGAAATATTCATAAACAATGTTTCAGATCATTTGCCTTATTTTTTTTGACAGGATTATTTTCAAAACATTAAATCAAATACTAAATATATCAAAATACTTCCAAATTACAAAGATGCCTAATCTAGATTTAAACAAGAATTGCAAACTCCAGAAATCACCTCAAAATTTGAAAATATATTTTCCATACATGACAATGTCAATGGCTGTTACAATGCATTTCATGATATACTAGCTACTCAAATAAAAAATAATTCCAAATCTAAAACTGTGAAATATAACAAATATAAGCATAAAAATTCTGAATGGATAACCAGCGGTTTCCTAAAATCCATACACTATAAAGAAAAACTATATGCAAAACTAAATATATGTAACAAGGTTGGTTTCAGGGGTAATACAGGGTACAAGCCCCCTTAATATCGATGATGAGGGACCTGTGTTTAATTCCCTGTAATTTTCTATATTGCTTTTCAACATTTTTACCAAGTTCCACCAATACTTAACAGTAATCCTGGACCTACTGTATTCCTGGATCTACCCTCGCCTTTCGGCTAGAAATCGAGTAGCAATAGGGCACAGTATCGTGGACGAGGGTCTAGTAGATATCAAAGCATTGCGAGACAGGCTGTGGAAGTAGGTCAATCACTACACACATTAAATTTAACTAAGCGACGAACAAAAAAGTTCTTTAAAAGTTGTTCGATACAACTTTGCAATGTCTTATTTGGTACAGGCTTGGCCTATTGTTATGTTATGATTAATATGAACCTTTCTACACTGTCAAGTTTCTTGCTCCCCCACTGCGATCCTTGCTCCCCGAATTCTCCAAGACCCTCTCCTGCGGAAAGGTGTGATCGAGGGTCTTGTGTCAAGACAGAATAGAGCGTGTTTACACAAGTTGATTTTGCTCAAGAATGGCATCATTGAAATTGCATGGAGGGGGCTGAATAAGGGCGGATAACTAAAAAATTACAGCTTGACAACTCATAATTTTGGTTGTCGAAGAAAAAGCAACTTTTAAAGCAAGACCTACATATGCTGAAAATTAAAGCTTTAGGCCACTTGGAATTTGAGCAATGAATTTATTTGACCCAAAAAATAAAATACAATGATGTTTTGGATTACATAAAAAAAGAGAAATATAGAGGGTCAAGGGACACCCATTTTGTCTCAATTAGGGAGCTAGCATGGGTGCCCCTTGTATGTAAAAAAGCACAGTGTGAAATATAGCGTGTTACACAGTACCATTTAGTTGACATGTATAGCAATCTTCTGTACAATCAATTTTGTTTTTGTCCCAAAGCCAATTTTTTATGTACAATTTATAGCCAATGTTACTATGTGTCTAGTTTTTCAAGTACATTGTTCGGAGTTTTGTTAAGAATAATTGGCATTTGATACCTGATGCTATTTTCAGCAAATTTATGTTTTACTTTATGTGTCAGGTATAATCTATTTCTTGTGTTGAAATTATGGGTGAAACATGAATAGTTTTATTGTATATGTATCTGTTATTGACAGTAATTTTTAATTGTTTTTAAGTGGTTGTGTGTGAGCATTATATATGGCGTGAATTGCACTAAAGAATTGATCATACCTTCGTCGTAACTTACATGCCCTATTGGAAACTTAAACATTCATAACCTGTGCTGGTGAATTACCTAAGTTGCCACTGGAAACATATTTGGGAGCATCGTTCAATTGACAAGTGTCATCTCGATCATTATTCCAAGATTATCTAAGTTCTTCCTTTTTTTCATTATTCCAAGATTATCTAAGTTCTTCCTTTTTTTCATTATTCCAAGATTATCTAAGTTCTTCCTTTTTAAGTTTTAAGAGTTATGGTGTGTAATTATGCTGTTACAGATTTGCAGTAATTTTTTGCATTGTTATCAGTAATTAGATAGATAGATCATAGATACATTTTATTGACTGTATAGAGTCAGCAAGAATGATGATCATGTCAATATATATATTTGTATGAAGGCGATTTTTCCAATGAAATGTTTAAGCTTCAGGAATAAAATATCTTGAACACCAGTTGTTTGTCTCCTTCGCACATTATGCAGTGAAAAGTTGAAAGAAAATTTGAAACTTATCAAATGTTAGGGATTTGATATTCCATCCTCTTCAAGAAATTTATAAAAAATTAGCATCATTAAAATACAGACAATTAGTAAGGTACGTGTATATCTTCATTCAAACCCGCCTTAACAAACTGAAAATTTCAAAAACGTGTTCATAACAAAATTCCTTAAATGTGGTCTGATATAATATACCATTCATCACTTCTTTCAAAGTTATACCAAAACAACCGGAGACAGATCATAGCCCACTAGTTTACTCGCTGCAAAAAGAGACTGTCAGGAATCAAAATAAAAGCACCACCAAAAGCTATAACGAAAATGAAGAGAAGCTCCTCAGTCTGTGACATTGTTAGTAATCAGAAACATAGGCTGTGCGGCAGCTAAACCCTCAGCGAATCCCACATAGCACACGGGCATCATTAAATTGTTAAGTGTTTGTCTGCCCGGCAGGAGGGCGGGCGTTACACTTCCATTTCCAGAGCAGAACTCTAACACATACTTTTGTTTCTAGAGCTGAACTCTGACACTAATGCACTTACTCTTATGAAATTTTATACAGTAACACTCTATATGGCCTAGTAATGCCTTGTGATAGCCACACTGACATATCTCAGCTATGGTTTTCAAAATTTGGTAAAATATTACTTTTTGAGTGTTTATATAGTGTTTGCGATGAACCAAAACGATTGCCACTTGGCCTACATAGCTTGTTGCACAATGCTAATTAGAGTCCAAGAAGTCCTATTTTTTTACATGCCCTATTGGAAACCTAAATATTCATAACCTCTGCTGGTGAAATACCTAAGTTGCCTTGGAAACATATTTGGGAGTGTCGTTCAATTGACAAGTGTCATCTCGATCATTAAAGTTCTTCCTTTTTTTCATTATTCCAAGATTATCTAAGTTCTTCCTTTTTTTCATTATTCCAAGATTATCTAAGTTTATATTTAAAATCTAAAATCATGAAATAAAATATTGTGAAATTCTTTTTTCTTAACATTTAGAAAATATTGCTTCAACATGTTTAGGGTCCTCAATTCAATCTTGTAACAATATGTTCTGCAAAGTAGTCACAAGATTTGTTCAATAAAATAATATCAATGTCATGAGTATCTTCTGGCTATGTTTCAGGGAACACGTGTGCCATAATGTTTCTACTGTGGACACTTTAATGTTGTGACAATATGATGATGTGCAATACTATCAAAATTAGTTAAACATGTCAAAGCTGTGAAAATATTCTCACAAGATTGTTTTGGAAGGATTACCTAAAATAATAATCTGAATATTCGAACAATATTGTCATTTTTGGGAATATTATTAGAGATGTTGCCGCACACTTTTCTAGAGTCCACACGTTCATGCTGCGACAATGTGTTCTACAATACTGTGACAATATTATAAAATGTTGTGACAAGATTGTCAAAATATGCTTGTATTTGCCAACATCGACGCGACGTCGGTGATGTAGAAACGATGCTGTACCAACGGTGGCCGATATAGAAACTATGCTGGCCCAATTTGGAATGCTTTCTGGGATGTTGCAATAATTTGGAATGCTGTCTGAGTTGTTGCAATAATTTGGAATCCTGTCTGGGATGTTGCAATAAATTGGAATGCTGTCTGAGATGTTGCAATAAATAGGAATGCTGTCTGAGATATTGCAATAAATTGGAATGCTGTCTGAGATGTTGCAATCAATTGGAATGCGGTCTGAGATGTTGCAATAATTTGGAATGCTATCTGGGATGTTGCAATAATTTGGAATGCTGTCTGAGAGGTTGCAATAATTTAGAATGCTGTCTGAGATGTTGCAATAAATTGGAATGCTATCTGGGATGTTGCAATAATTTGGAATGCTGTCTGAGATGTTGCAATAATTTGGAATGCTGTCTGAGAAGTTGCAATAATTTAGAATGCTGTCTGGGATGTTGCAATAATTTGGAATCCTGTCTGTGATGTTGCAATAATTTGGAATGCTGTCTGAGATGTTGCAATAATTTGGAATCCTGTCTGGGATGTTGCAATAATTTAGAATGCTGTCTGCGATGTTGCAATAAATTGGAATGCTGTCTGAGATGTTGCAATAAATTGGAATGCTGTCTGAGATGTTGCAATCAATTGGAATGCGGTCTGAGATGTTGCAAAAATTTGAAATGCTATCTGGGATGTTGCAATAATTTGGAATGCTGTCTCAGAGGTTGCAATAATTTAGAATGCTGTCTGAGATGTTGCAATAAATTGGAATGCTATCTGGGATGTTGCAATAATTTGGAATGCTGTCTGAGATGTTGCAATAATTTGGAATGCTGTCTGAGAGGTTGCAATAATTTGGAATCCTGTCTGGGATGTTGCAATAATTTAGAATGCTGTCTGAGATGTTGCAATAAATTGGAATGCTATCTGGGATGTTGCAATAATTTGGAATGCTGTCTGAGAGGTTGCAATAATTTGGAATGCTATCTGGGATGTTGCAATAATTTGGAATCCTGTCTGTGATGTTGCAATAATTTGGAATGCTATCTGGGATGTTGCAATAATTTGGAATGCTGTCTGAGAGGTTGCAATAATTTAGAATGCTGTCTGGGATGTTGCAATAATTTGGAATGCTGTCTGGGATGTTGCAATAATTTGGAATGCTATCTGGGATGTTGCAATAATTTGGAATGCTGTCTGAGAGGTTGCAATAATTTAGAATGCTGTCTGGGATGTTGCAATAATTTGGAATGCTATCTGGGATGTTGCAATAATTTGGAATGCTGTCTGAGAGGTTGCAATAATTTAGAATGCTGTCTGGGATATTGCAATAATTTGGAATGCTGTCTGGGATGTTGCAATAATTTGGAATGCTATCTGGGATGTTGCAATAATTTGGAATGCTGTCTGAGAGGTTGCAATAATTTAGAATGCTGTCTGGGATGTTGCAATAATTTAGAATGCTGTCTGGGATGTTGCACACGTTCATGCTGCGACAATGTGTTCTACAATACTGTGACAATATTATAAAATGTTGTGACAAGATTGTCAAAATATGCTTGTATTTGCCAACATCGACGCGACGTCGGTGATGTAGAAACGATGCTGTACCAACGGTGGCCGATATAGAAACTATGCTGGCCCAATTTGGAATGCTTTCTGGGATGTTGCAATAATTTGGAATGCTGTCTGAGATGTTGCAATAATTTGGAATCCTGTCTGGGATGTTGCAATAAATTGGAATGCTGTCTGAGATGTTGCAATAAATAGGAATGCTGTCTGAGATATTGCAATAAATTGGAATGCTGTCTGAGATGTTGCAATCAATTGGAATGCGGTCTGAGATGTTGCAATAATTTGGAATGCTATCTGGGATGTTGCAATAATTTGGAATGCTGTCTGAGAGGTTGCAATAATTTAGAATGCTGTCTGAGAGGTTGCAATAATTTGGAATCCTGGCTGGGATGTTGCAATAATTTAGAATGCTGTCTGAGATGTTGCAATAAATTGGAATGCTATCTGGGATGTTGCAATAATTTGGAATGCTGTCTGAGAGGTTGCAATAATTTGGAATGCTATCTGGGATGTTGCAATAATTTGGAATCCTGTCTGTGATGTTGCAATAATTTGGAATGCTATCTGGGATGTTGCAATAATTTAGAATGCTGTCTGGGATATTGCAATAATTTGGAATGCTGTCTGGGATGTTGCAATAATTTGGAATGCTATCTGGGATGTTGCAATAATTTGGAAGGCTGTCTGAGAGGTTGCAATAATTTAGAATGCTGTCTGGGATGTTGCAATAATTTGGAATCCTGTCTGTGATGTTGCAATAATTTGGAATGCTATCTGGGATGTTGCAATAATTTGGAATGCTGTCTGAGAGGTTGCAATAATTTAGAATGCTGTCTGGGATGTTGCAATAATTTGGAATCCTGTCTGTGATGTTGCAATAATTTGGAATGCTATCTGGGATGTTGCAATAATTTTGAATGCTGTCTGAGATGTTGCAATAATTTGGAATGCTGTCTGAGATGTTGCAATAAATTGGAATGCTCCTGGGATGTTGCAATAATTTGGAATGCTATCTGGGATGTTGCAATAATTTGGAATGCTGTCTGAGATGTTGCAATAATTTGGAATGCTGTCTGAGATGTTGCAGTAATTTGGAATGCTTTCTGAGATGTTGCAATAAATAGGAATGCTGTCTGAGATGTTGCAATAAATTGGAATGCTGTCTGAGATGTTGCAATAAATTGGAATGCGGTCTGAGATGTTGCAATAAATTGGAATGCTATCTGGGATGTTGCAATAATTTGGAATGCGGTCTGAGATGTTGCAATAATTTGGAATGCTATCTGGGATGTTGCAATAATTTGGAATGCTGTCTGAGATGTTGCAATAATTTGGAATGCTGTCTGGGATGTTGCAATAATTTGGAATGCTGTCTGAGATGTTGCAATAATTTGGAATGCTGTCTGAGATGTTGCAATAATTTGGAATCCTGTCTGGGATGTTGCAATAAATTGGAATGCTGTCTGAGATGTTGCAATAATTTGGAATCGTGTCTGGGATGTTGCAATAATTTGGAATGCTGTCTGAGATGTTGCAATAAATTGGAATGCTGTCTGAGATGTTGCAATAATTTGGAATGCTGTCTGGGATGTTGCAATAATTTGGAATCCTGTCTGGGATGTTGCAATAATTTGGAATCCTGTCTGGGATGTTGCAATAATTTGGAATGCTGTCTGAGATGTTGCAATAATTTGGAATGCTGTCTGAGATGTTGCAATAAATTGGAATGCGGTCTGAGATGTTGCAATAAATTGGAATGCTATCTGGGATGTTGCAATAATTTGGAATGCTGTCTGAGAGGTTGCAATAATTTAGAATGCTGTCTGGGATGTTGCAATAATTTTGAATGCTGTCTGAGATGTTGCAATAATTTTGAATGCTGTCTGAGATGTTGCAATTAATTGGAATGCTGTCTGAGATGTTGCAATAAATAGGAATGCTGTCTGAGATGTTGCAATAATTTGGAATGCTATCTGGGATGTTGCAATAATTTGGAATGCTGTCTGAGAGGTTGCAATAATTTAGAATGCTGTCTGGGATGTTGCAATAATTTGGAATGCTGTCTGAGATGTTGCAATGATTTGGAATCCTGTCTGAGATGTTGCAATAATTTGGAATGCTGTCTGAGATGTTGCAATAAATTGGAATGCTGTCTGAGATGTTGCAATAAATTGGAATGCGGTCTGAGATGTTGCAATAATTTGGAATGCTATCTGGGATGTTGCAATAATTTGGAATGCTGTCTGAGAGGTTGCAATAATTTAGAATGCTGTCTGGGATGTTGCAATAATTTGGAATGCTGTCTGAGATGTTGCAATAAATTGGAATGCTGTCTGAGATGTTGCAATAAATTGGAATGCGGTCTGAGATGTTGCAATAATTTGGAATGCTATCTGGGATGTTGCAATAATTTGGAATGCTGTCTGAGATGTTGCAATAATTTGGAACGCGGTCTGGGATGTTGCAATAATTTGGAATGCTGTCTGAGATGTTGCAATAATTTGGAATGCTGTCTGAGATGTTGCAATAATTTGGAATCCTGTCTGGGATGTTGCAATAAATTGGAATGCTGTCTGAGATGTTGCAATAATTTGGAATCGTGTCTGGGATGTTGCAATAATTTGGAATGCTGTCTGAGATGTTGCAATAATTTGGAATGCTGTCTGAGATGTTGCAATAATTTGGAATGCTGTCTGGGATGTTGCAATAATTTGGAATCCTGTCTGGGATGTTGCAATAATTTGGAATCCTGTCTGGGATGTTGCAATAATTTGGAATGCTGTCTGAGATGTTGCAATAATTTGGAATGCTGTCTGAGATGTTGCAATAATTTGGAATGCTGTCTGAGATGTTGCAATAATTTGGAATCCTGTCTGGGATGTTGCAATAATTTGGAATGCTGTCTGAGATGTTGCCATAATTTAGAATGCTATCTGGGATGTTGCAATAATTTGGAATGCTGTCTGGGATGTTGCAATAATTTGGAATGCTGTCTGAGAGGTTGCAATAATTTAGAATGCTGTCTGGGATGTTGCAATAATTTGGAATGCTGTCTGGGATGTTGCAATAATTTGGAATGCTATCTGGGATGTTGCAATAATTTGGAATGCTGTCTGAGAGGTTGCAATAATTTAGAATGCTGTCTGAGATGTTGCAATAATTTGGAATGCTATCTGGGATGTTGCAATAATTTGGAATGCTGTCTGAGAGGTTGCAATAATTTAGAATGCTGTCTGGGATATTGCAATAATTTGGAATGCTGTCTGGGATGTTGCAATAATTTGGAATGCTATCTGGGATGTTGCAATAATTTGGAATGCTGTCTGAGAGGTTGCAATAATTTAGAATGCTGTCTGGGATGTTGCAATAATTTGGAATCCTGTCTGTGATGTTGCAATAATTTGGAATTCTATCTGGGATGTTGCAATAATTTGGAATGCTGTCTGAGAGGTTGGAATAATTTAGAATGCTGTCTGGGATGTTGCAATAATTTGGAATCCTGTCTGTGATGTTGCAATAATTTGGAATGCTATCTGGGATCTTGCAATAATTTTGAATGCTGTCTGAGATGTTGCAATAATTTGGAATGCTGTCTGAGATGTTGCAATAAATTGGAATGCTATCTGGGATGTTGCAATAATTTGGAATGCTATCTGGGATGTTGCAATAAATAGGAATGCTGTCTGAGATGTTGCAATAAATTGGAATGCTGTCTGAGATGTTGCAATAAATTGGAATGCGGTCTGAGATGTTGCAATAATTTGGAATGCTATCTGGGATGTTGCAATAATTTGGAATGCTGTCTGAGAGGTTGCAATAATTTAGAATGCTGTCTAGGATGTTGCAATAATTTGGAATGCTGTCTGAGATGTTGCAATAATTTTGAATGCTGTCTGAGATGTTGCAATAAATTGGAATGCTGTCTGAGATGTTGCAATAAATGGGAATGCTGTCTGAGATGTTGCAATAATTTGGAATGCTATCTGGGATGTTGCAATAATTTGGAATGCTGTCTGAGAGGTTGCAATAATTTAGAATGCTGTCTGGGATGTTGCAATAATTTGGAATGCTGTCTGAGATGTTGCAATAATTTGGAATGCTGTCTGAGATGTTGCAATAATTTGGAATGCTGTCGGAGATGTTGCAATAAATTGGAATGCTGTCTGAGATGTTGCAATAAATTGGAATGCGGTCTGAGATGTTGCAATAATTTGGAATGCTATCTGGGATGTTGCAATAATTTGGAATGCTGTCTGAGAGGTTGCAATAATTTAGAATGCTGTCTGGGATGTTGCAATAATTTGGAATGCTGTCTGAGATGTTGCAATAAATAGGAATGCTGTCTGAGATGCTGCAATAAATTGGAATGCTGTCGGAGATGTTGCAATAAATTGGAATGCGGTCTGAGATGTTGCAATAATTTGGAATGCTATCTGGGATGTTGCAATAATTTGGAATGCTGTCTGAGATGTTGCAATAATTTGGAATGCTGTCTGGGATGTTGCAATAATTTGGAATGCTGTCTGAGATGTTGCAATAATTTGGAATGCTGTCTGAGATGTTGCAATAATTTGGAATCCTGTCTGGGATGTTGCAATAAATTGGAATGCTGTCTGAGATGTTGCAATAATTTGGAATCCTGTCTGGGATGTTGCAATAATTTGGAATGCTGTCTGAGATGTTGCAATAAATTGGAATGCTGTCTGAGATGTTGCAATAATTTGGAATGCTGTCTGGGATGTTGCAATAATTTGGAATCCTGTCTGGGATGTTGCAATAATTTGGAATCCTGTCTGGGATGTTGCAATAATTTGGAATGCTGTCTGAGACGTTGCAATAATTTGGAATGCTGTCTGAGATGTTGCAATAATTTGGAATGCTGTCTGAGATGTTGCAATAATTTGGAATCCTGTCTGGGATGTTGCAATAATTTGGAATGCTGTCTGAGATGTTGCAATAATTTGGAATGCTGTCTGAGATATTGCAATAATTTGGAATGCTGTCTGAGATGTTGCAATAATTTGGAATGCTGTCTGAGATGTTGCAATAATTTGGAATCCTGTCTGGGATGTTGCAATAATTTGGAATGCTGTCTGAGATGTTGCAATAATTTGGAATGCTGTCTGAGATGTTGCAATAATTCGGTTTTGGAACAGGAACTCACGGAACTGTAGATGGATTCGTAATGTTAAAATCATTCTAAATAAATGTGGACCACTACAGGCTACAGTGGTTTGCGCCTCTCTGCATGAGCATCACTGTAGTACAATGAAGTCGATAGTAAACCTAAACTAAGAACATACAGACAATTCAAAACCTGTTATGAAATTGAACTTCATGCCTTATCTTCTGCAAACTGTAGTCAAAGATATTTAATTTGTCAGCTCAGAAGTGGGACTTTATCTTTACAAATAGAACTAGAAGATGGAATAATATTATATTAAAAGAAAGATTATGTCAAATGTGTGCTTGTAATGAAATAGAACATGAAATTCACTTTTTAATCGTGCTAAAATACCATACGTAATAATTTATTCAAAGTATTGTAACTCTTTTTCCCTGATTTTGAACACCATAATAATATTGAGAAACTCAAATCATGTTTTCAGAGACCTTTAATCAATATTTTTAGCAAATTTGTCTATGAAATTTATAATGTGAGACAGAGTCACTTGTTGATACTAAATGTACTTTTATTTTGGTTGCATTATAGTGCACTATGCCTGACATGCAATATGCATGGATGTAATGTATTGCCTTGGCATATCCCTGCATTGGGCCTGTTCAGCAAGTTCGCATTAGCATGAGGCCAGCGCACCATCCTTGGCTCAGTTCAGCTGAATCAATGGAACAGCCTATTGCTGCAGTCCTGTTTAACTGGCCTGTATGCTCACTGCCTTGGCTGCTGCCTGGTGGTGTGGACTCCGAGTCTACGACATGCTCTGATATAAGCTGTTACCAGTGCACAGAATACTTGCTGTGATGACTGTGGATAGAATCAATTGGGTATTGGATTGGTATATGTCCACAGCCAGTGCATTGACAGCTTCTATAGAGGTTAGCAGAAGTGGACACCATATGCACTAGCCAGTGACCAGTGACAAGTGACCATAGCACTCCGCTCCATACCCATCTATAGCAAGGCAGCTAGCTTCGACAGGTTATTTGCACATTGACATACTCATCACACGACTGCCACTCTCAGTTGGTATTAACCAGCATCAAATTATTCATTGAATGTGAATCACCAGAGCAGCCGGCATATGGGCGTGAAGCTCATTACACACGTTATCAGCCCATTGCATCAAAGCAGAGAGAGGATAGTAATAAGAGTGGATAGCAGCAGGAGGATAGCATGAGAGGATAGGCAGCATGGAGCCAGTGCATCTGATGCACAGTGAATGAGGTAAGTCAATTCTGATTGTAACAATCTGATGTGCTTTTTGGACAATACCTACATTACATAGCCAGCAAATCATTACTACTGCTTAATATGGACTAATTGACTATGATTTGCACGTGATTAATTGAATTGTAATATTGTAGTATTACGTCTGGGCTACTGGTCATAGTCAGTTGATGTCACAACATGTTTCAGGCAAACGAAATGATTAACTGACAATGCTTTGCTTCCACATTCCCATTTACCCATCACCGGGCTCTGTACCTACTCAACATATCTAAAAAAAAATTAAAAAATAGCTCAACAGAAGTGTCAGGCCTAGGTTATTTTAATTCTCCAGCAAAAAATAGATAAATAAATAAAAATAATAAAATCTTCCCTCATTCGGAAGCTATACCAATTTTCTGATAACCTGCTTAGAATTGTAAAACTATTTTGATCAACACTAACAGCCAGGTCAAAGTGGAAATTCATCATTGCTCTTGACAGATTTGTTTAGCAATCATATTACTTATACAGCAGGCGCCACCAAATTTGTTAGGCAACGGTTTTTTTTTATCTTTCGTTTCTGGACACTGCCGGCAAAACTTTTACAGTGCCGCTTAATTAATAAATCAACAATTGTCTGAGAAAATATGTGTATTGCATCTCAAAGTATCACATCACCTGTGTTAATTTATGGGGGAAAAAAACACTTTCTGGGGATTTTTTTTATTTTCCCACCGACCGTCTCATGAAAAACGGTCCGAGAAAGTTCCGAGAAACATAAGATAAAAAAAACCGTGGCCTTACCTGTTTATTACACAGCTGACAGTGAGTGGTTCGTGCTGCTGCCCGCGTTCTCCCAAAGAGGTGATAAACTCAGAGGATGTGGCAAACTCAATCAGAATAAACTGGATGCTGCTGCCTCAAAGCTAAAAGGCTGAGAGACACGCATGACAAACATCGCCGAATCACGAATTGAGCTTTCAAATTTGATTGCTGAGGCAGGGAACATTCGTCAGACAATCTTTGCTGCTGCAATGCATGTAAAATCTTTTCTCTGTTAGATTTTGAATCAGACATGTAGGTGCTCTTCAATGCTGGGTTTGACAGTCTGAGTCTAGCATAACTTGCATAAATATCCTAGATACTATATATATGCTTTTATTGACACAATAATATTATAAAATGTCATGATACATTTGTCAAAATAACAGATAAAAACATTTACTAAGTCTACTTTTACTCACTATTTCTATATTCAATACATATACATGGTATAAAAGTTAAAGGTATACATTATCAATTGATTATCTACACATCCAAGGTCCTAGTTGCTGAACAATGACACGGTAATAAGCGTATTAAATATATCCTAAAAAGTAATTTGCAAATGAATTCCCACATCCAAAGAGACAATCACTGATCAATGTGGGTTATGAGTTTTCTTCCATAAACAGCTGTATTGACAAAGACCGTATTGAATATAAAGCTTTTTTCCCTTAAGGATGAATAGTATTTCATAACAGTTGAACATAGAATCACAGCCTTCCACAGTGTGCAGTAAGCTTGGAAGCAAACAGCTCAGACATGCAATTTTTCCTTCATGTTCTCCATTGTAAAGAAACGCAAAATGTAAAAACTATTATCTATAGATCTCCATGATCTACAAGATCTACAAGATCGTATTGCAACTATGCATTGTTTGGGTTTGTTTCAGAATCGTCTGCCATTTTTACATTGGACGGAAGGTCAAGGTCATCTGCCATAATGAACAGCAATTCACACATCAATCCTGACTTGGTTGAGTTGAAATCAGACTCTCCGTGTTTCTCAATCAAGAGAAAACGTTCAAATTCTGACATTGATTATTCCACCATGAAAAAGACAGAGACGTTGTTCAGGTGCATGACTACGCTCATGACCTTAGGAGGGCTCTATTATCGCCCACTATATCGGAAGTGCCCTTATTTGCCCTGGGATTTGTTATACTGTTGTTTTGTGTTCTTCATGTGCAGCGAGGAGTTTTTCAGATCATTCTACTATTATGACAAAAACGAAGACTTTGCCACCAAAATATTTAAGGCCCTGGAGCAGATATATGTGATGAAAATGCTAATTACCCTATTGATAGCTTTATTAATTATGACTCCGAGACTTCGGAGATTCTTCCACAGCGCAGACAATTATCATACGAACTGGGCAACTGGGCTAAACATGAAAGATTTTGCCACACAGAGAAGACGCATCACAGTCTGTATTTTATGTCTTTCTGCAGCTCGGATATTCATAAGCTTTCTTCCGTTATTTGAACCGCAAGTCTGTCACAACTGGGCTAAGACATTGCTGGAGATGAAAATGAACAAGACAGCTGTGGGGATCTTATGCACTTTTTTCAGACTATTCTTCCAGTTTTCTGATACTCTTTGTTACGTTTTCCTGTACGTGACCACAGCAAAGTTAGCCGAAGAGTTCGTTCTCATCGCGTCTTGTTTGGATGAGCACCTTCAAGAAAACTGTGACGATGGAGAGGAAAATAGTTTGAAACAGCACAGGAAGAGATACCTAGACTTATGTGACTTGGTGGAGACATTAGACCACGCCCTGGGTCCTTTAATCCTGAATCTCTGCATCTTTGACCTTGTCGTTGTGGTGTTTCATGTCATGGCTTTCATGGATGTCAATCTGTATGGACTCTCAAGCAAATGGGCACGGGTCATCGGAGTCATCTCCATGGTCGATAAAGCTGTACACATGGGGCTTCTCATATACGCTGGGTCTAACATCAGTTCTAAGGTAGGTCATGACATCATTGTAATTTTCTATAGTTAGTGTTGGTTTGTGGGTGGCCCCTCGGCAGCGATGACATGATCATCTTAGAGGGGTCACCCTGCTAATTATTTTATTAAATGAAAATCTCTGTATTTTGAACATGTTTTTGTAATAATAGTGGGCAAAAAAAAACAACAATCTGAATCTGATAAAAAGAAAAATAGCATAGCGAGACTTCTATACTACCATTCGGCTAAACTCTACAATCATGCCATGAATCGGTTTCAATGATATTCACAGCAATTTATTACCACCCATTATATGACCCTTGTACTTAGGCCAGTCAACGCAGTTGTAATAGACTTGCATCTCCAGACTTGCATCTCCAGACTTGCATCTCCAGACTTGCATCTCCAGACTTGCATCTCCAGACTTGCATCTCCAGACTTGCATCTCCAGACTTGCATCTCCAGACTTACCAGTTTGCACACAAAAAAATCATTTGAGCAGCTAGTGCACATTCAAAGCACTCCCCAATATACAATTTAATGCCAGATTGTTTAATTAGGAATCTAACCCAGAATTTTTATTTGGCTCGGCGATGCTGGGTGGTCTAGTGGTAAGACGCTCGCCTGCTAGAATGTGCCTTAGAGGGCTGCACTTTCCATATCTATCTATCTATCTGGCAATATGACTGGTGGAGATCATATTCTCAGATATAGAGAGAGCAGATTGAAAGATCTTCTTAACCTGATCCCTACCAGCAGTCTCCTTCTAAGACCTTATTGACTCTCCCTCTCTTCTCCATCTTGCTCTTCCCAGACATTCCTTATCATGCTTATCTCTGCCCTTCTTACTCAGAATGGTCCTTCCAGAATTTCCATTAGAATTAGACGTCAGGTCTAAGACTCTTTAAGTCCACCACATCACAGAAACCTTTACCATGGGTAAACAATGAAGAAAAAGTCAAAACGTCTTCAGTTCATATTAGGCCACCTCTTGTTAAACTATATGCTACTGCCACTGGCCCAGTACTGGAACTGCAAAAGTACAGCCAGAATATGAAAAAGACAAAAATTGAGAAAAAATTGAGAAAACAAGGAAGTTTGATACTCTCAACCAACTTTGTTTCCAAAGTCTCAAGAGATGATCAATAATCTACAACTTAAAACCTTGCAGCAGATGTGTCCGTCTACACAAAGTTCCTCTGAACAATGGCGTCCTATTACAGCCAATCCCATAGACTTGGAAACTAAACATCAGTGGATATCCCGCGAGTTCAGGACTCTTACTGGCTTCCAAGTCTATGAAACTAGCCAAGGCTGGCTGACTAACTAATCAAAATGGTTAGGGGGTCAGTCACAATAAAATGTCTAAAGCTTTTGAAAATATCTGAAAGTTAGCTACTCAAAGAGATTGTTAATATGTTTTTTTCTGATTCCAGGCAAAAGCAGTGAAGCCCTTGCTGATAACCCTGGATGTGGAGAGCTACTCCCACAAGTCCTTCCAAGAGGCCTTCATGTTTCTGCAGAAAGTGACACAGGACCACATTGGCCTCACAGCTTGGGGAATGTTCAACATCAACAAATCATTCATTGTCACGGTTTGTTTGAAATTGGTTCACTGTCATGCAAAATATAACATTGGATTGTGCAAACTTGAATGTTGATGCAAACAATATTAAAGTGACTGACTGACTGACTGACTGACTGACTGACTGACTGACTGACTGACTGACTGACTGACTGACTGACTGACTGACTGCCCAACTGCTTGCCCGAAAAGCAGAATTCCTTCCTTCCTTCCTTCCTTCCTTCCTTCCTTCCTTCCTTCCTTCCTTCCTGACTGACTGACTGACTGACTGACTGACGGACTGCAAAGCATCAAGCTGTCTAACAAAGTATATGGCATACTTTCCACTTAACATATCCCTGTTTAACAAAGCAGTGAAAAATCATAACACCCTACAATGAGCCATATTCAGAAAGTTATGATGCAACTAATGATAAAATGGCATGTCTCTGACCAAATGCAACTGTATTAAATGATAAATGTTGCCAGAGATAAGACAACATATTATGGCAGGGTAGATCCCTAAGGCCCTCCAGATGTAATCAAATTGATTTTATCACCTCAGAATGATGATGAAAACAGGAAAATATGGCCCTTATCAATGTAGTATGAAGTTCCATGAATGGGCTGGGGGAAGGGTTGGTGTGTTGGACCGTGGAGTCACATGGAGTCTCTAGTGACTCCATGTGACTCCATGGTTGGACTGTTGTGCAATCTAGTTTAGTTGTGTTTACCAGTCAATATGATATAAAATTGGCATTGAAAAATTCATTATAGAAATAGGAAATACTTTTACAAGCTATACACTACTAAAGGTCATTTCTACATGAGAGCTATATAAGCAATAGAAATGCGTATTTGCCAGCCATCAAGAAAGACCATAGGCCTACTGCAAAGAGCAACTAATTTCCTCGTAATGGCCAGTATTGTATTAAAGCATTTAATACTCTGTGACAGACTCTAAATATGGCCAAGTTACAACCCAATTTTGAAGTTAAGTATGTTATGCATTTTCTTGCAGGTTGTATCACTGGGACTGACCTATACCATCATCATGATGAGATTTGGGATGATGATGACAGGAGCCAAGAACCCTGGTGAAAATGCAACTACCACAGCCATCTTAATGAATGTAACCACGCCTAGCGGATTTTAGGTGGACTACTGACATCAGCTCCACCTGGTGTTATTTAATTGAAGGAGATCAGCTGTGCAAGAAGTGACAAAACTGGTTGTGAACAACAATAAAAATCGACATTTCACTAATAACAATGTGGTCCAAGCGTTCATTCAATATCTTACATAATAATAGTGTTGAACATCTTGCCTTTAATATATTATGTTGTATGTCTGCAATAAAATATATATTAAAAAGGAAAATAATATTAAAGATGACAAGCCACAAAAAAAGAAGAGGTTTTTCCCCCTGTTATAGAACATTCAATCAAACTGACTACATTTCACACTTACGATTAATGGAAGTGTTGATGTGATTTCATGCTGTTGTAAGAAGCCCAGGCCAATCCCAGTTTGTTGTTTATTGCCGAAATAATTGTTTATTCCAGGGAGGGTCTTAAAAATTGAATGTGGGTCTGAACCATTTTTGCCTGGGTCACATTCTTTATTTCATTATGCATCTACAGAAAATATGGATTGTACAATGCACATCGCAGGTATTCCATTGATTTTTTTAATTTAGTGGGCCACTAGTTCACAGCTTGCTTTTAGCCCACACTTGCATACTTCACATGGTCAGTTGTGGTGGGTTGCTTGGACTCACTGTAGTCAGCTTGATTGAATAAGCGGTAATACAATATGCAGATCAATACATTAATACATCTATTCCCACCAGTCATTTTCGCATAAGATATAATTAATCCTCAAACAATTATTATGACATCACGTAACCATTGTAGACAAAGGTCACTTTTGTGATGACACACTGGCCAGCTGCAATGATGTGAGGTCATATGTGCAAATATTGTGTCTGATCTTAAATCAACTATGAAGGAACACATATTCATAATTGTTTTGTGTGATGCTGGAGAGGGTCTTGGAGAATTCGGGGGAGCAAGGATCCCAGTGGGGGAGCAAGCAATTTGACAGTGTAGAAAGGTTCATATTAATCATAACATTAAATCTTGTCTATAAATTTAGTGAAAGGATCAACAGGTCTGAAAATAGTATTATTATGAATGTTATTAGTAGTGACGCCTTTTGGCAATCTTACATTAGAAGACATTGGGACTCATTGTTATATTTGTATTGGACGAGCAGTTGAGTTGCTTCGTACTGTTGTTTTGTGAATTCGTTTTTACAGTGCCTTACATTAATACTCAGTAGTTAGGTAGTTATTAGAAGATATGGACCCCCATATATTGTATCTAATGTATGTGTGTGTGTCTGCAATAAAGATTAATAATAATAATAATTAAGTCCCTGTGCAAATAAGACGATGCAAAGTTGTATTGGACGGATTTTAAAGAACTATTTTGTTCGCCGCTTAGTTAAATTAGTGATTGACCTACTTCCACGGCCTTTCTAGCAATGCTTTGATATATACTAGACCCTCGTCTACGACGTGACCTTATCATGCTTATGATCTAGGCCTAGACTGCCGGGACCCAGTTCTTGTTCTACTGACAATAAAGAGATTCAACATTTGTGATCCCTGACTGCATGACCTTGCACTCTACGTACAATCTTTTGTTCGGGGGTTGTAAGGAAGCTGCACAGGACTCTTTAGGAAGATGGTTGTGGATGAGAAAACAACAATAACACCTATGTCACGTGGTAGCTCTGCCTTTTAAACTGTACCTAAGACATTTGTACAATATTTTTTTCTAATTCTACATTTACACATATAACAAAAGAATATGCATGCACGATGATTAATTGTCCCTAGACTGCCTTCAGATAAATCTGTTGAAATATTTACACAGTATATCACCTATCCAGTTCTTGACTTTAGTTCCCAATTTCTATAGACTTTGACATGGCACCTAGATCTCTGGTTTAGGATCTGGATTATGTCATGGTTGTATACAAGCAGAATAGTGTGATAAACAATGCCTGAAGACAAAGCAGAAGCCATAATAGTTGTCTTTTCAAAACAACAACTGCATAAAGACTCCAAAACCAGGCTGCAAGAGTTATTTCGAACAACTTTGACTTTATTAATTGCAGGGGACTAGATATTGTAAAATTGTTAAAATGGATGAATATTAGACAAAGATGTACTTATTTTACAATAGTATTAATGTTTAAATGTATACATGGTCTCTGTCCTAATTATTTATGCGACAGTATTACAATGCAATGTGATGTCTCTGGCTTGTCGACTCGAAGCCATCCTATGAATGTTTATGTGCCAAGACCAAACTGTAACTTATACAAAAAGAACATTTGCTTATTGTGGTGCTATTTACTGGAACTCTTTACCTGACAAAATGAAGGACATTTATGATCTTAATTCTTTCAAAAAAGCACTTAAAGTATATATTTTAATGTAAATCTTATGCTTTTATATTATTTTGCTTATGTTTTATCTTTTTATTTTTATACACCCTGTGTAAATATTTTCAATAAATAAAGTTGGCATCAGTGTTCAAAAAAGGGGTGGTCCATCGGTCTTGACCGGCAGCATCAAGGCAGGAACGACAGGTTTGACGACTTCCCGATCCTGCGGACCGGCAGGTCTGAATGAAAGGCTAATGTTATGGCCTGGTAGGGACCAGCAGGTTTGCTCAAGGACCGACAGCTTTCCCACACAGCGGGTCCTTGGGACTGGCAGCTATTTTTTGCTTACCGTGAACACTGGTTGGCATATTTAATGAACCTGAAATAAATTGAATGAGCATGATGAGTTTCCAGATCTTCTCAAAGAGCTTCCCATGAGTTACAACTTGATATAAAACATTCCCTCCATCTGCAATTGCAAATGTTGCCACTGATCAACTCCATCTTATGATTGATTTTATGAGTAGAATATCTTATCTCCAAGGCAACAAATTCAACATAATAAGCAAATATTACCTAAAAGAGTTGACTAGATTTGAATGCTCAGTTGTCTCAGACTCGATTCACCCATTTTGATTTTTCACTCTTGACTATAACAGATGAATGATTGTTAATAAATATGTAGTCAAAGAATAAATTTATATATGTCATCAGTTTATAAAATGTTTTTGCCCTTTACTGGGGGCAACCTATCCTGGTACCAACTCTCATTTCAAAGAGATCTTCTTTGTAATGACCAATCCTTTGTGACAACAAAAGTATTTCAGGGTTCAGTTCAGTTACATAATGAATAAGTAAGTGCTTCAGAAAAAGTGCTGATGTCTCAGTGCACTCACCTACATCATCAATAGAACTATCCGAGCAGACATAGATTACTTTAACTCAGTTTAACTGAATAAGTAAGGACGATCCCTAATTGATGAATTATATATTTCAATCGTTTTGAATAGTCACAATGCTGAGGACTTAATTGTTTTTAAGTGTTTTGATTATTTGATTATTGGACTATGATGAATTATCTCGCCAGTTTCTTTCTTGAGCTTGCAGCTTTGTTAAAATCTGTTCTCAGTGCAAATTGTTTGTTAACAGGTAATTTTTAAAAACATTTTGAGCTTATATTTAATGGGGCAGTCTCTCCAGGCACCACTAGATTCCTCTGCGATACTGATCAGGTCAGAAACATCTCTTTTTCAGCTGTCCGTGACATTCAAGGAAATGGTAAGTAAAACATTAGTTCTTGGTGTAAAGGGCCTTAAGGTCCAGTAATACTCTCATCTAATCAGCTAATCTATGACATCTTTTTGTTTGTGATTTGATGATGGTGAGTGATTCATTGTTCCTATGTTATCAATTTTTAAGTAGAGGTCTACAGAGAATTACTGATTATCATAATTTTTTTTCATTTTCCATTTTGGACTAATACTAAGTCTTGCTTACCTATCACAGACCTGAGGAGTTCTTACTTATTTCCATTGCAGAATATGAATCGGAGCTGCCAAATAGTAGACATAGTTGCTATAGTAACGGTCTACTTTATAGTCAATTCCTTTAGTACAGAAGTACTTCTCGTTAAAAAAGGCTACACCACATTTCCATCCAACATCGATGAGACTGTCACTCTTCTTAGCCTAAGAGACAACGAGATAACTAAGATTGAAAGAGCACACTTTGAAGATTTCGTTCATTTGCAATACCTAAACCTACAAAATAACATGGTCTCTTCCATCGAAAACCACACTTTCGCAGGACTCAAACTGAAGACCTTAAATTTAGACAACAATCAGATTACCATATTTCCTGAAATTTCTTGTCTATGCCAGACACTAACTTGGCTTGACCTTGCAAGGTGTAAGATAACTAATATCCCACTTGGGATGTTTGATAACTGCACAGTTCTCAACTATCTTTCTCTTAGTGATAATCCCATTACTTTTCTACCTAATTATATCTTTAAAGGATTAGAGTCCCTTGCTCAACTAGACCTCGAAAGGTCATCCCTTGTTGACATTGAAGACTACACATTCCTTGGACTGAGAAAGTTGACCTTACTTGCATTAGGAAATTCTAAGCTGAAACAGTTTCCCTGCCTGGCCCCCTTTGTCATGACTTCCTCAACCAGACCGCTTGAACTGAGAATGGAAGGTACCAACATTGAGGTCACCCCTTCAAATAACACATGCACTGAGGGTATGCACTTCAAAACATTCATAATGAATAACAGTCCATCCACAGACACATCTTGGCTCTCTGGTATTGTCAATATTATTAAAATATTCACAATGAAACCATTGACAGCTGACACATTCATAGATAATCAAGTTTTCTCTCGATTTCAATTAGAGAGTTTTGCAGTTGATCGAGCAAAACTTCCGGGGTTTCCCTATCTGACCAACAGCAAGCTGTCACTGAGCTACTTCAGCTTGAAAAATACTAATACCACTTGTGTCCCATTCAGTGAAGTTAATGGTACCTTAAATCTAAGATATGTCAGTTTGTATAAAAGCAATATTAAGCTATTCGAAGCTGCGGACTGTTCTAACCTTACAAGTAGTATACTGGCAGCCCACATGCCAGAACTCAGGACGATCTATCTTGACAGTAACCAGCTTTGGAAGTTTCCAATTTTAAGTGGGATGCCCAACTTGGTTGTGCTTAATGTTTTTGACAATCTGTTGGATGAGGTCCCTGAGGGTTCGTTTCAAAACAACAGCAAATTGAGTATATTGAATCTGGCATATAACAGATTGACGGAGTTCCCTGATCTTACTGGGTTAGTCTATCTCAAAGAGCTTCACTTGGGTCGCAACTTCATATCAAATATCCGTCCATATGCAATCGCTAATGTTGTCATAAACCAACTCCACATGAGCCGAAACTCTATCACGAATCTCACTAACCTCTCATTGAATACTAATGGGAAGAACATTAAATATCTTGATCTTACCAGAAATCCATTAAAGATGATCGACAAAGGTGACCTGACCGGGTTGACGACCCTGGAGTTCTTGGGCATCGCTCACTGCGGACTCACTCACTTCGATGTTTCTTTGTTGGCTGACATGCCTTCTTTAAAATCTCTCAATCTTGGAGGGAACAGTCTAACCTCCCTTGAAGACCCATTTCCCTTCATTAACAATCCACTTCATATCGACCTCTATCAAATGATCTTCATCTGCGACAGTGCTCTATGTTGGATGATGCCAAGAGGAACCGGTGGCAAGATTACGGTGAACTTGGATCAATATCCCTGCAAGAAACCATATCAGGAATTAAAGTCAAAGGATGTCACAAGAGAATTGCTTCAGTGTTCAAGTGAGTTAATGTTCAGATTTAAGCACTGTTTGTTTATTTTATGTACAGTGGAACTCATGGACATTGAGAATAAACTCCAGAGGACCACATGTATGTGAATCTGACTGAGGACTCTCATTGGTTGAGGTCTGTAGAGGACCACAGGTAGGGATTGCCAAAGCCAATGGCAGTACTGGATTAACATGACGTCATCTGGAGTTTAGTCTCCAAGTCTATGAAATCTTCTGTAATCTTTCGCAGTTCCAGCTTCGACTGCACAAAACTATAGCATGAAAATTGATCTGTACAAGGCAAAGATAAGAATTATAAGTGCAGGAATAAGTCTGACATCCATGGGACCGAGACAGCTCATGGAACAAATAGATAGCTAGTCAGTGAGATAGACAGACAACTACCTTGTACTCACTGTCTATACTGGGGCAGGTAAAAGAAACCACCCTGTGGCTAATCCCATGCTCAAGGATGAGTACTCGCCATGGAGTTTTCCACTCAACTTTCCATTTCCTTACTTTAATATATTCCACTTGCCTAATTTATATATATAAATATATATAGATATGAATGGATTCAGATTAAATAAATGGATTTAATATTCTAGAAATGGAAATGTACAAAAAGGAGGTGACCCAGACGGGAGAATACTCCACGATGGAGAGATTCTTCGCGTTACGAGAACCGGTGGACCCAACTGGAAGTGTCACTGTCATCAAACAAGCAGTCATGCTAGAGGACTGTATTCTCTTGTGTCATGGAGATGACAAGTGCTGGTACCTGGAATTCATGAAGACAAACACTGGCAGAGAATGCTGGTACAGAACTGATGACTTCATTCAGTAATAGATGTCATCTACATACAAAACAAGAACTGTCTGTTCCTTATTACAGTGAATTGAATGTGGGAAGATAAAAGATGAAATTATTAGATTTTGTTTTCAGTTTCTTGTTTCCAAGATCTGAATTGGACTTTTAATTCTTTACACATGCCTGATTTATCTTTTGATATCATAACATGAATACACTTCTTTAAGATATATTTGCATGATGCTCAAAAAATACTCAAAATATGCGAATATTTACAAAAACAATTAACATCACCATGGGTATAAATATATATATATAACTGTAGGAAGTGTGTTTTCAAAATGTGTTAGATATTTTTCTTGTGGTCATTCAAAAGTAATCAGGATGGGCTAAAAGTCAAATTGCCATATATGGAAATGTTAGCCATATATGGAAACGTTAGTCATATAAGGAAATGTTTGCCATATATGGAAACGTTAGCCTGGTGACACATTCAATCCAGTCCAGTGTCCAATCATTACAAAGAAACTGAATGACCTCAGTGAAACTTTAGTTCTACAAAAAATCTTGAAATCTCAGTGTACATGTGAACTACAAAACACAAAAAATATTTCAACACTCACTCAGAATGTGCAAATGCTAAATCATTAAACTGACTTACAAATATTGAATTTTTGAACATGTTAAGAAATGTGACTTCCAAACTGATAGCTTTTATTTTCAAGTACTCTGCTTCCAAATGGATTCAAACATGCAAGAAATTGATCAATGTTGACTTGAAGTATCTTTAAAACATTATTAAAAAATTGTCATGCTTTATTATGGCATTTCGTACACTTCCTTTTTTTTCTAAGTTGTTTGCTATGAAAGAACAAAAGTAACTTTTACAAGAAAAACCGAACTAGGTTTTCACAGCTTCGCGTGAGATTTCAATGCGTGATCATCTACTCCTTAACCGAGGTATGTTCATTTGTACCACCCAAACTCCATTTTATGGCGTAACATAAAAATTCAAAATTAACTTTGCATTTCAAATATTGGTAATTAAATACGTTTTCAGTAAGGCGTCTTTGGTCTGAGAATGCAAATCGTTGCAACAACAATCCTTCTTGCAATATGTCTGAGGAGGCAAGTGTATTGCATTGGTAAGTTAAGCCTAATAATTTCAATCATAGATTATATCTATCCCTTAAATTTCTTCTTTAGAATCTCACGCTTCAAAAAGCAAAAGAAGAATGTTATATTTGAGTTTACTTCAAACTATTTTGATATCATGAGAAGTATAATTGAAATTAAAAGGATCTTTTTACTTGAAACTTGCAAATAAAAGACTTCAGCTGACATTTTTGCTTTTGTATTCTCCAGATTTTTTGCTTTCGTTTTCTCCTGACTTCTATTTGTTTTCTGCTTTTAGTGCTTTGGTTTTCTGTTGGCATTTTTGCTCTTAAAGAAAGAGGCATTCACTCTCATGAGTGGGGATGGCGAGTGAGCGAGGATGACGAAAAATTGTTAATCGTGCTTATCCTTGTTCATACGTAATTCACTTGCCGAGCGCTGTATGGATACTCGTGCTTATCCATAGAATGCTCGCAGTCCCCCCAGATCACTCGTAAATATCCGTGGAGTGGGCAAAAATTCGACGTTCGATGAATAAAATTGTTTACCTTTTTACTGGAATCACTCGGCGCTCGGTTGGCGAGTGTTAGCGAGTGTTCTATGGACATCTGTGGCCATTCGCGGCCACTCTTGTACCGCTTGTGGAACGCTCAGGAAACGCTCAGTGGATGCCCGGGGACGCTCTTGAACCATTGACCGTCACACTGGCTTCTCCCGGACCCGCCCGTCGTTCTTCCGCCGAGTAGATATTTGTTGGCTTATGCCTTTTTTTTCTGTTACTTTTGTTGGTTATGGTTGGTTCTTTTCGGTATTTGTGTTTTGTCTTTTATTCTAGCTTCTAATAGCTACTATCTATAGCTTCATCATTAGCCTTGTGGCTAAAAGAATAAACTCACCAGAAACACTAGTTCCAAATTAAGACAAAAATACATTGACCTGTGTGTTTGTATTATTAGTTTACCAATATTGAAATAAAGCGCAATTATTTTCATAGTGCAGAAACATCTCAATATATTATTATATCATTGACATATTTTATCGAGAATTGTATTCACAGAATATTCCCAAATCTTGCTATTCAAAATTTATCATGCATATTGAAATATTTCATTAGCATGTAATATACACTCTCATATGCGAATGTCTTTTATTGTTGGGTCTCGAAGTGTGTACAAGTGAGATGTTTATTATTTATTGATTTATTTTTTGTTATTGACAGAAGCTTCCAGTTGTCCACCTGGCTACACATTCTATGCACAGAGAGAAATTTGTCTCGGCTACCAGAATGTGGGAGAATTATATCAAAATGATGCCCTAACCTACTGCCAGACTGTACTAGAACAATATAATGGAAAAGTCTCGCTGCCAACTCCCAGTGACAAGGCCTATAAAGCCTGGCTGACTGAAACATTCAAAAATGATGATCGGTAAATATTGCAATAAATTTCTATTAGTTTTTTCTATTATTTTGTTATTTAGACATCATGTATTTAAACACTGAAATGGAGTGACATATAAGCCCTTATTAGGCTGGGTGGTTTATGTTTCCAAGTATGATGTTTGTATTGTTGTAATGTAAAACCACATGTCAATGAAGATAAATAAATGAATAAAAATATCATTGTAATATATAACAACAGAACTTTATTGCCTTAAGGACCACTCTCGGCTGATGTTTGTACTGGTATCAACGGTGCGGTGATCGTATATTTATAGATTTTTATTGAAAGCAAAATATCAAATTGATACATATGTGTCAGCATGACAAAATAATAAATGGCGCAAAAAAAAAAAGATAATAGAAATACATGGATCAACAGTTAAAATAATTAAATAAGTAGAGCTATATAATGACTAATACTAATCAACATTACATAGTCTGTCTAAAGCCCCCTTCACACATAGCCGGATCAGAGTGTCCCGGAGTAAAATTAGTTTCACTCCGGGGGTGTCCGGGATCAAAGAGCTGAAAATGTCAACAAAACATAAATGTTTGGCGGTGTGCACCGGATTTTACATGGTGCCTTCGTGGATATAACCGGTCTTTACACCATGTTCATTTGTGTGGAACGGTGTTTGTCCTTGCACTCTGTGGCGTACATGGCGGTGAAATTTTCATGCCCGGTTGACGCCGGAGATAACACGAAGTATGCCGTAGTCAATACGGAGATTCCAGATCGGCGGAATCTACCGGGAGTCTACTTGGATCAACACGGATTATATTATATCAACACGGATTAAATTACTCTGGGACCTCCGGCATGAAAAATTGAACATGTTTAATTTTTCCCCCGGAGGCCCACGGTGGTCCCGGATCACCCGGACAATGCCGGAAATAAACACGAAGTCTACACGGTATTACCCGGAGTATGCCGGAGTGATACTCCGGGATGATCCAGCGTCTGATCCGGCTATGTGTGAAGGGGCTTAAGAAATTCTAAAGCTGCCAGAACTAATTCAGGTACAATAACTAGATTAGAAACCTGTTACAGCCAAATTTTTTGACTAAACTCCCGAGGACGTCATGTGGATCCAGAACTCCTATAAGTGCCATTGGCCAATGACAGCGCTGGCTCTACATGACGTCCTCTTCAGTTTTATAAACAGTGAACCATGGAATAAATAAACCAAGAGGCGAAAGTGATTCAAGAACAACTATCTAATGTATCGTTCCAGATTTTTTGTTCAGTTTGAAGTTTCTCGAAATCTTCATGGTTACCATATACATCAGTATTGATTTATATATTATGTATAGCTGTATCATACTCAAAAGTGTTCCTGGGTAATTATCGTTGTTTACTCTTTCCAGAGGCCGTTTTTATACATTAACAATAAGGAACCCAAAGAAGATACCCTATACCTTGGCAACTAGCTGTATCATCATGATCATCCAGCTGTTGTAACATCACATACATTTACTACTAGTACCATTCTTTATGTCAAGGACAGGCAGGACCATGGCAATGAGATGATGGATGAAACAGCCATCCGACTTAGGCCTGTCCGGGAATCGAACCCCACACCCAGTGGTTGGAAGCCTCCAACCCTACTACTGGCACCAACAAGAATATCAGCCATTGGTAGTAAAGTGTATCTTTGGTGTCGCATTTAGGTTCTGGGTTGGCCTCTCTGACGCGGCCGAGGAAGGGAAGTTTGAGTGGGTGGACCGAGAGACGTCCGTTGGATGGGCGCCTTGGGCGGAGTATCACCCGAAAGATGACACGGATTACAACTGTGTGCTTTGGCGTGGTGATGTCTGGGAAACCAAAGGCTGCAATAATGGTCACGCCTCCCTCTGCATGTCTCAAAAGGACCAAAATGGTATGAGTAATCACTTATCTTGCTTTTATCTATTATTATCTAATATACTCTGAATTGATCTACTAACAACCATATTTACTGCACTATACATTGATTCAATTGACAGATATATGACATCATGCACAGTGGTTGTATCCATCGCTCAGGTAGATCTTCACCTCTCTAAGAAACTTGTAACAAGAAATGTCATCAATCTCACAGTTGTGGACTTGCATTGACCCCCAAGGTGTCACTCCAATGATAAGACTTCCACCTTCTTTTATGAATTTTGTTAGGCCTTTAAGAAACTCAGCATCTCTGGGTTTGGGGGCCTGCCATACCAGAATGGTATTGAATAGATGGCAATTGTTTGCAAGTTCTCTGTGTATTTTTTCATATTGTTAATTGACCTCAATCTGACACTACCTGCTCTTAACACCAAAAATAAAGTTGTGCAAAAGTGATGGAATAAGTGCGTTGACATTTTGAAAATTTTAATATGTTAATCATTGCAGTTATGTTTAAATACTGTCAACGGGTAGAACCATCTGGATGATAGAGGACACCAAAGTAGCAATTTTCAATTGCATATATCTCAGCCCCTAATCGAGCCACAGAGCCAAAGAAAATATATTCTGAAAGCTTGAAACTACCTTTCTCAAATTAGGACATTGTAGGACATTGTTTATTTTGAAAATTTAATATTATTTAATAACCCTAAAGATTTTCAAATTACCAAACCTCCAAGTGATCTTTAAGTGAGTTAGGCAATTGTGCAATATTTTGGATCACAATGGGTGTTTCGATCAAGAAGTCAAGGTCAGAGAATATGCTTAGTGATATTTCTTGGGCTCTTCAACTCAGCTCTAATTCAGGTATAGACATGATATATATATTCTGAGGATTTAGAATGTTCTCTTTCCAGTGAGATATAGCATGGTATACTTGTTAGTTGCATATTTTACAATGGTTGCCAGGTAGGCCAACATTTCATGACACAAATTTAGGGAACTTCATCATACATAACCAATTCCTTGAAAATAATGCCCAGTGTAGTTTACTTTGTGACAGTTACTTTATGGTCTTTTAACAGTTGACAAAATTTAGCCACCTCCTGATCAGTACAAACGAAAGATTTAGTCATTTTAGCTATTTGTTTTTCTGTTACTGTTTCAGAATCATGTCCCACTGGCTTCGACCGTCTACCGAACACAACTTACTGTTTTCACTACAATAATCGATTGTCGCTATCAGCAGCTTCATCCCACCAATTTTGTCAACAGGTTGGGGGCATGTTGGCAGTCATCGACAATGTTTCATTGCACAATGACATTAAGGCCCATTTTGGATTCGATTCAGAGTAAGTCTGGGACGGTGTGTGCTTGCAGAATGGTTTGCAGGTCATCATCGAACACATAGATTACCAGAGTCAGGGTAAGTGGGGAGCCAAATATTACCCCCCCCCCCCTCCCTTTACTGTTTAGCTACACCACTGCACTGGCAGATCCGGAACCGGGGCAACGGGGGCATATGATGTAAAAGCATTACACGACCTTTTTGCTCCGAAACGAGAGCGCCCCTGGTGTTGACCAGATATGGCGTTTAGACCATCAGCTGCAACAACCTGCAAAATTGAAACACTGCACTTAATTGCTTGTCCTTGATGACCTTAAGTATTTCCTTAAACCACCTTAAACAAAATGTGATTTATTTTTTGGCATAAATTGTTTTGCATATGTCTTAAGGTCAAACTAAAGACTGTCTGTCTAACTGTCATATGTGTCTAGATGTCTAGACACTATCTGGCTGGCTGTCTCTCTGTCTGACAACTAGCTGTCTGTTGCAGGACCCCTGTTTGGATTGGTTTGAATGACACAACAGAAAGGTTCATGTTCAAATGGGTGAATGGAAAGTACTTGGACTACCCGTGGTGGATGGCCATGCTGGCGGAAGTAAATCGGGATGACCAAGATTGTGTTTACCTGGAACAAGACTTTCTGAAATCTGAAAAGTGCGAAAATAGCGAAAATTTCGTTTGTCAATTCCAACCGTTGGGTAGGTGGTTTCTTTTTTTTTAATATAATTTTACTAATATGAAATGCATGATGTACGTTGAATTGAATTTACTCCGTAGTTTATTAATCAGTAACATTTTATATTGTTTATTTTTTCTTGTATTATGTATAATTCTTTCCAAACTTTAGATAAACTGGTTTATCCAAGCCCAAACTCTGCTTAGTTGTACAAAGTACAAACCAAAAGTCATACCAGTTCTAGCATAAAGGCTATGAAGTCTGCCACAGTTCACTGGTATACCTGTGCGATGATCAACACTCGAGACTCAAAAGTAATGTGAACAAAAATATAATGAAAACTGAAAGCATTGGATGAGATTCACAAGCTATTGTATCGTAACTTTTTCTTGATGTTTCATCTTGAATCTGAAAGATGTGAATGGGTGGAAAAGGGCTTTACAACCTGTATTTTCTGCACCTGAAGGACAGGCAGGGACCATGGCAATGAGATGAAGGATGAAACAGCCATCCAACATAGGCTCGACCGGGAATTGAACCCGGGACCCAGTGGTTGGAAGCCCAGAGTGCTACCACTGAGCTAGGCCCCCAGCTCTCATCGAGTTAGTAATCACAGGTCCCTAGGATTTTGCAAATGATGCAAACGGCACCTTATGCAAATAGCTATGTGTTATCTCACTAAATTTGGTTCAGTTCCCCTCGACACAATGTTCATCAATTTAATGCTCAATTATGGTTTTAAGTATGGTAGTTAAACTAGTAGGAAATCGAAATTGTTACTCACAAGCATTGCTCCAGTGGAGACATACACTCAGAAGCTGAGAAAAGTCTATGGATGTTGAAAGATTTAAAGCAAGAGGTTATGACAGTAAGCGAGAAACTGTTCCATATAATTGTGACCAACAGCAACAAACAGAAACTTTACATTACACAATTGATTGAATTGGATTAGTTAAGCAAACTGAATTGGATTAGTTAAGCAACTTGAATTGGATTAGTTAAGCAAACTGAATTGGATTAGATAAGCAAACTGCATTATAGCTTTAATCGGAAATCGCCACTATATTTTTCATGTTAGCAACATACAGCAAATAGGCCTATATATATATATATATATATATATATATATATATATATATATATATATATATATAAACGCAGTGTGCCAAAGCAATGAGAGCTCAAGGCGTCAGCAAAATATGCCAGGGTGGTGAGTTTGGTTATATTAGTTTTTGCAAGAGAGGGCACTATACTCTGGCATGCATGTGCCACAGATAGAGACAACTGACGGCTTATTTTGCTCACCTCAAATCGGATCAATCCTATCATCACAGATGTTAGTGCATTCTTTAATGCTGTTCAGAAAAGCCCCATAGGACACATTGGCACGGAGATTTGTTTATCTGATGGCAGCTTTCATGACGCAACAATGTAGTACAATCAAAATTGCGCCACAGATCATTGTGTTCGTTTGTGACATCACAAAGGACTAAACGCCACCTGGTGCAATATGTAGGGGCGCGACTGGTATTGTGTCCTCATGGTCCATGGTACAGACTGTAGAGATTAGTTTTGAGTCAGAGATAAATGAAGGGAATTCGTGTCTTAAGGGAAAAAGGAATTTAGAATGCTGTGATCTTTAAGACAATGTTCAATGGGGAGGGGAAATGCTATCATAGGCTATGATGGTCACAGGAATAGTCAATGTCTCAGACTACACCAAAGATCGAGGCCACTAGTAAGAGTCAAGTTATAGATTTCAGCTTGTTCCACTGGAGTTTGTAAAAATAAAGTTTTTTTGTTTCCATGGAATGCATTGAAAATTGATTTCAGAATGCTCCCTCAACTCGACTGGAACTATGACGTCATCCTACCTGCGCAAAACTCCCAACAAAGCTGCACTTAAATGGATAATAGGACAATTCACCACCAAGCCATTTCACCGCTGTACCCAGGCCTGTCGCCAGCAGCCTGGCTGTGGGTCGTTCAACTACAACAAACAAAATGAAAGCTGCCAGATGCTCCAGTGGTGCGGTCATAACCTTACTGATGTCGATGGCTTTGATTATTACGAATAAATCTCAAGTGACATATTCTTTGATTCACTGATGACAACCATGATGCATTGAAGACGATTCTGCTGTTGGAACCTCGATGGTTATTTCAACTTTGATTGGCCAATGCCCTTTAACATCCATTTTTAGAAATCACTTATTCTTCTCTATTCTATCTAGTAGACCTAGACTGGTATAACCCTGATAAAAACCTTGATATATGGGTCATTCCCAGGGGCGTCGATTCAGGGGGGGGGGGGGGGGGGGGGGGTGTGGGGATATAAACCCCCCACTTTCTGAGAAGGGGGGGGGGGGTGATAAATGCTATCATCCTCCCCCTCCCCTGAAATTCACAAATGAGAATTATCCTTTTTCACATACTTTGGAAAATTTACGCTAAACACATATCAGTACATTGTAGTTTATAAGTTTGGCATAAGTGATCCACCATTAATTTATCTCTTGGCCAGTGTCCGCGCATTAACTGCTAATACTTGTATGAGCGAGGGAAAGTTACAGTGGGACAGACAAAGTAGGCCTGCATCCCCCCGAATCGTCAAGAGAAATCGACACCCCTGGTCATTTCACAGAATCAGTGTTCCCCAACTTTCAAATGTGATCATAACATGCACCTGAAATGCTAAAAGTGCACAGTTTCTGTGGAACAGAAGTGTCTATTTCCCCTGGGGGGCATGCAGGCCTACTTAGTTGCATAGTGACTTTCCCTTGCGCGTACAAGTTTCAGCAGTTAACGCGGGAACACTTGTCATTAGGTAAAGTAATGGTGGATCGTTGATGCCAAACTATTTTTTCAGATAAACTTGCACTGAAATGTGATATGAAATGTAAAACTGTTTAACATAGCACAAAGTTTCCAAAATAAAAAACATGTAGAAAAAATGGTGGTTTTCATTGGTGAAATTCAGGGGGGGGGGGGGGGGGGAGATTGCAATGATCATCCCCCCTTCCTAAAAGTTGGGGGGGGGGGGGGATTATACCCCCAATCCCCCCTGTATCGACGCCCCTGCTGTGAAATGACCCATATACAGTGTAAAGTTTTTTTACTGTCTGTAAGATTATTCCGTTATTTATCTGATATTTAAAAATTGTTGTCAGATTTGTAGAGTGTGTTGTCTATTTTAATGTAATTGCCCATTTAGTGGTATTGTCCAGGAAAATTGAATTGAAATAAACAGAAAATCTACATAAATTTACAACAAGACAAAATCACATTTTCAATTCACATTTTATTTATACTTTTGTGCACACACACACATATATTCATCAGACGATCAGCATATGCTGGCAATAAAAGAAAAAATCGTCCATTTGTTTGTTTTAATTTTTACAAAAAAGACTGACCGACTCTGACCATGCAAGGTCACTGAATGAGTCTCTCATTTACATGATCATTTACATCTATAGTTGCATAATATGACCCTAGTCCGCTCATCTAGAACCTAGAAGTTCTGTTATAAATATCCTATGTACAAAATATCACCTAACTTATATCACAAAAGAGCAGAATGGATGAAGGTCACCTGAATATTTGTATTAAATGAATGAAAATTATTAAAAAGCTGAAGATAAGGGTATTGAATAAAGGAGAAGAGTTGTTGGCTATGCTATAAACAGGAGGGGAATAATTGAGCCATTTGTTGACTGCATTTTCCATGGTCTTCAAGGAAACTGGACCGATGCGAAGAATCTCGTGGTGGAAATCTTTCAAATTGAACGAATTGCCTGAAAGGTAGAAAGAAATTATTGTGTTAAATACAAAAATTACTGTAGTGACTTAGTTTTTGCAACGCGCGAATGCAGTTGAAAATGTTGCTCATATATCGTAACATTTGTACTCACATATATCAAGTAAGTACTTTATATTTGATCATACACACATTTCTGACAGCTAATGATTTATTATATCAATGAATAGAAATTACAATGTGCAAAGCAATGAATAGAAATAACTTATTTATATTATTACCGAGTATAGTCTGTGCACGTTTCTTTAACTGGAGTATTTTTCTGAAGCCCATAGCATCACTGATGGTGTGGCCTGGTATCGTGATGTATGTGTCAATGTCCTCTTCAGCTACTTTCTCGGTGATTCCTGTGTTTGACACCAGGTAGCTGATGGACTGGCCTCTGGACCACCTAGTGGAAAATACATGAAACAGAAAGTAAATGAACCTGCTAATTTTCTGTCTATTAATGAATATCAACCAAAATTGTTCATGTAGATACTTCATTATGATTAAATGTGTTGTATCCATATTCAACACGTTTATCTCAGTTCTACCTACCCAAAAGCATGCATTCCTGTGTCTACTACAATCTTGGCAAATTTTGTCAACTGCAGATATAACTGGCCATATCTGGAAAAATAAATCAAGACCAAATGATCAGCTGACATACTATAAAAATATTGTTCCATAGTTGCAATGGTAAATGAATAAAAACTTACTCATCCATAGGATCAGTAAAGAGACCCAGCTCTCTACCTAATGTACCAGCATATAAAGACCAACCCTGCAATGAAAGAACAGAACAAAGCTCAAGGTAGGGTACATTTAATTCCTTTCCATATGGCCACCCAGTAGTAAGAGCCGCAGTATGATGTCAGTTCTACTTCCCAGAATATCAGGTAGAGGGCGCCGATAGCCACTTCCAAGACCATCTGCTAGAAGGCGCCACTAGCCACCTCCCCCAACCTCATTAAGCGAATATTATCGCCAAATTCCTTCTACTTCATTTAAGGTAATGTCAATTATTTATAGCAGGCCACATTGTTTTTTGACATGAACCTGTATTCAAGGTGCTCTTTACAGTTACCGGGGCACTAAGATTATATCAAAGTTAAATAGTAGATTGACTCCACGCTATATTGCAGTTGAAGAAAAGCAATCTATCAGCAAATCTCAAATTGTGATTAAAATGTAGAATGACAAACCTCAGTATAAGCAGAATGAAAGGGGAACTGGAATGGCACTGAGTAAAGTTTGCGAAACTCTCGCGTTCGCATAAATCGAGGTACGCTCTGGTTTATTGCATAGCAGGCCTGAAAATAACAAATAAATGACTTGCAAAATGTCATATAAAGAAATATAGATAAATATATTTTCAAAGAGATATGCAAGCAGGAAGCAATTAAAATTGAAATATTCAAATGTCGTACCTGATAAAAGTGTCCAGGAAGTGCCTCTTGTAAAGCAATGGCGGTCATCAGCCATTTTGGTCTGGGAAAGAAAAGATAAAACAACTAGACATTGCCAATTATTCATATGTAAACAATTAAAAGGAAATAAAGCAAAATTACAAAGTGTAGTTATGTTAATGATAATGTGATCTAATCACAGCAAATATTTGACCTTGAACTTTTGACTTTCATTTGCAGTAGCTGTACACAAATTGCCATCTGACCCACTTCAAGTTTAATAATGAAAGTCTCTTTGCCAAAACAGCGATTTATTAAATCTCAGTTACCAGAGTAATCTCTCGCCATTATTCTGACTTTACTTTTGTTTCGATTACCCTGCATTAATGGAGACTTGTGTAAATGACATACTTTTTATGCGGTCTCCGGACGTTTACGAAGAATATTCCTGGCATGAGACCGTCTTCACTCGGCGGCATGGTGACCCCGAGAGGGCCATCGAAGGGCATTGGCTGCACTCTGGAAGTCAACAGCATAGAAATCATTATGATGACTTACATCAATATTCATAATTCAATTCAGGAAACATGGTCTGTATGTGACCAGCTGACAGCTGTATGAAAATTACTTAATCTTAAGTTGAAAGAATTATATCTGGGCACAGGCATTTGCCATCATGACAGCACTTAGGAAGTTAGCATAATGTATTCACGTATAAGAACTGTGGTTATATTAAGTTTAATTTTTGTGCACAATGCTGGTAATACGGTGGCAAAGATCTCCTTTCTCAATTCAGCCACTATTCAGAATCACGTTCTTTTATTTAGCATGCTGTATACATACTGAGTAGAACACAGTCATATCATGCCTTTTGCATAGAACAGCATTTGGAATAGTATCATATGGTCTCAAAGCTATTGGTCTGTACCTTAATATGCTTATGAGACCAGCTGCCAGGGGCAGATGTAATGATGAGACGATAAGGCTTGGATTCCACGCTGTGTAACACACATTTCTTTACTTGCTTCAGCATAGGCACTGAGTACAAAATTCACTACTTCTAATTGAACCATTATAATTTAATATTATATACAAGGGGGCTCGATAATAGTGACCCAAAGTCATTTTGAGCCTCCTCACTCTATGTTTTACATTTCATCTTTTCTTGTAATGAGAGTGAAATAAACAGCTCTGAGTTCTGACCGCCAATTTAACGTCTCAATTGAACGACATCGAGCTGAGATGTAGCTCATGAAATGTGCTCAGGTCGAAGTAGATTGAACCTGGGTCATTCAGAGGAGCAGGCGAGCGTCTTACCCAGGGGCGTTGATTTCTCTTGACAATTCGGGGGGATGCAGGCCTACTTTGTGACTTTCCCTCGCTAATACAAGTAGTAGCAGTTAATGCGCGGACACTGGCCAAGAGGTAAATTAATGGTGGATCACTTGTGCCAAACTTATAAACTTGAACTGATATGTGACATCAAGTGTAAAGCTGTTTAACAAAACAAAAGTGTTTGAAAAAGGGTAATTTTCATTTGTGAATTTCGGGGGGGGGGGGATGCATTTATCATCCCCCCTACTCAGAAAGTTGGGGATTTATATCCCCCACATCCCCCCCCCCCTGAATCGACGCCCCTGGTCTTACCACTAGACCAACCAGATGTTACCCTGTTAATGACTACTTATTGGACACACTTCATGCACAAACATTTGGATGCATGAGATTATACCATGCCACTGTTAGCTTAATAATATTTCCTATTTGTAATGCAAATTGCTGTTTATACAAACGGTTAGAAATGCTTCAGCTTGCTGTTATGGAACTTCGTAATTCAAATCTCCATAAATAAGAAACGTTCATTAATGAAAGGCGAAGTAATTTCCAGCAAATTCTCTTGATTAATGAGAATTTGCTCTTCAACCCACGAGAACCTGTCAATGCATACAAAACCCTCCTGAATTTTAATTAAAACGAGATTTAAAAGCCATTCTTCTGCCGCCATTTTGCCTCCAAATATGGCCTCAAAACAAAACGGCCAAAGCCAACTTGCAGTTGAGGGATTTATTAAGTAGTTTGTGTGTGGTTTTTAACAAGTGATTGAGAAAGCTCCTTTCCCGATTCTAATCTCCCATGCATAAAAGTAGTTCTGCATTTTTGATGACTAAAATTAAATGTAATTTTTTGGATGCTTGTCTGGTGTCCTATTTTGTTTAATTTGCTCAGTTTCTCCATTTTGAAATTAAATCATTTATGTTAAGATTTAAATATCTATCTGTCTATGTCCTGTCTGTCTGTGTCTGTCTGTCCCATACTTACATCATTGGCTGCATGGTTATATTTTTGAAGATCCACCTAAGTCGTGGGGCTATTTTTTGTAGAACTATTTCTTGGTATTCTTTTAAGAGGTCCTCCTGAACAGACAAAGGACACAAGTCATAAGTAAATAGTAAAACACATTTCTGCACTGACTTTTGAATGACACCTACAATTATTGTCATTAAAACCAGTCTGTAAAATTAAACCTAGACAACTTCTGCCATGCGATGCTACTTGCCACTTAACGGAAATGTCTGGCTATAGCTCACTACTCAAAACCGAAGCAGCACCATCCGAGAGTTATGCGTATTTGCCATTTTTTGTTGAAAAGATGCATGTTTATTGCAAATACATATTTATGATATATTAGATCAATTAAATACATTTACCAAGATTTATATTGTTTGGTGTTTGCCAACTATCAGCCAGGAGTAGACAGGAGCATCTGGCTTTATCCAGTTACCGCTACAGCCAGGAATAGGTCGCTACAGCTGTATAGAGTCTACCATATTTTATGAAACTAACTGTATTTGTCAAAAGAGGCCATTTTGCTTTATTAACCTTGTTTATATGGAAATACTTGGGTGCCTTGCGGGCGTAGTCCATGAAGCTGTCCAAATTGCCAATGTAGCCAGTGTTCTGTCTGATCTGCAAAGAGAAAAACACCAATTATGCCAGAATGAGGCTGTTATGCCAAGACAAATGACAATGGCTGCCAGTGAGGAATTATTGCTAATTTAACATGTCAGCCTAATGAGCCTCTATGCTTTATTTTTCCGTGAGGTTTCAACAATCAATACCAAATGGTTACAATTTGTTGACAGTGTTACTGCTATTACCATCTAAAGTGCACAGATAATAGGAGCGCTTGGCCAAAGGTAGATGTAATGATGAGATAAAGTGCCACAGATTCACCCCATCGATGGAGGCATGTAGCATTACAGTGTTCTAAAAAATGAATTTATAAGTAGAACTTTGTAAACAAAGCAACAGAATGTGAGGAAATCAGTCCTCTGCCAAAAACAATCCCCATCTACAATGTTGGCTGTTGCAACTTTGAAACCTTATAAATTTCTCAAATACAATCTAAACAACTTTATTCTCAAATACAATCGTAAAACTTAATTTCTAAAATGCAATATTAAAACTTCATTTCTCAAATGCAACCTTAAATTTTATCTCAAATACAATTGTAAAACTGCATCTTTCAAATACAATCTTTAACTTAATTTCTCAAACACAACCATCAATTTTATTTCTCAAATGCAATTTTGACCCATTTTTTCGTCAAATGCAATCTTAAGCCCCATTTACAGTAACACAAACTCACGAGGTCCATCTTCCTGCGGATGCGCTCCACTTCCAGGATGGACATCTCGTGCAGGTCGAACGGTTCCGTCTCCTCATCCAGATACCAGCGAATGCAGTCCCGGAAGTACTCGGCGCCCCCCGGCAGGGAAGAGATGCCCACCTCGGGCCGCGTTGCTGGCATGTATTCCTACATCACACAAAAAAATAGTCCATCGATTAAAAGGTGTTCGTAAGTTTAACTTATCAAGAATTATGGTCACTCTGATAAGTTACAGAAAGGATAGAATCTGGTAATATTGGTCGGGTAGTTACATGTTATTATACAACAACACAATCTGTTTTACTGATTTTAAAAAACAGTTTACAGATTCCAATACATGGCCCTTCAGTCACAACCAGAAGCTCTTTTACCTGGCTCAAGAACACCCTGAATTTCCTGTAAGCTGGGAGGAGTTGGTCTAGAATCACAGCTTGGCCTGCAAGTCGCAGATTCTCTCTGAAAAGAACAAAATTGTTTAACAATAGAATGTCATCATTTAATTAGCTTAAGGACCAGCAGTCAATACTGTGTGTCGTCACCTCACAGCCCAGCGACCTAATTATGTAAATTTTTTGCTCATTTACTCATCTTAAGTAAATTAATCAATTTTTCTTATAGTCTATAGGCTGGTTTATGGTATTAAAGATCTAACAATGAAATTACAGAATAATAATTAGATGCTTATGTGCTGAGTTTACGCAATTCTTGTTCAGACAAGGAGGCAATTTAGAAAAACTACCTAGACTCAAAAAGTATGAATCCATTTCTCTTGTATTTTTAGGAGAATATTTCTTAAGTCTATACTCAGCCTATCGGCTGCATAGTTTAACCAATCATTTAACTAGGTAAACCAGCAAAGAATGTCCATAAACAGATCGCTGGGCTGGGGAATGACGACACACGGTGAATATGTGAGCAATTAAGTAGTCTAAATAAAATCTTGAAGCCCACACATACCAAATTACTAACTAAAAGTATGAAACTATTGCAACAAGGTTGTACTTACATTTTGTTTTCATTGAACCCTGCCTCCAGAAGGGAGTCATTAAAAGGCCTGTAGAATGGAGTCTGACTCGGGTTCTTGTCAAAGGCCTCCAGCAGGCTCACCACTGGTTCCTTAATAAGGGAATAATGCAAATCAGTTATGTTTCATTCAAACACTTCACAACTACTGCATTATCAAAAGAAACAAGGACAAAAAAAGATAAGGTTCATAAAGGGTACTGGAAAGAAGGTCAGAAAGGTTACTGACATTCTTCAGCCATAGCTTGTTTCACTTGCTTGATTGCTTATCAAAAATTAAATAAAAATGGGTGGGTCTAAATTATTTAATAAATTACATGACAGTTAGATTAATTCATCAACTGCATATTGCCTGAAACCTTGTAAGATAAATTGATCAATTTCATATTGCCTGAAACCTTGTACTTCTAACTCATTGTTTTGTATAGTTCATCGAGTATGTATATTATGTAGTGGCCAAAGTATACAAAATACACTTTGTATTTCAATCATTTTCATCGTTTCTTGTTGACAAAATTGCTAATGATTCCCACAATATGATTAAGTTGTAGCAATTTAGCTTACTTACAACTTACAATTATGAAGAGGACCTACCAGAACTTCATAATTGAATTTTAAAACTGCATGACAACATCAAGTTAAGTAGCCAAATTAGTAAGTTACAGACCAGAAATGCTTGCAAATGAGCAACATATTAATCAATATATCACACATGATCAATCTTTATCCATCATTGCAGGAATAACATTATAGATTTATGCAAATGCCAAACTTCACATTTGAAATAACCATCAATCAGGACACCTGCTAAGCCAAATTCACTGTCAAATAACAAGTGCAAATGGGCAGCTTTGATCAATGTTGCATGAGCCTATTTTGGGGCTAATTGTTACAATCAACTCAAAATTAGAAGGAACTGTTTAACATGATGAAACAGCCATATGGTAAGAGAAATATTGTAGCATTTTCATCTAGCTATGTGATATTAAATGTCGTATTAGAGTTGCAAAGCTCTTAAATTTGGCCATTAAACTGTCATAACTTGAGTATTGAAAGAGCTATAATGACAGGGCTTCTGTTCAAATAGAAATTGTCTCAAATAACTACCTGCCATAATTCAGCTGCACAATTCGTTGTCAAAATCTTACCAGTTATCCTTATAAATTAACGAAAGTTAAAATAAATCCAGGTCAAAGTTGGATCCTTGAGTTACTCCACAGTAATGCCACGGAGTGTCAAAGCATGTCATTATACACAATTTAGGATATCTAAATAACTGGTAAGAAAACAATTAATTATAATTGACAGTGAAGAGAAAGAAAGAAAGAAAGAAGGAATCTGGTAACTCACCACAGAGACCCTGTGACTGGTCCACCCAGCCCTAATAGCTTCCTTCATGAGAGCCATTTGCTCATACACCTGAAAGTAATCCTTCATTTAATCTTGCATTCAGTCCACATTTATTCTGTGTTGGTAGATGTGTTTCCAGGGCCATCGATGCTTGGTAAACATTGTCTACACCATATAGAGAACTGCATATAATGTGCCATTATTCATGTCTTACTACTGTATTGTCCTATTTCCAAATCAGATCTCTACCAATTGATACGTAAATAGGCCTTTTAGAGATTTATTTAGGGGATTATTGAGTTTTTCTGTTCACCAATCTGTTATCATCTATCCCCCTCATTTATCTGGCATTTCTCTAAGACAAATCTCTCTGCCCCTTTAACCTAACCACGAGGTCTACTGGACAGGAAGTGATGATAGAGGACGGATGTGCACTTCCGGTTCATGTCAGTCAAGGTCAAAATGGCTTCCTACCCAAGGCTACAAATGACCTTCAAAATGAATGGCCTTGAATAATAACCTTGACTGAATGACATAAGACAAATGACCTTGAGTGAATGACCTTGAATGATGAGACTAACCTGGGTTGCTAGGGCCCTCAGACGTTGTACATAAGTGCGGAAGTCCTGTCCTTTCTCGAAAGACATGGCGTCCATCCAGTAGGTGAAGTCCTTGTGAATGCCCTCCAGGAAGTTGATGGGGTTCAAGGTGGCCAGTCTGAAATGGAGAATGAATCGAGTCAATGCCACAAGTAAAATCACGTACATTACAATATGTCAATGCTACTGGTATGAAATTTAGTGATCTACTAGAACAACCTGTCAGACGTAATGATGAAATGATGAGGCTTGGAGTCTAACAACAGTGTAAGATAACCTATAAATGCTATTACATATAGTGTCAGTATGAACACTTATGAAATTCGTTTAAAAACAGTGATGGAACGGTTAATTATAACACTTGTAACAGACTGAAATAAACCATATATTGTTGCCAGGAAGGTACAGTTAATTATCTTAGTAAAGGACATTGTCAGTGCAGGCCAAATAGGTCCTGATGAGGATTAAAGTCGTCACAATGGTGTGGTTTTTGAATGTCCATCATTTCAATGCACAATCTCTTTTGTGGCCAGATGGCCAGAATTAAGTTGGTAGTTGAATGATGAGGACTGTTTTACATTCACAACATGGGATAACTTTTCACCAAACAGATTCTTTCAAAGGGACTGTCGACTTATTCCCACAGAACTAAAAATATTTCTGTATATGCAAGACCAGTATAGTGTGGAGCAGTTAATCAATGCATTCAGCAATGCTAAAGGTCTATAGCAAACTGGCAACACTATCAGTATGCAATACAAATTCTACAACACAATTTGGCAATAGTGAGTTGAGTGGTGTAGCAACACTATGTTGTCCATAAACTACATTTAGTTTTCAGTCACTGCCCTTAGTATCACAGATGTCACAACCTCCTAACCTTTGTACACAGGGATAACACAAACCCTAACACCTAAATGGCCCAACCTAGATGATCCACCTAGATGACCTACCACTTCATGTGCATAATGCAACTGTGCAGGGAAAATGAACTTGGGCTCAAAGCAATGACCAGGGTCAGTGAGCTTGACCTGTAGAGCCCTGGACAGAGCAAGTCCATATCCCTCCATTACACAGATTAGCCCTTCAAGTGTCCACTGGCCACACATGCTGGTCAACTGGTCAAGCAACTGGTCAAGTGGTCAAGCATCTCTGACATGTTTATCTGCCTACCCATTAATTGAAGAGAGTATCAGTGCTTTTAACAAATGAATCTGTCAAATGAGCCAGATGCAATTTACAGTCAGACTTAGCTCTTAATGTGGTGCATAAATAAGGCATATACATCGGGGAAGCTGCTTTGGAGTTCCAATGTACATTCACCATGCTATGATGCACAGCAGTGTGTATGCTTATGTGAGGTTTTCCACAAATCCGTTTTGTCTTTTTTTTTTCGAAAGCCTGTAGATGAAATGCTTTTGATGCTTTTGAGATTTCATTGCAACTGCTAAATCCAGAACATTTTGCAATTTCTGCCCCATACAGTTTACAATTCTCGGCAATATGATGTTTGGGTAAACACACAAAGCATTTGAAGTATATGAAATATACACAAACCTCTCATTTAAAGCAAACTAACAGTTAAACTTTGGAGAGTCAATTATCAAGACCACCTCTAAACTAAAACTGTTGTCATCACTAATAAGATCACCACACCCGGCCTCATGGTGTTTTGGAACCAATGGTTACCCAATGGAACGACTTTTAAAAGAGCTTACAGCAGTTTTCATAGACTTGGAAACTGAACTCTATAGGACGTCATGTGAATCCAGAACGCCCATTGGCTGAGAGATGGCCTTAACCAATGGGATGCCTGGATTCACATGACGTCCTCTGAAGTTAAATTTCCAAATCTATGAAATCTGCTAATATGTATGAATATGAAGCACTAGAACAAAGCCATGTAAAGTCTGTTTACAGCTTGCAACATTTAATCTAGTACAACAGTTTGTGAAAGACCCTTGAGTTCTCTGATGTGGCCATCCCCAAACACTCCATCTCCATTTGACAGAGGACTTGCAGCAAGAATACAACAAAACAATCACTCCCTTTTTGTTCCCTGTGTATCCTAGCAACCCAACTGCCTACATTGTGATGTATGTATCCAAAGTTGCGCTTGAGACCGAATTTCCCAAAGCACTGAGTGATTCATTAATTTGTGATGTCAATTAGTGACGTCATCAGTCATCTGCAACAGACAATTGGGCTACTAATGTGCCACTATGTGGTTCTGTTCATCTCTGCTCACTTTATGGCGAAATGAATGATATTTGGAGCCAAAATGACTCCGTTTATGACTTTATGTATGGTACGAGTCTTATATCTGTATTTTGCACATTCTCGGTCAGGCATCAGGTGTTGAAAAGGACTCGTGCTTGAACAGGTTTACTGGCACCGCTGGCAGTTACCTGCAGCAAATCACACTAAATATTCTGCAGACTAGAAAGTTAGTAAAAGCGGCTTACTTTTTTCAGACATTTTGACTGGTCCTGGAACGACTACCACCCCCATAGCCACTAAGATCTATCACGCCATAGACATGCTCAAACTCATGACTAATAACTCAGCTGGCAATGCGCTCATGGGGTCGCTTTCGGAAATGAATAACCATAAGTCTGTAGTAAATTTTTGCTAACTGGGTGAGCCACATTGGTATACAACAGTTGTCTAAGAGAAGTTAGCCAGCATTTGGCTCGTGCGGCTAACTTCAGCTTCAGAGATTTTCAGTGCAGCCTGCAGTGGTGCCCTTTCCTTTCGCTGTCCTTAAGCCACCCTTTATGTTCTTTAATAAGTGATACTGTCTGCTAATTCTAATCTGGATGAAAAATTATTTTGGTGGCACCCCGGTAGCGATAGTAAACTATCTTAGGTGTGTCTCCACCTGTATATACTGATTCTTTGTACATGTAAACAGGAAATAAAACTAAATAATCAGCTTGCTCATAATTCAAATTTGTCAAACAGTCCTTTACTATTAGAAGTTACAACAACGAGGCCCATGAGCTACATGAATAAGAAGAAGGCCCCTGGAAGGACACCTTGTGGCAATGGATGACTTATCATGTTCTTGTGGTTTTGGGGCACATTCCTTAACAGGAGAGGACTCCCTTGAAAGGAGCAATCAACAGATACCCCTTCCTGCCCCTTGCCCTTCCCACCCCTTCTTCCCTCCATTAACTCACACCTTATCAATTCTTAACGAACCCCATTGCAAAGAGACGTCCATCCATCACGTGATGCGCATACTTCGATGACGTCATCAACAATTGAGGTCAATCAACAGGGAAGAAGGACCACCCTGGAGATAGAACGTCACAAGGGAATCCCCTGAGGGAAATTACATGCTTTAGGGAACCCCCCAAGGGATTTTCCCTTTCTACATGGATCTCCCTAATTGGAGAGTGCAACAGTTGAGGGAGCATCAATTATGGGAGATAGATGAAGGAGCCTGAATGCAGCCAAGCACGTGAATGTTAAGGGTGATAAGTCACATGTCAAGAAAGGGAGAGAAAGGGAGAGGGTTGGGGAGATTTATATGTAGGGTTCCATGCACGCAGGGTGGGTCTATAATACGTCCATGGCTATAAGAAGGTAGCTAAAGCAGGGTTGTGCTAAGGGAAGAGCCTTCATCTTTTAGTCAGACCAACCCTTTTACAATAAACCTGAAAATGCAATGCAAGGTGTTTGCTAATGTCTTCAGTTAAACTACCAAATTCTTCAATGACAAACAATTTGATGCGTCATCATGCCCTACTATATGCTGATTGAGAAACATATTGCAGCTGAAACAGTCACACACTGACTTATTCTGTTTAGCAATATGATTATAATAAGTTTGTCTGTCTGCCCGATTAAATTGTGCACAAAAACAATAACGAAATTCCAAGCACCCTCTCTAATGGTTTACCATGGGACCTCTTTAAGCAGCATTTTGCGCTGACAAATCTTGCTCTGAAGTCCCTGAATTTCTTGATGCAAACAATTTCCAAAAACGTTAATTAGCCTTGGCCAAAAACATGAACTAACACCACTGGCCCCCCGTTTAAAGCCCTGCCCATCTCACTAAATCCTAAAGTGCTCCCAATCTCCCCATTAAAACACCATAATAACACGAAAGAACACACATTTAACACGAATGCCACATGAATTTGCAAATTCCCAGGGACACCTAGTTTATGACTCCCTTGGGGAACTTCACACATTTCACGACACAAAGACAAAGAAAATGTTAGACATGTTAGACATGACAATATCCAAGGTGCATAGGATGGCAGGAACAATGTATTTGTCAAGCTTGTATTTCTGAAGCTGCTAACACCGTCAGCCTTTAATAATGCATCCTCATGGCTCTGTATATTGAAATATATGTGTGAAGAGAGACACAAGGTGTGAGAAACACCACACTGCATTCTGCAATGTACATATTATGGTTTATCACATCTTACAAGAGGATTTTCTTGTTTTCCACACCATCATTTTTACATCTATTCTTTAAGTATTCTTGATATATAGTGATGAATAATATGTCCTTGTATCTTGTCTCAGCAGCATTTCATTGTGGATGGTACAAGATGCCAAGAACTTGTATGTTGCAACTATATATATAATAAACTCTGATTTATGTAGCATACTGTCCACATCATCTGTCCATACATCATTATGTCCTTTCCTAAATTGCATGTGGCTTTTTTTCCTTTTTTATTTATCTTTCATCATCAATCTTGTGAACTGGTTGACAGCAGGGCAATCACAATTAGCAGGACATCAGTATTAATTATGCTGAAATAAACACCATAATTACGCATAAATGTAGATGTTGTATGTACATAGAAGGCCCACCAATGAACATCATTCAGCCCAGCCTACCTGCTGGAAATATCCGCTCTCCTATTAAACAAATTGCTTTCCTCATGCAACTGCACATTACAAAGCTCATGCACAGACATTATTACATTGGCCTTTGCATGCTGCTTGTCATTACCACAAATGGAACCACTTTGTTTGTCCTTAAATGACAGAATTCGTCCAATATTACTAATAACACTTCTCCTAATGACTACACATGTTCAATGCTGACCTCTCTTATAATGTTTTATGCTTAGGTAAATACATTGATGACAACATTTCAACATATGGTAGTTTGGTGGTCTCCTATTTCAATGAATATCGTTTAAGTCTAATGAGCATTTGATGAAATGTTGGGCACTGGTGGTTCTTGAATATCTAATGTCTCAATGTAATATTGATAATTGTGCAAGCCATGTCATTAATTCACTATGTTAATTTATGTATTTATCTTCTCAGTTGGAAGATGGTCATGTTCAAAACCAACACCGATGAGAGCAGTTTTTATATTTTCCTTATATAATGCAACAGAATCTATCAAGGTGGCCCCGCGGTAGAGAAAACTCAAGCTTTCTTAGCGGGGTCTCCCGCCTTAATGTAAAATTTTTGTTATTGTAATACTGATTTTCATGTAAATTGCAAATGTATCTGAATCTGAATCAATGCTGCTGGATCTAAAGCTTAGTCAGCTTATACGACCAGCTGCCAGAGGCAGAAGTAATGATGAGATGATAAGGTTGCTTGGAGTTTACACCAATTCCCACACCATTTCTAAGCTCTGTATGCACATCTATAAAATGGCCACTTGGCCTATAAGTGTTACTACCTTTGGCATTAGGCAGTATTTTACTTTGACCAACATTAATTGACAAGTCCCAAGTATAATGTATTTACTTCCTGGCTAGCTAAGCAAATACTTTTGTGTGCAATTCATATCCCGCACGTGTTCATGACATCACGAGTCTCATGTACAGAAATTACTCCCCAGCACATGTCACATTTGTCTCAAAATGTCTCATAAAGCTGACTATAGCTCACTCTGCGAGCTCTAAACTGACCAGAGGGGATAAGGGAGATGTCTACGAGACAACAGAGAGTTTAATGTGCACTATTATGACGTCACAAGGGAGTTTAAACGCTCTTCAGTGAGTGTGATGCAAAACACTTGTGAGCGATAATGAAAGCCACAAAATGCAGGCGGGCGATAATGGGCGTTTTAAAAGAACAAGAGAGGGTAAAACGGCGGATTTAAACAGCAGTGAGCGGTAATAGAACTATATAATGACCCTGAGCGATAATAGAGAGTCACTGCTGGTCATGGTGAAGCTTTTGGCGCATAAATTACGGACAGAGGCCAAGTAATAGGCATTCTGTGGTTCCGTATAGCACCTTCGCATGATGCTTGTCCATCTAACCCCTGGATACCTGCTGCATCTGCGTCCTGTGGTAACTGCCTAGATTCACTTTGGTCATGGAAGTCTCCTGTTCACAACTCACAGCCAACTGCGGCTCAATAGACTGAACAGCCCTGAATTCGGCAAGACATAAGTCTCTTTCCTCTCCTCTTATTACTCATTTTGCTTTTCAGACACAGTAGATCATAGCTAACGGATTCGATAAATATAACTTTTTAGAAAAATAACAAAATCAACTAAATGATAAAGTATCAAATATACATTAAAATGCACTTAAAATACTGCTGCTTAGATGCACGTTGCTCCAGCCAATCACAGCCAAGGGCGGGAACTTTTTCAGCCAATAGAATTGCAGTATTCTGTTTTAGATACCTGGTGGAAATACAGAGAACCTTCCGTGAAAATCCACTATTGCTTCCCACCGTGGTGTTAGCACATCCCTTTGGATTCATACCTATATCATAAAATGCTTTACTGTGGAATGCTTTTGGTGTGCACAAACCATCCACAGTTTACTGCAATACATATGAAGGGGCAATCAAAATTATAATTTAGCTGAAAAGGGTGATATTTGATAGCTATTAGCACAATAAACAGATTTTATAGTATACAATATCACTTTAATGTTGTAAACAAAAAACTATGTTTATTACACTCTTTTCGCATATCCAGTGATCAGAGATGTCTAGTTCCACTCTCTGCCACCAGGGCCAAGATGTTGACGTCACTGTACAAAGTCGATGATAATAGATGAAGTTATTACTGATATAGCTATCATATAACTTCTTACGTGTAGAGCCTGAATTGCACACCCAAATATTATTACACACATCCATCCTTGTGATAACATATTTTTAACAGCCACAACTCATTAAAAACATTTGCAGTATATGGCGGTATATGCACATTACATAAAACTAATAATGGAGTACCTCAAGGTGGCAGTCTTTGCCTACACATGTAACACGGGCAGTTTATGCCCTGGGGGAAATCTCATGGACGTAATTTTCCTGTAATCCAAAGACAAGGCAGTTTATGCCTCCATAAATTCCTCTCTTTACATTTATCAAGTGGACCACATTACTGGCTCTATCCATGCTATCTGTGTAGCCTCGGGCTGTGGGTACTGGTCTTGGCTGAAGCAACTGTATTGGAATTACATGTGTTGGTATTTGAATAGAGTCAATTCACTGAGCAGCCCTGAATTCAGCAAGGCATAAGCCTTTCCTTTCCTCTTATTACTCATTTTGCTTTTCAGACACAGTAGGTAATAACGGACTGATTCCATAAATTTAACTTTCTCAGAGAAATAATAAAGAACAACTAAATGATAAAGTGTCAAATATACATTAAAATGCACTAAAATACAGCTACTACTGCTGCTAAGATGCACTTTGCTTCAGCCAACTTTTTCAGCCAATTGAATTACAGTATTCTGTTTTAGCCACCTGGTGGAAATACGGAGAACTTTCCATGAACTCCACTATTGAAAGGAGGTTTATTCAGCAACTGCATCACGATAGGAAAAATACTCAAAGGAACACACAAAGCATACAGTTAACATATCACTTCAACAATTTTCCATATTACAAATAATTTGAAAAATGTTGCTGGGAGACCCAGTTGGTATTGTGAGCATCTGGGTAAATCCTCATCAGCCTAATTGTAATGTATTTTCTTTGTGATTTCTCAGTGCTACAGATCTGAAGCTTAGTCAAGTCATGTGACAAGCTACCAGAGGCATATGTGATGATGAGATAATAAAATTCCACGCATGTTACACAGCTACCCCATGGGTGGGGTGTTTTACTTACTTCAGCATAGACACCGAGGAAAAGGTAACATCAATTTTACATCTCATGGTAATGGCGGAGGTGTAGCTCATAGAGAACCCAGGATGTACACCTGGGAGCTGTGCAATGTCCCTCCACCAATTTTATTTCCTTAAATAATGATGTATTTAAAAGCAGATAAGCCAATACTGCCTGTCACCCAATAAATAAGTCAATTTGTGGAGAACTATTCTGTCCCAAAACCACCAAATGAAAGAGTTAAGTGCTTTCTCATGCAATGAAATGATCGACTAGTTCTGCCTTGCTTTAGCACAGACTCACACAGAAGGCGTGACTAATCCATCACTAGTATCCCATAATTCATCATAACCCTGACCTAATTTCTGCACTTCGTGACCTCATTACCCATAATTCCCTGCTTCAATAACTGCAGGTTGTGGGGATTTATGGGCAACAGCGAGGGGAAGTGCTGGAATTATGAGGGGTACATGACATAAACAGGAAACTGAGGAATTGTGGGAAGGCAAGAAGTGACAGAAGTGCAATCGCAAGCATCCTCCTGCTCAGTGACTGCGTATGCCAAGGAGGGAGGTATTCTAGTCACACCAGTCGGCTCTTCTGTGTGGAAAGAGACTCTGGCAAATTTAATCATATGATTCTGCATTTAAGTTGTAACACAGTGCCCTGTCTATTTTTTTCTTTACAAAAGAGAAAGTAGTATCAAGATGCTTGGCAAATCATATCGGCAGAAGTAATGATGAGATGATGAGCTATCAGGACAGCCGTTGTAATTTCTGTGCAAGATTGTGTTCTTTGTGGAAATGTGGCTCATAGACATTGGCTTTCAGTCCACACCTTATAGAGTCTTTTGACTGAGCAGTCCTGAATTCAACAAGACATAAGTCTTTCTTCTCCTCTTATAACTCATTTTGCCTTTCAGACAAAGAAGATCATAACTAACCTATTGAATAAATACAACTTTCTCAGGAAAATAACAGATACCAACTGAATGATAAAATGTTAAATATACATTAAAATGCACTAAAAATACTGCTGCTTGGATGCACTTTGCCTTATCCAATCACAGTGAAGGGCGGGAACTTTCCCAGCCAATAGTATTGCAGTATTCTGTTTTAGCCACCTGGTGGAAATACAGAGAACCTTCCGTGAAAATCCACTATTGAACACCTACCCCCAGAGGGTTCCAGCAGATGTGTGAATGTTCTTCGTACTAATCTTATTGAATGCCTTGCAATGCCTTGCACGCTGGCTCGTTTCCTTTTGGCCATATTGGTCAGGGGTATCTGTCCAACATGTCCTCCACGCATGTCAATTCACATACCAGTAGCGATGGCAACTAAAGAAACCGACAATGCAAATAGACAGGTCTGTCAAAGCATCACACCTAGACACCTCAGCTTGCCTTTTATTCAATTGTATACTTTGTGTTGATGTACAAGAGAGAGTTTGGAAGTCAGCCCTCTCCCATCACGGAGATCGCATTCATCTCATCAGATTATCGTTCTTCTGTGCACGTGCATGCATGACGTCACAGCCGGATGTCGCGACGCAAACGTCGTTACGACTTCAAACGTCGCGACGGCCGTCGTTAGCGTCCTTAGAGACGATGTGGCGTCCAGACGCACGTGATAAACATGCTTGGAGCTTCTCTTTGGACGAAATGACGTTGCCTTCATCTGATAACGTCTGCTAGTCACTGCAGCTGCGTATGTCCATGGTATGTTCGTCTGCTTGGCTTAACATAAGTGTCCTGCACGGACATAGGGCCTATATAGCTCCATATGCCTCAATGGGAGAAGGTCCCAACTGAGCTACACTAGACAGCATCAATATAGCTAATGAGGGGCGTTCACGGCTGAGACCAACGTATGACGACGGATGAATTTTTTTTTTGTACTCTTTCTCATCCTTGGCCATACGTGATTCACTCGACAAGCGTTTTACAGATACTCGCGCCAATTCGTAGATAGCTCCTGGTCGAGTTTGACCACTCAGCAGCATACGTGAAGAGGGGAAACATTTTTAAGCATGTTTAAAACTTTAACCTCGGCGAGCATCCTACGTAAGTACGTGACCATACGTAGCCATACATAGCCACTGTCCATCCGTATATACTCGCCATTCACTCGCACGGGCTATCTAAGAGCGATCTACGAGCGATCTACGAGCAATCTACCTCAAGGATACCTCACGGATACCTCACGCATGCCCCACGGATGCTTGGCAACGGACGTTTGGTGACTGTTTGATGGATGTCCGGCGAGCAATCTACGACTGCCTTACGTACACTCGTGGAAATAATTTATACGGGATTAACATAGCCACCAGTGAGCACGTATAGCCACGTATAACCCATTTTTTACGTACATGTGGTCACTCGTAGGTTTTGTACGTGAATGTGAACGCCCCTTAAGCCCCTCTCAAGCAAACCTTTATATATGTAAGTTCGTTGTAGAGGACTTATATACATACATGTACAATGACATTCTCAGACACAAAATGCATTGGAATAGTTCCAATAATTCCATAAGGGCCTGTTTCGTACTGAGAAGGCTTTCCAGAGAACAGAGCATAATGGATGAGAGGTCTTGAACAATATTCATTGTATTTAAAAGAGCCAAACAAAATCAACAGACCTGCTCCACCTATATCCATCCACATATGTCTGTATGTCCTTCCTGAGAAGTTCCAAGTTGCGTTGTTCCCTTGACGACAGCAGGTCAGGGTTCATGATGTCAATACGGAACAGGAACTCGTCACACTTCCGCTGCAAAAAAAAGATAAATGAAAATGAAATGTTATATTCTTGGAATTGTGCAACATCAATACATCGACCACTGACAAACAAGAGATAATTACTATTGATCATAACTCAATAAAAGGCAGACCCCTCATTGTTATCATCTTTCATGCTTCATTGAACATAGCCAAGGCAAGACATGATACCAACACATGCCCCAAGAGACTACAGTCACATGATACAATCACATGCTGCATTTATTCTCTAGAAATGTTCATTCTTTTTGGAGTAGCTCTTGCAGTTATGCCTCTGAGTGAGTTACATTCTGGATTAGGAGCTGTTTTAAAAGTTCAAAATGAATGAGCAAAGGTCAGCAGGTGCTCCTGACATCTCTTGGCTTATACATGACGGGCCAGCCAGCCCACTCATGTGAGGTTCTCTAGGGCCCTGTCAGCCTATCAGTCGACAAATAGGTCCTTCCGGTCTGGGCTGAGGTCACCCTACTCCCATGTAAGTCTCTGCTCCAGGGATCCCTCTGCCCAAGAGAGCATTCTGGCGCCAAGAGCAGAGAAGCTCAGAGACTGTCAGACAGCAAGGCAATGAAGTTCAGTTGGGGGAGTCCACTAGGGGGGCGCATTAGTACCAGTATTATCCCCCAGGGGTCGTTGAGGATTACCGCCTCAGCAGACAACAGTTATGGTCGTCTTGAGCGCGATCTCGTTTTGGTTATTGCCTCGGAGTTATTGTTATCACGAGAAGCAATTGGAATGGAAAAAAGACCTCCCAGTGATTGCAATCAATGCCATTGAGCAACAAGACCTGCAGGGAATATTGCAGTTGAAACTTCGCAAATGAGACGAAAATGACCAGAAACATTTCTGATTAATTCGATTGCTTGTAATGCATTGTATTTCTTTCCTTTTCCAGCACAAAACTTGCAGGAAAGACCTATACAAGCAAATAATATAAGTCTAATAAACAAGCAGTAATGACAAACTATTTGCTTTCTATAACCTGCACATTATGTGAGATTGAGGCTGATGGACAGCAAATGATTGCAGATGGACTTGCAGGGCGACAGAATGGAAGCTCTTAAGGAGACTGGACAATGCAGGGGCTACCTCGTCCATACAGGGGCCAGCCAGTCCATATAGGGCCAGCCAAGTCCATCGAACAGTGGTCCAACTGTCCCAACAGTGTCTCACTTATTAGATTGGCCCTTTTGCCAGGCGTGCTTGCCAATTCAACTTGTGTTTGTATGTTGTATTTGTTTCAGCCAAACAAGACATAGTCCCCAAGATGGCCGACAATTGTTCAGCATGGCACAACAATGGCATTGTCTGGAAACGAGGGCAGCGCCACCTCAGCCTTGTTCTCACTTGACATAGTCCGCTTTGCGTAGGAATCGTGAGCCGAATTACGCAGTTCCCCGAGGGTATTCCTGCGCTGGTAGACGCTTCAAGTAGTTCGCCCAAGTTTACAGTGGGAGGAGTGAGCAAGGGACCCACACTGTGTCCTCAATTGTCCAGCAATGACAGGCAAGTTAATGCAACCTCCCACTACCTCAAGACAACCTCTGTGAAACCTTTCTGCCTCCAAACTACCTCAAGATAACCCAGAGGGAACCCCAACACTCCAAGAGGAAATGACTGAATGCAAATAAGGAGTCGTTGGCCAAAGGCAACTTGTGTCAGCGCCATATTGAATCAGCAAGGCGTGAATTCCTGCAGCGCCCAAAAAAAGACAAAAAAGTCTCTGGTGATTCAGTGACTGGAGGAAAAATCTGCGTGGAAATTGCTGAATAAAGTCCCTCCATTTTAAAAGTCCCTGTTGGCTTCAAAGACAAATACGATTTCAACAATCAACGATTTTGACTTGGCGAGTGGCACTGAGTGATCTATCATGGGACAATTTGGCAAAGTTGGAAACTGAGGTATTATCTCTGATGGAGAAGTTCCAGAAAATCTCCAATCAACTCAGCACTATAAAGTATGAGTGGCTAATACACGCAACTCCTACAATTTATTTGCAGCTGTAAAACTTCATGTTATATCTATAGAACAGTGCAATGTTCATTCTCAATGAAAAAAAAATGATGGTTGTATTTTGGAAGAACATTTCTCCATTTTCATTCGAACTCATCAAAACTTCAATTTACTGGGATGTAGAATATAACCATGTACTTGGCGGGGGTACAATATATGCCTACAACACAACTCATAGACTGTGATTATGACTTGGAAGTTGAACTGCAGAGGACGTCATGTGAATGCAGGACACCCATTGGCTAAGTCAGTCCCTCCTGAATTCAGCAAGACATAAGTCTTTCCTCTCCTCTTATTACTCATTTTGCTTTTCAGACACAGTAATAACTAACTGATTCAATAAATATAGCTTCCTCAGAAAAATAACAAACATCAACTAAATGATAAAGTGTCAAATATACATTAAAATGTACTAAAAATACTGCTGCTAGGATGCACTTGGCTTCAGCCAATTACAGTCAAGGGTGGGAACTTTTTCAGCCAATAGAAATGCAGTATTCTGTTTTAGCCACCTGGTGGAATTACAGAGAACCCTTCCGTGAAAATCCACTATTCAAATGAATCCTCAGGAGTTTGGTTTTCCAAGTATATGAAATCTGCTGTGGAAGTTGATAAATCATCTCTTACCTTTCTGTGGGAAAATGCCTCCATGGTGAAAGTCTCAAGTTTGTCATCGTAATCGTGGACTCCAACTGAAGTGGCGAACTCAGGAACCTGCTCCAGACGCCATTGCCAGAACTCACCGACCAACTGGCCATAGGGGGACTGCACTGTGGCTGCAATGAGAAACAAATACACCATTTAATTATCATGCTATATACAAGTTTATCTTCTGTGGGTTATGTAATAGTTGTATCCCGAATAGGAGGGAGTTAACTAACTTTTTTGTTGGTTATATCCCGACGCCGGAGGGATATGAGCAACAAAAATGTTAGTTAACTCCCGACTATGATATAGGCATATTTACTAATTTGTTCGATTGTTTGTTTTTACTGCCTTTATTACACATAACAGTTCAGTTTGGACTCAGGAGGGAGTTAACTAACATTTCCGTTGGTTATATCTCGCAAAAGAACAATAGAAAAGGTCACGTGGTGGAGTATAAATATCTTTATGGATGTATAGAGAGATTGTCCTTTTTGTGCTCAGTGATTACACTGAGGTTAGAGAAATATCCAAGTATTCCACAAAGGTGCACATGGACTCCAAACTTTATCTTGTCATAATGCCTCGGGAATACGGTAACAGTGAAATTCATTGACTTGGAAATCAATCTCTAGCTAACCTCCATATGACGTCATGTGAATCCAGGACTCTCATTGGTTGAGGGACTGCCTTAGCCAATGGGAGTCCTGTGTTCACATGACATCACCTGGTAGTCCGACAAACTACATCACGACGAGAGTCTATCGGCGTGCTTGCAAATGACAGCAATATTTCGGTCTAATCACATGGAGTTTAGCTTCCAAGTCTCAGAGATTAGTTTCCAAGTCAATAAATTTCACTGTAAAAGCTGAGCATCTGGACAGCAACATTGATGTTGAGATAGTTAATCAATTCAATTCAAATTTGTGAGAAAATCTAAATCATCAAGATCATTATAATGTTCTAGATTTTATAACAGGCATCATAATCCCCAACATACACCAACAATTACTAGGTTATGTCCAAATTGCAACTTAAGTAAAACATACGCGATAAATAGTCATACAGCTGCACAACATTAGTAACTTGATGTAAGATGCTTGTTTTATGAATTGACTGTTGAAAGACATTACCCGGCCTGAGTGCTTGTCTGTTGGTAGTGCATTAAAAATAACACTATACTTATATTTATAAACAATATACAAAACATACTTGGCACTGCATTTTGCCTGTGGACAATTTAACTTCTCCACTACAGCCACCCTTGGTTTAAGGTCAAAGTGGTATTATAATGGCTTTTACACCTTTTGGTTAAAGTATATATTATGTAGGTACATATTGGGACTAAACTTTAGTGGCCTCCATTATAGTTTTTACAACCAGCATATGAACATATTTTGAAGCTATAGAGTCTTTTCACTAAGCAGCCCTGTATTCAGCCAGACATAAGTCTGTCCTCTCCTCTTATTACTCAGACATAGTAGATCATAGCTGATTCCATAGATATAATTTTCTCAGGGAAATAACAGAAATCAATTGAACGATAAGGCGTCAAATATACATTAAAATTCACTAAAAATACCGCTGCTAGGATGCACTTTGGTGAGAACTTTTTCAGCCAATAGAATGGCCGTATTCTGTCATAGCCACCTGGTGGCAATATAGAGAACCTTCCGTGAAAATCCACCTTTGAAACATTTAAAAGAACCTTGCTTTTAACACCAATCCAATGACCACAGAAAATGAAATCTCAATTTGAAATTTGCAATTTCGTACCATGACCACAATAAATATACTTGAACATTAGTTTTTGTACCAGTATGAGACGTGATTATTCTATACCTACGATTTAAACAGAGGATAACTCAAGTTGGCAACATGACTGACTTCCACCAATCACACAAGTCATAAGTCATCTGGGGGTGAATGATAACCCTCTTAATCCAACCCCAATCAACTTGTCTTTCACCCCTTGCCCCTTTTGACTGATTTCACCCATTTTACCCTGTAACTCTCTTAGTTTTATCAGAAGCAGCTTCTCTCTTTCTGCATCTATATTCTATCTTTCTCTCTCCAGCATTTCTGACATTCTGCATTTTCGAGGGCATCTTTTTTCCTGCACTTTCTCATCTTGCAGATCGTTTATCATCGGGTTTATTATCATCTTCAGTTTAGGAGAGAGTCATCCACCTTGCGTTACACCTGACACCAGTTGAGCTGAGTTTGGATTGGCCACAATTGAAGAAGGCTAAACGTTTCCTAAGCCATGGTGGGTTGGCCAATGGATTATGCTATAATGGTGATGCATTAATATACACCTGGTCCTCTCTATCAAGACAACTTCACTCAGACAAATTTGTCTGCATAACAATGTGATTTTGTTGGGGTTATTAATAACCACATATACCACTAGTTTGTTGTCTTAAGAGAATACTTAACTGAGGAATCCTAAGAGTGAACATTTGTGTGGCGAATTGAATATCTAGGTTGCTTTGAAAAATATATGGATTGGTCTCTTATAGGTTGTACAGCATTATATATATAATCTTTATTCATACACCATTGGTACAAAGTTTGAGTCATTTAATTATATCACATTTAAAAATTTACAATCGAAAAATTAATTAAATCATTGTAGGCAAAGAGTATTTAAAAGTTCAATTGTCTCATTTCTAGTAAGAATTTAATCAAATAGTCCATTGCTTATAGTCCAGACTGAAAGGGCGTTTTGCTCTGAGTCGATACCAAAGTTTCCACGGACTCTGGTCCCGCTTTAATTGATAGGATAACGAGTCTTTGCTGCCAGACTTAAGAAGTTATGTTGCATGGGAGATAGATAAATAGTTAAATCAGATCCAGGTACTTTCTCTGAGTGGACAGACCTATAAATCGCAGACAGAGACAATGGAACGGCTCCTATATATTTGTAGACTTGCAATAGGGTTGCTAAGAGGTGAGCATACAGTGAGGAGCCTTTTCAATCTTTGTTTCAACACTTTGTGTCTGCGAATTTCTGGCCATCCACAACAATTGCTTTGCCAATAACTTAGCATCATTAACCTTTTCTCATCCTATCTTTTGTGCATTTCTTCATAATTAGGCATTTCACCAGTCCTGGGAAACTTCAAAATCATTGCATGAAAGATATTTATCGTGAACGTTTTCCAGTTATTCAAAAATATTCTTGGAATATAAACATTTTAAGGTCATATCTAATCAATGGAAAAAGTATTAAACGAAACTTATTACTACGGACTTCCACAAGGTCACCCGCTATCTCCCACACATAGCTCCATAGATAAGCGGTGTAAGTCAGTAGTGGATGAACAACCAATGTATCAGAGTGGGCCATTAAGGAATTGCAAGCTGACTGGCAGAATACATTAGAGGAACATGGATCCCCCTCAACCTCTAAATTGTATACAGGTTCAGATGGAATTGTATGCATAACATTTGCAGCATGCTATGCCAGGAAGCCCAATGTGGATGAATAGGTACATTTATGTCCTCTGAATGAAATGGTTGATCTTGCTTTGAATCAGCATTTCATGTATTATATGGTCGTTTTGTATATTCGCTATGTAATTTTGAGTTTAGAGATTTTAAGAACTATACATGGCCAAATGTGCCATGTGCGTTTTCCATGAGAAGGATAAATGCATGGAAAACGCATGGTTTTTGCCTAATTAAAAATGAGGTGAAAACCATGCGTTTATCTAAACGCATGGAAAATACACATTGCACATTTGGCCATGTAGATATACTGTAATTAGTGATTGATTCATGCATGTGTTTTTCTCATATTGTGTCTCAATCCTTAAATCTCTCATAACTGATGCTACTTTAGAACAACAATTATTTGCACCAATGATCTCGCGAACATTGCTCTTATACTTCTGAAATATGTGAAATATTCATCAAGCCACATAAATTTCCAATCCACTTCAAACCGTTTTTTCTGATAATCTGACAATTATCAGGTCGGTTATTTTCAAAAAACGCTTTGATTAAAATTCAAGGGTCATTATGGCATGCATGACAGACCCAAGTGAATGACAACTAGGAAATTAGAAGCGAAATTCACCAAATGCAGAGGGAAAATAGCGACGCTTATTGGGCATAAAATATGGCGGCCATTGTTAGTAACTGCAATAAAACACAAGTCGGGCATAAATTGTGCCCAATTTAGACGACAATGATGCGTAGAGATGGGCCCTCCATTCACAGCAATTACAAGAAGGGGGTAATTACCCTCCGTGCGATATGGGTGTTCACTAGATACCCCTTCATTAGCGTCATTAAGTCGTTTGGGGGTTTTTATGCATGATCCACACAGGGCCAAATGAATCCGGCGCCATTTTGCAAAATGTCCAAGTGCTGCGTTGTCGTAAAATGAACGATGTTTACAGAGTAGTTACCACCAGAGCAAATGTGCAATAAATGAATAAATAAATGAATGAATGAATTTAGCGACATGTAGAGGTGACAAAAGACTTGTAACATAGTTGTGTGAGCCGTTTCTAGGAAATCAAAAATCATATTCAGTGACCTCCATTAAGGCTATACAAAAAATTGGTGCTTATTAGTCGATATTATTTATACTCCCCTACCTTTACAAAAAATTATCATAATATTTATGTTGGGGCCAGGATGACTTTTAAACATCGTGTTCGCTAGAGATGCACATTTCCTGATCATGACAAGTTGAATGCCCTCTGCCAAGGGGAAAGGAAATTCGATCCCTGGCAGAAAACAGGATCCAGTTGCAGGGCAGGGATCACAATAGGGGCAGAGGGAGACAATTGTTACCCCACCTGCGTCACCATGACAACAACAAAGCACCCGTCTCAGTTACCCCAATAATAAAGGTCACGTGCTCAAAGTTGCACATCCCCTAAACATCCCTTAACCCCCCCCCCCCCTCGTAAAGTAATACGTCTAAGGGATAAGGTTGCTGAAAAAAGGAATTTTTTTGCTTGGACAACAGCTCGACAAGACATTAATGTCCAAATCAAATCATTTTGCAAATTTTCTTCTTATTTTTATATAAATAAATAATATCTGGAATATATTCTGAATATGAGTGGCTTTCATCAGAGTGACCATTTTTCTATGTTTTCCTCTGACATCAAAAACATGTTTTCCAAAAAACACCAACCACCTAATTTCAAGGTCCAACACACTTTGTTATGGCAGACTACTTCCTTTTTTTTTTAAACAAATATCACATATTTCAGTCCAATATTCACGCCACCTGATGTTGCCTAATTTCCATAAACTCGAACTTTTTAATGACTGGCAGGTGTCATTATTTCTATTCTGTTGGTTTTCATTCATTTTTACCATGTTGATAGTTTTTATTCGTGTGTTGTAGTCTTGCTAATTTTGAGAATTAAGCAATGGTGGCAGATGTTGTAAATTACTGACATTTAAGTACAAATACAATATGGCTGACTTGTGTAATGCAATGAATTCAAAGGATCTTTTTACCAAGCGATGACATCACGTTCTTTAAATGGTTAAAAAAAAAATCAATTTATTCATTTCCAATTATTTTACTTACAATAGCCTGCACCCATGGGAAAAATAAAAGTAGCTACATAAACCTATTAAGGCTATTAAGGGCCCTGGGCACGTGCTGTTTGAACGATTCTGCACGTGCGCCACGTGGGATGACGTCATGACGCAGCCACGCCCCTAGTGACCGCAAAAGCAGTTAGAGGGCAGATACTGAAACTGGGGTAACAGAACCTTTTTCATTGGTATCAAATGACAATTATTTTGTTATCAGTCATGTTGACAATAAACTGACAGGTACGTGATACCTAGCAGATATGGAATTGCCAATAAAACGTGTTCTGCTTCATGTAAAAACCTTTATATTTCCTGGCATGAAGATATGAAGGCCATTTGCTTAAATCTTTCTTTGTTATTTGATTGACACAAGCGCTGCAAAAGATATCACTACAGCAGCCAAATTCTGTCATATTTTGGCCTTCATTAACACTTAGGTGTTTTCCAATTAGGCTAATTTGATATAGGCCCAGTTGGTATTCAAAATCTCAAAGCATATATGTCAAACATGAATGGCAGATTTTATTGACATACCATGTGTTCCATATTCCATGTATTTTGATGGAGTCCCATATCGTAAGATATTCATAATTTCAAAGACACGTGCAGTGGCCATGTTCATGCTAATTACGGAGCATATATCAAAGACATGGCTGATTATATTCAAAGCAAAAGACATGAGCTCAGTCAGCATGGCATGTCAGTGTTAATGGCCGCCCTAATGAGTTTTCCTGCAAACCATTTATCCTATTTCATGTTCCTGGTCAGAGAGATGAGCGGTTGTAAATTGAGAAACTCGAGTTCAAAGCTGGTCACTTCGTGCACCAGTGGTCAAGTAACACGCTTCACAGTGTCCAGGAATATCTCATGAAATATTCCACAAGGGGGCAGGCCATCCATCACCAATCGCCGCAAGGGGGCGCCATAAATAAGGCGAGTCTCGTGGGTTCTCGCGGGGAACACGTGTAGGGGGCGTGGCACGAGATTTGGCCAGACCGCGGGGGACCGGCTGAGTATTTCAACTCCTAGGAAGTTAGTCATGTTAGTCAGTTAGTTACTCACTGACTCAGGAAGTAGTCTATTAGGCCAAATGAAAAGGGGTGAAGCAGGAAATCCATCTCTTCGCCTTTTCCCTTTACCCTCGTGATTAAAATGCAAGGTGCCAATTCATCACTCATTATTATGTTATTGTCAGTTTTAAAGTTGTTTTCATCGCATTAACATTCAACGACATTTTTTGCAAATACTAAATTCTAAAAAAAACAGTCCATTTGTCAATTTCAGTGATCTAATAACAATGTAGCCTAACTGACAAATCGGATTATATCCTTGCCACAATCAGACTTCTGCTATCTACAGAACACAACCTAGTCCGACAAACTGCCTCACGACGAACGGCGTGTTTGCAAATGACAGCTATGTTTCGGTCTAAATACAACCATTTATATTCAATATAATTTATAGTAATTTGTGGTTACTCACTGTAAGTCCAAATAGGGGGCTCCACTTTCGTTGGGGTGTTCGTTGTGGAAAGGAAATCCCCAGGAGCCTCGTTCTGGCCCCGTGATGTCATCAGCAGACAAAAGCAGACGACAATATGCCGTCCCAATAAACACATTGTCCTGTGGAAACTCATTTCGCCGTTTTATCCCATTTTTGCTTCAATCAGTTCATTAATTAGGAAGGGCAATCAAAGTTCCGAAGGGACTTGTTCAATGAAGCCACCGATCTCCAGGGTCAACCGAATAACGTAGAACGAGGGTCCTCCTGATCCTGCCGGTAGGTGGCGTGTATGCCTGTGACGTCATCTGATATGTTTACGATTCTTCCCGTGTCCTCTCGTCCTTTCTCGCAGCCCACGCGAGTGTCCTCTGGCTAGTTTGGTTTGCTCTTCTGCAAAAACATAAGACAAACTGAGTATCATACGAGTAACGACCAGAGCCCTTGAGGCTGTCACAGTATTGTGCAGACTCTTCATAGACTGACATTTTGATGAACGGAGCAGACCTCAACTCATCCAATGTATGTGAACACTTGGTCTGTTTGTGTGCACTGCTCTTCAACTGACTCAATCATTCTTTTACTCTGTTTAAACTGCTGTTCTTGGTAGCTAATTACTTGGGTTTGTTTGTGGTAACAAAACAGTTAACAGTTAAACTCTAAAACAACTTGGTACTTAGCTAGAGTTAGCTGCCAACTATCATCAGGAGGCAAACGTAATGATAGCATGATCTTAGTGGGTCACAATATAAAACACATCCACCTCATGGGTGGGGTTTTTCACTGGCCTCTTCATGGGTACGACCAAGTGTATTGGAGATAGATATCTTCATTCAAAGGAACTCCTGGTGGGGCTTGCAACTCTGAATGTGAGCTTATTGGAGGAATCTATTGGACTCAAATATACTTCAGAAATTAAACCAGTTCTGTTTGAATACAAAGATTTTCATTTTTTCCTTTAGAAAGATGAAAGATGGCCGACCTTGAGACTAGACTTCCCTTCCGCCCCAAACTGAAACCCCCAGTGCTGTTCACTGCGGTTAACCCAGTTTTAGAAAGCAGAAAACCTCAAAAAGCTCCAAAAAGGCAGATAAGATTACACAAGGTCACAAAGAAGCTAGTTAAGGATCAGCATGACGTCACAATGCAGAGACAGGATCCAGCAATCACCATGGTAACGGGATCAGCTGGTGATCAGGTGGTCCTAGGGTGGTCAGGTGGGGAGGGGTGCGCAGGTGAGGAGACTTATGCACTCATTATGTCATGGCCTGGGGTGGGTGCATCTTACCAGCATTTACCCCATGCAATGCCACATGAAATGGCCTACCCCTTGCTCCTTCTCACCCTCTCTGCACACTGCCTCGTTTTGAAGTATTTACCCCTTCATTGTAGGGTGTTAATGTTCACCCCTGGTTGCTAGGCTGTCAGGAGTCAGTTGCTAAGCAAAGCCCTTCATGCAACCCCCATTGTGTCTGCTTGTTTACAAAATAAATGGCCCCATCTATCAAAGGCCATGCAAACTTCACAAGATATGCATACAGGTCCCCTGGCTGTACCTGTGTAGGTAGTGAGTAGGCCGGTAGTGGGTATAGGCCGGTAGTGGGCAGGCAGGTAGTAGGGTAGGCACTCAGGCAAGTAGTGGGTAGGACCTGGTATGCACAATGACAGAGACAGCTCCATTCATGATCGTAGGAGCATGTCATTACCACTCCTTTTATTAGTAGGAATATGTATAGTGGTGGGTGGGTGATTAGGGCTTTACGTCCTGTATTGCTGCACCAGTTGGGCTAATTAGAACAGGCAGAGACCATGGCAATGAGACGAAAGGATGAAACAGCCATCCAACTTAGGTTCGACCGGGAATCGAACGACCCAGCGGTTGGAAACCCAGAGCGCTACCTCTGAGCTAGGCCCCCACCCCAGGAATATGTATTGTGACTCCATGGTAGGAACAAGATTCACACAAGAAATCTTATCACTTAATTAAAGCTCACAATGTTATTAAACTGGTTTTCATTAATTGAACTGTTTTTCCCTGTTGTAGGCCATAGTGGTCCCTTGTTAGCTCTTACTTCTAGCTGAGCAAATTAACATTTAAACCTCCTCACTGTATTGCTGTTGTTGAATATTGTTTTTTCTTTCCTCTTTTCTCTCACTTTCCCCAGGTAAACAACACCGGAAAAATTCTGCCTAAACAATTCTGGGGAAGAGATCTGCTCAGAACTCTCACAGCATTTGAAACCAAAGGCATTTGCAGTGCACGCCATCAACACAACAGGCTAAGGACAAAGTGGGCTCATGGAGCCTCTTCTGGCGGCCACATCACTACTATGGCAATCTCTGATACTATCATTCTCTACTATGTACCATTGTGACGTCAGTAATGATGTCACCTTCCTGCAAAGTCTTGAAGCCGAATGTGTTCTGAATCAAGAGGTTTAAAGTTCTCTTAAAATGGCAAGGCATGGATCATTTGGAGCACATATATGCCAAATAAATTGGATAGCTGTCTAGCTGTCTATCTGTCTGTCCATTTGCCTGTCAAACCCACTAACCATGGACTAGTTGGAGCATTATGACGCAATTGACCTCCCCCTGGGAGCCACTTATTGGCTGCATCTCCGGGGAGTGACTTATTGCTTTAAAATGGCGGAACGATATGCTGATCAATTTGAAAGGCAAAAAAGGCGCATAACTCTGGCAAAAAAGTTGACATGCAGTGATGACAAGAGTCTGCCACCAGAGAGATTGAATGGCTCCCCCTGGCTGCAAATATTCTCTAATGATTCTTTGGAATTTCTGAAATTTACGCCGCGTTAGCTGCAGTGTATAAGAGCGACCTCCCTCTGACTGAATGATGGGCTTAAGGCAGAAAGGTGAAAACTGAAGCTTTGTTGGCGATAAAGTAGCCCCAAATATATGCTCTATAAAATAGCCATAGATATATGCACTAACAAGTATCCCTACATAGATATATGCACTAATAAGTATCCCTAGATATATGAAATAGCCATAGATATATGCACTATCAAGTATCCCTAGATATATATGCACTTTGGGTACTTTCAATGGATCTGTCCCCAAGCTTTCTACTTCTTTTTATACATATTTCTTGCATTGTGAACTGAAGTCTTATAGAATAGCACAGAGAAAAGTTCAGATCTGAAGTTATTTTCTATGGACTTCCTCATCAGCCACAAACTGTGTATCTTCTGCTCTTAGATAAGATATACCTGCATTCTAGTTTCTTTAGTCTATCTTCCCCTCCAAGTCTCTGTGTCTGTTCCTCTGCTTTTCTGTCTGTAATACAATTTCTTCATGGTATCTAGTTCTCTTCGTCTCCGTCTAATTACCCTCTTCCTGAACAATCTAAATACAGCCAGGTCCCTGTCTTGTCCGTTTTTCCTGTCTGTCTGTCTGTCTGTCTGTCTGTCTCTAATCTCTCATTCTCCTCTCTTCTGCTGATGACAGATACATCAACCTCCCTTACAACAAACAGATTGCGTCAGAGGAAAGAATTAAGACAAGTCGTTGACAGGTGACGTCACCAGAAATTTGTTGTTGACAGGGAACAACTCAAAACGTTCGAAAAACAGGATTTCACAAGAATTCTTTGAGTGGTTAGACAAACTTACGGTGCAATATACTTTGCTCAACTTGTGCTGGCTGGCATACAAATGTATATAATCATCAGACCACTTCAAGTTTGAGTCTTTTGACCCCATTAGTCAATGGGCAACTATTTACAGGACCAATTTTACACTGCATGGAGGAAACAATCCACATTAGCATACATACATATTCTTTCTTTCCATGGCACAGCTCATACCATTTGATGATAAGATTGCTCTTCCATGGACCATATGCTAATAGTTCTGATAGATATTGCCCTTTTCTTTCTTTCTCTCTTACTTTCTGTCTTTTCTTTCCTTCTTTCTTTCTTTCTTTCTTTCTTTCCACAGCACACCTAATGAAGCTATCCTTCCCACTCTTGCCCCACATAATGCTTGGCTCATCACTCACTGGTTCTATGCCGAGAAGTCTTTTGAGTTTCAGGGAAGAGAAAGAGAAATGACCTCCCGGGGTTAATCACGAAACTCCCCTCCATCCCTCATCATGCTCTCTCTCCTCAGCAGCTGAAAAAGATGCGGACCTCTCTGACCTCCCCCTTTCCTCCAACGAATTAATGTAACAGGAGTATTAAGTTATGAAATGAAAGAGAGGTGCCAGTCCCTATGAAATGGATGCTGATCTGGTCTGGGAAAAGACCACAGATCTTACAACTGGAAGTCTCACTTTGTTATTTGCATTAGACTGACATTGTTGGAAGGAAAAATGTATAACAGAGAAGGAAACACTATCACAATTGGCACAGTCAGATCAATGGACAATCCTCTCTAAGCGGCAGATATTTTGAAGTAAGAGTTTTCAAGCAAAACTAATTGAAAAGAAACTGCTCACGTACACAGTATACTTCAGTTAAGCATTCACTCCATTGTGACTACAAGACTTACGTCGAGGAAACGCCCCGAGCCCTGTTACTATGGAAACCGTCTTTTAGCCCAACTAGAAGACCTGACCCTTGACCCGGAAGTCATCTCGCAGTGCCCTCTAATCAACCTATACCTCAACGCCCTCTGTTATCAAGGGCTAGAATCAGCGTTAATTTGTCAAGTCTGTTTATCTCGACCAAACAATTATTCAGGGTGCATTATGGGATATGGTGAGTGAGCAGAAGGACATTAGAGGGCGCTGCTGTGTAAGAACGGAAGTAGAGGGAGCCACATACATCATCTCGTAAGTTCTGGTCTTTAGTGAAGAAATACTCGGTCCATTAGTGAAGTATTTTGTTGACTGCTTCAGACACGTGTTGCAACTCCTCTTTCCATAGTAGTAAATCAGAATTTGTGGTATTTTTCAGCTCGCTGATTTCTTAACTTTAACTTTCTGCGCTTAAATGAGCAATCGAACTGTTGTTTACAAGAGACAAGAGACTTCGGTCTATTTGTCAACAGTTGTATTGGTTATTCAGAGAATAATACATGCTTGAGCAGTTGAACTAATGTTTAACAGGTAAAGTCTATAAGAGAAGTAATTGACCTGGACAGACTGCACTTTCCAGATGCACACTTTGGTTACATAGCCTTTCTCCTGCAAATCATATCATCGTGTGTGGGATGGGTTGAGGAGAGTGTACCTCAAAGTACTGTACTTTCTCCTGTGGTTCTAAGTTGAGGTGAAATACAATAAAACCTTATAAACTGAAATCTTTCTGATCCTGACTTGGCCATTTTAAATATGATGACTTACAACACATTTTTTATCAGGCAAATTCAATTGGCATATGTACTAATTTCAATTAGTTCCTTTTTACCCCAGTTTTGAATGAAAAGCTGTGTACAATTAATGTTCTAAGCCAATTGCAATTATCAATTTGAATTGAAAGAGGCTCTGTTGCAAATTGCAAATGAAAACATATGATCCGTGCGATCTATCCCAAATTCCAATACAGATTGACTTACATATAAAGCTCTTACTCATGAAGTGGCCGCAATGGTGAGTTAGTCTTACTGTGGGGGTTCTGTAGATGTCCTGTATGTTGAGCAATTAGCCCCTAATCTTTCCTGACACCTGCAGGACGAGTGTCAGCCTGCAGGACACGCATGACTGACTCCTGCACGGCCATTTAGCAAATACACATGTGTGTCAGACACGGGAGATGCTTGTATACATTTCGGGCATACTGGGGTAACATGGGGTAAGCTGACACCAGGGGGCACTGCGGGGGTGGGGTATCTGTGGGGTATCACCCTTGTACTGTTATCTCCCTTTAAGAGATGTTTTGAGAGGGCAAAAAATGAGATGAAATACAGTTGATAGCTTTTATAAATCGTTATATTACAACACTTTGAAGGAATTAATTTGAAGGAACACACATGTAGTTATTGCTTTGGTAAAAATGATAGTCATTAATTGGCTGGGTTCAAGGAAATATTTACAAAAACTACGATGTAATGCAATTCACGAAAGAACAGTTCAACTGCATACGTGGTGTTTAAGTAACTTTATACTCCACCACGTGAGCTTTTCTATTGTTCTTTTGAGGGGATATAACCAACGAAAATGTTAGTTGACTCCCTCCTGAATGCAAACTGAACTTGCCTTGCATAATAAAGCCAGTAAAAACAAAACAATCAAACAAATGAGCAAATATGCCCAATGGAATATAAGTTAGTTATATCCTTCATAGTCGGCGGAGGGATATAACAGAAATGTTCTTTAACTCCCTCCTATTCTGGATACAACTAAATACACATAAGCCATGTTCAGTTGATTAAGTGCGTTTAGGGTGCTCTTCTGTGGATTGTTAAATAGAGTATTTTCACTGAGCAGTCCTGAATTCAGCAGGACATAAGTCTTTCCTCTCCTCGTATTAATCATTTAGCTTTTCAGACATAGTAGGTAATAATCAACTGATTCCATCAATATAATTTTCTTTGGGAAATAACTGAAATCGCATCAACAATAAGATGTCAAATATACATTAAAATGCACTAAAAAATACTGCTGCTAGGATGCACTTTGCTTCAGCCAATCAGAATCAAGGGCGGGAACTTTTTCAGCCAATAGAATTGCAGTATTCTGTCGTAGCCACCTGGTGGAAATACAGGGAATCTTCCGTGAAAATCCAGTATTGATTAAACCGAGGAGAGAGATATTCAACCTTTAAGCTCTTTCTCATCTGGTATTAATGAAGAAGATAAGGTAGAGCAGCTTGGGTGTCCTTAATTGCAAGGTTGGTTGAGCATAAATCCAAACAATCAATTCAATACCAACCACAAGACAGGCAAGGGGAACCAATCCCCAACCAATCCTCCTGGGTGTCAATATGGCAGCTATCTCGGCTTCTGGGGTCACGGCGAGAGGGCGCTTGTCAGTCACATGTCAACACTTGGCGGCCATCTTGGATCTGCGTGGTTCACCTCACGAAACCTCGTTGGGTTCCGTGAAATAAATTCGGGTTATCGGGGGGAGAGAGATCAACAGACTATCTGCTGCAGACTGCCAGCTGAATGCCTGCTAAATGACTGCTCTGGCTGGGAACTGCCACTCAGTCACTTTGCAGTCAGTCATTTTGCTCCACAGAGTTCTGACAGAGTCAGCCAATGTGAAGTGATAACTTAATCTTTAGTGCATGGAATCAGCATTTTGCTCAAGTTACAGCTATGGGTCTATCAACTGACATAAGTCAGACTGCATTGAATAACTTCATCATTTTATGCATTGCCTCAATGTTGCTGGTATGTAGTGTACTGAGCTGCTATGGCCATTTGCCAGTGGCAGATATAATGATGAGCTAAGGTTTTGAATTTTCAGTGTGTTTCAGTTTGGGTAGATTCTTTCACCTGAAGTCAATGTCCAACGCCAATGACTTCCCCTTTTTACTTCTGAATGAAAAAAGTTGAGAAAAAAACAACAAAACAAGGACTTTCAATGTAACAGAATACCTCTATAACAGGAGGAAGCACGGATCCCTGTGTCAGCAAATGTGGTATTGTCATCACTTGCATATACCATGGGGTCTCTCGTGACTCATGGCATCCATGCATATACAATGCAGTGGGTAAAATATGCAAGGGCAATCCTTAGAATACATAAATTTCCCACAAAACATTTCTTACATAGATCCAGCAGACCTTACCTGCCCTTTAGCTCCCTTAACAGCAATTAGCATAAGTGTGGGGCCAGTGGATCTCCTTGCATAGCAGCGTGTTGAGTTGTGCTCTTACTATGTCAGCGAGTGTTGAAGAATCTGGCGAACGGAGTCATGTTCGCAGTCACAGAGTCATTAGAAGGGCCAGGATGAAAAGGCATCAACAATAGACAGGTGTAAGACAAGGGGGTGGGGTGTGGGGGTATGCCCCTGGCCTGCTTGGGTGGCTAATTGACAAAACAACTACCTTCAACATCACCAGGTGCATGCAAGTATTGCACACATGCAGCATTATGGAGACAGGTATCAGCCTGACCACTCTTCACTATAACAATTATAATCGCTAACTTTAATCAAACTTGCATGACAAAAGAGTCCAATAACTCATTTGCAGCTGTAGCTAAGCAAGGTTTTAATAAATGCAAATTTATTGGGTGTTGTCTGTTATCCTCATGAACGAGCTCAACCATCTATTACAATTACAACCTTTGGCAGGCCTGAACTAACATGAGTCTTTCTCAGGTTCCGGGAGAGTATACATGAACTAGATCATTCAAGCGTGTATTATGTTCCTGGAGGCAGAAGTAATAATTAATAGCCATATTATCAGGAAAATATAAAATCCTCATTCCTCTTTTAATACAAAATGTGCATGCACTTCCAATGTCGAAAAGCCCAACAGGAATGCTGCTTCATTCAGTTATCTCATGGAGTCACCAACCAGGGTCAGTGTTTTTTTTACAATATCTGACAGAGACGATAGGAACCCAGTGACATGCTGTGTAACCCTTCCTAAAATTCTTGTTTACTTTTATCGTGGATGACATGTTATTAAATGGTTATCTTGGCCATCAATCTTCAAGTGTCATCCACAGACCAACACAAACAGAAGCGTCTCCCACCCCAAGAAATGTCTGACTCCATGTCCTGTCACGAAGGCTGAATGTTTTGCTTTTGATGGGCAGGGGGACAGGACACCTGTTGGTCGTGTCACAACAAGCAATTGTGAAAGTGAAACTAGATACCGAAAGTAGGACCACGTGTCCATCAATGTGCATTGCAGCCTTCTGCAAAGGAGAGTTCTATTGTTAGCACGTGATGGGATGCCATCTGTCGGGGACAAAATGAAGCAAATGTGTTGAATAACAAAAAAGATCAAGTTACTAATAGACCAGAGGTGGTCACCAGGGATTAGTGAGATAAGGCTGCAAATTCCATGTTTGTTTTGGGAGGCCTTAACCTCTGTTTTTGACCTGATCAAACATGAACTTTTGTAGCAATCCAATAAATCAAGATTACTCACATACATTTATATCTAGCAATTTACATCAATCATATTTATCAGTATATCAAATAATACACCACTTAAGCTCAATTAAACCGAATCCAATCCTTCATTTGCACTGATCCATTCATTAAACCAGTCAGTCTCAACTCCTCAACTCACAATAACTCCAGCCTTGCATGTCTGGGGCAATTTTGAAACAGATAAAATCTGAATAATAACACACTCTGAAAAATAATTACCCCCCTCAAGAGATAATAAAGTCCTCCTCTGGCCATATCGGGGCAGTAAATTTGCACTTTTGCGTGTCATGACCCATCAGTCCCAATTAAGCATAATGTGAATACATGGAGGGCTTTCATAATGCAACAAACTCTTTCTCTCTCTCTTTCTCACACACAATCTTGGGCTATTCCATTTCAACTATGAGCAAGTGCATGAGTGCTCATCTTCTTTGAATATGCTGGTAAAACCTGTTGGTTTGGAATAAAGTCATACTCACATATGCTCGCATGCAAAATATGATTTAATTCCAGTCAATAGAGTCTTTTCACTAAACAGCAGCTGGACATAAGTCTTTCATCCCTTCTTATTACTCGTTTTGCTTCCCAGACATAGTAGGTCATAACTAACTGATTCCGTAAATATAATTTTCGTAGAGAAAAGGCAGAAATCCACTGAATGATAAGATGTCAAATATACATTAAATGCACAAAAAATACTGCTGCTAGGATGCACTTTGCTTTAGCCAATCACAATCAAGGGCGGGAACTTTTTCAGCCAATAGAATTGCAGTATTCTGTCTTAGCCACCTGGTGGAATTATAGTGAATCTTCCGTGAAAATCCACTATTATATATCTGCCCAACTCCAAAGGGGAGAATGAGGAAATGTCTTCAACTCTTTATTTTCCTGATGTCATCACCACCCTACCCTCGATATCTTGTTGCCTTGTATTATATATTCCGTATTTTTGATTGATTAAACATTTTTCTTTTTTCTGGAGGGCATCCACCCTATGGGTTACTGTATATTGTTATACTCGGGTGTACCCCCATTACCAGTCAGTTTTGTGATATTCCTGCAGTATGTAACACTAAGTTGTAAAATTGTATTTGCGGAGATTGGTGAAAATAAATGAACTAAGAAAAAAAACTCAAAAAGAGCATACTATTGAGAGCTGCATTGGCCTGATCATAAAACTGGCTATATCATGATTCCATGCAGCCTGGATTTGGAGTCGAACCCAGGCCCAACAAGAACAGAGCAGGACATCAACAGTTGGACCACCCATCTGCCAAACAATACAAATGTGACTAACCAACAATTTAAAAAAAAAATCATCAACAAAAAAAACGTCCCAAATAACAACTCTTCATAAATCATGCATAATTGAGCATTTCACGGAGTAACAGGAAAAAACTACTGTTGGTTTTACTCCCGACAGGCACATCAGGAAAATGGCGCCTGGATACGGTCGAGTGATTTCATGAAACAATAATTGCCATGACAACTTAAAAGTGAGTCATGCGTGCAGGAGCAACTGGTCTCTATTTCATTGTGTTCTATGATGTCCCTTATTCCAATTTTAAGTTTTTTTAAAAAAGGGTGGATTTCTTTGTGAGCATTGCTTTGGTCCCATTTATTGACATGTGATCAGTCATGATGAATGACATTTTTATCATGTCCTTGATCTGAGCCAAACTGCTGAGGCCACCATAGGAGTGCCCCATTTTGTAAAACTTTTTTCAGATTTTTTTTTCCCCTCCTAAATTCCCAGCATTCTACTTTGCCCCAAAATCCGCATCTGCTGGGACAAGCTTCCTGTCATGTGACCTGCCATCACGTGACGTCCCCACCATTTAAGGGAGAAAATAAAACGCAAAAAATTAATGCATCTGTCCATCAAAACTTAGTCTGTAATTTAGTCGTCTTGGATTGAACCTATTCAAATTGAACAATGGACAAAGAAGCGATTGTTCCAGCCCATGTGATCAATTATGCTCTGTCAAGAATATTTTATAGGGGAGCAGATGAAAAAAATCTTAAAAGTTTCAGTCCATGTGTAACCCGTAACCCCCCCCCCCCCCCCCCCTCCCTTTGAAACGATTCACCTCTAAGGGACCTTTCATATCGCAAAATTTTAGCATAACAATAAATCATGTACTACTTGTAATTTGTCATATTTATGATGGCATTTACCACAACAATCATGGTCATTTTGACCACATTACTAATATTTACCAATGACTAATGATGCGTAATTTTATCGCGCGTACACATGACGCGTACTTGACGTGGAATCACGCAACAGTCCCATCATTCAGGTGACGAAGAATCCATGACTCAAATTAACAAGGACTGGTCAGAGGATCACCGGGCTATTTAATGCACTTGAAACAATTGCAGAAATCAGAGATAGTGAAATGTCAACAGTGGTACTTGTTTCACATGAGATACTATTACTAATAATACATATAGGCCTAATTCGTGTATACCTGGACCTGTGTAAGGTGTCCCTGGCAAGATAGAGTGACCTGAGTCCTCAATAACAGTTGATTAATAATGTGAGGTTTGCATTTGCTCTTTGTAGAAGATAGCAAAACAAATTACAATGACCTTTTAGGAAGTCCTTCACACATTTACTCTGATGTTGGGAACAATTTTAGCTTCCACATCAATTTTGACTTGCGTGAAAAGCACATTGTGTAACTAAACAAGGTGCTCAGATTACTCCTTGGCCCATCTCCTATGACTATGCCTGCCTCAGGACCCTCATCACCCACCCAATCAGCCGAAGATGCTCGTTTAGTAGAACAGCAGAAGGCTAAACTAACCGATCACTAGAATTTATGGGGTCAAGTGATCATTTAGTAGACATTTCCCAGGGATTAATGTTGCTAGGTAACTGGCCCCACGTGGACTGTGCCTTTACCTTGATTGCACACAAGTGACTAAGCCATTAACACCAGTCCACTAATTGAAAAAGACACACCAGTCCACTAACTGCTACACACACTAGTCACTAACTGAACTAACTGGCCCAGGCAGTTAAGTGGAGAAGCTGACATGCTGAAGGTCAGAACTGACAAACTGACAATTTTCTCTCTCACAGTAAAAGCTCTCAAGAATTGTGCAACCTGTGTCATACCAAAACACTTAATTAGTCCCCGAAGCATACATAGTGGGCAACTTCCTGATTTTGAAACAGAGCTCTGATTAAACTCTACTCCTGAATTCCTCATGCCAGCTTTTGACTGCAGAAGTATTCAATCCATTCATTCACATTCACAATAGCCTGTTCAGCAACTGTTTCATCAGTTTACAAAATTTATCACACTTCTAGCTACATATTAGTAACACCATATTCAACATTGAGCCTTCTATAACGAGATTTAACACGTCATCACACCTCTCTTGATAGTATTCCTGCAATCCTTTAGGAGGTCAACTTGCACCTTATCTGCCCTTCTCATGCAAACCTTCATATTCCCAGATGACCTGATTAATCTTTTCGCACCTTCCCATCATGCATTTCCCCATCCTGTCTGAGGTGCTAATAAGAAGGAAAGATGCCCTCTCGAGGTCCTGTTGACATAAAGGACCTCAGAATGATGACCTCAGAGGCTGTGGGAGTGCCCTTAGGACCTTAGATGACATGCAAGATAGTGTTTCCAATGCTCCTAAAACATATCTGCAGCAATATTTCACATGACCAGTTATTATATATAATTCATACATAGCAAACTTTAACTGTAACCACTTGTACCTGCCATGGCAAACTCATCTGGAACCAAAATAAGCCTAACCTGGCTGCACTAATCTAAAAACCTGATTACTGAAAACTGACGAATTTGGAGATCCTACATCAAATATCATTGCAACTAATCTAATCCAGGTTCATGACTATATTGACCAGCCTAATCTCAAGATAGACTACGTGTGTCTCTTTGGCTGACCTAAATTAGTGACATGTTATCGTGAAACTAAAGTAGTGGATCCACTTACCAATTAAGTCCAATCAATAAAGACTGACCTCTGGTCACTTATTCTGATTAAGCACCTTGTTAATGTTTCTTTGATGACTTTGGGTGACATGGTATTGGGTTTTCATTAACCTGAGCTGACATTGATCTAATCATCCAATTTATGTATTTATTACTATGTTCGTGTACTCAAGGATCAACATAGTTGCTAAGACCAGATGTATTTGAGAACTTCTACGAAGGTCAGACCTTGGAGAAATTAGATCTTGGAGAAATTATACTTACACTTACAGACAAGACATTCTTTGTGAACTAAATTTCAAAAGTACATAGTTCGTATTAGACGTACATTTGGTGTTCTATGCTGGAAAAATAAAGACCCCACTTATTGGGTAAATATATCAGTAAGACTGGAATGGATGCCTGATCACCTCATCATTACTTCTGCTGCTCAAAGATATTTCTTCATACAAACTCAGAGCCAGAGTATAGTATAGCAGCAATGAGACAATAACATACAGAAAGTCTTGGGTAACTGCAGAGACAAACTTTAAAACAACTGAGTTGCCATATAACACCCTTGCTGAGACTCTTTTTTGTAAGAAGTTTTTTCTCTCCATCCCCTTCATTACATGATGTGGGATTCTAGTTACACTTTCTTTATTTGGTAAACACTGAAGTGGACTCTGCCCTTCACAAGGGCTCGATGACACCCCAACAGCAGATGCCTTCAATAGTGCATTGGGTACTTTAAAGGTGATGACCTTGACATTCTTTCCAAGGTCAAACTTCAAACTTTCGCCATGGGAACGGAAGTACAGAGTGATCTTCCAAGAGAGTCCTATACCACCAGGGACTTTCGATAAAACAGTTTGCCTTGTGTATACAGACACTGTTGCATGGGTTAACTCGAAACCACCCAAGCAGAAGTTATATGGATTCTCCTATCATTTGGCATTGTCAAGTATTGTTAATAGTTTATCAATAGCTACAAACAAGACATAATTACATCATTCTGGTCTTAATTGCCTCATTTGGCAAAAGGAAGCATTTGGAATGGAGAATCGATGCAAGACTTACAGGTGAAATCAGGTATTAACGGGCCATTAGGAAGAATAATAATAAATAAAATATATGATAAATGACAGCTGTAGGAGAGTTATCTGTAATTCAGGGCTCCCCAAGTTCCTATAGCAACGATTTGGCATAGAGACACAATAGACAACACACCAATACAGAACAATGCTTGGAACTCGTGATGTCACAATATGGAACGACAAGAACAATCTAAGAACATATAGAACAAATGGCAGCCAAAAAAAATCAAACCAAAAAAAAGTAAGAAAGAAAAAAAAACAGCATGATAATCCTGAACATGAGCAGCCTAGAAACCCTTGCCCAGAAATATGCATTGATATACCCAGGCCATAAAGCAATTAGTTGAGGGTAAAACAGAAAACCCTTGAGGTATATCGCATCTGCCCCTGATGATTGGGGCTGGGGGTTTCCAGGGAAATGAGAGAAAATCATTTGTCTGCGCAAAAAAGTACCAAAAATTCACCTAATTGAATAATTACCTTTTATTGTTCTACTTGTTTTTCGACTACAATGACTTAGGATAGGTTTTATGTTATGCTTTGATTCGTGGAGCCAATATTATGTATATTATAAATATGCAGTATTGTGTCAGACAGGATTACGGTTTAAAGGTCAGCGTAATGACAAGACTCCAAAGGCAGACGTAATGATGAAATGAGCTTTTCTTCTTTGAGTTTGGACAGAGTTGAGTTTGGACAGAGTTTGGACAGACCATGGAGCCACCAGAAATGGTGGCTCCATGGACAGACATGGTGTCAATTCCAAAACTGTAAATTTATTAATGTGCAGAGAGTGCCTTAACCACTAGGGCACTAAGTTGTCACATGATGTGACGTCACTAACATGTATCTCATCCCCTGTGTATAGTACTGTCTCTATTTCCTCCACTGACCAGTTCATTGGCAGTGATACCATGGTAATATTGCCTACAACAATTCCTTATTAGGTCAGGAATCTAACCTGGGACCACCAGAATAACACAAAGCACACTGACTTCAAGATTAAAACATCAAGATACAAAATACACAATGACAGTTGACTGGCTTCACAACAATGTAGAATAAGAAGGGGACATTTTCTGCTTGGAAGACAACACCCTGTTCATTGCTCCACAGCACCCCCAGCCCCTCCCATCCACCCCCAGCGAGACTTGAGCACCCCTCGTCACCCTCGCATGGCTAGCATCAAACCAGGGTGCTAAGATTGTGTTTTGACATCTGTATTTATGAGCAGAAATAAGTGGATATTGGCTGAAAGTTAATACTTAAAATTCCCTCCAAGAGTTAAAAGGGTCGAGGCTCATATATCAAATTGCTATTGGAAACATTGAGCATTAGCACCGAGGTCAAGTGAAGGTCAAAAAGCTCTTGTGTTCAAAGGAAATAGGCAGAATCAAAAGAAATATGAATTCCGATGTTAGTAATAATATTTGTGAACTGCATTGATGTATGAATGTTCATGGTTGGCATCACAACATGCGTGGGGGAGGTGTTTTCATTTACATGTCACTGTTCTTGTTAAATGTTAGCTTGGGTTTCATTAACACATTTAAGAAAACAGAAATTACTGCAATGTTTTTGATAAGTATATCTTGATGTCATCCCATTTGGCCATTGCTTCATTTGTGCAAATTTCTTTCACCAAAGACGTAAGATCATACGTCAAGTTGCAAAGATTTAACGCTCTATATTAAATACGTCTATGCATGGACCAGGCTTCTATTTGAGTCAGGGCTTGATCGACACAAGGACTTCAAAGTCCTTGCTTGAAATCAATGAGGTTGCCAAAGGTAAGATTGTGACTGATCACCTAATTGGTATACCCACAATGTCCATTTTGCAGATTCACAATATACTTTGCTTTCGTTGGACCCGGCTTTTAATCGAGAATGAGCCATCAATGAGCCTTGAGCCTTGGGCATGCTTCACTTGAGTCTTGAGGTTCACCAGAGAACAACCACAGTCTCCATCCCTTCCAAGAAATGCCAGGCAGGTGCAATGAAACTAAAGACTTCCATTAGAGCCCATCAGCTAGGAATTCATTGGCCACAAACTAACATTTAATACATTAAAAGCAGTATAATCCCTTAATACAAACCCAACAGCTGTAGTCTGACCTGTGACGCTAGCTACTTAAGGGTTAGATGTATAAGCTCATAAAAAATTCAGAAGCATTTCACCCCCCTTCCCCCTCCACAAAATAAAAAGGCGAAAGAAATACAAGTCAAGTACAGGACCCAAGCTGGATGATGGATGCCAAGTGGAATCTCTCTGCCTAATTCAATTACAAACCTCCCCATCTAAAGTATAGCAGGTGTCAAAATTAACGCCTGAGGAAATCTTCTCTCATTGCAGTAGCATAAGGCTTACGTGACATAAGGAGAAGTGGAGCCGTCTCTGGTGCAGAATTAGACCTTATTTTTTTCAGTATATTAAGTTGCTACATACTCCATATGATGTCATAAATAAGTCTGAGAAGTATCGGCTAGGCCCCCTGTCACATTCTCAGATAGAAACGCGCCCAGAGGCAGGCAGATAATAATTGAATAAACTGTGACATGTGACAGGTGTTTGTTTTTAGGTCTGACTGCTGAAAGACCACTTTATTTGGTGCTCAGAAAAATATCAATTGAAATAAACAAAGCTCATTTCTGTCAGCGAAAAGCTTTTAGCTTGTGTTGTATTGTTATTTTATTTCACCACCGACTTTAAATAAAATTTTATCTTATCTTATCTTATCATGTGCGTAACAACAATTTGGTCATAATTCAGGTGAAGACAATGTTATTAGCTCACCTTTTCAATGTAGACTTTTTGGAGGCAGCCAAGTGTGAAGTGTCACCAAAGACTCCCAATGTAAATCCAATTGCCCATGAAGCACCACCATAAAGTGTTTACTATCCAAATCACTCAGTTGTAATTCTTGTGAATCTTCTTTTTATTTAAGTGATTTTCATCCCACAGGTATTCCAAGAACTTTTTCTTATCTGACTTGATCCATTATCCGCTCATCTGATCCCTCGTTATCTCCTGTTATCTCTTGTTATCCACTGGATCAGCAGCAGCACCAGAAAGGGCCAGAGCACATCCCTCTGCCACCAGACTCTGCCAGCTGAATCTGCCAACTGCCTCAGCTCCATTGCCTAGTGCCTGTCAGCTCCGTCAGGGGGCGTGGCCTCCACTAGGGGGCGGTTCTAACGCCAGGGGGCGTGGTTCTCTTGCTCAGTCATGTGACGAGTCTGAGGACCTGGCACCCTCCAACTAATTACTCCCTTCCTCAAGGGGACTCTCTTACTCCTATTCTTACTCACTTTCTTCCTTTCTTTTTCTGTTTACCATAGCATGTCTTTCTCTGTCAGTCCAGTCTGTCAGTCCTGTGGCCTGTGGGTCAGTCATGTTGGTCAGTCCTGTTGGTCAGTCCTGTCTGTCAGTCCTGTCTGTCGGTCCAGTCTGTCGGTCCAGTCTGTCAGTCATGTGGGTCAGTCCTGTCTGTCAATCGAGTGGGTCAGTCCTGTCTGTCAGTCATGTGGGTCAGTCCTGTGGGTCAGTCCTATCTGTCAGTCCTGTCTGTCGGTCCAGTCTGTCGGTCCAGTCTGTCAGTCATGTGGGTCAGTCCTGTCTGTCAGTCGTGTGGGTCAGTCCTGTCTGTCAGTCTGGTCCGTCAGTCCTGTGGGTCAGTCCAGTCTGTCAGTCCTGTCTGTCAGTCCTTTCTGTTACTTTAATGACATTGTGTCCGTCTTTCTGTTGCACTGTCTATCTGTTAGTCACTTTGTCTTTGTAGGTCTCCTATTGCATAATCTCAACCATTTATTTGTCTCTCTGTCTGTCTCTCTCTCTCTGTCTCTCTCTCTCTCTGCCTCTCCTATTTAGGTCAGGTCCACTGGGTCAGGCAGGGGTGCTAATGAGACACCTCCCACCCGTGTATCATTTAATGAGATGGGTTAAATATGCAAATGAGGGAGAGTAGCACATGTGACCGCATCATGCGACACAAGCAGTATGATTGATCTTAGCTCAAAAATCAACACGATCGAAGTCTCTTTGTTGTAAATGTACGTGGTATCTCAGCTGTGATGGCTTCTTTCTTGAGGTTCCTTTATCATTGCATGGTGACCTCTGTCAGTGATGACCTCTGTCAGTCAATTAAGTGTCAATGAAATGGGTAGATATTGAAATATTTTCCCGTCTCTCTTTTTACAGTCTACAGTAGGAATCTTTGTAGATACAAGGAAATATTATGTTAGAATATTAATGGTTACATTTCCCATTGCATGGTCCATAAGCCATGTGCATGGACAAGCTGTAAAGCCAGAGCTCTCTTCTCACTTTGTGTCGTCACCTCACAGGCCAGCGACCTAATTATTAACATTCTTTGCTAGTTAAGTTTACCTAGTTAAACAAAATGATTGGTTAAACTTAAGAAATCTTCTCTTAAAAACCCAAGAGAAATGGATTCACATTTTTTGAGTTTAGGCAATTTTTGCTTGTCAGAATAAGAATGGTGCAAACTCAGCACATAAACATCTAATTATTCTGTAATTTAATTGTTACACCTTTATTACAATAAGCCAGCCTATAGACTACAAGGAAAATTCATTTATTTACTTTAGATGAGTAAATGAGCAAAACATTTACATAATCAGGTCGCTGGGCTGTGAGGTGATGACACACAGTGTTCTGGGTGCTTAGATTCAGTTTGCACACTAAGCCAGGCCAGCAAGCAAGACATTACAATGCAGTGCAATAAACTATAAGTTCTCCAGTCAGTTATGACACACTTTCTGACTTTGTACTTGAAATATGATTGCTCAATGCAGCATGAAACACACAGTGCATGCAAATACCCTGCAGAGACCCAGGAGGCCCCACAAGGTCAGTCAATGACAAGTAATATGAGTTCATTTGTCAGGCTGACACCAAAGCCAAAGGGCCTGGCCAGGGACACTGACACTTGACATGATTTGTATCGATCTCGGGGGAAGGACAATCTGCACTACAAGACTTTCCTTCTGAATTCCGAGGACTTACAAGTAATCTCTCACACAACTGGATTATTAGACGGGACTCCATCAGGCTCTTCCAGATGCAATTCATGATATAAGAGACTTCAAATATCCGCCTTGACCTTGACCTTAACCTTCAACTTTCGTTGGTATTTGGTAGTCACCTTGACCTTCATAGCCGGTGTGAGTTATGAAGTCAGTGCTAAATTCCAAATTATGAAATATGGTGGGAGAATTGTGAATTATAAGGCATTATAAATCCATCACTGTGGAAAGCCAACACCATTAGCATATCTAGCAATATCCAGAGATAATTCTTTCCATAAATAATTTGCCAACAATATAGCTTAACTCAATAGTTTGACATTTTGCCAGGAGGATAAATTGCAGGAGATCTTGGGCTCGGAGAGGCCCACTCAACACACTCAGGATATTCAATACGGACCCCTCTATGTTGAAATACAGTTAACTTCCCCCACAATCTATCCAATACCTTGTTAATATCCATCCAATACCTTGTTAATATGGAGAATTCAAGAAAATCAGGCTAATTCAAGGTGCAGGTAGACAACAACCAGCCAAACTTAACTACCGAGAGACAAATAAAATCTCAATAAAGACAACATAAAGGGTAATCAGGATGGAAGGAGCTAGAAATGCTTGGCAGCAGTTGCTTAGCAGTTGTGGCAGAGGATTATGGCCCTTCTGGAGAGAAACGGAGCAAATCAGGACAATGTGTTTCTCCCTTTGAGCAAAACTGTCCCAGGGCAGTCCGGCCAATCACTTGGAGCCTTAAATAATGGACCCAGCAGCCCCCCTGTCATAAGACCTCCCATTTTCCAGACCAACAATTCCTAAGATCTGCCATTTCTGGGCAGAGCAGGCAATTCCCAGAAGAGACACACCATGGCCACACCAGCCCCCGGGGTGTGTTTAATTCTCACAAGAACAATTACCAGAAGAAACCGTGGAATTGCCTCCATGTTCATTGCAGCACATAAAAATGACACAACTGCAACTTGGAAGAATGTGGTTGCTGTAACTGTTATGGGAAGACCAGCCAATGTACGGCCAGTGAGAGAAAATGTCTTTTGCACTGATATGCTGTAATGGTCATCTATTAAGAGAAAACATGTCATATAAAAAACACGATACATACTAAAATAAATACTTCCATACATACATGAGAAGGATAAACGCATGGAAAAACGCATGCTTTTTAGTTAATTATAATGAGGCAAAAACCATGCGTTTCCCATGCGTTTATCCAATCGCATGGAAAACGCACGTGGCGCAATTGGCCATGCATGTATATAGCGTAATTTATTGACCATGCAGATTGGTCAACCAATGTTCTTAGGTATAGAGTAATCTATTAAATCTAAATTACATTATAAATCAACATGTACATGAACAGTATATGTTAATTCTGTACGTCAGGGTTAAGAATATAGATATTTAAGACCAAATTTATATGTAGACCAAAACATTGCTGTCATTTGCAAGCACGTGAGGCACTAAGGCAGTACATATGTATATCTGTTACCATATAGCTATTTTGTCCTCACAATAATTTGGATACAGGACATTGAACAAATGGAGGCTGAAGCAAAATAATCAATCAGGAGTCAATACAGCAGTTTATCATCACACCAGATGAACAGTCGCATCAGTGGACCAGAAAGAAGACCAGTTGAACACCAGTCGATGGCCAAATGGACCAGTCGAAGGGGGCAGTCATTTCCGGTTGCACAATGTGAATCTGCAGTCCAGATGGTTGAGCTGCTAATGCCGTGAAACACTCTGCAGAGCAGATGGTTGAAAAAAGAGAAAAGGATGGCTCAGCCATTGCTCAGCCCATTGCAAGATGGCAGAACTAATGATGCGCATGCTTGAAACTTGACAGAGGGCCTATGTAGTTGACAATAGGATAAACAATGAAATATACTGATTGCCAGCTCAAATTTGTTTATTGCATTGTAAAGAAATAGCTTTTAACAGTGTTGTTGAGTTATTATTATTAGCAAAGTAATAATCTAAAATAAAGGTAGCCAAATTACTTGCAATAATTACGTTCCTTCCGAGTCAATCTATTACCGCCAGAGGGCACCATCAGTCTTCCCGCCATTTTCTGCCACGTGCGTCAGAGACGTGCTCATTGACCGGAGAGTTCCTGTCTTTAATTTAGTCCACCCTGTTGACAGGCTGGGGTGTATTCTGCTTTTGTTAGCGTGACATAAAAAGCCAATAAATTGAGCAAGGACTCACACTGACTGGACTGGTTCTTCTGTTGTGCAGTTTCTATCGAACCAAACAAGGCCCAATCCGAGGCAATAGAATCTTTTCACTGAACAGCCCTGAATTTAGCAAGACATAAGTCTTTCCTCTCTTCTTATTACTCATTTTGCTTTTCAGACACAGTAGGTAATAACTAACTGATTCCACAAATATAACTTTCTCAGAAAAATAACAAACATCAACTAAATGATAAAGTGTCAAATATACATTAAAATGCACTAAGAATACTGCTGCTAGGATGCACTTTGCTTCAGCCAATCACAGTCAAGGCGGGAACTTTTTCGGCCAATAGAATTGCAGTATTCTGCTTTAGCAACCTTGTGGAAATATAGAGAACCTTCCGTGAAAGTCTACTATTTTGTCGTATAAATTATGATATTAATGCAAATTATTCTACACATGTGTATCCAATATTATCCATAATATTTATATAATATCTTTATTCATACAATATTATATACATTTGGAAATTTTAAAAATGAAGAAAATTATATTCAATTTACACATAAGTCCCATATGATGTATTGCGACTCTTCACATGTCAAAATACAGTATGAGAGCTGATCATTTGTTTCTGTTATTCGTTATTTAAAAATTCAAACATTTATTAATGGTAAACTACCTAGCTATCACAACCCTGAATGCAGTATACATCTTGCCTGGCGAAATCTTGCCTGGAGAAATCTTGCCTGGAGAAATCTTGCCTGCCAAACCCATTGTAGAAATACAATGACCAAGGCAGCTCCAAGGATCGGTATACTGGCCAGGCCACTCGGACACAAAAGACAGTTGATCAATCTTTACATGAAGTGGACACTACTTACTCCACCATAAAATGGCCCCACCAGTCACGTGACCCTGCCTCACATCATGTGATCCGGGCTACATCACGTGACCTGGACTGCATCCAGGGTCACGTCAATACAGCCATTGGCCAATGAAGACATGGCTAGAAACTGCAAAGGCCCAAGTAAGTCCAGATATAATGAGGATTTGTGTTATGTATCTGATGTTAATATAAAGACAGTGATGTTTATGATAAAGTATTTATCTTTATTAACAAATTAAAATGCTAAATGTTTAACGCTTGTATCCTGGCTGCAGGAGGGTTGCCAAACAGCACGTGGTGGGGGCATTAGTAACAGCCCTTAGCAACATGATCATAATGAGGTTTGTGCAGGCAGCCATTTCTTTCAAGCAGAGGAAATTAATTTCCCTTCCAGAGCAGAGTCAGTTTCCCCCGGAGTCATGCCAACAATTGCCACTTCCGGTCAAAGATACCCGGATACAGAGGGATCCCTCGACCAACACAAGGAAAGGCTGGCAATTGGCTAAACTAACAATGAACTGGTCGCCACAAGAACAAATGCATGCTCCTTACAAATTCACAGAATATAATCATTTCACTGAGCAGTCCTGAATTCAGCAATACATAAGTATTTCCTCACCTCTTATTTTTCATTTTGCTTTTCAGACATAGAAGTTCACACCTAACTGATTGCATAAATACATTTTTCTCTGGAAAATAACAAAAATCAACTAAATGATAAGATTTCAAATATACATTAAAATGCACTAAAAATACTGCTGCTGGGATGCACTTTGCTACAGAAACTTTTTCACCCAATAGAATTGCAGTATTCTGTCGTAGCCACCTGGTGGAAATACAGACAACCTTCCTTGAAAATTCATTATTGCGCATTACAATGTTGTCAAGCATTTAGAGGGTCGTTCTTGTCATATCCAAACAAAGCAAAGTCAGTTCTGTACAAATCCACAAGTTGGTGCAAAAGTTCAACCGGAAGTTGTTTGTAGTATTCCCGGAAGACGTCGTTAGTAGTCTTGTGTTGATCACGTGATGAAGGTCCATGCAAATTACCTGGGAATGACGTGGCATTTGCATAACGCTTGATGACGTAAGCAAAGTCCTGCGATGACGTCTCTAGTTTACCTATGAAGTCATAATTGACCAGACAAGGTAAACAAGTGGAGCTGAAAGATGCCCAATGGGGGTCTGGCATTCCTCTGGTCATTGTCATAATAACGTAACGAATAAAACCCTCGAATGTTATATTACGCTGTGACGTCATTGACGTGATGTTTACTTCAGGGTGGAGGTACTGAAGAATTCGCTGAGAAGGGGAAAAAAGGAAAAAAGGAAAAGATAGTGTCATTCCAAATGAAAAGTTGTTGGAATCGTAACAATTTATTACAGCATATTGCATAGACATGGAAACTAAACTCTAGAGGATTTCATGTGAAGTCAAGATAGCATTCCAAATCGTTTCAACGTCGGCGCTGTGTCGGCGATGGTAATACAATGCTGTAACGACAGTGGCCTATACGGAAACAATGCTGGGCCGACTTGGAATGCTATCTGGGATCAGGCTTCCCATTGGTTGAGTGACTGCTTAACCAACAGGACCTAGATAGCATTCCAAATCATTTCAACATTGGCGCGATGTCGGCGATGTCAATCCGATGTTGGAACGACAGTGGCCTATATGGAAACAATGCTGGGCCGACTTGGAATGCTATCTGGGATCAGGCTTCCCATTGGTTGAGTGACTGCCTTAACCGATAGGACCCAGATAGAATTCCAAATCGTTTTATCGTCGGCGCGATGTTGGCGATGTTAATACGATGTTGTAACGACAGTGACCTATATGGAAACGATGCTGGGCCGATTTGGAATGCTATCTGGCGAGTCCTGGATTTACATGACTTCCTCTGGAGTTTTGTTTTCAAGACTATGCAATCTGCTGTAATGCCAGTCAGTAAACACAGCTGAGCTTTTCAGGAATAAAACATAAATGTCAATAGGCCATTGACCACGACTCACCTGTCCAACGCTTCTATCTGGCAGGGGAGACAGGAGCCTGTCTCTGTATGCAGAGAGAATTCTCTTGAGGGGATGACGAACAAAAATGACCTTGCGGAAGTACTTCAGTCTGTACATAACCTCTGGCAAGGTCATCAGTCCCAGGGCCCTGAGTCCTGCCTGCTGCATGGTGTGCTCTGTGGCAAAAGAGGTATCCCTCAGGGAGGCGCTTGCCAGGGGACTGCTGTGGAACCAGAAAAGAAACAATAAGATTTATGAATTATGAGGTACTCTTGCAGAAAATAAGAAGGAACACAGGCCATACAGGCCATACAACTAGCAGATTTATTGCTTTCATGTTTGATAACAACTGGAAGTCTGATTTTGAAATACCTCATGTGTGTGTGTGTGTGTGTGTGTGTGTGATTAGGGCTTTACGTCCTGTATTTCTGCACCAGTTGGGCTAATTAGGACAGGCAGATACCATGGCAATGAGACGAAGGATAAAACAGCCATCCAACTTAGGCTCCACCGGGAATCGAACCCGGGACCCACCGGTTGGAAGCCCAGAACGCTACTTATGAGCTAGGCCCCCGCTCTTGAAATACCTCATCTAGTAGAAAGGATTTTTTTGCATGATTATCGTGTAACCAATTGCATGTCTTGATCTACTACCATTGCACAGCATCTTTGTAATTTTCAAATGTCTTAAATGTCTTGTATTCTCAATTTCCCTCGTTCACAGTATGGCAGTATACCTGTCCTTCTGGTTTGACCTTCATGAACTGACCTTTTGACCAGCGCAGTCCTCCAGACAGTGGACGCCACCTTGTGGACTTTGCAGAAAAGAAGCTGCCTGCCCTCATCCACCCAGACGCTCTGGAATAGCCCACTCCTAATTGCGTAATACTGCAGGCCCATGGGGTCCTCTTGCACATAGCTGGGGTCTTGATATAAATGGGATCTGCACAATTTCTGTATGGTGGTCTGTCTCTCTTTCTGTGTGGGAGGTGGACTGTCTGTCTTGATGTTAGAGTCTGGTGACACTACAATAAAATTTACAGGACAAGTGATGAAACTATAAACATATATATTTGGCCAGGGATATAATCTCCACAGGTTAACAGATAAACTATGTTTCTATTCAGAAGCATCAGTCAAAGAAAGCAAGGAAATTTGCAAAGGTATCCACTGCGGAATACTTACATTCAGGCAATATGCAGGTTAAGTGAACTTAAACGTAATTTACCTTCATTTTGACTTGAAAATATTTCGACACACTTTTTAACAAACACAACAGCAGTGATGAGTATTACAGCATAGATCAGTGGAGTCCACCACATTCCCTTTGTGTTAGTCATTCGCATTGTGACGTCATAATAAAGCTTCCTCCTTGATCATACACTGAGCACAATGCCATTGAAGTCACCAATGCGTGAACAGTTTCATTGTCTACTGTGCTATGTCAATTTCAAATTATGACCTATACTTCCCATCTAGGTTAAGAGAATGAGTCTATTATTTAGTCCAGTGAATTCATTATCATACTTTAATTAAAATTTTAGCCAGAGGCTGAGAGATGCTATCGGTGGCCAGCAGGTGGTATTATTGTGTCATGCCTCAGGCAATACTTGAAGCATTAGTCCCATCAACTAATTGCTTGTTTGCTTGCCAGGTACTTGCTTGCTTGTTAACATGTTTGCTTTCTTCCTTTGTTTGCTTTGGTTGTTTCAAATCCACCAAATTTCCCACCATAACATAACTACATGCTGAGCACGATCGAATTCTCTGTTTGGGTCTAAAAAAATACTTCGTACAAAAACAGGGGGGCCACCTGCTTAGAGAGGCTTAATTGGGCCTGAATCTCTCTATGGCCTGGTGAGCAGCCCTGGTGAGCAGCCCGGTGAGCAGCTGGAAGAGGGGCACATGACCTATCTGGTATCAAAACTCTTTGTTCACAGGACTGAAACCTTTCAAATAATGTAACAGCCATATGCTCCTGACATGTCATCAAGGCAATGGGTCACCACTCACCCATGACATGGTTGTTAGGGGGGGGGGGGTGTAATATAATAATTATTTATACAAATATTCTATCTATATCTATCTACCTATCTATCTACTTATCTATCTATCTATCAGATTCTTTTTATTTGGCGAAAAAAATATTTACAATTTATTCATATTTCATTTATAAACATTTGTTTCGCAAGGAGACCTCACAAAGTTTTATCACTAGCGTGAGGCCACCTGGAGAGATCATAGTGAACATTAAATCAAACACAATATGGAAATTACTCTCATCAGTAGTAGTTTCATCTACGTTACGTCTATCCATCTATCTACCTGTCTACCTTTCTGCCATATCATCATATATATGTAATAAATTAAAGTCCCCCCCCCCTCCCCAAATGTCTTTTTTCCCCTGTTATTTTTGTGTAACACAAGCCAAGCCCATAATGCATTGATTGAGGCTCGCATTTCATTGGCATCCAAGTGAGTCACAACCAAATTGGCCAATTGAGATGGGCACAAACAGAAAGCTGTAAAATTGTGACCGGTTCCATCAAATATTTACAGAAGCATTCCCTGGTGGCTAACCAGGGAGTTAGGTCCCATCTATGGGCGATAAATGATGAAGATAGCTCACGCAAGCAGACGACACTCTAATGAGTCACATGATTACCACGTGATTGCATCTGTTGGACCAATCAGGTCACAGGAACAAAACGTCTCTCTTGTCCCAACTGCATAATGCATCATTTAATTTGTCTGATTGTGGAATTCAACAAGTTTACAGCAAAAATTGGTTTCCAAACAGCCCATTGCAAGAAATGTGAAGTTTAGAACTTATCCTTTACTACCATCCACAATGAAATAACAAATACTAAAAACTGTTTCAGTAGGATAGGATAGGATAGGATAGGATAGGATAGGACAGGATAGGAATCATAGGATAGGAAAGCTCCCCTAGAGGAAGCTGCAATCAGGATCCATCACTCGAAGTCACGTGACCTTGATGACCTCGTAAGCAAAGGTCATGTGACCTAGGGTCAAGGTTATAGTTCCGCATGACCGAGCACATTCTACCCCCGCCCAGTATTGACAGATTATCAGCAACATGTCGCCCTAAATAAGAAGAATGCCCAACCATGGAGCGGAGTGCAGGCTCGTTAGCAAATCGCCATGAAATATGACAGGCTGTAACGAAAACATGGCAACAAAACATGGACAGGGTTATATATATGGATGAAAGATCATGGCTTCATCATGATTGGTGTTTTATACGTAGTAGCGTCGTTATTTTCTAACTTTGTAGTAGTTTACTGACAAATCTAGCGACCCAGCAAAAATCAGATTAACAATGATCATGATTACCAATTATTATGTCATAACTCGCTAACCAGATGGCGCGCAGGTCGTGCCAGGTGACGTCATGGCAGAGCAGACGAAACGTCGCCAGTTGCGCGATAGGCAGGAAATCGGGAAGATTGTGTCACAATGAATGAACAGTTCAATCAAAATATTTGTCACATATTTGCTTTTAGTTGTCCAAGTCTCATTTTAAATTTAAATAGGAACGTTACCTATTAATATTTATTCATCCGTTTATTTATTCTTTAATTTGTAGGCATTTCAAAACAGAGCCCAGAAAGAGCAACCTCTTTGATCAGCAAGGCGTTTTATTGCAACATGGAAACAGCATTCCGCTTCCGTTTTTATCAAAGAGAAATTTATCAAAATGAAATCTGAATTTTTCAGGCTCCAAATATTAAAAAGATGGCTTGAATGAGACATCCCGGATCAGCTCCTCTTAGGACTAAAATGATTGGATCTTCATTCTCCATTATGACTGAGCATGATTCGGTGAAATGATAAAGTTTTATTAACTTAACAAGATTAGAGGCTTTTTCAAAAGTTATGGGAGCTTCCATATTGATCCTGAAGAACTTTTTCTACCAAGCCTCACGAGTGACGAGACTTTACGAGACTCTCACGAGAGAACAGGAGGTGGGGCGGAGCGACCTCTGGCGGGTGACCATATATCATCCTCAATCTGTTGTCAAAATGTCCACTGACAGAACTGGCTTCTGACAGAAGCGGCCAATGAGAAACGGATCATACTCTTGAGAGTTGACTCCCTCAACAAAAATGGCACTAGATTTGTCATCTTCAAAGCTGTTCCAGTCACCATGGGTACACATCACAAGGAAATGGTCTCACCCCATCAGAATCATTCAAATTCTAAATCATAAATAGTTGGATGGCCCAGTGGTTAAAAGAACCACTCATCCTCAATAGGTCCTGGGTTCAATTCCTATAAGGCCCTCTGTGAGCTATATCATGTGTGTGATTAGGGCTTTACGTCCTGTATTTCTGCACCAGTTGGGCTAATTAGGACAGGCAGGGACCATGGCAATGAGACGATGGATGAAACAGCCATCCAACTTAGGCTCGACCGGGAATCGAACCCGGGACCCAGTGGTTGGAAGCCCAGAGTGATACCTCTGAGCTAAGCCCCCACCCTGTGAGCTATATATCATAGTTGAAAGTGACTCGGGTGATTCGTTAACTTGAGCCACTACACTATACTGCCATTGCTTAGCTTTTCATCATTACGTCCACCATGGAAGCTGATAATATAAACTGGTTAGACTGAATGAGAGAATTGAATTTTTAAAATGACCCATATTCTTCTGAACTATCAGCCAATGCAGCTGACACATTATACAGACTGTCGTCTACACATAAAACATTCAGCGCTGAAATTCATTTGTTGACAAATTGACAATTTTCGCTAATCTCTCGCACTTGACAATTGCTCACTTCGATTAAATAATTTAAATGTTAATTTTTGTGCTTTGTGGTTGGATTGTGCTGAGGTCAGGGGGTAAAGGGACACCCTGCCTATTTGGGGTTGAATTGTTAAGAGGGGTTTTAGCCTAACAAAAAACCCCTTGCCTCCTAAACCACCCCTCCAATCTATAGACATTGAGTGGGATTTTTGGGATTGTGTTTTTGCATTGATGCGCATGGGAATGACCCACATGTGGCCAATATGGCCTCAGATATGAATGAGGCATGAATGTCCAAATTAATGCTAGGCAGCTTTTTAATTTCCCCTCCATCTTAGGGGTGATTTCAACGCACGAATAATACACAATGCAAATACACGCATCATCATGGACAAATGTATGCACTGGCAGGCTAGGGCTCTTGCCTATTGTTTATGCAAGCATTTGTGAAACTGCATTACTCTCTTTACTCATTTACAAGCCTGGGCTTCTGTCCACTGTTTAAACAAAGTATATACACGATAGCGAAGGGATACCTGCTTAGTGGGGTCTCCTCACATTATGTACAAAATGTTTTGAAAATTAAATTTATATTGTATGTTTTATGAATGTGAAATAAAATGAATGAATCTGAATCTATATACCCTTCAAAGATCATGGTATTCCAACTCGCCATGAATAAATTCAACTTTCATCGTTGCCTGAGATCCACATGGTGACAGTTATTGATAATGACACAAGAAATTGAGCAAATAATTCAGAACGCTACATGGTGACCCAATATATTCATTCCTTTAAGCAAAAGATGTGTCAAACTGGACTAAATGGCCCATGTTTTAAACATTAAATATATGTGCTTTCCATACTGGAACTTTCACCCAATAACATTTCCCAAAAAAAATTGTGCTCCGATCAGATAACACTGATATATTGAGGGCAAAACCTGACATTATCACGAATATTACAAGTAAATGACCAGCGATATAGCTGTTGCACACCCATGAACTTCAAGAACAGGTCTTTATAGCACGATAATTCCTGGTAGGACATTTCAATGGGCTTTTGTCATTGTGTCATAAATCACAGCCAAGTAGGTGTTGAATTGCCAGCTCTTTTGAGAGTGACAGCCTCTTTTGAATGTTGATGTCTTTATCAGAACATGACATGATGTATGATGACTTCCTTGGTATAAACCAGACATCCATTCTTCGGAGTGGCCCCATTGTGCTTGCCTAATGCTCTGTGATGGCTAGTGTGAATGTTGTACCTGAGACTAATGCCATATTAGACATGTTATGATTTTGCCATCAATTATTAACACATAATGACAACATACATGGTGAGAAAGGAAACAGGTTTATTTCATCTGACATCGCCCAAATTGAATGTCTCAATGCTACTGGGTCTGAAGCTTAGTCAGCTTATATAACCAGCTGCCAGAGGTAGACGTAATGATGACATGATAAGGCAAGGAGTCCACACCATGTTACACAATTACCCTGTGGGTGGGGTCTTTTACTTGCCTCAGCATAGGCACCGAGAACAAGGCACCTCCGATCACACCAGCTGTATGGATTGTAGCTCATGAAGAGTACCCAGGTTTGGGATCGAACCCGGGAGTTTCAGAAGGGTTAGCCAATATGGAATTGGTGGATGCCTTAACCATTAGGCCACTCAGCTACTACTTTTACCAAAGGAAACCATTTGAGGGCAAGGATTGTAGAGTCACCATGTCACCCAACCCTGACAGAGTCTAGTGTAAACACTTTGAATTTGGACTGAATAATATATATTGAACTGTTACGTTTTAGGACGAGTTTTAAGCTAATTTGGAACTAGTCATAATTATGAGACACACAATGATGAAATGATGAATCGGTCACGCATGGATCGAGACACAAAGATCAAATATTTGCAAAAAGGTCACCATGGAAATGGGAGGGTGATTGGCCAGGTGACCCGCAGATGTAACGAGGGCATTAGTACGTACCCCCAGGGCAGGTATGACACGTGACCTGTAAACACCCCCCCCCCCCCCCGTAAAAGAATTACTACCACCCCATCACAACACGAGCATGATGCAGTGGGGTAGGCCACGCCCCCTGCCGTTTAGACTGTCAATCAAACTCCGCAAAACTCAACTCACAGACAACATCTCAGTGGACAAATAAACAGTTAGCTTTATCAAACAGATTTTATGGAACACACACGGAGGTTTAATAAATTAGTCATATTCTTCAATAAACAATGGTAAAATCTCATCATATTGCAGCAGGTTTCATTGACATGGAAACTAAACTCCAGAGCATATCATATCAATCCAGGACTTTCACTGGCTAATAAAACCAATCTCTCAACCAATGAGTCCTAGATTCACATGAAGTCCTCTCAAGTCCTCTGGAAAGTTTCCAAGTCAATGGAACATTGAAACCTGCTGTAATATGGAGTTCACCATGATATTTAGAAACCAATGTATCGCTACATACTCTTGTAATGTGACATCCCAAAACCCCAAAATGCCCAACAATTTCAACCAGGGCCCCATGGAGCTCCATGGCAGTTATCCATTTAGCTACATGCCATCCAGTATTTACCCCGTCATAACATATCCCAGAGGTCAAGGGGAGGTGACCTGGCTATAAATAGCCACAAAGTGAAGGTAGAATTCGATTAATCAACACCGATGCACGGGAGGTCCGTTGAAGATCATAGCTGTGACATTCCTGGTCCATCCTAGGAAGCTGAGTGGGCAAAAGTTGCAGCTTTCATCATCCCGAGCATTCTCTTAATTGCTCCAATTATCACTGATGAGTTTTGCAGGAGACAATTTCACAAATATATGCCATGCCAGCTCATACCTAGTTATACATCTCAAGAAGTTTCGCAAGCTGAGAAGGTGAGGGAACAGGGGGGGGGGGGGGGAGGGGAATCCAGAAATTTTTTGTGGGGGAGTCTGATTCCTCAGAATCAATCCGGTGGCTGGAAAACGTTCAATTGCCTTTTTTTTTCTCTTCTTTTTTTTTACTGTTATTTTTTACTTTTTTTTGGCTGGTGGGGGGGGGGGGGGGGAGATGCACCCCCTATCCCCCCCCCCCTGGATCCATCCCTGTGAGGGAAATAGTGGATTTTCACGGAAGGTTCTCTATATTTCCACCAGGTGGCTATGACACAATACTGCAATTCTGTTGGCCGAAAAAGTTCCCGCCCTTGGCTGTGATTGGCTGAAGTAAAGTGTGTCCTAGCAGCAGTATTTTTAGTGCATTTTAATGTATATTTGACATCTTATCGGTCAATTGATTTAGGTCATTTCTCTGAGAAAATTATATTTTTGGAATCAGTTAGCTATGATCTACTAGGTCTGAAAAGCAAAATGAGTAATAAGAGGAGAAGAAAGACTTATGTCTTGCTAAATTCAGGGCTGCTCAATGAAAATACTCTATTTCACACAGATAGAGCAAAGGTAAAGCTCATCTCATCTCTCATTTCATTAGTGGCCCCTCATAAGCACCAGCTCTGCTAGCATGAGGGGTCTCCATCCTAAATGAATCTTCTTATTTCATTAATATAATTTAACATGTACTTTTAATGTAAATTATGAAGATAAATTGATCTAAATATGAAATATGAAAATCATAAGCAGCACAATCATGGTCAAAGGTCAAGGAAATTCTCATAATCAGGTCAAATGCGAAGGGAATGATCATAATGAGGTCAAAGGTCATGAATGAGCTAAGAGACATTATCCGAAGTTAATCTGAAATTCTGAAATACCTGATAGCTAGGTGAGGTAGAATCCCATGCATGAAACGCGAAACAGGAAGGACATGATTTCATGAGGGGGATTTCTGGGTGGTCAAATTATTCAAAGGGATTTCAAGCTGAGCTGCTTTGCCTGTTGAAGGTGTTCACCGTCTTTTCCAGGGGTCTTATGTTGTCTGTGCACTTTGTTGTGATCCATTTGTTTACATATTACCAGTATATTACACCGTATTACCCCATGGCTAGAATACCCTCATGACTCACCCTGTATAGTGAGGCAGGGTCAGACATTTTGCCCCCAAACCCATGAGGAGCTATGAGGGGTAAATGCGGGCAACACCTGAGCAATCGAGGCAGCTAGAGGGCTCCTGACTTCATGAAGCCCTCTGGGAAGACCTCCAGGTGCCCTGTAACCCCACACAGCATCAGCAGCGACCTCTGGACCTGCCCTCCACCCCCTCACCACTGCTCAACCCCACCCCCAAAGGTGCAAGCACAAGGGCAGGTCTTGATGGCCCAAAACAGATCGTTGTTTTCAAGAGAGATTTGTATTTTGCACATTCAATAGCCCAGGGCGAGGGTTCCTCATATCTTAACACCCCAACCCCCTCCCTTCCATGCTTGTATTTGGTGACATAACAAAAACAGCCGGAAATGAACAACATAAACAGTTGTATCGGTTTGTTTTCTTGAGACACCTTCATGTGGGGTACCACAAGGCCCTATACTACAAGCTCCCGGTGCAACCGAGTGCTCTGCTGCAGGTGTTATGTAACTAGCACTGGGTGGTTGGGATAGAATATCTCATCCTTTAGTATGTCATGTCATCATTACATCTTCCCCTTGTAACTCACCACGAAAGGTGTACAATTAAGTCTGACTTCATGCTTGAACTGTGCAGTTCAAGCTGACACGTCACATAATTACTTTACCCTATTAGTTACTAGTTGGGTACATATTATGCAAAGAAGTCAGTCGGTTAATTCCATGTATAGTCAGGTACTCTGTAGTCAGATGGGTGGGTGGGTGATTAGGGCTTTACGTCCTGTATTTCTGCACCAGTTGGGCTAATTAGGACAGGCAGAGACCATGGCAATGAGACGAAGGATGAAACAGCCATCAAACTTAGGCTCGACCAGGAATCGAACCCGGGACCCAGCGATTGGAAGCCCAGAGCGCTACCTCTGAGCTAGGCCCCCGCCCTTCTGTAGTCAGATATGTATTCTGTAGTCAGTTACTCTGATAGTTACTCCACTGCATTCATTCAGCCATGAGACAAAGTTACTTCCAGGCTCGTGCCACTGTCACATTATAGTAACTCTTGACATGGATGCTTTGTAAAGTGTCTTTCTGTCTATACAAGCAATGGCACAGCTGCATGCCTCGCAGTTTCAAATAGGCTTATTATCTATTATCGCTCATCACAAAAGTCTTATCTGGCCAAAAAGCAAAGAGGCAGTCTCCATAGAAACGCTTCATAAAAGAAGCTCATAAAGCGCAGTGTATGAAGGACAGGTGTTGCTTATACATTGTAATAACAAATGCTCAATTCAAGCTATTCCTCAGATATGCCCAAGGAATAGCACAGGATAAGAAAGTCCCTCCCCTGACTGCCTGGTCCCTGTGTAATTCAAGAAAGATTCGCATCATTCGAGAAAAAATGGTGAGTATTGGTGGGCAGTGGTGATAGGAGTGTTGCGGCAACTGATAGACATGCCTCCCTATGAGTTATTGCCTGCAAAATGGCATTTGCAAGAGAGGCACCTAGCTCCACTGCTAGCACATAGGAGATTATTATTGTGAAATCCTAAGTGAAGGAAAAATGCTTTGATTTCTCTGGGCTGAGAAGCAGAACTGTTAGGATAAGGCAGCAATGCCAGCAATGCTATTATGCTCTATTATCTTGAAAGTACACGAAACGAGTAAGCCGCTGGTGTGCTGTATATCTTCCGCAGACTGCAGGCAAATGTCGGTTATCTTTGCCATTTTGACAATTTGTTCTTTTTATGGAAGAACAATAACAACTCTAAGTAGACCAGCAGGTGACCACTGACACACTGCCTAATTGTTTATGAAGGTGATGAATGATTTGAATGCCCGCTCATAGGTGGCCTAATGCAACGCCATCTGCCGTTAAAGCAATGCATCAACGCCGTCTATCGTAAAATGTCAGAATCATGAGATCAATCATAATTTCTGTGTGCTGAAGTGTGGAATAATTATGACAATACCAAACACCATTTTCAGTCAATATGTCTGATCTTAGGGTGGACCAACCTCTTATAACTCTCCAATAAAAATCTTACCCACCCGGTGCAACAAACAGACTATGCACCGTTGATAAGCCAAAAGCAGACGATTCCAGCAATTCCAACAGCTTATCATTTTAGCTGTCACTTTAGGGAGGGGATAGATTCTTATGCAATGGAAATGCTGCTGGGGCTTATTGTGCAGATCACTTATCAAAATAACCCCCAGATATGATGTGTAATGTTGTATATTGGTTGGAGTTGAGAAAAATAGACAGACAGACAGAACACAAGACAACAAAGGGATCCGGTTGCCATGGAGCATTGTCCTGTATGTTGAGGAGAACAATCTCATGCATCACAATTGTTCTTCCTATTGTCAATTTCTCTAATTCTCCAGCATTCATTCCTCTTCCAATGGTCTCTTAATGTAATGACAGCACTCACTCGCTTGCATTTAGAATGATTAGTATTATTTTATCACCACTCAGTACAAACAGTCAGTAAATTAAAATTGAAATGAACCTAGACAAAGTCAGACAACTTCTGCTATATGATGCTACCTGCCACTAAATGGAACTGTCTGGCTAAAGCTACCTACTCAAAGCTGGGATGCAGCATCATCTAGTGCATAAGTTGAGAGTTACTCAAGTGGGTCATTTCTTATTGAAAAGATGCATGTCTATTGCACATAAATATTTATGATAGTTCATATAAATTTCTACATTTACCAAGGTTTATTTTGTCTATGGAAGATAAAGAACCACCCTGAAGTTCTTTCACAGAGGGCACCAGTCGATGGGTAGGTGTAAGCCAACTATAAGCTAGGATTAGACAAATCTGGCTGACTTTAGCTGTCTAGAGTCGACCGTTTTGAAAATGAAAATGAACTATTGCATACGTATCAATGTCAGCAGTGCAGGCTACAAACTCAATCAGGACTGTCTGTTTAAACTGTATTCAGCATTCACTTCATGAAGTTTCCAATAAAATATTCAAAGTATGACATATCATCTGGCAATGACCTGTGTATGACATTTCATTAAGTTAGACTTATTTATATTTTCTGTAGGACATCTGATTCACTGGAGATCGCATCTGGGCGACATGTAAAAGGCAGACCACCCGGAACGAGACGTACGTGGCTGATAAAAAATGGCACAAGCGGAGCGGACGTCCTGGCGGTCACTGGGGGCATTCATCATTTGGCCTCTCAGCAAATTGTGATGGATTGGGAAGGGAATGGTTGCTAACACTGGTCATGGTGGCTTCACCTCAGACATATATTATCCAGGGTTATCTTTAGTGAGTTATAAATAGGGGGAGTGTGCTCAAACAAGATAATGGAGGAATTCAACATCACCATCATTAAAATAGTTGCATGAACATTATTGAAATTTATTTGTGTATATACATGGCCAAATGTGCCACGTGCGTTTTCCATGAGAAGGATAAACGCATGGATGGGTGGGTGATTAGGGCTTTACGTCCTGTATTACTGCACCTATTGGGCTAATTAGGACAGGCAGAGACCATGGCAATGAGACAAAGGATGAAACAGCCATCCAACTTAGGCTCGACCGGGAATTGAACCCGGGACCCAGCGGTTGGAAGCCCAGAGGGCTACCTCTGAGCTAGGCCTCCGCCCTGATAAACGCATGGAAAACGCATGGTTTTTAGCTAATTATAATAAGGAAAAATCCATGCGTTTTTCCAAAAGCATGGAAAACGCACGTGGCACAATTGGCCATGTATAGACTCAGAGCTACCGGTCGGATGCTTATTAATATTATACAAGGAGGTCCCAGCCTCCTATGACCAACTGTCCTTGCTCAGTAGTAGTGCGCTGGGCTTCAACCACTGGGTCCCAGGTTCAATTCCCGGTCGAGCTTAAGCTAGATGGCTGTTTCATCCTTCATCTCATTGCCATAGTCTCTGCGTGTCATAATTGGCCCATCAGGTGCAGAAATACATACAGGACATAAAGCCCCAATCCACCCACACCACCCACCTATGACCAACTGTCAGAGGTAGACGTAAAGATGAGATGATAACTTATTGATAAGGCTTCCAGTCCACCTCACATTATATGGGGTCTTCTCTGTGTGTGTGTGTGTGTGTGTGTGTGTGTGTGTGTGATTAGGGCTTTATGTCCTGTATTTCTGCACCAGTTGGGCTAGTTAGGACAGGCAGAGACCATGGCAATGAGACGAAGGATGAAACAGCCATCCAACTTAGGCTCGACCGGGAATCGAACCCGGGACCCAGCGGTTGGAAGCCCAGAGCGCTACCTCTGAACTAGGCCCCGGCCCTTGGTAGGGTCTTCTAATTGCTTCCAGACACAACTTATTTAAAGCCCATGTCATTGCTGCAAATTCGATCAAATCATCTGCAAGTGCTCAGTAGACTAAACTACTACTACCACCATATTTTAGTCGACGCCACTTCACTTTTCACTGAGATTAACTGCCCCTGTTCTTTGTCCAATATTTCAACTTCGTTTGCAAAGCAGTTCATTTGAGGCATATTACATCAGGTCCATTGATCCCACTGCTCATTCCCAAGGGCACGGTCGATGCATTTTCTCATTGGAGTAACATTATACCCCACAAACCGGAAGTGAGAAAAATCGAACGTTTTGTTCAATGGCGTAGGCACGTGACGTACCTCTACAAGAGCATTATGGGATAGTCACAATCGATGGTCTCAAAAAAGAAAACTGTGTTCAGAAAATGCACCTACCATTACTGGGGCCCTAAATAAACCCTGCGTAATACAACACTCAAGGGTAATGTACAGACACCAAACATTGCTTCACATTATTTATGTCAATTCTGATTTGCAGAAACTTTTCAATGGTGTATTTACTTCACGCCAATTGTGACTCCATGGTTATATTACTTTCAGCAAATGCAATGGATTATTTTATGAACAATATTTGAGCACGTGACGATATGCATGCCTATGGGTCATTTGGCCTTGTCCAGTCACTTTTCAATTGCAAATTAGAAGAGCAATTTTAAAATGCCAACTGATTGGGCCCCATTTCGATGCAGACCATACAAATAATATACTATAATTAAATAATGGCCCGGAAGAGACTTAAGACTCAGACAGATATTTACATCACAGAAATTACCATTTATATGACAACAACAAATTAACATATTAGTGTAATTCTGCGTGTTGGAAGACTCCCTAAAGACAATTATTGTTGTCGTATCAGGGAGCCACCCTTAACAAAGTCGCCCGAATGCACTTGGGTGGGTGGGTGATTAGGGCTTTATGTCCTGTATTTCTGCACCTGATGGGCTAATTAGGACAGGCAGGGATCATGGCAATGAGATGAAGGATGAAACAGCCATCCAACTTAGGCTCGACTGGGAATTGAACCCGGGACCCAGCGGTTGGAAGCCCAGAGCGCTACCTCTGAGCTAGGCCCCCGCCTCCACCGAATGCACTTGGAAGGTAATCTGAAGATATCTGGCAGATGACACATTCTCCTTGTTGACAAAATTGACTCATAAAGTCAATGGGATTCATTTGTGCCTTTCTTGCAATACTCAAGAGATATCTTGGATTCAATACAAATTGCATCCATGACAACACATGGACCTGCTGCTGCTGCTGCTGCTGCTGATTCCATTGATGCTGTGTATTCATTTGATAGGAGCTGATAGGAATGGATGGATTAGGAGTCTCCTTGCATGGACATGTATAGGAATAAGGCCACCTGGGAGGAGAAATTGGACACAGCTCAATGCTATTACACGTCTCTGATATGTGATGGACCGCATCGCTGCATCCTCACACTTCATCAGCAGCATCACCAGCATCAGCATTGGGCCATCAGCAGCCAAAATGATGCAGGGACACATGCAGACGTAGTTTATCCCCCATGCATGATGCCACATACTGAGTGAAATTATACCTCCCTGATTCACTCCATATACACACCTGGCTAGCTGGAGGAATCTGACAGCTTCATTTGGCTGGAATATCCAGTTGTGGAATTCACATCTTGCCAACTTCACTTGACTTCCATTATGTGGGGATTGATTCCTGCCAGTGGATTCTGCATATATATCCTGAGTGCCTATGAAAGGTTTCATACACTATATATCTATCTACCTACAATGTACCTATCTATCTATCTATCTATCTATGGGACAAGAGTAGTCTCAATGATCAATCCTATCTGGCTATCTATCTATATATCTGGCTGTCTGTGTCTGTTTCTGTCTAGCTGTCTGTCTAGCTGTGCCTCTGTCCGTCTGTCTGTCCATTTCTGCTGTCTGTCTTTCTGTCTGCTCCACAGCCCCCCAACACCTGTCTCTGTTTACATTTTCCTGCAACTCAGTTTCACGTCTGGCAGGTAAAACAGGTCGTAAACCTTTTTCATTTTTTGTAAACAGAACGAAAACAGATCTGTTCACAGACTAGCGGGATCACATTACAGATATGATAGCAGAAACAGATAGGCATACAGCATGGCATACACGTGTAGTTTAATTGCAGGCTATGATGAGAAACATAAGTCCAAATCACCAGAAACATTTTGCAGCCGCAGAACTGGTGGTACAAGGGACCCTTGCATTACCCAAGAGCAGAGCAAGGTCGACCTCTGACCTCCACCCCATCCATGAGTTATAATGTGATTTCATATTTGCAGCTCACAGCATACATCTGCCTTCACTCTTGAAAGTTGCAACTCCTGTTGTAACTCTACAACCGAATTATTTCGTGAATTGTGTTATGAACCACTAGCTGTAGGCTGTAGTCATCAAAGCTAGATTTATAGCTGTAGTCTGATAGATAGCTGCATGTACACTCGGCGACAGTGAAATTCGCCACGACAACGAGATTCGCCACTCGTAATAAAGTGCAATAAACATTTATTAGATGGCTGTTGGGGTGACAGAGTATTGTCAATTATATAAACAATTAGTTTTATAACAAATCATGAACTTGCAAGGTGTATAATGGAGTATTAGGGGGGTGGCGAATCTCGTTGTCGTGGCGAATTTTACTGTCGCCGAGTGTAGTCTGTCACTTTTGACTCGATCCATTCTGTTTTGTATACTTCCTTATCATCTTATCATTACATCTGCTTCTAAAAGCAGCCATATAAGATGGCGAAGCTATAAGCTTAATGTGTCAATCACTTTGTCGTGTGCTTGAATTCTTTAAGTAAATTCGTTGATTATAAGTGTACTATTACAACATTGAAAAAAAGATTAAAGACATATTTTTTGAATTAAGAACAATTTATAGAAACTGAAATTATTTAGATTAAAAATACTCATTTCAGGAGCCAATGCAAATAATTTTGTATATATTATATTATCTCGTAAATGTATACTTTAATGTTTTTTTTTTTCTTCTTTTTTGGCCAAATACTTTCAGCTGTCAGGCCATATTGTAATTATTTCTCTTTTCATTTTAATGGTTGTACTGACGGTTGCAATAAATACTTGAGCTTGAACTATAAAGGCTGATATTTTGCAAATGAGTCAGTTTTTGCTAAGTTTTTGAATTTGCAGGTCATTGTAGATGTGCCTTGCAAGATAACAACCACAAGAGAGCAACTTTTTCCTGAGAGATGTTGAACACTGCATACACTGAGACAACTGATTAAGAATGACAAATGGCAATCAATACAAGAGAATGTTCGGGCGATTTACTAAGCCCACCCAATTCCTGGAGACACCCAAATGGGCCCATGCACACTCTGTTGATTCAGGGCCCTGTACAGTTGTAGATCTGCTAATATCTCCCTCTCCAATTTCTTGCGAATATTTCTTATCAATGCTGAAGATCCCGGATCAAGATGCCATGCAAAGGGGCGAAATAAATAAAAGGGTGAATCAATTGCTCCAGTCATTCAATCCCCCTGGGTGGCCCTCGGTATCTGCCCAATCTGACACTAGGTGGAACTTAAGAACAATTACCTTTTGGCCAATTCAGAGCAACAATTGTGCTACAGTAGCTGCTATCATAGAAATACTTGGAAGAAATACATTTTCCTTCCAAGATCACACACAGGCGTTGCCCAGGAAAATTTCTTGTCAGTCTTACACGCCAGGTGTCAGCACTACAAGTTCAATTAAGACATCTGGTGTATAGTAAAGAGCAGACTTCATCATGGATGACGTCTGCATCAAAAGCTAGAAAATGAAATGCGATATTCTGCTTTGTATTTTGAAATATACTGACAGTGACTGAACTGGGGTCAGCCTAAATGACTGCCAGGCCATACAAAATCCCACCATCTAAAATTGAGACATTTGCATAAAAAACCAGGTCTCCAAGAAATGCCAGGAAATGACTTATAAATTCATTCATTTTATGAGTTAGACTCCTGTGGCTGTTCTCCAATAAATGCAGAGGCACACAGATTAAAGAGCCCACACCTACCGCACACAAAATAATCTCATGCACATCTCCTTCCGTGTGAGATAAGGCGAGATCTTGTCTTATTCGCAGCAAGGAGCACCAAGTTACGAGATGAGATCTTCATGAATTGTCACATTCAAGCACATTCAAGCACAATGCAACAAGGAGGTATATATATATATTCCCATAAGCAAGCTCTGAAGCAACAGAAAGCGTGTCTTGCAGGCTCCTTTCTAAAAATGCAAGGCTCAGTCACAGTGCAACAATTCTAAAGGATTAATTACAGTAACCAAATAGAAGCTTAAAAATAACTTACTGGAGAAAAGCTATACGGAATGCTTTTACTTTTCAAAAAGTCTTATGTACAACGAACCAACGAACTAACCAATCAACCGACCAACCAACTGACCAACCAACCACCCAAACAAAAAACCAAACCAACCAACCAACCAACTGATGTGTTGACCGAACGACCAACTAACCAACCAACCAACCAACCAACGGACCAACCAACCAACCAACCGATGTGTTGACCGAACGACCAACTAACCAACCAACCAACCAGCACACTGACCAACCAACCAACTGATGTGTTGACCGAACGACCGACTAACCAACCAACCGACCGACCAACCAACCAATGTGTTGACCGAATGACCGACCGACTAACCATCCAACCAACCAACCAACAAACCGACCGACCAACCAACAAACCAACCAACCCAACTGACTGACCATCCAACCGATGTGTTGACTGAACAACTGACCGAATAACCATCCAACCAACCGACCAACCAATCAACCAAGGAACACACCAATTTTGTCTTAAATCATTTGCAAAGCAGTTTCATTGTCATTCTGTTTTGCATTTTGATAGCTTTTTGATCTCAAGGCAGATGAGCTGTCATCATGGGCCATTTCATCACCAGCAATCAGAGGCTTAATCAGCTCCCATCTCTGGTCTCTTAATGAAGTACAATGAAGTTGAAACAGCCATTAGGAGATAAAGGGGATATTTATGACGATTTTATTCCATGCTAAATGCCCATTAAGTAAAGTTTGGCCAAATTGATCACCATGCACCCTACTTTAAAACTGTGGGGTCCATATCGTTTCATAATTAGTTATTACTCCATTTATGGGAACCAAGAGTGTGAATTTACAAATTTAAGACGTGGTCTATATATAGATTTTTGTAGATATATTCTTTGAAGATATATTTTTTCATGTAATATGCCAAAGCAAAACTATTACAAAAATATATGTACATCACAGATCCCAATGTCTCTCAATCATTCACCCATATTTTGTCATCATTCACCCATATTTTGTCATCATTCACCCATATTTTGTCATTTCATTTGAGTGACAGGGTGATTGAATCTGTGTATGATAAATCTGAGCGATCAAGGTTCCCAGAATTGTGAAAGGTCTACAGTAGATATAAAACCCTCGGACCTAAAAGGCGGATTGGTCCTCAGCCAGTAGAAGTAGTAGAAGTACTAGCAATAGTAGTAACCACCAAGGGGTCATTCACATCAGGCTTTATAGCAGGTTACATAGCGTTCCAGCTACACAACCATTTCACAAACTCCAGACTGCTGGTATGTGAATGGCATCATGAGCTTTCGTTTCAAGTGCTGTGACACTTAGGTGCCCTCAAGGTTAAAGCATTGGCCAGGAATCGCATTGGCCAGCTCCCTGCAGTTTATCATGACTTATTCAATAAACTTTCATTATGTTTGTAGGATAGCACCCAGCATTCACATGCTATTAAAACTAAGCATTTTCCAGTTAATGTCAATGTCTCAATGCTTCTGGGTCTGAAGCTTAGTCAGCTTATATGACCAGCTGCCAGAGGCAGACGTAATGATGAGATGATAAGGCTTGGAGTCCACACCATGTTACAAATTTACCCCATGGGTGGGATCTTTTACTTGCCTCAGCATAGACACCGAGTCCAAGGCACCTCCAATTTCATGTCTTGTGAATGCGATCGACATTCAGCTGGGATGCCAGCTGCTTAAGCAGGAATGACAGCTGAACATATCGCACTTATGGGGTAAATGTTGTAACAGGGGTGAACTCCTCTCTCACCTCATCAATCAACCCTCGAAAGCGGCAAGAACTTGCCATAGAGGGCTGCACTTTCCATATCTATCTATCTATCTATCTATCTATCTATCTAATCAATCAATCAATCAATCAACTAGAATGCACTATCTAATTCACATATAGTTAGAGAATGCAAACTTTCTAGTATCTTGAGACACACTTAGCTCCGATATTTTGATAAAATTCACATGCTGTTTCACAAGAAAATTATATGCTATTGAGACGAGCATTTTACAGAAATTCTCATGCTGTTGAGATTAGCATTTCACAAGAAATAGAAGGAAAAAATTATAAAATGGCTAAATACATAAACAATAAGAAAATAAGGTAATTTGACAATTTTTATTATGCGGTGAGCACTGCTACACACATTCATACATTATAATACTTTGAGAAATTAACATTTTATAACATAACAATGTTGACAAACATTTCTTCAAATGAAATGCATACAACGTTAAATTGCTCTAAGTCTACACACAGTGCAGAAATCATCACATAGTAATGCAAGCTTTCTCACAGAAAAGTAAATTGCTTTTTTTACAACATATCAGGTGATTTAGTATTGATCATGTTTTGTCGATACAGAACAAAACAATCTGCAGAGACAATAAATAATTGGTTGATGAAAAATGAAAAAAAAATGGTGGTTGAGAAAAATTTCATATAGGTGGAAAATATAAAAGGAAATAAAGGTGTGGCGGAAATAATGATTTAAATGTGGAAGGTTAACACATTTTTTATATAGGTGGGTAACTTAATACCGCAATAATTCGTTTGGAATCATAAAAATACGCCTGCTATGCAAGAGTTACCTCCATGTGGCAATTATTTTGGATGACTGAAATTTTAAATCCTGACTTTCGTAATTTATTAGAGAATTTTCTGTCAGTGGTTATGAAAAAATTATAAGACTCATAAATGCAGTTGGTCCTTTTGTATAGCAACTGAAATTAGCAAATATACTAAACTGTCAAAAAATACACTGTAAATAATCATCACTTTCTACAATATTTGCACCAAATAAATAACAAATATACAAAACTACGCCTCTGTGAATAACTATATAACAACATTGACAGAATTGTTTTGAGTGTGAAATATACATATGTATACAACTGTGTTTGTAATTAAGAGAGCAGTTTTCTAATAAATCCTGCATTGTCTGATTGATCACCCTCAACATTATCACATGTGACTTGATAATCTAAGATAATAAGTTAATAAGCAAATTCATCGCAGTAACGTTAAGTGAAATCAGAGACAATACTATTGTATTGTCTCCGGTAAAATATATAGCAAATTAATTAGTTTCGAAAGAGCAAATACTTAAAGCAGGCCTTTCCAAATGGATTCAATACTGTCACAAAGATGCATGAGCAATTTTCTTCTTGGGTTAAAATATTGAAGTATATATTGATAAAGAGTTACCATAATTAAAGATTACAATGAACAAAGTGATTATAGTGATTTCAACATTTCATGTCTTTAAGATTAAGCAATTAGATCAAACAAATCAAAATTAAGCAATTTTTAGAAAGATTATCTTCATTTCATATTGTAACTCTATGGATGGTTTGAACTAAACACAATGTAAATTACAAAATAAATTTAAGTCTATCAGATATTAGCTGAGGGTTTAACTATCCTACGACGCTACATAACTGTTCTGTTTGTGCAAATTAAACACAGTTCAAACTTAACACATTCCAATTTTCTTAGACTACTATGTACACATCACATTGAGTATATTTACAAAGGGACTAGAATTGTTACCTTCTCATAGGCCTATCTAACACAGAAAACAATCTCAGTCTTCAAACTGAAGTATTTTTCGTTCGTAAGTTTCGAAACACTATACATGAATAATCAGTATATTACTCATATGCTAGTCGCTAAGCTTTCTACACATAAACACCCTCATTTCAGTCAGGTTTAAAATTTACACCGATTCTTCCTAACAGACACATATTAAATAACATTGTATTTATCCTAATAATCCTGCACTGTTTTGACTATTGAGGTATAGATCAAATTAATATAATAATTTCTAAATTAGATATAATGTCTTTTGTTTATCTTGTTAGATTAATTTCACGCAACGACATGGCTCATAAACACATTTCCTCACCAAAATTGACTGATTAACGTTTAATTCTTGACAGATAGGTTTCTGAAAATTACCAGAAATTTGAAATATTCTTAATTCATTGTCTACAGTGCATCATATTAAATAGGACAAATTCAACGTTAAAACCACAATTCTATCAATTTCATGTTAACAACATCTCGATACCTCGATTTTTGCAATGAATTTCACCATTCACACTACAATCCACAACATAAATATGCAGCTATGCTACCTTTTTTTTGCTAGACAAACTATTTTTAGAAGATATTTTTAGAAGGTTTCTTCTAACAATGACATCGCTACAACACTGACATTCTCTTAGATTCAGACATTTTACATAAAGGTCAATGCATTTTATATTCATAGTGATTTGAAACATAATTTAAAACTTAATAATATGGCACTTATTCCGACTATACGTTTAAGATTACACCTGTAAACTACATTATAAGATTACCATCTCTTTAGACCAACTGCAAAAAAAAAGTTTGTTTCCGATTAAAAAGTTGGGTCGGTAGGTTGGTGACTTTTTTTTTTAATAAATTTTTCTCTCTGAGATTAAAGGTTCAAAAGCAAAAAATTGAGTGACTAATGTCCATTTTTTTGTCAGATGCCTTTAAATATAAAAAAATACAGTTCGGGCTTTGTGAAGTGGGGTTGGTTAGAAATCGGAAACAAGCATTTTTTTCCGGTCAGCCTTATTAACATAATGCAAATGCCGCACAAATTGGTTATTGACTCTGTGAGTGTTATTGCAACAAACTCTCTATAACACAACATATGATGTTGATAAAACACAAGTGCAATGATATGCTACGAAGTGAATATTATTTTCTCAGGTTTATCTCAAAGCTAAACGGATAAATATCTACACAAGAAGTAAGGTATAACCCTACATTGCTCATAGCGGTGAGTATTATTATGACACGTTTGTGCATGAATTGAAAATACGTCTCTTTGAGCTCGTATATTGACCATCTCTACCACAAAGAATTAGTGATATAAAGCCAGACTTCATTTCATTTTACGTTTTAAGGACATATAAACTAGAGTCACAATTAAAATAATCAAATTTCAGCATATTGGTAAAAGAAATTACAATCTCAGAGTTGAGGTAATTAATATGTCTTAATTAGTTTACAATTATCTCATAATAAATAGCTTGTCATAATCTGAACTCAAGTTTATCAAAAGTCATACGACTTGATATGATTTAAACAGATTCCATGCTTTAGTTAGCCTCAATACGCTGCTGCATTTTAAATTAAATGCAATAATTTTTTTATTGTAACTTCCAGATATTATTTTTAGCTGGTCCATAAAACATTCGACAAAATAAAGTTCTGTCCAAACAGTATAAATGTCAAGAAAAATGTGCAGAATGATGCTACAAATAAAGAGTTTCAAAACCATTCACAAGGATGTCGTGACGCCTAACTCCATTTATATGCTAAGATGAACAGCATTGAAGACACAAAGTTTGAGAAGGAGCACTTATTTAGTTAAATACAAAATACTAAATACGCTGCAATAAGTTAAGATTCACTGGCTGAAGATTTATGACAATTCACTGTGTTTTTGTTAGGTTTTTTTTTCCTTAGTATGCAATAGGTAATATAATTTGCAAACTGTGACGCATGCCACAGCTGGGATTGGAACGCAGCCATACCATACCTACTGTTGTGCATCAACAATTTCTCGAACGAAAGAATATTACTCCCTATTTATTAATACATCAGGTTATCTTGAGAACTGCACTTCACTACAGAAATTAATTTCTGCCTCTACTACTTTTTGTTGTGAGGCAAAACTGGCAGATTCATTAGACAGACAATTCGTCTTTGAGAGTCAAAGTTCATCTGCTTTATTATTTTTTTATTATTTCTTTTTTAAGATAAATAAGAAAAGACTAGTATCACTGGCTGACGATAAATGCTTAGCACCTGACTTCCAATTGTTTGCACATTTTTCAGATCTGTTCTAAACCATTCCATTCCAACATCACACAGAAATCTTATTCTGTATCCGAATTATGTTACCATGGCAACACTCTCCTGATAATTGGCTCGTTTCTAGCACCATCAGACGAAGCTAAACACCTCCAAAGCTGTGCAAGTGAAGAATTCGTCCTCGCTCAAAGGATCGTTGTCGAAAGTGTCGCATTTTGTCGATCGACCAAGGTGTAATTCTTCATCCAACATAAGGCCTTCTCCAGTCCTAGAAACAGAAAGTGCAACAGTTGAAATATCTATATGTAACAAAAATTATAAACACTGAAGTTCACACTTATTTTCTTAATATCTTCATGTAAAAAAGTGGGCATCTGTCAAAATAACATATCTTGGGGGATCTAGAAAATTTCCTTTTTTAAATGGAACATCCCTTAACAGATAATTGATACAATATTGAGCCATAACAGAAGGCAGGTCACTTCCAAGTTTAGTGTTATATTTGCAATGAAAACGACAGATATCAACCTGTCTCCACTTTAAACCAGAGTGACGTCTTTAAGCTACTTACCCGCCTCCTATTGTAAGTTTTTTTGCGTCACCGGCTTGGAAGAGGTGTGCGGAATGGGGTGCATTGCTGCCGAGTTTGATTCCCACCCACTCGTACTTTATACTGACAGGGGAAATTTTGAAGAGGAAAGTCTCCCCTGTTCCAAAGTATGACAAGGCCTTCTGAAGAGATTTGCGTGTCGCCCAGTCTGTTGAGCAGTAAGCACCAAAGACCTGATAAAGTAAGATGAGTATTATTGAGCGAGATGAAAAATGCTTTCCTCAATCATCAATTCATTATAGTTTAACATTCATTTACATCCGCTTGACCTTTCTCCTGCAGTTAAATAGAGCAGGTAACAAATATATTTGAGGTTCGACCTTGGACCAAGGTTAGGCTTAGGCACATTTCGTTCGGACAGAGTTAGGAGCTTTGCAAATTTTAAAACAAAATAAAATCATATATCTAATTGTTGATATTTATTTGTTATATGTTGGCTCGTGATGAGGATGTTCTGCCGACAGCTTGTTGTACATGATTAGAATTTATTTGTGACAAATATTGACGACATAAATCATATTCTTTTTATTTTATACACCCCTTAGTTGTCATACAGGTTAATCAGACGGACCTGACAGTTACATATTCTACAATCTACATTCCAACGGCTGCAAATAACCAGATTTAATACATGGCAAAATTTTAAGTTTTATAAAAAAACAATGAACTAATATATACAGAATGACAGAAACACAGACAGATAGTTTATATACTAACTTCGTTTTTAGCAGTTTTCATGACCATTAACACAGGCTCCAGGCCATCCATATGACAGTAGAGCGTTCGTAGACTTGTACCATGCTCCGACGTCGTGTAAATTAACTCTGGTTGGTACAACGCTATTCTCGTCGGCAACCAACGCCATATTGTCTGCCACTGAAACAACAGAAGAATTGCGGTCAATCTCTTAGTACAACATAACCCAGATATATAAACCTGATGTCTTCAAGCTAGGGTTGTCATTGATATGCTGTATTGTTGTTACTGATATGTTGTTGATATGCTGCATATCAATGAATCGACAAAATATTGATATCGATATCGAAAAAATTCATGTTTCGATTCTTTGTTTATCTTCCATAATTGAACATTTGTGCCATGATGAGACTTGACTACCCAGCCCCCACCCCAAATTACAAACTGATTGCCTAACAAATTAGCTTAGTAGTTATCACATTAAAGGTGAATGGTTTCACAATGACTTGGGAAATATACTCCTGTGACTAGTGGTTCCATTTCTAACTGGGAATGCTGATAAAACAAAAATTGTGCGATTTTGTGATATTGCAATATTGAAAATTGAATACTGATATCGATATCAAATGAAAAATTGATATCAATGACAACCCTACTTGAAGCTTACATTATATTCCAGTGATATAAACCATGAAAATACTATTGTTAAGTTATGAGAGTTTATGATGCATAGAATCAAGAATCGTAAATTCATGGAAAAACCAGCTGTCAGTTTTACCACCTTGTAGAAAGACTGCTTTTAACATTATGAATTCAAGTTAGTTTTTTTTTCAAAGTAGGATTCAGAAAACAAGGTTCGACAATAATAAAACCATTTAATACACAAATAGACAGAAAATGCACTACGGTGTCACAAATGGACAATGAAATAAATGGAATTCAGATGAAGCAAAATAAAAAGATATCAAAGTGACGAAATATAGAAATAACTTCCTTGACCTTTTTACCAAACAATAAGACTGGTATGTCACCCGAGCAACCAAAGCCCATGAGAACAGAATTAAACATTTCACCTTTCAAATCTTGAAACTTATAGAGCTATGATTATTCTTTAACTTCTGAAGATCTTATAACTTATTTTCAGGTTCACATCACTTGCCCTATTCACAATACTGTTACCATTTTTCTTAAGTTATTTTAAATGATGTAATTTCCCATGTCCAAAGCATAATACATTCTTAAACTGAAATAGCAATTCTTCTAAATTAATATATCTTATTTTCATAAGTTTAAAATAATTACACACATTTCAAATGATATTGTGTTCCAACCATAATTATTACACTTAACTGATATCTATTTAATATAGCAATTCTTTCCAAATTGATATATATATACAGCTGTATGTACTTAAAATATCTAAAAAGTTCAAAATAAATCACACACCCAATATGTGAAAAAGACGAAACAAATTAGATTCCAAAGTAGACAAGCCACTAAAATTAACTACGAATGGAAATACAAAGTATCTAAATGACAAACCAATACAAAAAAGTGACTTGACAAAAGAACAACGAGTGCATCACATGACTTACATTCCGGAAGGTTAATATGTCGGAGTGAACAGTCGTAAACGGCAAAGTGCCGTGAGACTGTGAACGACTCCTAGCTCTGGTTCCCTAAAAGTCATTACAAAAAGTACAAGAAAATGTTTTAGAATTTCAATAGCTACTTATTAAAACAAGACATTAGCATTTAAGCTTGGTACTTGATCCTTCTAAAGCAGACATTTACTAAGACAGGTAACTGCCTTGTGTTTCTAACTCAAACGTGAAAATTTGACAGCTCAGTGATGTAGACTTCACAGAAAAATATCCATCATATTTACCAAAATGCAATTATTGGCTTACAGACTAATATGGCTGACTGATGTAGCCAAATGATCATGGGGTGCACCTGTTTTCCCTGTGCAATTATCGACCCTATATTATATAGACCTGTGGTAGGTAATAGCTATATCCAAATAAGGAGGGAGTTAAGCTACAAAATGTTAGTTAACTCCTGACTTAATGAGTGATATAGTTTACTTATATTTAATTTCATCAACTTAAAGAAGTGACTGGTACTATGTTTGATTTTTGATTGCTTCTATCATGCAAGAAAAGTACAGTTATGCCACTGTTTGTTCATAAAAGGGCAATAACTAACATTTTTGTTTGTTATATTTTCCTAAGAACAATAGCAAATGTCACTTGGTATAACTTGCAGGATTGCTAGCAGCCAGACAGCAGCATTTTGCAGGTGTAACTTCTGCACATAACACAAGGTGTCAGCACTTACAATACAAAATCACAAGGTGTCAGCACAGTGCATACCTGTTCCACATCAAGTAAAGCAGAGCTGGCAGCAGTGAGATCGGTATGAGATCGAGTGACTCTCAGGTTTAGACTGTTATAAGATTCCGATTTGGGCATATGAGGTATACTCGTGGCGTGACGCATACTTCTGACGTACATCTCGCATTTCAACGCCGTCTTCTTGATGAATTTTCGAGACAGTCCACGAATGCTGAATGCATTCTATAATGATAAAGAAAAAAAAAAAATAACACGAGACATTAATAAGTGTGACAATCGTGAGATAAAGCTGCTTTACCAACGAAAGCAGTGATTAATTAGGTGACTAAATTATAAACCCAGTTAAAATCCTTGGGAATTTCCTGAGAGATCGCATCATCCTCAACACAAATGTCTGACAAATACACATAATTACATAGGCATTAAGTAATATTAGCATAGCAAGTAAAGGTTAGTTATTTAAATAGTATACTTTTAAAACATTGTGCTGTCAAATAATGTTGCTTTGCACTTGCACATTTTTGTCAGGACTTGGTTGTCCTAAGGGTCAATAAAGATATTATATTGTAAAAGAGTATTGAAACTGGAAACGACTAGTAATTACAAATAATGTTCGGAAGATTTAAAATTACCTTGAGAAGTTTGTCGACTGAGACTGGGATGTCCTCACAGAACTGAGAAATACCAAGAGAAAGATCTTGGCCTGCTTTCCAGTTTCCGGATTTCACTAAAAAATATAAAATGACAATTAATTCATCTTGAATGAAAATACCGTAACGTTTTGCTGTGAAGATATCGGTTACTCACAGGGTTTTGTTATATGTCAGTTCTTTATAAATTTGAAAATATATGCACCCAGGTTAACTATACTACAGTCTGTACCATGGACCATGTGGACACAATACCAGTGGCGCCCCTACATATTGCACCAGGTGGCGTTTGGTCATTTGTGTCGTCACAAATAAACACAATGACATTATTGCGTCATGAAGGCTGCCTACAGATAAACAAATTGCCATGCCAATGTTAATTCTATGGGGCTTTTATGAACAGCAGTAAAGAATGCACTAACGTCTGCGATGATAGGATAGATCGATCTGATTTGAGGTAAGGAACAAAATAAGCCGTCAGTTGTCTCTCTAGACCTTCTATTTGCTGAATTATCAAAGCAAACGACTGTCCGCATGTTGGATACGCCAGAGTATAATTACATAACTCGTATCATAACGGATAATTACAAAAGTCATACTCACTGTTGGTTTTGTAAAAGAGTATTAAGATGGCTAAAGCAACTCGATACAATATCTTTGGTCCTTCAAATATATAGCAGTCAAGAACTCGCACCTGAAATTACAAAATCAGTAAAATCATATTACAAAACTTGAACATGATAAAATAATGAAACAAATGACAATGACAGAGTTTTTATTTGCTCCATAGAAGACATATTACAGTAATTTCATATTTTACAAAAATTAATAATTTTATATTGGAGTGGAGCAAGGAGACCCCCTCTATGGCAATGAGCTTGCAGCTGCCGAGGGAGCCCTCTTGTGAAAAAAAGAAGATTATACACATATACACTACTCTTAATTAAATAATTCATATTTTAAAATTATGTTAATATTAATGTATTATCTATAGGATGGCAGTATACTAGTGTTACAGTTGTGACCTCGCCATAAGAATATTAAGTGATATGGCACCATGCATATATTATTGATTGATAAATTTTCTTTCCATATTGAAGAAATACTGCACATGGCGGCAATGAATTTTAACAATTAATGAGAACTTACCAGATACGAAAATGGCAGATCTTGAAGTATCCACCATATCCAATTTTCAAAAAGTCCTTCCACAACCATGCCGGACCGAGCTACAGATATGTAGAATTGGCGCTGTGAAATAAAATCGCAATAACGAATGTACTACGTGTAGAGCTCTGCTCCAAATAAAAAGGGCTTAAGTCCAATATAACCCTGTGACGTCATATGCTTGGATACTAGTGATGACGTCACCAATTACTACTTTTTTTTCTTTTTTAACTACAAAAATGTTACACTAGTTGTGCCAGAACTTAAAATTATAGTCAAAATCACAATATATTTTATAATAATAAACCGAATAACAACAATGTTACTACACCATTGGTACTATTTAAGTTAATATTAGACTTGACCCAAAAACAGCTTTCAAGAGAAATCTTTTTTTTTTTTTTGTAAATCGACCAAATCACGTACTGCATATTTTTTGGACAACTCTTTCAGGACGTATCGTGAAGCTTCATATGCAATTTTCGTTTGTGCGACGTAACCCTCATTACTTCGGAGTAAGGTATAGATGCAGTCGTACGCTTCCTTCTCATCCATGTAATGCAGAAATAGACTGAAATTTAAGAAGATAATAATCAATAAATCGTTGATAATTCAGACACAGGCCTAGTCTTAAATGGTTCTGGTTTCTATACCTTGTTTAGACACTCTCTTGCAAATAAAATCTAAGCGGAGTAATTAATATATAATATAGTAACAAAACAAAATAATCGAATTTCATTCAACATAATATTATATCATTATTATTTACAAGTTTAATCATTATGAAATAAATAGAATATGCAAAATACTAAATGACCATCTCAGAGTTAAACAACTTAACATAATAACAGTATCTTTAATTTTCTTTAAAATATGCGAGTAATTATTCACATACTTGCAATACCCTTTTGGGTTAGTAAACTCAAGAGTGAAAAAACTTCTGACACAGTGACACCTTTTGTTAATGATTAAAGTTGCAAATAATAGTGATATCATAATCATTGTAAGTAACGGTTTTTAAGAGCAAAACCTTTATAAGTACAAATTTTTAGTTGTTTTACTGTTGTGTGCTTCACATTCAATGTTATAGAAATGTAATAGTTTTTTATATTTCTCTTTTCATTTTAATCTTATTATTATTCATTATTATTTATAAGTTTTCTTTCTCTGTAGCCTCAAATAGATAAGCTTAATAATATTAAATTGATATATTGTAAATTTAAGTTCTTTTCTTGGCACATACATATATTATATATTATATTATATTATCAACTATCATTGCTATTGGTACAGGCCAAATATGAACAACAATCAGGCCTCCATATTACTTAAAACAAAATTTTGCCTGGATGATATCATACGGTCAATATATCTTTTGAATATTGAATTGATAGAAAATTTAATTTTCAAACAATCTTACCTAGTAAGAGCAAATATGGCAGGGCCGTGGGTGATATCTGGATTGGTGTGGCCGAGTACACACATGATTTTCTTGACTACATGGACACCTTGTTCGTTCAGGTGGTAGTGAAACATGTTAGAAGGATCTACGAATGTTGGCAAGTTGACGTCCCCTGATTCTCCTGAGATTGAAAAAAAAGAAATAGAAAATAGTGTTTAATAGTTCAAACTATGCTGAAAGAGTAATCTAGTAATGTCAATTATTGAAGTTATAAGTCAAAAGTCTTCATAATAATCAACAGATAGAAGATTAATTAATAGTATATTTAGCTTTTATTGACTTATTCATATCAGAAAAGATAAATAATTATGTCATATCTATAGCTCTACTCACTATGTCTATCTAAAACTACACATACAGAAATATAATATACAAGTTCTCATTATTTTATACATAATATATAGCTTAATTATTTTCTGGGCAGAGTCCTGCTCTTAGACATTCAGTGTTAAAGCGAAATAATATATAAGTACATATATACATAATTTTTATTGACAGTATTATGTCAAATATGACATATTTGTCGCAAACATCAATACATTAAAATTCAACAGAAAATTTTGCAAAACATGAGTACACTTACAGTGAAAGTCAAATAAAATAACTGATTCTGGACCTAATGCCATCATGACAACACAGCATTAAATTTTGTACGTAGAGTAGAAGTAGTAGTAGTCGTAGTATTGATAGTAAGTAGTAATGGTAGTAGTAGTAGTAGCAGCAGATTGATAGATACGGAAAGCGCAGCTCTCCAATGCAGGTTCTTGCTGCTCATGTATTTGTTATGTTCAGTAATAGTTTATTGATTCAGTTTTTATTTCACATGTACATTAAAATTACAAACATGCAGTACCACAATCAGCCAAAATACACCCATTAAATTAAATGTGGCTTAGATAAGAAGACATGTATACGCTATCACCCAATATTAGGGGCGGTCAATCAGTAATGGACCTTGGAACGTTTAGCTATATACTATTCGCACATTATGTATAACATAATGAGAACCTGCCTGTATATCATACTTCTGTCGGTGTAGCCTCAGATAGACTTAGTGATTAGAGGTATAGATATATATGTAGTAATTATAAGTAAAATGCACTCACCCTCCCCAAACACTGTTTTGACTTCTTCGTGATATATTGAAGCCCCCGTGTGCTGGTTCCGCATACACGAAGACAACCACAGTGTCGTCCGAATCTCATGGTCAGCTGGCCAGTCATTTGTTCGGATGAAATGTTTCAATTTCTTGGGCTCTTTGGAGTTTATCATTGCCTCGACATCTTTGTGGTCCGGCAGCGAGAGATGCTGTTGCTCTCTGCTCAGCTGAAAATTGAAGTTTTGACAATTAAGTTTTAAGATTGAAGACTAAATCGACTTATGTAATGACATTATTATGCTAAAGATACATACACACACACAAATATATTTCCATCATTTCTTAATTGGGGTATGATGGCACAGCGACAAATGAATGACAGCTAATTATATATATATATATATATGACAGACCACAAGGTTTATATAATATAATATACATGATGAATAATGCAAAAATACATAAAAGAAAATAAGTCATAACACAGAAAATCAATTGATCATAAAAAATACATTGCATGCAAGAACGTATATGATGGGATCAGCCAAAAACAAAATCGTTTTTGTTAATTATAATAAGTCAAATTTAACAACACTTAAATAACAAACGGAGCAGACATTGCCATACCTTTAGAGGAGGTGGGATAAAGGAAGGGTCGACAAACGAAGAGAAAGGGCCATGACCCACTCCCCCATGACCCCCTCCAGGGCTCAGGCCGTTCATCGCGATTGGCACTTGACTTTCTTGCCTGCAAGTGGCTGGTCTTCTGCCAGCTTTGTTCTTCACCTTGGTAACCTCATACTGGTAACCGATGCAACCTGAAAACAGAACAACAAGAGGTCAAATACTTGAGTTTCACTAGGGTTAATTTGTTCAGTAACAGATCCTTTTGTGATACCTAAAATTTAAATATTAAAATGCCAAGGTAAATGCTTCAAAATAGCATCACAGGCATTGGTGATGCACGCCTGTAAGTGGGTGGGTGGATTAGGGCTTTATGTCCAGTATTTCTGCACCTGATGGGCTAATTAGGACAGGCAGGGATCATGGCAATGAGATGAAGGATGAAACAGCCATCCAACTTAGGCTCGACCGGGAATCGAACCTGGGACCCAGTGGTTGGACCCAGCGCACTACCACTGACCTAGGCCCCCACCTTGCACGTCTGTAACTATGTATATATTTTACCCCACCCTAAATAACATCCTTTGGCATAGCTTTGCTATGTTTGTCACTCATGGGAGTATCCATGCGCTATGCAAAATATCATACTCCCAAGTAAGCTGTACTTCCACTGAAGAGCTAAATATAAGAAGGTGTCAACTTCAGCCATCAAGTGTGACTATACATGTACCTCATCAGTTAGATCAACAGAAGAGCTAAAAATATGTAAAATGTTGTTCATAATTGTGATTAAGATCACACTGGTCATCTAGATTTAAATACACAGTTGGGTAACTCCTTCAGGATTAGTAACTTATCCTAAGCAAAAACTAAGAATATCCTAAGTGATGTGGTACACCGAAAATAGCCACCATTACGTATTATCATATGATTATATACATACTCAGGTCCCATGGCCTGCTCTTACACCCTCCACTGTTGAAGGATTGTGCGAGGTATTGACAAAAAAGAGAGGTTAAATATTTGATTTTCTGTTTTTCCTTCTTTCGGACAACTAAACCTTTGCAAAGATGTCTCGAAAGAAGGGCATTTTTTTAAGATTAAAAATTGTCAAAAAATTCATTTAAAAAAAGATGACATAAATACCCTTTACAGAATTTTAAATTGTCGTATTCACATTGATGTTTCTTGGATAATTTTTTAGAAATGTCCTTAAACTAAGTTAAACACTGCATGTAAATATCCCTCATGACTTCAAGCCGAGAATCTCACGCACAACGATTGAATCAGTATTATGTTAAGCTGACAGATATATTCATAACAACAACTGTTCCTGCCAAAACCCATTCCCCCTGGGGGGAAAATTCATGAACTGAAGAAAATGAGGGCATAGCATGGGCTCGACTCCATTTTGGATGGGTCCTGCCTAAGCGGTCAAGGGATAGCTAGAATCAGCGATCAGCGAAGACTCAACTTTTTAGATTGTCCCCGACTTATTTTTAAAATGGAGAATTTCTGCTTTAAATAGCCATTGCAGCTTCAATGCACTATTTCAATGCTTATTATATTATATAATATCAATGCTACCGAGTGTGAAGCTTAGTCAACTAATATTTGAAGATTTTTGAGAAAATTATATCAGAGCAGTTACAAAATCACTTTATAAGTAATGAAATGTACTGTGTTGGACAATATGGATTCCGGAAAGGACATTCCACTGAATATGCAGTCATGGAAAATGTAGACAAGATTATAGATGTACTTGAAAATGGCAAACTGCCTTTAAATATATATCTTGACCTAAGTAAGGCTTTTGACACCAGGCACAACATATGATTTATGTAAAATTTATTTACAAAACTGTTATCAGTATGTTAATTACAATAATGCTAAATCAGACCTCTTACATATCAAAACAGGAGTTCCTCAGGGATCCATACTAGGACCTTTCTTTTTCCTAGTTTATATAAATGATTTTTATAGATCCTCAAATTTCTTTAATTTCACTATTTACGCTGATGACACTAGTTTATTAGGAAGTCTAGAACAATCTACTTCAACAAGATCAAAAGATGATGAAAAACTTATAAACAACGAAATAATTCAAGTTAATAACTGGCTAAAATAAAATAAAATTTCTGTGTTGATAAGAACAGCTTCATGATATTCCATTCTCAAAACAAAACTATACAAAAATTAAATCTAAAAATTGAAAATATTTAAATTAAGCGAAACAGGTTGATTTTCTAGGAATTGTTATTGATGAAAATTAAAGCTGGAAACCACACATGGAAAAAAAATTAAAAAGCGCTTGCTGTAACAAGTAGATTGATACACTACTTACCTAGTAATACTCTTTTATAAATATATAATTATCTGATAATGTCTCATTTTATAACGGAATAAGTCTATGGGGTCAGACATCTAGCTATATTACAAAATTACAAAAGAAAGCAATGAGGAATATATCCAAGAAAGAGTTCAACATCTTGAAATTTATCCACACAGTGGAGCTTCATGATTGGAAATTCTATTACAAAATGATAAAACCTTCCTATTTACTTCAAAATATGACATTACCCACCCATACTGATATTCACACATATGAAACTAGGGGACGATCCAGATATGTCGCTCAGAAGTTAAACTATCAAATCTTCAGTGCTAGTATCAAACATCGCATCCCGAAAATGGTTAACACAGCATCTCAGATAACATTGAAAAACTAAACACTCACAATTTCCACGGATTTGTCCATTATCTCAAAAGGATGTTTGTAATCCATAATGTATCTTTTGAATAATTCGTACTGTACTGTATTTTCTGTCAGAATAAAAGTCTTCTGTCTGTCTGTCTGTCTGTCTGTCTGACCGTCAGCCAGAGGCAGACGTAATGAAATGATGATTAGGCTGCTTGGAGTTACACATTTATAAATGTATTTATGCATTTCCCGGTCGGTTTTAATGATTAATTATAAAAAAAATTATCAATAATACCTGAACAAAGTGTGTCTATATATATTGTAACACCTATAATCTGTAACATGGACATTCAAAGAAACACACCCCTTCTCATCTTTTAAATCAAATGGACATCAGATCATATCAGAGACTAAAAGGACATTACATTGGCATCAAAGATTATTGATGATGATATCAAAAATGACACTTGTATCCTAAAATATTATCTCGTGATTTGGTAGATGGGGATAACGATCTTATTAGGCCTAAAGGGTTAAAAACACCTCCAGTTGCTGCATCCGATTGTGCTTACAGCAAATAAACTAATATCACCATTTTATTTATAATAGCCGAAGGCCAGAGGCCGTAGGCTGTATGTTCAAGGTTGCAGGAGCTAGGTGGCAGCGTTTTCTTCCAAAAGGCGACGCTATGATCCGGTGCGAAGCACCGGCCTTTCTCATAACCGATTTGCCACTCCCCCAGAATCGGGGAGGGAAATGCTTCCGCGGGTCGTCTGCACACAAAGTAGTGCGATTACTACGCCTTATTTCTTTCTTCCAAGAAGCCACTCGCTGTGAAACTGGTTCAGACGCTTTCTTTTGACTTAAACTCTACTAACGTCATAAAATTGAACAACTTTACCGTGGAATTCCACCAACTGCCGAAGGTACTATATTCGCAAATGGCGCTGAACAAGCGTTGTAACGACATAAATGGCACGGAACAAGCGTTGTAACGGCGTTAAGACGCTTATTCAACATTCAATTTTTTACGTTATCCCTTGACGCTTTGCGTCAGTTATCAGAAAGACCGGTGCTACGCACCGGACAAGCGCCATCTTTCGGCAGAAATTGAGGTGGCAGCACTCACTACGAAACCAGCGACAGGTGGCAGCACCAGCACGATAATTTTGACTGAGCCTTTTCTGGAATTTAAATCTCACCCATGCGCAATTGTATACAAACAAAGTTTTCCTAACGTTGGTTACGAGATTTGGTAACGTGTGTTTTTTATGACATTATTTATCTAGGTACTAGTTATTTTAGTTAACACAAATTCTAGATATTTGAAGGCCAGTCATCAAAACAGAATTTATTCCACTTTTAAAATTGATCGCTGCTCTCAGGTGCCCTGCCCCTAGCGCGGTTTCACACCATAGGGAAATCCTGGTGGTTGGAACATAGAGTTATAGTTCTATGGTTGGAAGCCCAGTGCGCTACCACTGAGCAAGGCCATCACTCCTGTGCAGTGTGATTATGACAGCTGTATGCTCCCTAGGAAGTTGAGAAAGTTCAAGAAAGAACAGAGGCGTTTTAACATCTAAAGGTTTGTTCCAGAGCAACCTTGTGTTAACTGATTTAAATCAATTAATTTCTGTCATTTCTACAACACAAATACCTCAAAACGTCTGTCAAGCACAGAAAATAGTACGAAAAGATTTGATGTATTGTTTTATTGCAGTTGTAATTTGGATCAGAAAAAAACCATTGGACCATAAAAAATTAACAAATATGAAGATAATTAAAAAAAAATTGCTTTACAAAATATTGTCTTAGTTAATATAAAATGAAAAATTTAACATGACCATGAATTTAAATGAATATAATGAAATTGAAATATATTTTGATGTAATGATGGAGAGCCTGGTGGCCGAGCCAAAGAGCAGGCCTGACCGAAATGATCCTGCGGACTAAGTGCCCCCACTGGCAAAGCCACCACAAGGATCCCGATGTTGGTCCGGTCTGCCTTGTAGCAGGCCAAGTTTACGGATTTTTAGGGCGCGCCAGTGACTTACACGACTTACGGGGTTTGAATCCACGCCAGAGGTCTTGCATCCTGTTCTCCAAGGCACGTCGGACCCAGGACCCAAGCTAGTGCAATGCCCAGTTGGACACCAGGCCAACAGGACCACACGGTGCAGACCCAACTCGACCGCTCAACCACCAGGCTTTTTTGCGTTTAGTGTTTATCTATACTATTTCAGTTAAATCAGTTATTTTTGTTGTTCTTCTTGTTCTTGTTGTTCTTACTTCTTCTTCAGTCCCATTGTTGTTTAATTTTCCTGTTTACTTCTGTTGTTTACTTTTCCTGTGTTTACTTCTTACTTTTCTGTTGTTGCTGTTTACTTTTTCTGTTTACTTCTGTTGTTTACTTTTTCTGTTTACTTCTGTTGTTTACTTTTTCTGTTTACTTCTGTTGTTTACTTTTCCTGTGTTTACTTCTGTTGTTTACTTTTTCTGTGTTTACTTATTCTGTTGTTGATGTTTACTTTTTCTGTTTACTTCTGTTGTTTACTTTTTCTGTTGTTGCTGTTTACTTTTTCTGTTTACTTCTGTTGTTTACTTTTCCTGTGTTTACTTCTGTTGTTTACTTTTCCTGTGTTTACTTCTGTTGTTTACTTATTCTGTTGTTGCTGTTTACTTTTTCTGTTTACTTCTGTTGTTTACTTTTTCTGTTTACTTCTGTTGTTTACTTTTCCTGTGTTTACTTCTGTTGTTTACTTTTTCTGTGTTTACTTATTCTGTTGTTGATATTTACTTTTTCTGTTTACTTCTGTTGTTTACTTTTTCTGTTGTTGCTGTTTACTATTTCTGTTTACTTCTGTTGCTTACTTTTCCTGTGTTTACTTCTGTTGTTTACTTTTCCTGTGTTTACTTCTGTTGTTTACTTATTCTGTTGTTGCTGTTTACTTTTTCCGTTCACTTCTGTTGTTTACTTTTTCTGTCGTTAACCTTTTCTGTTTGCTTCTGTTGTCGTTATTGTTATTTTGTTTCTGAAGAAAAAGAATATATTAAAATAAATTTTATTCGTATATAATATAGCCTATATATATATATATATATATAAATATAAAATGTTCTAAACTTTTAGACCTTTTTTAAGCCCCCCATTACATATATGTAATCTGATCTCTTTTTTCTTTTCTTTTTTAATCCAGAATTGAGACAGTGGCAAGTCTACAAGCACAGGCGCTAGAAATTAAAATACAAATTTAAGTCTCACCCAATCAAAAAAATGTCCTGACTTCAGAATGTTGTATATATTCATGTTGTTGTGTTGGATGGATTGGACTGCGCCCTTCCATGGGTCGGAAAAAGACAGTTTGAAATTTCCAAAACGAGGCTGAATATAGGCGCGCGATAAAAAAATAGTTCCGGCCCTAGCAACGGGCATTGTGTTCTTGTGCCGACGTTTCACAGCTGATCTTTCAGACATAATAAAGTTCCAGATTTGTGTGTTATTTCTGAGACATCCAGGCATTTAAAAATAAAGGGAGTTCGACTTAATAATTTGGCCTATATTCAACAACAACAACACAGCCTATTTATTAGGCTTTACCTATTACTGATTACCATAGGTGAAGCTAGGAATAAATATTCCTAGGGTGAAGACTCTTATTACCATAGCTTAGGTGAAGCATGGGTGGAGCCCTGGATGACCTTGTTCACATTGACCCAGTTTCATTGGCCTTGACCTTTTTCAAGGTTAAGTTTAAATTAAAATCTACATTGAAGTATCAAATTGATCGGGACGGTTTTGAAATTTTGAACGTCATTAGATATGTACATAAATGTGCAGGTGTTTCGCTTGTAGCATGGATTGAAACCTCAAGTTTTCATAAAATACTCTGAAATCGCCAATCAGCGACGCTAATCATAACGTTGTAATAAGAATGAGGTAATTTGCCAAGTCAGACAAATTTGCTTACCAAACTAAACTAAATAACCTGCCAGTGCCAGGTCCGCCAATTTGCAAGTAAGTGCTATTGGTTGTAACACCAGTGATTGAAATCAACGTAAAATCAAAACATCAGGTCATTCAGGATGCTAAATTGCATTGTGAATCATTTCCTCGATACTATCAGGTTGAGTATGTTTAACACATCAATAGCGTTCGATGCTTTTTTTTTTTTTTTTTTTTTTGCAACATGCTTCTGTGACATTAAACATTAATTTCCCCCAAAAAATGAGGAAATTAATACATCATGCCCTCAAAAATTATTAAATATTGTTATCTGTTAAATTCTAGCTTCAATTAACAATTATTTTTTTAATACTAATTTCGCATCCAGTCATTTGTCACCAAAGTTCCTGGAATTATATCAACATCCAAATCCAACACTACAAATACATATTATTATGAACCACATTCTGCTGATTATCTAATTACCAACTCTAATAATAACCCATAGGTGTTAATGCATAAAATAACCACACTATCCAACAACAACAACCACAAAATATACAAATGTATCATCACAGAAAATGAAGATGGAGCTATGTACACACTATTAAAGTCAAATCAAATTGAATAAATCAGGTGTCCTTGGTTATTCAGAGAAATACTGGAATTTCAAAGAGTGACATGTTAAATTGCTCATCTAAAGTGTCATATTACAAATGCAGCGAAAGTGACCCTGTGACAATTTAAGCGATTGAGGATTTGAGAAACAATTTTATTTCATTTTTTCTCATAATGAGAGACTCTTCTATTTAAATCAACTATATACTATGTAAATAATAATTGATTTTTTTTTCTACATTGTATCATATCAAGTACACCATGCATTTATGTGTGTGATTAAAGATTATATATATTCTATCTGATGCGAAAACAATTGATTCGGAACATCCATTGTTTGTGGGTTCTGTGGTTAGTTGGGTAGGGTATTGGGTTCGTACAATGTACACACACAAAGTTGTGGGTTCAAACTCAACCACAGCAAAGGAGGAACTGAGCAGATCTTCAACTGCTTCACTTCACCCAGGTGCAAATGAGTACTTGGCTATGTAGAGTGCATGACCCCAAAAAGTCTGTAATAGCTGCATGCTGTGTGTGTATCATCCATTCAGGGAGTTGAAAAAGACTCAAGCTTAAACAGACCTGCCAACAGGGTTGGACTTTAACCCGGGTTAAATCAATTTTGCCGAGCCCAGCAAGTAAAACCTGAGTATAACCCAGCAAAATGTTGAAAAAGACTCAAGCTTAAACATACCTGCCAAGAGGGTTGGACTTTAACCCGGGTTAAATCAATTTTGCCAAGCCCAGCGGTTAAACCTGAGTATAACCCAGCAAAATGGGTTTAACCCAGGCAAAAGTGGGTTAAACCTTGCGAAAACCCTCCTGCAAGCTCACCACCACATAAAACAGTTAATAGATGTAGAAACAAAAGATTAGCTTTCTTAAAATTTACTTTAATGGCTATCACTGAGCTTTACAAACTATATGGGCTTTGTAATATCAATTGATGGATGGAATTCCTGAATAATGGTACAGAGACTTAAGGGTGGATCTCACTTAGCCATAAAGTGACGGAAAATACGTGGTTGATAAGTAGACCCTAAGTTGAAGTATTGGCCAAAGATTCTTGGCAAAAGAAGGGGCTTGGCTAGGCGTTGACGTATGCGACGGACGATTCACGGATATCCTGCGGATCGTACGTAGCTTACATATGGAGCTACAACGTATTTGACATACGCTCCGCCGACTATGACGTATGATACGTATGGTCCACGCTACGCGTCGTATAATCCACCGCATGACCCAAGTATCAACCACGGAAGTAAAAATGGGAGCTAAGCAAAGACGCAAAATTAAAAGTAATCGCCAAAAACGATGGCCGCAACCACGTACAATACTTGGTACCCCCGTTCGATCGTCACAATCGTAGACTCTTCCATTGTCTTCCATAGATTTTTTCCATACTTCGCTTACGTAGAAACTTCCGCTGGATGAAGCGAGAGGCCTTAAGCCATGTATAACTGACGGAAGCCAATGTAAGACTCGCATAAGCTTTGGCATATATATGCCACGTACGATTCGCCGACTCCGACATATGCTCCAAGTATTAACCGCGTTAAAATCTTTCCAGCCCATGCCGGCTCGGTTTCACAGAATTTTCATGTGCATTTTTAAAATTCCGTCGCTACAGCCGGAATTTGACGGAACAGCCAGGTTACCAAGGGCAGGGGGAAGTAAACCCACGTAATTCCACAGAACGCTTTTCGTGGACAATACTATAGAAGTTCAATTCTGTCAAAAAACTATAGCAAATAGCCTGTTTTAGTTTGAAAAACATTTAAACGTTACATGCCTTTGTCGGCTGAATTCCAAAAGATTATATATTTAGAGTTAAAAACAATGGTGAAAAAATTGCTAAACCATCGAGTAATTGTGTGTTTTCACAATTGCAAATTAGGGATAACAACCTTGGTTATGTCCTATCATCATGTAGTATCAGCTATGCTAAGCCTAAGGTTTCAAAAATAGTATTAAATTATATTATTGTCTTCCCTGCTTAATATTTGCACCTTCAAAACTGATTATAAGTTAAATGAAGGGTTTTAACCCAAGTATAACCCACTTTGAGCAAAATGTCTATTAAGCCCAACCCGGGTTTAACAGGGTTTTAACCCGGTGGTGGGTGAATTTTGCCAACCCTGCCTGCCAAGGAATTAAATTGTACCGTTGGCCAGGCTTGTTATGTAAATCAAGAGGAGCAAAACCAAAAACCCATTGACGTTTGATTAACGAGTAGCAGTGACCTTAAAATACACTTTCAAAAATATTATAACATGTCACTGATAACATATCAGGGATACAATAAAGTGGGTAACAAATCGCGAAATAAATTCTCATTTAGACTAACAACTGGTTGTCATAATCTGGCTACTTCCTTTCTAGCAATAGACAAGGCAATGTTAATGAGGTCAAGGGGTTATGCAAGGGACTGCATTCGCACACAGACCTTCGCGCTGACAAAACTGAATTATTTATTTCAGATTTAAGTTTATCTACCAAATAAATTGGAGCTAAATTTGTTGCATAACTCTTTCTGAAACCAAACTGTAAATTATATCAAATGTTTTTATTATTAATGAAATCCATTAATCGGTTGTACATAGAAGCGTTTACCGTGACGTCACGCCCTGCTCTATAAATAGATTGGGGTTGAGTGGCCGTCAACGGCCGTGGCCAATGCCATGATAAACACTACAGCAGCAGTAACATGCCTTGACTTTATGTAGAAAACATTAAAAGCCGGAAAAAAAAGAAGATTGTTTTATCACTACTGAAACTTATCTGGTATCATGCACAAGATAATTACTGAGTTTGGGTGCACTGAGTCATCTAATTGCTGTTTAAATCAGAAACTGCTGGTTAATATATATTGGTGCTTCGTAACAGTATCACTAGTTTCATAATGATAATAATGTAGGACTACTTATTTAATTATTTTAACTGTTGGTCAATATAATCCTTATTTTTTTATTTTTTGCCATGTTGGCACTTGAAACTTTCCTGGCTATTTGCATCTAGAAGACTTGAGAGTATAAATATATAATAATTCAAGCATAATTTTCAGAGTACACTTGTACTTTTTCACCATAAATTTCGTTCCAGTTGCGACTGAATTTGACAACATAATATGCGGGGAGAATATTCTGTTTCCTACGACGGCAAAAGAAATGAGAACAGGGTGACGATTTAAAGGCTCTTTGGAAGGGCAAGAAAAAAGAACAAAAGATCTTCTGTCAGACTTTTGTTTTTAGAACGGTTTGTTGGTGCATTTAATTTTACCTCAGCAAATAACTATTTGATAGAAGAGATATTGTGGTCACTATAGTCAAGACACTTGTTTTTGGAGCATGTACACTGATGAAATTGTACATCACTATAGTCCTTACAAATAAATGGCCTATAGTTGCACCTTTTGATAGTTCGAGGACAGCGGGGTACAGTGGATCACATGCCACAGTGGATCTTTTGAAATAAAATCTCCATCACTGCAGTGGAAGTGGCCATTTTATCACATAACCTTTTCCTGGAGCTTCGTACTGATCGATTTGCAAGAAAGAAGCATTTTTCTGTTTTTGGGACCCAAAACTTAACCTTTTTGAATAAAAATATCGATCCCTGTAGATCAGAGAATATGAAGAATGTTTTACAAAAGTCAAGATGCATGACTTGAATGATAAGTCAGGAAGCTACGATTGTGGTTTCCCTTTATTCCCCAATTAATTCCAGCCATAAAGAACTTTAAATTTTTTAAATCGGGATGAAAATTGTGGAAGTTATTAAAAAGAAGTGCACAAAACCAGGCAACTCCCAGCATGAGATGTAGGCTGGTTCTGGCCTCGAGACAAGCTTAGAGCCACAGGTCTGAACTACTGATCATTCTGAACCCCTCCAATCCCTTCCCAGGCACTATATTGAGTTTCTGTTCAGTAGACCTAGTTCTTAAATTCACCACCAGGGGCATTGAGGTGAGTTGCATACAAGGCCAAGAGCCACAGGAGCTGTTCCCTGGCCCGCCGTTTTCTTCCGTAAGGCGGCACTACGATCCGGTGCGAAGCACCGGCCTTTCTCATAACCGATTTGCCGCTCCCCCAGAATCGGGGAGGGAAATGCTTCCGCGCGTCGTCTGCATACAAAGTAGTGCGATTACTACGCCTTATTCTTTTCTTCCAAGAAGCCACTCACTGTAAAATTAATTCAGACAATTTCTTTTGACTTTAACTCTACTAACGTCGTGAAATTGAGGAACTTTACCGTGGAATTCCACCTACTGCAGAAGGTACTATTTTCATGAAAAGCACTGAACAAGCGTTCTAACGAAATAAATGGGACTGAACAAGCATTGTAACGGCGTTGCGACGCTTATTCAACGATCAATTTTTTACGTTATCCCTTTATGCTTTGCGTGAGTTATCAGAAAGACCGGTGCTACGCACCGGACAAGCGCCATCTTTCGGCAGAAATTGCTGTCCCGCTCGTTTTCTTCCGAAAGGCGGCGCTACGATCCGGTGAAAGCACAGGCCTTTCTGATAACCGATTTGCCGCCCCCTGAAATCGGGGAGGGAAATGCTTCCACGTGTCCTCTGCACACAAAGTAGTGCGATTACTCTGCCTCATTTCTTTCTTCCAAGAAGCCACTCGCTGTGAAACTGGTTCAGACGCCTTATTTTGACTTAAAATCTACTAACGTTATGAAATTGAACAACTTTACCGTGGAATTCCACCAACTGCAGAAGGTACTATTTTCGCAAATGGCACTGAACCAGCGTTGTAACGGTGTTGCGACGCTTATTCAACGATCCATTTTTTACGTTATCCCTTGATGCTTTGCGTGAGTTTTCAAAAAGACCGGTTCTATGCAACGGACAAGCGCCGCCTTTCGGCAGAAATTGCTGGCCCTCTGCGACTAACTGAAGCAGTAATCACGTTCACGCTTAGGCAATTCCCAGCCAACAGGCGCTGGGCTGGCAAAGCAAGCATGTGCCGGTAGGTGAAATAATGAACGCACTGGGTCCCGTACACACTGTTTTTATGCATTTTTTAGCACACTATCTTTCCTAAGAAATGAGCCGAAGAATGTTGCGCAGTGCATTTTAAAGTATACTGAGCTCTGCTAGCTCCTCAGCTTGATCTCTACTGAGGTTATTCATTAGAAAAAATACTTTCATCAACCCCTCTCTCTGACAATATCCATAATTTGCTCCGCAAATATTCTGGATAAAAATTTACAAATATTTAAATTGAAAATTACATGTCAAATAATTGCACATTGCAGCAGTTTATGATGTATCCTTTTATAAGGAGCTTCATCATAATCACAAATTATTTCAACATGGATCCAATTGAAAGGATAATCATTAATCAATTAATAAGACATATCACAAAATGATAAGGATACCTACAGTGGAAAGCCATTGTCTGTGACAGTCGAAGAGTCTATGATGAAGATGAGTAATCCACGATGCTATTACAGCCAATGAATGGGTGAATACATCTGTGGCAGTATTTAAATTAAACCAATGAGGAAGATACTTTATATTCGGGGAATACCTCATTTAAATTGGATTATCATTCTAAGGACATGCATACTACAGAAGTCTATGGTGCTCCAAAAAAAGAGACAATTATTGGGCAATGTCCACATAGAAATATACATCCATATTCTGTCTGCTTGCATAGTGTCTCTAGTTGAAGAAAAGTTTACAAATTAGAGATTTCCTAGTTAATACACCTCTGAAGCCACCGAAAATATAATATTTGCAGAGAATCCTCCTTCAGTGTTTTCTATACATGCATATGTATATTATGGTATTAGATGATAAAAAGGTTGGTTTCAGTTTTGATCCAGCAAGGTCATAAAGTTAAAACAGAGATATATAATGGTATTCCAAAGGGACTTTTTGAATCTAAAACTAATCTGGAAAAAATCACATGATTTTCAGGAAGATGGGCCAGTTAATAAGACAGAAAATTTATCAGATTCCATAATTGATCTTTTCACCTAAAAGGTGTCAATGGTCTACCTTCTTATTAAAAATGAATCTATTTGTCCTATTTTTGGTGGCAAAGGTCAACAAAGGTGTCGGTAACACATCTGTATGATCAGTGACATAATCTAATGTTTGTATTGCAAACGCCGAGGTGAAAATTACTCGAAGGTGTGATAAGTGTGCATGTGCTATATTTAGTTCCATATTATCAATAATTCCTGAGGAAACAAGAAAATATATTAATAAAGATAATTCAGGACTATAATTACTTTCGTGTGTATGATTGCAGCTGCATGTGATGATTATCAATTGAGATAATAACAGAAGAGGTAGCAGTAGCTGCTGGTGCAAGTTTTTATGCCGCACCCTGTATGGCTGCTACACAGGATTTAATCTATGATTTCCAGGTTTCTATGATTTACATGGAGTTTTCAAAGAGCTAATCAAATTTAAATGAGGTATTCCCCGAAACAGGAGGCTATCATTATAAGCTGCAAACCATACACCATACACCATATCAAGCTGTAAAATTTAGTTGAACAAGTCAGTATCTTTGATATGGTGGGAATTGAACAACATTTTAACAGGTGTAACCCGGTGTATTAATTAATTTATGGGCTTATTGACTGACATATTTGACAAGGCCAGATAGTATATATATATATCAAAATGAACTGTTTTATATTTCAAGTTTAGTGGGGGGAAAAAAAGTTCCAGCAAGACAAAAAGCATTGTTAAATAATTTGTTAACAAACTGCTGCAATGTGCAATTGTGTGCATTAAATCAAGAAGAGGAGCATGGGATTGACTAACTTGAAATGCAGCAATATTTGTCTGAAATGATTTTCCGTTTTCAGTTCTTTTTTTTTTAATGTTTGAGTCATGTCCTTGAACGATATAGACCTCAGAATGTTGCTCTAGGTTGTGCAAATTCAGTTTGGTGTTTTATCCTCAAATAAATTTCACCATTCAGAACTCAAGTTCATATGCACCTATCCAACATACCTTGACTTACACAATATACAAATTCGGGAAATAGCTAAATTTGAAAAGCAGGATTTCTGGGAAGCCGTTAAAATGAAAAAGGCCATGGTGCGAATCTCGTGTTAAACCATAGAGGACCCCTATGGTTCAACTTACAGCATGCCATAGTTTCATTTCTTCTCAAACTACACCAGGCAAATACTAAACTTCATCAGGAAGGTGCTAATTTTGGCTGTGTACTGTGATGCATGTTTTAAAGGGTTTAGTGACCTATGCTGGAGGCATGAAGCAGACACCATGTGAGCAGTATGTGACAGTCCAAAAACTAGGCAATTATCAAAGTTGATTTTTTTTTCTACTAGGGATGCTCACCAGAACAATCCATTGTGTTTACCTGTTGCACTATACCTTGAACAATATATTTCCATGGTAAAATCGTGGTGCTCTTTTAAAATTAAATTGCCATCAATATTTATGATGGAGGATTTTTTGTTTTTCTTTAAAGGTAAAAGTTTAGTCATAAGACATCAGTGTGTAGGAATTTAAACATGCTTAAATGATTAATATCATAGAATAATTGTATCCATCTGAAGGAATATTTAATCATCTTTTGTGTGATATCTGTACAAATGCTCTATCTTTATTTGAACAGAAGTTATATATTGTAAAAATGGTAGACCTCACACAGTGAGTCACACATAAATATCACTCTATCATGTAGTAGCAAGTCAGCAGGATTTTTATGAATAACTCGCCAAACAAGAGCATGGTTCATCTTTTGTAACCCCTAAAACTCTACCAAATATACCAAAAGAAAGCCCCAATTCTTTATATTTAAATTGTCAAGACACAGCTAAAATTATTCATTACAATCAACAACAGATTTGAACAGAGAAAATTCTTATCTATCATCCTAGCCAGAACCGACCTTCATTGCATTAGGTGCGATGTAGGGTCGGAACGCCTGCTATAGGAATTCATGGACGCTCAAATTTACGACACATTTTTCTCAATAAACACGTTAGCATACCTTATTTGTTTGTTATGTACAGGATTACTACTACGTTTACTACTTGCACGCAGATTTTACTGAAAAAGCCACTGGAAACATCCTTTTTAAGAGCATTTTCAAAATTCACTTTTCGCTTGGTTCATGCTTTCACAGGTAGCAGGTCGATTCGTCATTGCCTGATTGAACCCAATGAAAACTGGTCCGTTCGTCACCCGAATTTGGTCAATTTGTCACCCGAAATTGATTGATTCGGCCAGTAGACAGTGTATCGTCACTGCTACTATATAAAATATGTTAACTACGGGTGAAAAACCGACCTTTTTTGAGTGAAGAACCGTACAGTTTTCACGAAGACGAATCGTGCTGTGACGAATGGACCATGTTACTGCTGTCTAGTTACACTAAAACTCACTAGAGGGCTCCGGCGACATCACAGCGCCACCCAGATGCAATGGTGCAGATGAATATCTAATACTTTAGCTTCATTAGACCCATAGAACAGTGGAATCGTGTGGAATAGTTTATTAACGTATTTTAATTGTGAAATTGAGAAAACTACAGACTTTCCAGCACTATTCTGTGTGCCACTAGGGGCGTTGAAATGTCGCCAGAGCCCTCTTGTGAGTTTTGGCAGATATAGGCGGCCATTTTTTCTCATCATTCTGTCAAAATCTACTTCAAAAATAGTGTAGAAATCGATGATAATTGGGAGAAATCAACCATATCTGAGCGCGACACAATAGAAAAAAAGGTATGTGTAACGCTACAGTGGGTGTATGTTGTGTGACAAACGTTTACTAAAAGGCTAGTTCCCACTCAAGCCAAAAAGTCAATATTTTTTCATCCAGGACCTTGTAACCCTGTCCTGTGGACAGGGGACTTGTAGCAACTATCATCCAAACATTAAATGGAGAAAATGGGATGAAAAATGACAAAGCTATTGGATAAAATGTACAAGAAAGTCATGATGGGCTTCCTGAAGACAGTGTAGCAATTTCCTGTTTTTTTCGATGTAAAATTCTTGAAATATTTATGGTATAACACTCTATTAAACGAGAAAATTGTGTCCTTATTCAAATTGCATCAAACTATACAATTAGCAGGAATATTATGTAAACATTTGGCAGTTGAAAAATTTCGAAATATCTTAAAAAGTTATTAACCATTAATATTGTATTTCTGACATAAATTAATGGTGTCAACATCAAACATAAGACACAGGTCATTTTCGACAGTGTTACATAATGCTACATCAGAAGGATGTTGAACCAACATTTGGGGTTCTATTGTCTCTCTGCTAATTCCCCATTGTACCCCCCTAAACCCACTCCCTCTAAATCTCTTGCTATTTTTCAAAGCAGCATTATAGAATTGATGTCAGTGAATGAAACATCATATACACATGTATATGTTACAAGTTCATTGGACAGGACATTATCCGGCTCTATCTCTAGTATGGCAATGTAAAATTACGGATTATAGCACCTTGCTTTTTTTGGAATGATATGACACTTACAGGATACATTCAAACATTTATGCTTTCTTTTTGGTCAGATTCAGTTATCCCTGGACACATCACTACTGATACTGGTTAATCTGTGGGTTTACTTGTGCATTCAATCCATGTGGTTATTTGATGTTTGTAAACAACCCAGGCATCTGAGAGGGAGGAGTCATATATATCACGTGACTATTAGCCAATCACAGCCAAACCCGGTTTATGTAACATGTTTGATCACTTACAGCACTATATTTCTACTTATAATGTCTGAAACACAACTTCTGGGATTAAGAAACGAATTATGTCACAGTTATGTACATATATGTTGTGCCTATATAGATTTTCAAGTTTCTATGCAAGGGGGTGGGAGATGTTGACTGCTTGAAGGCCAAACCCAGAATGATGGGGTGCCGCGAATGCGGCCTTATATACGGGACCCCCGGCCTTTAAAGACGAGCCACGACTATAAAAGGCCTCAGATTTTCTGAGGCCTCATTTGTGTCCAACCCCTCGAAGCGTCAACATCTCTGACTCCTCTCTATTGTTTTATCAAATTATGAAAGTTATTCCATAACCATTCTTTTCAATTTGGTATTGGCTGGTTCCTGAATTTATGCAGAAACTAAATATGTAATTCCCTGCATTTGGCTTGGAATATTAGTTGAAATGTTTAGCTTTTAATACAAAATTTTACGGATAAACTAGGAAATGTTCTTCAGTTTGATTGACAGGCCCTAATGACAATTGAATGATGTGTTTCTATGGAAACGGAGACCCTCAATCAAAAACCCTGCTAAAAATAGCCCTCATTTGCATATAAACCTCGCGTTTCACTACGGACCACAAGTGCAATTAGGAAGGGGTAAGTTATGTAATGGATAATAAATGTGTGGTGCCATTAGCATGCCCTTGCAATATATACTAGTAATGATCAATGGATATTGTCAACTGCCAAATGTGTGAGACCTGTCGTACTAGTTGATTACTGATGACTGCTTAGTATTCACACATACGTAGCTAATAAACTGCCCCCAAATGTAATATTGGTGATTATGCAAACTCAGCAACAAAATAAAATCACCTCACCTCATAAAAACAGTGCCTGTCCCTATACCAGAAAGCTACAGCCTCTGTATGTATGTATGTACTTGATCTAGTTCACATGTGTCCCATGTAAGGTACATTCCCTAGATTTGGATACCATGATCGCACAGTTTTTAGTACACAGTTGGGCATAATGTCTCTTCTGTGGTATACATATATCTTTCATCGAGGATCATGTCCTAATGACACTAGCTTTCTATCCATATACTCTGGGCAGTTCCAAATACCCCTGTAGTCCAAAATTTTCGGTATGCTGCATTATTTCTACGACGAGGTCTTTCACTCTCACTAGCCCACCATCCCTGGCTAAAGCATTCACTTGTGATGCAAGGCCTATACACAAGCAGCGAGGACACTTGTCGCAGTTTATATCCATTGGAATATCTGGTGCTTGGTCATTGTCAGAGTCATTTTTGTCCTGTAAATCCTCCACTGGAAACATTTGACTAACATCCCAGTTCAAGGAAATGCAAAATTCCCTGATAAGTTTGTTCTGCTCCTCAGTTGAATCATGGAGACAAGTCTCCATGGTTGAATGCAAGACCAAGGGTCTAAAATTTCCTGTTGAATCGTCCAGTATAATCAGTAACATTTTCAGTAATGACTGTCGAAGCTTGAAAACTATGTCTAAAGCTAGGCAATCAACCATGCATTTTGCAATTTCTCGGACAATCAATTTTAGTTTGAACATTCAAACCTGCTAATCCTTTATTTATGTTATTAAACAGTGTGTTGTCTCCAGGTCTTTGTGCTATCATCTCAGTGTTTCCTAGTTCCCTTGATTATGTAACATGCTTTGTGCATGTTATAACTAGGCCATGGAGGGATAACATGTACCACAGGGTAATCTTGTTCACACCATGACTAAGCTATGTGACCCCCCTTGGTGGCTGGGCGCTTCAAAAGCAGTCAGTTGGTCTTGCCATGTGATAATAATTAGTAAGTAAAGTAAGTAAAATTTTATTTAAAGTTTTAAATCACGGTGTAAATTATATTTGATATTTTTGAAAATGGTAAATTATAGATAGACAGGTAGAAAGATATATAGATGGATAGATAGTCATTGTAACTATTCAATATGACAATAATGCTGAATTAATAACAAATATATTTTTAAAAAATTCATGAATTTGGTTCTATATTCAGAATGCCAATGCAAGTACGTTTTTGCTGTTATGAGTTCCCATGTGACACACAATATTTGTTGCTGAATCTGTCATTATCAGCTCACTAACTACTGGCAATAAACTTCTTATTAGTATCAGCGGGGAGCACTCCATGGATGTAAACAAACCATGTGCACTGTGCAGTCATGCATCACAGGGGGGGGGGGGGGTTGCCTGACCCCCTTGCAGCAGCGTAACAGGCGTGACTGAAGACACCAAGCTCAGTAGACAGCCAATCAGCGTTTTATTGCTTTGCGGTGGCAATTACGACCTGCTGCAGCTCGGTCTTTAAGGAACTTAAATTTTTTTAAATCGGGATGAAAATTGACGAAGTTTTTTTTTTAAAAAGTGCACAAACCAGGCAACTCATGAGATGGCCATCAGTTGACGCCCAGTGCGTTGCGCACGCTTGAACTTGACTTCGTTTCGGGAATCCCCGAACTCTACTTACATTTTAATTCATTAGGGAAAACTCCCTGATTTAAGAAAATTTGACCGAGGCGTTTTAAAAGATCAATGTAATATTTGTAAGAGTTTTTAATCACTTTAGCGTGGATATTGTCATATCCTGGGCAGCTTTCCTTTAATCTTTTAATAATCAATTCATGTTCTAAGTTAGTAATATCTTTTAAATATATTGTATTTGGATTATTATTAATGCATTTATTTGAGTTCTCGATTTTATGAGCTAAATTAGCTCCAACATTGACGAAATAAGTATTGAAAGTTTGTGCTATGTCATAACAGCTTTATCTGAACATATATAATTTCAAATTTTAAAAGAAATTTGAATCTTACGCTTCTTTATCTTGCCAAAGATATTGCTATTAACTTCAAACATATCAGTGTAATATTGCCACTCACATATATTCGTTAATTTTAATAAATTCCTATGGTAGTTCTTATATTTGTTGGTATTTTCTAGTGATTGATTCTTAATACTATGTACATAAAGTCGATTTTTTTCTTTAATTGATATCTTCATCTCACTCATCTCAACCTCATCATTTTCATGTAACTGGTGGTCTCATAATAATCTATGAATTGAGTTTTGAGGCACCACTCAATATTTTTCTCATAACGATGTTTTTTGCTGATCGCTTTTAAATAAATCACTCATTGCAAGTTTAACTTAAAAACAAAAAATTACAAAAATTTTAATTGCAACTTGCATGTCACATAATTGCACATAGCAGCAGTTTATGATGCATCCTTCTACAAAGAGCTTCATCATAATCACAAATTATTTCAACATGGATCCTATTGAAAGCATAATCAATAGGGCTGTACACCGGTTCTCGATATGGTGGTGGTGGTGGATTAAGGCTTTACGTCCTGTATTTCTGCACCTGATGGGCTAATTAGGCCAGGTAGGGACCATGGCAATGAGACGAAGGATGAAACAGCCATCCAACATAGGCTCAACCGGGAATTGAACCCGGACCCAGTGGTTGGAAGCCCAGCGCGCTACCACTGAGCTAGGCCCCTACCCCTCCGGTTCTCGATATACCATTTGTACCGGTACAAGGATAACGATATGGGTATTGATAATCATTATTCATAATAACGATACAATTAAACAATAGGCAGATCAGCATTTTGAGCAAACAGGACACCTGCTACCCAGATAATCCAGTGTTTTTCAAGAAAAATATCAGCCCACTTTAATAATTGCAATGACATTAAACAGCAGACTGGAATTATTCCATAGATTTTTTTTTCATAGTATTTCATTGCTAATTTTCATTTACAAATGTGCCATGTGCGTTTTCCATGAAAAGGATAAATGCATGGAAAACGATGGTTTTTGCCAAAATATAATCAGGCAAAATCCACGTGGCACATTTGGCCATGAAGGCTTTGTATAATTCTGCAGCTTAACAATACGTATCATGATACGTATCGTATCAGATTTACTGTATCTTATAGGTATCGTATCCTTTTAAAGATAAAGGTGTACAGCCCTAATAATCAATTAATAAGACATATCAGTAAATAATAAGGATACCTACAGTGGAAAGCCATGGTCTGTGACAGCCGGAAGAGTCTATGATGAATACGAGTAATTCACGATGCTATATACACTATCATACAGCCCAATGAGTGGGTGAATACCTCTGTGGCAGTATTTCAATTAAACCAATGAGGAAGATACTGCAGAATTTTATATATCCGCGGGGATTTCACAACAGCAAAATGGTTTTGCATTAAGCTGAGTCTTGCCACAAGTAATTTCAAACACCCAGAGCACTCCTTCCACTTGTTTAGCAAATAAAGAAGCCTTATCCCGGATAAGGTCGGCCGCACCTCCAAATATGGCCAACTGCCTAAGAAGCTGGTGGTCATATTTGAGTCGATTCTTTAATACTTTTTCAAACACTCAAAAAAAAAAAAAAGATGACCTTGTGTCAAAGGAAACAAACTGCTTATCTGAATCAAGATACACCAAATGATATCCAACAGGTTAAAGCATGCAAAAGGTAATTTTTACACAACAAGTTTTATCATGCATAAGGTAATTTGTACCAACACACCTGTACAGTCTGCATCACAATTTATCGCTATAACAAGTTAACAACTGATAACCGCTGATAAACCACTGATAACCCATCTTAGGCTTGGCTTTCAGTTTCCGCTTGGTCCAGCGCAGTTTCCCTGGTATGCTTTCCTCTTAACCTTAAAGTTGCACAGCCTGTCAAAATTACGATTTTTCTAGGACTTTATTATTATTATTAATCATTATTGCAGACACATACACGTACATTAGGTACAATATATGGGGGTCCATATCCTTCTAATTACCACATAACTACTGAGTATTAATGTAAGGCACTGTAAAAACGAATTCACGAAACAACAGTACAAAGCAACTGCTCGTCCAATACAAATATAACGATGACTCCCAATGTCTTCTAATGTAAGAATGCCAAAAGGTGGAACTACTAATTACATTCATAATAATACTATTTTCAGACCTGTTGATCCTTTCACTGAATTTATAGACAAGATTTCTAATAACTGCTTCACAGGTGCTAACTCTATGACTAGTGAACATCAGACTAGCACTACAATACTTTGCATAGCCCATCAGACCATGAAATGCATTGTTATATGCCACCCTTAGCTTTTTCAGGGTGCACATATTGTATCTGCGCCCCAAGTAACATGTGTACATGGGATAACAGTAGGATTTAAATTACATTTTCTTAACAGTTCTTGAACACATAAAAAATTTATGAACACGAACATTACACTGAATGTACAAGCTTCTACATTGTCTCAATATATCCAGGTCATCAAATGCATTTGAAGTTATAATATGTCCCAAATACTTAACATGATCTACTTCATTAATCAAATCATGGCTAATGCTGAAAGAAGGCAGAGCAACATGCATTATGTACGAACTCCTTACCACCAAAATTGCACTTCTATTACTTGATGTCATGGGCAGAGCCATAGGTAGAACATATCAAATAGCTGAAAAATCACCTTATTTAATCAAAGGCACGCTTAATTTTGTAAGCTAATGATTCTATCAATTCATCCGAGAAGGATGGGTGTACTTAAATCAAAGGATGCCCAAAAATGTGGAGAGAGCTCTAGAATTCTTGGCTGTTTTGCTTAAATGTGAGCATATTCTCACCTTTCATTGGCTGATATTTAAGAATGATTTCATAGCCTTATTTTGGTTCGAGGAATACCTCATTTAAATTGGATTATCATTCCATGGACATGCATACTACAGATGTCTATGGTGCTCCAAAAAAAGAGACAATTATTGGGCAATGTCCACATAGAAGTATACATCCATAACATCCATTTTAAAGAGGACAATTTGCACTGCAACTTGTGTTCAGTCCTGCCACTGGTAAACTATGGCTGCTACACAGGATTTAATCCATGATTTCCAGGTTTCTATGATTTACATGGAACTTTCAAAGAACTAATCGAATTTAAATGAGGTATTCCCCGAAACAGGAGGCTATCATTATAAGCTGCAAACCATACACCATACACCATATCAAGCTGTAAAATTTAGTTGAACAAGTCAGTATCTTTGATATGGTGGGAATTGAACAACATTTTAACAGTTGTAACCCGGTGTATTAAGTTTTCAAAGAGCTAATCGAATTTAAATGAGGTATTCCCCGAAACACAAGGAGGCTATCACCAAACAACATTTTAACGGGTGTAACCTGGTGTATTAATTAATTTATGGGCTTATTGACTGACATATTTGATAAGGCTTTTTTATATATATATGAAAATGAACTGTTTTATATGTCAAGTTTAGTGGGTGGAAAAAAAGCTCGAGCAAGACAAAAAGCTATTGTTTTTAATTCGTTAACAGACTGCTGCAATATGCAATTATGTGCATTAAGTCAAGAATAGGTGCATGGGGATTGACTAACTTGAAATGCACGAATATTTGTCTTAAATTTTTTTTTTTTCATATTTGAGTCATGTCCTAGACTTCAGGATGTTGCTCTAGGTTGTGCAAGTTTAGTTTGGTGTTTTATCCTCAAAGAAATTTCACCATTCAGAACTCAAGTTCATATGCACCAATCCCACATACCTTGAATTACATTATATACAAATTCGGGAAAAAGCTAAATTTGAAAAGTGCTCAGGATTTCTGGGAGAGAGAGAAAGAGAGAGAGACAGAGAGAAATGCATTTATTCCAACCATAATCAAAATAATTTTTACAATAAGAGTATTTGTATCAATAAGTTTAAATATGGTGTTGGAGACAGACATTTTGGCATACAGCCGCTGGCATGTCTGCCACCAGGGGATTTCATTTGAACATACATTTTAACATTAGTAAATACATCACTATGAAGGGATTAGATAAAGACAAATAAAATTTAATTAACATAAAAAGTGGTTAGAGGGAAATTTTATAATTAATGAAAAATATCATTTTAGTTATATAAGTATACAGTGGAGGGTTTGTGAGAGACTGTGAGTGGAAGTTGGCAAAGTTTCCAGGCTCATTTACAAAAGCCTATACAGGCAGGTGGGTCATTTTAGCTACATACAAAGCATCCTTGGATGCTGCAGCTCATTTTGTAGGATTTGCACATTTTTTTGAAATAAAAACATAAACCTTTGATACTATGAGTATTCATTCTATTTGATATGGATGGTGGTTCATCATTTATAATATGTGCTAATCGATATCTAATAGAGCAAATGGAGATTTGATATTTGACTGTGGGGATAATTAGCAAATCGTTTCTGCGAGTAGCTTAGTTATAGATGTCAACATGCATGGTGAATGTAAATGTTTGAAAGAAATTTGGTAATCTTTTGTTAATTAATTTATGTACAAACTTATATTCTTGCAGTTTTACAGTATCATGAAACTTCAAAATGCTGAATTTCATAAATAGAGGTTCTGTATGGGCATTATATTTCTCTTTAGAAATTATCTGTACTGCTCGCTTTTGCAGTTTAAATGCTATTTTCGACTTGTGGCCCCAAAGAAGTACACCATACAACAAATGTGGTAGAATGAGAGAGTTGTACAGAGTTAAAAGGGTTTGCGATGATATAAGGCATCTGAGAAAATTCCTATTACTTTTGTTATTTTCTTGCGTATTTTTTCAATGTGTGCATTCCATAAGAGTGCTTCATCTATTTTAATTCCTAAATACTCAATGTTTTAACCTGCTCTATATCCTGGTCGTTTATGTGTAGGTGTAAAGAAGGTATACATTTTGTTTTGCTAGCATTTAAGGAGAGCTTGTTTAATTTCAACCAATTACTGATATTTTCTAGTTCATGATTAATATTTTGCTCAAGATTCACAGTATTAGTAAGCTCCAAGGATGATATTGTGGCCAGAAGGGTTGTATCATCTGCATAAATGATAAACCTAAACATACTCGAGGATCTGTCAGTCATTTATAAATTAAAAAAAGTAGAGGCCCTAGTATGGAACCCTGTGGGACACCTGTTATAATTTCTGACATTTCTGATTTTAATATTCCATCAATATCAACATATTGTTTTCTTTTAAGTAAATAGCTCTTACATAGTTCATAAGCTGTTCCTCTAATTCCATACACAGAAAGTTTGTACAATAGGATTCTGTGTCTAACGTGTCAAATGCCTTTGACAAATCAAGGAATATGTTTAGTGGCAGCTTGCCATTTTCTATGTTTTCTACAATTTTATCAATGTTTTCTATAGCCGCTAGTTAAAATGAAAAAGGCCATGGTGCGAATCTCCTGTGACCCCTATGGTTCAACTTACAGCATGCCATAGTTTTATTTCTTCTCAAACTACATCAAGCAAATCCAAAACTTCATCAGGTAGGTGCTAGTTTTTGCTGTACACTGTGATGCATGTTTTAAAGGGTTTAGTGACCTATGCTGGAGGCATGAAGCAGACACCATGTGAGCAGTATGTGACAGTCCAAAAACTAAGCAATTATCAAAGTTGATTTTTTTTTCTACTAGGGATGCTCACCAGAACAATCCATTGTGTTTACCTGTTGCACTATACCTTGAACAATATATTTCCATGGTAAAATCATGGTGCTATTTTAAAATTAAATTGCCATCAATATTTATGATGTAGGATTTTTTGTTTTTCTTTAAAGGTAAAAGTTTAGTCATTAGACATCAGTGTGTAGGAATTAATATCATAGAATAATTGTATTCATCTGAAGGAAAATTTAATCATCTTTTGTGTGATATCTGTACAAATGCTCTATCTTTATTTGAACAGAAGTTATATATTGTAAAAATGGCAGACCTCACACAGTGAGTCACACATAAATATCAATTTATCATGTAGTGGCAAGTCAGCTGGAGTTTATGAGGGATGCCAAAATGTGAAATGAATAAATCACTAAAAAAAGAGCATCGCTCATCTTGTGTAACCCTAAAAATCAACCAAATATACCAAAAGAAAGCCCCAATTCTGTAATATATGTCTAAGTAAAAACATAATTGTGTCTTTGCAATTAAATGAAGAAGACAATATTTCCTGAACAATAGTGGCGAAAATAAAGAATGACACGTTTTTGCGTATCGCCAAAATCATCAAGCCACACCTAAAATTTTTCATTACAATCAACAACAGTCATGGATTTGAACAGAGAACATTCTTATCTATCATCCAAACTGTAAATTGAGAAAATGGGATAAAAAATGACAAAGCCATTGATAAAATGATGGGCTTCCTATCTATTACATGACACTGCAGACAGTGTAGCAATTTCCTATGTTCTTTTCAATGTTAAATTCTCCAAATATTTATGGTTCCAGAGGCTTCGTTTCTTGCAAGCGCCATGATTTTATTATACAAACTGAAAGTCTCACTCATTTGGTTGCTGTCTCACTCCTCTAGACTTGAGTATTTTCATGTTTTAATTTGCCTCACTCAGAGAGAATCAAGACTATTTCTAGTCCAGGTAATGTGTAGATATACCCAGGACAAATTGCAACAGTTTCTACATCTAAATTTTCCTAATCAAGAAAGGTGTAGAAAGAACATACAAAAAGTTTACCATGATACATTGAGTGGAACATACTGAAATTTACATTTGTAAAATGATGTTTTTTTTTTTATTGAAAAAAAATATGTTTAAAACTAGCAGTTCACCACATAGTCCTGCAGATGTGATTAAATTATCACCAGGATCCTGTCTTTATTATCATGATTTATATAAACACATATGATTTGGCACAGAGGAAGGTACGGAGAGCCCCTAAAAAATATAATATTTACGTGCGCACGATTAAATTAAAAGAAAATTATATATTTTTTCCGTGCGCACAGTTCTGTAGCAGCAGAAGTTATATATAAATCATGGTATATCATAGTGTACACCAAAAAGCTCATATCAACAATTACATACCTGAGAGAGAAGCAAGGACATGACGTGCTGAAACAATGGGAAGGCTATCTTTCAAAAAGGTTGTGTGCATTTTAACGTCTAAGTGATGCATTCTGGTATGATTCCACGACAAAATGCCAGCTGAATTGATACAGAAAACTAAAGAACAACACGGCTGATTACAGTCATAACTGATACTGCGTCAGACGCTAAATATGAGGCCAAAGGAAACCCGAATGCACAAAAAGATGCTGTCTGACTCATGGGGGATTTCAACCCACCAGTGACGAGCCCAGGACTGTCCTTCAGATTAGCATTTATAATCTAATGGAGAAAATACCCAGGTGTACGTCAACAACACGTCCCAGGTGAATAAGACAAAATTATGAATACCATAAAACAAACGTCTCCTTGATATAAATAATGCAATCTGCAAGTACACAAGACGAGTCCACAAAAAATAGAACAAGCCACAACAGCAGGAAACTGGATCTATCCAGAAAAAAATCCATAACTAACGAGTTAAGCAAAAGCCCAAGGGCAACAATAGCCCCAGGCCTAATGAACACAGAATACCAGTATTGACACTAAGCGTAAAACTTTGACACAACAGACAACAATTCTTGAGCCTTCAGCGACTTCTAACTGAACACATTAAACGGTCTGGAAGAGACTCTTAATATGTTAAATGATCATTATGATTATATACCATGTCACAATAATAATCAATTTGTTCACTGCTGTATTTTTTGATTTTTTGTCCCCTAAAGTTTTATTAAATAGTACAAATACAATTTTGTCATTTTGTAAGAGTGGTTATGATGCCAACATTATGCAACTTATTTTAGACATTTTATTATTCACCAACACATTAATTTACAAGTATATGAGACAAATAGCATGTGATATAAAAATAACATATAATGTGTTGGAAGGGGATACATCCGAGTATTTACAAAGTACCATTACCCAAGGGTGGATGTATCCCCTATTATATTTAACATTTAGAATTTATTAATAAAGTAACAAAAACAGAGAAAAAAAAAGAAGAAAAAAAAAAAAACAGAACAGTACAACACTAGTATGTTTCATAACACATTGCAAAATAATACAATATTTTGTCAATTTTGATGTTTTAATATTGTCATGAGGAGACAACTTCAGACATGATAATGCTGATGTTAAACATTCAGTGGTAATAAATGCTATCTTTGACCTAACAAAGCCGTCAGAAAGAGCTTTCTCTGTAGCTGCTCCAAACTTGTGGAATGAACAGCCACTAAATCTAAGGCTGATCCCCACTTTGACTCTTTTAATAGCAATCTTCAAACTTTACTTTTCAAAAAGGCTTGAAGTTAATCATACTCTTAAAGTTTTATGTCTTATTCAATATTTAACTTTTTATTTTAAATTCATCAATTTTTACTATATTTTTACTTTTTAAAATTTTACATAAAGAGCACAGCATAAGCAGAACTGTTCAATTGTAGCACTATACAAATGCATAATCACATAGTTTTAAATTAGCAAAGATAATTTGATAAATCACTGAAGATGGTTATAAAATGACAAAAAGTCTGTTAATTCTCCAAATTAACCGATTCTAGTGTACATATTCTTCAGTTATTTGATAATATCACGTTCAAATACATAACGTTTGCCTCATTTTTCTCAACGTCCTGTTGGTCTCTATCGTAGAATTCCTTAGGAATGATGAAACTCACGGCTACCAAGGGAAATGCAGGTGTAGGGCTACTGGGACCCGGGTTGGTTACTTTTAAGATCCACACTATAATTACGAATACTTGAGGGTTGAAAAATTAACAGATTCCTGTGTACATATTCTTTAGTTATTTGATAATATCACGTTCAAATACATAACGTTTGACTCATTTTTCTCAACGTCCGGTTGGTGTCTATCATAGCATTCCTTAGGAATGATGAAACTCACGGCTACCAAGGGAAATGCAGGTGTAGGGCTACTGGGACCCGGGTTGGTCACTTTTCATAAGATCCACACTATAATTACGAATACTTGAGGGTTGACAAATTCAGTCCTCAATGTTATCAAAGAGTCATAAAGACAATGAATGCTATTTAGGTGATAAGTTCCATTTATTGAGTATAAAACCAATCGAAATAAGAATGAAAAAGGGTGATTTGGTATATCGTGTAAATCATACTTAAGCCTCTCTGGGCAAATGTCAACACCAAGTCATTTCTGTGGTTTACAATCTTGGAATATTAAAGACAAAAATATTGTTTATTTTCAAACTATGTGGAACAGATGTGTTAAGACATATATTAGACTTGCCTGTTCTAACTCACACCAAGTATCTTCCATTACCTAATAGAACATGTAGTGCCTTGGAGCACATTTATTGTAGATATGTCAGATTAATACAGACTATGTTAAAAACTGATAATGTAGAAGTCAAGAATTTCACCAAAAGATCTGTCTGTGATGCAAATATTATTATTGGTGCTAATCTAAATGTCATAAATAGAGAGCTTAAATGTGTTAATCTTATGGTGCTTGGAATGAGTAAAATTTAAAGTAACTTGAAGCATATGTTTCTAGCCAAATATGAAGGTAGCATTCCAGTAGCGCACCAAATTCAGGAACTAAAATATTCACTTGATGGTTTGTTTTTATTGGATAATTTTAACCACCATGAGATTTTATGTATTTAAAAAATTCTATGTACAGAATAACTTGGATTTATATACGTTGATTTTATGTTTTTAATTTAACTGTGATATGACACCAATGTGTATGCTTTTTAACATTATGTGTGAATAAAATATTTATATATATAACCAAACAAAAGAATGAAAATTTTTTTAATGTTCCTGGATTCACAATCAGAGCAATTGTTACATACGGTCCCACTTATCGAATTCAAGGATTTGACATCATAAACATGGCAACGAAGTTCGCTAAATATGGTTATTAATTTGGGTCCGCTATACTGCACTTTTTCCTCCAACCCTTCATGATGTGATACTGCACTAAACCCGGGGTTGGAGCCCCACATTTTCTGCTTGCAAACACACGAAGTGCCTTGGACTTGGGGGCATTAAGGTCACAGGTGAGTGCATCTCACCCACTTTCAAGACATTCAGGCCAGTAAGTAAACAAACAGTCCCTTACACAAATCCCCGTGGTTGTATTTTAAGTCACATTCCTGAAACCGGGCCAAAATTTGCTGTTTTCCTTCTTATTTTCTTGTCATGAATAAGGCACAAGTATTAAACAATTTAAAAAGACATACAGAACTCATTATAACTTACTTAGATGTCCCTTAAAAATTTTGCATAAAACAAATGATAAAAACAGTATTTGATTTAAAAGGTGCGATATTATTCATGCATTTTGTGATGAACATTAAGTAACAGAATTGCATGGTAAAAAAAAAGCTAAATCCTAAGAAATACATTGACATTGTACGTGTAGAATTACAAGCAGTCCTGAAGGAATTGTTAACTAGTTGCATTTATGATCTCAATAATCATGAGTCAATGACAACGGATTGCAAGCCAAAAGCTAAATATTAGCATTTCCTTTGCAACATAGCACAATAATATGTGCATGAACAAATATGACTTCGTAAATAAAATCTACAATTCAAAAGAGGGTTACCACACCATGGTTTAGTTACACTACATAAAATAAATTAATGAAGCAGAAAGTAAATTGACTCAAAGAAAGTTGCTTATAGCTGCACAAATAGATGCAAGAAGCATTTGCCTAGTTCAATATATATATATTTGATATTTTTTTTATATTTATTGATAAAAAGTAAATAAAATCAACAACTTAAAAACATAGGGGTGTACACACACTCCCTACCAACAAAGCTTTGACTAATAAAAGCACCTTTAAATTTGTTAAAACTGAAATTGATAATATCGGGGTCAAGATTGTTCCAGACAATTCTATCAGCAAAGAAATATTTTCTTACATCAGTTTAGAGATAGGGCTAGAATGATGTTAAATTATTCTGAACCTCTTGTAAACTCACTTGAAGAATTTTGGGTTCTTTTAGGTCTATTTGGCCAATAATGCCCTCCTTTAGTTGAGACTTGTGTCCCTTTAAATCTTTAACAATGCCAGTTTTCTAGTCTCACTCAAACAAGAGGGTACCGAACATCTCTATAACTAGAATGGCTGATATTGGCACATGAAATGAATGGAAATCTTGCATCATAATGAACAATATGAATCGATCCCTAACATGTAGGGCAATCAGCAAACACGACCAACATCAGTCCAATGCCGGGGATGATAATAAACTCATATTGTTTAAAATCTCGAATATATATATTGGGTGTAGCCGTGTTTGTTGTTTCCTCCCCCTAGAAAGAATTCGATGAGTTGGTACGGCATGTTAATTATAAACTCAAAGCAAAACATGAACCTGGCCCATGTCTTGTATGACGCCAGATTAATAACAGAAGACCTGGCTTGAAATCCAAAATACAATATGAATCTATGGTGGTTAAATTAAATTGATATTTTTTTACCAATTGCATCAGTTCATTTGCTGAGGTCTGCATTTCACCTAGACATGATATAGAATACTAACAATGGCATCATCAGACACACAATCAATGGATCTGTATCATAATTACAACTGACAAAGTCATTTAGAGTGAATTTAATTTACAGGTTAGATAGGTAAGTCTGATTTCTACTTTCAATATTGCCTGCTTTGTTGTTGGTGCATACATATATCTGACATATCTGATAAAGTATAAGTCACATACATTTAAAACTACACCAACACAGCCGGTTAGCACCAAACAATAACAAATAGGGGAGTGTCAAAACTGTCAAGTCTGGACAGAGAGAGAGTTTTTGGTCTGAACACACATCACATAAATGAGGAAAATGGCGTTCATAAAGATTCAACGGATATCAAAGACATGGCAACTGAATGATTGCAACCCAAAGGTCTCCAAGCACATTCTGACATAAGAGATAAATCGCCACCAGCAAAATAACAAACAATATTTACCATTTACTACGGCGGGTCCTTGCTCATCTCCAAAATCTTGTAATCGATGGGCATTATGGGTAAAAATTATTTTCAACCACATAAATCTGCAGCATATAAATGTTTCCGCTAACTCTAATGAACCTGTAAATTTTCAAACAGTAAAATTTCCAATAGGATAGGTAATTTATAATTGAATTATTTAGCCATATATATAGTAATTAACGTTTCCAGTAATATATTGTTTCAACCATATCGCATGCTGATTAGCTGTTCGCGGGAGACCGCAGACGCTCCACGAGGTTTTCGGGAAGAATTTTCCTCACTTTTTAGGTAAAATCAACTTCACTGAGGATGGTTTGAGCAGTTAGATTTTGCTATGAGAAATTTAATGTCATTTTGTACAAAACACATGGTACTTGGTTGCGTGTCATCGTCATATTCGGCGCCATTCAGTGCCCAGAGAAATTATTACCTGGCTGAGCATGTGGCCATTGACATTGTGGGATCGGATCATCAATAAACTTCTACCAAGTTCGAGTGAGCAACTCAGTGAATTGGTTAGGGTTGAGGTGTGAGAAACTCTTATTACAGATTATCTCCGTACACAGCGCAGATGCTGGGAGGGCCTAGGAATCAAGGTGACAGTTGAATTCGGCGCGTATCAAGTTTGGCGACGCCGAATTCACTAGAATCGACTAGTGGAGTTTAATTAATTCGGCGATCGCTATTGGTGATTCGGCTCATGGACTCTAGCCCAAGAAAGTTCTGGGATGAAATTAAAAAAATGAACAATAGTAACACTCCTTTGCCAAAAAATGTGGATGGTGTCAATCACGGACCCTAGCCTCACTGTGCGTGTGGGCGATAGTGTATATTTATATAATATAGTCTAAATAGCACACTATAGTGAGACTAGGGTCCGTGGTGTCAATGGACAGTACAATATAGCAAATATGTGGAAATCTCACTATCAGAGCTTGTTTAACTGTCTACAGACTACAAAATCTGTTAATTATGTGGTTGATTCTGACCCTGTTCCTTGTGTAACTGCTGATGATATTAGATACTTTGTTTATAAAATGGACAATGATAAATTAAATGGTATTGATGGACTTTATGCTGAAAACCTTAAATATGCTAGTCCAAGGCTTTTCGTCTTGTTAGCCATGTGTATATCTGGCATGTTTGTGCATGGTTTTCTACCTGAATCAATGCTAAATGTAATCCTTGTTCCTGTTATAAAGGACAAAGCCAAGAAAATTGGCAGTACTGACAATTATAGACCAATAGCTCTTGCCAATGTTATATCTAAACTTGTTGAAAATGTTATACTCAATAGGATAGAGGACAAACTGCTTACTACTAGTCATCAATTTGGTTTTAAGTCTGAACATGGTACAGACATGTGTATATATTTTCTGAAGGAGATTATTGATCGCTACCGTACATGTAATGGGCATGTTTACATGTGCTTTTTAGATGCGTCAAAAGCCTTTGATCGTGTAAACCATGATATCTTATTTAGAAAACTGGTTACAAGAGGAGTACCTGGCTATATTATCAGAATACTCCTGCACTGGTACTCAAATCAGACTATGTTTGTCAAATGGGGAAATGCACTGTCGCAGCCCTTCTCAGTGAGTAATGGAGTTAGACAAGGGGGAGTGTTGTCACCATTTCTATTCAATGTCTATATGGATGATCTCAGTAGTATACTTAATCGTCAGCAAACAGGATGTACAATTGGTGATACAGTTATTAACCATCTCATGTACGCTGATGACCTTGTCCTAATTTCATCCTCAGCCTCAGGGCTCCAAAAATTAATTGATGAATGTTCTACCTATGGCTCTGCCCATGACATCAAGTACAATTGTAATAAAAGTGCAATTTTGGTGGTAAGGAGTTCGTACATAATGCATGCTGCTCTGCCTTCTTTCAGCATTAGCCATGATTTAATTAAGGAAGTAGATCATGTTAAGTATTTGGGACATATTATAACTTCAAATGCATCTGATGGCATGGATATATTGAGACAATGTAGAAGCTTGTACATTCAGTGTAATGTTCTTGTTCGTAAATTTTTTATGTGTTCCAAGTACTGTTAAGAAAATCTTATTTAAATCCTACTGTTATCCTATGTACACATGTTACTTGGGGCGCAGATACAATATGTCTACCCTGAAAAAGCTAAGGGTGGCATATAACAATGCATTTCGTGGTCTGATGGGCTATCCCAAGTATTGTAGTGCTAGTCTAATGTTCACTAGTCATAGAGTTAGCACATTTGAAGCAGTTATTAGAAATCTTGTCTATAAATTTAGTGAAAGGATCAACAGGTCTGAAAATAGTATTATTATGAATGTTATTAGTAGTGACGCCTTTTGGCAATCTTACATTAGAAGACATTGGGTCTCATTGTTATATTTGTATTGGACAAGCAGTTGAGTTGCTTCGTACTGTTGTTTTGTGAATTCGTTTTTACAGTGCCTTACATTAATACTCAGTAGTTAGGTAGTTATTAGAAGATATGGACCCCCATATATTGTACCTAATGTATGTGTGTGTGTCTGCAATAAAGATTAATAATAATAATTGCCAGGAGTGAGCGAAGCTTTACAATATATGTCTATCATGTATATATAAAATTTTATTGAGATATGACATCATTGATACATTCATCAAATAAAAAAAGCATATATAATTATTACAAAATACATTAACATATTTCCTTATAATAAAGTCTTATTATTAAAAGTAACACTATAAGGGTTAAGACAACAGTCTATACTACATGTTGTAACTATATATTTTACAGAAAGTTGGTCCTGGTTGTGACAAGTAAAAAATAATGATAAAATTAAACTTAAAATATAGACAATATATTGCTTGTGCCAGTGGTTTTTAAAATCAAATTTGGCTATCCATGTACAGATTTAATAGACGGAGCCCAGACATTGCCAGAGGGGAAAAAAAAAAAAAATCTTTTGAGGGACGTGGTTTAGAAATATGCCAAGAGTATTAATTACACCTAGCTGCTTCTTTGCTGACAATATAGTGACATTATAGCTTGAAATTGTGTTGTTCTATATGACAACTTAATGTTACAGTCTGTGTTCGTTTAATAAGACTCATGTATGTTTTTTAATTTTCAAAATCGGACAATAAATAATGATTTTAGAGGCAAAATAAGTCGGATCTGCTCAGGAATTGTAATGTGTAACTTCGGCCACCAGGGGCGCTGCAGTCGCTTACACTGGCCCCCTGGTGTGACATGGTGTCATCATAACAATGTGGATTGCTAGCGCGAACGTCATCGTTTCAAGATTATTCGTCAAAATTCTGGGCTCCCCATTAACAAAGATATCCGTTCTATGTACCGTTAGATTTGTTACAGTCAGGTAAACAAGTTTTTTTCTAAGTTTGAAGCTGGATGTGTACTCGTTATGAAATTATGGACATCACAACTGTTGAACCGACGACGTTGTTATGACGTGATGACGTAGTCTCGTTCTGGACCATTGGTCAAAAAGCGATATTAAGTTGATCTTCCATAGGATTACATGTATTTTAGAATTTTTGAGACACTTCCGGTTCGGCATGATCACTGTGTAGCCTCATTTTGAAACCTCTCTCTACGGGAAGTGAGCTTCGCTCACGGCCTATGGCCGTGACGAGCTTTGCTCACATTAATGTACGCATGAATGGGCATTTTAGACATTAAAAATAATGCCAGTTGTTAATATTATAGAAATTAAAAAAATATTAAACATTAAAATAAAATATAATATGTAGCTGTCAATGCCAGGAGTGAGCGAAGCTATACAGTATGTATATGACCAGAGACCTTCATGACAACTTAAATGAGTCCCTGTTTTTTTTAAGACTGTTATTTTCTTCTTCTTTACCACCTCAAGACTAATTTTATTTGACAAAATTGTCAGGGTAGGCCTACAGGTTGATTTTTGCCAGGCCGTTAAGTGTGTTATCAGCCATACAGCTCTACACTATGAACTATGAGAGGTCGTAAAATTAATTATTTTTTGTTGGCGATGACCATTCGTGATAATTTTTGAAATAGTGTAAACTGTGACCATTCGCGACCTAAAAACCAGATAAACTAATCATAGTGCTCTATACACTGACTGCCCTAACTCTAGTACACATCATACTCACCATGAAGATTTTAGAATTTTCAAAATTGGACAATAAATAATGATTTTAGAGGCAAAATAAGGCAGACCTGCTCAGCAATTGTAATGTGTACCTTCAGCCACCAGGGGTGATGCAATCGCTAACACTTGCCCCCTGGTGTGAAAAAACGTCATCGCCAAACAATGGTGTGGCTAGCGCGAACGTCATCGATTCAAGGTTATTCAATATTCTGGGCTCCCCATTAACAAAGATATCCTTTCTATGTACCATTAGAATTGTTACAGTCAGGTAAAAAAGTTTTTTCTAAAAAAGTTTAAAGCTGGATGTGTACTCGTTACGAAATTATGGACAGCATTACTTTTGAACTGCCGACGTTTTTATGACGTGATGATGTAGTCTCGTTCTGGACCATTGGTCAAAAATCTATATTAAGTTGATCTTCCATAGGATTACATGTATTTTAGAAATTTTGAAAATTTCCGGTTCAGCATGATCACTGTGTAGCCTCATTTTGGAACCTCTCTCTACGGGAAGTGAGCTAAGCTCGGCGCCTGCGGCACCGATAAGCTTCACTCATATTATTATTATTGTTAGCACTTTGCTAATTATTGGTCAAGACTGCTAAAATTGATCAATTTCAATAATATAAGTTAATCGTATTTTACACAAATTCTCTTTTTTCTCTTTGTGAAATTTGTCATATGTACATATACCGTAACGGAGGTATTATCGACAGGGCGGGTATTTTTGGCACTAAAATTGTTAACATTTTAATATGCGAATGCCGAAAATACCCGCCCTGTCGATAATACCCTCCGTTACGGTATATATGATCTTTTTTTTTATTGGATGGCTATATACAATTAAGGAAAATATACAGAGAGTTTTTACTCCTTTAAAGTTTGAGGATGGTTGCAACCATTAGATTTTGCTATGAGAAATGCCAGTCAACACGGCGACATGACCACTACAATAGTGACACAAAAAATCAGTACTCTCACCAACTTGGTGACCCTCATCTACAGGGCAGTGCCAGCCCGGCGACAAGCGCAAGGTATTCCCAAGCTGTCACTCTCCCCTTGATCATGGATTTAGCGGTCTATCTATATGGAATTATTGGGAGAACAGATGTACTGGTCATTAACGGATTCCTGTTACTGAGGAGGATCTATTAATACCAATTTACACCAAGTAAATGACTAAAAGGCATCATCATGTAATCCTCGCAACCAGGGCAATCAGCAGCAGACCTTCCCGCGGCCGAGCTGCCTGGAAGTGTACCCCTGTCGCCAGGTTGACACGGTGTTATTACTCTGTTATCACTGTGTTCTTGCTGTGTCATCACTGTCCTGTTGGGGGGGGGGGGGAGTATTAATATGATAACTCTCCCTCCCTCCTCTCCTTTGATCCTTGGAAATTTATAGTCTGATGTGTAAATGGCAATCATAAAGGGGCAGAGTCATACAATGCATAATTTTTCATTAAATAAATTTGGTTAAATTGTTATGTTCAATATATTTTTTGCAGATTGGAGAAATGGCCAGTGCAAAACCTAACCCTATGCATGGCTTCGCTCGAGGGATATTTGGTCTGAAGAATACGGATCCACTTCGCAAGCCGAAGGGACGGGGACTAGATGGTTGTGTTGATCAAAGTGCTTCCCGACCTGGGCAGTTCAACCAGAGTCCTCCTCAAAGATCTGAAAACTCTCATCCTGGTGCCTCTCAATCTCAGTTTAGAGAATCTCAGCAAACAGCTGATAGAAATGATGTGGACAAGGCTAAAAATAATCTCAAAGGTGATTGGATGGTGTAAATACTAATTATGGCTGTTTATTAGCAATTTCTGCCGAAACACGGCGCTTGTCCGGTGCGTAGCACCGGTCTTTCTGATAACTCACGCGAAGCTTTAAGGAATAAAGAAAAAAATTGATCGTTGAATAAGCGTCGCAACGCCGTTACAACGCTTGTTCAGTCCCATTTATTTCGTTAGAACGCTTGTTCAGTGCTTTTCACAAAAATAGGACCTTCTGCAGTAGGTTGAATTCCACGGTAAAGTTGTTCAATTTCACGACGTTAGTAGAGTTAAAGTCAAAAGAAATCGTCTGAATTAATTTTACAGTGAGTGGCTTCTTGGAAGAAAAGAATAAGGCGTAGTAATCGCACTACTTTGTATGCAGACGAACGCGCGGAGGCATTTCCCTCCCCGATTCTGGGGGAGCGGCAAATCGGTTATGAGAAAGGCCGGTGCTTTGCACTGGATCGTAGCGCCACCTTACGGAAGAAAACGGTTTATTAGAGATTACTGACAAAATCGATACTTTAGGCTAAATTGACCGGTTATCGATGAATTCAAGTTTTCCAGCCATTTATTACGGTCTTCTGTGAGTGGAAATATGTATACGCACTTCTCCATTGCCATAACGTGCACGTGTGATTTCTCGGAAATAGCAAGAATGTAAGCTAATGTAAACAAACAGTCGTTAGTGTATTCAACAGAAACGTAGATGGAATTGAAGCATATTAGTTAAATATAGCAAAAATACATTGTACATGTCACTGAAGAGGTTGGTTGGAAAAATTCGATATTTATGTTGAGCTGATCGATCAATTTCCCACAGATGTACCCGTTAGTGTTAATTGAGAATTTTCTCAAAATGCTAATTAGTGTCATTTTTATAATTACGATCTGTTAATGTATTGTTTGAAGCCTAGGGTTTACCTAATAATGGTTTATTTCAGTAAGTAAAGATTTGCCAAAGAAAGGTGCTCAATTGAAAGCCGGTTACAGCTACACAGCTAATCCAAATTCTCCTCTAGGACATGAACTAAGCTTCAGCCAAAACGACAGTCTCAAATTCGTACAAGTCCATGAGACAAACCCAGAATGGTGGGTGGCTGACACTGCCAATGGTATGGGTTATGTGCCTGCCAAGTATATGATTGTAAGTATCTCGATGTTAGCTAAGAATGCTGTTATTTGATTATTTCATCGCCTAGAGGTGTGAAATATATTCAGGGTCTGGAAAAGTTATAACATCTCTGAAATTTGAATGTCCATCTTTGATGCCTTAACAAGTTTGAAATTTAGCTATCTGTACAGAAGGTCTTTTAAAGAAAGGTCTTAAAGATTAAATTAACGGAAAAGATGATGATTATTTTCACTATGTTTTATAATTTGTTTTGACAAACATATTTGCCGCTGAGTGAACTGAACGCATGCATGTTGAAAGGTCACTTTTTAAGATGTTGCTTGGTAACTCATCCTTACAATATTGCTAAACAACCATCAATAATTTATGCTACTTTTTTTGCAGTCCTGTGAAGTGTCTTCGTTGCCTTGGCTGAAAGGTGGAGAGGAGATCGAAGAAAAGCAGAAGAAGGACATACCGACAGCCACCAATGTCTTCGGACAGCCAGAGAAAGGTTTGCACATAGTATTTGTATTGAATGGGGAGAAAAACTACAAGAGGAAATTGCCACCGAAGCAGATACAGCCTAACGCAAATCTAGATGATGTAATAATTTATTTTGACAAAAATTACATCACTCAATAGATGACGTCATCAAATGCTTATAAATCTGCTTTGGTGCCAGCGACCTCTAGTGGTATTTTGGCTTCCAATTATGGCATTGTATTTTATTACCTCAAGAGAATGCTATCTTAGGCGTAGTCAGCTTACGTGACTGGCTGCCACAAGTGTGATGTCCAGTCTGCAGTACTTTCATAATTATTACATTAACATGAACTTCATTTCAGGAACTTTCAAAGCCTACCGTGCCTCTTATGATCATGCAGATATAAAGACGACCCCAGCAATATCTCAGTGGCACTGTGATGTGTGCGACAAAGATTTTAACGGGCCGAAACCTTATCAAGCACACATGGTTAGCAAGGCACACCGAGAAGAAGTTGAATATAGAAAGGGACAGTGAAATGTGATTCAATGTTATGATTTTACTCATTTAGATGGCATCATTTTAGGTATTGTAGGTTTTTCTAGTCAGTAAGAAAGTTGCTGTAGGTAACCATTGCAGAAAACATGACATGCTGGGTAAACGTCGGCCCTAAGTCGGAGTGATTTTGATGACAATAGACTGAAGTTTGGCCACCGTGGCGTGTTTTCTGGGATTGATTATGTATTCATTTGTGTTCTTGATTATATAGTATTAATTTCTTTGTGAGTTGATCTTCAAATCTTTGCATTTTGGATATTTTCAGTTGCTTGAAATCTTTTTGTATCAGTATTGAACTATGTCGCAGCCTTGTTGTATTGGACTATTTCACCATTGAACAGTATTGTGTAAAAGATGTCATATGACCACAGCTTGCTTCATGTTTTAATTTGCATTTAATCAGAAGCCTGTGGAGGTGGTGCTACTTAATATTTTATGTCTTACAAATCCTGTGAAGTTGCGATTACGGTGTTCTCACCAATACTCTATATTGATTACAAGATTTTTATAATAAATATGTATTTACTTTTTCAATATACTTTGTCTTGATTTGATAATGTAAACTGGAATGGCACATGTATCCAGCACAAGGGAATGATGGGGATCATGTGCAGCATTTGGCACTTGATGTCTCCACGTGTGGTTGATGTTAATCCCACCTCCACTAAAAGGGAGAGAAGGGGACTGGTAATAAAGTTTAATGAGCCCATGACCTTCAGAAAAGCACCCAGGGAACCTATCCCCGGCAAATCTTGCCAAGTTGGGATGGTCAGAGCTGTCAAACCAAAAATTAGATTGGGTTGTGCTCCATTCACAGTGCATGATATTGACTCGTATGGAGTTTGAAAACAATCAACTTTGTTCAGAATCACTTCTCATAGCTTCAATTAAAATATACTCGCCAGAGTAAACCACCCTCGTGGTTTATGGTTGTAACCATTGCAACAGAATTTTACCTTTTTGACTTGAAGGAGCTGACCTCATTGGCCAGGGGTAGTGGTCAGGCCATGTCATGGTCAACTAATTTAAAAATAACATCTGGGTCAGTGCCGATTGGCCAGTTTAGAGCCAAATCTCGACTTATTTGCTGGAGCCTGCACTGGAGTAATTCATGGTCGCAAATCATTGCAGGAGGAGATACACCTTACAAATTTATATTTTCAAATTTAAATCTAAATTTTTAACATTGTAGCTATGCAAATTGCAAATCTTTGCCACTGACAAATTTTAAAGGTGTTTGATGATCTTGTTGGCCACCATTTGAGTTTTCAAGGAATAGGGCTGTCAGTTCTCGTGTGACCTTGTACCCGGAAGTACTAACACAATTTATGACGTCACTATTGTACAATATTAGATGACGTCATCAATAATTGGGCTGTGGTGATGTCATGTATAGGGCTGGTCAGTTTTCTTGTGATCTTGTACCCAGAAGTACTAACACAATTCATGACGTCACAAATGCACAATAATTGATGATGTCATCAATAATTGGGCTGTTGTGATATCATATATTGTGCTACTGCTTCCGGGTCATAGGTCATAGGTCACATGTCACCTGACCAGCCCTATTGGCTATGCACCGAAGTTAACATCATTAACATCATGGTTAGGACAAATGTAGAACTTGGGAGCATTTCATACATGATCTGACGGCCATGTCATAGGTGCCAGACAATGCAGCTAGAATGCCAGATAATGAAGCATGATGGACAAAACCGAACTGTCACAATTTTATTGCACATAAATATAAACATAGATGATACAGCGTATATCCATTTCACAATCAACATTTAATACATATTTATTTAAGTGGAGACAAAAAGGACAGGTAGAAAGCAAAGATTACATTTTTGAGAGAAATACAATAGATGGGTAAACCCTTAATCAATATCACAGATGGTCAACAAAGTCATGATGAGCAAAATAGAACGATTTAAATGTTGTCTCCATTTTGGCTTTTGGCTCGGAATAGCATCGTCATAACCATGGCTGAAAAATTAACAACGAAAACTTAACTTCGCTCTATCTGTATTGATAGTGCGCCTCAAACTTCAGTATTGATTTACTTACACAAAAAGGAGAAACTAGCTGTTAAGAAAAATAATCCAACCCAACCAAGATGGTCGCTTAAGCTGGTTGTTAAAAGGGCTCCCACGGGTCCAGCCACTGCCTGCAATTAAAACATTTATTTTAATCAGGCTTGAGGTCAAGTACAACACAATGTACTTAAGTACAAGTACAAGAGAATATATCAAGTACAAGTACAAGTCCAAGTGCAGCTATTTATTCGAGTACTTAAAATTTAAAACAGGTAAAAATTGAGTTAAAATTTTAAAGCACCATAGTTTGTCCTACACGTATGAGCGCTATATAAATTTAGTCAATCTTCAACCACACAATGTGCATTGCATTGCACTCAGCACCCAGATTTATATCACACACATTTCTCATGTGTTTTATCAAACTCAGAGTGGATTACGATACACGTCTTAAATACTTACTTGCGAAGAAAACAGAAGACCATAATTGACAGCCATATATTTGGTCCCAAACGTCTTGGCTATGGCTGTTGGAAAGAGAGCAAAATTTCCTGAAAAAGTCCAGAAAAGTGCGCACACCCAGATGAAGAACATGGCTCGACTAGCCGCTTGTTGAGCTCCGATGAAAGTGAGCAAGAATGCCATGAAACTTGTGCATAAAGACATCATGGCTGTCTGTAAAACAAAAGTTTTAATTAGATAGAGGCTTAAAATCAAAGTACCTGCCCTTGGCTTGGATGTCATTACTAAAGACCACAACTTTGCTGAAGGGCCTTGTGAGACCTAAGGGCTGTTCCATTTCAAAAAGGGGGTGGGGGAGACCAGAAGATTTTTCAGATGTCGAGAGTGGGGGGAGGGGGATTCTGGAGAAAACTGATATCGGGGAGGGGGGTGTGGTTGACCAATATTTTCTTAATATCTTAATGTAGAAAAAAACGTGTTCTGTCAAAAAACGTTCTGTGCGTAAGTGAAGATCCTCAAAAACCGTTAAATGACAACCAAAGCAACAAAGATCATCTGGCAGTGTTAGTTTATATCACCAGATTAGTTAGTCTAAAGACATACTACTAATCTTGTGTAATAAACTAATTTCATGATACTCTTTAGCCTTTTTGAAATTAAGAACTCTTAAATACAAATAATTGCAGAAATAGTGTTGTTGTTTTTTCAAGTGGGGATCATTTCCTATGCATGGCACTGTTTGTGACACAAAAAAGCATATATATGAGAGCTAAGTGCCATATTTAAATTAGTGAGCAGCAGCAGATTTACTTGCCTTGTAGGAAAATCTGTCTGCGATGTAACCCCAAAAGATCCTTCCTACTGAATTAGCAATTGAAGCTATGGACCCTACGATGGCCAGGAAATGATCGTCTGAGATGAATGTCTGGCCATAAGCCTGTTGGAGACAATTGAGAGACAAAAGCCCATCAAAATGTATTTCAATTAATCAAATACTGAGTTGAGTAAATGTATGTCAGTCACTTTTGAGATAAAACAACTACACCTTGACCTACCTTATACAAAGTTGATATAAACAGCACCCCCATACCGTTGAACAAAAACGTGACCCATAACACAGCAAAAGGGACAGAGCAAACGGCTTGACGCGGTGCTACATCTCCTGAATGTGAGCTCGTAGATGCGCTGATCCAAGAAGATACAAGAGCATTCATGTATTAAGCAGTTTTAGGTAACGTTCGCAACATAACTTGGGAAAAAATTCTTTCCACAAAAAGATATGTGTGATGCTTTTAAGTTATCTCAGTTTTAGGTAACATTTACAATAATTTCATCAAAACATAATGTCAATACGCTTCAAAGTTTTTACTCTTGATATGCATTTATATCCTCCGACGGAACAGCATGGACTAGGGGTTCTTCTTCTTGCCGTGTTGTACAAGAACTTTCCTGAAAAAAAATATATTAAAGAATAAGAAATTTTCATCAGTTATTTTCGTAGTCAATAAAAGCCATTCAAACATTCATTCAAAAGACTGAATAAGCAACATATAAGACGGCTTTATAAGGAATCCCTACAATGTCTTTGTATCCAACTTTTGAATAATGTAACATCAGGCAATAAATACGTCATGCACACTGAAACTAATTTTGGTAAACTCAAAATCACCAATTTTAACTTCACAAAAACTTGCCAATCTCAATAATGGCTATAAATTGATTTGGCAATTTGAAACCAAATATTGTAAAATTAATGTATACATTATTAAGCAATGTTTTGATACAATGATTCACAACAGAATAGCGAGTTGTAGAGCAAATTTCAGGTGGCAAATTATTGTCGAATGGTGAATTATGGAGATTCTGAGCATAATACTGAAGTAAAGCTCTTCCATTTAACAGAAATTTTTCAGACCTCAACCCCCCACTTTAGCTGAATCAAGTAATGACGTTATTTGATGCACCAAATAATCTGCACCAACCTCATGAGGTGGGTCTATAATATGCAAACTGCCGATCAGCTGCAAAGCGGCATATGCCCCACCAAGCAGCAGAAAACAATATGGCACACGATCCAGCACCTCTTTGGCATGTTCTTCTGAATAATACCTACAAGAAAAGATTTAATAATTTATAAGATTGAGTAAGACAAAACTAACAATTATATTGCTTCTATGTCATCCATACAGCGACAGTAAAACCATGATTCGGTGTCTATGCTGAGGCAAGTAAAAGACCCCACCCATGGGGTACATGTGTTAAACATGGTGAGGACTCCAAGCCTTATCATCTCATCATTACATCTGCCCCTTGCTGTGAGTCTTAAGTCTCACAAACTCTCAGTTTAGATCCTGGTAATTATATTTGGTCTATATAAGATTGAGACAGACGGAGATTATGACATATATATTGTATGCTGATAAAATAAAAATGGATAAAACAGTAACTGTAGACCACTGGTAGAGGTACTTTTACGCTGTTCTTGCCTGTCGGCACTACACAGGCCGACTCAATATTTGTATTGATATTGATATGTATACATGAAATATGTGTTTTTTTTTTATTGATATGTATTTGTGTTGTTTTTTTCCCTGTATCTTTCATGTATTTTGATTTTTATATTTTTTACTGTACGACAAAAATAGGTCAAATTTGACCTTAAAAATTGTCAATAAAATTTATCTATCTATCTATAGATATCTACATTAACTTTTCTTAGCTTTTGCTTTCCCAATACTATGAAATGCACTAGACAATTTGTTACTTTTTTTCTAAACTGTCTGAAATAACCTGTATTACAGACAAAATAATCAAAGACTCACTTCTCGGTGGATCCAGGTGACACTGGTTGATCTGGTGATAAATTTCTAGGATTGATAAAAGCCGTCAACACCTGATTGAAGATGAAAGCACCTCCACCGAAGCCGGCGACTACTATGCCATTAGCAAGGCCTTTGTGGTTGGGCAACCACTGAAAACAACAAACAACCAAACACAATTGCATGTCAATAATTGCAGCTTTATATTCAACCAGTCAACCAATTTAAAATGCTACGTCTACATGTATGTAAATATAATTGTCTTGCCTTAGTAGCAGCGGCCAGCGGAGGGGCGTAAGAAATGCCCACTCCAATGCCGAACAGAACACCGTACGACAGCACCGTTCCATAGAAGGACCATTTGATTGTTAGTGAGGTTAGCAGAACGCCCAAACTAAAGCAGAATAACAAACCTTAATATGTATTAGTACGAGATGAAATCCATTGCAAAATTAGGCAAAACCATAAATTTGGCTTGCAAAAATACTTGCAGTAATTTTTTTATTTTTATGACATCAATGACTTACAGAAAAACTATCATTTGTTTTAACAATTAAGTAAGCTTTAGCTTTGAACACAATTGATAGAATCCCAAGATTTTCTAAATGAACACTTTTCAGGGTTAAGTCACCATAGTCTAGAATCTTCGTTACAATCAATATATCTCATGTTGCAATGGATTTCTGTGAATGAATTCAACAAGTTCAAAGTCAATCAATAATGCATAATCCACTTAAATAATTTAAATATTCAATTCCAAGTGACAGGTCAACCTTTACAACTACAATATCACCCGAGATTTAGAATACATAAGGAATCATTAGTTAATTAATGGACTGTCATGAAAAACATCTACAACAAAAATCTTATTTTTAAAGCAAATACAATCATTAGTTGAACACACACAAACTGACAGATGAAATGATTAATACCTCATAATCCACCCGCCGATCAGAGTAGTCCAACGTGGTCCCAAATATGAATTAATGACGCCTCCCAAGAACATAGAAAAGCCCTGAGAAGCTACGGCGAGAGCGAAAACCCAAATGCTCGAGGAATATCTGAGAGTGGAAGGGTGGCCCCTTGCTCTGATATAAGATGTAAAATAGGGAGTCATGTTCCCTGGAATAGGAAAAATAAATGCACAAAAATTAGATATGAGAGAAAATTAGTCGGGTCCAGAAGTTTAAACACACCTTGATTAGTATTTTACAGTTGCATTCATGAAAAAATTAGTTACAAAATGCTTATGGCAGCATCAAAATCTGTCATATAATTTACAACAGGCTTCCAGAGCGTAATTTAGGTTATGTAGTATGTCTTATGCTAGGAACAGCCAATTAGCTTGATCGTATTTCTATTTCCATAGTCCCTAGTCATTAAGTTACACACACCCGACACAATGCCATTCCAATGAGAGATGGGGTATGTAACCTTTTGATATATTTATCAATCCTGTGTAAATTGAACTGCAGCTAGACAAATTGGCTGGCCCAAGCATAAAAAATATTGTAAATGTACAGCATAATGTTTTAATTATGACATATTATGATGCTGCCACTTGCATTACCTTAGAGACAGTTTTTTGCTGAATGCATGGCAAAACATTAAAGAATATGTACAATTTTGGGCCTAACTGTAAGCACAGGATAGTTGGCCATTTTAATCCCTAAGATTGATCTGTCATTATTTTCCATTGCTCCAACTGCACCATTGTACACAGCTTTAAAAAAAGCTAATTCCTAATTCAATATTTTTGGTGAGCTTTACATAATAACAGCATTCGAATCATCCAATATGCTGTGTCGATCCTTTCTATTGATCGAAATCTGAAATAACCAACGTATTGCTCTTTTAATGTTTGTTTTACTTCTCTGAACACTTATTTCATTGTATTATTTATTTTATTTCATTACTATTAATAGTATTATTATGTCTTCTTTGTCTGTATGTTGTATTCTATTGTACTTCATATCACTGTTTGTGATCAGAGAAATAAAACTTGTAAATTGTATGTGGGAGATAGATAGATAGATAGATAAATTATATTGACACTTTATAGTGTACGTAGATAACTTAAGAGGCATTATCATCCATTTTATTCAGAATGGTTGGATCTATTGGATGTCATTATTAAAGCTTGCTACTAGGCTGACGGCAACAACTTTTCGACAAAAAGGCGAATTTTTCCTAAAAGCTGGTTCTTCAGAAATACATAAAGACATATGGTAATAAAGACCACATAATAAAGACATTTGAAGCAGAAGCACAAATACATCATGTTACTGACAGCTCATAAGTTATATATATATATATATATATATATATATATATATGCAGACCAGTATGTATTATTCTTCGCAACAAATTATTACCAAATGTGTAGATAGTTCCAAGCGAAAGATGAACAAGGAATCCGCCAAACACAGCCAGCCAGCCCCTCCATACATTCCTCCTAGGGCCTTGCACAGTCTCCATCTTTCAGCTGTGAGTGAGCTGTCAATGAACTTGTCAGTCCACCATTATGCTACAATACACACTCAAGCTAGCATCACATGAACATCTAGGACTCAGCTGTTATCAAATATCAATCAGCTGACTGCTGATCACACCTACAACATATTGTAAAATGCAGTCCTGTACTGTGTCTCCATCTGGTATCACAAGTAATGATGATAATAGTGCACTATTTCCAATCCTGCACATGTATACAGATTCTGACTTGTGTCCTACATTTGATCCCAGCCCAGGGAACAGCAGCACCACCTGTAGCTGAACCTGAAACTAAAGCATACAATGTACATACATGTACAAAATTGTTTGAAGTTGCAGACGAAAACAAAAGAGAACAATAATTTTTCAAAACTAAACCCATCTATTGTTAATTACTGAAAATATCAATTAGGTCACCTGTATGAATACTTTTGTCTGCAACTGTAACTGCTCTCGATTAGCATGATTAGACAAGGGAATACAATAGGCCTTTGCGTATGTAGTATGCACAATGCACACAATAGATTGTTTATGTGTTTGACCTCAATTGAAATGGCAACAAAATGTCTCTATAATAACTTTAAGAAATAATTCTTTAAAATTCTGGTACGTCTTGATTGTTCGAGCTTGCCATTTCCTGAGGACTCAATAAGATCCAGAGTTTGTGCACACATTGTCATCACCGAGAAAGTTAAGTCTGACCACAGATTACTGTGGAGAGTTGTGTCAAAAGGACTCTTTTGTTTTATTTGCATGAGTGTGAGTTTGGCATCTTATCTGTTTTTAAAGTTTATAACAGCTAAAAATGAGACAATAACTATTTCTTGACATATATAGATGGACAGCACCTGTGATGCAAGTTTTAGAATCTGCCCCTGAACATTAACTGTTATTATTTTGTCGTCTGTAACTTAGATAACGTAAATTACATACGCTATGTTGCCGTCTTGTGCAGTCCAGGAGTTCAATGAAATCTTTGTTTCTTGTATAAGTGATTGGAACAACAAAGATGACTTTCTCTCCGAAGATGGGGTATTGGCAATTTCTTTGTGATCAGTGAAATCAAATATTAATATTTTTAGAAACTTCATTACAGGACCTTCAACTTCATCCCTGAAAGCAGATTAAGATTAGATTTAAATTCAGTATGAATCATGCTTTGATCGACAGTAGTGAAACTAGTCTAAAAAGACTAGTTTAGATCTGTGACTTAATTAGTTTATTATGTATATTATGATTGATGATATGAGTTATTATTTAGTTTAACCAAATATTACACTTCTATATATATGTATGTACATTATATATAGTATTTTATTGAAGATTTTCGTGGTGAGATACATGCGTCAAGTTAAAACATCAAAAACATCAAGTATGTACAATAGAATAGCAGAAAGAAAACTAAAGAAAGCAATGCAAGAATAATACAACATGAAGTTATAATATATATATACACAATGTATATTTTAATATGCACCATAATGTAAAAATCACATGTTACAATAATAGGCCTACTGATTGTTAACAGCTATGTATGTATAGTCTGTAAAATCTTGTAATGTTTCTACACATAAATACACATTAAACTGAGTCACTAATTAAAAACAATCATCTTCTATAATATACAAATGTACAATATAAATGGAAAAAATAAAGCACAAGAACTACGTCAATGCAGACATTTATCATTCGGTGCTAACCAATGTGATTTGACAAACTGACATTTTGAAATCTTGGACAATGAGGCCTATAACCCTCATGTAATTCAGCAAAATGTTAAAATTTTTGGATGGTGCAGTAAACCTGGTGCTAGGCAGTATAACAGCTACTAAGACATTGTGATTTATTTCATATATTATTTTTTTATTTTAATTTTTCAGTCTTATGATATTCAGTATTATGAGATGTGTTCACTGTGATGCTATAGTATAGTATAGAAAATGAGATATATAATATTTGGATCAGTAGTTCTTGAAGAAGTATTTAGTCAGTATATTCAATATATGTAATTTTTATGTCTGTATTTACAATGTATTGTGCATTCTATGTACTTGTTTATGACAGATGGGTCAAAACTGACTCCGTATGGTCAAATAAAATTTATCTATCTATCATAGCACCAACCACAAAAGCCATACAACACAACACAACATATATATATATATATATATATATATATATACAGACATGCACACACAAGCAGTGACATTCAGGGGGTTACTCATCACCCAGGACCAGAGGCCATAGTATCTTATATTATGTGAATTGGGAGATAATATCATTCATTTATTTTCAAGAAAACTCTGAGAAACTGGCCTAGTGCTAGGGATTTACTGCTTAATAATTGGCTTTCTACACTCATAACCGTGAAAGCGTTTTTTTGTTCAAATGCTACCTTGATAAGGGGCACTCGATCTTGTTTCTTTCCATTTAGGGCAGATCATTAGACAGTGTAATTTATCTTCTACAAGTTGCAGGTTACATTTATCGCATATACGTTCTTCATGGGGGACATAAGGACGTTTATGCCTACCTAATTCTATATTCAAGTGGGAGCTAAGCCTGAATCTGGCAATGTTACAGTTAAGTGATTTTGGTAAACCTAGATTTAGGTAAGTTCTATACGCATGTCTTTTTTAAATGTTTTATAAGTTCTTCGTTGGGGGTATTTATTTGTCATTGATTGCAGCAAAGAGGTTAAAATAAAACACAAGAAGCATAAGATGATGTGATCCATATTATTATTAAGTACTCATCAATTCATCCCCATCATTAATAACATTATGAAATCTCGCCGAAAGAAAATGATTGACAAAAATCACTGAAGGGAGTGTAAGACAACAAATAACGATAATTCAACTTCATTTCAATACCTCTCTGCTAATAACGGCTCATCTAGATCAAATTAACTTGCTGCCATATTCTCAATGTGAATCCAACCTGTATCAGTCACCAAGTTGAACATGTGGTCCATTTCCCGCGCTTGATTTTGCTGGTGTGTGTCTGTTTGACAGTAACCCCCTGAAATAGACCGTGCTAAATTGGTACATTTGTGTGCTTTGATGAACAACTTAGGTTGGACAGGCTGTCTTTTGCTCTCAAGTGTATGAAGCCAGTACCAAATAAAAGTTCCAGCGAAGGATATTAAGGATGATCCAATCCAGAGTGCCCGGAATCAACAAAACACCCCTAGCGGAAAATAAAACTAAAGAATTCAACCTAGAGCGACACCTGGCGTAGCGCTCGTTGGCACTTCCTGTCAGTCGCTCATGGAGGGAAAATTGAAAGAGAAATGTTTGTCAACAAGTTCTAAAGAGTGAAATAGCTTGAAATTGACATTTAGAGGATGGAATCGGACCTTTGCAGTAAGGATTTTGCCATCAGAAGACTTGGGACGACTTGTAGGCTGCTGAAAAACTGGGAAGATATCGCTGAGAAGGTGAACTACTATACAGTTGATTAAAAGTTTTGAACTGAACAGTGAACTGCTGACACTGACAGTGCTGTGTGACAATGACATTTGCAGGTGCGTAGTCAGGGGGGGGGGGGAGAGATGGGAGATATGGTCAGCGCCCCCCCCCCCCCCCCAAGTTGAAAAAGACTTACAGAAAAATCCTTGCCATCTAAAACCCTGCCACATAATAAAAATAGTTTCCAGTAGGACAAAACCCTTTCCTAAGTACTTGCTACGCCACTGATTTATGGTGTGTAGTCAATGTGGCAATAAACCAACTCGGTGAAAAAACCTAGAGCTGCAAGAAAGTTTCCATTGGTGAGTTGATTACCGGTAGTAGTCAGTGTATTTACAATGGTGAGTTTACCTGGGATGGTTTTTTTTCTTTTAGTATGCCAATGTGAAAGACGATGACATTATTGATCTGACTGACTTGACCATCCATCATGACCAAGGTAAGTTGCAAACCAGGAGGGAGCTAGGGGGAATATAGGGTCTGAGGACAGTGTAACCCATAGAAATATATGAAGAACAAGTTTTGTAAAATGGTGCTCTTGCTGAAAATTTTCATAACTGTTGATGGAATGTGACATGATTTTCCCCTTAAATTCTAACTGAAATAAATCCATACACTGTATAAGCTATTTCATACCTTGTTCAAGGTCATTATGTTACACCCTATGGACTCATGTTTTCTTTATAAATATTTACTTGCAGGACATGTAAGCCGCAGTGATGCCAAGTACTTTGGATATTCCAGCATACGGTACACAAGAAAGACTCTGCGTATGTATTGATCTTTTGTCTTGTGATCTTGCAGTCTGAATAATAACATAATGACTGGCTTAGGAGTTTATAATAAAAAAAAATAATGATGTAAAGAGTGGATATATGTGCCATACATTTCATGTAATGCCTTCTTTTAAAAATATGTTATATGTTAATTGCAGCTGACCAAGATATTCACAGAGAGTTTGGCGACTGTCTGGAGGATGAGTTCCCGTGTGGTCTGGGGGAGGAGGACAATGACCATTTTGTAAGTTCCAAAAATAAAACAATTTTAAAAATTTTTCTGGTAAATATGCCCGTGAAATCTGGAACCAAATGACAGGATTAGATTTAATTTCAGGAAGCGAAATCCTTGGCAGGAGTCAGCATGGTCTCCAACAAAACTGTCATTGAAGGTAATAATATTTGATATTGAAGGAAAAATTAATGAGCAGAATTTGGTTGCATTGAACTAGAATGTAGAAATCCTTTGCAGATATGTTTATATAAATGGATGAATAAGTGAGATATTGTGTGAATGAAGTAGGTTTAACAAGGGAGTATTTTTTATTAATTGATTTATTGCCATAACCAACATATATTTATGTATATAAGGTGAGAAATCTGTGGGAATTTTTTATTTTAGAAAAATACAGCAAATATAAAAATCAGCAATTTTAGTAATTTCTGCACAATTTTCAAAAAATAATTATAAGACTTATGTGCGACTATATTTCTTGGCCATATTCTGTTCTAAATGGTAAATTAAATTCATATCTAATAGTATTAAATGATATTAATTATTTTTCTAGCAAATAAATTTAATTTAATGAAAATGAGGTTGCTCCTCACTGTTTCCAGTCAAGAAAAATATATGCAAAATGGTGAAGTCAAATATAAAAAGGCTTGACATGGAAAATCTACTGATAATAAACAGATAATACTCAAACTGAAGTTGCAATATATGCCCTTCTGTCAAGTTGTAATGTAAAAAAAGGTTTTTTGTCTTTCATTTTTTTAATAAATTTAGCTTTTATTTAGTGTACTTTCATAATTTCACAAAGCAACTTGCTATCCTGTTTCATAAATTCAAAATATATTGATAAGACAATCTACACACAATTAGTCAAGAATTTAGGCTTTCTTTTGGTATATTTGGCATAATTTTAGATTTTAAAGCAAGTGAGCAACTTCACTTTTTCATCTCTCTGCTCTCCATTTCAAGCAACATGCCATGCAAATGATGCAATGGACATCAGAATATTAACCTCCATTACCCCATGTTTGAGGTTGAATTGCGATAAAAATATTGCATATAAAATTACGCCGTTTGGATAGAATTTAGATAAATTCATTAAAAAAGAGGTCTACAGAATTCGGAGGTTATTTTTACACCTGAAAATGACATTTACCTTGCCGACTTTAATTTTATTTGTATAAAAAGTATTTGTCATAGAGACTTGAAATTGGAACCACAGAAAGTTTATTATATTTACCCTAAAATATTACAATTTCATAATCTTCGCACTAACGAGAGTGAAGATATTCTATCATACGTATTGCATAGTTTTACACACGCAACTTTCAATCCACAATGCAATGGGTTATAATGGGGAAGCATTTTCACTCTGTTTTTTTTTTATTCCTCTGTAGTACAAATTCCCATGTATTTGAATATGTGTAATAAAAATAGAATTGTTCTAGTGTATATCTATCTAAATTTCATAAAATATAAAGTGACACTATAGAAGATATTTAAGTTCAAACTTAGCCTATTTTCCCATTAACTTCAATGTTATTTGCCTGAATATGACAGATGAAGGTGCCTTTTTTAAACAGCCATAACTTTGCTTAAAATGCAAAACCTAACAAAAACATTACAGATAACTTATTTTTTGTCCATCTTAACAATTGTCGTCAGTTTAAAAAAAATCTGAGATGGTCATCCAAAGCATTGCCCTAATTTTGCATGGTTTTCTTTGAGACAGGTCATTAACACTTGCTGAATAAATGTATCTGAATCTTGTGACTACCATTATGCTAATCCAGAATCGAAATTTCAGTTCTGTCATTTATTAAATTATGCGATTATTTTCAGTAATGGTAGAAAAGATGAATTTGTTGAAACTCCATCCTGGTGTTAAGCACGAAGAAACCTCTGATGCGGAAACTTTGAGCAGTTCTGACAGCGATGAAGAGCTGGAAATAACCAACCCAAAAAGTCTCCTCAGCAAAAAGCATGTGGCGGATCGCAAAGGATCCTCAAATGCATATAAGAGAAACGGAAAGAGACAATCTTCTATCGATAGAACATTGAAGAACAGAATGAGTAACAGGCAGACGACTCATAATGGGGTCTTGAAAGGGCAGCAAAATAGTCTTACACTGAGACGTGTTAGTTCGTCATCGAGATGGAAAAGTTTACAAAGATACCAGGAAGAATCAGAAGAGTGGGAAAGTGAGAGTTCGAGTAGCGAAGCAAGCGGGGAGTGTTCGAAGGCAGAGATGGACGCCATGTTTCATGGAACTCCTTCCAAAAAAGGACGCAGGGACGATTGTTCAAAGTATCAATCATCTCAACAAGAGCAAGAACAGAGAAAAGGCAGGCATTCGAATACAAGTGATAATGCGCAAAGAAGGGGCACTCCTATCCGATGTCACAAGAAAGCCACTGAATTTGATTCTATGAACGTTTTGCCACCGTCAGAAGCAAGTGACCTCACTGTAGATAGTGGAGTGGTCAGGGATTATCATTACAAGCCAATAATGAATAATAAGACGGACGATGATGTGGTCATAGTTGAATCAAATTATGTATCGTCAAGCAGTGATGAAGAAGCCATCCTGCTAAGTTGTGATGAGGATTCAGTCGATATGAATTACAACTCGATTAAAACGCCTGATAAAAACTTAGATTCAACTTACACCATCATATCATCCGATTACAATCAACATGCAATCAAAACCGCTGCCAACAAATCAACGCAGAGACAAACAAGTACAAATGGAAATAGACAGCAGATTAATATGAATAAAACCCCAGTTGGGAACCAAAATGATCGCCACAGAAAACCGAGAAGAATCCAACCAACTTTAATCGCAGAAGATTCATCACATCCAACGGTCAACAATGCTACCAACTGGCCTGGGAAGATTAAAACGGAGAGGCCGTCCCCTATGAAAATCAGCGATGGACTAACTGCCAGAGACTACAACACAAAGACGGCCAAATTCCGATCTTACGGGCAGCCCGTGAGTGAAGATTTAAAGGGTCAATTGCAGTCAAGTCATTATAAAAACACAAGACATGTGTCATATGAGGGAGATATTCTTGAAATAAGACCGATTGATGAAGATAGGATCAGTGAGGATTATGGTGTGTCATGTTCGCCCCTCAAGTATTCCTTAAAAGGTCGTGACGGATGGCAGAGAAGCGCCCCAGAACATCACAGCCGAGCGGAACGTCGTGACTTAATGCAAGGTCAGTACATTATTTGGTTTCTTGAATTTGACATTAAAATGAGTCAGTCTCATTTACTGTCCTGTATGCTAAAATACTTTGATGTGAATCAACCAGATTTAAATGTTCATTCTTTTCATGTGAATCAGTTACTTAGTCTCAGTAAAAGGTCAAAATCTGTTAAAGTGTTTTTGACTTCAAAATGTTTTGTTACACATGCTAGTTTTCTCTCTCTTTATGATGGAGATACATTTGTATAGGAAAATATTAATTATGAACTGGCTGTCATCCTGATATTTTTATGTAATAGTTAGAATAGTCGGGCTTATGTTTCTTGTTTCAGATTATTATCCAACAAGATCTCACAACAACCCTGAAAGATTTCACCATGAAGTACAGATGGAAAATGCTGAGAATTTCAATGACCAGCACTTCGATGAGAAAGTATGGCGTTCCCCAGAACATGACAATCACGTCATTAACGGGGTAGAGCATCAAGTGAATTGGGATGGAAGGCTTTATGACAGACGTGTATTACAGCCAAATAGCTCACATCAGTATGCACGTGGAGAATCAGACTGCTTTCAATATCGTCAACGTGAATCCCATGGAATTAACAGAGATGTAGGTCATCAAGGTCAGGTATTCATGCCAAAAGTGACTTGCTATAATGGCGGAACTGTCCGAACTGATGACCGTGGTTTCAATCAGAGGTGCAAGGTTACTAGTCCACAAGAAAGGCGCATGTCACGGTCGAACATGTGTTCAAGGACACATCGACTTGATGATGTTGATCATGAAAGCCATAGACAGCAATTAATGATACAGAGCCAGCCACCAAGACTGAAACAGTCAATGCTTTATGTTAGTGATTCACCGTTCCCACCCAAGTACCCTCAAGACCGTCAGAGACATTACAGACCCAGGGAAAACTTGCATGAGTTGCAGGATGAAACTTACGTTGAACAAAGAGAGATTTTCAGCCCCAACAATCCCAGATATACATCTAACCAGCAACGCCAATCGACAAAAATTACTACTAATCGCTTGCTGAGTGCCACAAATTCTTTGCCAGCAAAACGAAAGCGCAGTATGGATTCAGCTTGCGAGGAATCCTTCAGTGACGATGATAACATGAGTGGAGTTTTAGAAGAAAATGGCGTCTTATCAAGTCCTCATTTTGTTGAAAGGATTTCACCTCTCGACTACATGGAATCACAGATCGAGACGGTCATGGCACAAAATGTCAACATTAGTCCGGGTGACTTGAATGACGCTTATTACAATGAGCGACATCATTCTGACTATGAAAATATCCAACCTTCAAAACCATCTCCAAGGTAACTATTTATTATTAATATATTTTGGTTTGTGTGAAGCTTCACTTTTCAAAGTCATAATTTGCATTTTGATCAAGTTTCTATATAGTCATTAATACTCATTATGACCTGTTTTTAGTGGACCTTCCCCTTATTAACAAATTACTTCCTGTAGATCTAGAAATACTTCTGCCTCATGATGTCCTTTGCTAATATTGTAGAAATTTCACTACGAATACCACTTCGCCAACAGAATCACTTTAACATGGATAGATCTGTCAAAATGAAACAAAAAATCTTGTCTTCTGTTTTCCTAGGACTTGGAACAACAATAAGCATGTCGGACATCGACAACAATTTGACCAACGTTTTGAACGTGATTCCTATTCTGAGGCTCGCATCCAGAAGTCTACAGAAAGACATGAGTTTAATCGGCAGTCCCCTAGAAATCAAGGTATGGAATCAGGCTGTTCATGTTTTTTTATCTGATGGAGATTATTGATGATAGATAGATAAATAAATAGATAGATATGGAAAGTGCAGTCCTCTAAGCCATGTTCTTGCTGCTTATGAGTTGATTTCTGTTCTCCTTTCTTTGATTCTCTCCCAGAATCATACCTACCATATTTTGCTTCACATTGATCATTTAATTTATTCATTTTAGGATTGATAGACAGACGAAGTGATGGAGGACAGTGCCGTGTTAGCGATGTCGGTCCTGTTAGACAGTCAGACAGGGTGCTGTCATGCACGACAAGTTCTCCAAGATATGGTCATCGCCAAACCAAAGCCAGTGAAAATCAAATACACCATGCCGCAGGTTCACCTAGAGTCTACGAACAACAAGAATTTGTGTTTGATGACGGCCAACTAACACCAACAAGCAGAAGACTGCAAGTAAGAAACGTCAGCAAGTCACCGAGATTAGCAGAGGTTAGTTCTTGTCAATTGTGCAAACACCAAGAAGTCATTCAAGGCCACCAAAATATAAAAACCACCTCTTGGGTAAAGCAAGGACTTAAGCTTAACTTGTATGTATAAGATAAGGCTCTTACAAGCTCATATAGACTCATTGTTTTGCTTTGTTTGTTTCAGAACTCAAGTCCTTCATCTTTTCAAAGACAAAGAAAGAGCTCACCTCGGACACCTACATCTGTTCTGCGCGCTCTCTCCTTAAATGATGTCCGTTCAAGTGGTCTGCAACATTCTGGTAAGAAATCAGTTGTTGAATCAGTTGTTGAATCAGTTGTTGAATCAGAGAAAATCTTTCATCAAGTGTGTATATATATGAACATTGTGCTTTGAGAATTAATATTGAAACAATTTTCCAGGTGAAATGACTGGTGATGCAAGAGAACAGCGTGGAACTTCACCCAGAGATTCTCAGAAAACCAGGAAACAGGAGAGTCCAAGACCAAAACCTGTCTTGAAATTCTTGAGGAGACAATTTAAAGAGAGTCCTCTGTGTTCTCCATCTCCAGACAAAAGCAGTCCTAAAATGCTTGGTGCTTTAGATGATCTCCAAAGACGCAGCTCAGCTTCATTGTCAGCTGATAGAGTAAGAAGTGCAGAGGGACAAAAGGGTCATGGGTCATTGGCTCCAAGGTCGTTGACCCCCAGACAAAGTCGCATCACAAGTTCAAGGTCGCTGGATTTCCGAGGGCATGTTATAAGTACACCAGTGAAAACAGTTGGAAATACGCCTTCCTTAGAGATTGACCTTAGCACAATTAGAGAAGGGACAACTATTCATAGTAAGGTGAGGAGAATTGGTCATAATTAATGGGGAGAAAAAACACCAGAGGGCACTGCCACCAGAGCAGATAAAGCACAATTAGATGACATCATCATTTAATGTAACAAAAATGACATCACTGAATAAATGATGTCATCAAACTATCTGCTTTTAGTGACCTCTGGTGGTACTTTTGCTCCTGATTGATTGATTAATTCAAGATCAGATTATCAATAAAGTTTGATTATCAGTTGTGGATTTAAATGTGATTTAAAGAATGTTCAGTTATTTGGAGTTGTTTAATTTCATTTAGGACAGTACTTCAACTGAACAAGGGTCATCCACTCAATTCAGCTCACCAACAGTTGTGTTGAGAACTGGTAAGCAGTCATTCCATTAAAAGGCTGTATACTCTTGACCAGACCTGTATATCTAATATCCAATTATTTCTGCCATTACGATTAGCTGAATACTGGCTCACTAATAAGTCTACCCAGCAATTTATTGGAACTAGCTACTATATAAATATTTAACATTAATAATATTACTGAGGCCACTTTCGGCGTGGCAGTAGGAGCAGTCCAAAACATATTTTTAAAGTTTATTTCTTTAAAATTAAATTTTATATCATTTTTGCCCCAGATGTTCACTCCAGAAACAGCCGCCACCCTCCAATGACTACATCAGCCAAGACGAGATTAACTCCTCAGCGATTTGCTAACGAGCACGGCAGTAACCAGGTGACTGACAAGGTCAATGCTTGGCTCAAGGAAGTCAACTACACTACAGATTTAGGACCTAGCGCTGAAATTTCGCAAGTGTCAAACTCTTCGTACAATTATCCAATGCAGAGAGAAGCTGTAAGTTTCAGAAAGACTTCTAAGCAGCCGGATATTTCTGGGACTTCTTCACTAGATTTGGACAGAAGTGAGAATTCAGTCTCTGATGACAGCGATCTGGTGGTCATGTGATAGTTTTTATAGATTTAAATTCTGAAATTTTACAGACGTTTTAACCAATCAAATGGGCAGCACTTGTCTTTGTATGAAATCTTACTGTTATATACAATTTTATTGTCTCCATACAGTCCAGTGAAATTAATGTTATGGTGCTGTAAAATGGAACTTTTAATGAATGGTTTAATGCAAGACGCATACAGCGCACCTTATAAATTTATAATAGATGATATGTCAAGATGTCATTTGAGTGTTTCTAATGTTTGCACTAATTACATCAAGCAAAAAAGTTTTTGTAATTTGTAGGAAGGCATTCGCTCAACTCCTCACAGCTGATTGTACTTTGATATTGTATTTGAATTAGTTTGTAAAATATGACCTGAATAGTAAATTTGGTAATACAATGAATTGTGTAAATACCCACTTTTTTTTAATATTCCACAGCTAGAAACTTTTATAAGCTCGATACAGCTGTTAACTTAAAGGCAATAGTTCTGTGAATCACTGTTGTCATTTTATTTACAAGAGAATCTCTTAATAATGAAGCTATTGGAGTTCAGGCAATTCTACGAGTCAGAAATGTGAGGTCCTAATACCGTCCTATCATTGACAGCATTGTTCGCTGACACTGTAGTTTGTCATTTGGAAATTATGTATAGGAATGCTCTCGTTGCCTTGTCTCGGCATTCCGCATTTTCTTGATAATTAGCCTGGTCCATAATAGAGGCACTCATTTAGAGGCTGGAGCTTGTCACTGACTCACTGTGTCATCACCTCACAGCCCAGCGACCTAATTCTGTACATGTTTTGCTCGTTTACTCATCTAAAGTAAATTAATCCATTTCTCTTATCTATAGGCTGGCTTATGCTATAATTAGATGTTCATGTGCTGAGTTTACACAATTCTTGTTCTGACAAGCAGGCAATTCAGAATTTCCTAAACTCAAACAATATGAATCCATTTCTCTTAGTTTTTAAGAGAAGATTTCTTAAGTCTAACCAATCATTTTGTTTAACTGGGTTAACTAGCCAAGAATTTCCATAATTAGGTTGCTGGGCTGTTTGATGATGAAACAGTGTTGTGTAACCTTGGAAAAAACCCTGTGGTCTTGTTGAGATGCTGGGGAAAATGCACGTGTACATGGGCATAAAGCCTTTATAAATTGAAACATGTGGTTGCATTGGTTGGAATTTTAAATTGACCATCCATTTATAGGAGCGGCATATGCAGTGGTATACCTCTCCCGACCATTCACACTTTTTTAATGCGATAGCTATGAACTTCTTTCAAAATCAGAAGCATTTCTGTACACTGAACAAATTTTCTGCAATGCTGGGTAAACTAAAAACCACAAATAGCATGTAAAGTGCAGGAGGCTCGAATCGGATCCATTAAGATTGGGAGTCGAGCATTCTACTACAATAATGATACCATCTGGGGTCTTTGATTACTTTACCAAGCCCCAGCATTTTGTAATCAAATGATGTGTAAGAGAAACTTCTACTACAACATTCTTGGGTGGCCTATGTCGATCGCATAAGACGTTAAATTAAGGTGCCTTGTAATCGGAATGTCTATGCTGAGACAAGTAAAAGATCCCACCCATGGGGTAAATACGTAACATGGTGTGGAATCCAAGCCTTATCTCATCATTATGTCTGCCTGAGGCAGCTGGCCATATAAGCTGACTAAGCTTCAGACCCAGTAGCATTGAGACAGACATTCCAGAACCGTCATTGCCCAACATTTCATCAATGTTAATTCGATCAATGCTCTTATTGCTAACGAGCATGTATGCTTGAACGATATTATTGAACAAACCATGAAGTCAGAAGTGTTTTTAATAAATATTATATTCATAAATAGTAACATTTACACTCATCTCAAAAATCACATTTTTTGATCCAGTACCAATTTGATGATGAATGAAAAATTACATGACAAATTACCAGACCTTGGCGTACACCCTGGCTCACACATATACAATCATATACAAGACAATGGAAAGATGAGACCAACTGATGTGAAACTGAAAAAAAGAAGCAGCAGCAAATAGGCTTTAAATAAAGCAATATTAAAGTTGAAAATCGATCTTATTAAGAAGCAGTCTCGTTCAACTTTCACATTTCAACACAAAACAACATTGAAGTCGATCCTCACACGGCCTGTACATACACTTCATCACAAAATGGACATTCATCGTCGTAGTAACAAAAATATCAAATGGTACAAATTCAATCACCTATTTCTTTGTGCAAGGACACTATTTAATACAGCTGTGAACTGAAACAACTCAACCTCTCCAAATTCACAATAAATGACATCAAATTCTCCTATTAAAAGGTCAGTCATTGTACAAGACGACCTTCGTATGACTCGTCACCTATGCTATTTTAGACAATTACAAGCGCATACAAATTTCGCTTGTATCTTGCGCAAATTCACTTGTCATCACTTCTATTGAAGTGAACCAAATGTACATTCATATCACGTCACTGTGTAGACTTCCAAACCAGTCCTCGGATACTTAATTCATAATCCTTTGGGACTCGTCATCGACTTCTACGCACTAGAAAATCTGTATTTCCGCAAAGACTTCACACTAACTCCATGTGAAACTTATTATCACACTCACAACTTTCATTTGTGACCAACTACTTTAAGTAGTAACTTTCAGACAATCCTATATAAAAAAGACTTGGCTGTTTACATTGTTATCATCAATTTACTGTACTTCTTGTTGGTGATTTCAATGCCTTCATTTACCCCTCGTTATCAATCTCTTTCAGTTCAAGAATTCGGCTCAACGATGTTTGATTATCACTTTCAATAATGACCAAACTTCGTACAAGTTACCCCTTCAACCGTACTGCTTTAGTTTAATTTACCCCGGTCTACCAACTAGCGCGACGTATACATCGTCGCAAACCTCAAGACAACTGAAACCTCGTTAGCTCGCATCATTCAGTAATTAGCCCTTTCATGTATTAGCCCTTATCAACCGCATTGCATAGCATATTAAATGGCAGTGCAGTCAGAAAAGATTATAAAATTACACAAATTCTCAATAATAACAAAATGAACATAATATTTTGACCTATATGGAAATGGTCAATACTATTATAGCTTGGCGCTACTTGTGCTAGATTTCATGTTTTATGCGATTTAAATTCAGACTATTATGATAAATATTATACAGTTCGGCTGTACCAAATGATAAATTATGATTAATTCCTGAGAACAACACTTGGACATTATACATTAAGGGAGGGTTCATTTGATTTCCCTGAATGCGATAATAAATGCTCCTGTAGACATTAGTATAAATTAGGACTATATCTACGTGTTCCTTAATTATGAACACCTCGCAACTTATCAACTCCACTGGGAGAATAAATTAATCTGGAAACTGATTCAGCAGCATTGTACAACTCCAATTTCCTATATTTTTATATATATATGATACATGATATATATTTTATGATATATTCCATTCCCTAGCTTAAATATGCGTCGTCATATGCTATGAATATGAATGCATTATCATTTCATATCAAAAGTGCACATGTAAGGTACAGTTCATTGGATGGTGGTTGTGAAGTAGTACATGATGGCGAAGTGATGACAATTACCATAAACAGTTCTTTCGTGTCATAAACCACGGTCAGTGTAGCGGTGCATTTACTCATCTTACTCATCACACTCATTGTTCATATGTTGTACTTTTATCTTTTATTTAATGCATCATTCTCACTGCATGCTAAGAGCACCAACATGAGATGCAGCAATAATGGGAGGCAATAATATTATTAATACAATGTAAAAGTGCGTTAATAATTTATCATCAATTATATAAGCACATTATTCATATCCCTGATGTTATTTGGAGATTTTATGAGATGGCATTTTTTGTTGGTACGCATTTGTCCCACATCTTGTATTAAGAGGTGTTTGGGTTTTTACATGTATTCATAAAACTGATCGGTACGTAGATGGACTGACTCGTATATATATATATGCCATTTATACTGCCGTCAGGCTGCTGTTACACAATTTTGGTCAGTAATTAGACCTTCGTTTAACCCTTAAACATTAAGGACTAAATGCTCAGTGGATGAAAAACGCATCCACTTTTACACATGAGCACCAATTCAGTTGGAAGTTTATGATAAGTGCACAGATGCAATGTGATCTTCTTGTTCTATATTACCATCGTACAAGTGTGTAGTGTAAAGGTAACTTTACGCAGCTTGGCTGCCATTTTAACACCTCCTAGTATCAGACCATTCACATTAATCTTGTAGTATGGTTGGTGTTATATCCACATGGCGGAAATTGTCATGAAATTGTCATGAAAGTCACAATTTTGTTGATAGTTTAATAACGAGTTGACGCAACGCAGTAGGAATCCCACAAGGAGGGCACGGATTTTATGGCACCTCAGAAAATTAAACATTTTTCCTGATATTCTGTTGTAACTGAGAAAGATGCGAATCTGAGCACAAGATCTAATGATGAAAATACTCTTAAACATCCAGGAACGTAACGAGAGTCACTCAGATGGAGGGATGATTTGCACACAACACGGAAGTATTTTCTACTTGAATAGTTCTTGTAAATGTGATGAAAAAACAATGCTGTAGCAGCAGCGAATGTGAAGGAAACAAGATGTCACTCATATCACCGGTTCAGGTGTCCATATTAATAATTGAGGGGCCATTTCATCCCCTCTGTTAACGACAGCTAATGTCTCCATGGCTACTCCTAAAGACAAGATTGTTGCTATGGGAACAGTGTTTCCATGTTAACAGGGTCACAAACATCCGACGTAGTCCTCATTAAATATTCAACAAGTCCCGGCTCATGAGGCAAATTGAAGTGTTTGAGATAGTTCTGAGCACTCGTGCCTTTTTGTAGCCAAATAAATCGATACCTCAGTAGAACGTTCCAAAGGTCTAGTTTCAAAAGCTATATTACCAAAAAGACGAAAGTAACCAAACTTAATTTATCCAAAACAAGCAATCCAGCAAGTGTCAAATATGCAAATTTGAGGTTCCACTTTAATTTCCATACACGGGAGAATATAATCCATGGAGAATGTCCAAAATATCATAGTACATTCACAGTCGAGTTAGGTGAAACAATTAGGAGTCCATAAGAGTGCACACCACAGACGAGTCCATGTAAAATGTCATGCGAGCTACTCAAAGTTGCTAAAGTCCATTTTAACGCAGTCCTTTTATTCTGTGATAATTATCCAGACGATTAGTTTTTACAAAATCCATGATCGGATGATCCATGATGAAATGAAGTAAATGGATGAAAGGTTTGCTGCTGCAGATTTTCACAGCAAAATGGTGAATAACTTGGACTGAAGGATGGTCAGTTACAAGATCATCATGAATGGCATATACTGGCTTGATTCTGAAAAAGGTAAAAAAGAAAAAAGAAGTGATTTAAGTGACTGTCTTGAAGTCAATTACATGACAAATTACCCATAGAAATAATTATTTTGACAGACTGGAATATAATATCACATTGTTGGTTGGACGACACTAACATTACTTTAAGCTTCTCGGATCCACCGATACAATCAGAAATGTGCCAACAAAAAATAAAATAACGTGTGCCAATGTCATATAATGTTAAAATTTATTTATATTTCAGGCTTTGATCGACTGACTCATTAAAAATTTCCCTCCAGGGGAGAATCGGAGAAACTAAGATCAAATAATTAATTGGCTCAATCAAGACACAGCAACGCCAGAGGCAAAGATCATCATAAAGACTTAAAAAATCAAACAGACATTCATATGCATAAACTGAATAAAAACGCTTACGATAGCTCCAAGTTGGAAGTTGTCATAGATATCCATGAGATCATTCATTCTGTATTGTTGCAAAATGACAAAATTCTCCAAAGCAGACGACATTTTTCTTGCGCATTCTATGCAGTACACAAGGAATTTCTTTTCTTGTTCCATGACGAACAAAAAGTTGAAGACTTCGTGCTGGAAGAATGAAGAGACATCTAATTAAATACCATGTATTTAATGTCTTAATGTATCAACCTACATTTAAAAATCCCGACTTGGGCTCAGTTTTGTCGTCCAAAATATCTTACCTCACAGTTGTTACAGTAATGAGCGGCCTCGCTTTCGGTCCGGCCGTGCCATCTGATTTCTTTTTTAAGGAATTGAGCATATTCGACTATTAAGTGACAGACACGTAGCGTTCTCAACAGAGAAAATCTGAAAAGCAAATGAGAGATATGCGTGTTAACGATTAACATCATTGATAGCCAGTTACAAGACAACAACAAAAGTCTTTTTTTGAAGTTACATTCCCACTTACTTGATCATCTCAAACAACTTGGGGTCGGTAACTTTGACATTACGTGCTAAGTTCCATGACATGTGGATAACGGGGACTATGGACTTGTAGTCGGCCAATTTGTTGTATTCGTATCTCTCCACTGCCAGGTTGTACTGTCGCCAAATTAACGGACCTACGTTCCAGGCAATATTGTTGCACCAGCCCTGAAATGAAACAATAGATTAACCATGAGGCAACGTTGCCCTGACACTGGTACCGCATCAATCTAATATAGGCTGCTCTCTGGGCAAGAATCTTGTTTATATTAGGTCTTTAATGTATTATATGAGATGTGGCTCTGCCATACTAGTATATTGAGCAGTCTGCTAAACAATAACTTAAATTAAATCAACTGAAATTTCCCAACATTGCCAAGGGTACTTACAATAGCTTGGACCCAATGTACAGTTCCTGGTCCGACCCAAACCAGATCTCCAGGTTTCTGAATAAACCGGTAGACCGGTACATTGTGCTCGTAGAGATCTTGTAGAATTGGCCACCAGGAACCTTTTAAGTAGTCTATGTTGTTTTTCTCGCATAATTTGGCTATGACGCCCCAGTATTGGTTTGGCACAGAGAACCATTCACAGTCTCCGGGTCCGATGTTGATGTTTACTGATGAATAGTTGTTGTTTTCTTGGTGACCTGGGGTCCGAGATCCAGGGACCTAGAATGAGAAAAGAGCAATAAGTACATTTATTCAGATGGTCATTGATGAACTCCCTATATCCCAGCTGGATGTCAATTGCATGAGATGTTAAATCGGAGTTGCCTCTGGCAGCTGGTTAATTAGCTAGGCCTAAAATCAGTAGTATACTATTAGAGTCATTGCAACTGTCAAGATCAGTAAATACATTTCTATGGTTCATAATCTAATAGAAATGTAATCAACTTTCAGATCTGTTGACGTGTGATCTAACAGCCAGTTCTAGTTAACGCCGACAGCCCAATTCCAGCACAACTCATTGTGTTAAATCATCATGTCTTAATCGATAATCCGTGCTATATTGAGTACTGACCGCTACCACTACTGAGTCATAAGCACATGTATTTATGTTAACTTTGTACTTCACTCACCTTCATATAAAGTTGCACAGTGTTCATCCCCAATATCGTGTGTCCGACGTGACTCAACATATTAGACGCAGAAACAACGCGGGTGAACACGGGTAACTTTGTCAATTCTTGTAATTGAGGTTTCCATTTCCTCTCGTCGGAAAGATCGACATTGGTGCCGAACTTAATTACTTTTAACCTTTTTCTCCTGAAAGGCAAACAACCACCAATATTATAATCATACCTTTATAATCAACACCTTAATTATAATGCACAAAACTTATTTGAGTGGGTGGTGGGTGGATTAGGGCTACAGTTCCTGTATATTTGCACCTGATGGGCTAATTAGGACAGGCAGGGACCATGGCAATGAGATGAGAAGCCCAGCGCGCTACCACTGAGGTAGGCCCCCATTCCCCCATAACTCACTTATTTAAATTGAATTTTTAGTTGTCCCGTGTAAAATCTCAGTGCACAAATTATACTTACGGTTTCGTTTGTGATGAATTTGAATCGCTATCGGAGTCCTTATCCCTCCAGGATTGGTTTCTAGCTTTCTCTTGTTCCTCCTGGGGAAAAAAGATTATTCATCAACACCTTTTACTCTACTTTTTGAACACCGAAACTTTTAGCATAATTGTATGCATTTTTTAATTCTAATAATGACGTCATAGGTACCCAACGAGTCGAGTCCTGATGTGGTTTTTTTAAGGTTTAGATTTTTAAGGGTAAAGAAACTTATGTTCTTTCACATTTCAATCCTGGTCCTTTTCCAAATTTATCATCAATTCTATACAAATAAACAGTGGTATTATTTAAGTACTATACAATATACTTTTAGCATATGTCCAATATATCTTTTGCATTTCAATCATGGTCCAATAGTTATCAATTCTGGGCAAATAAATATAGGGGTATTATTTAAGTACTACACGCTATACTTTTAGCATATGTCCAAGTATATCTTTTGTATTTCAATCGTGGTCCAACTTCAGATGCTTCCTTTCATATTCAGAACAGTTATATTATATATATATTACATACAGTATACACAAAACAATTAACACACCCTGAGAGATTCCTGGAAAGAGTTAGCCTGGTACTGAGCGTAGCGCGCTACAGTCGTATGAGATCGTGAGGATTCGCACTTCCAGACCTGGTTACCGATGGCGTCTAGATTCTCGTCTGGGGGTTGTTGACGCTGCGATCGCACCTCCACCTGGTGGTCAGCGTTGGCTTCTACTAACGTCTTCGTGGAGAACAGACCGAGGTCAAGTTTGAGAGCACCAGCGAGACCGCGGATGACCGCCACAGGTTGCGATAAACAGTACTGTTGAAGCTCAATGGAGAAGGCGTCTTTCTTACTCTCCAACTGGAAGTCAATGACAAATGGAAATGAGAAAAGTCCACATCAAAATATGTGTCTAACAATGAAGAAAAGCTTATTACTTTGGCCCAAGTATTGCATTCAACTCATTTACTGAATAATAAACAGCTCGATTGAAGCCTCCTAACATACAGAAATAGTTAGGGAAATAGTTCATTTTAGGGTCCTCCACAAGGGGATAGGACCAATCTCCATGAGCTCCTGGCACAGAGACTTATTAATATTATTACAATATGACGTTTATGCAAATTGTAATCAGGGTTATCCTCATTATTAGAATTACAATGGAACATGAGCAAAATCGAGATACGACATACTCTTATCAATATTTATATTTTAAATATAAGGGTTTTTTTTTTTTTGGTTTTGTATCCTGTATTTCTCTTGTGTGATTGGTCGAACAGTGAGGCATTGACCAATGAGATTACTTCATTCAGTTAACATTCCGTTTGGAACTGCATAAGCTAGTTGAGCCAATATTTCCATATTTGGTCTATACTCACGTAAACGCTTGGCGTGGGAGGATTGAGTTTATCCTTCGGCAAAGGGGGTATAGGGGTCGGAGGAGGCCGAGGGGGGATGTTCTTGTCTGAGAATATACTCGTGTGCATCAGACCATATTTGGCTGCAATTAACACAAAAAAGACATGTAAGTATACACTTAATTTCCATAATAGTCTTTGCATATCACTTAAAAAATAATAATTCTACTTGGTAAATAAGCTGAGCCTTGTGAAGGCTTGTCAAGAAAACTCCCGATAGTTTTATTAGCTTTTCATTGAAATTAATATGGCAATATATCTATGCTGATGAAATTAAAGTAATTTTATGACCATTACGTCACCACTATGACAAATCAGATACACTACATGTTTAATTATTATGTTTTTAATTATACAAAGTTGACTCACCTATAAGTTTACCCTGACCAGAAGAGGCATCGATAATTTGCTGTGCACTCATGTGAATAGACAATGGCACATAGTAAGGTCTGTTCAGACTTTTTGAAGGCATTGACATCGATTCCTCCTTCAAACTATCAGATCCCGATGAACTGGCTAGTTTATCTTCTCTCGCTCCGGGAGATAATCGTGACTTCACATCGCCCCTGAAGGGGTCAATTCCCAAGAAATCATCCGTGGCGCCTCCTTTGTTTGGCCCTGTCGTGCTGTCCTGGAAAATGAAATGTGAAAAATGCATGATAGTAAATCAAATACAAGATCAACTGCTCTGATTTTCAGAGCTCGCAATCCATGTTGATATATATATATATATATATATATATATATATCTGTGGAGAGTGACCTAGTGAGTTGTTAAATCTTGTGTCACAATCCATGTGAAATTAATTAATAAAGTTGAAAATCCAATCATGTTGACACATTAGGGATGGGTTAACATCACACACAGACATTAGAAGGAAGATTTCCTTTTACAAGGCTACTGCTTCTTTAAGTTAAGACTCAGAAACCTAAGATTTCTTTATAATCGGGTACACTGGCATGTGTACATACTTTTCTTCGTCGACCAGCATGAATATGTTATAGTTAAAAATAATAAACGGATGAATGAATGGACGGGCATTGAATGAATAGATGGTTATTACTAACCTGTGGTGACAAGAGAGCGGTCAGTTCTTGGTCAGTCATGGCTGCTCCAAACTCAGTCTTGGTCGACTGACCAGCCGCCCCTCCCGCCTGCGTCTGGACACCGGACACTGTGTTTTGAGGTAGCGAGTGGCTGTAAGGCACGCTATGGCCAGCGGCACCACCCAGACCTGCTGAGTTTCCCGCCTGGAATACAAATTACAATCACCAATCAGAGACAAACTTCAACAAAAATTGCCTTTGATTAATAAGTAATGAAGGATAATTGATACAGCCAGCAACTCGAGTTATTCCTTACATGCTGTGATAAGATTATGAACTTTGCTATGAAACACATAGGTCCCAAAACTGTCTCTGTCTGTCATGGCCAAGTTGTTTTTGACATAAATTCTGCAATCATTTAACGCCTTTCCGCTACACGTAACTAGATAGATTCGATAGATGCGATAGATGCGATAGATAGATAGATGTGGGAAGTGCAACCCTTTAAGGAAAATTCATGCCACCGTTTGCAGTGTTCACATAAGTTAGCATCACTAACTAGCATCTGCATCACTATTATCCGCATCCCTACCTCTTTTTGCTGCTGCTGCTGCTGTTGCTGCTGCCTGACAGCCTGGAAATGCTGTTGCTGCATGTACTGCTGTTTGAGCTGACTTAGTAATTGCTGTTGATGTTGATTAAGGGTACCCTGAAACAACAACACAATTGAGATTTAAAAATTCATCCAAATCTGAGATAGCGTAATACAATAGCACATCATCTGCATGTCACTTTCTTCTCACTCCATTACTCATAATCGTTACCTGATTTTGCTGAAGATAGTTGAGCATTTGGAGTTGTTGTTGGTTTAGGAAGTTGGGAGGTGGGGTGGCTTCTTCTGCCTTGGCCGCTTGGCCACCAGGTAGCGCCAGCAGGTCCAGCTTGCGCCTTTTTGCTGGCCCTTCTCCGTCCTAAAAACAGAAAAATATACTTTAATTGCAATTTTAGAAACTTTATCCTATCCACATTTAATTTTAACGACGCAATATTAACACTATGTCTGGTTGACAATGAACATAACATTTTTAGGCCCATACTAACCATTTCAGGGAGGTTGCCGGGGCTGCTGGTATTTGAGGATTGATCATTATTTCCCAGAAGGTAGCGCTGTTGAGCACCACCTGGTGTTTGTTGATGCTGTCCCATCAGACCGGACCGCATCTGCCGATGAAATCACCCATAACAATTACTCCATAATATCAATGATAGAACAACAATCAATTATAGCATGTTAATTATAGTACAACAACATTCTAATAATCATATTAACTTCTCTGTTAAGGCCAGCTCTGGTGCATGAAGGCCTAAATGGTCTTCATAGTCAGGTGGTCTTTAAAGTAGAGAAACAACGCTCGCTAATAACGTCCTCTACTAAGGAAGAACACCCACATATAACTTCTTTCATATCATTTGAATAATTTCCGTACCTGCTGTTGCTGCTGCTGCTGTTGTTGCTGCTGCTGTTGCTGCTGCTGTTGCTGCTGCTGCTGAGTGTTGCCTTGGCGACTGGTCAACTCAGCCGGGATGGGCAAACTCCAAGCCTCTTCGATGCTAGGCAAAGTGCGTGGTCTGGAAAGGACAGACAATAATAATAATAAAGCATTATAATCATCTCAAAAGACTTATATTGGAGTTAAACTTGTCATGCTAGCTATGTTTTTGGCATGTAGATCACATATTTATTTATCCAGAGAAGTTAAATACTCACTTAGCACTAAGACTCTGAGCCGGCAAATGATTCAATTGCTGTTGGAGAACTCTGATCCTTTCCAGAAGATTGTGACTGACACTCGCTGGAAAGTGCAAGAATTAACATAAATTGAGGTATTGAGAGACTAACTATTACATAGTAAAGACATTGAACACACACTAAGGTCATTCTTCAGGGCTTGGGTTAATTACGTTCAGGCATTGACAATCAAAGCTTTCAGAAAAGTTAAAACTTTTCATCACAAGTGTGCCAAATAAATGCAAACCCAGAGTTACCAGATTTTAACAAAACTGCTGGACTTAACCATATTTAATTTTGGACTGGACATCATGGTCAGATGTGTGAGACTTGCTCTATGAAAAGTTTGAATCATGAATCCTTTAAAGACAAGTATTGTATCATAACTACCTTTACTGTTGTTCTGAGCATTGATGTAACATGTCAATGCATCTTTTGGCTGGTTGCAGGACTCGTACAAGATTCCCAAATCGGTCCAAGCGGCTGTGTGAGACTTATCCAACTGAACTGCGCAAATGTAGGCTTGCAGTGCGTCCATAGGCTGACTCTGCTGCTGGTACAGGACTCTGTAGACGGAGAGAGTGATCAAAATAACATTAGAATTGTGCAAATTCATGACAGTAATTTATATGGCCAATATAAAGAACTTCAGTGTTGTCTCCTCAGAGAGAGAAACTTCAAAATAACTGAATGTTGGACACAAAGTCGTGAAACAAATTTCTATGAACAAGATCCAAGACCTTGACCAATGTCTCTGAGCAACAAAAGATGTTTCTTAGCAACAAGAGCCGTTTCCAAATATAGAAAGTTAAGGTCAATAAAGGTCAGTAATTTCATGAAGGAACAGCACCAAAAGTTTACACAGGTCAATTAGAAATATTACAACAATAATGTGGAAACAAAATAACTACTTTTCAAAAGATCTTTATCTTTAAGCAACAGCGTTAGCAACACCAGTACCATTATAGCTATGAAAGTACAACTTCCCTGCCTTAACATGGGCAGTTTCTCTAATAATCTATCATTGTGATGAAAGAATGAACGTTTTGCTTTATAAGTAGATAAAGTAATTACCCTATGGAGCACCAGGTGTCAGCACTGGCTTCACTCTTGTCGATGGAATGTCTGTAAGAGACAAACGCATCATGGACCTTCCCGATGCAAGAGAAACAACGTCCTAGGAAGTACCAACTCTGTCCACTCGTAGGGTCAGCCTCGATGGACTTCTGAAGACACTGAATCGCAAACGCCTGACGCACTCCTGCCTCTCCAAGGCTTTCAACAGTGTGTGACATCCATCCTGGTTATAACAAAAGCATTTGATGAATCATGACATTGTTACAAGACCGAACAGTCATTGATACATTTATTCCAACAATAACAATTTTACAGGAACAGTGGTATTAACTCGCAAAATTTAACAGTTTTCGAGAGGGCATCGCTGACTGGACCATCAGAACACAATTTAAAGACAGTTAACAGAATATGAAAATAGCATAGGTCCATTTTGGGTTGTGGGATAAACATGTGCAAAATGGTGTAAAACTGAGGCTCCTTATGTCAATTTAATGACATAAACATCACCTTATCTACTTTTTGATCTGTCTTTAAACATTGTTCTGAAGAATCAGTGAGCCATACCCTCTTGAAAACTGCTGTAACTCTTGAAATTTAACGATTTGATGGTGTTGGAAATTACATAATGGACAAGCTTTCATTATTGCCTGTAAAAATCTAGGGCTAAGTGTCAAATAAGGCAGAAAAATAATTATTAAAGCTGGGAGTTTAATAATTTCTATATTTTTCTAGTATATCCCAAAGAAACCGCAGATGATTTCAACATAAATGCCAGTACGAACAATAATTCATAATTCAGGCCTATCATGCTAACATAACAACACACCAGGAGTATTTTCATTTCTCTTAATCAACGATAAGTTACGTAAATAGTGACATAAATAATTACCTAGCTGTCGGTAAGCGTTTGCCTTCACAACGTTCGAGATGTTCTGGAGTTCAAGGAGATGTTCGTAAGTTTCCTTTGCAGCTCTGTATTTTCCCTGAAGACACAGAATATATGAATATGAACACTCAGCACTTCACAATACAATTCATGAACTGAGGACTTAACGTCATAATTTGCATCGTAATCTTTTTTTGATCGTTATAAACACTAATGTATTACTACAGGCATCTTAAAATGTCCCTACAGCTTAGTCAAATATATTCGTGATCAGTTCAACAATACAAAACTTTATTTTGTGTTCAAACAGTGACTCACACCTTTAAAGAACAAAATATAATACCAATCTAGAAACTTTTAAACATAAACATACAACTTGATTTCATAGAACATCCATGGAAAATATTCATACTACGAAACATTTTGTTCAATACACTCCATGAAATAATGATCGGTAAGACAACTTGTAATGAACATTGACGAAACGCAACTTACCTGTAGCTCGAGAATGTGCGCAATGTGGAACTTGACTGAAACAAAGAGAGCAAAATGATTAGTTGAGACAATTAATCATGTGCACCAGGATGTAAAGCAGAAAACCCAGGGAGATATTTTGGTGACACTCGACAAAACAGGAGTACAAATAATAAGGCTAATGATCTATTGCCTTTACGATAATGTCCTTAATATGTTGATACAACCTTTTTTTGTCTTGTTTTTTTTTTAAACTTTTTCCTTTTCAAACTTTTTTGAATTGTTTTGCTTCAGCGCTACAAGTCTTAAGCTGAGTCAGCTTGAATGACCAGTTGCTCGAGGCGTAATAAAATAAATCTCGAGGCCACTTCTTTATGTTATATTCTTCGCTCAACCATGCTCGAAGCATATCATCGCATGGAATAATAAATCAACGCCCCTCCAGTGCTCCCTTGTTTTCATAATGATTATAACAAAGTACTGATTCAACTGCTATTTACAGTTAGATTTCGACAACATACCAATTTGAAAACATCCCCATTTGGTGAATTATCAACATGTCGTCAGCATAATATCGGCTTAATTTACACAGCTAAAACTGCGCGTTAACATCACCCAAAGCTTACTGCACTGAAAAAGCGAGTTCACTCAACAGCATTATTTGTTCAATTGCACTTGGTTGAGTGCTTGGGGGATCCTGAAATATGTTTAATCCTTTACTCATAACACAACGTAGTAAGTACGGTTTTCTATAAGAGTATTTTTCCCCCCGCAATGATCTGCAACGCTTTGAACCATAGTTATTTAATGATCTGCGGTTTGTTGAAATTATATTGATCTGATAATAAAATCCTTTAGTACACTGGACACCCACCTAACAGGCCAGCAAAAAAAAAGTGAAAATTACCCGTGATATTTTTAGAATGACATAAAAATATATTGGCAGGTATAGTTAGTTCAGAGACATCACATTAATTTTTTTTCTTCTCACATTCGCAACACATTTCCACACTTTCAGGTCGACTTCAGTGTGCTTTGGCAATGAATTCGTGAAAATAATTATATACCATTTCTAGTTAAAAGATACCTTACGACTGAGAACTGTAGTCCATAATGTTATCTGGAGAAGTTCATAAATATTTCAGATGTCATGCTTTGTCGGCTACTCCACCATCGCATTTATCAGTACATTCTTTTATCGAGCGAAAATTAACAGAAAATATCAATTTGTTTCAAATGTAACATGCAAGAATTGCATCAAAATCAATTGCATGGTCTACATTGATCTAGATCTAGGGACCTTAGACCATCTGATTGCAGACATAAGAACTGATAGAAACCAATTCTAAAATCAATCCTCCGACCAATTTAATAACCTAATAGCGACTAGTAATGGCTGTCTCCTCAAAACTGGTCTGACTACAAGTTCCCCGTACAGAATAATACGTAAGCAGAGAGAGTCCGAGAGCTGATAGCATGAATAGAAAAGTAGTCAATAATACTTAGACATGCAATGGGTTATTCAGTACAAAATCATGTCATTTCATACAATTTGCTCGAATAGGGCATAATGCACTCTTATTGCAGCAATTTCACGGGGGCACCGAAAGGACATTCTATGACCTCTAGGGGTATTAATGACCTTGAGGTCCCTAAATGACCTTCACATAACCCTACAACGCCCTGCACCATTCTGTGATATTTCTACCACTGCCAAAAGGTCATTTAGGTCATTTTCCAGTCCTGAGACACCTGCCAAGTCAACATGTTGTGACTGCCGTTCATGAGGCAGCTTTACATCATCCCAGACGTATATATCATATGTATAGTCACAGGGCTCCGTCATACACACAAGACCGCCTGTCCGACTGTCAAAAAGTCTATACATAGTGCAGCTAAATACATGCACTGTCTATGAATTATTCAACACCTTTTTTGACATGATCATGATACAGAAACATGTTTTCAATGCAGAGAAACTAACAGTGTAACATGAATGAAGAGCATTAACCATGTTCGCAACATGCATAATAGATATGTTACAGACTTATCAGCTGGACATTGACTTCAAATTTCCACAGGCAAAATATACAATAAAGCAGGATAAGTTAATGTATTGGAAGCAGCACATTTAGTTCTTTCAGTACTGCATTTGCCGCTATAAGTGTGCATTAAAGGATAATCGACCCGCCCGAACGACCCGACCAACAACCAGAGCAAAAAAGCAAAAATCAATCCATTTATTGCAAGGTCAAAATCTGTTGCAAGGTCAAAATCCTAAGAACACCCAAACTATCAGACTACCTCACAACTAAGGACTACCAAAAATTAGGATCGAGCTTTTACTTCACCAATGGGAGATCATAATATACATGATTAATGCCAGTAGTATTCTATATTGCAGCTCTAAGGTATATTACAATAACACAGTTGCCCGATTTAAACAGGCTGGTAACTGTTAAACATCAGGCTTGTATTCGAGTGCGAGCAGTAACTAGTGACATGACATTCAGATGAATAACAGTACATGGTAATAAAAGTGTAACACCGATTCACTGGTGTATAACAGTCCCAGACGTGCATGCGACACACCTATATATTTTTTTTTATGGCACTGAACACTTGCAAGTCTGGGCAAAAAATTTAAACACAACCTTAGACGACAACTCACCTTCAGGTTTCGACAATGAACAAGGACTGCTATCGTTCAGAACTAGACGAAAATGCTGAAATTAAAAAAAAAAAACACCGAATTAATCCTTGCAAACGACATATAACGCTGTCAGCAATGACTTTGACATACTCACATGAGTTATTCATATCTGTTAACAAGCCTTAAAGATATATATAACAATGTACAGTTGTGCATTGAAGATCGAACACACTTTACGACCTGTTATCAAGGTTGACTGTGTTGTCACAATTTCATCCCTCGATAAGACGATAAGCACTGTTCTCAAAGCATGTCCAACATATCACAATGATGTAGTAATTTATAATCAGTACAATAGTAATTTTGGTCATTCACCATTATCCATCATCAGTGACCTCAACATTGCTGACGTGCAACTTATTACACTTCTAACTTGATATAATACAAGACCAGTCTAGTTCAAAGTCAAGAAAAGGATTTAGTAATAATATGACCACACATTAGTGAGGTGAAACTGGATAATTATCTAAAAGAATACAGGAATACATACAAAAACTCCGTAGAATTTCACCATCACACAATCTTGTCACTTAGTATGGTCAGCAAGAGCACCTCGCTATATATCTAGCATCCCACATGATCTAGTTCACTTCAGTTTTAAATGAACCACAATGCAACACAATGCCATCCCAACTACCATTTAAAATAACGCAATCCCAAACTTATCTTTAATATCCTGACATCATGGAAAACCTTACTTAAAAGACCATCTTGCAATTGACATGGATCACAGGCATCACAATCGCCCTCTGGTGCAGGACCACCCCCCTATTCCCCCCCTGGACCAGTGACTCTTATATTTATAAGTATGAGTATAAACAGTCAGTGGTCCACGGGGGGGGGGGGGGGGGGGGGGGTTGTGCCACACCAGAGGGCGATTGTGATGCCTGTGATTTGGATTGCAATTAAGTTAATCAACAATGTTCTAGAGCCAATAGACTCTAGCACAGATTAGTTTGAAATTTTGTGATGGTCCTATCAGTAAGCAGGTATTAAAATTATCCTTTCTTTGCATCAATCAACAACTGGATTAAGCATGTGCTTTAATTATGACATGCGTATCCTGATCAAACAGGAAGAAACGGGGAATATTACTTTATAGTCATGTTTTTGTGTTTTTTTTTTTTTTGGAACTAACGCACAAACCGTTGAATGGCACGGATTCATATATAACAACGGATCATTCAAAAAGACACTATTTTTAAATCATGTTGATTCATAAATCACCCACGGGCCTTGCCTACATAACTACCTTTATTTTTTTCAGGTCAAATATCTAAATCGTCTTTAAATCAACTAGATAATATTAAGCCAAACTGGTTACTACGACAATTACATCTTTAAACCGAAGGTATCGCATGAAATATCCCATTCACCTTTTGTTAACAGGCATACAACTTCTACAATATACGGCACAATTGTAGTACATTTTATTGATCTATGTGTTGATCTACATCTGGTACACTTGACTGATATTTTTGACATCCCAATTTCCCAATCAATGAAACTGTCGGGTTTACAAGTGTAGTTATCTATTATACCTTGCACCTCAAGTGAAAGTGTATATAATATACATATATATGTATATATATACTTATGATACCTACATAGCCTAATCTGATGTAATATCTGACAAAATCTGGGCTAATTTGTAAATATAGGGTCCTTGTACGAACAGCTGATAGCATTAGAAATAAAGTTCTTTGGTATGACATAACAGACTGGACACACCAGTCTTAAGGTCATTGGCCGCAAGGTTTACTGATAATAATACAGTGTATAAGCACATGCATATTCGCTCAGAAACATCTCAAGGTGAGCATTTGAAGCGCGGAGGTCATTCCAGGACCAAATTGGCGCAAAATTGTGATGTTTTATGCAACCTATCATTCACTAAATCATATATATTTAATGGTAGATGGAATGATGAGATGATAACACTATCAAGATATACTTATTCTGCATTTTACAAGTGTGAAGATAATTATATTAAACCACAGATTGTCGATTGATCAGAGAACGACACAAAAAACTAAAAGTGGAGTATCATTAATTTCAGATTTATCAATTCTGTTTAACCATACACATGAGCAAGTTGCACAACATAGAGCCTTCTGATTCAATTACTCAAGACAAATGTTATCATTTATTTCGTCAATATATTTACCTTGATACTAGTTTCATATTGTTGTTTCACTTTGTGCATAAGACCCAGCCGGAGATGGACTTCATTGGATCGGTTGAATCCTGGCTCAAGGTAAAGGAGTTGCTGGAATGCCTTGATCGCCCTGCAATCACACAATGGGAAAACATACATTAACGTATGGTATTGAAATCGCCAACAATTATCACACTATCAAGTCAATGAGCATTTTAATAACATAAATCAATCACAATGACATATACATCAATAAATAAGAAGATATCTAAAATCTACTAGAGTTGAATTATAAACTTGTGACTGAGCCTAATTCTGAATATTTACATTCTCTCCTCATAATTTAGACCTTTGGAGAATGAAGGTCAGAGTGGCCCAAGTATTGGTATGTTTTATGATGATGACACTAAATGAGCTTGAATTTAATGGCCTTAATCTCAAGTATGTTTTATAATCAATTACACTCAGACAGCTCTCCAAACTCAATGAGTTCGCTCAATTAAGTCATAAATAACATAAATCAAAATATAAACTTTTTTAAACGACTTTTTTGTGCGTTTTTTTAGAGTCATGAAGTCAATATTGCTTGAAATTATGTTATGTCAACATTGGGTTTATATTTATGAGACAGACTCGCATAAATTATACGATTTATTTTTTCCTAGAAATTTAACAATTTTTCACAGGTGATGAAACATCCAGACATTAACTAAATACCTTATGATATGATGTCCTACTGTTTACGTAGTTTGATCGATAAATATGTCTGGCCATATGTATATGGTATATGTTGGATATCAATTATAGCGGACTGCGGGGAAAAAAATCAATGTCTTGCAAAATGAAGGGGTCAGATAATGACACCATTATTACACATTATTTATAAATATCACATAATTATTGAGGATCTATAATTCAGACATGTTCTTCAGCTATCATAACTCGGTGATATTTCCAAAATTTTGAGGTCAATGACATTTTAATGTTGACTTCAATTTATAATATATGCAACTTTCATGGCCCAATTATGCATGCTATAGGCAATGTATTAAGCACAATGCTTAAGGCTGTACCAAAATGTATTGCAATAGAGCTAATAATATTAGATATTGAATCCAGAACTCGCAGATGAAAACACAATTCATCTGTACATACTAATGCAAGACGTCGTTCGCAGTGTAAATAATAAATTATTCATCCTTTTATTTCCGGCCCAATAATCTTCTATTCTACTTGTAAGCATTGATCCTTTCAATATTAACTGCAAATGGGCTTGAGGAAAATTGTTTTAATCTAGGCTGTATGTCATGCATTTTTAATCGGGTTAAAGGGTACCTAGATATTCATACCAAGACTAATATACATCGGGCCAATATAGACCTGATCATGATGTTATTAGACCTGATTATGATGTTATGACAGCTGTGTCTAGGGCATATCATCTCTGTTAAGGCCCTAGACACATCAGACTGTATATACACAAGATATACACAAGAAATAGACATGATATATAAACATGCAGACTCCAAACAAATGCTACACATACCAGGTTACTCTAGGTCACTCTAGGTCACCTTGACCTCAGAACTGAGGCTGAAGGTCAATGCACATTGAGACACTCTAGTTACATGTACCTTGGAAGCCTGTACAGTCATGTGATCTCTCGTGACTGTCTATTCTCTAATATACATCATTGTACATTGTATGAGGTCAGAACTGAAAACAGTGTGATGTGACTTTAATGAAATTGAATTAATACACATTTACTGTCTGTTCTGGCAGTTTATCAGGGTCCACTTCCATAAAACTAAATTTTTTACCTCATTTAATGACCTCGTTCCCAATCCTAGAAATTGTCTTGCATATATAACATCTCAACGACCTAAATCCTCTCCCAATACATATTAGCCAATCTGACCCAGAGGTCACGGGGTCAATGACCTGACCTAGTTCTAGGAAGGAATGGTGGTCCATGATTGATCACACAGCCATTTCTAGCCTGGACCATTTATACCAGGTGCAGGCTATGCTGACTGACTGATGTACTGGCCTGGCCTACTAGTAATGTGTACTGGGCATGTGTACTGGGCATTTAGACATTTAACCTGGTTGCCTGCTAACTTAGGAGGAGTCTCAAGCTGTACAGGAAACTACTCTAGACTAAATCTTCAATTAACATAGCTGTTCGCTTCACCCAATTAAATAGTATTTTCACATACTATTCCCAATTTCCCCAGTCTGAAGAAATACGATACAGCTATTTTCGTATTTAGTACAAAGTCAATCAGTACAGTCCTTTACCACAAGGACAGTTTTTTTTTTTTTGGCTCCTAAATAGCACATAACAGTAATTACATATTATACAAATTTAATTTTTTCTTAGAGCTGAGCAAGGAGACTCCCTCTAGAATCGTTCCACTCTCACAGACTGATGGATACTAATATTTCTAACTCTACTATATGTTCTAATTGATCAGATTCACTTCTAACTTGAAAATATAAAATAATGAACCTGTCATTAACAGACAAATAAAGATAATCATATATGCACTTGACTCTCATTCGGTTGTCATGGAAACAGTATAATTGCTAATAAACAGCTAACATGTGCCCAAGAAGGTTCAACAGTCCCTATTCACCATATTTCCTGCCCAGCACTTCTATGAATATTATTGATCAAGAGAGTTCGTCTGAGGTCAGTGGGTCAAGATGGCTGACCGCAAAACGTTCGAACTGACCAATCGGTGATACAATACAACTTCACTATTGAGAATACCTCGGTTAAAGACCAGAGTGATTTTATAACCAGGTAGCCCCATTAGTGAGGTCATTTGCAATTATTAGCACAGCCACAACTAGCATTGTGTGCCAAGCAGGCCGCCATATTGGAGAGGTTACCGTGAGGTTATCCCAAATACAATCAGTGTCTATTGAACTGATTTCATGTCAGATAAACATGTTTTAACATGATTACTATAAATCACATTTAATTGGACATTTCATTTCAACCAAACTGCTTCTCCGTTTGGTTTACCCATGCACAACACAAGGCTGCCTTTATTCAGCAATCTATTTATGGGAGGTTAAAAAAATTCAATTGACTCTAATAAGCAAAATGATTATGAGCAACTAAATGTGTTAGGTTTTATCTGAAATGGAATTATTTATATATATAAAAATACCTGACACATTCTATGATACATTAGTAAAACATCCCAATAATGGTTAGGATACATTTAATCAACTATTGGTTAAAGCAATGAAGTCATTCACATTCCTGGCAAAGCAGCTCTAGTACAATCCAGCCTACATACAGTATATAACAGACTACAGAAACTCCCAATACCTTATGCAGATAATAACATCCAATGGTCAATGGTTGATTTTGTACATCCAGCAAGTGTCAAGACTCCGAGCCAGCAGTATCAGGTCTTTCACAGGACACTTAAGAAATGTCTATACCCACTTGAAGAGATAGTCGACTGATCAATAGTCCATTCTCAACTGAGTGTGGAGAGTAGACACTGTGCCTCACAATTCAGTGGTTTTAAGAAGATTTATAGATAGCAACAAAGCCTCTGCTTGTGTCCATGCTGCCAACTGACAAGCTCCAAGTTCAAATCAACAAACTGCCCAGACGCTTCCCTGGTGGTACCCCAAATAGTGGTCACGCTGCTTGACCCTTCATGTGCCCCACTCACATGCCACAGGGTGATGGGGTAAAATAATGCCCCTGGCAGTGTTCACTTTTGGGGTTAATTAGTGAGGACTGGCAACCCCTTTCTTGACTGTATCATATCCTAAGCAATTAAATCTAATAAGACAACCGGTCATATCTGATAACAGACATATATTTGCAAGAGCATAGAGCACTTGATTCAATAGAAGATAAATTCAAATGCAAAGTGTCAAGTACCCACACATTAGAGGGTGTCAAGATAAGGGGCTTATATTTCAAAAGGGGTAAGTATAAACCGTTGCCATGGTTATTATGAATCAAAACATCGAGTAAACCAAAACATAAGGCATACCCTAAGGCCTTTAATTTAGCTTTTGGGCGAGACAGTGTCAACACCTATATGACTACTATGTGTGGCCAGAATGTCACCATACAAATAATAATAAATACCTTTTAGTTAGTTATTTAGCAATTCAATGTAAGTTCAATGTACTAAGCAACATAGTACTACTATAGTCAGGATTTCGAAGAGTATCATGACGTGGGCCATGGAATTGAGGCAGACGACCCATTCCGAATGATTCCGAATGACTGCGTTCACGAACGTTCGATTATCGAGCGATCGGGGGTCATGGGGTGCACACATGCAACCAACTACCCTACCAACAAATAACCCTGCTTGTAAAAACCCTGTAGTACATGCTGCAGAAATTCCCCCTTGAAAATGATGGACAGCAAAACCGTTTGTAAGACGAGGGGAAATGCCCCTGGACAGGTAAAGTTTCATTAATAACATGTAAAAATTATGTAGTGACCATGGTGGGGAAATTCTATGTCTTACAGTATCCATGGTTCATTTTTAACAATTCCCAAAACAGGTGAAATGTCAGCCAACCATGCTATCCACAGACACGTACCCCCCGGGGCAATTGAGTTGTTTACACTTATTATGAACAATTTCAATTTGCCAAACTGTTGGTCATAATTGCCACTTTAAATTCCCCGCATGTTTCAGTTTTGTTGATATGGGCAAATAATGACCCTTCGGAATAGCTAGCCCATTGCAAGGCATTATTGCAGAAGGACAGTTCTATTATGCATAGTTACCAATGGTTACTGTTGTCAAGGAAACGACAATAAACGAGGCACGTGTCACCTGGCAACAAGTGAGCAGCGCACCTGCTGAGGGATAAGGCCAAGGGATGCTGCTAAATGATGCTGTCTGCAACTGCAATACATGATGCTGTCAACAAAAACAACAACAACAGCAGCATCAGGTAGGCAAAAAAAAAACAACTGGAAATAGATATAAAGGTCTGCTGAAAATAGATATAAAGGTCTGCTGAAAATGCTGTAATTAATAAAGTATAATCATGAAGCCAATAATGCCCATGTCACATTATAATGGTTGGAGATTTCAATACACAATGCATATATATCATGTATACAATGCAATGTTAATATAGCTTAAGTTGGACAAATATATTACAGACGTTTACAATCTGAGGAATTCTGTACCATATAATTCATGGCCACAACACAACAATAGCCTCATGGGGTCAATGCACTTTTTTTCTTGCCATATTTAGTGACCATGAAAAAGCACTTGACAGCGTCCAACAAACTACCCAAGGTGTCGCTATGTCCACCTGGCCCTTTGTCAATATTTCTATTTTTTCTTTATTCCTTTCAGCTGTCAATTCATTTAAAATGAAATTTTTTAAAGTTAGAGAATGACTCAGCCAAGAACAGCAGCCACCTGGCCCATCAGAATACCCAAATCAATTGCTTTTACAAAATGAATAACAACAAACCTTGCCCGCTTAGAGCTTAATCTGATAACAGGCTTACAGCTGTAACAAAATTAATATCAAACCACAAAAAATGTTGCTTGAAAGAAAAGAAATTCACACGCGAGGGGCTTTGAATCAATTAGCTAATTTGAGTTCATAGGTGTGCAGCTATAAGTCTTGGATAATGATTTCAGACAAAGCAACATGTTTGAAATATGGATGGACCCATATACAATATATGCCATCATGTGCAATGTATTGTCCACTACAATGGACATTGGTCACTTTCATGCAGTGGTCACTCGGTTGGTCAATTCATGGCCAATTCAAACACCCCCTGCACAACAACAAGTAACTGCCAACAACAAGTAACTGCCAACACAACTAATTGTCAACAAGAAATAACTGCCAGTTAAATTCAGTTTATCTTCAATCAACGTGGCATCTCATGTTGCTCATCTATGCCATGTGAACATGATATGTAAGGCCAATGGACAATGCCCATATGAAAGGCTAGTGAGAAAGACAGATAGTCCACTGCCTTCTATGTTTGTCTGTCCTGGCATTGCCCTGACAGGTTGGCAGTTGCAGACCGTTACAGAGCATGGTAACCACCCCACCCCCTTATAAGGCATTTCTTGTCAGGTGGGTTCAAACTGGCCAGCCATATGGTTCATAGAGGTCACACCCCTTGACCTGACCTACATCAGTAGTTTGGTAATAACCCCCTAACAACCTCCAGCACCCTATTTGGGGTGTTAGAAATTGAGATGGGGCGATTTGGATGCATTGTGTCCATTGTGTAACACAGATATTGTCAGTTGGTTGAGAGAGATGTGTAATGTTCAATGGAGATTTAAATGCACACAATCGCCTTCAGTTGTGTCATTTTCAAAGTGCTCTTGCATAACCCAACTGATTCCTCAGAGCTCAAGAGGGTGCCATAATATACCTCTCGAATCAAACATAAAACAGGGAAATCAATGTTATACTGGTCAAAGTGGTCATTTGATACTGGTCAGGTGACTCCATGGTTGAACCTCTCTCTATGTAAAGGCCACCTGCATTGGCCAAAGCATGGAGACAAGAGCACTCTAGTCTCCATACTCTATAGTCTCCATACTCTATAGTCTCCATACTCTATAGTCTCCATACTCTATAGTCTCCATACTCTATAGTCTCCATACTCTATAGTCTCCATACTCTATAGTCTCCATACTCTATAGTCTCCATACTCTATAGTCTCCATACTCTATAGTCTCCATACTCTATAGTCTCCATACTCTATAGTCTCAATACTCTATAGTCTCAATACTCTTGTCTCCATGCCCAAAGCAAGCTTACCAGGTGACCTTATCATCAGAGCTTTGTAATACCTTGGAGAAATCAGACCTAATTTCTCCAAGGTAATACATGTCCTGTGTGGTAAACTGGCCGAAATCCACAATTTGAATGGTGCATGTTATAAACAGAGAGAAAGCTTTTGTGACTAGATTCACTTGTGTTTTTGTAAACATCATCGGATAGATACAAGTTTCGAATTAACACACGTTTTATGCAGTACGTTAATAAGGTAAATATCCAATGTTCCAGTCAAATTTACACAAAAATATGTAAAATAACGTGTATCCAACAATGCTACAAATTACTACAACTCATTGTATAATAAGACAGACAAGTAACCACAAAATAAAACCAAAACATTTTGCTGATTAAGTTGAATGCAGATCGAAATTCGGAGCTTACGAAACCGAGCCAACCTGCCTCCCCTTTGCGCTAAATGGACTGTTCCGGATGAATCGAGGTCACGTTGGGTTCATGACCTTGCTAGTCCTAGATCACATGGTCTTTTAATAAAATAGTTGATCATCAATCAATGTAGTTAAGAAACCATCAGTGTTACAAAATTACTTATCTTATTAAATGTATAAATATTTTTGAAATACACTGGACCAAACCTCATAAATAATAGCTTGGAAGTGAAAACTAGACAGATGGTTTGATGGGCAAAATGATCCATTGGTTCCATTCAATGCAAAATAATGACTAGACCAGCAATAATTGCGGCTACGTTTAAATCTAATAACTCATATCATCAGCTACATCACAGGGCCAGTTTATTTTCGTCACATGCATAGTATACGTGAACCTTTTTTTCGTCTTATCTCACCACCTGTCATTCAATATACATAATCATTAGTGTGGCATTATGAGCTTCCTTTATTATTCTATCCACGGGGACAACACACTATAGCCAATGATCACTGAATAGACAAGCAGTTAGCCATTGGGCTTTTGTTATTGAGGAGGAGAGAGCCCTGCAATTGTGCACGTGCAGCATGCTTCCAATGCAGGGCTCTCCATGCTGGCAAATCGGTCGTTGTGTAATCCTATTGTCTGATGAGGTTGAAGAAAGGAATCATATTGCATTGTTCAATGAGCTTTCTTCTTAGAGCTTTATTTTCCTAGTTAGACGTCCCTTTGAAATGAGTTTGGACAGGAAAATAGCCGGAGGTCATTTGCACTGACCGTTTCCTCTCTTAAGTTGTGGTTGACCGCAGTCGTTCTGAGGGGTGACCTCAACGTTCACCATATGCCAGACTATCAATCCATTGTCAAACGCTCTTCTGGAATCTATGCAGAGATCTGTCCTTAGTCAAATGCTCTAGTAAAAGCGTATTATATGCCAGGATCACATGTGGTCAAGAATAGTCTGGAACCTCCTTAACTTAACAAAAGATGTCTAATGAGTGTCTCACATAGCCATTGACGTATTATACCGTCCATGGAAATGCCATCATGACATCAAAAGAGCAACACATGAATTCACAGAAAGTCAAGAAAAGACCCGATCATCATTTCCCAGTCAGCATTCCTCACTTTGACGTAATTTATTAATGTCTACGCAAGTACAGATCGAACGTTATGACGTCACCGCAGTCATCCATCCACAACGTCACTGAATGATTACGATCTTCCCAAATTCGGAACTAGGTCGAAACAGCTGTGAACCTGGTACAATTCCTGAACTCCTCCACCCCTTACACCAAAAAAAAAATTAAAAAATGAATGACGTAAAAAGAAGGAAGGGAGGCACCGCGTGCACAGCAACCGCCCAATGAATTATGGGAGGAAGGTGTCAGGAATTTCTGACAGGATAAGGACAGAGAAAAAAAATTGCAAAAAAGGTCTAACCAGGTGCAGTGGGCACATGTCAGGGACAAAGAGAGTCACACTCCGAGAAATTCGAAGCCCTTGCAAGAAAACAAACCATGACATGACCCCAGTTGAACGACAATCAACACCTGAGGTAGCTAGGCAACTGATGGAATTTATGACAACTGAAATGTTTGGGATACCTGGTAAATTATGAAAAGAGATGTTTCGACAACATTTCACATGGTCAGAGATTGTTGGAATTTAGATGTTTCATGTTTACAGACATTATGTAACACTTGAAAGAACTTCGAATAAATAATTATAAAGCTTAATTGGGCAAAATATTACGTGTTTAAATATAACTTAAGTCAAGCTTTTTACAGTGATAATTAAACACTAATGTAGTTGGGAATGGTCACTGAACCTTTCACTTAAAAATTGACACTCATGATTAAACTCATTAGTCAATCATCATATTATTTCCACTAATTAGAAATATAACTCGTGATAAAACTGTCACATATCCTGATCATGCTGGTGACTCCATTATGTTATTACTTCATTCCTGATCTGACTCACTTGTTTCTCTCATGTACATCTTCCCTATTCTTTGTTTCCCCTTCCTGGTTTCTAGAAAGTCAAAACCCCCTCCTCCCCCACTCAAAATAAATACAAATAGGTACCATCGAATCTCTGTATTGAGGACACCATTTATTGACAAAGGTGACCTCAATATCCAGATGGCCTGATTATGGAAGATACCGATCATGCTAAATATGTACATTGTACATATGAGAGAGGTGGGGGGCCTAGCTCAGTGGTAGCGTGCTGGGCTTCCAACCACTGGGTCCCGGGTTAAATTCCCTGTCGAGCCTATGTTGCATGGCGGTTTCATCCTTCATCACATTGCCATGGTCCCTACCTGTCCTAATTAGCCCATCAGGTGCAGAAATACAGGACGTAAAGCCCTAATCCACCACCTCCACCACCACCACATATGATGTCACAATTAAGTGCCATTAATTGGAATGTAGCTGCAACATTAGTGATGTGCCATTCGACAGAGGTTCTACAGAAGTATATATGACGCAACGAAAGCATGTCAGCTCACATGCACATACATGCTTAGAGGGGACTAAAAATATTCGCCAATTGACTGAGTTATGTCAACCATACACCACAAAACACATCCTGTGAGTGAGTGGTGGAATTACTCATAAAGCAGTCAGTTGTACGTTTCACTTGTGGCAGCTAGGCAGGCAGCACATGGGCAAAATTTAACCCGAATCTCTTTCCATTTCCTGTCCATTAAACATGTTAAACATGTCCATAAGGAATAAATGTGTCACTGAATGCTAAATCATTGCTCTAGTCATGAATCCCTCCTACTCATGTGAGTGATCCAGAATTATGAGAATTTATGTCATTGAGCATGAGGTATTCGTGTAGTACTACATAATGATAGGCAAATACACACGAAAAACACAGAATGACTATAACCATAGTAACAGTGTCATTGTGAGAGTTTTAGACAAGAAAATAAACTGAGATCATGTTTATGTACACACAGGACTAATCCCAAGAAGTTAATACTTTATAATACCTACACAGATATGTCAACTTCCCAGTCAATTCAACCCGTTTTTGATAATTCACAGAAGAAATTCATCAAAGATAATAGTTGTGAATGTTCATTCAGTCACCGAGCTTCAAACCCAGGACCTATGCTAGACCTCCATATCCTCTGACCACTAGTTCTGCTACCAAACAACATCCAGTTTACCATTTCAGACACTATAAATAAGCTATACAATCTATATTTCTCTCTTAACTTTCCATCTGTGCAGTATGTACTCTTAAATAGAGTGAAAACACTACATTGTATCAATCAATTGCTACATTATAACAAAATTGCATATACAGACCATGAAACAACTCAAGGACACAATATGCATTTATAGAACCAAGCAATGTACTGAATTACAACCAAGCTATCTACTGGATTGTATGTCCACTAAGCTATGTACTGGATTGTATGTCCTTGATCCCTCAGTACTGAATTGCAACTAAGCTATGTACTGGATTGTATGTTCACTAAGCTATGTACTGGATTGTATGTCCTTGATCCCTCAGTACTGAATTGCAACTAAGCTATGTACTGGATTGTATGTCCTTGATCCCTCAGTACTGAATTGCAACTAAGCTATGTACTGGATTGAATGTCCTTGATCCCTCAGTAACATGACAAGTGTCTGTGATATTTACACTGGTGTAATAACATGCGTGGCCTTCAAAGTGGCCTTCGAACTAAACATATCTCGGTGTAATTAAATCCAAGGATTAAAGTCAAGGTCTTACTGATACTATCCAGAATGCTATCTAGAATAAGGTCAATGTAAATATTGAACAGCCTTGTGTGGTAAAATGTCATTGCTGCAAGTGTAATCCAACTGTTTATAATCCAGACTATAAACAGGGACATGTAAATCTTATTTGCCATTTTTAATTAAATACAGTTTAAAAACTCTTACCATCACGACAAAGACAGTCTTATCTACTGAATAGAAAATCAGTGTGATATATATTGCAAACGGGCTCATAAACAATGATGAAGGATAGGCAATAAAGCACCATTCATAACTCATGTTTATGTAACGGGGTCATATGTATTGACAGATGTTATTTAGTAGATATAGATACTATAGACTATTATACTAGCCCGTTCAGTCGACCAGTTTATAATTGATTTAACAAAGGCTGAACCTGGGCAATTTCACATGAAATATCACATATTCTAAATTCAACAGTCAGCTATTACAGTCAGTGGAATTTGACCATTCTACAGTAGCATATTTTGTGGTCACTGCCAGCAGGGAATTCGTGGACATTATACAACCATATTAAACTATTACATTATACGTGTCACCTAAAACAATAGGCCTGTCACATACCTGTGTCAGTTTTTGTAAGAGTCCCACCCAGGTGAGAATAGTATCCTCCACTTTTGGCAAAATGTCATAGAACTCCACCACACATGTATGCATGTATGCCTCTGAGCTGCAGTTCAGCAATGTTGGGTCTAGCGTTCTATCCTAGAGTAGACATATTTGAACTGGCCAACCCTAGCTGTCTACAATGTCTAGGGCCAACCCTGGACAAGAGTTGGACACAGCCCAGTGCCCCTGGTCAACACACGTGGGGGCTAGTCACGCTCCACTGGCCATGAGGCTGCCACTGCCCCCATACCCTTCTGTACTTCAAGAGGGGCATATAATGCCAGTGAAAGGGTATGGCACATATATAGAATAGCATGCTATTTATATAGCCCCCTTACATAGCATACCCAGCAGTCAAACACACAACAGTGGGCAATTAGTGATTGTTTATCAAGTTAAATAGCCTTAATTAGCAAAATGTCAAATCACAATTCTGACTTACCTTTAACCTGAGAGGTACGTGCAACAGATAATTCTGACAAAGTTTGCATTCATTTGATTTCTCATGAGCTAATCTATACAATAGCTGCTAATACATTAGTCGTTAACACCTAAAGATGGTAAAACAACTAATCAGGATAAATCAAGAAACCCAAATCCCCTAAAAATGTTTAATCCAATTAAGAAGATTAACGAATCACTGGCAATCACTGTTTCCTTAATTATCACAGGTACTTAAGTCGAATTAGCCCTTAAACTGTGACAAATTCAGTTTATACAAGATTTATTATCATTCTTCAATACAAAGCTCAAGAATGATGCCACCATGAGGCCATCAGTTTGTGAATACTATAAAATATTTAAAGTCTTCATGACAATGTGACAGGAGTACCTCACATTATTCATGAAAGACCCCTCTCTCATCACCAAATGTGGATTCAATCTGGAATGATAAATCTGATCATTCACAAATATACCTAGTCCTTTGCACATGTTTGATATATGTTGACAGCTGTCTATTTTTCTTAGTGAGGTGATTTTACTAAATTGAAGTGGTCTTAATATTATAGTTTATTACTTTCATTGTGTAAGATCTGGTCCACCTATTTATGGACCTAACATACACTAAAGTCATTGAACTCGGACAGTGCTATTCAATAGGCCACCAACCTTGCATATTAATATTTCATAAGCAGTCAGGTCTCTAATAACAATAAACCTGTCTTTTGTGAATATTATATTCGCATTATTTTCATGCATTCTTTCTATCAACCCAAATGCACTTCACAATGTAGTATTTAATGAAACACTTTGTTGGCCATGATATGTAACAGTTCACAGTGATATGAGTAAATATATTTCATCGTGATTATATAGTCAAGGCAATCTCATACGTACATTGACAGAAGGAAACAATTTAAAGTTCATTCATTGAACATTACACAAATATACCTTTTGATATATTTTGACAGCTGTTTAACCTTCATAATTTCACTATTAATCCTACTTATAACCATTGGATACTTAGGTAGCAATTACATCAGAAAAACACAGACAGCTGAGGGTAGAAGTGGACCTATTTTTTGTACTAGCAAAAGAAATTGACAACAAAGCTAGCCATGCAACCCAGACGAGTGTAGGGAGGCCAGAATTAGCCAGGCAGACTGGGTCAAAATGCCCAAAATAGAATGATCACTACATACCTGGCTGGATACTGACCCTTGGATAAGACTAACCCTTCTAGTGAGTTAGCCAGTGGTCAGATGATTATGTAACTAACTCCTTAAGTGCAGAAGCAGGTCAAGCAGAGTTCATGAAGTGTATGAAGTGAAAGCTGATGGTGCGACCTCACATGCACTGGTGTATATTCCTTGCAATGTGTGATTTAAATGCCCCGTCCGTGCAATAGCAATGTACTCCTATGTGTAAGATGCCTTGTCTGTCTACATGGTATGCTCCCTGTGGTATATATGATGCACTAAGTGTTCAATGTTTCCTTTAAATGGCAGAATGAAAGGAGAGCACCTCACAGCCCTCACTATAGCCCTCACTCCACCTCTCTCCCTCTCTTTGTTTGTACATGCTAATTCACTGGGCCACCTGCTCCCCCTGGCCTCTCAATGGAACGGCCCAGATGCGCGTGCACCACAGCCTGCCTCCCCCGCACGCCCCTGGCCTCACGTGGCCGAAGTGGGATGTAAACATTGACCACGTGGTCTGGGGACTTTTAAACCACTCAACTACAATGTATTGAGCCTCCATTCCATCTCACAATACATCGTAACTAACGTTGAAAAACATCATGACCTAAATTTATGATCTATATACATGCATGTATATTCCGCACACAACACCAGCCAAGCATACCTCAGCTGTATTCATCATTTAAGGGACATTATGCTATTTAACTCATGACAGACGACCCCATTACTCAGCCACTCTTGCCCTTTCTATCAATCTCTCTCTGTGGTGTCACATTCTTCCTCTTTTTTTTCTGAGGAGACCCAAAACGAGTTGAGGACAGGGTTTTCTAATATACACTATTGTACATGGCCAAATGTGCCACATGCGTTTTCCGTGAGAAGGATAAACGCATGGAAAACGCATGGTTTTTGCCTAATCATAATGAGGTGAAAAACATGCGTTTTCCATGCGTTTATCCTTCCCATGGAAAACGCATGTGGCACATTTTGGACATGTAGCACATCAAATACACTTTAAAGGTTGTGTATTTCTGCACCAGTTGGGCTAATTAGGACAGGCAGAGACCATGGCAATGAGACGAAGGATGAAACAGCCATCCAACATAGGCTCGACCGGGAATCGAACCCAGGACCCAGCGGTTGGAAGCCCAGAGCGCTACCTCTGAGCTAGGCCCCAGCCCTTGAGGTAATATTCATGAGAATAAATCACTGAAAATATCCTGAGGCTCAACTGGTGTGACCCAGACAGTCATACTTATGTTGAGTCATGTTCATCAACAACTGAATGTAGACAGCATACAGAGCACTATTGTACATGCTTGTACATATTAGCATTCAAGACGAGCTCCAATTACTTGTCATGACCCAGTGTAAATGCATGTCAGATCACAGAGTTCATTGTTACTACATGACTATACATACAGGCCAAGTGGATTGCGCTCAACTGTCTTATATTGCAACAGATAAATGGAAGACTATTTATGAGAAAATGCACCACAGGCAAAGGTGATGATGAGATTAATAGCCTGGTGTCACATCTGTCACATTTTCCTGACATGATTGGGGTCTAAACATTGCATTTGTCGTTCGGATGAGACGTTAAAATGGCGGTCCCTTGCACTCAGTGTCTCTGCTGAGGCAAGTAAAAGATCCCACCCATGGGGTAAATGTGTAACATGGGTTGACTCCTCTCTCTCACCTCATCAATCAACCCTTGATAGCGGCAAGAACCTGCCTTAGAGGGCTGCAGACCAGCTGCTTCTAGTCCCTTAACCACTGGGCCACCCAGCTGCAGTACACAGACCATGCAGTCACAACCCTCGATCACATGGGACCATGACTCCATGATGGGACCATGGTGGGACAGCCATGCAGACCAGATACATGCCGATCAGACAAATATTTGACCAGACATGTCTCCATGTCCTTAAATGTCCCTGGAATATTCCTTTGATCTGTTTATTTGAGCATAAACAAGGAACATAAACACACCCCAGATGCTATTAATATGCCGAATATACACAAAGAACAAGTGCTAGACACCTGCAAGGCTGCAAGGTCACACAGTGCATAAGGTCATTCAGTTAATCAAATGACATTGAATTCGCACAAGGTCATATCAATTAACACAGCTGCCAATCAGAGCAGTCATTCAGTTACTTCCGGTTCAACAAACCAAGTCAAGGTCATCCCAGGAATATGTTGATTATTCAAGAAATAATCAATGGACTGACTTTTTACTTTGTTGGCCAAAAACAACAACTTGATGATGCATGAGGCTAAACAAAGCACCTCAACTTCTCATCTTTTTATTTTTCTATCTTTCTGATCTGCTCTTAGGATGAACATCACATCAAGGTCGCCATTGAGTTACCCCAAGGCCCCGGAGTACACAAAGGTCACACAGTACATAACGGAGACAACAAGGCAACCAGTCTCAAGGCTCCCAAGTACAAAACTCCCAAGTACACGAGTCACTAAGTACATAAACAATGCGACGTTTGTTGTTTCCATTAACCAGTGCAAATTGATAAGTATGGCCCAGCAAGTGCAGACTCTTACTCAATTACAACAGGCTATTCGTGTGGAATTTATCGTCAATTACACCACTGACAAGTAAATAGGAAGTCAAAGTGAGACAAAAAGAAGACAATTGAGGAAACTCCAGCCACCCCAGACCACAAGGCCCCTTTTTTCTTTCTTCCCCACTCAGACTTTTCTTATTTTTGCCAAGATGATGTACCCATAAGTTGGCCCAGTCAGACTGTTTGGATTGTAGAGACAGTAGAGCAGGACTGTGGAGTGGGACTGTGGCCTATTTTTCACCCAGAATAGCCCATGTGTCAACAGAGAAGTATGGACAAGAATGCTAAGATAAGACTGAGCAGTCTGAGTCAGGAATGAACTTGAGAAAAACCTGGGTATTACTGCAATAAACTATCATTTGTTACCTAAGAAACATGACTGGAAAAAATTCTACCCTATTCTATCCTTCCCTATCCAATCCCATCCTATCCTATCCTACCCCATCCCATCCCATCATACCCTATCCTATCCCATCCTATCCCATCCTATCCCATCCCATCCTATCCTACCCTATCCCATCCTATCCTACCCTATCCCATCATATCCCATCATATCCCATCCTACCCTATCCTATCCTATCCTATCCTACCCTATCCTATCCTATCCTATCCTATCCTATCCTATCCTATCAAATCTTATCCTACCCTACCCTATCCCATCCTATCCCATCCTATCCTACCCTATCCCATCATATCCCATCCTACCCTATCCTATCCTATCCTAGCGACCTAGCCTATCCTATCTTTTCCCATCCTATCCTATAATTGTCTAGAGCCTCCAGTCCATCAAACAGTATGGGACACAAACCCAAACATAGTTGGCAGATAGCTGGCAGACCACAAACCAGACTGTTTTCCCCTGTCAAGTAGGCTACAACCCTGCTTAGTCCAAGCTACAACTGAACATTGGTCACAATACATGCATGTAAAAGAAGTCACTCATTAAAATTGCCAGTTTCTAGGATTCATGCTGATTTGTGATGTCATAGTTTATTAGGACCCTAGATACCGAGGCTAGTGCCACTAGGGTTTGATCTGGGACAAGTACCCGATTCACCCTGGTTGCAGATCTTGCTAGGGCAGATCGAGATCATTGTAGATGGGGTTTGTTTGGACAGGATCCATTTCTCCCTATGTGGGGTTTGTTTACCCCTTCTGCAGGGGTGCAATGAGAAGAATGGCAGGGGACAGACATCTTGTACTCCTGTTAGGGGATGCTCAAAGAGGCCAGTCTCACTTGACAGCAATGTACTGTCTCAATGTTATTGGTCTAATGCTGTGTTATGACAGCTGCTTGAGGCAGACGTAATGCTGAGATGAATTAGAGACCACAAAACATTAGTGTCCTGGGTATTTCTTGGTTTTTCTAAGGATATATATAAGTACAATGGCTAGAAATACCAGTATTAGGTACAATCAGACAAATACAGTGCATTCCATTCAAATGAATCTAGATTGTCATTTAGAACTTTCAGATCGGAAGTGGTGCCTCTACACGTTTCCTGTGGTAAAAGCAGTGTCTGTGTGATGGCAGAAAACCATAAGTTTTACCTTTTTGAACGATTTACATACAAGTTGATGATACAACATGTGAGGCATGTTTAGATTGGCCAGTATATTGTTGTGTCTCTCTGGGTTATTGTGGAAGCACTTGAGAACCCATTGCCATTAATATTGCATGACAGTCTGGCCTAGCAAGGGCAGATCGAGAACACTGGCCCAAGATGCTGTGCCTACGATGCTGGCCCACGATGCTGTGCCCACGATTCTGGCCTGCTGGCCCACGATGCTGGCCCACGAAGCTGGCCCACGATGCTGGCCTGGGGATCCAAAGTCGTCATTCTTACCAGACTATTGCTTATCTCTGACCCAGTGCCCAGTTCTCACAAGTGTTTTATTTTTAGATGCACTTTAATTGCTGTCTGGCGGTGAGCACCATTCTACTGAGGTTATTTGGTCTCAACTCTTAAATGCTGACATTACCAAACAATCCTACAATGTCACCCAGATAAACAGATAAGGATGTAATGCTGATGGTTTTGTTTGTGGCAGCACTTCTATTCTGGTCAATGCTGTCACATTGATAATACAAGTTCTTGCTGCAATAAGCATTATTAATTATTCCTGCATCAAGTTCTCTTAGTTGGCCAAAAAAAACCCCACTCCAGCAAAGTACCTTTCCTGGGTGTCAAATCCAGTATCATTCCCTGAAACTACATAGAGAAGCCTCAATAAAGAGGGTCTAAAGTGTGTCCGAAATAAAAATAAGTTCTTTACTGGCTCACAGTGTATTTTTCCTTAATGATCCAAACCAGATCACATTTCACTGGTTTTGAATATTTTCCTCTTTACATCAACCTGATCATATAATGCAGTGCACTGGAGAAATACATTACAGTTTACATACAACACTTCTTAGTCGAATCCAGTCAAACCTGCAATAAAGTGATTTAATTGGTCTAATATCTTGTCAAATGAGTTGTAACTAGATTGGTTGAAAGTGAATCTGACTGAATGAACATCCCACAAGTCCAATGCAACGCAAAAGCTCATGGCCTCTGGTCAGTCCAGTCCACTACTGCCCAAGGTCCAGCTTGGTCATAGCCAGGCAACCAGAGGTGCTAATAGGAATTGAAGGTCCTCTTGGTGCTACGCAATGACCTTGGAGTAACCTTGAGATCACCTTGGCGTCACCTGTCCTTGGGCGGTGCGTTTCCAATCGCTCCTTTTGCGCAGACTGAATTATGGACTGGGGAAAAATTCACAGAAAAAGAGAAAACAGAGAAAAAAAGAGAAAACTGGGAAAAAAAATAGAAAATAGAATGAGATGCACTTGCCAAGGCCAGAAGCAGTCGCTGCCCGAGCAGGCAACTTTTCCACTGCCTCATTTTTAAAGCAGAAATCATAATTCTTTCATTTTTTACCCATGCTGCCCCATGTCAGCCAGCCCAATTTCGAGTGCATTCTATTATTCACTGTATCTGACATGAGTTACATGACTCCTTGCAATAAGACCTTGCTACTACTACTACGCAGGAATGGGGTTACACAATGACTGCAGCTCAGTCCCCCATTACCCTATTTTTACTTTCTTTCACAGGGAGAAGCGCATTTATTGTGGCTCTTTTTCTTTTCACCAGTTACCCTATTTCATTCAACTGGGCCAGTACCACACGAGTCAATTGGGGCAAATGCTTTATTTTGTTAATGCAAGCCCTTTTACTTTGTATGAAATTAAATAGTCAAATTGTTGTTCTCACTTTACAATAAAGGCACTCTTAATAGGTACAAGGCCACAGTATTCCTGCTATTTACAAGGGGTTGTGCATATAGCATATATATAAAAAGAGTAATATTGACTCCATGTATATAAACACCTCAACAGAAGTAAGTTCCCCCTAAAATGTGTGCTTATATTTTCTAATTCACCCATTCAATTCCAGTGAAATCCACAGGGTTACCTCAGTACGACGATAGGAACTAGCAGTAAAAATGATCAAGGAAGTTCTGGAGTGAGCGAGCTCTGAAGTCAAAAGTTACCCATTTAAAGAACTGCAAAAAGCAATACACGCAGGTTGAAATCCCAGCTTGCCAACAATACCAGTGAAATCAAATGTTAATCAGGTGCATCATTAAACACACTAATTGTTTGTTTGCCTAACAGTAATTATTGCCTTGACGATTGCATAATCCACTGCTTGTTCCTATCGTCGTACTGAGGTAACCCTGTGGATTTCACTGGAATAGTGGATTTTCACGGAAAGTTCTTTATATTTCCACCAGGTGGCTATGACAGAATACTAAAATTCTATTGGCTGAAAAAGTTCCCGCCCTTGGCTGTGTTTGGCTGAAGCAAAGTGCATCCTAGCAGCAGTATGTTTTAGTGCATTTTAATGTATATTTGACATCTTATCGTACAGTTGATTTCCCATTATTTCCCGGAGAAAATAATATTAATGGAATCAGTTATTTATGATCTAATGTGTATGAAAAGCAACATCAGTAATGAGTGGGGAAGAAAGACTTATGTCTTGCTGATTTCAGTGAAAAGACTGAATGGGTGGATTAGAAAATATAAGCACATTTTTTAGGGGAAACTTACTTTCGTTGAGGTGTTTAGTTAAGTCAAGGAGGCATTCATGGTTAGGTCATTCTTGAAGTGTTGTGGTGCAGCTGTAGCAGTAACACAAAAGCAGACCTTTCTGCACTGACCAATAGGATGAAAGCGGGGCATTGGGTCATTTGATCACTAACCATCAGGAGTAGCCAGTAGCCAGATCGCTAGCCAGATTGCTAGCTAGATCAGTGACCACTGGTCAGATCAATAGCCAGACGGATCCGATGGGCCTCTTGGGACTTGGCTTGGCTTGAGTTGGCTTGATTTGATAGCAGAGCATGAGTTATTGCCAGGCAGCATGAGAGATATTGCAGGCAGCAAAGCAATTCAGCCAATGGGAGGAGAGCGATGGGTCACATGGTCACACAGCATGTAATGGGGTCTGCTGCAGCACCCATAATCACATGCATCCAAGGAATAACAAGTGCAGTAGACACTAAATATGGTTAACTCAAGAGGTTTTATAGGCTATAGAGCTCTGACATTGGTGCTTCTAGTAATACATTGATCTTACATGAAATAATTTTAAGATACAACCCCTAAATGTACTAAAATATCATGGCAATTTTAGCATGGCATCACCATTGGCATTCCGGCAGATCCATGCCAGTGGTTGAATTCCAGCACAATGGGTGATCACTGATCACGAAAATGGACAATGTGCATGTATTATGAACATCTGAATTCACCAGACTGGCTGCCTCTAGCAATACTGTAATAGAATGCCAGTTTTGTGGCTTGCTCTCTTACTCTCCATGTAGAGCTCTTCTGTGTAGTATCGACAACAATGCTTCTCCTCTCCCCTGCAGCAGCAACCAGCATCCTGCAGGAGATGCAAGGGGAGCAGGAGCAGCTGCAGATCCAGGCAGCTGCCACTGACCCAGATTTGGGCAGCAGAGCAAAGCCGAATTGAGCTACACATGACTCTTTTGAGTCTTAAATCACAACTAACTAGAGAGGAGCTATAGCCAACATCTAGTGCATGACAGCCCACCAAATCATAAAGCTCTTATAGACAAGTCATACCAGTTATTATCAACCTTCGTGAGTGGCAAGATCTTCCATTTAAGGACTGCACTATCCTCTTATTCACTTTAACAAGGAAGATGGTTTCATATACATGATGTACCTCCATGTTTCCATTGAGCAGTACATAGTACCATTGATGTTGTCTTTACATACAATATGTATTCTTAGAAGCCAATCAGACCAGCTTCCCTTGTTCATGTTACCAAAACCTTGACAAACCTCTTGAGTTCTAAAATCAACCCATCAAGTCCTTGCCATCATACTCTGACCAAGAAATAGTTTTTTGCAATCTTCCATCCATTTCTAATTGAAGATAATAATTGGATTGCTTGGAGGCTTGCAGTAATATTACATGGGAAGTAGCAGTTGATTGGGCCACATGAACAGACCTACCAATCTTCTCTCAGTTATCTCCTATGAATTATGTCCTGTGAGTTATCTCCTAAGAATTATGTCCTGTGGGTTGTCTCCTATGAATTATGTCCTGTGAGTTATGTCATTCGAGATCGCAAGCTTATAATTAGGTTACACATTTGGTCATGCGCAAACATCCAATAGCATCAATTGATCCAGTGTCTACACTTGCCACAATGATCATAAAGTTGGTTGCATTACGAGCAATGAATTGTCTGAGGATGCCATCAATGTTCACCACACCTGTTGCTCATGTACACAACAGACAAAGGAGAGCAAGGCCAAATAGCAAGATAGCAAGAGCATCTTGTCACTGCAGCAGCAGTCAGCAGCAGCAGCAGTAGTTAGCAGAAGCAGTAAGCCAGTCCATGACCTCACTGATGCACTGGGCAGGGTCATGCCAGGTAGTGCACTCACATCAATAAGCAGGTCATTCACTGCTGTAACTGGGTCACTTCAGGCCATTCTGGGTCAGGCTGACCTACTTACCCAACGTAAATGACATCATTGTTCGGTTAGACGCTGCTGTCTTATCGCCATGGCAACTGAAAGTGTTGCCATGTTACACATATACCTTTATCATTTGGCAGATTGGAGAATATTATGAACAAGACTGGAGAAAATGTCAGCAATAAAATTAACTGCCTCCACCACAGGCATGACTAGGGTGGATCGAGCAATAATATCTGGCATTAAAGGATTGCTGCTGCCTCACAGCCATAACAAGAGAAAATGTCCAATTGTCCGATTGTCTTAACAAACTGGCCTGGTGAACAATAGCAGACTGTATCACACCCCTGCCCAATGACATGCACAATGTTCAAGTGTTTACCATTAAAACAATAGGCAAGGGCTAGGCATGTCTGCTGGGCTGACTATGCAAACAACATTACCATAAATTACCATGGATCCTGCATTATTGATACAATAAATCAGATGCCCCATGCCATTCCTATTGTATGGGGAGGTTGGGAATCCTATTAATACAAAGCATTTGAATCATATTGAATGGGAGAGTATTTTGTGAGGATTATGACTATTAGCACAGGAGGGGGTTGCACTTCAGCAGTAGGTTCCCTGGGTGGTTGCGAGTTGAATTGAAAACCACCCAATTCATGTCATGAATAATGACCAAGTATTACAGACCAGTCTTACTAGCCAATTCAGCAGGATCAGTTCCAAGACATCAGACATTTGTACTTACATGCAACAACTCCCTATGCTGAGGCTACCGAAACACCTCTAAGTCGGAGTGGGTGGGGTTGATTAGGGCTTTACGTCCTGTATTTCTGCACCAGTTGGGCTAATTAGGACAGGCAGAGACCATGGCAATGAGACGAAGGATGAAACAGCCATCCAACTTAGGCTCAACCGGGAATCGAACCCGGGACTCAGCGGTTGGAAGCCCAGAGCGCTACCTCTGAGCTAGGCCCCCGCGTCTCTCTCAGTCGGTGTAGATGTTCATCCATATCAATCGAATGCCGTGAAATACATCACAATGCTCAGATGATATTTTGGGCCATTTACAACACTTAAAGTGTTCCACTGCTATTAGCAGCTGCTGCAGCCTCCCATAGCATCCCCTGTGATGTGATAAACTGCTCTAGCCTCCCTCTTTGCATGCAAATGGCTGAGGGAACTTGTCACACTTAGTAGCATGCTATCCATCACATTAGGGTGAGGGGCAACTGCATCAGTGCTAGGGCAGCCTCTGTCTTATGCTACAGCTGGTCTACACAAGCAAGATATAGCTAGCCAGATATAAGCGAGATATAAGGGATTTGTCTTGTTCAGCCATCAACAGGACACTTGCCCATTGCAGTCATGTTATAATAATGCCATTTTCATGTTTTTATAAACTAAACTGGGGTGGGTGGGTGGATTCGGACTTTATTTACAGTATTTCTGCCCCTGATGGGCTAATTCGGACAGGTAGGGACCATGGCAATGAGTTGATAAAACAGCCATCCAACTTAGGCTCGACCAGGAATTGAACCCGGGACCCAGTGGTTGGAAGCCGCGCTCCCACTGAGCTAGGCCCCAACTTCAACTAAACTGGAGTAACTCAATATTTTGTGAATTTGTCTAAAGTGTGGCTAGCACAAAACATGGATTGACCAATTCAGAGATAAAGTCCTAACTACAGGACCTCTAAGAGAATATGGAATGGAATGCAATATCCGGGCACTCCTGCTAATTGTTTGAGACGTTGTCATGGTGATAATGACGTAAGCATACGAGAGTCATTTGACGACATCACCAAAAAATAAAATAAAAAATCCCGATTAAGCGAGATATTAAGACATTGGCCATGTTGTCAACCAACTCGTAATTGCACCCTTACCGCCAGAGGGCAGTCTCTATTTATTACAAGGCTCATGAAATCATTCTACCAAGTCTGCCATGATGTAACATCTAATAATACACTCAGCTTCATTACTGAACAATAACTAAGTTACTGTCGTTAATACCAGGCTATGGCCAGGACAGTCCAATATATCCATGGAAGTGCATTGTGGGAGCCTGGCAGTCTGAGAGCTGAGTGAAAGTCCAGTCACTGCCAGTCAGGTCAATAGCTTCAGTCTGGGTTGTGTTGACATTAGATAAGGGTTCTCCATCGAACAAACTGCTGAAGTGCTGAATAAGTCGATTCCATGAGATGATATACTGGGCTCAGTCAGAGCTCAGGCTGAAAGTGGGCCAAATAATATTCCCCACATGATCAGTATGTGTGCCCTGGTTATTTACACGTGCAACAGCAGTTTATAAATACATGTTATGAAGACCGCAACTAGACCATTCCATTCAAGTATCGCCTGACCACTACACATTATAACTTTATAAGGCATATGGTGTAACTGTGCCCACAGGCTAACTCAATAAATTAATCATTGAATCGTTTTTAAGTGCTTTACCTTAATTAAGTTAGGAACATTTTATCTAAAAAAAAGATAGCATAACTTTGATCAGATTTGCACATCTATCTTTAACAGAGCTAGGAAAAGTTCTAGACTTGGACGAATGTTGGCAATTACATGCAATCTACCTTTAATAGCAGCAAGACATGTCCTATCTGAACTGCCAGTCTGTACAGAGTTAGGTGGAGAAGTTTCAATCACTGGGAACATGAAACAGAGCAGGAGCAGATGACACGAAAGTAGACGATCAGGCAGAAAACCTTCAGACTGGCTGGAACCATGGCCTGGAGATGGCCCAAGCATTCAACCAGTGCAAAAGACAATTTGGTGGAAACACCACGGAGCCTAGCATCATCTAGTAGCATGCATTTAACATGCAGGTTGTAACAAAAACACATCATCAGGTATCTAAGAGGCAGATAGTAACATCATCCTGGACATCTAAGTCATTAATTTGTTAGCACCTCCTTTAATATGTCAATACATTTATCTTGTTACTTCTTGGAGGTCATTCAACTAGCCTTGTGCATGGGCCACTGTAGTACCAAAGTTCTGTGTGATATGTAAATATAATGTAAATGTAAATGGAGTCTATAGTCCGAGTTATCGACATCCAAGCAGTCTCAACCGACTTAACAATTACACCCTTGGCAGGCCTGATTAAGCTTGAGCCTTTCTCAACTCCCTGGGGAGTATACAGCCCGTTACACAGAATTACCTGCAGGGGCTAAGCACTTACAATTGCCATCACTGCCTATAGCCAAGTACCCATCTACACCTAGGTGGAGTGGAGCAAAGCCTTACGGAGGATCTGCTCAGTTCCTCCATGCGGTATATGGTGGCCTGGCCATTAGTGGATCATACATAAGAAAAGTCACCTACCCAGTATGCGAATGAATCCTTACAGTGAGGAACACTGTTTAACAGCAAGCAACAGGTGTGGATATTGGCCCCAACAGAACTGCTGATACTGTCATTCAGGCACCAAGATTTTACTGAATGAACCAAACTAAGACCAACGTTTTATATCATACTGCTGCATTGCTACAAGAGGCCAAATGATTCCTTAAAACCATGACGCACCCCAATGAGTTGTTTTGTAACACTACTAGATACAACGCGTCAACTGAATTTCACAGAAATTATTCCGAACACAACAGGAAGCTAAAATTCAGGTGACCGCCTTTATTCTAACCAACCTTTGCAGCTGCTTTTAGAACTGAAAATTTCAGACGAAGCGACAACAGAAACCTCGTAAGTTGTAATATCACGTTCCCTGAAGCCGCAATCGCAAGCCGCTATTGGCCATTATGCAAAATGTCTGCACACACAAAAACCCACCAGACATAATGCTCAGAACAGGCAAATGCCACAGCTAGAGGTTATTTAATGACATAACAACCTCAGACAGGGTGGGTGGGTGGGTGGATTGAGGCTTTACATCCTGTATTTCTGCACCTGTTAAGCTAATTAGGACAGGCAGGCCCCATGGCAATGAGATGAAGGATGAAACAGCCACCCAACTTAGGCTCGATTGGGAATTGAACCCGGGACCTATGGTTGGAAGCCCAGTGCGCTACCACTGAGCTAGGCCCTCCCTCACCCCCAACTACCTTAAGCAGAAAACATTATTTCTAGGATAGAACAATCAGCACTTCCTGTCTTAGGTTTGGTATCCAGCCCGTATATTTGAGCTCAACATTACAGTACAAATTATATCAGACAGAGTTTGTTTGTTAAATCTTTTTTACCCCAGGACAAGTTGATTCACAAAAAATATTCACAAGAAGAAAGGTCAATGAACCATATTAGAATAAACCAACGATAAAGATAAGAAATGTATACCCAGAAGAGGAAAACGAAACTCGATTCTATTATTCCAGGAAAAGGTCACTGGCATGAGGAAACATCCAGGTTCCAGAACTAGGTCACTGAACCAGGTCATGGAGTCACACAAGGAGTCCAATTGCACTTCAAAATTAATGTCAAGTCATCCCAAATCAACTGATGAAGACGATCTGTCATTTCAGTTGACGTCAGATGTCTCCTGCCAAATATAGATACATGATCTGAAGGACCAAAATGGAACCTTTTTATTTGATGCTGATTTGCTGATGCACTTTAACCATGCAGGATATTTAACACATCAACAAAAATGTCAGCATTACCAAATTGCCTTCCTAGAAGCTCAGTGAGCTCTTTTAGAAGTGAACGTGCTAGGTTTTCAGGGAAAACGGCTGCCCATGAAACCAAGGGAACTCCCTCCCACGGGGCACTCCCAAAAGAACGACGTGACGTCATTATTACGTCCACACCCACAACGAGGCTACCGTGACGGATTTCCTTCTAACACGACCACATGTGGCCACAAGCTCTTAGAAGATGCTTTTGCACTTGTCCGCAAATATCCTTTTGTTCAAAATAAAATGGGTTAATTGTTTTAATCCGACAAATGCCACACAGGGACGAAAGATCTACAAGCCAACCTACTTTTAACGTCATGTCTGCCAGACAATTGTATCACTCAAAGAGACGCAATGATACATACAAAGAAAATGAAACAAACAAACTCTGTAACAAAATGTCACAAACTTTGTAAAAAAATGACACAAACAAACTTTGTAACCAAATGACACAAACAAACTTTGTAACAAAATGTCACAAACTTTGTAACAAAATGACACAAACAAACTTTGTAACCAAATGACACAAACAAACTTTGTAACAAAATGACACAAACAACCTCTGTGAACAACATGTTGTCGTCGTAATACGGGGTCATTGACTTGATACCTGCTCAACTTAGATACAAATCCACAAGAGACAGATGTCATGATAAGATGCTAAGACTCAACATTAAGCCAAAGGATAATCTCTAAATAGTGTCTGATAATCTTACCTCTTTGAGTATACTAGATAATCATACAAGAACTAATTTGTATTTATGGACTATGGCTACGACTATTGTTAAACTAGATTGTTCAGTTGAACCTAAACAAAGCTAGACAGCTTCTGCTATAGGATGGTACCTGCCACTAAGCATAACTTTCTGGCTATAGCTGGCTACTCAAGGCTTGATCTAAAAGCACATATTTATATTTTAAATACATTTCTTACATTTGCCAAGAAAAATTGTGTATGTTAACTATATTTTTTTCAATAATCAAGACTATAAGCTAGGACTAGTAGGAGTAGATAGAAGCAATTGGCTTGAGCCAGTTATAGCTAGCTACAGCCAGGAATAGACTGCTACAGCTGTGTAGAGACTACCATTATTATGAAACTAACTGTATGTATCTTTATCACAACCGGTGGACTGAGTACCACCATGGTACCACCATGGCATATATATATTACGGCCATGGTACAACTAGGTCAATAGACTCGACAGTCACATGTGCTCTATGTTTATGGTTTGTTGGTATGTGTTACAAGTGTGTCATTGACACTTTAAACTAATAAATCACGTGGATGTGGATGGATGACCTTGGTCACTTTAATTGACAGTCTTAGTAAGATGACAATACCTCATAAAAACAGTTTGGATCCTTAAAATGGACAAATAATCCGCCTATTATGAATTAGGCAAACACATACATCATACAGCCATAGTATACATGAATTCCTGAAACTCTTCATTAAGTAATCCCAAGTCCAGGCCAATAGGACACCCCAATAGTAAAGTCTTTCATAATGACCATTATATCCCCTAGGCTAAATTGTTTTAGCCTTAACTGACCAGTGGCCTGGTATGAACTTTTAGAATAGATAAAACAACAACAAACATTTACAACTAAGTACAAGTAGCTATTCTTGACAACTCACATCAATATGATCTATAACAGAAGCAGCACATACCTGAGGGTCCTATGGGCAGGTGTGTCATGGATGGAATCAGGTGAGAAATGAAGAGTTTTCTCAATGAATAAATCTAGAGAGGTTTAATAAGCAGAGGGAGTGGGAGGGATGATCCCCCTCTGTACCTCTGTGGGCGTGGAGGCTGATAGAGAGAACTGCTTGCTGCCTCTGAGCTAATCCTGAGATGCTGCTATTGGGATGCTGCTGCTGCTGCTGCTGAGATGCCAATTGATGCTAGCATGTATTCATCATGTATAACATAGCACTTAATGTTCAATAATCATCCTATACAGTCATTACATGTACTCCAATTGAAGGGCAAATTCATTTACACACATACAAGGGTGCTACTGATTATGTAACGGAGTCCTGAGTGATATTATCCTACTGGCAGAATGTATGGCAGAAATGAAACGGTTGATTGTATGCAACAAAGTCAGGTATCCAGTCTAGTAATGTGATATATCCGCAGTCAATACAAATCACACCTGATGTACACAACACGAAACATACACTGGGAGGGGAGGCAGATGAGAGAAATGGATGCAGCTGAGTATTCCTGAGTTAAAGGGCTGCTGGCAGACTGCTGCAGATGCTCACATCACTCCAACCGCATCCCATCCATCAGTTATAATCACTCCATTCATTAATTGATGATGTAAAGAGTTGAAGACACCAAAGAGTCGCCTCTCATAGCCACAATCCAGCCTCACAGAGCAGATATCAAGGCAGACCATCTCTCACCCAGCAGCCATGCTCCTTCACGCCTTCCCCTCATGAATATTCACCAGATATTCATCAGATATTCATGAGGCCGTGTCCTCATGCATATGCATCAAGCCCTGCCCTCATAAATAAGCCTTGCTAGTGGCTGGAGCTCCATTGGTTAGCATTGCAGTCCACCCAGCCAGCCAGCCAAGATGGCAGACTCCAGGGGCCCCAAAGGGGTGACTACAATAATACAATGGGGCCCTGGTGGGTTGTCTCTGCAGGCAAAACCTATCAATTACAACTGGAGCAACCTCAGAAAGCTAGTAGGAAACCAGCTTTTGTGGCATAGTCCAGGAGAAAACATTCAACAGAACAATATCACACTATCACTAGTATACAGTCAGAATCTATTTAAAGAAGCAGTCATTAAAATGGTTAATTGAATGAACTGAATGAAACCCCTGGATGAGCCGGGTTCATTTGCCTACACATTGGTGGGGGGGGGGGGGGGGGCTGGGCCATTGTTAGAATAGGGGGACAGGAAGTGGATCAATACATGTTAACTGGGATCCAGCAGTGCACATGCTTGCTAGAGATAGAGGCACAAGTCTTTTTGGGTAAGGCCAGTGTCCCAATTAGACTGGTCCTGCAGGCAATGCAATTCGGCATTAGCTGCAGCTGTTGTGTTAATTACAATATGCATATGCCACACACAGACTTCCAACAGTGTCCAGTAGCCACCAATGCTGCGAGTCTTACATCCAGGTTGGACTGTGTTTCAGTACAAGATGCAGAACTGGCAGTTGCAGCAGCAGAAAAGCATCTCTTGGTGAAAAAGCAAAGCAATTGCATCAACAGCAGCAGCAGCATCAGCAACAGCAGCAGCAACAGCAACAGCATGAGAATGGTTATCAGATACCCCAGCCATGTCTCCAATTATCATCACAGAGAATTAGAGGCAGGATGCCAATGAATAATCCCATTCTAAAATGTTCAGCCAGCCACTGCTAATATTGCTGTAATATTTCAACTGCAAGAGCTCTGCACGAATTCTCCCTGTGGGTTTCATAACATGGACACCATTGTAATACCTTCATGCTTTCTGCTACAGGGGGTGTACCCCAGCATAGCATACATGTATACATAACTGGTACATAATATATTATATAGTGTATGAGTATATTATATACTGTATGAAAAGACCAGTCACCATCTGGAATCATGCTCATCATTCAAACATGAAGATTATTTTTTTCCACACAACCACACAATCATAGTGAGGGAGATTTGAAAAACAGTCCTTCCCCCCACTTCCTGTCACGTGGGGTGTTCCCTAGATAGCACAAAGATCACTGAGGTCAAACTCAGGTCATTCGGGTCAATGCTTACGTGACAAGTACACAACAATAGCATTAGCCAGTGATTGAGGTCACCTTGACCTAGATTTGACCAATCAAGTTGCAGGATACAGCACTATCAGGATAGTTCTTGATACACTTGAATCTCAAAATTGAAAGCCAGTGATGGATTTTGGCTTCAATAGGAACGTATCGGTAAGTTATAATGGGATTTGGGAAACATGCATATTAGGCAGAACATAGTCTTATTACTGAGAAGAAATTAACATAGCTCAACATTCTAGTATGCTTTAAATCCAATTTCACCGACACTTTGCTCATATTATATTCCTGGATATCTCGAACTACTCAGTCTCTTTTTCTTCTGAACTATCTCATTTTGAGTAGATTTTAGTGAATCAACTTGCTGGGAATTCAGGTAATCAGATTGAAAGATTCTAGCAAATGAGGAGAATTCTTCCCATCCAAGAATTCCCAAGGTCAGCCACAAGGCCCCCTGCCTGTCTGGTGCCAGCGTTTAACCTTGGGGAGTACACAGCCCCAGACAATCCCTATTATGCATTGATTGTCACTGACACAATTAATAAAGCCCCCCATTGCAAAAATTCAACTAATAATGGTATAATATGCAGCAGAACAATTGGTGACAGAAATGCTATAATGCCCATTCCAGTTAAAGATAGAGCCTGTCCGTTTTGCTCTTGGCTGTTAGTTTCTTATTTATGTGAAATTGTTAGAGTTCTGGGTCTATTATGGAACGCATATTTCCCTGTGAATTCCATCCATAGACTCCTGTAGCCCCTGCAGCCCCCTCTTGCTCCCCAACCCTGCATCCGACCTTTTTACGCTCAACTATGCGCGTTCTAACGTTGGTTACCATGGATATGACGCCACGCGCAAACGTCTTACAGCTTCTTACAACGTCCTACAAGGTTCCAAGAATGCTATTCTCTTATTCACGGAGATTCCTGGATTCTTCCTGGAAACTTCTATTTTTCCCCCAAAGTACAAAAATCCTGGCATCAAGTGTTGTGTATTAACCCAGGCACACTCCAGGCAGATTTGGCCAAGTGGTATTCCTGTATTGCAATAGTGGTGTAATGGTATTTTTAATAGTTCTCCCCATTTGCTTATTGCATTTTAGGTCTATTATTATTATTCCTGGCTTCTATGCATGGTCAGTTAATGTTCTTGAGCAGTCATCCAATACTAGTCAGCTCATCATTTGGTGAATATTTCTGGCTACTCAAAGCAAGATCTAAAAGTACATATTTATGATACATAGATAAATTTCTTATATTTGCCAAGGTTTCTATTTTTCCAGTAGGCTGACTATAAGCTAGGAGTAGATACTGCAGACAGAAGCAGTTGGCTTTAGCCAGTTATAGCTACAGCCAGGAATAGGTCGCTACAGCTGTCTGGAGTCAACTATATTTGATGAAACTAACTGTACAACATAATCGCATCAGCATCACAGGTACCAAATGCAATCTTCCTATCTTCTTATCATCTCCATGCAAGTGCAACATTTTGCCTCCAGCATCCAAATGAACGCATCACTAGCATCTTTACTACCTGGTACTGAGGCTGAACCAAGCAGCTCAACATGTGGCAGACATGATTAACAACAGCATGCAAGACATGTGAATATAATCCATCATTCTTTCACACCTTAACTTGTATGTCTCCATCATGGACTGTTTACTGCCCTCTTCAGTATTCTGATCAATCCACTTTCATTCAACTCCTTCAAAAGGTCCTCCACTATGTAAACAACTTCGACAACAACTAATATTTACACATGGCTCCTTTCAACACTGCCTGTTTCCTTATTTTCTTGATCCCAAGTTCCATTCTTAATATCCTCATATTTACATGGAGAATATATATATAGATTTTTATTGACAGTAAAATATCAAATTGATACATGTGTCAGCATGACAAAATAATAAGTGGCAAAAATAAGAATATAATAGAAATACATGGATCAACAGTTAAAATAATTAAGTAAGTAGAGCTATATTATGACTAATACTAATCAACACTACATAGTCTGTCAAAGAAATCCTCAATATATATATATATATATGAGCTGGTTTTGCTTGAATCTAAACAGTCTAGTGGACGAAGCATTGGTTAGCTCCCACGGAGGTCCTGGGTTCAATTGAAAACAACAAGTCTTGTACATAGACTACTAGCAATACCATCTCGTCTTTACGTCTGCCTTCTATAGCTGGTCATGCATTCTACATTAGCATACATACTGTATTTACCCGATTAAAATCTGGGGACTCCGCAGCAATAATTATTTGTCTACCTGCATTTCCTCATTATCCCATTAAATTGATGACAATAATTCAAAATTATCATCGAATCTAATCTGATGGTTAATCATCAAATATGCCATAAAAGATAATATCATCAATAACTCATCATCGGCTGAATTTATAATGCCCTGTATTTACAACATAATAACAGACTTGAAATATATCTGATGCATCAATTTACATTAGTATCACAATAAATTACAAATACAGCTGCCATTTTATTCACCATCTTGCAATTGTGAACATTGTATTCAAATAATATCCATTTATTCAGATTCCTGTTCATAGACAAATGCTGAGCGGTAATTTCCCCAATTAAATGCTTGAAGTACAATTATTGAAGCAGGTGCATGGATTTGTACAACAACAAAAAAAAAACAAAAAAAAAAAACATCATAGACAGGAAATGTGGTGGAGTTTCTTAGGACTTGAAATTGCATATTATTTTGATCAGGTGTCAATAACCTCATAAAAATCCAGGATTCACCTCATTTGCATAACGTATCACGTGACACTCCTTAATAGGAACATTCAGCACTTCCTGTCTGGAGAAGGCAACAAATGTGACTATTTTGCCAGGAGGGGTTTACATTGAAACAAGTAATTCTAACTGAAAGACTTATCAATACAATCTTGCAAAGTCGGAAGAATAATTTTCCTTGAAAGCCCTTGGGTTCTACATGACTTTTCTGTTAATAGTGTCAAACTGTCAATGTCTAGAGAAACCACATACTGAAGTTTAAAAGTCAATTAAGTCATGAGCTTTGAATGATGTCACAGGTTCTTCCTTTTGCAGAAAACTTTTCTGATGTGAAGAAAGCCATCAATCAACAGAACTTGTAGAGCTATTAATATCACCAGATGACACCAGATGACACCAGTGCCATTGAGGGGTACAGTTGTGGGCTGACCAGGGCAAGATCAATGTCACAGTGGTGTCACAGTGGTGTCATTGTAGTGTCATTGTAGTGTCATTGTAATGTCATTGTAGTGTCATTGTAATGTCATTGTAATGTCATTGTAGTGTCATTACAGTATCATGCTAATGTCAAGTCTCTTTGAAAGTTCCCTCACTATCTCATGAGCAAAATGAGCAGACTCCCTGCCTTTCTTCTATCTTGTATACTCTCTTTAGGGTGATCTATAACCTTTGTTTGGTGTCAGCCACCCAGCCAGCCCCCTGTTCTTCATTTGAGTAAGAGTATAAATATATTTTATTTCACTTGCAGTGGTACTGTATCAGAGGGTATTGTCGACAGGATGGGTAATAACCGGTATATCGACACTCGCATTAGAATGTTAACAATTTTGTTAACAAACTAATTTAAGTGTCGATAATACCCGCCCTGTGGATAATACCATCCTTTACGGTAGGTACATAATATTATCTAGAATTCCAATTGAAGAATAGCCACAGCTTGCTAAGGTACCCCGAGGAAATATGTAGTACGTGTGTACATGCAATTTTGTACACCGTATAAGCATACTCACATGTTCTTTGTTTGATTGGCTTGCCCTTCATCAATTCATACAGGCACTAACATTATGTATATCATCTATGTGTGCATTTACGATTATATACATGACATCACATGTACTGCAGTATATTTTCTCAAAGGTACACTGTATCTCTTAACTTCAAAATATGCTCAATTCAATCAATGATAATAGACAAATTCCAAGATATTCTTCATGAAAGTGGGAGATTTACAGACCAAGACCCGCAACCAGTTGAGCATGGCAGACATATGCATTGGCTGTGAAATGCAAATACAAGTCTTATGCCAGACATATCAATCATAGATCTACTTGATAAACACAACACTCTGAAAAAATACATAATATTGCAGGTTATTTTTATTCATGTACTTGGATCTTAGAAATGCCATTGATGATCCGCTCCGTCAAAGCCAATCTACATGTATATTCTCCCATGAAATGTGCTTGTCCTATCAGATCTCTTTGTTCATACCATGTGACCGTCCAATTTTTTGTTATATTGGATAGAAAAAAAGTAGTTTTGGATTGAAAAAAAAATTATATTGAATTGGAAAAGTCATATTGGACAGAGAAAAGTTATATTGAATAGAAATATTACATTGGACAGAAGAAATAGTGGATTGAGGAGTTATAATTACAGTATATTGAACAGGAAAAGTTAATGAGGAACTGCTACCAAACAGAGGAGTCCATATTAGTGATGTTGCCTTAAAATGAAGTTGTACCAGACATCTTACTAACAAGAGGAGAACCCCACTGGACACACGTGACTACCGTAGCCCCTAGCAACAGAGGGAGAGCAGGACGGGGGTCACATCTCACCTGGTGACCTCTGCTTAGCCCCACCTGGCCAAGAGGGCGTCTCTAGAGGGCGTCACGGGCGTCATTTTACCCCATCACAATCACTGCTTGAGTATTATCACCCCTACACATCCTTTAACACACCTGAAAATTGCCCCTAACATAAATCAGCAATCACTAACCCCCAATACCCCACCCCCTACATCCCCAGGCACTTCAAATGCTAGATTGTATTGTGGCTTGGCAAGATATGCTATTGTCAATATCATCTGTGTTAGTTCAAATAATCATTGCTTGTTCGTGGTCTTTAATTAATATAACAACAACAGTAATTGAATCAAACATGTCTCAAGATGAATGACCATCCAAGCTGTGTATCACACTGTGGTTCTTTTCTCTCTTAATTGTTCTATAAATAATAATTTGAGTTTGTCATCTTTCTGGTAATTACATTATATATATTTTAAGCATCGAAACAATTTCAGAAACGATATTCATTTTGCTATTTATCTATTTATTTTGATAAACGATATTTATCTATCTGTTTATTTATTTATTGTCATTATCTATATTCACTTTCAGCGACATTACATGTCTTTAGGAAGTCTTCAGAAATTTACACATATGTTAAATTGCCAAGTAAAAGTTATATTTTTGTGCATAATAAATAGCTTCTGAGTCTGAGTCTATCTACTTAAGTTATCATATTTCCATACAGCTCTGCAAACAATGTACTTTCCCACAGGCATGGTAACCCACAGGCATGGCAACCCGCAGGCATGGTAACCCACAGAAGTTATTTTGTATTTTCCAATGTACAGATTTGCACAAGGCCTTTGACAAGTGAGCCTGAAGTCTTGTACACTGAGTCAAACCACTAGTGACTCCATGGTCAAATGATTTAGGGGTGTCTAGGTGGGTGGTATATGGCATTGAGAGAGGGACCCTAATGACCCTTTTGCCCTTTGTTTGCAGCAATATTAGGCACTTTCGCCAAAACTTACTTATACGATTCTCTTGAAGTTAATGACCAGATGAAAGTGAAGGGGCATTTTCCATATAAGGGTTGTTAAAGAGGGCATATTCCATATAAGGGCTGTTAAGGGGCATATATTCCATATATGGGCTGTAAAGTCAATTTGCCAGGGAATGGCCAAGTCACAAAGCAAAATGACCATCAAGTGATTTTCATCAAAGAGCTGCAGGGATTCCCTATTTATAAACCCTCTTTTTATGATAATGAGCCTAATTTGTCCTCTCAAGGGTAACTAAAGGTCAATTATAAATGACACTTTGAGGGTTTTTGACCTTTGCAAGGTGCCCACCCAATATGAAATGGAGTAAAAGTAAAACTTTCTCTGCAGGTTTACGATATAAATATATTTCCTTCTTGGAGATGAATACAAAATACATTCATGAGCTCATCTCTGAAATACCTTGGACTAAATAGGAGTTTAGTCCAATCTTGGATGGACAGGTCCAATATAAGGAAATACTATCCAAAATCCCAAGACACAAGACACCAATCGCTGTAGTACCTCAGATCCATGGAGTCGCCACATAACTCCATGCTCAGACATTGTCTCAGATATTAAGTCAGCATATATACTATGTGCTCTCAGTCTGCTTTTACCAAAAGAAACCATCTGAACACAGTCTATGCCAAAAGACAAGGAGTGAGATGTGGCTCATGAACAGTGCAGGGAAATGGATTTTTAACTCATGTTCCTTCCCTCATATCAGGTCCATATACATTCATCTTGGATGAACTAGAGAGACATCCAAGCATTCATGATACATATCATAAGAATAAAACACTGCTCTTCCAGACTTCGAGCCGCTGGGTAGTGGCAAGAAGCTCGTGGTAAGAAGGACCCAGGTTCAATCCCGGGCCTGGTCATTAGACATTAAATTGGTGGTTCCTTGTACTCAGTGTCTATGCTGAGGCAAGTAAAGATCCTACCCATGCGGTTAATGTGTAACATGGGTTGACTCCTCCTCTCTCACCTCATCAATAAACCCTCGATAGCTGCAAGAACTTGCCTTAGAGGGCTGCACTTTCAACATCCATCTATCTATTTATCTAGCTACCTAGCTATCTGTCTCCCTGTCTATCTATCTACCTATCTATCTATCCACAACTATCTGTGAAGAGAGTGAGGCAGTAGGACTTTAGAGATTTTCTCATGTATGTGGCATGTGCTATCACTTGACATATGTCATGCATACCCATGCATACCAACACGAGTTTTTTTTATGCTATCTCCTCTCTCCCCCCCCCCCCCCCACCCCAAAAAAAAACACTAGGTGACATCAGCTCCTAAAGAGTCCTCCTCGACCTCTTTTACTTTAGTATTTTTCCACTTGCAACCCTTTCTTAGACATTCCTGTCTCTTTTTTCAGAAGAGTAAACACAGAAAATAAACACAGAAACTAAACAGCGAATTAAGCTTATCCAGCACAGTCTCTGTTTGTGGAGGCAACTCATGACGCTATATATAACTACAATACATACTACAATAATTACTACAGAAGAACCTCTCCATACATGCATCTGGCATCAATTTATAACAATTGTCTTATACCCCACTTAGACTGTTTTGCCATTGCTCCGAGTGGGATATAACCAACGAAAATGTTAGTTAACTCCCTCCTGAGTGCAAACTGTACTTTAATAGCTTAATAACAGCAGTTACACAAATCAAAACTATAAAACAAATTAGCAAATATGTTTAATGGAGTATAAGTTAGTTATACCCCTCATAGTCCACTGCTGGGTGCCATAGTCAGGAGTTAAGTAACATTTTTATCGCTTCTATCCCTCCTCCTTTGGCGTCGGGATATAACCAACACGTTAGTTAAATCCCGGCAATTCGGGATATAACTACTTATCAATGGAATTATCAATACAGGGGGGACTTAAAAGATGAAGTCGAATGGTATGGCCATAGTGAAAAACCCTTATAAGGAATAAGACCTTTAAGATGAAGTTCTAGAATGTCTGCAAATAGAACTATATTTAGTCTTGAACACAATAAGAGCGTTGCAGTCAGTACCTTCAGTTGATGGCTTTAAATACATAGCATGCTAGCTCATGCTTGGGTAAGAAGGAAACCACAAATATTGCTGAAATGTCTACAGGCCTGCTAGGGGGTTATTTGGCATCTTTTTTCTCAAAGGACACCTTTCAGTGAATTGTTGGGGACATGAAAAAAATGTCATAAAAAATATCTATTCATAACTCCAAGAGTGTGGAAGGCAGTAAACCCTTCTCTTGAATACTGTGAAAATGTAATAAAATACTCGTGTGGTTGTGGAATAAATGAGATATAACCAACAGAAAATAGAGTCTTTTCATTGAGCAGCCCTGAATTCAGCAAGACATAAGTCCTTCCTCTCCTCTTATTACTCATTTTGCTTTTCAGACATAGAAGATAATCACTGACTTCTTCAATAAATATAACTTTCTCAGAAAAATAACAAAAATCAACTGAATGATAAGGTGTCAAATATACATTAAAATGCACTAAAAATACTACTGCTAGGATGCACATTACTTCAGCCTATCACAGCCAAGGGCGGGAACTTTTTCAGCCAATAGAATTGCAGTATTCTGTTATAGCCACCTGGTGGAAATATAGAGAACCTTCTGTGAAAATCCACTATTGCACAAAATGCAACACTGCACAAGTCTCTATTCTAATAAGAAATGAGATTGTGACTTTAAATCTGGGACCAACAATCAGCCTATCACATTCTCATGCACCTCAACAATAGTCAATAGTGGATTTTCACGGAAGGTTCTCTATATTTCCACCATACTGCAATTCAACTGGTTAAAAAAGGTTCCCGCCCTTGGCTGTGATTGGCTGAAGCAAAATGCATCCAAGCAGTAGTATTTTTAGTGCATTTTAATTTATATTTTACACCTTATCATTCAGTTGATTTTTGTTATTTTTCTGAGAAAGTTATATTTATTGAATATTTTAGTTATGATCTTCTATGTCTGAAAAGCAAAATGAGTAACAAGAGGAGAAGAAAGACTTATGCCATGCTGAATTCAGGGCTGCTCAGTGAAAAGACTCTATACACACATCATACAACCAAGGTCTATGTTCCAGTAATTACCAGCCCACGTCACACACTTTACTGTCTTACACTGTATTAATCAACAGATGACAAGACTCAAGACCCCTTCTGTACAACCTGGGGCTAAGAACAACAAGCCCTTGTTAGTTCCCTGCATCTCCCCCAGGGGTCAGTGTGTGTTACCCTAATGAGACCAACACAGAGGGCATTGTGCTTGCTCAATCAACCGTGACCAGGTCACAGCACCGGAAGTGGCTACTGGGGTCATTAGTGTAGATTCATAAGAGCAAACAATGAAACAAGGGCTTCATTTAGACCCAAGTTTAGGCCAACCAAAGAAATTAACACTGGGAGTATACCAAGGACCTTCAGGTCCCTGAGTATACTTATTCCTCAGCACATTGAACTGTACATCAAACTAGATATATATAATATTTTAATTAAATTAATGTATTTGTGACATTGTTTTTTGGGTTTTTTTTTTTGTCTAATTGTATCATTTCATGACCTTAATTGTTTGCTAAGGCAATAAAATTATATATAAATATAATATCACTCCACATTTCATGATTTGTGTAATAATGAACAAACATTGCTATAATGTTGAGTTGAACTCTCTAACATCTGCATATAACATCACATTGCAAAGTATGGATACACCTTTGAAAAAGTTAGCAATGGTGACAGGTTTTGTCCATAATAAATTAACTGTTGCTATTGTGGACTGTCTATTGAGTCAGCTTTCGATACACAGTATGTTTAATCTGATAAAACTGTTCAATTGTCGTGAGATTTTCTTGAAGATTCTGAACATCATGCTCCAAAACAACAACAATAGAATGTGCGGTTTGTGAAGTTCTTTAAAATGAAACTCACTGGCACCATCATTCTTGCATAACTGAGCATTCCTTAACCACAAATGCAGGCAGAATGCAGTGAGATGTATGCTCAATGTGAACCTAGAAACGTTTGACTGTACAGTGTATATTCAAACTTACACTCCATATTGAGCATGAAGGGACACATTTCGTGAAATATAAAATAGGCTTACCATGCATAGCAGTTGTAGTGGAAATACACGATGCCCAGGCCATAAACAAAGGATGTATCCTGAAATATAATATGCGGCATCAGTAAATCGGACAATTTCATAAATAATAATGAACCGTAAAGCCATGAAAGAGGACCCCTTTGTCTAGTGTTAAAAAAGGCCACATTATTTATAGTATTTATTTGTATGCGTTTTATTTTATATTAAAAATATTTAATTTTATTTTTTAAGGTCAGTGCATTTCAAATGTACAAAATCCCAAAGTATAAAAGCAGTCGAGCTTGACATTCATAATACTGTTAACTATCATATATATTGACTAATAGATGGATCAAGCGCTATGCCACCAGATGAAGTAACATTTTCATCCAGGCACCTATTCGGATGATTCGTATCCTTTCATGCATTTACCAAACAGTTATTTGGTGCCAATCAGATGGGACCCAACAATAAAAAGTTTCAAGACACACCCATTTGAGATCTGGCTCACACAATGCCTTTTATCTCCCAACTAGGTTTATTGCATGACGTATAATGTTAACAAAGAAAAATCTTATTAGCATTAAAAAAAATCAATACTTATTACGTGAAGTAACCTCTTCACAAAATTCAATCTCTAACTAATAAGCCATGAAAATATTGGCATACGTGGCATTCATATAGCTGTAACATTTTATTATATAGCCCTGATTTATTAGGTACTCATGGACAGGTATTATCAGACCAACTACGGTAATGATCAATGAAGACCAGTATGGTTTTTCGGGCAGTTTACGGTAACTGATCAGAGGCCACCAGTGAGCTAGACTGCCATGAGGCTGATGCCATGAGGCTGTGCACGTAGGCCAGACAACTTCACAAGGCCCAGACTGAACAATAAACTTCTCCTTTATGGGCCTTATTTCCATTTTATGGCCTCAGCCACTTGAAGAGACCCGTCCAGGACAGTGGGGCCTTTGAGGGAGCCGCTTTACACAATAATATTATATCCCCTCCCCTTAAAGTCATTGATATTTGGGTCACTGCAGTCCTAGATCCCAGAAGATCACATGAGTTATGTCACAATATTTGGTGAGGGTGATGGTTCATGGTTATGATTATCTCCTGAACAAACACCTCACAGTTAACAAAGATTACTTGTCCCAACAATGGTGTACATACTCTGCACTTGTAAAGGCTTTTCACCGTGACAAACATAATATAGCTTAATATCTGGTTTAATAGCTTTATATATCTGATGCAAATTTATGGGGAATAAAGGAATAGCAGACCAACGCTTAGGTTTTTATCAGCCCTTGTCCCATATTTTCATCTTGCAAGTCAGTTAATCAGAACACTTGATAGTTGCAACTGTGGGAAATTTAGCCAACTAGTCTATCACGCTGTACCAGGTTGATTAAATTGATCTCAAAGGAAAGGGGCCATGTCACAAGAGACAATGCACATTGCCACCCCCTCCTTTATCCTAGCACCATGGAGCAACAGTGGTGCCCTCTGGTGTAATATTAATGATGTACAAGTGGTGCACCCTAGCGTATATTTGGTACATAGCAGAAACAAGAAATTCAACCTTTTAAATACTGCATATATAAAAATTTGTATGTAAATGTAATTGAGAAATTCTGGAATAAGTATTAAAATTCGGAAATTTCACCTTTATCTCATTTTCACGGAATAAGTATTAAAATTCGGAAATTTCGCCTTTATCTCATTTTCACGGAGTCAAGGTGTCTCATTGTCTCTTGAAGTGAGACACCTTGACCTCTCAGACCGTAATCACTGAGGATTAGCAACTGCTGCCATCTATAATATGAGCCAGGCGATAGTCACTCCTAGGCGAATGGAATGCCTTGAACGTGCTGTCGTCTTGTGGTAAAAACAAGAGTATGGGCCAATCTGATAGCAGCTTACACTGATGATACGAAAGGCCTTTCCTGATTGTGCAATAACTTCTTTTGCATCCAATGAGGAAGGATATGAAATAACCTTATATTTCTCAGCCATCGGAGACAAAGTGTTCCTGTGCCAGCTCCACAGAGACCTTTGCCAGCAGCAAAATGCATTTATTTACAATGTTGGAAGCCATTTTCCTTACAAGCCTTGGACAAGTAAGCCATTTCATCAGGTTTCGTCAACTGCATTTCCCAAACATTTGCAGTGCCGCTCAATTAATAAATCAACAATTGTCTGGGCAAATATGTGTATTGCATCTCAAAGTATCACATCACCTGTGTAATTTATGAAAAAAAAAAACTTTCTGGGGAATTTTTTATATTTTCCGACCGACCGTCTCATGAAACAAGGTCCGAGAAACATAAGATCAAAAAACCGTGGCCAGACTGTCTTAAGGTGCAGAAATACAGGACGTAAAGCCCTAATCCACCCACCACCAGTGAACAAGGCTAATTTTTGGTTAAAATATAACCAAAGCCAAAAAAATTTCTTTTTCTCACAAAAAAAGACCACCATGCTTACTAGACCAGCTTTTATCTTTTATCTTTTTTATCTTTATCTCTTTTATCTTTGGCTTGGAACCACAGATAATATTTAACAGAAATTGAGAATGTAACTTTTCTGGCATGATAAAAAAAAAGACCATTAAATTGGATGGAGAAATCACTCACTTCCCAGTAGTCCTCCTTCTTGAGAGCAAAGAACTTCTGATAGGCCGAGAGAGCTGAAGCAGAACAAATGGTAAGGTTAAGTACAAGAACAAATTCACAAATGGATACATCATAATCTCAAAAAAATTACGGGACAAAAAGCTAGGTTAATTTAATACTGAAGATGAGTACATAAAAAAAAGTCACTGATCTCCATCAAAACAAAACTATAATTTTTTCTCTTTGTTTTATGAATACAAATTGGAATCCACTGTCCCAGCAATTTCAGATTTTCCATTTCAGACAATCATGGTACTTTTTAAAGACTGAATGCTTTTGTACAAATCCATGTCCTTACATTTGGGGTAGTTTTCCAGCAATAAATGAAGATGTCCAAGAATGCAGTAGAGCTGTGGATTGACAGGGTGTTTCTTGCCCTCCTCCCCAGAGGGAGCTGCTGCATCCTGCTTGATTTGCTGCCCCCTGGTGACAATCCATTTTTCCAGTCTCGTCACAGCCTGAGGACAAATGAGGAAATTATTACAGGGCTTAAATATTCAAATTGACACCAAGAGATAGAAATGCCATGGCTGATAATCTTTCATAATTATCAGACTATTCCACGTATGACTGGTTAATACTCAATGACAACTATGTGTAAAATTCCAACTCATTTACACACTAATGAGAAATTTATGATGGTTGCTGAACTGACATCTAAAATAATGCACGAATAAACTCACATTTATTTCCTATGGATATACACGTCTATGACAGGCATTCGTGATTTTAAGCCATGTCGTTCAATTTATGCAGAACATTTCCATTCATCAGATCTTTTCAAATATGATGCACAGGAAATCAGATCAAAATGAAAATCATAGGTATATTGTAAATGAAGCTGAATCCATATAATGAAATGAATTAAATATATAGCCTTGTGAGAAAAATGTGCCAAGGATTACAACTCATGCATCTTAACAAGCATGTTCTACTCTAGTTGCAAAATTAAAAAATAAAGAAAGTAAGAACCCAGATGGCTAATTTACCTTCACCAGAAGTGCCTTGGTTGAAGCTTCCTCCGGACTGTCCAACTTCAGAAAACCATAATGTCGACTGAAATTGAACCATTCACCAAATAACAAATATTCCAAACAAACTCCCCAGAATTGATGGTCAGTTTGGTCACAGATACATATGTAAGAACTCCATTTAGTGTATGACCAATCAAAACTACAAGTTCCCAGGGACATAAGGGGTTAAAGTCAGCCACTGAGTCATTATCCAGAGCTTCCAATGATGAACAGTATATCTTACCAATACAACTATATTATTAGAGGTGTCTAATTAGTAACACTCTCCATCGTCACTGACAACAGGATTCACATTTTTTTCTTCTAAAATACGTGATAAAACGAAACAGTACGCACACAGTCTGCTGTCTGGACACTCAGACAACACGCAACAACTGACAGCGGTTGTAGCAATGCGGTGCTAAATAGATTACAATGTCCGACATCACTGCAAAGTTGTGTACATGGCACTGACATAAGGTAAGGGGAGGGGTTCTTTCGAGGGAAGCTTACCTATCAAACTCGAGAACCAACTTCTTTTCCTCATGGGTGAGTGCTTCAGACTGCTGTTCCGTCGCCATGATGCGGTCAGCTGAACTGCCACTTGGCAAAAATATTCCTATGAACTTGGTGCTTGATTGCACTTAGTGCAAAACCAACAATTTGATGATTATACAACAGAACGCGATCAAGTTTAGCAAAGTTTACTTTTTTCCTCGACGGACCACGCCATGTTGAGATGGATGATCAACAATCGACCAATCAAAATCGTCCTTACAAAATATCAGGGGCAGAATTGGTAGGAAATTGGGGAATCAGACGAGAGACAAATTTTGTTTGGTAGTGATTTAGAGAAAGAGCTTGAGTTACATCGTAGGCGATTGGTTCAAATATACTATTTTTCATCAGAGTAAACTGTAAAATTCAGCTGCGGCAAATTATTGATGAAATGAAAATGACGTCACGCGAAAACGTTCGCTTGACTCCAAATTCCCTTCCTAACTTTAGCTGTGAGCTTCCGGTCTGATGTAAGTTTTCAGAAGTGAGGGAATTTCGCTAACTTGCCCTTCTTGAGCTGCTGTGTTTGAGGTCAGAAAGTAAGTTGTTGTGGGTTCAGTTAATTAGCTGGTTGAGTTGTTGATTGGGTAACAATTGAACGATTGCAATTGACGTTGATTGAAGAACTGTCATCGTTTGCTCAGCTAAGTTGAAAGAGTCTGCAGACTGAACAAACAGCGCATTGATGTCACTCACAGTACAGAAATTGAAGGACTTTTGTAAATTATTTCTAATCAGTTGGCTATGACCAAAACCATTCGCTTTGACACCTGTGCAGCTGTGTTTAATCCGGGATCCCGTTTAATCCAGCCTGTCCCAGACTGACTAACTCAAGCATTTTGAACAGGTTATGATGCAACAGTGACAGCTTAATTTTTTATTTTCGTTATGATGCATTGATGTATAATCATCAAGGTTGCATCATATTCTTAATAGACACGTGTGCTTCATGATTATACTTTAAATATGTAAGAATTCCAGGTAAACTGAATTCATATTTGTACATGTCGCTGTTGCATGTGGCAATTAAGTCAGGAAATTTGCATATAGCCATAATTCTGTCTTCTTTACAATATGTTTATAGGGAATTGTGGTATGTTTTTCTGCTGTTGTCAGTTGTTAACGTCAGTTTTCTTGACTACACTTATTGATGCATTATTAATTAATAATTTTCTCGTTCTCACTATTCAGACTGTTTTTGCTGTTCAGAGGAAAACTACCCAATGGTCAAAATGCCAGAGAGTGAGTTTGAATTTGATGATGTTTCAAATAACTATATAATTATTAATATATAATTCTTTAACTTCTTTCATAAGTTACACAACCTGTTTGTAGCACAAAAATAGTTTGTGTAATTTAATTGATTTCAGAACGGGATGATGATGACTTGGAGATTACTGACCTGATAGATCCAGGCTGGATAAAACGCGCTTTGGGTGATTTATCAAAAGCCTCAGTTGCCAAGCAGATCACCGTTGGAGGAGTTTCAGGATGGTATGCTTTTCTTCAGAATATAACATTCAATTTTTTATGGATTAACTTAACAAATAGACTTCTGTGGTTTTGGTGATGATTGTAAAATTTAATAGTGCTTCCTTTATTCTAATGATCTTCCAATTTGACATTCAACTTCGTGTTCTCGGGAATACACATACAGTTGGTGACATCACCTACGTGACAACATCGCTAACGTGATTGCTGCAAAAGCATTATTTGTACGAGTTATTTATGTATGAAATTAATGCAATGGCTAGAAAAGTTGCTCTTGTCATAACTGGTGCAACCTGCGATAGTTTGCAATAGCAATTGCTCATCTTTTGTGTGCATCACGTAAGTAATGTTGTCACATAAGTGATGTCGTCAATTGCACAGAGGTCTTAGCTTTTCTTGGTGATTCTGGAATTCTTGTATTGTGTGTGCTTCATTGTTATTATGTTTTGGTATATATCTACTTTATTTTTCTGAATAACATTACTCTCTGTGATGATTTTGAATCTTCAAAGACAGCATTTCCAATGATTTCTTCTTCTGGTGAGCTTAGACCTTGATAGGCCACAAGCTGGGAATTTTCTGAATGCTTTAATTTATGTTCTGCTTCAGGTGTGCTGGCTATATATTTAGTAAAGTTGGAAAGGCAGCTGCAGCAGCACTAGGGGGCTCTCTGCTTATTTTGCAGGTAAATCATCAATCCTTAGATTATCTTGCTTGGCTAAACTGAGGATTATATGTTCTGTGATGTGATTTACATCATATAAATAGCTTCATTGGCCTGTGAATGTAATGATACATGTCTTGTGTGAATTTTTAAAAAATTAATGTCCCAAATTCTTTCTCTGTTTTACACGCTAAGTCCCTAATGAATAGTGCAACAATCAAATTTACATCTTTCTGGTTGCCAACATTTATTACCTGTAGAAGTCTGGCTGTGCATATCCAATACATAATTATATACATGTGTATTTATTTTTCCAAAGGTTGCACACCACAAAGGCTATATTAAAATCAACTGGGGACAAGTTGAGAAGGATATGAACAAAGCCAAGAAAACAGTCAAGAAGGACACAGATAAACTTCTGCCTCATGTTGTGGAAGAGGTAAGTCTGGATGACAAATAATTCAAGGCCAAACTTGTACATTTTGTGTTTTAGAACCAATTAGTCTTTAAAATAAATTGATTCTAAAACACAAAATCCATGAATTTCATAAATATTATAGTGTATTGTGTTAGATATATTTTATTTTCTCTAAATTATAATCTGTTATTGGACTTGCGCTTTGCTGTTACCTCATTATTTAAGTTTGCGATTGAATTCATTATACGTCTAATTACTGACAGCAATTCAGGCAATACATTAGATAGAATGTTTTGATCAAGATCTGCTACTGACACTTGAAAGGTATATGATCATTTCAGAATGTTAGAAAAAAAAAATATAAGATAACCACAATATGTGTAAATACTAAATGGCATACAGATTACAAGGAATTTTCATGGAAATATTTGCATTTCTTTTTCCAGGTGAAGGAGTTCACTCGTGATAACATGTTCATTGCCGGAGGATTTGCTGGAGGCTTCTTAATCGGAATTGCCTCATAGTACTACGTTTTATTGCTCTCAGTTATTACTTAAACAACCAATGAGCCTGGTCATAGTCTTTATGTAACTTAAAAGGATTTATTTATTAAGCATGTTTGATCTGAATTGCCGCCATTACAGGGCTTTGACTTAATGTCATATGAATTATATTCCTGTTGATTTATTAGTATTTGTTTAGGGGTGAAATTGATGCCCAGTAGTTTGTCTAGTCTGCAGGTTCAATGCAACAGAAGTTAGCATTCCTTTGTTAAGTGTACAGTTTGAATAAGCATTGGTTAACCCCACAGATTGCCAGTGTAACATGGCATGTTTGTAAGAAAGCACATATCATGCATTAATGCATTAACTCTGCACAGTTTTGCTGTCTTTAGTTGAGTCTGGACCAGTCAGATGGTGCTGATGCAATTATGAAGTTACTTATAAATATATTTGTAAAGCTTTTATCATGATTGTCTTAAAATTTACTTGTATTTGCTGTCTTGTGCGAATTATGCCAGAAATTAATTAAAAAGAATGTTATGGGATGCTTTTTGTCTTCTTTTTATACTGCACTTTTATCTGTTTTCATAGAACATAGAACATGATACAAATTCTGAAAACAAACTATACTGATAGACTAGAAGTTGGTATGGCGTTTTTGAATTGTGAAAATGCCAGTTGTGGCATGTGACTCTCATCAATTGTAAATCAATATATAGGCCCATATATATGAACGGCAAGTTTAGTGGATGAACTTTCTTTATGAAACTGCAAGTTGTATGTAGCATGTAATTCTCATCAAATGTAGAACAAATATTGCATATATGATACATTCCACATCAGTTAAAATGGTTCCTTTAAAGCGTAACTCCGATTACAATATGTGATTCAGTCATTAATTTGCATAAAACGAAAGCGCAATGAAAATATTCCAATGTAAACTTGCACAGCACGATTCTTGCACAGCACGATTCTTCCACAGAACTTAAAATCATTAAAACAACATATAAAGAAACCCTGTTTTGCCATTAATTTGAATATACAATATCAATACGAGATACAATTAATAATGAAAGAATATGACTTCCTCACACCAGTGCTGGTGTAGGACTATGTGCCTTTCCCTTGTTGGCCACACAAAATTGAGCAATGGCAATAAGCCACTAGTATCAGGGACGGTTAGCTTCATCACTGAAGTCGGTCATGGCAGAGGATTTATATCATTCCTCTTCCTCATCAGCTTCTGTTATTTCAATAAAAGGGATGTTGGGTGGGCCTGATGTTGAGGTTCTTTCAGCGGATGACCTTGATTGAGATCCCTGTGACCTTGGAGTAGTAACGCTCTGTTCTTTTTTACCTTGAACCCCTGCAGATTTCTTCGGACTGTCAGGAGGAGGTTGTTTAGGTGTTTTCGGTGTTCCTTTTGAGGCTTTATGAGTCTGCTCTGGTGTCTGAAATATGAAAACATGTTGCTAAGACTTGCATGTGAGAGGATTAAAAATTTTTTACTATAGTCTCAATATCACTATTTTGAAACTTACTCAGCTTATATGACCAGCTGCTAGAGGCACAGTTAAGGTTAGATGAAAAGCTTGGGGAGTCCACAGTGGACTCGACACTATCTTACACATTTACCACATGGGTGGAACCTTTTACTTGCCCCATTGCTTTAACCATTAATTGTTCCAGTATTATTACATTGCTTTTTTTATCTCTATGATATTAATGGTTCAGCTGTACTTACATTTTGCAAGGCCCACTGCCTCTCATACTCGTGGTCCTCTAGTCGCCTCTGCTCTGCTTCCTACAAACACACAGACAAGCAGAGTTAATGCAAATGATTCATATTGCACTTACACAGCAGCAGAGATAGATGGACAGATAGTCCTTTGCTGTGTCATGGAAGTTCAGTCAAGCCTTCTCAAAATGGCCACATTTATTAAATGGTCACCTGCTGTAATTAAAAAAAGCTGCCACATTCCACTTTCTAGAACTGAATTTTCCATGTTTTACCCCTCTAAAACGGCCACTTGTCTTAATCAACCAAATTGATAATTGTCATGGTAGATCACTTCAACATAATTGGACTGTGCACATTTAAACCACAGAGGACCGCCGAGCGTTCCACGAGCTGTACAAGAGTGGATGGCGAGTATACACAAATTGACAGCCTCCCCTTCATCTCCCGTGTAGCCGTGAGTGAGCACGAGTTGCCGCGAGTGGCGACGGATGTCCATAGATCACTCACCAACCTGCTCGCCAAGTGATTCCCGTAAAAAGATAGTTGCCCTCTCCACGAGTGATCTGGAGGGACTACGAGCATGCTACGGATTACCATGAGTATATATCCTTAAATTGCTTGGCGAGTGAATTACGTATGAACAAGGATAAGCTCACTCGCCATGCCTACTCATGACAGTGTGAACATCCCTTTAATGTAAATTCTGAGCACAGTCCAAACAGTGCTTAGGGCATGCACTGAGAGTGGTGTAAAGGTACAAGTTAGAAACAATAGTCTGAAAATAGTATTATTATGAATGTTATTAGTAGTGACGCCTTTTGGCAATCTTACATTAGAAGACATTGTACTCATTGTTATATTTGTATTGGACAAGCAGTTGAGTTGCTTCGTACTGTTGTTTTGTGAATTCGTTTTTACAGTGCCTTACATTAATACTCAGTAGTTAGGTAGTTATTAGAAGATATGGACCCCCATATATTGTACCTAATGTATGTGTGTGTGTCTTCAATAAAGATTAATAATTAAATGTTTATTATGACTTATTTGCTCTTAAACGACTGAAAGAAAGCTGACAATTTACCAGTTTGGAAAGTTTTTGAACGAGAAGAGTCAGCTGTTCTTGCATGTAGAGAAGCTTTGTCTGAACTGGGTCTTCGATATTTTCCAAACACATGGCTCTGTTCGTGGGTAGGAAATCATACATCTGACTCTTGAGCTGAAAATGTTCATTTCAGTATATTAATCACCATATATAGATATTAATTGATTAATTCTAATGTGTCAAATCGAAGACCAGAATTACCTTGTTATAAACCAAGAATTCCAAAGCGGTAAGGTCGTTCATCCTCTTTCCGTCCAAGTAGATGAAGAAAAATATATAAGCCCATTGGTTGTGGTCGTGTGTAAGGTGCTTTTGGAACCCCTGCAATAGTGAAGCAAAATGATGTGAAACTGGTAGCATATAAATATACTAGTTGTTGCACAGTGATAGATCAGCAGGGAGGCCCTAGCTCTGCCTGTGACATGATAAGCACTGAAATTTTGCCGGTAAAACAATAAATTTTCTTGAATGGTGAAGAATTTTCACTCCCTCTTATCCAATGGAAATTTTACATGGACTGCGTAAAAGATCAATGACAGATTTTTAGGAAACCCTGTGAAGGGTTACATTGATCTGGTTCAGACAAATCAAAGGTTATGTTATATGAGAACATAATATTTATGCTTACCCCTGGATATCGTTCAAAGCTGTAACTGTCATAACCACAGATGAAGCATGTTGATGTCATCTCTTTGTCAGTTTTCCACTGAAATAAGAATAGTATTTTTCAAAAAAAGAATAGATACCTGGTGTTGTGTGTAGAATGCCAGCAGCACTAGGCCTACAATGTAAACACTTTAATACATAGGGAAATCCTGCCAAGACAGTTTTAACTTGGGCTTTCGTACAGTTTTGGGAGTACAGCTATAAATGGCACACCATAGAACCACGATACAAAAGCGCAACTTACAAACCAAATTTGGTGAAGATCTCACCAGTAGAAGCCGAGAAAAGTTTGATTATAGTACAAATTCACAAAATCCCCTCCCTGCCTACGCTGCTGCTGTGTTGACCCATATATTTTCAAGCCTCAGACCGTTCGTTCGCTTAAATATACCTGGTCTGTCATAGAACATAGTATGATAGTTATATACTTGATAACGGACCAGGTATAAAAATAATCAGTTAGCATTTATTGCTAAGGTAGAATTAAAAAGGTTTTTTTATCAGATTATTTTTTATCAATGTACTGAACATTGACAGAGATAGGGATTGCCCTCTATGGAAGTTAACTCCCACTATCAAGGGCAACCCCCACATTAATCTATTAACTGAAGGCATGATGCAAATTTGTCTCACAACATACCTTTGCATCTCGAAGTTCTGCGAAAGTGTCCACAATGAGACCAAAAATGATGTTCAATCCGATGGTCGTCACGAAGATGAAGAAGGTAATGTCAATTATCGCCTTTTGGAGGACGTCCGTAAATCGGCCTGTGTTAGCAGGTACTCCCTGTGTATAAAAAATTAAAATTAATTTTTTGCCATTTATTGTTAAAATTCCACGCAACTTCAGTATGGAGGGTCAGCAATGTTGTATTCGATGAAGCTAGGCCACCACAGTGATGGTACTGGCGTGAGCTCTTAAGCCCCCACTGAATACTCCATAGGAAGTTTAGAAAGTCTCTGGATTGGCCTGCCAGGGGTGGAATTGTAAATTTGGCAGATTGCATGTACTGAATACAGAGTAGAGAACCATGAACATAAAATAAATAGATAACAAAGTAAAAACGTAATTTCAATAAAGGTGATAATTAATATTTCAGTGCTGGAGATATATACAATACTAACCAGCAGACCCCCAAAAATCTACATAAGCTTTGAAAATCTAATTTGCAACTTGTATTCATTTACCACTTTTCCTAAAGCACAAATTCACCAATCAAATAGACTGATACCTAAAGAATTTGTGTGATTCAAGCTGTCCTTTTCCCATCAGTATCTTCCTTTCATTCAATTTAACTAGTACTGAAACGTCATAATGAATATTTCTCTTGGTCCTATGCATAGACTTCTGCACTCAACATCCACTAACTAATAACCGCCTAAGAAGTTATTTCTATCTAGCAACAAGCAAGCATATAAGGCCTTGAACAAAGTTAAACGCTTACTCCTATCATTGAGAGGTCAACAACCATTGGTTTGGTTTCGATCTATACATCTACAGGGATACAACCAATACAATGAAAATATTTGTTATATCCCTCGTGAGTGCAAGCAGTGCTTTTTTTGCATTATCAGAGAATTTAAATGCCCTCGAAGGTCCTGGGCCTCCACGCGGCGAGGGTGGGAACACTTGGGGTGAAGTCCTCTATCCCCAGTGGCTAAAACAGGACAGTGCGCATTGCACAAGCTGCTCCAGCTATCCAACGCAGACAATTTTTGATTTTTTACATGCTTCTGGTTTCTACTACCAACTATAGATAATCAATCTTACCCTAGAGAGCCTCTACATAGCCCACTCAGGTGCTGATGAGGCATTAAACAATAACACTAACTAATTAACGCAACAAGCAAGCATATATAAGGCCTTGAACAATGTTGAATGCTTACTCCTATCATTGAGAGGTCAACAACCATTGGTTTGGTATCGACCTATACATCTACAGGGATACAACCAATACAAATGAAAATATTTGTTATATCCCTCGTGAGTGCAAACAGTGTTTTTCTTGCATTATAAGAGAATTAAACTAATCAATTAAACCATCAAAAAAATTAGAATGTTTACTTTAGTTAGTTATATCCCTCATTTAGTCTTAGCCGTCTGGATGAAACCACCAAAAATGTAAGTTATCTCCTTCTCAGGATATAACCATTACTTGAACTTACCTCATAGAATCCAACAATGAGTCCAGTGTGCACCATAGAAACGAGGCATTCGTACATCGTGTTGCACCACAAGACGCTTTCTTCCGCAAACCAGTCTCGATAAAACGCAAAAGTGATTTCAGCGTAAATCAAGAGAAAGACCAGACCGAAGAGGAAGATGAGGAGGAGGGATATGCCTGGAAATTCAAGATTTAGATCATTATAAAATACTGCAACCTGGTGTAGCAAGATTAGTTGAAAGTTTATCCAAGTGCACATTTACCTCATGGTATTTTATTGTATATATATAGTTTTGTTCATTTTAAATCTAATATTGATATTGTGATCAGTATTTGTTTCATGCTTTGTGATTTTCTCTGTGATTTATCTTTTTTTAAATTGATTCAGATTCAGATCCGTTTGTTTGCAATTTTTTACATGAAATGGGACATTATGATAAAACAATTGTGACATAATGGCGGGAGACCCCACTAAGAACTTGAGTTTTTGCTACAGCGGGGTGAGCTAGGGAAATTATATTGCATCAAGGCACCAACAATTAATTTAGCATCTTTTGCAACTGACATCCAGCTGAAATATAGCTCATAAAGAGTGCCTTAGTTGGGATTCAAACCCAGCTTAAGTGCTTAAGGTCTTAAACTCACAGACACTAATCTGAAAGCACCACCAGTGGTGGATTTTCACAGAAGTTTCTTGATATTTCCACTAGGTGGCAACGACAGTACTGCAATTTCTATTGGCTGGAAAAGCCCGCCCTTCACTGTGATTGTATGAAGCAAAGTGCATCCTAGCAGCTATTTTTAGTGCATTTTAATGTAGATTTGACATCTTATCATTCAATTGATATCTGTTATTTCCCAGAGAAATTTGTATTCAACAGGTTAGTTATGATCTTCTATGTCTGAAAAGCAAAATGAGTTAAGAGGAGAATGAAGACTTATGTCTTGTTGAATTCAGGGCTGCTCAGTCAAAAGACTCTATTTACGGTGCCACATATTACATTTGCCCTCGAAGGTCCTGGGCCTCCACGCGGCGAGGGTGGAAACACTTGGGGTGGAGTCCTCTATCCCCAGTGGCTAAAACAGGACAGTGCGCATTGCACAAGCTGCTCCAGCTATCCAACGCAGACAATTATTGATTTTTTACATGCTTCTAGTTTCTACTACCAACTATAGATAATCAATCTTACCCTAGAGAGCCTCTACATAGCCCACTCAGGTGCTGATGAGGCGTTAAACAATAACACTAACTAACTAACTAACTAACTAAGCCACATATTACAGTGATTTGTAGAGTGAAGATTTCTAGTATGTTAGTTGTGTAGTAACCTACATGGCATCGTTAAGTATGTAATATAACTTGTGAACCAAATCTTTGTTACAGACCATTTTTGGTGACAGCCTTAAGAGTGCTTCGGATCATTTGGTTGTAATCGGCAATGTGTAGCAAGTGGAATGAGAAAGTGTATCCATAGATGATTGTACCCAGGATGGACATTATAAATAGAAGCTGAAATGAGAGAGATAAATCACAACATTGCAAAAAATTTGAAGGGATAGTATTTAACATGCATTCTCAACTGTGAGTTTTATTGATGTGGCAGTATTTGCTTGTATTATTGTTTAACTAGATTTTCAGTCTGGGATCATTTTTCAGATATATATTTATTATAAAATTGTTTCAATGGTATTATTTTCCATGGATACTTACAATATACCATATAGTTGTGAAGCTGATCAGCCTGATTTCAATGTGGTTCCGATGTTCCTTAGCCACAAATACAGCATTGCATTTCTTTTTCTTGAAATACCTGAAAATGTTGGGCAATAAAATTTTTAATTTGTTTGCTGAATTGGTAATATTAAGCCTGAAAACCAAAATTAAAACTGTTGGTTGTGGAAAAAGTGAGGACAAACCTTTTACTTATTCTGTCTGGCAACACTGGTCTCCTTGTCACGAAGTAACTGATTAGAACTCCAGTTGTTATGATGTTGTGTAGTATTCCAAGTGCAACAAAGACATAATAGATAGAAACATGCGCATAGGTTGGTTTGTAACTGAAATCAAAGAAAGGAGGAACTACAAATAAATCTCAGATGCAAAGACAAAATTCTGCTCATCTAGCCTCAGTCTAGCAACAAATTTGGTGCTCGTGCATTTGTAATGAACTACCGGATGATATCAAAATAATCACCACCAATATATATATATCATCTTTATTCATACTCTTGGTGTACTAATACATTACATGGTTTACACTATAGTAATAAAAGTGCAAAAATTAATTGAGACACATGTCCTCAATAATTGATTTAACTTCATTGGAAGTAAAGTCTAACTCAGCAAGTCCATCTCTCACCATTGACATTTCACGCACAGTGTGTGCTGCATGTAAATTAACAAGTGTTTTGCAGTCACATGTACATAATGTCCGAACACACTTTGTAACATCTTTGCATTTTGGAGTAATGATGGCTTTAAGAGGAACTCATTTATTTAGAGCTTGGCAATGAACACAATAGGTGTTTTTTTTTTATCCGAGCACCGGTGAGCAGAAATCACTTGTGAAATAGGCGGATAGATATAACAATTTTAAATGTTAAGGAAGTATACATCCTTTAACAGTTTTCCGTGACATTTCTCGCTACTTACGAGTCATTCTCAGGTTCACGCCAAGTGATAAGTTGGAGCATTGTCATCACAAACGACAGAAACATCATCATTATGTTGAAGGCATATCTGAAAATAACGAAAAAAGACATCATTCTATCAGAGTGTACAAGATGTTGTAGGCCTATAGTGTATGAAGAAGGGATTAGCGGGCGGGGGCCTAGCTCAGAGGTAGCGCTCTGGGCTTCCAACCGCCGGGTCCTGGGTTTGATTCCCAGTCGAGCCTAAGTTGGATGGCTGTTTCATCCTTCGTCTCATTGCCATGGTCTCTGCCTGTCCTAATTAGCCCAACTGGTGCAGAAATACAGGACGTAAAGCCCTAATCACCCACCCACTCCATGAAGAAGGTACATTCAACAATTGATAGAGGCATCTAAGAAAGATGTAAAGACTCCTAATAAATTGGGCTTACTCAGACTTCGAGAAGAACCAGATTATCTTGTATTTCTTGAGTCGGTGTTCTGTTTTTACGAACTGTGTGATGTCGTATGCCCATTCCATGAAGTCGTTCATTTTTGTCGAAGGATCTCGATCGATGTTGTAGTTAAAGTTGACTTTGATTTTCTCCGGTATTACGTTCTGAAAAGGAATGTTCTGTTGTGTATAACATGCTCTTTCATATTACATTGTAGTGTGGAATATATTGGAATATATTGTAATGTGGAATAATATATTGTAATGTTGAATAATATATTGTTATACGCCATTATATATTGTAATGTGGAATACTATTTTATAGTGTGGAATAATATGTTGTAATGTGCATGAAAAAATATATTGTAATGTGGAATATTGTAATGTGGAATATTATATTGTACTGTGGGATATTAAATTGTAATGTTGAATAATATATTGTAATGTGCAATAATATATTTTAATTTGGAATTTTATTTTGTAATGTGGAATATTATATTGTAATGTGGAATAATATATTGGAATGTGGAATAATATATTGTTATATCAAATAATATATTGTAATGTTGAATAGTATATTGGAATGTCAAATAATATATTGGAATGTCGAATAATATATTGTAATGTGGAATAAGATCTCAGCTATTAAGCCCATCGAACAGATAAGATGACTTATTCTGGCCCCAATTTTACTCTTGTTGAAATATTTAAACAGATACTTAAGATTTATTGTATCGATAATGAATGAACGTACCGGGTCCTCAATGGGGAAGTAGACTTTGTGGACAGTGCTGTCAGTTGATCGAAGTATTTCCACGGATCCCGTGTGAGACTCGTATCTGTTGAACGCTTCTTGAGCCATTTGTCTGTCTTCTGCAGCTGTCAGCATTCGCTCTGCAAATTGGGAATATATGCCAAAATATAGCGAAGAATATGATAAATCATTTGTAACTACATTGGGCTCATTCTGCATGCTATAGATAGATAGATAGATAAATTTTATTTGACCATACGGAGTCAGTTTTGACCCATTTGTCATAAACATAGAATGCACAATACTAACTTCAAGAACTACTGATCCAAATATTATATATCTCATTTTCTATACTATTCTATACTATAGCATCACAGTGAACACATCTCATAATACTGAATATCATAATACTGAAAAATTAAAATTAAATAATAATATATGAAATAAATCACAATCTCATAGTAGCTGTTATATTGCCTAGCACCAGGTTTACTGCACCATCCAAAATTTTTAACATTTTGCTGAATTACATGAGGGTTATAGGCCTCATTGTCCAAGATTTCAAAATGTCAGTTTGTCAAATCACATTGGTTAGCACTGAATGATAAATGTCTGCATTGACGTAGTTTCCATATAATAGGTAACTTAAGATAAAATGTCTAGCACATAGTACATAGAATAAACAAAAGAACATAAAACATAGAATAAACAAAAGAATAGTGACAGTTGCAAAAACATTTACATTAATGTTTTCTAATAATAAGAATAGTCCATTGTCAGGCAGCATTGCGCTGGCCCTGCCTTTAATTGTCCAGGTATGCAACAGGTAGGTTTGAGTTGACCCTGTGAGCTTACCATAACACATAATACTCTGACACAATGCCCAAATTTTGTCTAATGTACTAACTTGAATGTTTTGTGGTTGATTCAAATTATTGAGTTGTGTTTCGTACCTTTGAAAGTTAAACGGGACCTGAGTGCCTTTTTGTCCATATTTTTATTCATAGAATTGTCTTTGAGATCTCTCATCCGCAGCAACACATGGCAGATGCGGTAACCCACTTGGTCAATAATTTTACGAAGCTCGTCATCGGATTCCTAAAACAAAATGCAAAAGGATAAAAAAGTAAGATTTGTTGAAATACATTACTGCAAGTTCTGCAGATGATATGGTGTCAGTTTTTCTAAATGAGAATGTTGGTCAATTTATATTACCATTTACCAGTTATCCTAGGCGGATGGAATTATAAGTTGAAATTGCTTGGAATCGATATATATACAAGTTTACCCTACAAACGACGTCTTTCAGTGCTACATTGTGAAGACACAGAGCATGACCATATTCTCATGTGATGATCCCAACTGGTACCCAAGACTTTCAGAGATCACAGAAGCTAACTGGCAACCCAGATGACAAGTATATGCTTTTTTAGACCTTTCATAGATGCATACCTTTGAACTTTGATATATCCTGACTAAAACTTTCATGAGAGCCACTTCATCAAGGACATTCAAGGTCAACTACAACAGAAAGAGTAAACTGAATTCACCTCATAAATCTCGATGACCAATGACCATACATTGAATAGAATAAGAACGATCAATTTCATTCCATACCGTGGTGACGTCCACTCTGTTCCCCTCTACATAGCTTTCTTCTGTCAGCGTTTGGACCATAATGCAGATGTTCAGCATTAGCTCCATGACCTAATCATGGGTAAGAATGTGATACATGCAGAACAGATTGTAAAAACCTTGATAATAGTTTGTGAATATAAATTTAGAAAGCAAATTTATGACATAATAATCTGATGCAGTCACTGACCTCAGACTGTTCACAGTTTTCGAAGTTTGCTGTCCTCGTGATTGAGTTCACAAAATCACAAACCTTCTCCTCAAAGGCCACAACCTGATTTTCATGGTTGTTCTGTAATCATTAAGTCATAGCATTCAGGCCTACAGCTTTATTTATAGGCATACTTACGTAACATTAATTAAAGTGAATATAATATATTTCGTCACTGCAATACCAAAACCTCATGTCGCATTCTTGTCAAGTTTGATTATAACAGATAACTTCCAATAATCCAAGGTGTAAACAAAAGTGTTATGCGCTTTAATTGTTAAATATAATTAAGAAATTAGACATTGAGGAGAAATGGAAAGTTAAAGCAGTTTCATAGTGCCGTGTTCAAAATTACCAGCAGCGTGATACATTTGAGATTTGGGTATGACGATATCTGGAGCAAGATCTTTGTAAGATATCTACTGACTTACTGTTATCATTTCATTAATTGCATTGAAAAGGAGTTTCACAGTCTTTATTGTCGTATGGTTGATATCGCTGTGTAGGCTTTCCAGGTACGCGGTGGTCTCCGCTACAAGATTTACCGTCTTGAAGTTGTCGAGTTGTCTTCGGAGATATTCCTGGTTGTCGTGGTGTTGACCGTCACACATCCCTGACAACAGTTGCAACACAAGATGAAGATATCCTTCATCTGAGAAAACTTCCTCTGTCATCGATTTCTCCATTTCTGCATACAACTCTTTCCGGATTAGTTTCAATTCTTTGTTTATCTCAGCTTGGTCATCATGTTCTCCTGTCTGAATTGTAAATGATGAATTAGAAGTTGCAGACTCATAAATCTTCGTAGTGGTTTTGACAATGATAATGTTTTCTATTAGGTAAGTTAGTTTTATTAGGTTTGTTGCCCGGTAGGACCAAGTAAATAAATTTATATAAATGCAGCAGATTCACAATTTTTATTTTTGACAATCTGATAATGATTTCTTTTAAGTAAGCTAGTAGGATTGCAGGAACTAATAGATAGATAAATGTATGCAGTATAACCATTGATTACCAATCTCGCACAAAATAGACCTATATACAAATATCACGCATGCAATTATTTTGATAGTGTTATACGTGAGTTTCAACTACCGGATGTTACTAACCTCATTGGGCATTTCATGATCAGAGAACGAGCGAATATTACTTTCTGATTTGAAGGACATCATGGACTTCATGTTGGAGTTCTTTGGCTATGCAGAAATATGTCAGAAACAATGGTTACTCGTAACTTTTCCAAGCAATCGTATATTAAACATGCATTAGTAATGGGGAGAAAAAGTAACAGAGCCTACAGAGGGCACTACCACCATAGTAGATTAAAATACAAGATAACGTCACTACACATTGTTACATGCATGATGTCACAGAATAGATTATATATCATATCAAATAATACTTATCTGCTACAGTGGCAGTGACCTCTTGTACTATTTCTCCCCATCGCACCATTAGTGGTCCGTTACAACATAATGATTTCAGCTGTCATTCTTACCTCTATACCAAGTAGAATTTGGGCATTGGCCACCATCACCTCTAAGGTTTCTTCTGTTGCCTAAACGAAGATATGAAGAAATTCAGTTTAATAGGTTTTGAAGCAGTTAAAATTTCCACATTTATCATTGTAGTTTACCTGTTAAAACTGTGTGTCATCACCTCACAGCCCAGCGACCTAATTATGTACATGTTTTGCTTGTTTACTCATCTGAAGTAAATTAATCAATTTCTCTAATAGTCTGTAGGCTGGCTTATGGTATCAAAGTCTAACGATGAAATTACAGAAAAATTAGATGTTTATGCAATTCTTGTTCTGACAAGCAGGCAATTCAGAAAAATTGCCTAAACTAAAAAACAAAGAATCCATTTCTCTTGTATTTTTAAGAGCAGATTTCCTAAGTCTAAACTCAGCCTATCGCCTACATATTTTAACCATTAATTTTGCTTAACAAGGTAAACAAACAAAAAATGTCCATAATTAGGTCGCTGGGCTGTGAGGTGACGACACACAGTGTTATTGGAAGTATGTACTGAAAGCAAACCTGATTTTCATCATCAGATGTTGACTGGGCTTTCCATAAGTTCTTTAACTCATCAATGGTTTCATCAATGATCATGTTATTTTGTTCCAGGATGTCTTTTCTGAAGAAGAAAAATGTCCCAACATTAACAAATCAAATTACACATCTTGTTTGAAACTTCCATGTCCACTTTTTGCTCAAGAAGATTAATTAGTAACATCACCTCTGGCAGCTGGTCATGTAAGCTTCAGACCCAGTAGCAATGAGACATCGACAATAGGTAACCATTTACATTCTTGTAGAGCCTCTACATAGCCCACTCAGGTGCTGATGAGGCGTTAAACAATAACACACACACACACACACACATTCTTGTAGATCGATAGATAGATATGGAAAGTGCAGCCCTCTAAGGCAACTTCTTGCCCCATCGAGGGTTGATTGATGAGGTGAGACAGAGGAGTCCACCCATGTTACACAATTACCCCATGGGTGGGATCTTTTACTTGCCTCAGCATAGACACTGAGTGCAAGGGACTGCCAATTTAACGTTTCATCCGAACGACATCCAGGCTTTTGCTCATGAAGGGTTCCCGGGCCTGGAATTGAACCCTGGTCCTTCAGAGGAGCAGGTGAGCATCCAGTGCAGAAATACAGGACGTAAAGCCCAAATCACACACATACACACACACATGCGTATGTGTAATGTTATAGTTGTCATGATTAAACGCTTGTATGACATACTTTTCCTTCGTCGCCATGGCTGCTTTGTTGAGTCGGTCTTGGATGGTAATGAAGAACCTCTCTTCCCGGGTGCTTCCGAAATATTTGTGCAGCTCATGCTGTCAAAGTCAAATGTGAAAAGTTAAATAATTAGAATAATTGATTATATTTACAGAATACGAAATGTAACCCAGAAAACAAGGGAATATTACAGGAAGATTATGGGAATAGTAAACAGTGATAGCACTCCAAACTGTTAGGATTACCTTCATTATATTATCAGTTTAATAACAATGTAATGCCAGCATATTACATTCAGAAACAAAAATTGATTATAATATTACAAGGTTACAGGAAAACATTCAAAACAAGATACATATGACCAGATTTTGTTACCGGAATATTTTGGAAAAATGCATTTACAAAAAAATCTGATGGTTTCCTAATAAAATTTGTTCTCACATTATCACCCCCAATGTTATACTGCTTTTTCCTCATACAATGGTGCCAAGTGGAAATTGTCTTATTATTAGCACCCACCTGAATAAATCTGTTGCCATCATGGAGCAGGGTCACCATCGCTGCTAATGACTGTTTGCTCAAATTGTCAGAAGGAGAATCAATATGGCTGATGACGTGGGCGACTCCTCCTGAGCCAAAGATGACCTTCTCGGCTGCATCTATCTCTTCCTGGAACCTCATCTTGTCACTGAATGAGATGAGAAGAGATGAGGTAAAAGATAAGGTGAGATAAGGTAAGACAAAAGCTGAGATGAGATGAAATAAGATAAGGTGAGATGAGATGATTCAGCCATTTGGTCGAGTTACCTTATTGTTTGACGTATAATTTTTCAAACATTTTCAAGGAACTATATGTTACCAAAATGCAAGACAGCTCTTTGTGCCTTATCTTCTAAAATAATTGTGAAAGCATAAAATGTATTATCCTACATATTTGTTGCAATTGTATAAGCATAAACTCGTTTTACACTTAACGTAATTTTTAGCAGTTTTCACTCAAAAATGATATGACATGACCATCCCCTACCTCCCCAAGAGGGGCGGGGGCCTAGCTCAGTGGTAGCGCGCTGGGCTTCCAACCACTGGGTCCCGGGTTCAATTCCCGGTCGAGCCTATGTTGGATGGCTGTTTCATCCTTCGTCTCATTGCCATGGTCCCTGCCTGTCCTAATTAGCTCATCAGGTGCAGAAATACAGGACGTAAAGCCCTAATCCACCCACCCACCCACCTCCCCAAGAGCTTTCACTATGAGGCTAGCTGCATGACGTCACAAAATTTGAACTGTTTTTTGTACAATATATCAGACCCAGTGGACCTCACCTGTCACTTTTGGCATCGCTCTGAATTAAGATCAAGTTATGGATCATGGCGCGGAGCAGCATCAGACTCTTGATGTTCAGTTCGTCCTCGATGTGTTGCTTCTTCTCGGAGGTATTTTTGGACCTTGTGGCTGTTATCCTGTGGTGGAAATTGAATCTTAACAAATTTCGGATCTTCTTTATATGAAACTGCAGTGTAGCTGATTGCCTATGGATTAGGAACAGCAGCCAAACAAAGTGAACTTATAGGTCAATAGGTCATTGTGTAAGGTAAGGTTATTCACTGTTTTAGCAGATTTTTTTGGATGACTTAGTAATCTTGACCATAGCCAGACCGAATTTTGTACAAAGGTCCAATGAATTAGTCTCATTTGTAGTATATTTGTGTAGCTTAAGGCAAATTTTATAGCAAGGCCTTGACCTTGGTGATCCCATAACTGGCTACAGCCTTGACTCTGATGATTATATTAGTATTTCCCTACCTGAGTTGTTCAATAAGTTTAGATGCCTTTTTGTACTTTGAAGTGAAATCCATAGCCTCCGAGTCCAAGAAACAAGCAATGTGTGCCTGAAACTCATGGCCCAAGGGAAGTCTCTCTTCAGGAGTGCCTGGACAATATTCTGAAAAACAATGTCACTTCGTGGTCAGTTTCTATTTATTCAAAATATGATGTAGTACAATACCTGCTATTTAACAAAAATGTATAGGGCCAGAATTTATCTTCAAGAGGGTAAATTATGAGATAAGTAAGTTTGATTCAATGGTGCTGGGAATGAAATGCAGTTCATGAAAAAGGGGGAGTTGGGCAAATCGTTCTGTAACCACTGCCTCACTTCACCCATGTGTGTATTGAGTACTTGGCAAAATAAGCAACCAGTAATGGTGCTGGTGTGAGCTCATAAGCCTTAGTGGTTGACACTGTTGAAGCCTGAATACTCCCAAGGGAGTTTCCAAAGACTTAGTTGCCAAAGATTTAGCGATTGTGTTTTTAAAAGTTTTTGATTACCTTATTTGTCATTATAATTGTAATTTGTCATTTTACTTTTTTTCTACGCTGGATTTTGTACTTTTTGTTATGTTCATCTGTTTCATTTTTCCAAATACTAATGTTTTATCATTTTTACTTGCCATGTAAATTATATGTAACTAACCTATGGCATATACACTTAACCATGTCAGTGGAAGGCATTAATAAATTGAAATTGAAAAAGACTCTGGATTGGTTTGCCAAGTTTGTAAATGTAAAGGAAATTTTCAGGTTCAGATCATTTATTCCAGTTGTACAAAATTTCTTTCAAGTGAGGAGGGACTCTCTAAGAAAGACAAGCCATCGCTTCTTGAGAGTCACCCCCTCAAATACAAAAACAACAATAACCAATTTATCATAAATCACTTAATTCTGGTGAAAGGGAAGCGATACTGGGACAAATGTATATGTATTGCAATTAAGTATAAATCACTATGCTATAAATGGTATGATCATATGATATATGTTCATAACATTGAGGCTGACTCCAAGTCCAGTATATTGCATTACAAGAACGTCCAAGAACAATGTAGCAAGCAGGGTTCAAATCCTCTCCCATAGAAGTAATCATTTCACATTCTCAACATTGAAAGGTAAGGACCTTATCAATTTTGTGGGAGTAAGAAATAAAAGATACAGAGGAGTCATGTGCTTTAATTCTTTAAGTGAATTCGTTGATTATAATTGTACTTTTACAACATTGAAAAAAAGAATAAAGACATATTTTTTTAATTAATAGAAACTGAAATTATTTAGATTAAAAACACTTATTTCAGGAGCCAATGCATTTTTGTACACTATATTATCTTGTAAATGTATACTTTTATGTTTTTTTTTCTTTTTTGGCCAAATACACCCCAGGTGTCCGGCCATATTGTAAGCATAATTATTTCTCTTTTCTTTATCTTTTAATTTTAATGGTTGTACTGACGGTTCCAATAAGTACGTGAACTTGAAAAAAGATATTGACTTACCTGGGTCACTGTCCAGCATTGCAGCGTTTAGTTTCAATTGAACAGAAAGTTTGTTTTCTCCACCGTACACATCTCTGGAGTTCCTGGCAAATGTGTCAAACTGCTCGTTCAGTTCCAATTCCTGAGCGTAGTACTCATCGTAGTCCTGTTAAATAATTAATTGGTTGATGTACTGGATGATGGTTTATGTTAACCGATCACGTCAAATACATATGAGAAGTTGGCACATGCTAAAATAATAGGTATGCAGCCCCAACTTGACATTCTTAAGAAATCGGTTCACCTTTTGTTCTTGAGTCCGGAAATCTACTTGTCTCCCACCATATTTGGCTGTGATGGATGCGAGAGTCTGAATGAAGAACATAAACATAATAAAAGTGACTATACTATTCTGTTCTATTATATTATTTTCTATTATATTCAAAGGCACATAGTGTGACCATGTTTTTGTCATGTGCTCTTTGCCATCTTGCATCATCACAATAAAAACCCATAATGCCTGCCGCATCTACGACTTTACCTTGTCCCTTCCTATGCTGGCTGCCATGGCAACTGTTCGAACTGCTCCAAAGAGAACCTTCATTGTCCTTCGGTTTTCTATGAGAGGGGCTGAGCATCTTGCAAATTTCTGTGAATATAAGATATCATATTATTATTGAAGGGCAAGGTTTTGGCCTCATGGAGAGTGTCTCCTCATTTTAGCAGACTATTTCGTTGGTATCATGGAAGACTCAGTCAAACCAGTTTGTCTAATTATTGCATTATTGTGGATTTTGATTTTCAAAGACCCTTACCAACTTCGACAAAGTATTTTACTGCTTGAATTTGAAGTTTTGTGAACTAAAACACCCCATGAAATCTTCTGCTATGATCCATTAGTTTTTCTGTGGTTTAACCACTCAACCTAGTCTTCCACAAAAACATCTCAACAGAACACTCATTCCAAACTGCTTTGTCCTAGGCTGCGCTCAAACTGATCCAGGAGGTACAAAAGCATACTCAGTGAAAGCAGAACAGTTAACAGAAGCCTTCTTCAAGTAAGGTTAAGTTGGTTTAGCTTGCCAAGTGAACTCAATCTTTCTTATTTCTGTCTCGAGTGTAAAAAAAACTGATCAAACATTCTTCTTCCACATCATATGAGGACTTTCGTGATATAAATTTTGCCTATACTCTGTAGCTGAATATGAAATCATCGTGGTTTTGACTTTCACATCTTTGAATGGATCTCCTAGAAACTGTTAATGTCGCTGTGTCTGAGTCTTCCGTGATACCGATGATTTCACCAAATCAATCCTCCTTTAGCAGACTATTTCCCCATATCAAAATAATGTACAAAAGTAATACACATATATCACTGCGATTAGAAGGCATATTATGTTCATAAATCATCCATAGGGTTGTGATTGAAATCGATTAATCTGCCTGCTCATTTCAATGACGCAAAACAGTCATTAGGCCACGGTTTTTTTATCTTAAATATTTAGAATAACTGATTATATTTACAGATAACCAAATGTAACCAAGAAAACTAGGGAATATTACAGGAAGGTTAGGCCACGGTTTTTTGATCTTATGTTTCTCGTAACTTTCTCAGACCGTTTTTCATGAGACGGCGGTCGGAAAAAAAAAAAAAAAACCCCAGAAAGTGTTTTTTTTCCATAAATTAACACATGTGATGTGATACTTTGAGAGGCAATACACATATTTGCCCAGACAATTGTTGATTTATTAATTGAGCGGCCCTGTAAAAGTTTGGCTGGCTGTGTCGAGAAACGAAAGATCAAAAAACCGTTGCCTAATAGTGTGTCACTGGGGCGGGGGCCTAGCTCAGAGGTAGCGCTCTGGGCTTCCAACCGCTGGGTCCCGGGTTCGATTCCCGGTTTGAGCTTAAGTTGGATGGCTGTTTCCTTCTTCGTCTCATTGCCATGGTCTCTGCCTGTCCTAATTAGCCCAACTGGTGCAGAAATACAGGACGTAAAGCCCTAATCACACACACACAATAGTGTGTCACTAACAATTATGTTCCACTGAGATGTCACAATGATTATAACGCCCCCTTGTGGAATATGTTGGTGTACCACAAGTCTTGTGTAAATGGAATGTTGTTAGTTGATAAGATCAATTGATATGTATGACTTACTATCAGTTCTGTTGCCATTTTCATGAGTAATTTCTTTTTGCCATCATCTTTTGCCCAGATGTTTTCATTCTTCTTTGCAAAGAAGAGCTTCACGGAGAAAATAAAAGATAAAAATGAATAAAGAGTAATTTTGTTCACCAAAGTTATGTTGATGCCATTGGGAGGTACGAACCTGCAGATAAGGCAGGACTGCATCAAATAAGTAGACCAAAGAAATGAGGATCTCTTTTTCTCTGAAAGTGAAAGTGATGATAATGTCCTTATCAAAATGGAGAAAGAATCTGGAGATATGTATCTTTTCCATCTAACCATGAGCATTGCAAACATAATTCTGTTTCATCTTTCTATTACTGTTTTATGATACAAAAATTGCAAAATATCTGGTGGTTTTTGTTTACCCCTTTGATTGTACTTACACATTGTTAGAGTTGTCTGTAACCCACATAAATTCACTGAAAAGAAAGTCAAAAGCATTCCCTTATTTTTGTATATTTATTATGACAATAGGTATTAAAAAATCTGTATAATAATAAAGTATATTTTATAATTGGATAAAATTAAAATTCACTACCTTTTTAATCTTGAAAACATATTCTTAGCTTCTTCACTGTTTCTCTCGATGAAATTAGTTGCTTTTGATATGGTTTTATATATATTATGGAGGTGTTCCCACGTTGTACTGAAATGAATGAATTGCAAATTGAATTGAATTATTTGATTTATTTATTTCATGGGTAATAATTATCTGTCCATTTTAAAAATCTGATTAACAAATAAATATATGGTAATTACCACAACAGTTATAATTGACAGACCCATTGTTATGCATATATATATATATATATATATATATATATATATATTTTCACTCTATATATATATATATATAGATATATATATAGAGTGAAAATGCATATATAAAGTGTGAACCAGTATCAACATGTTGGTAAGATGTATGGTTACCTTATTAAGAAAGAGAAAGAAGAAATAATTTATTATTATGCTTGATATTCGCTGTGGTAAATGATTTATGATGTTGGAATTGTATCACTATTGTGACATTACCTTATAAGACATTTATTTATTGTATGCAGATCAAGCAAGGTGACATATCTCACCTGATTTGTCCCAATTTTTCCACTTTCTTTTGGGTGTTGGAACCCCCTGTGTTTACATAAACCCAAATAAGGAATAGAAGGAAAGAACGTCTGACGTCATCAGTGACGTCACTGGTTAGAATGGTGAGGACTTCTTTGACTGAGAACATTCTGCAGCAGATGGATTCGATCAGGTCATTCTCTCCCTCACAACACATCGCTAACAAGTCCCCTAATTCCACGACATAGCGCTTCATGGGGGATGCTGGACCTTTCAAGAGATTCAGTCTAAATGGAAACAGAAAATAATCTTCAAAAACGTGCCACTGTTGTGATGAATTTTCAGATTTTGTTTGTGAGTTTTAAATGACAAATCAACACAAAAAACTCTTCCAAAAACTCTTAATTATAAAAGTAAATTGTTTAATTAATATGTTATCACCAAATATGATCCGCTGCTTGGGTTATCTCACCATAACCCCTACTTCTAGTTGCAAAATGTGTTATGCCAGCATCATTGATTTAATGCTGTTTAACATTAAATAATTTCATTTAATGTGATCAAATGAATTCGTATGGTCATATTATAAAAGAATCGCACGTTTCTTGTGAATCCATGGTGTCCAGGATGAAGATTTTGTTCCTGTATTGAGTGAGGAATCTGACAACATGATCTTGGTTCCTCTTTAAAGGCAAATTGAATTCCTCCATCTTAACAATTGCTCTTAATAACTCCAGCAGTTCAGGGGCATCCGATTTGTGAATCGAAATCTTTTGGACGATGAGACCGATCTGGTCCGGAAGGATCTTGCTACAAGCAGTTTTGTAACTTGTGAAAACCTGAAACAGGAGAGATTGGTTAATTTGAAAAAAATTGGTTTCTGCCATCAGAAGTAAGTTGTATTTATATCCATTTGTAAAACAAGAATCAGATACAGTGTGAATATACATATGCTTTAAGCATGAACCAAGGACAGTTTGTGCTAAAATGTCGGGCTAAGGCCAAATAAGTGCAGGTCATGTTTTAATGCAGCCAAAGTATTAGTACTAAGATTTGCATAAATATAAGTTTATATTAATATAATGAACATTTTTCTTCTAACCTCAGTCAAAAGAAGTCCTATTTGACGCTGGGCACCTTCGACCCTCAGCAGGAGATCTAATCGGTGCAGCAGACGACTCTTAACTTCAACGTTGTCTCTGGCGAATGCTCTTAAAAACTGGCAGCCATGTTGGATTACAGTTGTCAGATGGGTGTACTGTTCCTACAAATTGAGTTGTAAGGTTTTCAAAGATATATTTTGTGTGTCAAACTGTCAATGCTGGTTTTCACTTGTTTATAACAGTGTGACTTATAAGCCCATTAGTAGTAGGTCAGTGGTTCTGATGTCAGTTTTAGTTAGTTTGACTGTCTCTAGAGGGCAGATAGTGTTTATTCTGCTTACTTAGTTCTCCCATACAGCTAAATAGTCATTTTTCCCCCATTTTTTATTTTGGATAAAAGCCACTAATGTTATAATGTCATCATCATATAGGCTTTACAGGTGGTTTGACCTTGTCTGTCCAATGCAACTTAATTCTTATGTTTTACCTGCAAATCCATGTCCACTTTTTGCTCAAGAAGATTAAATACATCATTCAGGACTCCTGTAAGTATAAATTGTCCATATCATTTGATGTCAGCTACATAGGGATGTATTATACTAAATAGAACACCCTGGAGTGACTCACCCATGTTGAAGATAATTTGTTGATTAACCTTGTGAGCTTCCAGAAGGTCATTATCACAGCAACACAATCTGTAAGTAACATGGGACTTATATGCAAGTATGGAAGATGTAAAAAATACCACGGTGTCCATTGTAAGATATAAGAGATGCCAATTTACCTCTTGAGTTCGGCAAATATATTGACCAATTGGTTTGTAGTTTCCTGGTCAAGGATTGATCTGCATAGTCTCCTCAGCACGGGAACAGTTTTTTGCAACTTGCTTACTACTCTGCAGGATTCATCTGTCAGTGCAATCTGTGAAGAACAATTGTTGTAATATAGAGTAATTAACCCATGGTACAGCAGCTTTATTGGGTGATTGAGCATAGATCTTTGAGCTTTATTGGGTGGTTGAGCTTTATTGGGTGTTGAGCATAGATCTATTTGACCAATGCAAGATTTGCTGGACTGTTTAATTGGTATTTATTGTAAAAGGTTTGGAGCGATGGCTGCTGCTACATGGCTGTGTAAATTATTAAGGAATCACATACCTGGTAGAATGTAGATAACTGGGTAGCTTCTCTATATTACCTGGACAGTACTGTGGCAACATGTCTAAGGCAACTTACTGACACCACACCTGTGATCTCATACAGATGAACTGATGGCTGGTTAACTTGAATCGGTTAATAGATTAGCTGGTGATCCCTAATTGATGATTTGATTGGCTGGTGAACTCTAACAGATGATATGATTGGCTGGGGAATTTTAACAGGTAATATGATTGGCTTGTGATCTCTAACAGATGATATGATTGGTTGGTGATCTCGAAACAGATGATCTGATTGAATGGTGAACTCTAACTGGTGATATGATTGGTTGGTGATCTCTAACAGATGATCTGAATAGCTGGTGAACTCTAACAGGTGATATGATTGGTTGGTGATCCCTAACTGATGATTTGATTGGCTGGTGATCTCTAACAGGTGATATGATTGGTTGGTGATCTCGAAACAGATGATCTGATTGAATGGTGAACTCTAACTGGTGATATGATTGGTTGGTGATCTCTAACAGATGATCTGAATAGCTGGTGAACTCTAACAGGTGATATGATTGGTTGGTGATCCCTAACTGATGATTTGATTGGCTGGTGATCTCTAACAGGTGATATGATTGGTTGGTGATCTCTAACAGATGATCTGAATAGCTGGTGAACTCTAACAGGTAATATGATTGGTTGGTGATCCCTAACTGATGATTTGATTGGCTGGTGATCTCTAACAGGTGATATGATTGGCTGGTGATCTCTTGCAGATGATCTGAATAGCTGGTGAACTCTAACAGGTGATATGATTGGCTGGTGATCTCTAGCAGATGATCTGAATAGCTGGTGAACTCTAACAGGTGATATGATTGGCTGGTGATCTCGAACAGATGATCTGGATAGCTGGTGAACTCTAAAAGGTGATATGATTGGCTGGTGAGATCTCAGTGAGATATGATTGGTTGGTGATCTCTAACAAATGATATGATTGGCTGGTGATCTCTAACAGATGATCTGATTGGCTGGTGATCTCTAACATGATCTGATTGGCTGGGGAATTTTAACAGGTAATATGATGGGCTGGGAATCTCTAACATGATCTGAATAGCTGGGGAACTCTAACAGCTGATATGATTGGTTGGTGAGCTCTAACAGATGATATGATTGGCTGGTGAACTCTAACAAATGATATGATTGGCTGGGGAATTTTAACAGGTAATATGATTGGCTTGTGATCTCTAACAGATGATCTGATTGGCTGGTGATCTCTAACATGATCTGATTGGCTGGGGAATTTTAACAGGTAATATGATGGGCTGGGAATCTCTAACATGATCTGAATAGCTGGGGAACTCTAACAGCTGATATGATTGGTTGGTGAGCTCTAACAGATGATATGATTGGTTGGTGAACTCTAACAAATGATATGATTGGCTGGGGAATTTTAACAGGTAATATGATTGGCTTGTGATCTCTAACAGATGATCTGAATAGCTTGAATTCTAACAGGTGATATGATTGGTTGGTGATCTTGAACAGATGATCTGATTGGATGGTGAACTCTAACAGGTGATATGATTGGCTGGTTTTCGCTTTGAGAGCACTGCCTGATAATTACCACAGTACTGTGTCGGCAGATGCTCAGATAGATTAAACTAGATATTCAGTCTACAATGGATCAGTTAAACTAGATATTCAGTCCACAATATTCATTACATTATAAAACCTATGCATAATTTCAAAGAATACAAATGTGCCTACCTTGGCTTGTTCTGCTCTGCTGAAGAGACTTTCATAAGCAGAGTGGTGTTTGTTTAGCAAATGAAGTGCCTTCGTCACCAAGTAGTCGTATTCGTAGTTTGTCAAGTCCTGTTGATGATAATTGAGAGTTGTTGAGTGCGTGTTACATTCACAGGAATGTTTGATTGTAATAAGTAATTTAACAATTGGAATTCATTCTTATTATATAATAATTAATTATTATGGTGATAGACACTATGTAACAAATGGAAGGTTTATATAGTGTATAAGCAGTTACCAAGTCAACCAGAAATGTTCTCAAGATCACATAGAAATAGGGTAAGATTATATGCTTCTAAATAGTAACATTTCATGCCTTCATTAATTAATGAAATTGAGAAAAGTTATTTTTGCACCCACCAATAATACACTGTCCACATCAACACCTTTGTATTGTGCTGTCCTTAGCATTAAAACCTCCAATGTTCCCAGTGTTGAAGTCGTAACCCTTTAACAAAAAATTTAAAAAACAGAGGAATATATATCATTACTACTACACCAAACTCTCAGAAGTTTAGAATGAATATTCAGTACAGCCAATCAAGGCCCAGTGGACAAACCCAGCCACGGCATGGGTAACTGAACAAATCCTCCTTGAACCACTTGTAGAGTGCTTCACCAAAGGAGCGCTGTAATGGCTGCACACTGGGTGAATACTCCCCAGGGAGTTGAGAAAGGCTTAAGCTAAAACAGGCCTGCCAAGGGTGTAACCTGTAATGTCGGCTGAGCTCATTGAGGGTAGCAGACACTAAACTCCATTACATTACAAGGTGTTTGGGAGCTTGGGTATAGGTTATTATACCATTAGGCCATGGTTTTTTTATCTTACGTTTCTCGGAACTTTCTCGGACCGTTTTTCATGAGACGGTCGGTCGGAAAATTTAAAAATCCCCAGAAAGTTTTTTTTTTTAAAATAAATTAACACAGGTGATGTGATACTTTGAGATGCAATACACATATTTATTAATTGATTTATTAATTGAGCGGCACTTCAAAAGTTTTACCGGCGGTGTCGAGAAACGAAAGATAAAAAACTGTCGCCTTATAAAGGAAAAGTATAACATTTTAAACAATCACAGTGAGCAATCACAAACAACCTTTTGTTGTCCTTATCAAAATAATGAATTGTACTATACTTTTGTAATGATTTGATTATGAATCGATACATGGTCATAAGGACTGGAGACCATTTCGTGTCTTGTCATTTTTAAGTGGCCTCCATGAATAGAAGAAGTAATACTTCTATACCCAATCCTCTCGGGCAGTGTGAAAGATGTTACTATTGAAAATATATGGAGAAACATTTTGTACAGATACTCATTCAGTAACCCATTGATTTTATAAGAAAACTTCTGTAATACGAAGGAGCTAAAATAATACCGATTGTGTATATTTCACAATTTTAATATTGAAGTCATACTCAGGGTAATCGGACGAGTTGAAATGGTCGTAAAGAAGTGGTGCTAGCCTCTCCTCTCCGTTGATGGAGGATGCATTGTTTTGAACGTGCTTGAATAGTTTCTGGAATTCCTGTGAAAATGAGAAGGGTATGTTACAAAGGCAAGATCGAGTAGTCTGTTAGAGTTAACTGCAAATTAAAACCTTGAGAAATAAAAAAATAAATTTGCAAAATTAATCAACTAAATGATTCTGGAAAACCCAACCTGTATTCTTGTGTTAAACAATTTGTTCATGAACAGGTCTACCACTAGCATGGCCCTGTAAATGAAATAATATTAAACAATTATCTAAGCACATTATCAAAAGTCTGATTTCCATATGTTATAACTTGAAGATTTATACATGGCAAAATGTTTTTTAAATGTGTAATTGTTCTTGACTTACTGGTATTTTGCCTCAACTATGGCATTTGTCTCAACGGAAGCCTTGTACCTGGTGAACTGGCGGTACTTGATGACATCTTCGGAGTCCAGATCGTCTTCTTTGTGAAGTGTTCAGAAAAGACTTATGCATCAGACACTTCATTCAATTGCAATTACTATCTGCTAGTTTATAGTTTAATAACGTTGTTTTGCTTTATGAATGCTACTTTACAATGATTATACAGAAAGGCAAATTTAAGTTCAGTTTCTATAGCTTTGTCATTTATTTTTTGTTTTTTTTGACAGAAATTTATGAAATGACATCAGTCCCAAGTGTTGACTTGTTACTTTATAAAATTTATGCAATTACCATATTGCAAAGGGTAGGGCAAATCATTTGTTCCATCTAGTAAAGAAATCAGTGGAGTTATCAAGGCATCTGTTCCTTTTTGGCTGCTGTAAAATCCCCTTTTGAGCATTGTCCTAACCAAATGCAGAACCTGAAGAAAGAAGAAAATATACATCAGATCCTCACAGATCACTTCACTAACAAGGTGAACCATTTAAGACCAAAAATTGCAGCTTATAATTTTCAATAATGAACAGCATTGTTAACAAAGCTAGAGTCTAGCAAAATATATTCCAATTTAAGTGTAAATGTTCATTGTTGTAATTGATGTTGAAGTTTCTTCCGACACAGGGTTATGGCAACAATTAGGCATTCTTACTGACACCAGCCAATCAGATTATCTGTTACAGCTCACCAGCCAATCAGATCATCTGTTAGCGATTACCAGCCAATCATATCACCTGTTAGAGTTCACCAGCCAATCAGATCATGTGTTAGAGATCACAGGTGTGGTGCAATAACTTGTCCTAGTTTTGTTGCCACAGTACTGTCCGGGTATTTAGAAGCTACCCAGTTATTTACTTATTGCTGTTAGAGAGTTCCTTGATAATTGACACAGCACTGAACATCCATTGCTTATCAAATAAAATCAAGATGTATGACTTACATTTCCAATGAGTTTATTGAGTCCAATTTCCGAAGCCACCATCCCTCTGTGTTTATCGAGGAATCCATTGACCCAGCTTTGCAAGGCATTGATCCTCGCTTCCATTGCAAACGCAGTGCCTGTCGGTGCCTGGCAAGATAGGAAATTGATTGAAATGACAATGTTTGGGTAGTCTGTTACAAAGCACTTTAATGGAAAAGGATTGAGAAGTAAAACTCTATGAAAAACACTGGCTTTCTTTCATGATGCTTCAAGTAAACTGCAGTATTTTAACAACTTCCATACTCTCAAATATCATGATTTGCTAGTGTACTTACCCTGCCTAATGGGCTAGGAGGGTTGGTCTCATTGTAAGTAAAGGTCAGTTGTATGTTGTCATATGTGTCATCGTCATGGTAACCCAAGAACAATTCTGGAATGAATAGAATGGTAACTGAAATGTTATATGCTATTATCACAAATTTATAATATTTGATAAATATAAAAAACGATACAGGACTCGCTACCATTTCAAATGATGTTTAAAAGAAAATATTTTGTTATTCAGATATTGAAAAATGCACATGGTCTACCTCCTATAAGATGACAGTATTTGGCCCTAATTCCATCAGGAAGGGCATCATCTGTGAGACAAAGGAAGGCTTCTTCCCAAGTTATCAGTTGAAGAGTTTCTGTGATGACCTCAATGGTGTAACTGTTCAGGCCCTGCATATTATAAATATCAATACAATATAAGGAAGCGTATTTGCTTCTTGGATAATATTATTATTAGCACAATGATTGTTAAAACTCATCTGGGAAAACTGCAATTATCATCAGAAGCATGGCAATTAGAATTTATATATATCACCCTCTTTATATCCACTGATGTAGGCCAGGAAATACACTGCCCTCCAAAAATGTAACGGGGTTGGCGAACTAATAAAAATAACATAAATATAAAAACAAATTCAACAGACCTGACAGAGGTTGATGAAGATATCCAGTTGACTTTCGAAGAACATGATTTCATTCTCCTTGTTTGTTCGATCCTGTTTATGATCATTACATATTATTTCAAAGGCTCAAGAGAAAATGTCATCAAAATGTTTATAAAAACCCATTGATAATATGTCTCAGTTTTAACTTACTCTAATCAAGAAGTCCATTGATGTCAGTTTAACTTACTCTTATCAAGAAGTCCATTAATGATATGTCAAAGTTTTAAGTTACTCGTATCAAGAAGTCTGTTAATGATATGTCACAATTTTAACTTACTCTAATCAAGAAGTCCATTGATGTCAGTTTAACTTACTCATATCAAGAACTCCATTAATGATGTCACAGTTTCGACTTATTCTTATCAAGAAGTCCGTTAATGATATGTCAGAGTTTTGACATACTGTCATCAAGAAGTCAACTGATAATATGGCGCAGTTTCGACTTACTCGTATCAAGAAGTCCGTTATTGATATGTCACAAGATTTTAACTTACTCGTATCAAGAAGTCTGTTAATGATATGTCACAGTTTCGACTTACTCTTATCAAGAAGTCAACTGATAATATGTCACAGTTTTGACTTACTCTTATCAAGAAGTCCTCCAGAGTCGACCAGGACTTTTTCGCATCGGTCGAGATGAACATGATATTCATATCCTTCTCTATGTTCTGTCCGGCATCTGAATAGAAGAGGTCTTTGACCTGAAAGTCAATTAATGAAAGTTCTGTTCAAGCAACTTACATACATACCAATTGGTGTGTAACTTTATTCCTTACAGAGTACACATTTACTCTCAATGTAGGTAGAAGTTTGCTTCTTCATTGGGTACATTTTATACATAAGGCTCTATTCCCTTAGGAGGGTTAACTAGTTTTTTTTAATTTTTCTGATTTATGTCGTTCAGTACAATGGGTAGTGCAAATACTAACCGAAGTACCCAATCACGATAATATACAATACGAAAATCTTTATTGACAAATCCAATATATACAACTGAGAAAAAAGAAAATCACAATATATGGACCCAGCCCAAGTGGGCTTATTTTTCACTACAAATCAATTGAACTTAAGCGGATAATGTAAGCATGAAGTGTAAATATTCTAATAAAATAAGATAAAATCTAATTATTGTATAACATATTTCTTCTAATTTGGTAACATCGAAATACAATTATACTGGTCTTCAATTGTTCATTAATCAGTAAATTTGTCTTGAAAACTTAAACCAGGAAAATTTGGATTACACCAACAGTTCATCTCCATGATAAAGACTTAATAAAGAGTGAATGGCTTCATTAGATGAATGAGAATGATGAACATAACTTACCATTTTGCCTGGCTTGTTCAACCATGTATCAGTAATAAAGCGCTGGTTTTCCGGAATAGGAATCCCTTCACATACACAGAGCACTGACAGAAGATCCAAATAAGTGGGATGCTGAAAAAAGTAATGAATTTGTTGATTATCGTTATGATATTTCAAACTAACAATTCCTAATTTCTAGTTTTCTAAACTATGTTTTGTAATTATTCTTTACTCTGCCTGTTCACTGTTCATCTCACAAAAGAGACTCTCCATACTAAACATTGAAAAAAATTCCATATTAATTATTAACAAAGAAATTATGCAACTAATATAGCATATAAATTGCTGAAATTTGCTAAAAGATAGCAATAATAGTTTCGAAAATAGCTGGAGCTCAAATTTTAATTGAGATTTTTCTCTGCGTCACTAATATCTATGGATTATTGGGAAGATTAATTTGTCCCGAGCGTTATGCTCCATTCATAACTCAATTTTTTACAAATTTATTGATCTATTAGAAAAAAGATAATAGCATAAAATCGTGGTGTTATATGTTCTTGATATCATTCCAGACTACTTGTCGAAGTTCCTTTTGTTTCAAAGGTTGTCCCGAGCGTTATATCCAATTATCATTGTTCTAAAATCCTCTGCCCCAGCCAATAAGCTAAACATTCCTTTCACAAAATAATCTAGTTAAGAGACTGAGCCACCGGTATGCTTGCGTTATAGGCCAATTAGAACAAAGATATAATGAATTTGCATCTTCAACAAGAATAATACTAAAATATTGTTGAATTGTGTTAACATTTTATAAAATACAATAGATTCATGAACATTAACTTATAGCAGACCAAAAAAATTATAAAAATATGAAACCTACAATAGTATTAATATAAAAATTGTTATTAAGAAGGTTGTGAGTTTTTAATGAAGCATTAACTTACAAAAACCGCAAAATCTAACGCTTGGGACATGTCACACTTTGGCTTTGAACATTATTTACAAGGCCACAACAAACAGCAAGAATTGTAGCATACAGGTTGATTACCTTTGATGATATGAACTTGACACCTTGTTCATTTTGCTTTTATGACAAAAGAAATTAAACATTATTGCATGCATTTACTAACAGAACATTTTATTTTTCGTGATGTGTGTGACTTTTTTCTAATTACATATTCATTCTTATGATGTTGTCGCGATGACTCTTGACAAATGCTGTTATGCAGACTGAAAATGTTTGCATTTTACCAGCACATTCGCTAAGAATTGTTAAAATGCATAATTTTATTTTGTGTGTTAAAATCACCTACAACAACAAGGCACTACGGTATTTACACTAGTAACCTCATAGTTATTGCAATTGACATAGCACTGCAACTGATTCAAAATAGTCATCTGCAATTGATTATATTTGCATTTTACTGGAGAATATGATGTAATAAAAAATTTAATAAAATATATACTTACAGGTTTCTTTGTGAGGAGTTTGATGAAATCCTTGATGTGTGCCTGGGTCACCCTGTCCACTATTGTTCTGTTGTCTTTTATCAGCTCCGTCAAAACGACTGCTGCACTCACCCCTAGGATACCCTGACCAAAAACAAATGAATTTCAGGCCAAATATTCCGCATTCCCAAACACACAAAATAAAAGCCCTATTATCTTAAGGGGCGTTCACACTGTCACGGATCAGACCTGCGGCTGATGACGGATGTCAAAAATGGACTATACTTGCTCACTCGTGGCTCTGGTAAATATGTATAAATTCTTTCGATGAGTGTATGTTAGGCAGTCGTAAATCGCTAGCTGGACATCCATCAAACGCTCGCCAAACGTCCATCGCCAAGCATCCGTGAGTCATCCATGAGGTACTCATAGATCGTCTGTGCGAGTGGTTCAAGAGTGAATGAGGAGAAGGCTACAGATGGGCTACAAATGAGCAAGGATGGCCATGGATGGCCACATACGTACGTAGAACATACGTAGAATTCTCACCGAGTGAATCGCAAGTGAGTAACGTAACATGACCTCTGTGGCCCACTTCCGTTGACCGTCCGACATGGCACCGTGCCCATCCGTAGCCATCTCCTCATTCACTCTTTAATCGATGAGTGCCTCATGGATGCCCTACGGATGCTTGGCGACGGATGTTCGCTGAGCGGTCATTCAACAAGAATTTATACGTGATTAACAGAGCCATGAGTGAGCACGTGTAGTCCCTTTTTGTCATCTCGGCATTACTCATGACAGTGTGAACTAGGCTTTATAGTCTATAAAATCGGCTGTAAAGTATTATTAAAAACTGGATGACCAATGGAATATCAAATAGTCCACCTTAGGGGTACTTAAAAGATTATTAGCTTTCACCTAGTTCAGAAAATACTGAGAAAGTATTTGTTAAATTGAAATACTGAAGAATGTTATATATTTTCAAAATGCTCTTTAATGCATTTATTCAGATTTTGTTCATTTATTCATTACCTCATCCTTCAGATGTTGTTCGAACAGATCGAAATACCTGGCGAAGTACAGTTCGTTCTTTCGGCTGTTTCCTCTCAGATAACTTCTTAGTGCTGCGCAAACCTCTGCTTTGAAAGCATCCACAGATCTGGGCAATCAAGATATTTCAGTGGTACATTATGTAGGCCTGTATTATGGAGTTAGTTAATTGGATAAATTCGACTGTTGAGCTTAAAATAACGTACATAAAATAAAATAAATTAAAGTGACAAGAGCATTTCCGCCAAATTTCTTTTCTTTCCCTTTATGTGATAAACAGTGCCTGGGGCTCTGCCATATTCAAAGAAGTAGTTAAATAATCAGAAGTAAACCATACCTGTTTTTGCAAGCTTAGTTGTGGGGGATATTTTATATTATGAAATCTCGAGCAGCTTCAGATGCCCTTATAAAGAGACACATGGCAAGTCTCTGTGCTGATTGCTATCAGCAATTCAACTAGTACTTATTTTAATTTATTTTAAACATTGCTGTTAAGGGGTGAGGGTCAACCAGTTTCTGTCGGTGTAATGACGTCACGAAAACTTTGTAAACTGGTACACAACTGGGCTATTAAGAATATTCCTGTCAAAATATTCATTATAAGCAATTTTACTTTAATGTCTTTTTGTGTACTTACTCTATAGAGGCTGAAATAGGAGTGTAGTCCAGCATTTCAATAAGGAAGTCGACCAACTGCAAGTTGAAAGCATTAATTTTAATAATAAGGCATGAGTAGTGGGGTATATGCGCTGATGTCAGAGCAGCGCCCCTGGTGTTAAATATGGAACTAAGCGGCTCTAACCCTGGTGGTAAATTTGGAACTAGGGCACTACCCCTGGTGGTAAATTTGAAACTAGGAGGCTCTGCACCTAGCGGTAAATTTTGGAACTGGGGGCTCTGCCCCTAGTGGTACTGTAGGAGGTGGTGGCATCTGGCGGTCCCCTGAATATGTAGTATGACACTTGTGAGTGCTGCCATCTGCTGTAAGATGGGTGCATATCAGTTTTAGAATTTCAATATTTTACAGATACACATTTATAATTGGTTGTGATTTGTAACCAATCACAGGTAAGCTAATAAGTTAACCAATCAGGATAGAGTGTTAATTTAATATAAAATTGCAAATATGGTATATGGATTAGTATACATAGTAGTACTAAACAAGGGGATTTAGTCATTTATAAAATATAAATATGGCAAGCAAGGCACTTTATTATGGAGCACCTGAAAGACTGTTAAAACTTCATATGTTTTCTCAAACTCGCTTTTTTAGCAGTGAAATGGAAAAACAAGAGCCAGATAATCTTTTGCTAGCAAGAAGTTGTTGTGACCTTATATGGTGTCTCAGACAGACACTATCAATTAGTTATGATTACTTAAACCACAAAGATGCCACAGGTGGATGCAAAGATGTCATACTACAGAGTGATCTCAGATCTATTGCACACCAAGGTCAAACTGTTAATGATCTGATTGGCATCCGAATTGATGAAGATAGTAATGACTGCTGGATGATATCTAATAGCAAAAAATTCTATTTGATATGTCAAATGCTCTACAATACATCAACTGAATTTCAAGACATGGAGGATGACATGGATTTTTTAGAATATCAACTTGAATCTGCTAAAATGAAACGTAGTGATATAGCAAGAAGATATTACAGTACCCTGAAGGATCTGGAGAGCTACCTTCAAATGAACTGCCCCACATTAGACCATTATATAGGGTGTCAGTGTAAATCCTTTCTATTACTAAGCTCTGTATTATCATGATACCTCAAAGTTGAAGAAAATATTAATGATTTAATCAAGCAAGAAGTGGAAACTGACTACATTTTGTTGGCTTACTCAAACCATTGAAAAATACAGAAAAATAGAGCATCTAGTTTCAGTTTTACTCACAAAGAGTTTTACCTCCCTAGTTCCAAATTTAGCACTAGAAGGCCTTTTTACACCTCTAGTTCCAAATTTAACGCTAGAGGGCTTTTACATCCCTAGTTCCAAATTTTCCACCAGGGTCCTAGTTCCAATTTTACCATCAGGGGCGCTGCTGTGACATCAGCGCATATACCCTACTACTAGCATGAACTGACATGAGAAGAGTTTTATATCACATGTACTAAGCCTGACCAGTGTACAACAGAGGGCATATTTAGGCTACACATGTTAAGAAAATGTTTTATAGGCCTACTGTGAAATATTTTTGTTTAGTGGGAAGCATGAAAAAATAGTTGAACTGGTGTAGGACTACACAGTATTAAATTGCAAGCCGGTCTGACTATTTTCTGTAGTTTTCCAAGATTTTATGATAATCATCTTCAAGTACCTTATGATTCCTGAGAAGCTTCTGTCTTCTCTTGTCAGGTAGTCCGTCCACAACCATGAATTTAGTGATCTCATTGACAGCCTGAAATTCATGAAGATATCTTTGCAAATAGGGAAAATGCAGTCTAATGCAAAAATTTAGGAAGGTTCTGATCATAATAATAACAGAACATATAGTTTAATTTACACGAAACTTGAATAATTAATTACCTTTCTGGCCTCCACCATGTTTGCAGTGGTGAGTGCCTGTCCGTCCTTCATCTGGGAACAATTAACACTCATATAAAATGGTTTATGTTCTAGCATAATCCTAAAACTTCTAACATAATTCTAAAAATACGATTTAAAGTATATCCTGGTCCTTTGAATGTTCTCTCTAAAATGGTTCATATTCTAGCATAATCATCTAATAAGTTATATCCATGGTACTCCAGTTATGCCTCACTGGATCTCAGGTTATAACATACATGTCTATATGTATTATCATCTTCCCTCCCACCCACACGTTCAACAACCCAGCCGAAACCAAAACAGACAATACGACTATTGGGAATTCATTTGCTACATGGCCAAATGTGCCACTTGCATTTTCCATGCGTTAGATAGGCGCATGGAAAACGCATGGTTTTCATCTCTTTATACTTAGGCAAAAACCATGCAATTTTCATGCGTTTATCCTTGTCATGGAAAATGCATGTGGCACATTTTGCCATGTAGAAATGCCTACAGCCATATAATCATATTAAAAAGCCTCTCAAAAGTAACAAACCTGTTTGAGAAGATGTTTGACCCACGGCACATGACCTTGGAAGAAGCAGTTGTTTTGTGTGTCCTCTGCGCTCACTACTTGCAAGATGAAGACATCCACGAAGGTCATCTGTCCCATTTTCAGCTGTATTGATGCAAAATAAAGAAACATTAAATATTTGTAAGCATATTCTCTTATTTGATTAAATACTTAAATTAGATGGATGATATCATTACCTTTCTGCACTCTGCCTTGGTCCACTGCAAAGACTGAAGACTTCTGCTCGACTGTTGTTTCAAGTCGGTAAATTCAATAGTGTCTGAAGTTAAAATACTACTCAACTCAATAAAGTATTCATATAATATATAAAACACTGCCATCAATAATCTACTTAAAACTCTAGACTAATGAATTCAGTTTGAAACACTTGCCTGCCAGCGCTTGTATGAACAGAGAGGTTTTCAGGTGTTGGATACGACAGAAGGATTCCATCTCGATCTGCAGCTTTTCCTAGGATTATATCATGAATTTTTTTATTAATCAATATCATTATTCACAATTTAAGCTCCACTGTCTGTCAAAATTATTATTTTCCAAAACTTCATCAAATGATTGAAAAATCACCTTATTTGATCAAGGCACACTCACTACGTGTAAGCTAATGAATCTAATGGCATTAATTACAACAACAAAAATGATACATCGAAAGAAATCAAGACCAAAACATTTGAAATACAATGGAAATGGCATCATCACCCATTGTTGAGTACTGTGATGTCATCACTTGGTTTGTTTACATATAAGATAGTTGAAGTTTATCTTATAGAGGGATAGTGAACCCAGCAAGGCTTTGGATGGTAGGTAATCAGTATTAGGAAAACAATGAAGCGAGTGAATGCAGTACATTTTGGTCACTGTCATACTGAGTGACAATCCAGCTTTAAATGATATGTTCATCTGATATTCAGTTGAATTTATGTAGAGATTGAAAAGTCATAGATCCCTTACCGTTGCTACCGGATGGAGTTTGAACACGGCATTGGGATCGTTCCTGTCAAACGAGTGGCCCGGTTTACCGTCTGGATTTACCGTCAAGTAAGTTCTGGTCACAACATGGCGGAGTAGGATGGGTTGGGCCCACCTCAAGGATTCAGCTGTACAGACATATTTTTTTTTTTTTAAATGTCATCAACGAAATTAGAAAGTTACACGTAAATATGTGAGGAATCTTTCAGCTACCAAAAGATAGACACCAGTTGCAGGTATTTACACTGTTAATAATTACAGTAGACCTAAAGGGTTTAGTGCAGTACAGCGGACCCAAATTACGACCATATTTGGCATCACCAAGTTTAGAAGCTCTATTGCAACAAGGATCACATTTCTGAAGGGTAGCGGGGTTGGGGGGCTGAAGCCACCCGAGAAAAAGGCAAAATAAACATGTTTTTGCCATGAAAAATGAAAACTGCCCTTTTTTGTGACGTCATACATTGAAGTCAGGCATTTGACGTCATATGTGTAGCAATGAGGCTCGCTAAAAATGGTCATAAATTTTAGTCCGCCATACTGCACTTTTTGCGACTTAACTAATAGACTTTGGAACTGAACTCCAGGGGACGTCACGTGAATCTACGTAGGTGTCTCAATGGTTAAGGGACTGCCTTGGTCAATGAGAGACCTGAATTCACATCCATGACCTTCTGTGGAGTTTGGGTTTCACGTCTCAGTTGAGATTTAGCTCATAAAGAACTGACTAAACTTATAAATAAATGTATGAAAGAATACCTGTTGCAGGATTGCCCTGTAGCTCCATCTGCCAGTAGACGATAGCTGATGTTGACGGGAATACCGTCTTTGGGATGTTGTAGTCCTTTGGTCTTACTCGCAAGTGGACTTTGAAAATGCAATTTGTATATAACAATAAAGTTGGTAGACAGAAGGACCAACACATTCACATATCTCATTTTTTAATATTGTTGCTAAATAAAATCCCAAGTAAAGTCCAACATGGAGGATGGCCTCCATAAAGATGATGTGTATATTAGTCTCATTCATTGGGTTTATTTTAAATGATGAAACAACTTCAAAGGTTGTTGTATTGTATTGCTGTATTGTATTGTTGTATTGCTATATTGTATTGTTGTATTGTATTCTTGTATTGTATTGTATTGCTGTATTGTATTCTTGTATTGTATTGTTGTGTTGCTATATTGTATTGTATTGTATTCACCTTGCACTCCTCCCACTGCTCCTGCATTGACATCCGCACACAAATAAGCCTCAATCTCCTTGTGGAAAAATCGCACAAGTCTCCCTGGCTGTCATGTTAAAACAAAAGTCAATAAAGTATCTTAAAAGAATTGTGACTATATAAAAACCTCAATTTTATTGTTTCAGCCATGAAACATGACAAGTTATTGAAGCTTCAGACTTACCTTAATGTAGTTTACTTCATAGGAGGCGGGTGCCAAAAGGTTTAAAGCGAAGCCGCAGCTGACTACAGACAAGTCTTCTTCATGGCTGAAAAAGTCAGACCATCACAAGCTATTTTATTTCATTATTATTTTTTTCAAAGTATAAAGCAAAAAAGCTATATAGTCATTGCGTGCCTATCTGTTCAGGGTCTACTTATAATTACTGTCAAACTGATAATATTTATAATGTCATACAGTTCTTTTTTCATCATCATCCTAACAAATCAAGGTTATGCTCACTTAAATATTCTGTGTACATATCATGTATCATCATCAACATATCATGTACATATCATCAGCACCATTATCACTTGATAATATTTAAATTGAATGATGAATGGAGCTTGCATGGGTCTCTCTGTAACTCCTGGGGTGGCATCATGCAAGCGACAAAATATGTCTTCATGATGCCACCCCAAAATAATTTTTTTTTCGGTACTATAAAATTCTTTATATAAGCTTCTTTTAATTTTGACCTAGATAACGTGTGCAATCTAGAAATTTATACTTTGCAAATTGGATTGTAATTCTTTAATACTATGATATTTCTATAATTTCTCATATAATAGTTGTCTAAATATGTCTTCAGCAACTGGGACCATATGGATATGTAGATAATCTATTGATAATGTATATCTTTAACTTTTATACCAGGTAGATATATATTGAATATAGAAATAGTGAGTAGAAGTAGACATAGTGCATGTTTTTTTTGTTTTTCTTCTGTTATTTTTGACAAATGAATCATATATGATATTACTGTGTCAATCTATATATATACTTAACAGGAAATTGGCTTGGCCAGAGCCTGTGAAGGCTGTAATATTTCTTGTGGAGGGGAACACAATACAGCCTTTACAGGTCAAGCCAATTTCCTGTTACATGAAATGTATATTACCTACTTTTATATAGCATGTAATGGAAATTTAAATGGAATTATCCATGTAACTTACATAAAGTTCATGTCTTATGAATTATTTTGCAAAATCACTCACCCTTTGTTGTAAGGACTGGTTCCTGAGAAGGGCGTAGAGCACACGTGAAGATATTGCCCGGACGACTTGATGCTTTCCAACATGACAAGGTCAGCTGCAGCTACCTGAGAAAAGAAAAGAAGATAATCAATAGTAAAAACAGACTATTATCAATCAAATTGGTGAAAAAATTAATGGCAAATTACAGATAGTCCAAGCATATAAATTACCAAATTTCCTTCCGACTTGACTTTGTGTTTTGGCAAAACTTTGAACTGAGCTTTCTTGTGGTTGAAGGGCAGAAGTTTCACCTGAAGTTGAGTAATTGGTTGGTAATATTTCATAATACAGACATGCTTATATGTTTACTGGATCACTAATTGAACTACACATCAAATTCATTTAACCATGGATAAAGCGAATTTACTTCCTTTGCTCGGACAAGCGTCACTTTGGAGTACAATAACCACTGACATATTCTCAAGTAATGTGGCTTGTAGCCTGGTTGTTTTCGAAATAATTATATTTATACTCCACGTGACCTTTTCTTTTTGTTCTTTTGTGGGATATAACCAACGAAAATGTTAGTTAACTCCCTCCTGAGTGCAAACTGAACTGTTATGTGTAATAAAGGCATTAAAACAAAATAAAAAATTTTAACAAAATAAGTAAATATGCCTAATGGAGCATCAGTTGTTTATATCCCTCATAGTCGGAAGTTAACTAACATTTTTGTTGCTTATATCCCTCTGCCTTCAGCGTCGGGATATAACCAACAAAAATGTTTGTTGACTCCCTCCTATTCGGGATGTAACTAATACATATAATGTTGTCGTAAAGCTTACCCGAAGAGCATTGTTGTCTATTTGAGCGACATCTTGGTGACAGACATGAATGTATTTCCCAGTGAATATATTTCGCAGCTGTTAATAAAGAAAACATGACTGTTCTATCATAGATGCATTCATTATCAACTAACCTGAAGGTCTTAGGTTGAATTTTAAACCTTGGCACTTGATATGCTAATCTCATCTGAATGGACATTATTTGTTGGAATCAAAATTTATGTACTGTGGCAAGTTATACATCCCACACACTTTAGTATATTTGCAACATGCTCAATTTAATGGTCTATTGTCCTGCCTTCGTGTCCTCTTCTGGCAGACAGTCATATAGGTTGACTTAAGTTTCACTCTGTTAAGGCTGAGGCTGTATATGTTGCCTTTGAAAGTCCCGGGCCACCTCTTAGGCGGGGGCCTAGCTCAGAGGTAGCGCTCTGGGCTTCCAACCGCTGGGTCCTGTGTTCGATTCCCGGTCAAGCCTAAGTTTGATGGCTGTTTCATCCTTTGTCTCATTGCCATGGTCTCTGCCTGTCCTAATTAGCCCAACTGGTGCAGAAATACAGGACGTAAAGCCCTAATCACCCACCCACCCGGGCCACCTCATGGCAAGGGTGGTAACACTGTGGGGTAAGACATCGAACCCCAGTGGCCAACACAGGGCTCTGCACAATGCACACTTGCAGTTATGCCTGTCTAGCTATCACATCCCAGGTACAGACGTGAATGACCTTACCTACCAGATTAAGCAGTCATATTCAATCACATATACATTGAAAAATGGACACTTCATCATATTTTTCCTGGAATAACGTGCAAAATTAGATTGAAATTCTTGTTTTTTTTTGTGGAGACGTTTACCTGTATGACTTGGCCATAAAGCAGAGGAGATCCATTTGCCTTTTCTTGCTCAGTGTCATTTTCTCTGTCTTCCTTTTCCGCGGCATGCTAAAATGAAGAATTTTTAATCTCATTGTGAGCTGATAAATTCACTTTCTTACTCACTCTTACTGGCTGAGCAGATTGTATGTCATTCTCAGCTTTATATTGTGCAGTGGACCCACGTTAATTCAAAATTCGTTAAAACCCAATCTTGCGCTATCCGAACGAAATCGATCAGGAACGGATCTCCAAAATGCTAATGGGACTCGTTAAACCGTATCCCGCAGTTTCAGAAACCGAACCGTCTTTTTGGGTATACCGAATTGCACTTTCCAATGCATAAAGCCCCTGTCACACTAGACTGTTTAAGCCGTAGTGAACCCGTAGAGTGACGTAACGGTTATGTAACAGCTTTTTCCGCCGGGTTGGCAACGGATTCTGGCAGCAAAAAGGGGCAGGGCAGCACCCGCCGGGTTCTACGGGTGACTAGGCGGGTTCTACGGGTGACTAGGCAGGTTCTATGGGTGACTCGGCGGGTTCTACGGGTGCCTCGGCGGGTTCTACGGGTGACTCGGCGGGTTCTCAGGTTACTGGCCGAGTTGTAGGAGTAGTAGGAGTAACTCGACGGCTTTCAGGAGTATACGCGTTTATGGATCGAAAATATACCAAATATTAAACGAAAACATGTATGGAATCAGTATGAAATATACTACAATTCAGTCCTTATTTGATGAAAATCGGACTAATATTAGAGGAGCAGCAGCCTTTTAAAGTATATACAACCCCCTCCCTGCCTACGCTGATGCTGGTAGCAAACAGCCGGCGGGTTACCCGTGGAAGCCGGCGGGGAACACCTGAACAAGCCGCCGGCTTTACTACGGGTGAAATTAGTGACGGATAATTTTTTGTAGCCGGTTGTCCCATGCATGCATGGCACAACCGGCTACCGGGGCCAGGTTTCCCGGCTTGGCCACGGGTGCTTGCCGGGTATCCCCGGGTATCCCCGGGTAGCCCATTTAGAGCCGCCGGCTTGGAGCCGGGTGGCGCGTTGTGTAACAATTGCGTAATACTACGGGTTCACTACGGCTAAATCGCCCAGTGTGACAGGGGCTTAAGGAATTCGCTCCTACATGGCCAAATGTGCTACGCATGGTTTTTACCTCATATTAATTAGGCAAAAACCATGTGTTTTCCATGCATTTATCCTTCTCATGGAAAACGCATGTGGCACATTTGGCCATGTAGTTAAAACTTTCAGCGAATCATATTAACTGAATGGCAGGTATAATGAAATTTTCATTAGATGGCATAAATGATTGAAAATAACACTAATGTGGGAACATTGATAAATTTTTCTTATTTCAGAATGTCTCTACGATCTTTGTGTATCTATTTCTCTCTCTCTCAGTTTATGTGACTGTGTCGCTCTGTCTTTCTATCTGTCTTTATCCATTAGGCCACAGTTTTTTTATCTTTCATTTCTCGACACCGCCAACCAAACTTTTGCAGTGGCGCTCAATTAATAAATCATTGGATATGGTATATCCATTGATTTATTAATTGAAAAAATGTATGAAAAAAAACCACTTTATGGGTTTTTTTTTTAATTTTCCGACCGACCGTCTCATGAAAAATGGTCCGAGAAAGGTCCGAGAAACATAAGATCAAAAATCCGTAGCCTTATCCATTACACCCACCTTGAATTTGCCTATCTCCCTCTCTATGATGTGGTCACTACTTCCTTGCTCGTGTTTCTCCAACAGTTGTCTGTATTTCTTGTTAGCCTTGTATTGGTTGGCATTGCAGATTTGAAAAGTCGCAACTGAAAATCATTAATTCACTTTTTTTCACTTTATTAGACCACATGCAGGTAGCATAAATACTGATATTTCAGAAGAAAAAAAAGGAAAAAAAATTGATATATTGTAGTGGCGACATCAGGAGACGTATGAGCCTTTTACCAAATATCAAAATGCAAATGCTTATGCCTGTTTACAAATAGAGATAGATATGTTTATAGATATTCTATAAAGTCTATCTTTACTGGTTATGATGCTAAATAACAGTCGATAATAATAACATATAACAATGAATTAGACAACCAGATAATGGCGTGAAGTTGCAACAGGGTAGAAGAGTAAACCAAATAAATAAATAAAATAATTATCAGATATGCAGTTAAGAAAGATTATTGAACTTTTAAGCTTAAAATATTACTGACCAGCGAGTTCAGGGAAGTTGAAGGTGTTCTCGTTGCTGTTCGGATAAGCCACCAGGGAGTTGTAGACAGAACTGTGGAGGGAAAATTGAACTTGACAAGAGTATTTGCATTCAGAAATCTTTTGGAGATTAATGTAGGTCAAAACCAAAGTAGTTTCGATTTGTAAGAAAATGAAAAATATGGAATAGATTTAGAATGGGAGAATGGTTTTTTCTTCAAAGATGGATTTTTCATGTTGTAAATCTCAGCATGCAGAGGGGGAGACCGTGTTTTCAACCTTTTTGACCACCTGCTGGATCCCCTGCAGTTTGCTTACAGATCCAAAAGAGGGTGGGATGCCTCAATATTGCTACTACATAACATGTATGAACACTTAGAACCTATGTTCGTTTGTTATTTGTGGGTTTTTCATCGGTATTTAACACTAACCAGCCTTATTTGCAAGGGTTGGTAAAAATCATGATTTAACAAAAAAAAAGTATATATATATTATCATTTTTGAAATTTTAATCAGATTTTTAACTTTTTTTTTAAATGATGCAAATTAGGGCTCGAGTACTGTCTAGCATGAGCCAAGTTTGATCATTTTTCCAGCATTCCTTTTTAAACTTACTGAACTGTGCTCTAAAATGAACAGAACTTTAATTTATTTTAACAATTTGAGTTTTTGAAAAAAATATATATATTTATTAAAAATCAGTTAAATATCTAGTTTTCAACTGAATAAACTTGTCAAATTTGTTAATGTGAACATCATAAACAAACTCTTTCACGGAGAGGCGCCCTCAATATGTGCCTGAATACTCCTCAACGCCAAAAAACTGGGTCACAGACTTTCGGGAAGAATACCACTAATCTACAACCTGTAGACGAAACTGAACAAGTCAAATATCTGGCCTAAATAATTGACTAAACTAAACTGGAAGCTAAATATTGATTTTATTTACGAGAAAGGTCAACTTAAAACGTTTGCATTTTCTAAGATGCCTGAGACCGTTTGGTGTCGATAAAACCATCATGTTATTGTTTTTTTTTTTAACTTCCATATTTCCAATTTTGTGTGTTTTAATTTTTTTTTCCTGGTACATCAGTCTCACTTGGCAAAATAAAAACAAACTAAGCAGATTTTGTACTCACTGCTGGTGAGAGTATTGAAGACAGTCAAGAGTCTGAACAATGTCTATGAAAAAGGTTAAGGAAATATTGAGTGACAGCAGTGACAATTTATTTGCCCTGCAGCATTATAATTTTCAATCGGAATTGTTGATTATCTTTTATATATATATATATATATATATATATATATATATATATATATATATATATATATATATATATATGTCATGTTTAGTTTTATACATGTGTGTCCATAAGATGTACACCAAATTTCCATTTTCTTGGATAATTAAGAGCTATCAGATCTTATCTATCTTATCTATCTTATCTTATCTCTTATCTTAAGCATTTTTCTACATGATATTATATGGCTTTTAAACAAATGATAGGACCTTATTGCCAACAATTTTTATCTATAAATTATGTGACACAGTACAAATATATTTTATGAGCAAATTGATTACCTTGGGAAAAACAATTATTTCTCAAAATAACCCCGTACAACTTCAAATAGACAGGTCAATTGATACTGGTCAGCTCAATCGATATATTGACCACTCAAATAATATACTATAATATACTCTATTTAAATGCAGACTTATTTGCTGGCAGACACAATTGGGTGCGCTGCCCATGTCCTTCTCACAAACCACTCTATAATGCTATTGATCAGTTAATGATTATTTTCCTTGCAGTCATTAAAGTGACTTATAAAAAATAAATAAAAACAAGCATAAAACAAGCAATGAACATGATATAGTAATATAGGTATAATGGTAGTTTATTTCTTATATGCGCATTCCATGAATATAATTTTCTCAATAAACATAAATTAAATGAACAGAAAATTAACACTTTTAAATGAAGGAATATATAAGCATTATCAATAGTTTGGAAATAGCCGAAGACCCTGTTGACAGAAAATGTCAATCACCAGTTTACTATTGTGTTGATTAAATACATGAAAACCCTACCTGGAAATTCTTGCTTGCACATATCCTTGTATTTTATTGCTGTACAAAGTCACAAAATCGCCGATGCATAGATATTGCCTAGCCATGGTGAATAAAAGCAGGCATAGAAAGTTTAGTACTTCATTTTCCTGCACTGTGTGTGTATAATGTGTACTGTTTAATGTGTTTAACAACTATATTAGTCATGTCACAACAAGCCCATTTAAGCCAAATGTATAGAGGGCAACTCCAGGGATATATGTCCCAGGAGTTTAATCTGCTAATTCCCTGCTGGTTATTTGCCTGTCAAATTGATTTGCAAGGAGTCGTGCCAAGGCAATATGGGAATTGCTATTATGTTGTATTATAAGCTACATTGACAATGGTCATGGGTGATTTCAATGTCTTGTTGAAGTCTGTGGCCAGGACTGTCATATGCTGATCATTTACACTAAGCATGACATTAAAATGGACCAGTAATGGGGTACTGAATGGACTTGTATGAATAAATACAGCTCTGTTTTAATGAATATAGATTGATATGTGACATTTAAATATATGTAAATACAACTGTTAGAAAACATTTTTATCCCATCATAAATTCTTTCTGCCGTACTGTTGATATATCCAGGCTAAAATTGCATTATTATGGAGGCGGCCATGTGAGTTTGCTAAAATGTATTTTAATAAAAGTACACTAGTGCTAACATGGAATAGTGTATCTTCATTTTTAAAAGATATTTAAGATATCAATGTTTTTAAAAGGAAGCTAAAACGATGTATTTTAATGTAATTTTATCTTATTTGTACATGTTTTATGATTTTATATCTATTTCTTATGTTAGTTAATTTATGTACTTATACTTAATATTTCATGCGTTGTACTTATATATATTTTTTGCGTTGTATTTATATATCTTTTGTTTTTATTTTTTTGTGTTTAATGGGCCACCTGAAAAATAGTTTTTACTGATGGTGCTACCCATTTTAAATATATTTTAATAACCAAAGTAGAAACACTAGCGCATAACACTACCTTGACCAGCAGTTTACAAGAATCGCGAATGTTGGCACCCCTGAAGTTCTCTGCTCCTCCTTGTGAAAAATTGAAATGTTTTATATCAAAAATAAAAACAGGAAATGGAGAAAATAAGTTTACACTGGATCAAAGTGTTTCTGCATACTTAAGTATGCACTGAAACTTAAAAAAAAAAATGTATGTACTGAAATTTTAAAACAAAAATGTATGTACTAACTTTTAAAACAAAATTGTTGTGCAATATGCACTGACTTTTATTTGAAGAGGCCGTGAATAATCCATCAAAGGGCTGCACTCAGGCTGTCAATCATCTCAAATCAAATGATATAAATCTCCACTGTGTGAGCAATTAGTGCACAGATTTATGAGGATCACCAAGGTGTGTCTGTCTGAGGTATCTTCTTGAAAATGGCCTCTTCTAAAAGCTTTGTCATCATGGCAATGATTTGCATCTCACGTTTTAATGGTGAGTGAAGGTTTTGTAAACACACTGGTTGGTTAGACACTGGTGTTCTCATTGTTTGAAGATTTGAGCTGTGAAAGGTCATGTTTAATGTAACCACGAATATGCTAGGAACTCTTATAGAGCAGAATAGCCAGATACAATTCCTTTAATACCACAAAAATCTCATTGTAGTGGAAAAATAGGCGTTGGGGTGGTTCTGATTGCAAATGCATGTGAAGAAGAATCAAGACTTAAGTGGATATTAAAACCCTTTCGTTAGTACTAAAGCCTCCATAATTACGCAATTTTAGTCTGGAGATATCAAAAGTACGGCAGAAAGAATTCATGATGGGATAAACTTGTTTTCTTACAGTTGTGTTTACATATATTTAAATGTCACATCAATCTATATTCATTAAAACAGAGCTGTATTTATGCATACAAGTCCATTCAGTACCCCATAACATGTTCTGGGGTACTGGTCCATTTTAATTTCATGTTTAGATACAGATAGATGCACAGATAATGTTATTGCTGTGTACAGAATTTAGCGCATGAGTTAGTCACTTTATTGTTTGTTTGATCTACAGACAATTACCTAAATATGTAATTTTGTAGCCATTTTGTGCAATGAAAAGAGAACAATAAGATTCACAAGTGTCAATTGCAATCAAAGTCGAAAATATTCACTTAGAGCTTCAGGGCAATTAAACTGATATGTCATTCAGTTAAATATAGATTAAATCTTTAGTGCATAAACTTCTATACAGTTGGAATCAGAATTATTCAACCCCTGTGGAATTTGCATGAAAATCGACCACCTATAACATTGCACAGGACATAAATGACAAATGCAATCATCACAATTTTCAAGAATGTGGTAATATGTCATGTTTTGCTAATTTTACTGCTGTTTTGCAACATGTATGTAATGTTACATAACCTGTGCACATATGAACTCCCACACCTGCCATTTTTGGGGTATTGGGTTGCTATGGTCTGTGGGGCCATTGCTATTGATGATGAAAATATTGCAATATCATTGGCGCTTTTACAATTCAAGCGACTGTAACACAAAATGCGATTTCATGAAAATGGGAGATTTTTTTTGCCTTCTCTGAATAGATAGTAATATTTAGGTGTATATTTGGAAACTTTCACTTTAGATTTTTTTTATTTACAAAGCGCAATAAGCAAAATTATTTTTAAAATACAAGAACCAAAGTTTGATCTTTTTAAGAATAATATGTAATTTTGATGTATTTTCACCGAATGTAATGTCACTACTGAAGTCATTTGACTTTTTCACCAGCCAGCTGCTATTTCATGAAAATATTGCAATTGTCACTTCCAAGAAAATATAGATGATGGCAAGTGTCATTCTTGTCCTGTGCTGAATTATAGTTGAAATATTTTAATCCAAAATTCCAGGGGGTTGAATGATTATACTTCCAACTGTATGGTTGACTCAACTAAATCAATGTCAATGTCATCAGAGAAGAGGTCAAAATTGACATTAATCATGCACGAAGCAGGTGATCTTCACAAAGTTGAAATCAAAACTCCTTTAAAGAGCTTTTTTTGCCTGAGGATTTTTCTGTTGACAAAGGCACGGGTTTCCTGTACTTACAATTGACAGCTGAACTTGCCATGCATGGCTGGATGTACATAGCCTTTAATTGTTGATCCTAAACTTGCATTGGAAAAAATAGCTTTATATTCTCAGTGCGCATAAAAATACTAGTGCACATTTAAGTTCTTTTAAACCTTTTTTAAGTTTAAAATCCATTTGCCAAAATCAAAAAACCTTGAAAAAGTGCAGTATAGCGGACCCAGATTTATGACCATATTTAACGTGCCTGATTGCAAGGTCCTATGACGTAAAATTGCTTGAAATCAATCAATGGTATTTTTGCTTTTTCTTGGGGGCGGCACCCCCAAACCCCCGTTATTCTAAAACATCAAATTTTATTTTGATTGTGTAGAACTTCAAACTTGAAATATTTGATTAAATTAAATTTTCAATGCCCGCCAAATATGGGCATAAATTTGGGTCCGCTATACTGCACTAAACCCAAAAACCTTTTCATCTTGAAACGCTTTACAATCTTGTCTTTTGTAGGGGCTGATAATGCTTATTCTTTTACATTGTACACTAACTGTCCATGTATATTTTGATCTCTTACAAGGCTGTCGAGGTGCTGACTGCCCCGAAATGAGCGAAGTCTTATATTACACCAAATCACCAACAGGACCAATTGCACCGTATGCCTACGTTAACTATGACTGCCTAACGATACCTGCTCGGTCAAGGGCATTCCAGTGTCCAGCAGCTGGTGTATGGCAAGCAGGACTTATAGCAACAATGCTCGAATGTCCTGGTAAGTACAGATTATAAGATATCCCAACTGCTTAATTTGAGAGATATGAAGGTCGTCTAGGTCCTTTCAACTACACTGTTCAGTGTTGCTAAACATGATTTTTAGTAATTGCCTAATATGATGTAAAAATAAAGCTCAAATCTTAATGTCTCGTTGGTACTGGTCTGAAGCTTAGCCAGCTTGTATGACCAGCTGCCAGAGGCAGACGTAATGATGAGATGATAAAGATTGTGGGTTATCACCATGTTGCACATTTACCCCTATGGGTGGGTCTTTTACTTGCCTCAGTATAGAAATGTTGTACATGGCACCTCCAGTTCAACGTCTTATGTGCATAGCTGGAGAGTGTGGAATTGGCAGATGACTTAACCACTAGGACACCCAGCTGCTTAGAATTCAATCAATTGAGGCTAAAACTTTTTCAATGCAGAACATGAAGAATGTCCATCACTTACCCCACCAGGCTACTACATCAAGACTCCGGATGGCATGATTCCTCGTGGAACAGCCGTTTGGTTCTATTGTCCTTCGCATGGCGGAAACTACAGCCAAACCTGCTTCAATGGCATATGGAACCCTGGAATACCGGATGCAGTGCTCCCCAATTGTGGACGTGAGTTCAGATGATGTAGTGTCAAGCTTTAATGATAAATAAATGTGGGACCAAGAATGGATCCCTGTGGGATTCTACTCATCTCCTTCTATCTTTCAGTTTGCTATTGTCTCCATAATTTTTTCTGATGTAGCCTGATATCATGATGATGACGGAGAATATCGACAAAAATTATCATTGAACAGATAGTTTATTTCTCCAAGTTGGACAGTTGAAGGCAATAGTCTCACCATGCATGGAAAAATCTGTCCAAATATCATACGCTACAGGAACATGATACCAGTACCCAGACAGCATTTCAAATCGTTTCAACGTCGGCACAATGTCGTTGATGTTAATACAATGTTGTAACGACAGTGGCCTATATGGAAACGATGCTGGGCCGATTTGGAATGCTATCTGGATTTACAGCTACATTGCCCATTTGGTAGATACCCAGATTCTTCACCATCTAACATGGCAACTTTTCCAAATTCTCTACCAATTGAGGTTATCAAGACTGGTTCTAGGTCAGGTGTTATATACACTAACATTGCACACAATGCCGGAGCCTTGGGCCTATGTTTTGAAGATGTTACCAAGGGCTATGTCAGACTAGAGTATGATGAAGATGATGATACGAAAAGGACAGTTCATGTAATTTGAGACTCAATGGACATTTCCTATGACTATGATTCACATGAAATTTACATTTATCTCTGTACATATTAATTCATAACATTTATCATTTCTTTTTCAATCAGTTGTACCAAATGAGTACGAATAAATGCTATATACAGGGTGCGGCATAAAAACTTGCACCAGCAGCTACTGCTACCTCTTTTGTTATTCCCTCAATTGACAGTGATCGCATGCAGCTGCAATCATACACACAAAATTAATAATAGTCCTAAATTATCTTTATAAATATATTTTCTTGCTTCCTCAAGAATTATAAATAATATGGAACTAAATATAGCACATGCACACTTATCACACCTTCGGGTGATTTTCACCTCGACTTTTGCAATACAAGCATTAGATTATGTCACTGATCATACATATGTGTTACAGACACCTTTCTTGACCTTTGTCTTTTCTGTCTAATTAACTGGCCAATACTCCTGAAAATCATGTGATTATTTCCAGATTAGTTGTAGATCAAAGAGTCCCTCTGGAATGCCATTATATTTCTCCATTTCAATTTCATGACCTTTCTGAATCAAAACTGGAACCAACCTTCTTATCATCTAATACCATGATATATATATGCACATATAAGAAACATTGAAGGAGGATTCTGTGCAAATATTATATTTTCTGTGGCTCCAGAGGTGTAGTAACTAGGAAATCTCTAATTTGTAAATTGTTTGCAACCAGAGACACCATGCAAGCAGACAGAAATTTGACTTCTGTGATGTATGTCACTCAGAACAATCCTTGCAGCATGAACCATCTCAATAAGTCAGATAATGATATTGTCTGGCGTTATAAGATCAAAAATATCACAATGACCAATTGTTTATACCCCTAACTAAATGTGGCAAAACTTTAAAAGACTTCATACACATTTGAGTAACCTAGAGCAATCCCGAAAGAGGAGATGCCTGGTGCAAGTTTTTAGGCCGCCCTGTATATATATATATATATTGAGCCAAAGTGCAATTCTCTCCAGCCAAGAACTAGGAAGAGAGGTGTTTCATAGTAGGATTGTATTACTATAATACATTAATTTGTATAATACCATATTTATTTGTTTCTCGCACAGCGGGAGTATCCTGTGGTGTTCCTCCTGATGTGACATTCGCTTCAAAGAACCCAACAACAGAAGTTCTACATCCGTACACTGTCACCTACGCATGTAATACCGGGTACACTCATTCATCGGGGAATCTAGTAAGGACATGTACACGGACTACTGTGTATGATGGAACAGCTCCGACGTGTCAAGGTATGACAAATGTTAACTTGAATGAAATAAGTACTTTGAAGAAACCATGCATGTACAATTCAAAAAAGGAATAGGAAAAATTTAAATCATGTAAAATCATACATTTGCTTAATCGATGATTGTAACAAAAGACAGCAAAGATTAATGTTCTGACAATTGGTTGGGGAAAGAAAAACTTCTCTTATAGACAGTTACTCACCTATAGAGTCTTTTCACTGAGCAGCCCTGAATTCAGCAAGACACGAGTCTTTCTTCTCCTCTTATTACTTATTTTGCTTTTCAGACATACATGTAGTAGATCATAGCTAATTGATTCCATTAATATAATTTTCTCAAGGGAAATAACAGAAATCAGTTGAACAATAAGGTGTCAAATATACATTAAAATGCACTAAAAATACTGCTGCTAGGATGCACTTTACTTCAGCCAATCACAGCCAAGGGCGGGAACTTTTTCAGCCAATAGAATTGCAGTATTCTGTCATAGCCACCTGGTGGAAATATAGAGAACCCTTTCGTGAAAATCCACTCTGGGAATCCTGGATTCACCTGACATACTCTGGAGTTAGTTTAGTTTATAACTCTATAATTTTACATCCAGTTGAGCTTTTGTATACGAGACACAAACAAATTCAAGATGGCTGTTTCGTTCTTTTATTTCTTTCTTTTGTGGACTTCAACAGTGGTTTCTTGTGGTACAACACCCAGTGTGGAAAATGCCAACAAGGATGCCTCAACATTGACTTACAGCAATGCAGTGACCTACACCTGCCTCAGCAGCTTCATCTGTACCTCTGGAGATCTGATGCGAACATGCCAAGCTGATGGGACATTGTCTGGGACTGCCCCATCTTGTGATCGTAAGTAACTGAGCTGATGGGGCCATACGTTTACATTCAGCTGACTATTACAAATGCAAAACAAAATTATTATGACAACAATTCTGTGGTTATGTTCAATCAATAACGGATATTTATGGAAGATATTGTTGGAATTACCAAATTATAATGAAAAATTGAAGCTTAATCACTTCGTAAAGGCATATTGTTAAAAATGGTCTTTCATAAAGTACATCAAGTACAAGCTTTGGTGCCAAGGTATTCGTCCACAAGTGATTGAGCCAAATTCTTGTGATTTCCTCCCCCAACCCCCAATTTTTCATGATCGGTTTGGTAGCATAGCAGGGCTTGATCGAAATCGTATTCCAAAATAGTCCAATAATGATTAGGCTCAATTGTATTTGTTTATCAGTTGCCCCAACTTCTTGTGGAATTCCACCAACTGAATCAAATGCTGGACACTTCCCTGCGACAGAAGTCTTTACGAATACTGTTGTGATTTATACTTGTGACCCTGGCTACACTCACTCTTCTGGGGATCTGACAAGGACTTGTCAAAGTACTGGAAGTCTATCAGGAACTTATCCTGTGTGTACTGGTGAGTAATCCAATCTAATTCAATGCCAACAAATATAGTGTTTTAGTCCTCAACCATCATGTCATGCACGATCCTAGCCACAACAGGATTTTTAAGGCTAGCATAATTAGGTGTTTGTAAATACAGCAATAAATACCCTAGTACCAAATAACCAGAGGAGTGTCACCGCTGTCATGCCTGTACAATTTCAAATTTCAAAATTTGCACACGAACACGATTACATGCACAAATTTTGAAATTGTACAGGCATGACAGCGATGACACTCCTCTGGTTATTAGGTACTAGGGTATTTATTGCTGTATTTACAAACACCTAATTATGCTAGCCTTAAAAATCCTGTTGTGGCTAGGATCGTGCATGACATGGTGGTTGAGGACCTCAAACCCATGTGGCCTACAATGGGCTCTACAGAATGCTCACTCTAGTTATACCTGTCTAGCTATCACATACGTAGCACCAATGTAATGACCCTACAGTTTAACACATAAATCAGTCAGTGTAAATGATCTTACAGGTTAAAACATAAATCAGTCATTGTAAATGATCTTACAGGTAAACACATAAAATCAGTCAATATAAATGATCTTACAGCTTAACACATAAACAATCAATGTAAATGATCTGACAGGTAAGCACATCAATCAGTCAATGTAAATGATCTTACAGGTCAAAACATAAATCAGTCAATGTAAATGATCTTACAGGTTAACACATAAATCAGTCAATGTAAATGATCTTACAGGTAAACACATAAATCAGTCAATGTAAATGATCTTACAGGTTAACACACAAATCAGTCAATGTAAATGATCTTACAGGTAAACACATAAATCAGTCAATGTAAATGATCTTACAGGTAAACACATAAATCAGTCAATGTAAATGATCTTACAGGTTAACACACAAATCAGTCAATATAAATGATCTTACAGGTAAACACATAAATCAGTCAATGTAAATGATCTTACAGGTTAAAACGTAAATCAGTCAATGTAAATAATCTTACAGGTTAAAACATAAATCAGTCAATTTAAATGATCTTACAGCTTAACACATAAATCAGTCAATGTAAATGATCTTACAGGTAAACACATAAATCAGTCAATGTAAATGATCTTACAGGTTAACACACAAATCAGTCAATGTAAATGATCTTACAGGTAAACACATAAATCAGTCAATTTAAATGATCTTACAGCTTAACACATAAATCAGTCAATGTAAATGATCTTACAGGTAAACACATAAATCAGTCAATGTAAATGATCTTACAGGTAAACACATAAATCAGTCAATGTAAATGATCTTACAGGTTAACACACAAATCAGTCAATATAAATGATCTTACAGGTAAACACATAAATCAGTCAATGTAAATGATCTTACAGGTTAAAACGTAAATCAGTCAATGTAAATAATCTTACAGGTTAAAACATAAATCAGTCAATTTAAATGATCTTACAGCTTAACACATAAATCAGTCAATGTAAATGATCTTACAGGTAAACACATAAATCAGTCAATGTAAATGATCTTACAGGTTAACACACAAATCAGTCAATGTAAATGATCTTACAGGTAAACACATAAATCAGTCAATTTAAATGATCTTACAGCTTAACACATAAATCAGTCAATGTAAATGATCTTACAGGTAAACACATAAATCAGTCAATGTAAATGATCTTACAGGTTAACACACAAATCAGTCAATGTAAATGATCTTACAGGTAAACACATAAATCAGTCAATGTAAATGATCTTACAGGTAAACACATAAATCAGTCAATGTAAATGATCTTACAGGTTAACACACAAATCAGTCAATGTAAATGATCTTACAGGTAAACACATAAATCAGTCAATGTAAATGATCTTACAGGTAAGCACATCAATCAGTCAATGTAAATGATCTTACAGGTCAAAACATAAATCAGTCAATGTAAATGATCTTACAGGTTAACACATAAATCAGTCAATGTAAATGATCTTACAGGTAAACACATAAATCAGTCAATGTAAATGATCTTACAGGTTAACACATAAATCAGTCAATGTAAATGATCTTACAGGTAAACACATAAAATCAGTCAATATAAATGATCTTACAGCTTAACACATAAATCAATCAATGTAAATGATCATACAGGTTAACACATAAATTGGTCAATGTAAAAACCCTTACAGGTTAAAGCATGAATCAATATAATAACTAACTTTATCAAACTTGTTAGTGCTTGACGGTTTCCCTTGCAGCTGTGGTATGTGGGATTGCTCCAATGGTTACAAACGCCCAAATGAGCCCGACCACTTCGATATCCTTCCCAAACTCAGTCAGCTACACTTGTGACACTGGTTACAGCCACAACTCCGGAAGTTTGACCAGAAGTTGCGAAGCTGATGCAAAGTTTTCTGGAACTGCACCTGTGTGTCAGGGTAAATTGCTTTATAATAAAATCACCAATTGGAAAATACCTTTCAATCAAATACAAAATCTCATATCTCATTTTGTCCTGCAGTTGTGTCCTGCGGCACTGCTCCTACAGTGGGTAATGCCGGAATGAACTCAACAACAGCGATCACCTACCCAAACTTAGTCACATACGCCTGTGACGTTGGTTATATTCTTACATCTGGAAACCTCCTGAGACAGTGCCAAGCTGATGGGATATTCTCTGGAACACCTCCTGTTTGTCAAATGCGTAAATACTATCCCATGGTTTATTTCAGCAGGAATCTCATTAATCTTACTTACCCGAATAGCTGTTTTTTCTGTATTTTTTTGCTGATAATAATCCCTTTGGTTTAGTAAAAATTAAGGCCTCTACATAGACCAATCAGGTGCTGATGTGGTGTTAAACAATAACACTCTCACACACACACTCAGTAAAAATTAATAAGATGTATTAAACAAAATTCCGTTAAGCCAACCCTATTTTATCTTTAGCTTCTCAGAACTTCTCAGGCCAAATGTTAAGGGTTGGTCAGTCTAAAATTCAAAATAACATGACATATTTATTTTCTGTTGGCACAATATTGATCATGTCGGCAGATTGGATAAGCCAAAAATTAAAAAAGCACTGCCTTAATCCCAAATACAAACATATCTGTGCTGCTAAATTGTCAATGCCAACTGGTAAGCAATTACTTATCTTGGGCAAATACAGGTACCAACAGTTCTGCAGGTGAATAGGAGCACTATGTAATATGCAATATCCAGTTCTCCTTATGATGTTCTTTTCCTATTTCTTATGAGCTATTCTAATCTAATTCAGTTGTTTTAATTTTTATGGTGGTCTTGTGTGAGCGGCACTTCAATGATGCCTTGTGAGACTACCAATCATATTTATACATATCTACATATATTTATAAAAGAATAACAATATCCAATTTCTCTGTTTGTACATATATGGTGAATAAACGACTGAACTTGAACTTATTCTATTATCTTCTACTGACATGTTCTTTTGCAGCGTGTTTGTTGTCTCCCACCACAAACTCGACCATGGTGTACGTTCATCTGGACAGGACTTCGAACAGGGTGGACATAGGACAGAGCATCTCAGAAGTGTCATGTTCCCTGATTAGGTGCACTGTGCTCTGTTTGAACCATCCAAGATGCCAGTCGTTCAACTACATCAGGTCGACCAGGACATGTCAGTTGTTGGAAGGATGTAGTGCCAGCCTCTTACTAACCAGTGGCACTGACTACTGGAAATAACTTTCCATTCACCATGAGGTACAATCAGATGTGGAAGGGTTTGTTCTTATCAGATGCACCTGAGGTGCCATTATATATATATATAAATGTGTGTGTGTGTGTTTATTAATATGCAATCAAGGTATATTAGTGACATGTAGTAATAAATCAAAAGCAGTCAATCATATTATAAGTACACAAGAAAAATAAATTCATGAAATGCACAAAAAGTCCATCATTGTCTTCTTCTCGCTTTCTTCCCAGTTTTCAATATTGTTTCTTCTCAGCTCTTGGATGGTTGCAATTGTACTCATATCATGTGATGAGCATTGGTATTTAATCATACTGCAAGCTTTTGTGTTTTGTAGCACATTCATGACACTTTGGTTCACCAAATTACTTATATGGTGAACATTTTGACCTATGATACTATTCACATCTTCTAGGCCACGTCTTGCTACAAAATTGACCAGAGAGTTATGACTGTCATTATTCAGCATGCTTCGGATCATCTTTGCAAATCTAGAAAACATCTGGGATGTTGCATGTGGCATTTTCGCTAAATGTGGCAAGAATCGAACATGAGTCTGTGAGTGAATATCGTAATGTCAATTTCATAACCTAAATGGTATATGATTGTAGATGTGTATTGTCATTAAGACTAATAAAATTCACTGTCCTAGACTCCTAGCTGATTCCTTTATCATTTCTCACAATAGGTGAACTTACTGTTTGTACAGTTAGTCTCATAAAATACAGTTGACGGTCTGTACCTGGCTGTGGTCTAAACATGCTGAAGCCAGCTGCTTCTGTCCACTTCATAAATGTGTACTTTTAGAACTGGTTTTGAGTAGCCATCTATGACAGCTTTGTCTAGATTCAATTTAGGGGGCAGTAATAAAACTAACTGTATGTGAATTCCTGATTAGATTAAAGCAGTGGAGAACGTTATCTTGTTTTAGACTTCTGGGAAGTAGCCATTAAACTAGTCTTTGTAACTTGCAGAACCTATGAGCATGCATACGTGTAAATATGTACAAATACAGAAACATGGACAACATTAATGCAGTTGACTAAATATTTTTACGAAGCCCATTTCCTACTACAAATCATTTGGGTTTTGGATTAGAATTTACTGCCTACCTTTATGTTGCCAAGCAACAGCCCTTTTTGGCTGCCAACACACAGCCTTGAGGAATTGACAAAGAGCAGAATTTCCTCACCAAGGTGACTAATATTTTCAATAACATTGCGTGCCATTCATAAAATTATAGTCAATATCTTTTGTTTATGGTCCATTTGATTTACTTTTCCTTAGATACCAAAGGAATATTTTATCAAACATACTTAGCCAGAACATATATTAAACTTATATAAAAGTTCTTTAATTATGTATCTGGTTTGATCCAATTTGTATCTGACATCTATAGACTACTTATTGACCAGCGTCCACTCTAAAGATCAACAGCTGACCTTTCCACTGCCATTTTGACGTCTAATGCATTTCTCCAGGCAATATAAACAGTTCAATGGGCTTATCAAGTGAGCAAACAAACACAGGACATTAAATGCAATATCTTTCACCAACCACAAAGTGACTGTTATAGAAATACATATCGGACACCCATGCCTGGAGCCCCGCTCTGGGTGCTATTGTCAAATGAATGTCACTTAACAATATCTTGACCCACAACTAATAAATAATTAACAGATGTGGATATCTTGTCCTTTCTCATCTATTTTTACATAAGCAAAGTACAGGCCAGATAACGTAAATTTTTCAAATTGACGGCATCTGATGAGATTAACTGCTGTGGAACACTTCGGAACTGACTTTGAACAGCATTGAAGAAAAGAAATGACTAAGTTACAGAAAAGAAATTGGTTGTTTGTGCTAGTATTTTATTGTACATGCTTTGCAGGTAAGTGCTTTCTACCTCAAACCCTCTCATGCAGTAGGAAAATAGTAGTTCTTAATTACTGAACATATGGGAGGCTAAATAAGTTTTGAAAAAAAAGTTTTAAGAACTTCTCCCTCATTCTAATACTTTGTAAATTATCTCAGATCTTAAAATTATTTATGAAAAATCGGAATCAATGTTGTGCACGTGTAGATGGAGCTCCTTGAATGACCATGGTTCATGTTAGTCAATGCTCATTTAAATTAATTCTGCTTCAAGAAACTTCCAAGCATTTCATGATCAGGACTGGCAGGGGATCTTTTTGGGTCACCAAATTATGGCAAATATTTGCTTTGAAGAAAAATGTGTCCATAATTGGTATCGACAAATCCCTCTTTTTTCTTCAAAAATACCTCATGTGTCCTGCTGTGCAGCATCCATCACATAATTAGGCATCCATAACAAATGTGTTGGACTGGGTGGCTAATTCTTTCGGGGTTTACTTACAAAATACTAAACAAGAGTATAGATAGCATTTTTAACCGGAGTGTTGGAGTAGAATTTGTCTTCTGAATAAAAATTATCAGATTTAAAAGAAATATTCCAGATAAATAGTTTCTTTTCTCTATTGATACATTTCAATTCTATAAAGAATCCACATGCAAGACGTTCCTTGGAAAGGTCAGACAGACAGACAGACAGACAAATGATTTTTATTTAAGCCAGTAGCATTTACAATTGGTATTAAGAAACATAACAATATATAAATGTTGGTGGCTAGGGAGACCCTCACTAAGTCAGCTATCACTGACGCTTTCATGAGGGGCCCCCTTTACAGATTTATAATTGCATAATTTCTGGTTTGCTTCAAGTTAATAAAATGCTTATTTAACTCATTGTTTGGATAAAAAAAGCTGTAGGTCGTGGTCGTTTTGGTAATAATGATAATTTTGGAAAAAATTATTCCTGGTTGGAAGGTGCAGAAATGCCAAATCAGCTGATAATATTATTTTGTTAAGGAATAACACCATTAAACTTTCTTTGAAGAGTATGACAATGATACATACTGTAATTACAAAACCGGGGTGAAAATTGGCATTTATGAATAACTAATTACCAGCTTCACCGAATGATATTGATATTTTATTTAACATAGCTTAGATTCCTTCACTTGTCGTCAATGCTGAAAAGTAATATTTCTAGTAGTTCCCAGTGCAATATGCACATATTATCATTATTCATTTATTTATATATTCACAATTGTCTTTTTTTTTACTTAACGACCTATGCAACACACTTATCCCTTATCCTATCTCATATTTGGCCTTTAGCATTTTTGGCTACAAATCTATCATTATTTTGATAATTTTAATAGATAAAAAGTGATGACAACTATGTAAAAACCAATATAGACAGTAATGACATCTTACTTTGAAATAAATGATCTAGCTTCAGGCCAGATGACGTGTAATAACTCTTTTAGACTTACATAAAATCAATGCTTGTCCAATGCTCATGTCACAACAGCATTAATGATGCATGTGAATGCCTTGGGGATTTGGTGTCCAGCAAATGAAGTGTAAAGGGAAGTCTGAATTGTCTTAGCTTGAGGGTTCAAGATCATGACAAAGTGACTGTTATTTGTCATCAACCTATGAAGATAGATTAGGCGATGGTTTTTTGATCTTTCGTTTCTCGGCACCGACGGCCAAACTTTTGAAGTGCAGCTCAATTAATAAATCAAACAATTGTCTGGGCAAATATGTGTATTGCATCTCATAGTATCACATCACCTGTACAAATGTATGAAAAAAAACAACACTTTCTGTGGTTTTATTTTATTTTCCGACCGACTGTCTCATGAAAAACAGTCCGAGAAAGTTCCGAGAAACATAAGATCAAAAAAACGTGGCCTTACAGTACAAAAATAAAATGTAGGCCTACATGCAGGCATACTATTAATTCAGACAATTTTTTTACAGACATTTTTTTTTAACAGAACCCAGAATCATTTTATCCATATATACTCCTGCAAATTGCAATGATAAACAATGATCCCATTGTGATATTAAGCCCTTCTTTAACCTAGTTACTTCAGTTCAAATTTGAGTTAAGATCAGTATTTGAAAGTGTGGACAATCTTGTGGTCTTATTTCACAAACTTTTGGTACATCAAAGCTCACTAAGATTTTCTACATTTAATCCAACTTATGTTAACAAGTTAATAGGTTTTTACCTCACAAAAGATATATAAATCTGATTTGAATTTGTAATATTAAATTTATCCTCATACGTATGTCTTTATTAGGTACAGATGCAGCAGACTGTCCAGAATTGAACAATGTCCAATTTTACACGAAGACCCCAACAGGACCTATTGCTCCTTATGCCACTGTGACTTTCGACTGCGCAACCATTCCCGATCGGTCAAGGACTTTCCAGTGTCCAGCAGCCGGTGTGTGGCAGGGTGGAATTATGGGTACACTGCTTGAGTGCCCTGGTTAGTATGGTCAATATGTTAGAATTAACTGAGTGGTGGTGGTTCAGATGAGCATGAGTTAATTAAAAAAGGAACCCAAATTATGTAAATGAAGCACAAAAGAAAATGGTATATTACACCAATGACTTGCAGAGTTTTTAAATAGCATAGACCCTTAGGGTAAGGCACTGTATTGTTTCCAACACCTACTTCCACGTGGGATATAGTTTATAAAATTTCTCAAAGTTGGACAGTATAACATAACACATCATAACATACATAATGTATGATATAACACCTTGAAACACTGAAAAAAGTTCATTGCAGAGCATGAAGAATGTCCATCTTTAACTCCCCCTCCAAATTACATCAAGACTCCAGATGGCATGATTCTTGTGGAACAAAAGTTTGGTTCTACTGTCCTGCAACTGGTGGAAATTATGACTATGACTGCACCAATGGCATATGGGGCATTGGAATACCAGATTCAACTCTGCCCAGCTGTGGACGTAAGATGGATAGACAGAGATATAGAGAGATATTTATTGAATTTGGCAACTTGAGGATTAAGAGATTGGAGTTGTTTCTGTATTTTGTAATGCTATATGAAGAAGGTTAAATATTGAGTGAAAATCCTTGCATTATGCTACTACTCTGTGACAACATACACATAAATTTGATGATTAATCTTTTCAACAAATGTGGCATTCTAATGGCACACAATAACATCATTGCTATTTAATTGGAACCAACAAACCAGACCAGTTTTGCATTCCAAAAGATTAAATTGCTTTACAACTGTCATGAGAGTGGAGTTTAATTTCATCATATTTTGAAAATGACCCATCTTACAATGATCTCTTATAGCGGGAGCCTCATGTGGAATCCCACCTGATGTGACAAATGCTGATAAAAACCCAACAACAGAAGTGAGACATCCGTACGCAGTCATTTACACTTGTCAGACAGGATCGACTCATGTGTCAGGGACCTTGACAAGGACTTGTACTTTTTCTGGAACCTGGGATGGAACTACTCCGGTTTGTCAAGGTATAGTGTCTGCTAAGTTTAATCTTTGAGCCAAGTTATTTGTATTGGAATGGCACAGTACTGTTGATGTACAGTTATCATACTTAATAATTTACACAGGTAATAATAACTACTGCATCCAAATGACATTGAAGTAACCAGTATCTTTGAAAGCTAGTTCCTGAAAGAATGAGTGATGATGTTAGCTTGGAATTCATTGGGTATGTCACTGTCTCAGTAATAGACAAGCAAACATTCCTTGATAATGAAAGAAACAGTTTTATTATTTATAGATAGCAGTTAACTGTAATCATCTTTAATTTGAAAACAGGTGTCTCCTGTGGTACCACGCCAAATGTGGCATCAGCATCTAAGGACACCACATCTCTTGTCTATCCAAATGCTGTAACTTATGCATGCATCAATGGATATGCCATTGCCTCTGGAGATGCCACTCGAAGCTGTCAGGCTGATGGGAGTTTGTCAGGGACAGCTGCTGTTTGTGCAAGTGAGTTGACATAAACATTTTGTGCATTTTTAAGAATAAAATATAGAATTATTCTTCAAGTATTCACAGATCCTAAAACAATAATTTGCGTTCCATCTTTTTTTTTCTGGAATTAATATTGGGTACCTAATAGCACCAGTAGAAAGTAATTTTGCAATTCTCGAAAATACACAGAAACATGTGGCGCTGCACCAGCCGGAACAAACACACAACATACTCCAACTACATTGCTTTTTGAGAATGATGTCGTAACATACACTTGCAATACCAGATATACAAGCACCGTAGCCATTACTCAGACTTGCCAGAGCACTGGGACCCTGACTGGGACATCTCAAGTTTGTACAGGTATAAGTCAAGTTACAAATGTTGGTGTAGCTAATGTTTGTCTTAGTGTAACCAATCACATTCAAATCTGACTAATCACTCTTATTTGGGTAGGACATGATGCACTAATGTCAGAATATTTCATTGCAGCTGTGGTATGTGGAATTCCCCCAACAGTGACCAATGCCCAGATGAGTCCGACCACTTCAATATCCTTCCCAAACTTTGTCACCTACACTTGTGACACTGGCTACAATCACAACTCGGGAAGTGTGGCCAGAAGTTGCCAAGCTGATGCAACGTTTTCAGGAACTGTGCCTGTATGTCAGGGTAAGTAATTTGGCTGACCTGTTTGTTTAGCTTAAATGACATCATTGTCTGTACAATGATTAATCATTTGAGACTTTTATTTTTATTTTGGCAGCTGTAAGTTGTGGCATCCCTCCCACTGTGTCCGATGCAGTAGCAGTCCCCACCACAACCATCTCTTATCCAAATTCAGTTATATATTCCTGCAGTCCTGGCTATGTCGTCATGTCCGGCAATCTCAACAGACAATGTGGTGCTGGTGGTTCATTCTTGGGGAGTACTCCACTCTGTGAGATGTGTAAGTATTCCAGGTTGTGACAGTTATTTAAGATCTTAGTATGTTCGTGTTGGTGTTTTTTTGTCACTTCTTTCCTTTTTTTTTATTGCAAAATTTTTTTCTACTATTGACTATATTTACACTATTTAATGGATTTGTTGGGATTTAAAATATTCTCAAGGTGTCAGGCCTTTGTCTTTGGAAATAAAGTATTATGATGAAAAATAAAATTCATGCATTTTTCTAGTCAAGCTGACTGATTTAAATTGTTGATATAGAGAAACTAGGAGACCACTTTAGTAATAAGGGCACGTCTGATTTTATTATGCATCTCAAACTTTCGTCCAATTTTCACAATTCAAAGTTTTGCATATACAAAAATTATTACGACATGAAGTAAAGCAATTATGTCCTTAATTTTTCATAAAATTATTTTGAAATTGCAAATCAGCAATGCTCTCTGATATGTTCCAATGCATAAAATGTACACAAAGTGGATTTGGTAAATTGCTGCAAGACTTACTAATTTAGTACAATCTAGACAATGTGGGTTCTTGAATTCACCAGTCAGAAGCATTTCTTTTACCTGGATAGCTTTTTGGTACAAAAACCGTTTGACAATCCATATTTAAGAAGTTTCCCAATTGCCAGCTGGGTGGTCTAGTGGTAAAATGCTCGGCTACTCCTCTAAAAGACCCAGGTTCAATCCCAGGCCCAAACACCCTTGTGAGCGACATCTCAGCAGATGAGACGTTAAATTGTATGAATATATCTATGATATGGAACCAGACAATAGAGGATGTTGCAACTAAAACAGATAAAGCACATTAGGATGATATAATTTATATTACATTCTAAGTAAAGTTTGGATTTGACATCCTCCTCCATTGTAACAAAAGTTTAGTCCCAAAGTTGATGATGATAACAATATTTATCTGCTTTGATGTCAGTGACCTCTAGTAATACCAGTTGCCCTTCATACAACATTGCACTTAAGCTGGGCACCGCTGATGTATTCTGCTTTAAATTGCAATTTCAGCATCTGCTTTGATGTCAGTGACCTCTAGTAATACCAGTTGCCCTTCATACCAACATTGCACTTTAGCTGGGCACCGATGATGTATTCTGCTTTAAATTGCAATTTCAGCATCTGCTTTGATGTCAGTGACCTCTAGTAATACCAGTTGCCCTTCATACCAACATTGCACTTTAGCTGGGCACCGATGATGTATTCTGCTTTAAATTGCAATTTCAGCATCTGCTTTTATGTCAGTGACCTCTAGTAATACCAGTTGCCCTTCATACAACATTGCACTTAAGCTGGGCACCGCTGATGTATTCTACTTTAAATTGCAATTTCAGCATCTGCTTTTATGTCAGTGACCTCTAGTAATACCAGTTGCCCTTCATACCAACATTGCACTTTAGCTGGGCACCGATGATGTATTCTGCTTTAAATTGCAATTTCAGCATCTGCTTTTATGTCCGCGACCTCTAGTAATACCAATTGCCCTTCATACAACATTGCACTAAAACTGGGCACCGATGATGTATTCTGCTTTAAATTGCAATTTCAGCATGTCAACTAACTCCCTACGACCCATCCAAGAAGTTCATCCACATGCAAAAGATTTCCAACATGGCTGCCTCTGGACAAACAATCATGCAAGTTTCCTGCTCGCTTCTCAAATGCACCAACCTGTGTCTGCGTCATCCGGATTGTGGTTCATTCAATTACATAAAAGCAACAAGATTATGCGAATTGAAACAACAGTGCGATCACGCCCTAACAGCAACCATCGAAATTGATTTCTGGAGATAGTCCGATTTAATACTTGCAAGGGGAGAATAGGTGTCTTTATTATAGCTAAAAAAAATACATCTTGTCTTTCCACAAATGTTATGTGCTTAAATGGATAAGAGCAGCATTTCCATAGCATGAAAATCTGTCGATATGTATATTTTTAGTGTTTTTCAAGCTATTTAGTATAAAATTTACCCTTCTTCTTGTAACAACTGCAATATAATGACATGAAGCAGAGCAGAGACCAAATTAATTTTGAGTAAATAGGTAAAAGATGTTTCTTGCCAATATTTTCACTTCACTGGAAATTCTTGCATGGAAGTATAGACATCCATCGACTCCTTCATACAAAGTCATTTCATATTGATTAGACCAGCTTCATGATATTCCATTTCCTAAACAAAAATATAACAATAAATCTAAAAATTAAAATATCAATTAAGCAAAACAGGCAATTTGATTTCCTAGGAATTGTTATTGATGAACATTTTAGCTGGAAACCACATATTGAAAAAAAATTGGAAATAAAATAAAATATTCACTGATCGCATTTAACGTAGTATGGCATAATCCCTGGAGCCATGACCCAAAGCACAGTGTTTGTTGAAAAAGGTAACCCTTGGGATATCACAAATTCTTGTTAGTCCTTTATACAACGATACGAGAGAGTTTTCAACTGGACATTTGGTAACAACACATCGACTCATTTTATATGCAAATTTGGCATGATTTATAATGATTAGAATTCTATACATGATGAAAATATTATCAAGGAATACCTGGCTTGTATTAGATAATGCAGCTCGTATATATTAACCGCAGGAGCGGATTTAGGGTGGGGGGGGCTTAGGGGCTTTAACCCCCCCCCCCCTTGGCTTGATACATTTTAATCTTAAAATATTAAAAACTTCAGCGGTCCCGCAATACCTTTTAATTGTCAACCCCCCCCCCCCCCCGTGAAAAATTTTCTAGATCCGCCCCTGAACAATGGTATTCATAATCCAAACAACAGTCAGCTTGAACAATATATCCATCATCACACATACATCTAGATTTATTAAATCTATTGTGACATTTCGTGTAATCACAATTCATGCTTAATTAAGCGCATTTGTATATTGTACTGAAAAGTCACATAGAGTATTATGAGACCACGTGTTGTACAGTTGTAATATGATCCGGATAATCTTTATGTATGATTTTGTGATACATGTATTTAACGCTTATTGTGATACCATCATATCTCATATTAAGCTTTCAAAAGCAGAAAACTCATTGAATAATCCAACAAAGGAATAGTAATTCCATATATCTGTTCATTTTGCTTTACATTAATTGTTCATTTACCTTGCAATTGATTGGAATTTGTCATTAGATAACCACTGCCTGAACACTCCCATGTGATCTGTGAAATTCAACAGCATGTTAAATGCAAAACGGCAACACACTGTGTGTAGTCACCTCACAGTCCAGAGACCTAATTATGTACTTGTTTTGCTCGTTTACTCAACTAAAGTAAATTAATAAATTGCTCTTGTAGTCTATAGGCTGGCTTATGGTATTAAAGTCTAACAATGAAACTACAATTAGATGTTCATGTGCTGAGTTTATGCAATTCTTGTTCTGACAAGCAGGCAATTCAGAAAAATAGCCTAAACTAAAAAAATATGATTCCATTTCTCTTGTATTTTTAAGAGCAGATTTCTTAAGACTCCACATAGTTTAACCAATCATTTTGGTTGACTAGGTAAACTAGCATAAAATGTCCATAATTAGGTTGCTGGGCTGTTAGGTGACAGCAAACAGTGAATATAAAAATGCCATAAAGATAAAGTCCTAAGCACAAGTAACATGATATGGTGATACATGATGTGGTTTTGCAAGTGGCATATCATGAACCTTGTTAAATGCAGAAATCAATAACATGCTTGTATTTTTATGTATACATATTACATAAGATCTTTCTGTACATATTGAAATTTTTTGTTTGTCATTACAAAATAAACTTTTACACAGGCACAGTTGTTCTCAAAAGTTCACACAGACCTCAGTATTTTGTCATTGCATTGCAAGAAAATTGTAACTCTTTCTCTTATTTTGTAAGCCTTGATAATAAGTTATTATTATTATGTTTTTACTATGTACTGATTAGATACAAATATAACACCCTTATCCATTGCAATATAGCTGATACATATAAACACGAGGGGGCAGTGATGATAGCGTTGTTACCACAACTTAGTCACCGCCGCCTTGACCATATAGTGTATGATGATTTATATATTAGTACTATCAGACAGATGTATTTAAATAAAATATTCTGGAGTCTTGAGTCTTGATGCTATGGCAAGTTCTTGCTCATCATGTTGTCATTCTGGTGTAATTATTATGTAAAATGAAAAAAAAAAAAAAAGAGTAAAAAAGAGTCACAAATGTTGTACTGGCTAAAATAATTGATTTACATATTGTATTTGAATTATTGCAGTTCAAACAGTGTGATGCAACACAAAACTGTGATGCGTGCCAAATGGGTCCTGAATTGTTACCATTAATACTTTTTGCAACAGGAAGAATGTATGTGTCTGCAGATGATGCTTTTGTTTACTGATTTTATCTACAACCTATAAGATGAATATTTATGACATCTTTTCAAAATCTGTTGGAGTAAACAAATGTTGCTGATTAGATAAAACTTTATGGAACTTCCAATACACAGTTGTGTACTGCAGTTCAGTAAATAATATTTTGCGAAGGATACACTTGTTATATAAAAATGAAGTCAATAGTCACATTCGGAGTGGTAGACTATGTGGTTTTTGTTGGACTTTTCCTCGTTTCCATGGCAATTGGAATATACTTTGGGATCACAGGAAGAAAGAAGGAATCCGCAGAACAATACCTAATGGGCGGAAGACAATTGAGCCTCGTTCCGGTCAGCATGTCCATTGTCGTGTCTGTGATGTCAAGCAATGGCCTGATGGGAAACCCTGCTGAGGTTAGTGGGTCCATCTCATATTGATGGATATGCCTATATTCTAAATCAAAAGTTTGGCTTCATTGTTTCATCTAGTCTAAATCATCAATGTAGTACATGGCCAAATGTGCCAGGTGCGTTTTCCATGAGAAGGATAAACGCATGGAAAATGCATGGTTTTAAGCTAATTATAATGAGGCAAAAACCATGCATTTTCCATGCATTTATCCAAATGCATGGAAAACGCATGTGGCACAATTGGCCATGTATGATGATAAATTATCTTAAATCAACATCAGTTGTAAAAGATATGAGGTATGGCGTGTTTTAAAAATATCAGGTTGTAAATAAAAACCTCTTCAATATGGAGATAACTGTATCACTATAAGATAAAATGACCTGCAATACATTTTCATTCGGCTTCAATGCATGCATACGAATCAAACGAAACCCATATTTTGAAGTTTTCATAAATATATAAGACCAAGTAATAGGAAATGAACCATCAGGCCTGTTACTAATCAGCAACAATAGATAACAAAGAAAAAAATTATACATTTTCATTAGGCTTCACTACACACAATTGAATCCATGAAGGAAACAATTTTCTGGATATTGTATATTTTGAAGTTTTCATAAATACACAAGACCAAGTAATAGGAAATGAACCATCAGGCCTGTTACTAATCAGCAACAATAGATAACAAAGAAAAAAATTATACATTTTCATTAGGCTTCACTACACACAATTGAATCCATGAAGGAAACAATTTTCTGGATATTGTATATTTTGAAGTTTTCATAAATACACAAGACCAAGTAATAGGAAATGAACCATCAGGCCTGTTACTAATCAGCAACAATAGATAACAAAGAAAAAAATTATACATTTTCATTAGGCTTCACTACACACAATTGAATCCATGAAGGAAACAATTTTCTGGATATTGTATATTTTGAAGTTTTCATAAATACACAAGACCAAGTAATAGGAAATGAACCATCAGGCCTGTTACTAATCAGCAACAATAGATAACAAAGAAAAAAATTATACATTTTCATTAGGCTTCACTACACACAATTGAATCCATGAAGGAAACAATTTTCTGGATATTGTATATTTTGAAGTTTTCATAAATACACAAGACCAAGTAATAGGAAATGAACCATCAGGCCTGTTACTAATCAGCAACAATAGATAACAAAGAAAAAAATTATACATTTTCATTAGGCTTCACTACACACAATTGAATCCATGAAGGAAACAATTTTCTGGATATTGTATATTTTGAAGTTTTCATAAATACACAAGACCAAGTAATAGGAAATGAACCATCAGGTATGTTACAGATCAGCAACAATAGATAACAAAGAAAAAATGTATAGTGCAAGTCTTTAATTAATATGCTTTTATTGACACAGTAATTTGTCACAAAAAAAAATAAAAAAAACTGATAAAAACATTTACTAAGTCTACTTCTACTATTTCTATATTCAATATATATATACATGGTATAAAAGTTAAAGGTATGCATTAGCAATAGATTATCTACACATCCATGGTCCCAGTTGCTGAACAATAGCACGGTAATAAGAAATATATATAGCCTATATATGGGTTTAGTGCAGTATAGCGGACCCAAATTTATGGCAATATTTGGCATGAATGAAATATGAAATATAAATAATGTTTACAAGTTTTAAGTTCTATCACAATTAGAAAATGGGGTATAGTAGGGGGGCTTGGAGTTGGTAGCCCCTGTGGAAAGTAAAAAATAAACTACTATACCACTGTGAACATGAAAACAGTCGTCATTAGTTTGTGACGTCATACATTGAGTTCAAGCATATGACGTCATATGCTTGGTCAAGAGGTGCTAAATATGGTCATAAATCTGGGTCCGCTATACTGCACTTTTTCCATATATATATAGACATATATCACATGTATACAGTAACTCTAAACACTTATATTACTGCAGTTAGTACTGTTCATTATCACAATGTTAATTTAAGTACAACATTTGAATTAGGAGTATATACAACAAGGCATAGTCAACAGTTATATACATGAATGTAAAAGCACATAGATCACAATATATATTTAAAAAAACTAAAGAAATGCTTATAGTGCAGAAACTGCTGGTTTGGGGAGTGATGGATAATGCTTGACAATGGATGATGACACAAACATTCATTAGGCATCAATATTTACAAGAAATGTTAAAGGGATTTTAACAACTCTTTTGATTTCATGATGGTCTTAAATTTGTCTTCATTGTTTTGTTGCTCAAAATTTTCTATGTGATCGTAAATTAGCTTTTTTAAAGAGGTCCTCACGACTAAGTGTGTTATGTGGGCATACTATGAGACAAATGTTTTTCATCTTCGATTTCATGAACATTGCATTTTAGGCATAATCTCTCAACTGCTGGCAATATAGGGTTTTCATGTCTACCTATTTCAATTCGTAAATGATGTGCGCTTACTCTAAATCTGGCTATTTTATTATACATTTTTCTGCTAAGGTTTAGTAGAAGGTAGGGTTCTAGCCTGTAATCAGTCTTAATGAGTTTATAAGTTTTAAGTTAACGTAATTATTACATTATTAACCCTTGTCTACGAGTGTTTTACAGAAAAAAATCTAAAGACTCATTTATTTCAACAAGCTTTTCGAATTTATTTTGACTCATATTGATTTATTTCTAATCTATGTTATGTATTATTATACATAGCTTTTTAACCTATCATTTTTATACATCTACTTTCCATTACTTTTAATGTTAAGTGCCATTGCATGTTCTTAAACAAAAGTTTGTCCAATTTTTCGTTTAAATCAAAACATTATTTCGTTGAAACAAAAAGTTGTCCGAAAATCTTTGTTCGAACCAAAAATATTTTCGTTTAAACAATTGTCCAACTTTTCATTTAAACCAAAAGTGTTTTTTTTTAAACTTACATTGCAGCCTGCCTTATTTGAAAGGTGTGCTGAAATCTACTTTAGTTTGGGGTTCGGCCATGCAGAGATTTTGGAATGCATGGCACAGTGTAATAACATCATCATAAAAAAAATCTTTTGGTTTAAATGAAAAAAAATTTGGTTTAAACGAAAAATGTTCGGTTTACATGAAAAAATCTTTTGGTTTAAACGAAAAATTAAAAAAATTTTGGTCGTCTGAAAAAGATTTTTTGGTTTAAATTTCGGTGGCAATAATATGCTTTCTTAAGCATGTCACAGGTTCTACAAAATAATCATTTCCTCTTTTAAAATTTTTTTTTCTTTTTTTTTTGCCATTTTATTTAATTACAGCTTTACAATTATGGCATCATGTCAACATTTGTGGTCATCAGCCTATTGTTATCGTCCGTTATCGTTGCCATGGTGATTGTTCCATTGTTTCACCCCCTCCAAATTGTCAGCGTCAATGAGGTATGTAGAGCGAGTTCTTCAAATGATGATTATTTCATTTTATTTGGTAATTTTTAAAACTCACAACTTGCGCATAGTTAATGCCCGTAGATGGCTTTATGTGCAGGGTCAAGTCAATCTAAACACTTATTTTACAGTGTATAAAGATATACCCCACAATCGTTTGTATACCACATAGAAAAGCCATGTGGTATAGCCTATGTGGTATACATGTGTATACTACATGGCTTACCTTACAAGGATGGGAAATGTATACCACATACTTCTATGTATGGCAGGCCAATGACAAAAAATCACTTTTTGCAGCTAAGCGCTTCGCCGTTTAAACTAACGCCGCCGCTTTAAAACAATATTCGGAGTCACAATTTTACTACTATTCAAAAGATAAAATTGTCAGCTCTCTAAAAAGGTTAGAATTTTTGAAATCGGACAAGAATTAACGCTTCTAGGGCCAAAAAACGTAACAGAAAGTCAATGGTCTGTTCAGTCCACAGATGCAAGCCATTGTGTGGCTGTGTTGCTATGGGCAACGTCACAGGAGCGTCATCGCTTTGGTAATACAATCGAATAATACGGAACAATAAAACATTTTCTGTCCAAATCTAGTATGAAAAACAATTCTGACAAGAAATATTTAACAACTGGTTTGTAAATATCATTCGTAAATTTTTTTATTAACCTCAAAATGTCCCAGAAAGTTTTGAGGTGATGACGTTGTTGACAGTTATGCAATGCTCTGATTGGTCAATGGCAAAAATGAATATTCATGAATTTTTTCTATACTACATGAATGCATAGCCAGGCAGTTCAACTAAAAGTGAAAATTGTGGGGTATAAATAAGACCCAAGTGGATATGTGGTATATTTTTATATTCCCTCACTTGTGGACAGATTGGCTTCAGAATTCACTCGTGGCTAACGCCACTCGTGAATCCTGGCCAATCTGTCCACTCGTGGGGAATATAAAAATATACCACATAACCATTGGGTCTTATTATAGAAACAGAAACATTAAAAACAAGGATATCTTGGTCATAAAGGTTTTCAATCCTTAAATTGCAACTGATTTGAACCAGAATTTTACTATGTTGAGTGTTCTCTTTCAGTACCTCGAGCGAAGATTCAGATCTAGATCTGTGCGTCTTCTTGGATGCTTCATATTCTTGTTAAATTCAGTAAGAATCTGATTTCATTAATAACAACATGACACTATATTGAGTGATTAACCATTAATATATTAAGACACTAATCCAACTTTTCAATACATTTCCCAGGTCTTGTATGTGGGAACAGTCATTTATGGACCTGCAATTGCACTAAACACAGGTAAAAACATTGAAAGGTTTATAGTCTAATTTAGCCTCTACTTCACACAATACTCTTGAACTTTCTAAACTCTCTGGGGAGCATACAGCTGTCGCATCATGCTGCGCCATCACTGATCAGTCCAATGCCATCTCAACCCATAGGCCTAGCCAACCTCCCCATGTACACTTGGATGGAGTGGAGCCATGGCTGGGTTTGATCCCACTTCCATGTGCACACAAGTCCAAAACCTTATCCGCTGAACCATGGCACCCACATCAAGCATGACAGAGATGATCTGTTATGATTCACATGAAACTAGGGCTTATTAATTAATCAATTAAGTTAATTAATCTAGTGTCAGAGCTAATAGAATTCAATAGTCAAGCATTTACCATCCATGTGAAGCATTGCTGACTCACTAGATGTTGAGCAAACTCAATGATAAAGTCTGAATAGCAATTGAGTTTTTAACTGCATGCGGTTAAAATTAAATTTCCCTGAGTAACTATCACTGCATGCGGTTAAAATTGAATAGCCCCGAAGAACAATCACTGCATGGGTTAAAATTAAAATGCCCCAAGTGACTATCACTGAATGTAGTTAAAATTGAATTGCCCCTAGTGACTATCACCACATGCCATGATAGTTACTCGGGGCTTTTTCATTTTAACCGTATGCGAGATAGTTACTCGGGGCAATTTAGTTTTAACTGCATGCAGTGATAGTTATGGGGCTATTAAATTTTAACTGCATGCAGTGATAGTTATGGGGCTATTCAATTTTAACTGCATGCAGTGATAGTTATGGGGCTATTCAATTTTAACTGCATGCAGTGATAGTTATGGGGCAATTTCGTTTTAACTGCATACATTGACATTTACTCAGTGTTGGTATAACATTAAAAGATTGATTTGCCATTAAAATATGATTGTTGTCATGTAATTATCATTAAATGAAATTTAAATTAAAAAAAAGAAGCAGTTATAATTGATGAAGTTCTGTTTTAGCGACTGGTGCACCGGCTTGGGTATCCATTCTTCTTGTTGCAAGTATTGGGACAGCATACACCAGCATTGTAAGCAAGTTCTCTGGAAATGTTCAACTGAATTTGCATTGAATTGAATATTTAACGGGATTAAATTTCACAAACTATTTGTTTACAGGGAGGAATGAAAGCAGTTGTTTGGACTGACGTCTTCCAATCACTCGTAATGATTGGCGGATTGATTGCTGTGGTAGTTTTGGTAGGGTGCAAACTTTCACATTACATCTAGGATAATGTCTAGCATTACATAATACAATTTAAATCAGCAAAATTAAGGCCAATATCTGAAAAATTATTATGCAATGACACTGGATAAGGTAGTCAGAATCTATATTAAAAAAAAACCAGATGTGTGCAGCAAAATTCTTTATTGGCAATGAGTAGTCAGAATCTATATAAAAAAAAAAAAACAGATGTGTGCAGCACAATTTTTTATTGGCAATTAGTAATAGAAACAAAAGAAAATATCGAAAGGCAAGAAAGACTGAAAAAGCCATGGCAATCATTTAGAAAACAAAAATTACACCTTCAAAAGTTCTCCCAGATTCTTCTCAGAGAAAGGCATCAGATTGCTAGTGATATTTAGGAGGACAAAATTAGGTAAATCATCCTTTGAAAACTTTGATAAGATTAAAGAGCATGAAACATCTTGCCTTCAACGATACCTAGAAGTTCTTGTCTGCTACTTTAATGTTTTATTGCAATTACTAACTTAGTGACATGATCTGTCCATGAGATAATGGCATGCTCACAAGCCTCAATCATTATGTCCATAGGGGATGATTTAATTGTTCCTTTGTTAGATCTATGTTCTTCCTTCAGGGAACACAGCAAGTTGGAAGCATTGAAGAAGTATGGAGAATTAACAAGGAATGGGGAAGGATATTTGTTGAGTAGGTATTTACATTACAGTTATTTTAATAAATATTATTTATATCCCTCATATAACAAAAAAAAAGTTTGTTAATTCCCTACTATGAGGGATATAACTAACTTATACTACATTGGGAATTTACTAATTTGTTTGAATTTTGGTTTGTTTTTATTGCCTTTATTACGCAAAACAAGTTCAGTTTGCACTCAGGAGGGAGTTAATTTACATTTTCGTTGGTTATTACCCGCTCAGAACAATAGGAAAACAGTCGAAGTGGAATATAACCATAATTATCCATCTTCATGCCTGATGGTAATTACTGTATCAAGCAACACTTCTGCCAACTTTTATAGACATAGACATTGACCATAGACAATACTTTATTATTCCAGGGAGAACTAGTTAAAATTAATTTAATCCATGTAATATGATGCAAAGACGAATGATGGATTATTCACTAGACCTGAACAATCTCAGCTACTTTGTTTGTCACACCTTATTTTGGCAAATGTTTATGCAACCGGTGATTGTGACTCCGAGTTTATTGATGATACTTTTAGTAAGTAGAGCCCTGCAAGATTTTCTTATTGATATTACGTATTTTAAATTGTTTTTATTTGTCCACTAGCACAGGGTCAGAAATCAACAAAAGATGGACATTAGTTGCCATTTTCATTGGCATGACCAATTACTGGGTGGCAGCATTTGGGATCAACCAGCCCTGTGTACAAAGGTTCTGTGCCCTGGAATCGGTCAATAAAGGGCAGCTGTGAGTACAGATAACTGCGGTCAAATATATCATACATGTGTTAAAAATACATCCAGTATCAAACATTAAAACCATTGTATAGTTCTGTGGCATCACACAAAAAAGAATAAAACAAATATAATGCTTTTTAGGCAATATGATTAACAGGCAAATAGTTACAAGGCATACTGTACAGCAGAACCCATCAACTTGGAAACAAAAGTCCAGATGACGTCATTTGAATCCAGGACTCCCATTGGCTGAAGGACTGCCTTAACAACCAATGGGAGCCCTGGATTCATATAACGTCCCCTAGAGTTTGGTTCCAAATGTGTGTTATTACTTCTTGCTATATTAACCATTTATGGTTTTGCAACATCTTGAATTCCTTTCTATAAGAGCTGTGCTGTTAAATGGACCAGGTTGTGTGCTGATTTCTCTCCTGGCTCTCATGACTGGACTTGTGGCTTTTGCTTACTACACCAACCAGGGATGTGATCCAATCTCGTCCAAAATCCTCTCCAGTCAGAACCAGGTAGGGATGTTTATCATTGATATCATTTGTATCACCTCATATAATATTGTAGTAGTTGTTAAAGATATTATTCAGAGGTTTGTATCAGTTAGACACATGATATTTACTGGTTGGAATAATAAAGATCAATGGTTTTTTTCTTATATTTCAAAAGGTATCCACCAATCCTTTGGTTGAGTTTAAGAGTGCCAGCCTGTCACATTCCTGGTAAATTTAGACCATGCAGCATTGTATAATTTAAACTAAGATGTGTACTTAATTTCAGATCAAGCCATACTTTGTGATGGATGTCCTTAGCATCCCTGATAAACTTATAGTACATTGTATCATTTAAACTGAAATACTTAATTTTAGATCATGCTCTACTTTGTAATAGCCATCAATTGTATCACTTAACTGAGACATGTACTTAATTTCAGATCATGCCATACTGTTTAATGGATGTCCTCAGCATCCCTGGTAAACTCATATCATTATTGTATCAGTTAATCTTAGATGTATTTAATTTCAGATCATGCCTTACTTTGTGATGGGATTCTTAGCATCCCTGGAAAACTTAGTTCATGTAGCATTGGATCATTTAATGTTCTACTTAATTTCAGATTATGCCCTACTTTGTGATGGATGTCCTCAGCATCCCTGGTCTCCCAGGTGTTTTCATATCCAGCCTCTTCTCGGCCTGTCTCTCCACTCTCTCATCCTCCATCAATTCCATGGCTGCTGTCACTTGGGATGATGTGCTCAAGCCTCGCTTCAGCAACTGGTCTCCCAGGAAACAGGCCACTGCTAATAAGATTATGGGTTAGCCTTTTTCAATAAAATATTTCTGAATCAGTGACAAAGATAATTTGGCAAGTTTAGAGAAAACTGGCTATTGCCCAGAAGATAATGTGACATGTCATGTTTTACCAAGCTAATAGATTCAATTCAACTTTTTTTCATCTGGTGCACTGGCCTTTACTCGCAAACCAGCTATTTCCAGTAGAATTTATATGATACTTATTTATTAGGGCTGTACACCTTTATCTTTAAAACGATACGATACACATCACGATATGGTAAAACGGATACGATATGTATTATGATACTATTGTTCAGCTAATATCTATGAAAGAATAAAGGCTATTTATACTTTAATGAACCATGAAATTGAAATCAATATTTGTCTTTCAAAATAATGGAACATCTTGGCAGTAGACGTCTTGTTTACTTAAAATGCCACCCTGCATAACGTTTACGTGTATTATTATTATGAATAACAATTTTCAATACCCATATCATTATTCTTGTACCGGTACAAACGGTATATCGGGAACCAGTGTACAGCCCTATTATTTATATTTCTTACAGTTGTTATATATGGATTTCTCTGTATGTCCATTGCATTCATGGTGCTGGCAGTTGGTGGAAATATACTTCAGATAACTACTTCATTTTTTGGGGCTACAATTGGACCTCTGTTTGGCTTGTTCATTCTTGGTGCATTAATCCCTTGGGTCAATTGGAAGGTACGTTAAATCAGGATCAGGAATTCTTTAGAACAAGCCTTTCTGCCAAACTGCAGCTCTTCATGGCCTTAATAGGGTCGAATGAATGATATTTAGTCGATATGCAATAAGACAATTATGATGATATAACAGATGCATGATATTGATTAAGTCTCTTTTTATTGAATAGGGAGCTCTTGTGGGTGGCTTGTCCGGCCTTTGTTTGGTCATTTGGATGATGTTTGGTCAAGTGTTCATGAAACTGCAACGGGTCAGTCTTCCAACCCCTGTTGATCAGTGTGATGTCATGCATGGTTGGAATGTTACCATGGCTACCACAAATACTCCTACCACTCTAGCAACAGTATTATCTACTGAAGGAAATGAGCCCTTGAGGTTTGTTTTTGTAACTCAATCATCTATAATAAATATTGGTATAAATGTACATTGGTGACGTAAGATGGTTTATTTCTGGATATTAATGATATTAGATTTTTCCATATGTTCCAGTGGCTTGTATTACTTCTATTCCATTTCCTTCACTTGGTTCTCACTCATAGGCGTAACCGTGGTGATGTTTGTAGGTATTGTTGTCAGCGCAATCACTGGTAAGTCTAATAACTAGAAGAGATCACATTTATATTAGTCACAGCATACTTCTTGTGATCTATCTATCTATCTATCTATTTATCCATCTACCTATCTATCTTCAGTATTGACCACATAAACACATTGTTTTGCAGGATTTGAAGATCCTCATAAAACCAACCCCATGTTGTTTTTCCCTTGCATCAGAAGGTATTTCAAACAGGAATCTTTTGACTTGAAAGAGAAAGAGGTGAATACAGTTCTGCATTTTCTTTTATCAAGTGAACTTCATGCCTGGTACACTTCTATTCATGAATTTGTTTTATCTTAAAGATGATGCTGAATTCCGGCCAAAATGAGGTTCTTTAAGAAGAAGAGAAATTTCTCATGCAGATTTATGGTTCTGGCATTATGAATTCACAAACTGTCATGTACCTTTCTTGTATCTGCTTACTGCATAATAGTGACACTGCCTTCTTTACTGCCTTCTTGCACCCTATCGATAATGTGTTTGACCTTTATCCTTTCATGAAAAATATAAGGGGATTGTATGTATTTGTATATAATAAAAGCCACTTTTATGTTTACAAGGCATTCTAGTTTTTTCTGCTTATTAAAATAAGCAGTTACGGCAAATCTGTCCCAATGTAATTTCATATTGGTAATAAAGTAATTTCAGTGTAAATGATCATATGTAAGAATGGAACAAGTGTCATATGAGATGTTTTGTTGTCAATCTATTTTATGTACTGATTCTACATTTTGGAATAATAATATCTCAGAAATTAAAATTACACTGGAATTGAGCTTTAAACTTTATATACTATAAAAACCACTTCTCAATTAAGACATCTTTCAATATGGGCAGAGATATCCTTAATGGAGAGGATAACATGAATGTTCATAACATTATTTTCAATACTAATTACATTTAGTTATCTCCAGAAATCAATTCCAGTAGTCGCAGTTAAGGCATGATCACACTGTTGTTTCAATTCACATGATCTTGTTGCTTTTATGTAATTGAATGAACCACAATCGGGATGACGCAGACACAGGTTGGTGCATTTTAGAAGCGAGCAGGAAACTTGCATGATTGTTTGTCCAGAGGCAGCCATGTTGGAAATCTTTTGCATGTGGATGAACTTCTTGGATGGGTCGTAGGGAGTTAGTTGACATGCTGAAATTGCAATTTAAAGCAGAATACATCATCAGTGCCCAGCTTAAGTGCAATGTTATATGAAGGGCAACTGGTATTACTAGAGGTCACTGACATCAAAGCAGATGCTGAAATTGCAATTTAAAGCAGAATACATCAGCGGTGCCCAGCTTAAGTGCAATGTTGTATGAAGGGCAACTGGTATTACTAGAGGTCACTGACACCAAAGCAGATAAATATTGTTATCATCATCAACTTTGGGACTAAACTTTTGTTACAATGGAGGATGATGTCAAATCCAAACTTTGCTTTGCATGGATTTTAAAATGATATCATCCTAATGTGCTTTGGTTGATACATCCTTTGTTTGTCTAGTTTCATATCATACACTTCGTGAACCGTCTTAAAGCTGGATTGTCAAACGGTTTTTGTACCAGCAAAAGCTATCTGGGTAAAAGAAAATGCTTCTAACTGGTAAATTCAAGAAACCACATTGTCTAAATTGTACTAAATTTGTATATTGCTGTAATTTACTACATCCACTTTGTTTACATTTTATGCTTTGGAACATATCAGTGAGCATCGCCGATTCGCAATTTCGAAAGTCATTTTACTAAAAATTGGGGTCAGAATTGTTTTAATTCATGTTGTAATCGAAATACCAATGCATATTTGCATTTGCCTAAAACTTTGAATTGTGATAATTGGACGAGAAAATTAGGTGATGTATAATAAAAAGTATTGAGAAGTGACGACGCTAATTACGTTAGACTTGCACATTTTCACAGGTGTCCTTATTACAAAAGTGGTTTCCTAGTTTGTCTATGTTAACAATTCGAATCAGTCAGCTTGACCAGAAAAATGCATTACTTTATTTATAAAACACAGTACAGGCCTAACAGCATGATATACAAAGATCCTTCAAACAGGGTGTCAATACAGTCAATGGTAGAATTAAATTCAACAAAGAAAAAAAAAAAAAAAGGATGAAAACTGGAAAAATATAAATTAAAGAACATGCTATGACAGTTATCTTTTGTGGATAACTGTCTCGACCTGAAATACTTACGCATCTCACAAACTGGAGTACTCCCCAAGAATGACCCACCAGAACCACATTGTCTGTTGGGGTTGTCAGACATGAGGACATAGCCAAGACTGCAGGAATATGTGACTGAATTTGGATAAGAGATGGCTGTTGTTGGTACTGCTACTGCATTGGACACTGTTGGAGGGATGCCACAACTTACAGCTGCCAGAATAAATAGTCTTAAATGATTAATTTTTACACAGATAATAGTGTCAATTGAAATAACAAATGAGTTATCTGGGTTACTCACCCTGACAGACAGGTGCAATTCCTGAAAACGTTGAATCAGCTTGACAATTTCTGGTCAAATTTCCCGAGTTGTGATTGTAGCCAGTGTCACAAGCGTAGGTGACAGAGTTTGGGAAGGATATTGAAGTGGTCGGACTCATCTGGGTGTTGGTCACTGTTGGGGGAATTCCACATACCACAGCTGCAATGAAATATTCTGACATTAGTGCATCATGTCCTACCCAAATAAGAGTGATTAGTCAGATTTGAATGTGATTGGTTACACTAAGACAAACATTAGCTACACCAACATTTGTAAATTGACCTATACCTGTACAAACTGGAGATGTCCCAGTCAGGGTCCCAGTGCTCTGGCAAGTCCGAGTCATGGCTACGGTGCTTGTATATCCCGTATTGCAAGTGTATGTTAGGACATCATTCTCAAAAAGGAATGTAGTTGGAGAATGTTGTGTGTTTGTTCTGGCTGGTGCAGCGCCACATGTTTCTGTGTATTTTCAATAATTGCAAAATTACTTTTTTACTGGGGATATTAGGTACCCTATTATTCCAGAAAAAAAAAGATGGAGAGCAAATTATTGTCTTAGGATCTGTGAATACTTGAAGAATAATTCTATATTTTATTCTTAAAAATGCAAACATTTTTTATGTCAACCCACTTGCACAAACAGGAGCAGTCCCTGACAAACTCCCATCAGCCTGACAGGTTCGTGTGGCATCTCCTGAGGCAATGGCATATCCATTGATGCATGCATAAGTTACGGCATTTGGATAGACAAGAGATGTGGTGTCCTTAGATGCTGATGCCACATTTGGCGTGGTACCACAGGAGACACCTGTTTGCAAATTAAAGATGATTACAGTTAACTGCTATCTATAAATAATAAAACTGTTTCTTTCATTATCAAGGAATGTTTGCTTGTCTATTACTGAGACAGTGACATACCCAATGAATTCCAAGCTAAAACCATTACTCATTCTTTCAGGAACTAGACACAGCAGCACAAAGATAGCTTTCAAAGATACTGGTTACTTCAATGTCATTTGGGTGCAGTAGTTATTATTGCTTACCTGTGTAAATTATTAAGTATGATAACTGTACATCAACAGTACTGTGGCATTCCAATACAAATAACTTGGCTCAAAGATTAAACTTAGCAGACACTATACCTTGACAAACCGGAGTAGTTCCATCCCAGGTTCCAGAAAAAGTACAAGTCCTTGTCAAGGTCCCAGACACATGAGTCGATCCTATCTGACAAGTGTAAATGACTGCGTACGGATGTCTCACTTCTGTTGTTGGGTTTTTGTTAGCATTTATCACATCCGGTGGAATTCCACATGAGGCTCCCGCTATAAGAGATCATTGTAAGATGGGTCATTAGCTAAATGATGATAAACTCAACTCTCATGACAGTTTCTCACCATGAGAAAACATTTCATCTTTTGGACTGGTCTGGTTTTTTGGTAGCATCTTAGAAAGGTTATTAACAAACGCATTTCAACATTCCCCCTAAAATATGAATTAGGCTATGGTCAGCCATCATAATTTATCAATGGGGAGAAAAAGTACCACAAGATGTTACTGCCACTGTAGCAGTTAAGTATTGTTTGATGATGTCATCTATTCTGTGACGTCATCCATGTAACAATGTTTAGTGACATCATCTTATTATCTTTTTAATCTGCTATGGTGGTTGCACCCCGGTAGGCTCTGTTACTTTTCTTCCCATTGTGGAAACGATAAGTTACAAAATTTGACATGTATGTCATCACAAAGTAGGCTACCAAAATATTCACTCATTATTCAGCCTTCTCAAAATATTATTATAGTCAACTTACGCCCACAAAAGGGGAGCGTTATATCTGGTACGCCATTATTCAGCCTTCTCAAAACATTATTATAGTCAACTTTCACCCACAAATGGGGAGCGTTATATCTGGTACGCCATTATTCAGCCTTCTCAAAACACTATTATAGTCAACTTACGCCCACAAACGGGGAGCGTTATATCTGGTACGCCAATGCCCCATATGCCATTGGTGCAGGTGTAGCTGTAGTTGCCAGTAGTTGCAGGACAGTAAAACCAAACTGTAACTCCCCGAGGAATCATGCCATCCGGAGTCTTGATGTAATTTGGAGGCGGAGTTAAAGATGGACACTCTTCATGTTCTGCAATGAAGTTGCTGCTGTCAAACTGTGACTCAGCCATCGTCCACAAGATGTTGCAATCATTACATCTGCTAAGTCATAACATTTTTTTATTTGCAATTCTGTTTTGTGATGCCCATGGATTACTTACACAGACACTTTATAAATTTTATAGCAGATACTGTTACCAAAATTAAATATTCAATGTTGTTTACTGAGTGTCTATGCTGTATTGAATGAAAGTATAATACATGTACCATATCCATTTGTGCTTCATTAGCTTCAATTAGACTTATGTTATGCATGTCATCGGAGACTCCACTCAGTTCTTACATACTGACTTGTACTAACCAGGGCATTCCATCAGTGAAGCTGTAATTCCACTCCCCCACACACCGGTGGATGGACACTGGAAAGTTCTTGACCGGTCAGGAAGGGTTGGGCAGTCGTAGGTCAAAATGGCATAAGGAGTGATTGGTCCTGTTGGGGTCTTTATGTAAAATTGGACGTCCGCCAATTCTGGACAATCTGCTGCATCTGTACCTACTAAAAACATACCCATGTATATATGTATTTGATATTACAGGCACATCCATTTGTGTATCTTTCCAAGGTACAAATTTATTAACATGAATTGGATTAACAAATGATACTCTGAGGAGACCCTGTCCCTGCTTGTGTTCCTCGAATCCCGAGGGTCCCTGAAAACTCATAAGATAAGATAAGACAAGACAATATAAGATAAAACTTTATTTATTTTATAAAGCTTTTAGCCGACTGGTAAAAATAACAATAACAGAAATGGAGATATGTATATTTACGAGTGAAGTGAGCGAGTCATAACCTCTTCACCTGATCATTTTGAACGACTCACATAAATGCACCCACAAGACAACCAGCCACTTTTGGCCTATGGTCCATTACCCAAAAGTGGCTGAACAATTGTGATTCAAAATTTTTCATTACCATTCAAGAAATACAGAAACACTAACGTAAGGGTTTGGGTGGTTGGGTGGATTAGGGCTTTACATCCTGTGTTTCTGCACCTGATGGGCTAGTTAGACGGGCAGGGACCAAGGCAATGAGATGATGGATGAAACAACCATCTAAATTAGGTTTGACTTGGAATTCAACCCGGAACCCAGTGGTTGGAACCCAGTGTGCTACCACTGAGCTAGGCCCCCACCCACATTAGGCGCTATGAACATCGCACTATTTGGCGCAGTCAGCAATACATGTGAATGTGTGTAGTGATAGCGTAGAAGTAGTCCATGTAAGTGTTTGAATTCACTTCGCTCGTAAATGATTGAGCAGTCTACTTCTAGAAAGGAGGAGACCAAAGATAAAATGCACCAAAGATGGTATAATACAAGCGCAAGATCGTCTCACACTGTCAAACATCAGATTTTAACCAATATATAGGTTAAAGAAGACCTTAAAAATTATCTACTGCCTGTATGTGATCGCAATTTATCATTTAAGTTTGCAGGATATGGAGATTTATATATTTAATATGAATAAAGTTAGTTTAATCAGAGTTCTGGATGTTTGTGTCCAAATGTCTGATTAATGAGCGTTGTGCTTGCATGTACATCTTTGTTACTGTTGGGCTATGTGCTGTGCATGATCCTAATCATAGGTTGATGACATATGACAGTCATCAGAGTTCTCTTCACACTGGACACCAAACCCCCAAGGCATTCACTTGCATTATTGATGCTGTTATGAGCATAGGACAAGCATTGGTTTTATGTTAGTCTACAAGGCTATTACTTCATCTGTCCTAAAGCTGATTTATATCCAAGACATCTTTACTATCTGTTACTACATAGTTGTCTCAACTTATATATCTCCAAATAATGACACGTATATCTATCCAACGATGATGCTTAAGGCCAAATATGGTAAGATAAGACGTGTGCTTTATTTAGTCCATAAGGAACTCAGTGCATGCATTTGAATGATCAGGGAAAGAAGATAAATGACGCATGAATAAATGAATGAATAATGCATATGCATTCAGAACTACTAGAAATATTACCCCTCCATCAGAACTGTATTGACAGAAAGTGAAAGAATCTAACCATGCTAAAAAATTAATTATCAATTTCATTTGGTGAAGCCAGAAATTATTTATTCATAAACACTAAGCCAATTTTCTAGCCAGTTTGTAATTACAGTATCATTGTTGCGGATGCGTGGTTGATTTAAATCAAGCGATTTAAATGAAGGCCAAAAAAAAAAAACTCCCAAAAATTTGTGATTTTTATTTTAACCAATAAACTAGATTTTGTACGACTCAAAACATGATTATTTTTAAAACAAGGGTTTTTTTTTTTAGCTTGATTTTTTTTTCTCAATTTGTTAAATAAATCAAGTGTGTTCTGTTAATTTTTAGAGCATAGTTCAGTAAGTCTAAGAAGGAATGCTGAAAAATTATCAAACTTGGCTTGCTAGGCAGTACTTGATGGCATCATTCAAAAAAATCTGATTTCAATAAAAAAAAAAATGATTTAAATCCAAAAAAATCTGATTGTCTTGATTTCTTTAAAACTAATCTCGAGTTTTACCAACCTTGATTGTCATAGCCTCTAAAGAAATTTAATGGTTATATTGTTCCTCACAAGAAGATATTATCAATTGAGTTGTCTGCAATTTTCCTTTTAATATCCTGTAGATTAGTCAAGTCTTTATTTGCATAAGCTTTCATGGTAAAAAACGAATACAAATACTTTTAATTTATATAATTCCAATCAATCCCACTCGAATCCAAACGTGTTTACATGTTTTACAATAGTTAAAATAGTAACCTGCACCTTGTATATATTTTTTAATATACACTATCGATAAGTTGGAAGCTTTGGCATATTTTCGATGTTACATTTCCAGATATCTTTATCCATTAAAAACGTTTTCGTTCAACACATTTCACATCAACTACTACAATATTTGTCACTGATTCCAACCTTTTCTAATATACATTTCAATCATAAGGCCTATCAAAAGAAACCACTAAATATTGCCTGAATAACACATTTTAATCGAATAGATTTAATTTAGAAGACGACTTCTGTTCTAACACTGTCTTAAATATGCTAATAGGATTAGGCACCCAGTCTAAACAATAGACAGACAGACAGACAGACAAATGATTTTTATTTAAGCCAAATAACATTTACAATTTGTATTAAAAAACATAACTATATAATATATATGAATTTTGGTGGCTGGGGAGACCCTCACTAAGTCAGCTATCACCGACGCTATGTGAGGGTCCCCCTTTACAGGTCTATAATTGCATAATTTCTGGTTTGCTTTAAATTTATAAAATAAGTAACTTATTTAACTCTATATTTGGATATAAAAATTTTAAGTTGTAGATCATGGTAGTTTTAGTATCAATGATAATTTCAGAAAATAGGGGAAAGAGAAAAAGAGAAAGGGAAAATAAAGCATACATGTGATATGAATTAGAAGTGATTAATGAGATGATCTGCCACGCACATAGCAACCGAATATTTTGCACTCTTCACTATAGTTATTGATGCAGTAATTCTTTACATAAAGTGAGAATCCGAATTCTGAATGGGTATGAACTTTATCAGTTATTTGCAATATATTGCAATTTAATATGTGTGTGGTGACTGGTATCTAAGACAATTGTCTGCATACTTATGGGCTATGAGTGGTATTTTCCATAATTCTACAATAGCAATGGATACTGAAGTATGTCATGAACTACCAAATCAAAATATACTTTAGTCCATGGTATCGCTCAGAAGAGCACATGAGGCATTATTGGAAAAATAAATAAAAATATTTGTTATACCAATTGTCATGGAAATATTATTCTGTTTAAGTTTATAATGTTGTGACTTATTATATCATATCCCAGACCTTGACATGAGATGGTTAATTGGAATGTTCTTGACACTGGGTTAACTCATTAATCAAAGCCTGAGAAGCAACAACACGTATCGTTTGCCTGCCGTGAGTCATGAATTTGCAAGACATAGCATAAGCTATAGGTTTCCGAAAATATTCAATGAAATGAATCAAAATATAAAAGATAAAATATATACTCATAGCCTAGATGGTTTCAAATATTATGTAAAACAAAATTTTCTACAATCGTATAATGTCAATTGTGATTTAACTAATTGCTATATTTGTGATGGTTTGGGTTGACCGGTGTCATCTCTGTCATGGATTTACTGTCATTTATTCAATCGTTGTAATTTTTATTTATTAACTTTTATTTTTAAGACTACCACTGAGTGTCTGTCCCTTGCTACTGGTCGCAGGATTGAAATACATTCTTTATATTAAGACTAGGGTGGCCCCTTGGCAGCGACATCAAAGATGTCTTAAAGGGGTCACCCTACTTAAAGAAAATTATAATAACATGATTGTAATATATATATATATATTTTTTCTTTGATACCAGCTTTAAGTAAAATAAATATATCTGAATCTGAATCTGAATCTGAATTCAATAATTACCCTCGTCTGCTCATGATCACCATCCACTCTCACAATGACAATGGTGAAGGTTTCTTAACCAGCATGATGACACAAATATGTAACGTCTGGTATAACTGATTAGACTCAGACTTGCATTTGTTCAGCAAAACACTCATACATGGTAAAAAGACAAGTACAGACATTTCCAAAATAATAAACAATAAAAATGCCAAGAGACCCCCAACGATGCCCATATCTGACCACTAGAGGGGGACCACCGCTGAATGAATTTATTCATTCAGTTGACTGTGTCTGAGAGGAAAGTCATTCACTGGCTCGGGTTCAGTGGTATTAGCACAGAATGAAAAAGGAAATTAATTTCTAAAAATTTTAAGTTCAATAGCTGATACACTTATTTTATCGAAATGTAGGTATAATATATAAATTTATGGTTAAAATTTTGACAAATATATGAATATATACAGACATCAACATCAGAAATTTTCACTGATAACAAATAAAAGTTTGACGGATAAAATACATTACATTTGACAGATGTATCAGTTAGATATGGTATATACAGAGTCATAAGACTGAAGTAATGAATGCTTAGTGTCAAAGCTTTGTAAAAAACTCTATGTCACATGAATTATCTAATACTGATGTTTTTTAATGCAATGTAAAACGATCCCAAGGGATATAATTATGGCATATGTTACTAAATTATAATCTTTCGTGATTTTATGTATTTTTATATATTTTATCCAGCGTGTATTTTGTGTTTTAAAAGCAATACAGCACTGTCTGTTGAACCATTAAACCTTGCAAAATATATAAATATGTATCACAAAATGAGAGAAAAACTTTCTTCAATATTTCAACCTCCCAAACGTTTGGTATTTGATAAATACTGCATAAGAGGAAAATAAAAACCACTTACCTGCAAACCATGTACAATAAAATGCGAGCACAATCAACCAATTATGTTTCTGTAACTTGGTCATTGCTTCTTTAAAGCTGTTATAAGTCAGATCTTAAGTGTTCCACGGCAGTTAATTTGCATCAGAATTTGTCGATTTCAAATTTTTTACTTAATTTGGCTCGCGCATGGATTGTTTAAATACATATGAGAAAAAGGGCAAGATGTCAAAATTTGCTATCTTTTATTAGCTTTGGGGCAGGATAACGCAAAATGACACCCGTTTGACATGAGCACCCAGAGTGAGGCTCGAAGCATGCGTATCCGATATGTATCGCTTTGATTTCTATAACTGTCACATTGTGGTTGTGAAAGATATTGCATTTAATGTCCTGCGTTTGCTTACTCAATTGACCTGTTCATGGCATTGGCAGCCATAAGGGACTGCTATTAATTCCAAAATTGAGAAAGAAAGAAGTATGAATCAATATATTTCTCAATATTTAGTGCATGTAAATTTAACACCTACCACTCAGTTTATGAACTTGACATAATATTACAGTGCCTAAGGGCACCTGGTTCCTCATAAGACATTACATTTTAATCTAGAGCTCAGATCTTGACTGTGGGTAATAAAACAACATATTGTATTTTTCTTGAGCAGTCTGAATCAAATACATACTCATTCATTAGCACAATGTATTTGCTGACATCTACTAACAAAATATTCAGCGTTTTGAAAAAAAAAAAAAATGTCTAAACTCCGAAAAATTCCAAAAAGTCAAAAGGAGATAACACTTTAAACACTCTTAACCTGTGAAGAATGTAAGTAGAAAGCGCCATCTGTTTGTCACTTTAAAGCATCTTTGAGTGATTCAGACGCATTAGTCAGAAGATCCCAGGTAGCATTCCAAATCGGCCCAGCATCACTTCCATATAGGCCACTGTTGTTACAGCATCATATTAGAAACAATTCGGAATGCTATCTGGGATGCTCTTCATTAGGGGAGCTTTCATACTTGTCAATCAACACACAGGAGGAACAGAGGAATGCCAAACTGTGATTATTTATCAATTTTATCATTTTATGAGAACTGTTGTTTACAAATGCCATATGCAGGTGAAAGAGTTCACCCCTGGGGCCATCATTAATGAGATGAACCCTATTCCTTACATCTGCCTTTGGCAGCTAGTCATGTAAGCTGACAAAGTTTCAGAGAAGCTGGGGAAAAATCAATGGGTTGCAAAGTCGGAAACATGGACTAAGAAGATCAAATAATATGCCCAAGGTCTAATTTATTTCAACGGGTTTCAAATTAAATCATCAATATGGTATACAATTCCATGAAGCACAAATCCTAATTTTAGAAACATGATTACACAATTATTTTCTTAAATAAATTACATTAACTTTGTTGGTAACACAGCCAGACAAATGTATTTCAGCAACACACAAAGAATAATTAATCTGCTACCAAAATCAGGGACACAATTTGACATTATATGTGACTAACTTATTTCTTTGTATTAATTTAATTCGATAACTGATCAATTCCTGATTGGAAATCTACAACAAACTCACAAATTAATGCAATAAAATTAATCATTAAAACATTTTGAGACACAATATTTTTAAAAACAATTGGGGTCAAAGACTTCTACTTAGATTCTTGCAAATTACTCAATTTTACCGGAAAACACAAACTTAACAGGTACAAATGTATTAGCATTCTTCAAAAATAAGCTGATCCATTACCCAAAAACAGAGGCAATGAATTAAAAGTTTTCTCGTGTCATTCAAGAAGTAACAATTAGCTGCATTGGCTGGTCATTTCCTCTTCGTTATCATGTTTGTTTTCGTAAGAATTCAGCATCACCTACACGATAATGAAACGAATCATAAATCAATACAAAATATGAATATCAGCAATTGCCAGGATAACCATTTAAGAGGACTGCACTTTGGACAAAATCAATATAGACATCACAAGCATATGTATGACTCAAGTACAATTTCAATGTGAATATCCAGGTTCTGATCCTGCAAACTGCAATCTGGAAGGTGATTCAGAAGGTGATTCAGATGACTATCACATCCACACGATTTATATCTTTCCAAGTAGGCCTCCGTACATGTACGTAAGATCACACTCTGTTTTCATCAAGATGGTGTGGCTGCCTTGCAACTTTTTCTTTGGCTATAACACACAGTCTTCATTTGTTGATGGTATCCAGGGCACAGAACCTTTGCACACAGGGTTAATTGATGCCAAACGTTGCCACCCAGTGGGTAGTCAGGTATGATATTACTACTGTACTGTCTTGATAACCTTATATGCATTTTACTGCTAATTTATGAATTAATATCACTCTTTGTTCACCTGTGTTCAGCGCAATGGCTGGCCCAAAAATCGCCGTGCCCACTGGGCTGTACACTTTTATCTTTAAAACGAAACGGTACGTATCACGATATGGTAAAACTGATATGATACGTATCATGATCTGTATCGTAAAATATATCAATGGGAAAATCACTAAAACCCTCTAATGCTGAAAGTAGACAATGAAATATAATGAGCAAATTTTATTAAAATAACTCCAGACTGTTGTGTTATTACAGTCAGCTGATATTTTTCTTCAAACGCCAAAACATCTGGGTAGCAGGTGACTTGTATGATTAAAAACGCCCCTCAGCATATCATTTATTGTACCCTTATTATGAATAATGAATATCAATACCCGTATCGTTATCCTTGTACCAGTACATACGGTATATCGAGAACCGGTGTACAGCCCTAGTGCCCACGTATAAAACCTAAAGAAATACAGTGATGACTAGTAATGTGACGTTGTTCTGTAAAAACAATGTAGTTCTAAAAATCATGATATTATCATCATCATTTCTTTGTATATTTAATTATTAACATTACCGCATTTAACAAAGGGGCGGGGGCCTAGCTCAGAGGTAGCGCTCTGGGCTTCCAACCGCTGGGTCCCGGGTTCGATTCCCGATCGAGCCTAAGTTGGATGGCTGTTTTATCCTTTGTCTCATTGCCATGGTCTCTGCCTGTCCTAATTAGCCCAAACTACTAAGAGGGGTAGGTCTGATCCCTCCCTAGTTTCAATGCTAATTTTCATCCTCGATGTCCTCTAGCTGACCCCCCCAAAAATCACCAAAAATTTGACCCCACTTGACCTTTCTCTTTGCACCCAGGCACTTCCCATGCTAACTTTCATCGACCCCCCCCGCCGACCCCCCCCAAAATCACCAAAAATTTGACCCCACTTGACCCCCACTTGACCCTACTTGACCCTCTTTGATCCCCTGTCCCCATGCTAACTTTCATCGATCCCCATATCTAATTAGCACACGGGCACTTCCCATGCTAACTTTCACCTTTGATCCCATGTCTAATTAGCACACCGGGGCACTTGCCATGCTAACTTTCATCGACCCCCCCTTGATCCTACTTGACCCTACTTGACCCCTTTGATCCCCTGTCCCCATGCTAACTTTCATCGACCCCCCCTTGATCCCACTTGACCCTACTTGACCCCTTTGATCCGCTGTCTAATTAGCCCATCACCTGGCACTTCCCATACTAACTTTCATTCTCTATGTCCTCTAGCCCCACCCCCCCCCCCCATTTGCATCCCCCCTGTCTAATAAGCCACTCCCTCTCTAATAAGTCATTCTAATCTACTCAGATATATAAACAGATAGTCTAGAACAAATATAGATAGGCTAGACAATTCTAGACAGATATTCTAGGCTAGACAACTAAACACTACAGTCCTCTGACCTAAAAAGCATACCCCCCCCCCCCCCCCAACCAGAGGGCTGCTGCCATTTTCCCCTTGTTACTCACCAGGGGGGAGATCTGCTATTTTTAACCTTGTGACTCACCAGAGGGGAGACCAGTGTTATTTACCCTGGTCAAAGGTCATGACCTCACCAGGTGAGAGCTGTCACCTCGATCCTCTCCTTTGAAGGATGATAGTTTAGCCTAATGCTTACAATTCTACCCCTTTGATCATTGTTGACAGTGAAAATTGACATTATTTCACATGAGTCAGTTTCTAAAAATAAATTACCTATATGCATTACTATTATATACTAGGCTCATTATACTTAAGTATGGATACATCCTACCCCCTGTCTATCCTTTGATGTTATTTGATGGTAACTGATCAAATGTCTCACTACTTCATCTTATGACTCATCTGTTTGGATCTAAAAATACTCTATAACAGCAACATGATCATACATGCTGAACAAAAAATAACTCTGGTCTCTATAAATAAAGAGAGAGAAACATTTTATCATTCAGAAATGGAAAGTCACACAGATAAAATCAGTCTTAAAAAGCTTACTGTTACTTTCAATACTGAGAAAAACATAATTCACCCAATAAATCCTGATGATGAAAGTAGAAATGGCATAATTTGGCAACTTGAAGCTATGAGGAGATTGAATGAAGAAGGAACAAAGGATCATGACCCCAATGAAGAGACTGGTATGAGTCATTCACTGCAGGTCATCTAAGGTCATCAACTGTAGGTCATCTAAGGTCATCAAGTATGCTGCATGTCCAGACTTGTTTGGCCCTCCCATGCACATAGACCAATCAAATTACACACTAATCTCATTCATACAGCACAATGATCTCAGACAGGATATTGTTATTCATATGAGACCTGAATCCCTCCTCACTAGAAAGACCATTATGGACCACATGGAAAAATGTATGACCACCGGTCAGGGCCCAAGGGCATGGACAATTTTACTTCTTGTCATAAAAATAACGAAAATAAAACATCAACTAAAAAAAAAGGCAAACAACAAAAACATAAATCTATCTTAATTATAAAACACAAGCTTAATTGTGAAATTTTAAAATGAAATTACAAGAGTAAAAAAAATTAATGACTAACGATATGCATCAATTTACATACTCAGACCTCATAATTTCACAACAACTTACATACCTCGTTAATGGTCGTAAGTTAAAATTACATAACCTGTACATAGCTCATTAATGATCATTATATTTTTCTTTTGTGTCAAGGTGTTCATAATTAACACGTTTACATAACTCATAGGTCATCAAGTATGCTGCATGTCCAGACTTGTTTGGCCCTCCCATGCACATAGACCAATCAAATTACACACTAATCTCATTCATACAGCACAATGATCTCAGACAGGATATTGTTATTCATATGAGACCTGAATCCCTCCTCACTAGAAAGACCATTATGGACCACATGGAAAAATGTATGACCACCGGTCAGGGCCCAAGGGCATGTACAATTTTACTTCTTGTCATAAAAATAACAAAAATAAAACATCAACTAAAAAAAAAGGCAAACAACAAAAACATAAATCTATCTTAATTATAAAACACAAGCTTAATTGTGAAATTTTAAAATGAAATTACAAGAGTAAAAAAAATTAATGACTAACGATATGCATCAATTTACATACTCAGACCTCATAATTTCACAACAACTTACATACCTCGTTAATGGTCGTAAGTTAAAATTACATAACCTGTACATAGCTCATTAATGATCATTATATTTTTCTTTTGTGTCAAGGTGTTCATAATTAACACGTTTACATAACTCATAGGTCATCAAGTATGCTGCATGTCCAGACTTGTTTGGCCCTCCCATGCACATAGACCAATCAAATTACACACTAATCTCATTCATACAGCACAATGATCTCAGACAGGATATTGTTATTCATATGAGACCTGAATCCCTCCTCACTAGAAAGACCATTATGGACCACATGGAAAAATGTATGACCACCGGTCAGGGCCCAAGGGCATGGACAATTTTACTTCTTGTCATAAAAATAACAAAAATAAAACATCAACTAAAAAAAAAAGGCAAACAACAAAAACATAAATCTATCTTAATTATAAAACACAAGCTTAATTGTGAAATTTTAAAATGAAATTACAAGAGTAAAAAAAATTAATGACTAACGATATGCATCAATTTACATACTCAGACCTCATAATTTCACAACAACTTAACATACCTCGTTAATGGTCGTAAGTTAAAATTACATAACCTGTACATAGCTCATTAATGATCATTATATTTTTCTTTTGTGTCAAGGTGTTCATAATTAACACGTTTACATAACTCATTAATGTTGTATAATGTCACATGTCCACATTGGTACACAGATAACTCATCATAATTTCACAATCGCAATCGGTATTCACCAATACATAGACATAACCAGGCCACCATTGACTCATCACAATTTCACAATGACTATTGATATGCATCAATGCACAGACAATTTCACAAGAGGTTAGTCTCACATCAGTGCACAACAGTGTAGAGAACATGTCAAGACATGTATGACCACCTGTCTGGGGCCCAGGAGCATGGACACTTCTACCTATTGTCATAAAAAGAATAAAAATAAAAAATAACTAGAAAAAAATTAATATATGAAATAAAAAGGCAAACAATAAAAACACAAACCTATCTTAATTATAAAACACTAACTTATTACTGAAATGTTAAAATGAAATTACAAGAGTAAAAAATATTAATGACTAATGATATGTATCAATGCACAGACATATTCAGACCCTCTATGACACTCAGATGACTCATCATAATTTCACAATATTTTTACAAAAGTAAAACATTTAATTTTACAATCTGCAAAACTACAAAAACATTAAAAAAATGTCAACTGATCAATTTTAAAGATTAAAACTTAAATATAAAATAACAATTGTCTTCATTAAAGAAACAGACTAATTGAACTGACCGTAGGGAAGCGTATATTGACTTATTTGTTTCTCAATCTGTAATTAAATCACCTCAATAACCCTTGTAGTGTAAGCCTACTTTGAAAAAAGCTAAAGTAAAACAGAAAAACAGCTGTGTACTGTTAGGCAGTGTTAGCCACTTAAAAGACTCATCATAATTTCACAAAGGGTTGGTTCCACATCAGTGCACACAGCATGTCCACAATGGCTGACTATATGCATCAACGCACAGATATGGCCAGACATCTATGACCACCTGGTCAGTGTCTTAGCTATATTCAAGATCCTATATGTTGTTGAGATATGGTTCAATGATTCATTTTCAAGAGATCATGTCTTCTATCCTATATGGAGAAGGTATGTTTCACATCAGTGCAAAGAAAGTTCATTGTCATAAAAAGAACAAACAAGAAATACATATAACTAACAAAACAAACTGCAAAACATGCACCTATAATAAAAATTTAATTTTGAAATTTAAAAAGTTGCATCTTATCACTATATTAAAAATTAAAACTTAAATATTAAATTACAAAATAACCATTGTCTAAGTTAAAGTAACTGTTTAAACTGACCATAGAGAAACATATTTTGACTTACTTTTTTCTCCCATCTGCAATTAAATCACTTCAGTATACACTATCCTTGCAGCCACTTTAATTGTGTTATTTGTAAAAAATGTTACCAAAAATTAATATGACATAAAGTTACCAAAAACCAACACTACATACTTATTTCTCTAATTCAAAATCAAATACAAACGATGCAAACCTTTTATCCAAAACTAAACAAAAGTCAATAAAACGGAAAATTTCAGAAAAACTGTGCACTTAGTAGATTGCACAGTGGGAGTTAGGCAGTGGTTTCATATCAATGCACATGAATGCAGTGAGTATGTGAGGAAAATAAAACTTAGAACTTAAATATATAAACTACATGCTCAACAACAAGATATAATCATAACTGAAAAAAAAAAACATATGCAAAAACATATATCTAATTTTGAAACTATTTCAGATTTACTTGTAAAATACATTAAAAATTAATACGACATAAAGTTACCAAAAATAAACACAACATACTTATTTATCTAATTTAAAATTAAATACAAAAGATGCAAACCTTTTATCCAAAATTAAACAAAAGTCAATAAAACAGAAAATGTAAGAAAATCTGTGCACTGTTAACCACTTAGTAGACTGCACAATGGGAGTTAGGCAGTGGTTTCATATCAATGCACGTGAATGCAGTAAGTGAGGAAATTAAAACTTAGAACTAAAATATGTATATAAAACTACATTCTCAAAAACAAGAAATAATCATAAATGGGAAAAACATATATGCAAAAACATGTATCTAATTTTGAATCTATTTCAGATATGTAAAATCAAAATTAGAAAAATTAAAAAATTAAATATTAAAATATGCAGAATGTCAAACTTCCCCAAATTTCATAACCATAATGACTCTTAAGATAGTTTTCCCCTTAAATATATGTTGAGGAAAGCATCCCCTATTTGTCCCAATTGCTGCCAGTTTCTCCATACCTGCATGATCAGAGGGCCAGCAATGGGGGCTATAATTCAATACCAACATAATCAAAGTAGTATATGCCAGTATACTATCCCAATATTTACACAACATGCATCCACAAATTGCTATAAGCATTTTCTAAGATGCAATGCAATTGTGAAAATATATTATAAGATAGTTTAGTTTCTTGTATGGAAGGTAGTCACAAAGCAAGCCTGCTCAGGTAGTTCAACCAACTTGAAAGGTGAGAGGTTCATATATTACTCACTAATAATAAAAATAATCAGAAATATATTGTTCACATTTTACTGAAAATGTATGAAGTAAAGATAGCATAACTGAAATATACATAGAATAATTTATCCTACTCAAGAACAATAATACAATATAGTGTTAAGTTTGAAAAAAAAAACAAGATCTGCATAACTTCTAAATTATCATTTGGCAGTTAAAAAGTTACTCAGTGACTCTGGGTGGAAAAGGTTACACAAATTGTATTTTCTTCATTATATTGCAACTAACATTAATATCTCCAAGCTATTGTTTCGATCAAACAATGCAACAATGCTTTCCTCTTTGATGCAAGTAGAGACTTCAAATGTGGTATATGCAAGCAAGGCAATCATCACATGACATTTTATTCTGATCTATAATCCTCAGTTGAGACATAGGCACAGAGATAAAGTCAAATATGTTATTTAATAGTCATGTTCTAGCAGTTGTATGATCACCCAAAGAGATTATGTTTAATGATAGGAATAACCCATATTTCTTGCCTAAACCTTTGCTTAACTAGACTTGGTGGAAGTGATTGTACAGAGTAGCTTGTGTATAACCTGTGCTAATGATATACAATATAAAACATTGCAGCTGGTGATGTATTATTTCTGAGAAATGAATGCATCAACTACTAACCACTAGCAATATTGTTTATAAAAAGTTTCTATTACCCTGAGTTTGTTGTACTTCATTTAGATGGCAAATTTATTTGGCATTTTGCTGTGATTGGCCGACTCTCTAAGCAACTGATATTAATTCAAATGAACAGGTCAAGTCTTGTTTATGACAGATTTAAATTTCATAGAATAACATGCATTATATTCTAAGCATTAAACCTTAATAGTGTGCATAATTGTTTTACAATTGTCTACTGGCATTGTCCAAGAAGCAGAGGGTTAAACACTGATGTCCAGAAAGTGAGACATGTTTCCTTAACTTTATTATTGTATAGACACTGTCAATTGCTTAGTAGACTCAATAAGTATCTTATTTCTCAAATTAAAAAATTGCATAATAAAGGTAAAAAAAATATGCCTGCAAAATACACCAAACTTATTTATTACCGTATCAAAATTCTAAGATGTACATATATTACTCAAATGTTACACAAAACAAAAGCCCAATATCAAAGCTAAATAATTACAAAATTTATAAAACCAAATTACTATGACCCCTCTTTAAGCTGAGCAAGACTAGACCATCTTTATTATTTCTCACTTCCCCTAATTTATTACTCCCCTTAATCTGCACTGGCTACTTTAGCCATCTTGTTCATAAATAATCTCTCTTAGGCAGTTTCTCCATTCTGACAAAAATATATCACAGTGTATGGTGGCATGCATCCCATATTATGTAGATCACACAGAATTCATCACCACCTCCATGATCAAAGGGTCACCTACCTGCATACTGTCCATTATATTTTTTCAGTAGGCATTCAGTAATTAGCAATTGGATGCAATGAAATTGTGCCAATATATAAGTCAGTTACAAATTTAGTTTCACCCAGTCAACCTTAGTTCACCAGTTCTAACTTAAAAGGTGAGAGAATTGACAAATTATCAATATATCAGGTAACATATTTTACCACAACATTTATTGTATAATTTGTAAAATATTGATACATGACTGTAATATTTGTTACAAAAAATGTGCATGGCTTCATGATAAAATGTAAACTTATGTCTCAAATTTAATATAAAAATACAAAGCTAAAAACCTTAATATTACAAACTATGTGGTTGGCCTTCTGGGTTCCTATAGGTGATGACAAATGTCTCTTAAATAGTTTTTCATTATAATCTAACTTAAACCTTTAGCAATATGTAGTGGAATGCACTAAATTCTAGCAGCAATCAAACATTTGTCCCACGGACATGGTCTCTGTTATCATAAGATACACTTACATATTTTGAAATTTAAAGAGTAAACTTACAAAAAAGCATAATTATTTCCATCAATTAGATTCCAATCAAATGTTATAAGAAAATATTCTTTAAATCTAAAAAAGCTTAAGACTTTTAAAGCTTAAATTTTTCTCTCTCCCTAGTTCATTACACCAGTCTGCAACATCAATCACATGTTTTGTGAGCATACATGCCCCAGGGTATTTCACTTTTGTTGTTATGAAGAAAACTACAAAAATGTCTTAAACAAAAAATTATATATAATAAATATTGCAAGATATGTGTTTGCACACCTCCTATGCACCTGCTGGCAGCAGTGAAGGCAGAATTCACTGCTATGATATCAAGGGGTCATAATATTATATCGACATAATTTTCACAATGTATTTATAAAACAGGTACTTAATGCCAAGCATTTGTGAGATGCAATGACATTTTTCGGTGTGTAAAAATAGAAGACTTCAGTTTCATAAAAGTCAATCACAAATTAAATCTGCTAGCTCGAAATAACTACAGTTTATCAGTACTTTTTGTCAGAGGGGAGAGATAAATATAAATATTATTCCTTAACTGTCAACCTTACAATGGTTTAAAGACAGACATTTATGCCAGGAACAAATCAGAAATTAAATTAATCTGCCAAAAAAATGTTATACAAATATTTATATATATATAGAATAAAATAAGAATTTTAGGAATGAAAATTACAAGTTGGTACTATTGTAAACACATTTATTACATAACTGGTTTTCCTTACTGTAAAACATTGGCAAGTACTACAAATTATTCACTACATGGATCATTACTAGAATTGTGGATTGTCATCAATATAAATCAGTCTGTTTCCACTAGAAAATTCAATATCATGAGGTATGGACAATAACTTTGAACTTCTTTTTATAAGCCCAGCAAAGCGTCTGCTGGATGATTTCCATTAAATCATTATAATGTAATTAGAGTGTGTATCAGTGACTTTGGGTAAAAATTTTACATTTAAAAATCATGAGAGCCAAATGTAGAGCACCTTCTTCATTTTCTTCCAGGTATATGAAAAGGACCACATCCAAGTTCCTGATAATAATTCTGCATTAGTTTGTTTCATCTTTTATTACAAAAGATACAAAATAGCCAGTTATCTGATAATTTAAAAAAGACATGACTTATGGAACACAGTGCTCCTGAACAAAAATAAATCTGATGGAATTCTAAATATTTCATGTGCTCAGTTAAAAATGTATATGCATGTGCTTGTGAAAAGGGTGGGGGCACCCGCGCCGCAATCTATGAGACCGCCCGGGCGCAAGCACGGGCGCGAGCGCGGGTCAGAGGGCGGATTCCTCTGTCACGCTAAATAGAATCCGCCCTCTGACCCGCGCTCGCGCCCGTGCTTGCGCCCGGGCGGTCTCATAGATTGCGGCGCGGGTGCCCCCACCCTTTTCACAAGCACATGCATGTACATTTTTAACTGAGCACATGAAATATTTAGAATTCCATCAGATTTATTTTTGTTCAGGAGCACTGTGTTCCATAAGTCATGTCTTTTTTAAATTATCAGATAACTGGCTATTTTGTATCTTTTGTAATAAAAGATGAAACAAACTAATGCAGAATTATTATCAGGAACTTGGATGTGGTCCTTTTCATATACCTGGAAGAAAATGAAGAAGGTGCTCTACATTTGGCTCTCATGATTTTTAAATGTAAAATTTTTACCCAAAGTCACTGATACACACTCTAATTACATTATAATGATTTAATGGAAATCATCCAGCAGACGCTTTGCTGGGCTTATAAAAAGAAGTTCAAAGTTATTGTCCATACCTCATGATATTGAATTTTCTAGTGGAAACAGACTGATTTATATTGATGACAATCCACAATTCTAGTAATGATCCATGTAGTGAATAATTTGTAGTACTTGCCAATGTTTTACAGTAAGGAAAACCAGTTATGTAATAAATGTGTTTACAATAGTACCAACTTGTAATTTTCATTCCTAAAATTCTTATTTTATTCTATATATATATAAATATTTGTATAACATTTTTTTGGCAGATTAATTTAATTGAAAGTTAGTTCATGTCTTAACAAAATGTATTAACTTGTGTGAAGTTTCAGTTTAAAGTGAAAACTATAATTAGTTTCTGATTTGTTCCTGGCATAAATGTCTGTCTTTAAACCATTGTAAGGTTGACAGTTAAGGAATAATATTTATATTTATCTCTCCCCTCTGACAAAAAGTACTGATAAACTGTAGTTATTTCGAGCTAGCAGATTTAATTTGTGATTGACTTTTATGAAACTGAAGTCTTCTATTTTTACACACCGAAAAATGTCATTGCATCTCACAAATGCTTGGCATTAAGTACCTGTTTTATAAATACATTGTGAAAATTATGTCGATATAATATTATGACCCCTTGATATCATAGCAGTGAATTCTGCCTTCACTGCTGCCAGCAGGTGCATAGGAGGTGTGCAAACACATATCTTGCAATATTTATTATATATAATTTTTTGTTTAAGACATTTTTGTAGTTTTCTTCATAACAACAAAAGTGAAATACCCTGGGGCATGTATGCTCACAAAACATGTGATTGATGTTGCAGACTGGTGTAATGAACTAGGGAGAGAGAAAAATTTAAGCTTTAAAAGTCTTAAGCTTTTTTAGATTTAAAGAATATTTTCTTATAACATTTGATTGGAATCTAATTGATGGAAATAATTATGCTTTTTTGTAAGTTTACTCTTTAAATTTCAAAATATGTAAGTGTATCTTATGATAACAGAGACCATGTCCATGGGACAAATGTTTGATTGCTGCTAGAATTTAGTGCATTCCACTACATATTGCTAAAGGTTTAAGTTAGATTATAATGAAAAACTATTTAAGAGACATTTGTCATCACCTATAGGAACCCAGAAGGCCAACCACATAGTTTGTAATATTAAGGTTTTTAGCTTTGTATTTTTATATTAAATTTGAGACATAAGTTTACATTTTATCATGAAGCCATGCACATTTTTTGTAACAAATATTACAGTCATGTATCAATATTTTACAAATTATACAATAAATGTTGTGGTAAAATATGTTACCTGATATATTGATAATTTGTCAATTCTCTCACCTTTTAAGTTAGAACTGGTGAACTAAGGTTGACTGGGTGAAACTAAATTTGTAACTGACTTATATATTGGCACAATTTCATTGCATCCAATTGCTAATTACTGAATGCCTACTGAAAAAATATAATGGACAGTATGCAGGTAGGTGACCCTTTGATCATGGAGGTGGTGATGAATTCTGTGTGATCTACATAATATGGGATGCATGCCACCATACACTGTGATATATTTTTGTCAGAATGGAGAAACTGCCTAAGAGAGATTATTTATGAACAAGATGGCTAAAGTAGCCAGTGCAGATTAAGGGGAGTAATAAATTAGGGGAAGTGAGAAATAATAAAGATGGTCTAGTCTTGCTCAGCTTAAAGAGGGGTCATAGTAATTTGGTTTTATAAATTTTGTAATTATTTAGCTTTGATATTGGGCTTTTGTTTTGTGTAACATTTGAGTAATATATGTACATCTTAGAATTTTGATACGGTAATAAATAAGTTTGGTGTATTTTGCAGGCATATTTTTTTTACCTTTATTATGCAATTTTTTAATTTGAGAAATAAGATACTTATTGAGTCTACTAAGCAATTGACAGTGTCTATACAATAATAAAGTTAAGGAAACATGTCTCACTTTCTGGACATCAGTGTTTAACCCTCTGCTTCTTGGACAATGCCAGTAGACAATTGTAAAACAATTATGCACACTATTAAGGTTTAATGCTTAGAATATAATGCATGTTATTCTATGAAATTTAAATCTGTCATAAACAAGACTTGACCTGTTCATTTGAATTAATATCAGTTGCTTAGAGAGTCGGCCAATCACAGCAAAATGCCAAATAAATTTGCCATCTAAATGAAGTACAACAAACTCAGGGTAATAGAAACTTTTTATAAACAATATTGCTAGTGGTTAGTAGTTGATGCATTCATTTCTCAGAAATAATACATCACCAGCTGCAATGTTTTATATTGTATATCATTAGCACAGGTTATACACAAGCTACTCTGTACAATCACTTCCACCAAGTCTAGTTAAGCAAAGGTTTAGGCAAGAAATATGGGTTATTCCTATCATTAAACATAATCTCTTTGGGTGATCATACAACTGCTAGAACATGACTATTAAATAACATATTTGACTTTATCTCTGTGCCTATGTCTCAACTGAGGATTATAGATCAGAATAAAATGTCATGTGATGATTGCCTTGCTTGCATATACCACATTTGAAGTCTCTACTTGCATCAAAGAGGAAAGCATTGTTGCATTGTTTGATCGAAACAATAGCTTGGAGATATTAATGTTAGTTGCAATATAATGAAGAAAATACAATTTGTGTAACCTTTTCCACCCAGAGTCACTGAGTTACTCTTTAACTGCCAAATGATAATTTAGAAGTTATGCAGATCTTGTTTTTTTTTTCAAACTTAACACTATATTGTATTATTGTTCTTGAGTAGGATAAATTATTCTATGTATATTTCAGTTATGCTATCTTTACTTCATACATTTTCAGTAAAATGTGAACAATATATTTCTGATTATTTTTATTATTAGTGAGTAATATATGAACCTCTCACCTTTCAAGTTGGTTGAACTACCTGAGCAGGCTTGCTTTGTGACTACCTTCCATACAAGAAACTAAACTATCTTATAATATATTTTCACAATTGCATTGCATCTTAGAAAATGCTTATAGCAATTTGTGGATGCATGTTGTGTAAATATTGGGATAGTATACTGGCATATACTACTTTGATTATGTTGGTATTGAATTATAGCCCCCATTGCTGGCCCTCTGATCATGCAGGTATGGAGAAACTGGCAGCAATTGGGACAAATAGGGGATGCTTTCCTCAACATATATTTAAGGGGAAAACTATCTTAAGAGTCATTATGGTTATGAAATTTGGGGAAGTTTGACATTCTGCATATTTTAATATTTAATTTTTTAATTTTTCTAATTTTGATTTTACATATCTGAAATAGATTCAAAATTAGATACATGTTTTTGCATATATGTTTTTCCCATTTATGATTATTTCTTGTTTTTGAGAATGTAGTTTTATATACATATTTTAGTTCTAAGTTTTAATTTCCTCACTTACTCACTGCATTCACGTGCATTGATATGAAACCACTGCCTAACTCCCATTGTGCAGTCTACTAAGTGGTTAACAGTGCACAGATTTTCTTACATTTTCTGTTTTATTGACTTTTGTTTAATTTTGGATAAAAGGTTTGCATCTTTTGTATTTAATTTTAAATTAGATAAATAAGTATGTTGTGTTTATTTTTGGTAACTTTATGTCGTATTAATTTTTAATGTATTTTACAAGTAAATCTGAAATAGTTTCAAAATTAGATATATGTTTTTGCATATGTTTTTTTTTTTCAGTTATGATTATATCTTGTTGTTGAGCATGTAGTTTATATATTTAAGTTCTAAGTTTTATTTTCCTCACATACTCACTGCATTCATGTGCATTGATATGAAACCACTGCCTAACTCCCACTGTGCAATCTACTAAGTGCACAGTTTTTCTGAAATTTTCCGTTTTATTGACTTTTGTTTAGTTTTGGATAAAAGGTTTGCATCGTTTGTATTTGATTTTGAATTAGAGAAATAAGTATGTAGTGTTGGTTTTTGGTAACTTTATGTCATATTAATTTTTGGTAACATTTTTTACAAATAACACAATTAAAGTGGCTGCAAGGATAGTGTATACTGAAGTGATTTAATTGCAGATGGGAGAAAAAAGTAAGTCAAAATATGTTTCTCTATGGTCAGTTTAAACAGTTACTTTAACTTAGACAATGGTTATTTTGTAATTTAATATTTAAGTTTTAATTTTTAATATAGTGATAAGATGCAACTTTTTAAATTTCAAAATTAAATTTTTATTATAGGTGCATGTTTTGCAGTTTGTTTTGTTAGTTATATGTATTTCTTGTTTGTTCTTTTTATGACAATGAACTTTCTTTGCACTGATGTGAAACATACCTTCTCCATATAGGATAGAAGACATGATCTCTTGAAAATGAATCATTGAACCATATCTCAACAACATATAGGATCTTGAATATAGCTAAGACACTGACCAGGTGGTCATAGATGTCTGGCCATATCTGTGCGTTGATGCATATAGTCAGCCATTGTGGACATGCTGTGTGCACTGATGTGGAACCAACCCTTTGTGAAATTATGATGAGTCTTTTAAGTGGCTAACACTGCCTAACAGTACACAGCTGTTTTTCTGTTTTACTTTAGCTTTTTTCAAAGTAGGCTTACACTACAAGGGTTATTGAGGTGATTTAATTACAGATTGAGAAACAAATAAGTCAATATACGCTTCCCTACGGTCAGTTCAATTAGTCTGTTTCTTTAATGAAGACAATTGTTATTTTATATTTAAGTTTTAATCTTTAAAATTGATCAGTTGACATTTTTTTAATGTTTTTGTAGTTTTGCAGATTGTAAAATTAAATGTTTTACTTTTGTAAAAATATTGTGAAATTATGATGAGTCATCTGAGTGTCATAGAGGGTCTGAATATGTCTGTGCATTGATACATATCATTAGTCATTAATATTTTTTACTCTTGTAATTTCATTTTAACATTTCAGTAATAAGTTAGTGTTTTATAATTAAGATAGGTTTGTGTTTTTATTGTTTGCCTTTTTATTTCATATATTAATTTTTTTCTAGTTATTTTTTATTTTTATTCTTTTTATGACAATAGGTAGAAGTGTCCATGCTCCTGGGCCCCAGACAGGTGGTCATACATGTCTTGACATGTTCTCTACACTGTTGTGCACTGATGTGAGACTAACCTCTTGTGAAATTGTCTGTGCATTGATGCATATCAATAGTCATTGTGAAATTGTGATGAGTCAATGGTGGCCTGGTTATGTCTATGTATTGGTGAATACCGATTGCGATTGTGAAATTATGATGAGTTATCTGTGTACCAATGTGGACATGTGACATTATACAACATTAATGAGTTATGTAAACGTGTTAATTATGAACACCTTGACACAAAAGAAAAATATAATGATCATTAATGAGCTATGTACAGGTTATGTAATTTTAACTTACGACCATTAACGAGGTATGTTAAGTTGTTGTGAAATTATGAGGTCTGAGTATGTAAATTGATGCATATCGTTAGTCATTAATTTTTTTTACTCTTGTAATTTCATTTTAAAATTTCACAATTAAGCTTGTGTTTTATAATTAAGATAGATTTATGTTTTTGTTGTTTGCCTTTTTTTTTTAGTTGATGTTTTATTTTTGTTATTTTTATGACAAGAAGTAAAATTGTCCATGCCCTTGGGCCCTGACCGGTGGTCATACATTTTTCCATGTGGTCCATAATGGTCTTTCTAGTGAGGAGGGATTCAGGTCTCATATGAATAACAATATCCTGTCTGAGATCATTGTGCTGTATGAATGAGATTAGTGTGTAATTTGATTGGTCTATGTGCATGGGAGGGCCAAACAAGTCTGGACATGCAGCATACTTGATGACCTATGAGTTATGTAAACGTGTTAATTATGAACACCTTGACACAAAAGAAAAATATAATGATCATTAATGAGCTATGTACAGGTTATGTAATTTTAACTTACGACCATTAACGAGGTATGTAAGTTGTTGTGAAATTATGAGGTCTGAGTATGTAAATTGATGCATATCGTTAGTCATTAATTTTTTTTACTCTTGTAATTTCATTTTAAAATTTCACAATTAAGCTTGTGTTTTATAATTAAGATAGATTTATGTTTTTGTTGTTTGCCTTTTTTTTTAGTTGATGTTTTATTTTTGTTATTTTTATGACAAGAAGTAAAATTGTACATGCCCTTGGGCCCTGACCGGTGGTCATACATTTTTCCATGTGGTCCATAATGGTCTTTCTAGTGAGGAGGGATTCAGGTCTCATATGAATAACAATATCCTGTCTGAGATCATTGTGCTGTATGAATGAGATTAGTGTGTAATTTGATTGGTCTATGTGCATGGGAGGGCCAAACAAGTCTGGACATGCAGCATACTTGATGACCTATGAGTTATGTAAACGTGTTAATTATGAACACCTTGACACAAAAGAAAAATATAATGATCATTAATGAGCTATGTACAGGTTATGTAATTTTAACTTACGACCATTAACGAGGTATGTAAGTTGTTGTGAAATTATGAGGTCTGAGTATGTAAATTGATGCATATCGTTAGTCATTAATTTTTTTTACTCTTGTAATTTCATTTTAAAATTTCACAATTAAGCTTGTGTTTTATAATTAAGATAGATTTATGTTTTTGTTGTTTGCCTTTTTTTTTAGTTGATGTTTTATTTTCGTTATTTTTATGACAAGAAGTAAAATTGTCCATGCCCTTGGGCCCTGACCGGTGGTCATACATTTTTCCATGTGGTCCATAATGGTCTTTCTAGTGAGGAGGGATTCAGGTCTCATATGAATAACAATATCCTGTCTGAGATCATTGTGCTGTATGAATGAGATTAGTGTGTAATTTGATTGGTCTATGTGCATGGGAGGGCCAAACAAGTCTGGACATGCAGCATACTTGATGACCTTAGATGACCTACAGTTGATGACCTTAGATGACCTGCAGTGAATGACTCATACCAGTCTCTTCATTGGGGTCATGATCCTTTGTTCCTTCTTCATTCAATCTCCTCATAGCTTCAAGTTGCCAAATTATGCCATTTCTACTTTCATCATCAGGATTTATTGGGTGAATTATGTTTTTCTCAGTATTGAAAGTAACAGTAAGCTTTTTAAGACTGATTTTATCTGTGTGACTTTCCATTTCTGAATGATAAAATGTTTCTCTCTCTTTATTTATAGAGACCAGAGTTATTTTTTGTTCAGCATGTATGATCATGTTGCTGTTATAGAGTATTTTTAGATCCAAACAGATGAGTCATAAGATGAAGTAGTGAGACATTTGATCAGTTACCATCAAATAACATCAAAGGATAGACAGGGGGTAGGATGTATCCATACTTAAGTATAATGAGCCTAGTATATAATAGTAATGCATATAGGTAATTTATTTTTAGAAACTGACTCATGTGAAATAATGTCAATTTTCACTGTCAACAATGATCAAAGGGGTAGAATTGTAAGCATTAGGCTAAACTATCATCCTTCAAAGGAGAGGATCGAGGTGACAGCTCTCACCTGGTGAGGTCATGACCTTTGACCAGGGTAAATAACACTGGTCTCCCCTCTGGTGAGTCACAAGGTTAAAAATAGCAGATCTCCCCCCTGGTGAGTAACAAGGGGAAAATGGCAGCAGCCCTCTGGTTGGGGGGGGGGGGGGGTATGCTTTTTAGGTCAGAGGACTGTAGTGTTTAGTTGTCTAGCCTAGAATATCTGTCTAGAATTGTCTAGCCTATCTATATTTGTTCTAGACTATCTGTTTATATATCTGAGTAGATTAGAATGACTTATTAGAGAGGGAGTGGCTTATTAGACAGGGGGGATGCAAATGGGGGGGGGGGGGGTGGGGCTAGAGGACATAGAGAATGAAAGTTAGTATGGGAAGTGCCAGGTGATGGGCTAATTAGACAGCGGATCAAAGGGGTCAAGTAGGGTCAAGTGGGATCAAGGGGGGGTCGATGAAAGTTAGCATGGGGACAGGGGATCAAAGGGGTCAAGTAGGGTCAAGTAGGATCAAGGGGGGGTCGATGAAAGTTAGCATGGCAAGTGCCCCGGTGTGCTAATTAGACATGGGATCAAAGGTGAAAGTTAGCATGGGAAGTGCCCGTGTGCTAATTAGATATGGGGATCGATGAAAGTTAGCATGGGGACAGGGGATCAAAGAGGGTCAAGTAGGGTCAAGTGGGGGTCAAGTGGGGTCAAATTTTTGGTGATTTTGGGGGGGGTCGGCGGGGGGGGGGTCGATGAAAGTTAGCATGGGAAGTGCCTGGGTGCAAAGAGAAAGGTCAAGTGGGGTCAAATTTTTGGTGATTTTTGGGGGGGTCAGCTAGAGGACATCGAGGATGAAAATTAGCATTGAAACTAGGGAGGGATCAGACCTACCCCTCTTAGTAGTGCCCAACTGGTGCAGAAATACAGGACGTAAAGCCCTAATCACCCACCCACCGAATTTAACAAGAATATGAAACATACAAGAAAACGCACAGCTCTGGATCTGAATCCTCGCTCTAGGTACTGAAAGAGAAACCATATCATATTATATCTATCATTATAAATATCATATTGTATCATATCTAAAAGATGATTGTCTGTTACACATCCATCTCATTGACACTGACAAGTTTCAGAGGATGGAACGAAGGAACGAAGGAACGATCACCATGGCAATGATAACAGATGCCAACATTTAGTTGATGATCACAAACACCACCAATCCATTGTTCCATAATAGTAAATCTACAACATATGAAAACGATTATTTGTTGTTTTATTTATTTTTACAAATGACTAGTGGTGATGATTAAAATAGAAATGGTGACAATTAATCAAGTTAAACATACCTCTGCCGGATAGCCAAGGAAGCTGTTGCTATTTATGTAGTGGCTTTTAAGTGTGTAAATGGTTCGAGTTTACTGCTTAGGTCTTCCTCCCATTAGGTATTATTCTGCGGATTCCTTCTTTCTTCCTGTGATCCCAAAATAGATCCCAATTGCCATGGAAACGAGGAAAAGTCCCACAAATACCAAATAATCTACAATTCCAAACTTAATGTCTGCCATTTTATTCTAATACTGTTTCCAATATCTTAGTCTCCAAATGTGAAATATTTATAATTAATAAGAGAGTTGATCAAGAAAAGCTCATCAAATAAAAAAATTAATTATGTTCCATGAAGTGTCCATATATCCTATAGGCTGTATTATAATTTGAAGCAATTTGTGCTGCAATTCAAAATCCAATTCCACATGGATATTAACTGCGAAGAGTTTCCAATGATGGTTTAAAAAATGATTAATTAATAATTGATAGGATTATTTAAATTTAAACATTTACCTTTGTTTACTATCAAATTTTAGAACTTGCATCCAGTTTTTATCAACAAGGTTATCTTTCCATAACCGTCTAGATACGTTATATCATAGGATGCTGGGAGATGCATGCCTACGATCCCCATTTTGTATCAATATCACCTGACTCTGAAAAGGGTATTGTTTAGGTTGAACAAATGATTAGCTGAATACTTCAGTGGTTGATACACTTTTTCAACATGGTTAGCCAACATGGGTGGTAACAATAGGCTTTAATAAACACTTACAGAACTACCTTTAATAGTTGGCCCATCTGAAACCCATGTAAACCTTGCACATTCATTGCCAAGTAGTGTTAATTATATCTATTCTAAACTAAAAAAAAAACTAGGCTGTAGATCTATATTAATCCAATTCGATAACCTGAGTAACGACACTCCTTATAAGCCTACTACAAAAGATCCCGGTGTGACTAATGAGTAATTAGCAGCGTAGTCGTTAGCCTCTTAATATAGTTACATCGTTCATTCTATTGCCAATGTTTATTTGTATCTTTCAGAGTGGCATATATGCCTTTTTTGTGATGATATTCAGATCAACTATATAAGAATAGTCTTATTGTCCAGTTCCAATTTGGGAAAATGCCATATTTCTTTATTCCTTATGTCAAATATTACTCTTACACTTTTATGGTTGAATTTTTTTTTTTTTTTTTGGATACTATTGGATTTTGGGCAGCAACAATATTGCCCAGATTGACTTTCTGCATTTTTACTTCGAAAGTGACATGACATGTCGGCCATTCATGGATGTTATTTTTCAATTACATCGGGGAATTAAAAACTATTGACCAAAACGTTTGCAATGGATATATTCATGCTGCACCTTTGCTTATATATTATCAATTATTGAAGTTAATTTGTCTGAAAACGGTTAAAGCAATGCACTATATAGGCCTTCATAGTATACAATATGTAGTCCACTCTATCCATTACTTATCCATATGCGGGTAAATTCATGAATGATAGAGTGTTGATAAACAGCATCCAAATCACTTTTATTTTATTTCATTTATCGTTCCCATTGTTTCAACAACAATAAGAGGTGCAGTTATCTTATTATGGTCTAAAAGCAGTCATTTAACGAAGTCAGATTCACACATAAAGATGTTCTATGCATTCAATCTACTATAAATAACGATCCTGACCAACACAATGCATTATATTTTTGGCTCTAAACAAACAAAAAGCGGTGCATAATGGCAATCTTGTTGATTTAATGAAGCATCTTGAAGACAATCTGCAAAAGATTGGCATTGAATTATAGAACAAAAGAGGTCTGATGTTAAATAGATAAGTTGTTATGTGATGAGCCCCGCCCAAGTGACAGAAAAGATGGCCCCTCATAAATTATGCCGGATGGCTTCTTAAGTAATTCTTGACAACACCAAAAGCCAAATTTCCTTAAACCTAAGTCACAGGATGCCTTGTATAACATGACGTCCTCTTTGTTTTAACTTCAGTGACCAAATAATCAGGGCAATGAATGACATGGAGGTAAGTGGAGTTTTCAATTAGATTTGAAAATATATTGATACTCAGATCTGGAAAAAATTATATTTAACCAGACTTGGATTAATGGATATAGATAATATTTTCTGTGTAATAATGAAATTTATCAGACCCAATGAACTGTATTATTGTTTTTGTTTGTTTCATGCTATTTTGTTATTCTCGATCCTTACTGTTACTGTTTTTGTGCCACGTTAGATTAATTAGTTCATTAGTACTATCTATATTGATTCATTTTGGGATTCTTCTTTTATCTTCATTCTTGCTGTGCTGCATTTCGTAACTAGTGTTTAACCAATACAAAGGTCTGAAACTACATGATGCAAAAAAGACAAAGCACTCGGTGTCTGTAAATTTCATTTAATTACTATGAAACTACATGTTGTTGCAGAAAAGACAAAGCACGCAGTGTCTGTTAATTTCATTTATTACTATGGTATTACCATTGAGTTTTGGTATATACAATATATATTGTCAATTCTGCTGGCTGCCTTGAAATCTGTCAGACCAATTCTCTCTCTATATATATATATATATGTCTATCTATCTAAGATTTCTAATTGTTGTGATTGAAAGATTGAAATGTGAGTTGACATAGCAGTAAAGGCTTGAAGATGATTTCTTTTCTTAGTGTATGCCTACTGCCATCTGGCTGTTGCAGTATAGCACATGCTGATTGGTACAATAGAGAGCTTGAATTAGAAGGCTTTTAAAAACACTTTCCAATATACTAACTTTTGTGGTGGGGGCCTAGCTCAGCTCTAAGCTTCCAACCGCTTGGTCCCGGGTTCGATTCCCGGTCGAGCCTAAGTTGGATGGCTGTTTCATCCTTCGTCTCATTGCCATTGTCTCTGCCTGTCCTAATTAGTAAAGCCCTAATCACACACACACGCGCGCACGCGCGCGCGCACACACGCACACACACACACACAATCTTTTGTAACCAAATATGTAGTTACATATTCCTTTATATTTAGTTGTTGATTTTTCCTTTAATTTTTAGGTGACTGAGAGCTACCCAGCAACTGACGTCGTTGGTATTTTGACAAGTCCTGAGCCATTCTCAGCAGAGAATGAAACTCCTAATAATAATATGTTACAGATGTGTAAAACCTATATGTAAGTATTAAATTCTGTTAGTTCATGGTGAAATATTTGTATAAATTGCAAGTTACATGTTAAAATCATTATTTTGTAGTATAAACATGCTGTTGCAAGCTCTTAGGAATGACTCCACAATCTATGTACATGAGACCATAGTCGTGGAAAATGTGTCAACATTAGCATTCTATCCTGATATTATGAATCAGCATTATTAGTCATAATGAGCCTCGATCTGCTGGTAAGCTTATTCTTTCCCCGACTAAATTTACACCGCAACTTTTCTGGCCTTAAAAAACCCCAAACCATGATCAAGGGGAGGGGGGGGGGAGCGGGAGGGGCCTAGCTCAGTGGTAGCGTGCTTGAATTCCAACCACTGGGTCCCGGGTTCAATTCCCGGTCAAGCCTAAGTTGGCTGTTTAATCCATCATCTCATTGCCATGGTCCCTGCCTGTCCTAATTAGCCCATCAGGTGGAGAAATACAGAACATAAAGCCCTAATCCACTCACCCACCCAAATCATGATCAACTAAATGGTTGCTATCTTTGGAATGCTGTTTTTTTGTGTCACTATGGCATTATGATCGGACAATATCAGGAATTACATTAACAAAATAACATGCAGTTAGTTATATTTTAATAAAGGTGTCATAAATAAAAGTTTGGTAAATCTGAATTCTCTAACCATTAAAAATAGAAGAAGAAGATTTATTGACCAAGTACACATACATTGATAATGTTCGAATATTCTTTACCTTGCAGGTTTGGAACGAGTGTCATCCTCATAGGCACAGTATGCCTGATGGGAATTATCTTCAATAGCCTATCTGTTCTTATTCTGTGGAAGTTCTCTAAGGAATCCTCATCCGGGGCTTCTTCTCTATTACTGGGGTCTTTGTCTGCAGCTGACACCTTCTTCCTAATAACTATCTTTATAGTTAAGACTGTTCCTATGTTTGTCTCATACACTGGTTTCTTTATGTAAGTTAACGAGATGAGATTGATCACTGCATTATCTGACAATATTAATCTAGAATATTTGTATCAATCATCAATCCAATGTAGTCATGTCAAAGAAAAATTATTTTCCTTATGTTTGATTGATTCAAATTTTGTCTGTTTCAGAGAATTTCTGCAGGCCTATCCTTACTTCCTTCAATTTGGTTGGCCAACGGTGTCCGTGGCGCACTCCGTGGCAACGTGGCTGACTGTCCTGGTAATCGCCCACAGATACATCGCTGTTTGTCACCCGCACAAGGTGACCTGGCTATTCATTCTATTCTTACAATGAACTAAGAGATACATTTCTGTTAGATAAAGCTAATTTGCCTTGCCTGACTCTTATGTCTTGATTTGGGCGATATAATGTCTTTGATCAAAGACCCCAAACCTCTGGTGCATTCTTTGTAATATTATCCGATTTCTTTTTAATCTTTTTTCCGCTTTACTTTCTTCTGATTCAGGCAGCAATCTGGTGTAGTTTGGGCAGAACAAAGGGTTACATCTTGATAATTATCCTGTGTGTGGTTGTTTATTCGTTGCCTCTCTATTTTGATAAGAAACTCATCAAGGTTACCAATGGCAACAAGACGTCCCTAGTAAGAGTTAATAACATGCTCAGTAACAATGACTCTTACCAGGTAATTACTTTTCTTATCTGGGATTATGCAGATAATGATGACATGTGGGCTTCTGAGCTAGAACTATGATACCTTTGATCCAAAATATGGTTGCTAAAATCGTTGAACGTCTTTATAACTACTGACAATGATATTTAACAGAAATATATATTTTTTTAAATGTAAGGTATACACTCTAAAATATTAGAAAAAAACGTGTAAGACAGGTAATTAAAGTGACATATTGAACAGATAGTAGCTAATATGGACCTTAGTATTAAATATATAATAGACCTAAGTATTTAATTCTAAATTATTGCAAGATGTAATTTTTTGATGTGGCAAAGCGAAGATCCAAAAAATATTCAGTTACACAATATTTTTCATCATCTTGGCAAACTTTTTATTATGTTCAACCTATTTTTTGTTCCTATTGAGAGACATCTTCCTTTCAATTTCAGCTCATCTACCGCACTTCTCTCTATTACCTTTTCCTCTATATCATTCCTGTTGTACTCCTTGCAATCCTGACCGCCTTTCTGGTGCGCGCTCTACGCCACTCGAAACGCATGCGGAAGGAAATGGCACCAAATAAGGGCAAGTGAAAAAACTAACAATAAAAAAAACCCACAATTTGATACATAATTTAATTGTATGATATTGCTAACCACAGTGGATTAACTTGATACACTGTTAGTGTTATGAAAAAAAGTAAATTACCGTTACCATGGTTACAAGGTATAGCACCTGTAGTAAATAAAGAACACTCTAGAAACAGTTTTGCTGATAGACAGATAAACAGTTTTGAAGTTTGAAGTTTTTTTATTCACTTGATGGACATTTACATACACAATACAAATGTAATGAAAATAATGATTAGACCAAGTCTATCAACCACCAAGTAGGGACACAACTACAGTTAGTTTAATTAAAAACGGCCCATCAAACTGAAACTAGACAAAGCTGTCATAGCTGGCTACTCAAAACCGGATCTAAAATTACATATTTATGATATATTAGATTAATTTCTTAAATTTTCCAAGGTTAATATTTATCTGGTGATAGATGTAAGCCGATACTATAGAATTTGGACAGAAACAGCTGGCTTCAGCATGTTTAGACCACAGCCATGTACAGGTCGCTACAGACAGCTAGAGCCAACAGTATTTTATGAAACTAACTGTTCTGCCAATTAATTGAGGAATTCAGCTACAACTTCTTTTTGCTCAATATCCAGGTAATTTCGGAGAAAAAAAGAAGAACTCTGTTTCTGTGGAGACAGAAATCACTCGCTTGCACGTGGCAGTGGTCATCGTTTACTTCCTGTGTCAACCATGGAACCCCATTCGTCGCATTTTGGAGTTCCTGTATAACAACGAAAGCACTTGCGGGACTCATCTGTACTTCTTCAAAGAGTGGGCTTCTATTTTTCCCATCATCAATTCCGCAGCAAATTTCTTCATTTTTTGTCTTATGGGATCTCGATTTCGCAAGATACTACTCACCATGTGTGGCTGCGGCGAGAAGCCAAGTAATGATGGTATGACCTGTAGTATGGCTACTATTGCTTCAACGGTTTAAATGGGTTAATACCATCAATCTCTACAGCAGATCTCTAATAATGAAGCTGCTTGCCCAGCACTACCATAACAACAAACAAAGGTCTTTGACATGACAATTAAATTATAACATTGACTTTCAGTGGATCTTGAACTAGGTTGTATTTGCAAGCCTTGTTTGCAAGTCTTTAATCATTTAATGTCTTTTGAGTATACGACATCCATATTATCACTAATAAACTGGTACTTATGCTTTAATGAACTCCCATAAATGTCATTACTAGTTTTACAATTTTTACAATTCCAATAATGTTGGAATGAGCTACAAACTGTTGGACATATATTAATATAATATGACTATTATAATCATTGATATAGTAGTGCAAATAAAGATCCAAAGCATTTCTTTGGCACTTTGGAGTCTTTAAAAAATTACATTATAGAATTAAGTTAGGCTTATCATCTATTTTATACACAAGGTGTCTCCACTGGGAATGTGGCTACAAGCAAAACCTACAGGATGAAAATGACAAGAGAATGGGGACAGGTTTTTCCGTTGGTTCAAAATAAGCCATTATAGATCCTTTGGCGAGTAATATTTGCATTTTGGTGAACTTATATTAAATGTTTGAAAGTCCTAGGCCTCCTCATGGTAAGGGTGGTAACACTGTGGGTGAAGACCTCGGGGTTTAGTGCAGTATAGCAGACCCAAATTTATGCCCAAATTTGGTTGCCATTAAAAAAATTTTATCAAATATTTCACAAGTTTTAAGTTCTAACAATTAAAATAACTTGGTGTAGAATAGCAGGGGTTTGGGGGTGGCAGCCCCCCAAGAAAAAGCAAAAATAAACGCTGTCTTTACCGTGAAGATGAAACCGCCGTCATAACTACATTAATTTTTGTGACATCATAATTACATTTCATGCATTTTATGTCATAGGCCTGGCAATGAGGCTTGTTAAAAATGGTCATAAAATCTGGGTCCGCTATACTGCACTTTTTCCAGACCTCGAACTTCAGTGGCCAACACCCCACACTGTGTGTCATCACCTCACAGATCAGCAACCTAATTATGTACATGTTTGGCTCGTTTACTCATCTAAAGTAAATTAATCAATTTCACTTTAGTGTATAGGCTGGCTTATGGTATTAAAGGTCTCCCAATGAAATTACAGAATAATTAGCATGTGCTGAGTTTACGCAATTCTTGTTCTGACAAGCAGTCAATTCAGAAAAATTGCCTAAACTAAAAAATATGAATCCGTTTCTCTTGTATTTTTAAGAGAATATTTCTCAAGTCTGTACTCAGCCTACATAGTTTAACCAATCAATTTGTTTAATTAGTTAAACTAGCAAAGAATGTCCATACTTAGGTCGCTTGGCTTATCAGTAATGCCTGTCTAGCTTTCCCATCTACCTACGACACACGTCAATGACCTTTAAATGACATTACTAACTCCCTCTGTGTCAATGTTCACAGTTTCTGCAACATTTTTATTATGTTGTTTTGCCCAATGTTTATCAGTTGATCTTCCCCCAAGCCAGAGATGTAATGTCAAAAGTACAAGCCTGGCTGCTTTTGTCCGTTACTGTTTATATATTTTTTTACTAACACCACAGAAAGTTGTTTACCAACGCATTTCCAAGAATGCAATGAATTCTCTAATCAATACTTTCAGAACAGTCGCATACTTCAATTTTAAAAATCAGTCACCAGTCAATATTTTATGAATAGCCTTTTGCATTTCATATCTTCAAAAGACGCTGATTTTATCAATACAACAGGTTGGTGGCCCACCAATAGCTAGGTATATTAACCTCACAATAATATTCATTGACACTCTTCGCAAAACATAGGCGTAGGGGACCTCTTGCATTTGGGGGGGGGGGGGAGTGACCATTGCTGCCCAAAAAAGGTTTTTTTCTTGAATAATTAACCCGCTCTAAGGTTGAACATGATGTTAACACTTTCATTCATTTACATTAACTGGAGAAATAACAGGATAGGACGGGCGAAATTTTTAGGAAATATGAGCCTAAAATATAGAGATTTCTGACATCTATGGAGTGAGTTAACCAAACAGACTGCTGTAAGCACATGCTTGTATTTTTCCTTAATTTTTTCCAGATTTTGTCCAGTTTTTTAAATTCACTTTTACTGTCTGCTGTTCTGTTAATAACCGTATGTCGTCAAGTTTTTGGGCACTTCAGGTCTATACTGTACAGAAATAGGCTATTTTGTAAAATATAAATCTAACCAGAAATAGGTTATTTTTTGGTCACTCTAGGTTTATATATATAGTACAGAAATAGGCTGTTTTTGTACAATATAGACCTAAACAGAAGTGAGCTATTTCTGTACAAAACTGCCCAAATTTGGCCAAAATTCCCAAATGCTGGTAGATGGAGGGGGCTGCCCCAGCCCCCCTAATAACTCCTACGCCTTTGCTCGCAAAAATGCTTTAGAAGAATCTGTCCCATGCACTCGCAATGCGATCAATGATTTCTTCGGTGCTCTGCGAACACCACGCACATTACATTGAAATAGATCATAAAATATTCATCCGCTGAGTATGTCACTTTTTCAGTATCTTCACTCCATATGACCCTAAAATAATAGTACCGTATTTATCTATCTCAGCATAACCATAAATGCCAACTTTTCTCTAAAAAAAAAAACTTAGTACCCAGATAGCATTCCAAATCGTTTCAACGTCGGCGCGATGTCGGCGATATTATTACGATTTTGTAACGACAGTGGCCCTATTGGAAACAATGCTGGGCCAATTTGGAATGCTGTCTGCGTAGCAAATGGGTGACCAAGATTTATTATTGCAGAATACACAATACAACAATAAGAAACTCAAGAACATATTGACCAATAGCTGAATGTCTCATATTGAACCAGACTACCAAAACAAAAACCCAAAACTCCAATGACACGTACGTTCAATTGGCAGAGCCTGATCAGGGTGGGAGGGGTGATTAGAGCTTTACGTCCTGTATTTCTGCACCAGTTGGGCTAATTAGGACAGGCAGAGACCATGGCAATGAGATGAAGGATGAAACAGCCATCCAACATAGGCTCGACCGGAAATTGAACCCAGGACCCAGTGGTTGGAGCCTGATCAGGACATAGCTATATAGATCTCAAGAAAATTTCAAGACAAGCCAAGGAAATTATTTCCAAAATAAATATTTTAATTCATTTGTTATCATCCATTTAAACTGAGGGGGAGAAAATCAATCAGCTTATGCCTGGCAATTGCACAATGTATGTTTAAGCTGATCAAAGATCCCAAACCGTGGGATGAATGCATGTAAATTGTAAAATCTGCATGAAACATTAGAATTAGTTTTGAACAAATGAGATTAAAGTGCACTTGTCAGCATCTACACGACCAGCATTTTATCAGTGAAAGATATACATCAGGATATATAAATTTAATGCAAGTATTTCCTATGAAATAATTACTATAAAGTCTTCACACCTTTTTATCACAGTCAGTGTCATTTTATCCCAGTCATGAATGGCTCCCAGAGTCACTGTCTGCAGGGTCCAATAGAGGAATGTCATTTAAGTCAACTGTCACTTTGACAAAGAGAGTGTCATTTTGAACGAAACCTCCTGACCACAATTTCTCCAGGGATATGAAGCTGGGAAATCCTGGAAAAGTAACAGAAGATGTGTTAGAACATTTTATGGCCTGTCCTAGTTTAACAGAATTAACAAAAGTATTTCCAATACTGTAAATACTATAAATGGCAATATATGACCTCTAATAGCTAATGAATTCAATTTAATATTCATGCTTGAATAGGATATGAATATAAGTTATTACATTCATACCCAATTCAAGTACGAACATTGTGTTATCTTAACTTTTGAATCCGAGCCATAAAATTCTTTAACAATTTAACAAAAAGGTCAGAATCAAATCAGTACAAATCCTACCTAAACAAGGGTTCCTGGCCAGTTTCGGTCTCTGAAAATATTTGAGAGCTTTTTTGTCATTCAAATCAGGAACGAACTCCATCACGTGTGAGTCTTGTAGCGAATGCATGAAGTTCGGCTTCTTGGAACTTTTTGGTCGCTTGCTACTCCGAGGTCTTTTAGCTTTTCCTCTAGATCCTCCTGTGGTTTCCCTTTTAATATCCTCTGATATTTCTTTGTCTTTCTTGTGAGATACATTGTTAATGTTATCCTTTGCAAGAACTGGTGCATCTCCCGCATCTTGTTCATCATTTTCGTTCGTTGCAGCAGCATCTCTAACCTTATCATCTTTTTCACCTGATTCTTGCTTCATCTCAACTCGTTCGGTTGCAGTTATACCTGTCTCCTTATTGCTGTCAGTTTCCTCCTTCACATCATTAGCAGAGGATTGTTCTACTTTCCTGTCAACTGAGCCACCTTCCCCAACCGCATTAGCATCGTTTCTTTCTGATGAGTTTTCCGCATCATTTGACTGATCTCCTGCATTCTCTCCTGTTGCATCAGCATTGGCATCAGCATTTTGTTTTTTATTGTGTTCATCTTTCTTATTTTTGTCCCCATTGTTGTTGTTGTTACTATTATTATTGTCATCTGTTTGATTATTTTCCTGTTCGTCATCTTTGTTTCCATGTTTGTTGCTATTTTGACTATCTCCTTGTTTGCCTTTTTTATCATCGGTATTTCCATCTTTACCATTTGCAGCTGATTCTTCATTGTTTCGTTGTTTTGAATCATCATTTGAACCATTTAATCTATCTCTTTCTGGTCCTGCATCTGATTTATCAGCTGCTGCATCATTGGCATTGCCTTGATTCGCTGTCGGTTCATCTGGGTCACCCGTTTCTCTTGGTTCTGATTCTGCGTTTGAGCTTTGTTGGTTATCCTCAAGTGCTCTTTTTCCCAAGCCTTCCTCTGTAAGTCCATTCGCATCAGTAGCACCCTCTGGTTTATCATTTTTCACAGCAGAATTCTCAGCATCATTTCCCCCTTGATTTAACTGGTGATCTTCATCAGTATCTTGGTTTGTGCCGATACGTTGGGCTTTCTCATCGTCCAAGCCATTTTCAGTTGTATTATCTCTCCCAACACTCAGCGAACTGCTCTCCTTGTATTGAGGAATTACACCATCTTCGCCATTTTCCTTGCCTTGTTTTTTTGAAACCATGTCCTCTAGTTCGTACAAGTCAAATACAAATTGTGGTTCAATCGCAAATTTAATTTTGTATTGAAACGGCCACGGCAAGAGTGGATCATGCGTTCCTTTCATGATACAGAAGAATAAAGAAAGGAACTTGCCTTTTACTGAAATAAAGAAAGAACATGCCTTAGTTCAGAAGCCAAATGACTCATACACAGGTAATTTAAGTACCTTACTGAATAAACCTCATAATTTTAGCTAACAAGTAAATTAATCATACTTTTCACGAACTCCCTATTATATGGACTATTCTAAATCATATTCTGTGCTCCCTTAGGGACGAAACCATTTATCATGCACAAAATAAATTTTTTGACCTTTCTGGATGATAACACGTTGTATTGGTAAAGACATCTTAAAGGTAAATACCAGCTGATGTAAATCCCAATTATATGGCATTGAATCTCAACTTTGGTCATGCATTTTCACATGATAGTTGACACGAGACCAAAAGTATTACAGTAAACTAAATACTATAGTGTGCATACCTTTAGAATCCCCATAGGGACACATATTCAGGGACACAGAGTAACCATATGCGTGAGTTTTGAAACAGGGTGAATGAATTGTTGGGGTCTCTCCGTTCTTTGCCTGATCGTACTTTTCTTTGAAATTGTCGATTTTCCAAATAAACTGAGCGCGACCCAGTCGACGTTCCAGTGACCAAGTGGCAAAATCAACCTGAATAGCAGTAAAAACACCAAAAATAATGAAAACCAGCCATTAATCAGTCATAGAAACAATATGATTGCTTATTTGACAAGGTTTAGTTGGTCATTTTAAGTGAGTATTCACAAAAATCAAATACTTCATGATTAATATATATATATATATATATATATATATATATATATATATAATTTTTATTGACAGTAAAATATCATCCATGATATATATGTCATACTATTAATGCAATATAATGTGTTCCAGTGAAAAGCTGCATCTTTAAAGGTGCACTGTCTGTCAAATTTGCACATTAAAATAATGATATAAATCTATACTGCCTTCTTGGCTCATAACACTGTCAAATGCCGATTGATTTTCTTTCCATTTTGTTCAAATGTCTAAATTTCAGTTTTGGTAAGGTGTAAATAACCCATGATATTTTTCACCATTACATACCCACTTTTGCACAACAATTTAGTTTTAATTTACAATAAATAATATAAATATTAGTTTTTCAAGCCATCAAAAACTCAATGTCATTTCCATTGTGTTTCAAATGTTATGGTCTCGATTTTCTCACAGTGTATAATTTATTTTTAAGTAATTAATGTCTTATAAAATCATTAATTCACACAAATTTAGTGTGCCTTGATTAATAAAGGTAATTTTCAACTGTTTGATAGCATCTTAGAAAATTGCAAATTTGACAGACAGTGCAACTTTAAACTTAGTGTAATCGTTGCGGCCACCTTGATGTGTTATAGATCGGGCCCTTGCCACACAACGCATTAGTACAAATATTTACAAAATAGAGAAGAGATGAAATAATTATTAATAATGTGCAACAGTTTAAATTAAACTACTAATGTGTACAAATAAAATTGATTATATCATTTGATCAATATACACTCAATTCACATGACGAGTAGCCAACCTTAAATAGTTATATCAATAATTAATAATCAATTAACACACCGGACATATCAATGTAACTTAAGTCATATTATAATTTACTTGAAATAATATCACCTACATTGTGATCAAATCTCTGAAATTACACCTTATCCAAGACATAGAATTTTTTGTGGCATATTACACACTACTCCCATATTCATTGCAGACATTTTGACGAACTTTACAGATCTTCTATTTGAATAGAACGAAGGCAAAATCTTTCTTGTTTCATGGAACAGTTGGGTGAACATGTTACATTATTCTCTTTATGTAAATTATTTCATACTGTTTAGAACTGAATTACAACAGTGATGACATAAAAAGCAAATCAATATCAATCAAATAATTAGCACTTTAGTGCAGGATGTAAAAGTCCATAAAAGAAGGCAGTTCCGGCTTACGGAAGCAATATACTGTACATTTGTATTAGATCGATCTATCAGTCCCTACATGTAGATGTAGGGACTGATTCCAAACCAGGTTTTTTCAGCCCATGAGGCATTTTCAAAAAGTCACTTTTGGGAACAATCAAGATATTTAAAATAATGACAATTTTCGGGCACAATCTGTCATAAATATAGGCAATATAATTCTTTATAATTGTGTATGATTACTGGCCAGAAATCGGACTTACTTTCCCTTAAGTTTGACCCGAAATCGCGCTAAAATCATGCAATGGTCATGCCGTCCTCAAAAATATCAACAGATAAAAAAATAGGCGCCAATGACGTCACAGGCCATTTCTCATATATTGACAAGTTGTAGCATCACAAAAACCATAATCTGACCATCCTAACGTGTTAAACATTTGTATAGACATCCTGGCATTGATTTTTTGGTTCTCTTTCTGTCCAGCTTATCAACTAATAAGCAAAATAAAATTCCATGACATCAGCAGCATGTACAATGACAACAACAGGAGTACATGCATATAGCATTCATAATTAATGACATGTATTTAGAAATTCCACACAGAACTCATTACAACAGATTTATGGATTTGAAGTTTACTCACATCATCAGCTACTTGGCTATGAGCATCATTGATTTCCTCGTGGTCTCTAATTAAGCTTTTCATCTCTGCATACAGCCTGGCCACTTCATAAGCTAACAGAACTGCCTCATCATTATGCAGGATAGCTCTGAAATACACATAAAAACTGATAATTTCCACCACCTCCAGACTTAACTTACATTCAACATGCACATAATTGTATATGGTACCAGGACCAGGAGTTTTTAGTATAGGCTTGTTTTACTTTACTTGTATTTTTCTGTTCGACTTATTTTATTCACTCATTGCAGGGAAATACAATAATTATGATATCTTTCTAACAAAAGAACATTACTCGTAAACAGTTTTCATGCCATGCAGAAATTCGGTTTTTCTTATCTTATGACCTCGACACAGGTCAATAAAATTCCTTTATTCATCCACATCTATATATACAGGCACGTTGGAAACTTATCAAGACAATTGAGTATTGTTTTTTTGTTTTGTATGAATAATACAATATTTATGATACGGTCGAAGTTTGAATAAAAAGAGTTATGGTAAAGTGAAGCAATTTTGCATGAATTAAAGTTAAGTACATCTACAAGATGGTTTCTAAGGCAACACTGTTTGTTTACTGTTGCTAATCAATGATATTCCATGTTTCATGATGCCAATTATATACTTGTAGGGAGCAGAGCATTCTACCATTCAAGCGAGCGTTGTTTTATGTGGGCAATTAAACGTGCCGTTTGTAGTAAGAAGCAACATAAACAAGAAAATTCTTAAAAAAAAAAAAGAATAGATATCTGGCAACGTGAACAATATTAGCAGTAGACAGCAGTCATTGTACATGATATTGGGACCATGGAGCCATCAGAAGGCTCCATGATGGCACTAAGCAGATAAGTTAGTGTTGAATGGTCTGGCGTGAAATGAAAGGAATGTAAATACAATATAATATAAACAAATGTATAAAAGTACATATGATATAAATATAAAAGATGTAACACCTCGTTACTGGTGGGCAGAACATGATTGAATGTAATAGGGCATAAATGTACATATATATACTATTTGTTGGTGCTTTTTAAACAGTATTATTACTATTATTTGTTTAGTTCCGGGTGCTTTAGAATATCTTAGACAGACTATGTAGTGTTGATTAGTATTAGTCATAATATAGCTCCACTTATTTAATTATTTTAACTATTGATGTACTACTATTATATTTTTATTTTTTCGCCATTTATTATTTTGTCATGCTGACACATGTATCTATTTGATATTTTGCTGTCAATAAAAATCTATATATATATATATATATATATATATAAGAAGTTACAATGTAACAATAAATATGCACACATGGTTGAACAACAAAGGAAGTCAATTATACATCTAATGCTAGTATTAATGCTGTAAGATATAAGTAATGATACAATGTGCTTATATAACATGATTAATATGGGTGTCAATAAAAAAAGCAATGTTTATATTTGTAAATATAAGTGAGACATAGCAAGTTTAGTATGAGTTTTACTTAGTAAGAGCTTAATTGTAATGCTAGAAACAACTTTGCATTAATATCAGCAATAAAGATGAACAAATATATGCAATCATTACATGTAATACTAGTAATACCACGATAAAAAAAAGTAATGATATGATGTGCCAAAAATAGTGTGGATTTCCTAGTCAGAGGCTTGACAAATCATCTTGTTATGCAAAAAAGCTCCACTATGACCAGTTCAAATATGACAAAAAATTTAATTTATGCATTTTCAAAGTGGTAATGAAGGACTTTATCAAATTAGCTAAAATATGGTGACTCTAGTCTAGTCTACAGCTTACAGCTCACTTCAGAAACTTGTGTGAATTATCATGATTGTAATCATCAGGATAGTAGAAAAAATATCTTGTTTTTACAAATTATTAACAGTCATATAATATTATGTGACTGTCACTTTGATGAAAGAAAAAAAAAATTCACTGAGCTGGATTCGAACCACTGTCTGTACAGAGTCACCACACTCAGCATTGCCAATGCTCTATCCACTGTGCCACCAAATCTGGTTGCGATTTAAATTAATTTTTTTTTAAAGTAGGCTCTGTGTTCTATAAAATAGCTCACCTGAGCAGTGAACGAGCGATGTGTTTACCTTGTTTTACTACAGTGATATTCCATAGTTACAAGTTCAATTATGCCTAAATCTTTAATTTATAAACTTTGGAAGTTGTAACCAAGGACTTCAAGCCGAATACATTAAAATAAGTGAAGAGGCCCCCGACGGGTTCTTCATAATTGAACAACCAATCAAATCAAAGAGTCGGCAAGACTACCCCGCCTGGGTCCTTATTACTTTCACCCTCAAACATAGTGTTCGTAATATATATCTGGCATTGAAAACAAACCATATCAGTTATACATATATTGTGTCATAGGTCTAGATGCCAAATATAAAAACCAGCGCTCTAACCAGCCTGGTGGCTAGTGGGCGTTGTGGTTGCTGTAGGGATCTTTACTACAGTTAGTTTCATTTAAAACAGACTAGACAAAGCTAGACAACTTCTGCTACACGATTTACCTCCCACTAAAGAGAACTGTCTGACTATAGCTGGCTACTCAAAGCCGGATATAAAAGTCATACTTTATGATATACAGTATATTGGATAAATTTCTTACATTTACCAAGGTTTTTTTTTTTTTCAGAGTTGGTAGATGTGAGCCAACTATAAGCTAGGAGTAAACAGAAGCAGCTAGCTTTAGCCAGTTATAACTGTAGCCAGTAATTGGTCGCTACAGCTGTCTAGAGTCTACCCTATTTTATGAAACAAACTGTATATGACAGTATTTAGCTTTTCCTATGACAAATGCTACTAGGCACATATTACTAAGTATTTCTCATAAACAGGTTGTATTAGCTGTTAATGTCTCAGGCTTTACAAGATTGTATTTACTTTAGGCTGTGTGTCTAAAACATCACCTGGTCATTTCCCACTCTATTTAGAGCCGTTTTCCACCGCAAGATAATATAATTCTGAGTGCAGTTCCACTTGCTGTGAGCCAACATAATGCCATTGCAACATACAGGGCGTAAAGAAGGAATTGACATTCTTTAATGTTCTACACAACTGTACTTTTCCATGAAAATTTCATAATTATACATTATGTATATGGCTTTGATGTGTGTGAGTTTTTATAATAGCTACTAGAGTCTTAGATTTTTTGAGGATGGTTTATTTTTCAAGCAAGGTTCTCCCACTCCAATTCTTGGCTGATTGTGTATGGTCACCTGTTAATTAAAGGATTAATTCGTCGACCACATCGCACAAATTAATGCTTGAATCGATGCTAAGTCAATCTTGCAGTGATTATTATTTCATTGTCTTCGTGAATTTTTTATTTGGGGCTCCTAATATCTATTCCTCTGCAAATTTTAATTTGTGTTGCATGTTCATTGTTCCATGAGACCGATTGGGTCACTGACCAAGCAGTTTATTACTAAAAGCCTCTTTATTGCTACTCATTGTTAACTCTAAAACATGCAACAAATGTAAACAACAAGCCAGAAGCTCACAATAAATGGATAAGTAATGGAAACAAAGCAGCGCCCTAAAGTATTCTATTGAAGCAATGACCGTGACATATGACAGCCACAGATGCAAAACACATTGAAATGTGAGAGAAGCAACACACGTTCAGATAAAGCAGTTTTATGGTTTAAAGACTTTTCCACTTTGCTGGACTTGGCAGTATGAGGACTGTAAAACAAGACGAATAAAACAAGAGCCAATACCACAAAAGTGGTCACATCAAGCATCCATTTGGAGGACCAATTAAATCCACAATCCCAAAGTCTGCAAGCAAATATCCAAACCACTAAGCCATGGTATTTTAAGAATGGCCCTGACACCAAATTGTTGGCAACCAGGGGTCCTTACTCCACAGTAGTCTTTTATGCGAATTTTGCTCCACAAATCAGCAAAAATAAGCAAAAAAGCACCACTCTGATCAAAACTCACCGAAGTCTTTCTAAAGAACAACTTACTTGGGGATTGCAGGAGTGGGAACTCTCTCCTCTTCCTCATATTCAACTTGCTTTATTTTAGTCTCTTCCTGAAAATTTTCTTTAGTCTGTTCTTTTACACCAATTAGTTGCAGTTCATGTAATGACCTTTCCCCAATACATTGTCTAGTCTTTCCTTTCACAACAACTGGTTGCAGTTCTTGCACTGACCTTTCCCTAATACTTTCTTTTGTCTTCTCTTTCGTAACTATTGGTTGAAGTTCATGCTCTGATTTTTCCTTGACAAGTTGAGCCAATTTCTCTTTCTTTCGTTTTTTCTTCTTTTCTGCGTTCAGTCTGATTGGAGCCAGCAGTTGCTGCTTCCTTTTCAACTGAAAAATAAGAAGAAACAAATACTTCATCTGGCAACTGAAATTATGTTTTTAATCACACTTATCTAGTATCACACTTATTACAACTTTTATTGAATGAGTCATCATTGTTATTTGTAATCGAGATAAGAAACAACAATGACTCTGGTTAGCCCGAACAGACTGCCTCGCAAGGCAGGGCTGGCGAGGCAGTCTGAAACCATCCTATTAAAAAACCTTGGGGAAGGACTTTTGCATTGATGACGTCACAACGATGCTCTCCAATGAATACATAGGCGTACATTCGCCTGTTAGATTTGATGTCCAACTTTTTTGGGAAAAGCTGATACTGACAGCCGGTAATATAGCGAACAGCATTTTTTTGTTAGCGCCCTCATAGCTAAGAGTTTGGCAATTAATTTGAGGGGTTTTATATGGCCCGACTCCTTCTAGTTTGTTTACAATCAAAAGGTGAAGTGCGACCCCCGAGGTTTTTCAATACATGGGTTTAGGACTGGGCTACGCATGTAGCATAAGCCAGTCCCATGGGGCTAACTCTGGTATGTGTTCGAACCCCAAAGTTCTTGCACATTCAATTCTCAACACACGGAACAATTGAAAGTTGTATCAACGTGTTTGCAATATTGTATTTTGGTGAAAATTACGTACATTTTCAGCGTTGCTGCAACATAAATTTGTATGGTGGAAATAATTTTGAGACAACGTTGCTAAGTAAAGTTTCCACACAACTTCCCCTTCGCTTTTATGCAACTATCGATCATAGTTAAATTGTGGACCATTAACTTTTGCACTCAATTGATATGGGTCATTGTAGCTCTGAACAATTAGGTTAACTTGACTGGATAGAGGATACTAATGATGGACTAAAGTAAAGCTCTCTTTATAAAAGAGACCCATACCAGACTTGTGTGATAATATTATAATAGTCAACAGTAGATAGTCATCGCCTTAGTTAATCGCCTGAAAGAACCATGTTGTTCAGCTTGTTCTACTGCAGTAAAATTCCATGGTTACAGATTCAATTATGTTAAAAAAAAATTATTTATGCATTTTGAAAGTGGTAACCAAGGACTTCTTGCGAAAATGACCTGAAACCATGGTCTAATTAGAGCAGCAGATTTAGGACTGCCTTATTTGGTCACTCACAAAAAGTGATGACGAAATTTCAACAATGCTCCAACAACTTTGTAATTTGGATGTTAGAAGAACCTTTCAAGCAGTAAGATGTGTTAGCAAAAGGTGTTATACAGATTAACATCTGGAACAAAAAAAAAGAAGATGAAAACTCCAAGGACTGTCTTCATTCATGGTTGAAAATGCTCCCCTAACCTAAATGAAGCTGGGATTGTGAAGCAACTTTTATCACTTTTATTTGAATGGTCAAGCTTCTCATCTGGTAACTGCAGGATTGTTGGTTCAATGCCTGGTTGCCAAATTTTGCTGTTCATGTGTTACAATTTTTAAATAACTTTGTAGCTCTGTCTAACTCTGTTATAGCAGACGTTTCACACATAAGCATTATTCAGCAATAGAATCTTGCATTTATTAACCTGGTGTATTTGACCCAGCCTAGGTTCCCACAAAATTATTTGAAAGCAAGTCTTTTTAATTAGAAGGCAGATATCCAACCCACTGAGCCATCCTGTACAATTCTCATTTGTGGCTCTTTGATACCAGCTAATTTTAAGTACTGAACAATTGAATGATAGATTGCATGATTTAAGTTTTTAATTCAATAACTGCCTTTTGTGGAATTCACTTGAAAAACCTCATTTGAATCACCTTGAATCATCATAACTTGAATAAGAGCAAAAACCAGCACCACATTGACTGCATGTGGCCACAACGTCAGGATACTACACAGCCAAATGATGACAATATGCAAAACCAGCAATACATCGTCTGCACATTGCCACAATGCCAGGGTACTGCACAACCAAACACCAACTAAAATGCTATGTTGTGATTACATTGTGTGCTCCTTGGGACACTACTGTGGAAATAATCGAACATTGCTTTCTTATTTTTACACCGCCCAATCAGACCATCTGTTAGAGATCACCAGTAATCAAATCATATATTTGAGATCACAAGTGCGGTGTCAATAAAACTTGTCCTGGTTTTGTTGACACAGTACTATCACGACAATACTGAAACCACAAGGTATTGACACAGTACTGTCAGTGAGTTCATTAGTAATTGACAGAGCTCCATGGCTGCAGCAGCAGCCATTTTTAAAGTTAGTTTCACAAAATATGGTCGACTTTTTAGCTGTCTGTAGCGACCTGTACCTGGCTGTGGTCTAAACATGCTAAAGCCAGCTGCTTCTGCCCACTTCTACAGCTAACAATAGGCTTACATCTACCACCAGACAAATATAAACATTGGTAAATGTATTAATCTAATATATCATAAATGAGACTTTTAGATCTAGTTTGAGTAGCCAGCTATGACAGCTTTGTCTAGTTTCAATTCGACGGGCCGTTTTTAATTAAACTAATTGTACCTAATAATTACGAGTCATTGAAAAGAATTGTCAAAATACCTCTTCCTTGATCTTCTCCTGTTTTTCCTTTAGCAGTTGAGCTATGTAAGGATCTTTGAGGTTGAACTTTTCCAGCCCCATCTGGTCACTCCTGACTGACCATCCCTTGTCCAGCCTGGCCACCCTCCTGGCATGCCTCCTGCCCTCCAGGGAGTGGTCAGTGGTCACTTCCATCCTCACTCTTGGATGCTCAACTCCGCTGGTCAAGGGGACACTTCATCTCTTATCTACAATGCAATGAATCCTGCTCACTTTGACAGTGTTTGGTTAAGCATAACATGCCAAGAATATGAAGTAAAACATCATTCAATATAACTAAAGTATAGAGTAATTCAAACACTCATTTTAATATATTAAATCCATGTTTTTTCAGTTTATAGCAGATTTCTGACAATGTATAATACTGCAGCTGGCAAAAGGTTGTTTCATTGAACACATTGGCAGTGTATGTAATGAGAAGTAGAATCTCCACAATTTATTTTCATTACATGAAAATCTGTGAGATATTTACACACATAAGTGAATCTATTCTTCTAACCTGAGACTTCATATGGGATTTAATAAACAATTCCCCCAAAAAACCAAAGATACTCACATTATACAGACACCACACAGTCAGTGCCAAGCATCATTGTTATCCATATTGACATAAATTTCTATCTCAGATCATGTCCCTTTGGCTGGTCTATCCATGCATGGCTAATGTATGTAATCATCTAATCCATAATTCATAACTCTCTTTTTTTCTGCTTTGTGATTGTGCCTGTGGCGGCTTAAAAGGATTTTTGTCAACAGTCATGAGCGGATTCAAGAATGTAGCAGGGACATAACAAATAACATTGCACTTATAAATTGTGCAACTTGGTGTGTTTTGAATAAAATAAACTACATTAGATTATTAAAACTAACATTGCGCGAAATAAAACGTGGGTGTAGCTAAACTTCAAATCGATAAATACATAATGGAAGCACTTAACGTAAAAGGATTTTATTTTTTGCAATGATATACAGTGCAACCTGTTAAGTGGCCAGCGAAGGGAAGTGGCTAAAGTGGCTGCTGAAGCCAGGTGACTGCTGAAGTCAGGTCCATTAGGTAAAGATGAATATTGACATTTAATTTAATGTTTTTATTGGTGAATATTTTCTCCAATTCAAATGGTTGCACTACTGGAATAAATAATTAACTGTGAAACTTTTGTTTTTTAGGTAAACACTGCCAGCTGCCCTCATAATAGATATATTCTAAGATTAGCACTATGTGGTCAAAAGATATAATACCATATAATGATATTAAATTGTCTTTTTCTTTTTTAAGTTTTAATAAGGGGTAAAAGATATGAAAATTTATATAGTTGGTGTCTTTTGTTACAACCCCATATGGTGGTGCAATGTTACATAACACACACTACATGGCTCCACTGGTCTGTTACAATAGGGGTAACTGACCACTAAGTACAGGTCAGCATGGGAGTTTGGGGTGAAATCTGCTGACCGCTGCCACAGAATGGAGGTGGCTGCTAAATCCAGGTGCATTTACATAGTATTTTGTTCCGGGGGAATTAGACTGACCACTTATTAGGTCAGATGGCCGCTCTAAAGAGGTGACCACTAAGGCAGGTTGCACTGTAATCACAAAATTCATGTTCAAACATTTGACAACTATTGCAGCACACCAGAAAATATAGACCCTGTTGATTTTTTATGGGAAAACGTTTTACAGAGGCTATGATGATGAACAGGTTCTGAAAAAGGATGCACTTAAGTTTCACTTCAATGAGCTCTGTAGAGAGGGATTCCTATTTTCAAGAAGACTTCCCAACATTCAATTTGAAGATTGGCCAATCAACTCTGTTTCTGATGACTCCTCGTTTCCTGCTTCTATGGACACTAAGAATAATATATCGGATTTACCCAATTATCCATTGATTAACTTTTGAGAGAGACCAATCTGTACCAAATTAAGTTAATTCAAATACATTAACTCTTCCTGGTGTAAATGTAAGCTGTATCACTATGCAACATGCAGCTTGTTAAATTTCAGGGCCGTAACCAACTTTTTTTTTGGGAGAGAAAATAGAGGGGTTACCACAATTCATCTTGCATATGCAGTACCAATAAAGAGGCCATAGGTTAATATTTACAAATGAGCGATTGAAATGAAATATGTAAGTTAAATACAGTTAAAACTTATTACAAGGAATTTCTTTTACAGAGAATACAGTTGCCACATTGACAGGTACTAAGAATATTGCTACTTCTTAATGAGTCTTTAAATTGCAAGAAATCTTCTAAGTTCTTTAAGTTATTGGGTAACATTTTTCACACCAGAGGACCTTGATAAGCAATTGATTTCATTCCATACTGCACTGTGTTGTTTACCAGTTTCTAACTCTGTTTCTGATGACTCCTCGTTTCCTGCTTCTATGGACACTAAGAATAATATATCGGATTTACCCAATTATCCATTGATTAACTTTTGAGAGAGACCAATCTGTACCAAATTAAGTTAATTCAAATACATTAACTCTTCCTGGTGTAAATGTAAGCTGTATCACTATGCAACATGCAGCTTGTTAAATTTCAGGGCCGTAACCAACTTTTTTTTTGGGAGAGAAAATAGAGGGGTTACCACAATTCATCTTGCATATGCAGTACCAATAAAGAGGCCATAGGTTAATATTTACAAATGAGCGATTGAAATGAAATATGTAAGTTAAATACAGTTAAAACTTATTACAAGGAATTTCTTTTACAGAGAATACAGTTGCCACATTGACAGGTACTAAGAATATTGCTACTTCTTAATGAGTCTTTAAATTGCAAGAAATCTTCTAAGTTCTTTAAGTTATTGGGTAACATTTTCCACACCAGAGGACCTTGATAAGCAATTGATTTCATTCCATACTGCACTGTGTTGTTTACCAGTTTCATTAATTTCAAGTTATCACTCATATTAAATGGAGTGACTTGTTTTGGGAAGATGGAGTTATCTACTGGTGGTGACATGACATGAAGTACTTTGTAAACAAATTAGGCTAGGTTAATCTTGCGTGTTACATATAGCAATCTTTAACCAGTCTTTTTTAGTAGATTATCATGTGAGTTTACATAGTCATTGCACAATAGTCTTATTGCTCTTTAATTTAATTTTTCAAGTTTCTTATCTTGCCCTACTGCAAAGGAGTTATAAACAATTGAATAGTATCTTAAATTTGAAGCTACAAATGACACATAGATCCGAAGTTTGCTTGTGTAGTCAAGGTATTTCCTAATTCTAGGCATTTAAATGTTGAGCAGCTTTTTTTACTGATCTGTGACACATGGTTATCAAAGTTTAGCTTGTTGTCATATTTGATTCCTAGTTGTTTAACAGTTTCTTCTGATTTTATTACATGACTACTAATTTCAAAGTCAATAGATACATTTTCTCGGCTAATGCAGATTGCCTGAAATTTTGAGGGGTTAGCTATCATAATATTTGGCTACGAGCTGGGAAGATTGGAACTTTACCATAGATAAGAGAGGTTGGTATTTGCGGGGGAGATGGGCCCCAGGCTCAGGGAGGCTGGCCCCTTCACCAAAAAAGGTTGACCCCAGTCAAGAAGGCAGCCCCTCGCAGAGAAGGTTGGCCTATTCACCAAGATGACTGGCCCTTTCACTGCGGCAACAGTTGGGAAGCTGGCCTGGAGCAAATGTGGAGGGGGAAGAAGTAGATGCTAGTTCCAATAGCTCCTTCTTCTTCAAATGATTGCTTCTTCACTGAATGATGCCCCCTTTACCAAAGGGTTTGCTTTTTCATTCTCAGCTTTTCTTGGTTTCTAGAATAAAGGTCTTTGAAATTGGCCCTGGATGGACAGTTGGGCCTTTCACCAAGGAGTTTGGCCCCGAATCGAAAGCAGGATGGCAGGCTTCTAACCAGGAAAGTTCCCAGCCAGCGCAACATGGGTCATTGGGCATATTGGGCCCCTTCAACACAGGGAGGTGAATCCCTTCAACAAGACCTCCTCCCAGTAAGAGAGAGCAGGGCCTAGCTCAGTGTGCTACCAACCACTGGGTCCTGGGTCCAAATCCAGCCCATGTTGGAAGGTATCATTCACCCCCTTGCCTTAGCACCTACCTGTCCTGATCAGCCCTACCTGGTAAAAATATGGGATGTAAAAAAACCTATTTCAAGCACCCAACACTTGGCAGAAAGATAACTCCAGGGTAGCTGGCCCCTTCAGTGTCTTCACCAAGAATGGATGACCCCCAGTTGACAAGGCTAGCTCATTGCGGGGAAGTTGGGGACAAGATAAGCCCTGCTTTTAATCGGGCAATAATTTCCTGGTGAAGAGCCAGGGTTAAGTACTTTGGTGAAAGGGCCATTCTCCCTGACCTTTGGACAACCATTCAATGAAGCCACTGCCAATACATTGTTTTAACCAGTTGCTAGAGGCAAATGTAATAATGAGATTCTAGGGCTTGGCATCCACACCATTTCACACATTTTCACCATGGTCCTTGCGCCAGCATAGACACCAAGTGAAAAGCACCACCAGTCTAACATCTCATGCAACCAACACCCAGCGGAGATCTAGCTCATGAAGAGCACCAAGGCCAGGTATGGAATTCAGAGGAGCCAGCCAGTGTACTGACAGGTTGATGCCTTAACCACTCGGCCACACCCACCCGCTTGTCATGCCAGAAAAGCCTTAAAATTGGAAGTTGATTGGCCCTTCACCACAATGCATAAAGGTTGCTGCACCATTCACATGGACCATTTCACCAGGTTGTTACCTGCACAGTGGGGAGGCTGGCCTCTTCACTAAGAAAGGCTGACCCCTTCACTGGAAAGGTTGTCCTAGCAGGAGATGGGCCCCTTCACCAGGACCTTCAGCAGAGCTAGCCATCCAATGCCTCAACCAATATGCTACTCAGCTGCGCCCATAGCTGTGAAGGTAGGCCCCTTCATTCATAATGGTCCGGTCCTACACTGGAAGTCCTGATTTCGGGATTGAAGAGAGTGCCCATTGGCATTTCAAGCAAAATTACAGGAATGAAATAAATATGGCAAGTTCAACCAGTGAAAGAGGCTGGCTAAACCAGACGCTCCTTCACCAGGTGGTGGCCTGGTTACAGCCCATTGTACCGACAGCCCATTAGTCCGACAGTTCAGTAGTCCGACAGTTCAGTAGTCCGACAGTTCAGTAGTCCGCCAGTTCAGTAGTCCGACATTAATAGGCCTGGAGATAATCTGTTTATGTAGGGTTACCCCAGCTCAGCCCTCCTGCAGCCAATTGGTTGAATGATTTTTTCAAAGGCAAGGGGCATATACAAAATTTGCATTATTTTCTTGATAAGTTATCAGCATAGTATACATGTCTTTAATATATATATATGGACTTTTTTATAGACCTTTCTTCCACAAGACGCCCAATAAATAAAACCGTTTTTTGGCTGATTGATTGATATTATTTATCCAGGGTAACAATTCAGATAAAGATACTGTTTTACAATTGGCCCTGATAACAATTAAATCAAATTTATATATTATAAAAATCGGATTTTAAAAAAAGAATAGAAAAGAAACCAATTAAAAGTACTCTTATTTCGAAATAAGGGTAAACTGTATGATTTACTCTTGACACACCTGATAATTGGTGAAATTATAAGGAGGGCGAATAGGGGAATGAGAGAGAGACCTAGGAAAGTGAGGGGCAGAGACAGATAGTGCAACAGCTCAATAGACAGTATGACAGACGAGAAAGACAAAGGGGAAGTCAACATCATGTTACACAATATCCATTAGTGGGGTATTTTGCTTGCCTCAGTACAGACATCAAGTAAAATGGCCTTCTCATCTGAATGACATTTAAATCACAGGGGATTTTACACCAGTCCATCAAACAATAAGATGTGTTAAAATACAAAAATAACATATCCATTTAGTGACATGTGAGTGATTTAGTGACATGTGAGTGTCCAGGCCGGGATTTGAACCTGAGACCCTCAGAGGAATGGACAAGGATGATTTTATAATTTAGAAATATTTCAAAAAAAGTCTTGCCAAATAGAATATTAGCAATTCAGGAGATGCTAAGATAAGCTAAGATAAGATAAGATAGAATATACTTTATATTTAGTCCTCATAAGAGTATTTGTTACTAACAATTAACGATTGTAGCAATAGAGATAGATAGATAGATAGATAGATAGATAGATAGATAGATAGATAGATAGACAGACAGACAGCTAGACAGGTAGACAGGTAGATAGATAGATAGATAGATGATAGATAGATAGATAGATAAATAGATAGATAGATAGATTGATAGATGAAATGAAGGAAGGGAAAGAATGAATGACAGTAAAACTGAAAGAAAGAAGAGAAAGAAACAAAATAGGAAACAAATTTACAAAGAAAAGAAACACATACCAGAAAAACAGTTCTGAAATAGAAAGTTAGAAACTAGAAAGAAAGAAAGACTAAAAGAAGAACATATTAACAGTAAGACCAAAGGAAAAAGAAAGACATAAAGAACAGACAGAACGTAAAGTGGCAAGACAAAAACAGTTCTAAAGAAAGAAACCACAACAAAAACTAGATTTTCTGTTCTTATTTTTACACCAAATCACTGACGGAAATAATATATTGGTAGCATCTGAAAATTCATTGTTTTATTGCAAAAATTTGATATGAAGATAACACAAAAAGAATCAGTTAGGTGTAAAATATATTAGAATACAACTGATTTATCATTTATGGTAGATCGAAAGTCTATGACTGCAGTACAAATGTAGGCCTTACCACCCTGTCCCCCCCCCCCCCCCCCAAGCCAAGGCCTATCACTCAACAAATTCGTCATGGTCGGACCAATGCACTGTCGGACCAATGACCGGTCGGACCAGTGAGCTGTCGGACTAATGACCTGTCGGACTACTGGGCAGTCCCGGGTGGCCCAGTGTCAGAAGCCAAAATGGTTTTTCCACACATCGCCAAAACACCCCAATTTTCGTGATCTAGTATACACACTATATGCAGTACCAGTAGCATCCTACATTGGGGTTCAGTGGTTGGTTTGATATTTTTTTAAGCCGGTTATTAAATTTCATTACGTTTTGCATGAGGATAGTGCTTGGCCGAGAGCCAAATACATAACATTCAGCGGAGCTATCCAATGCCTTAACCATTCAGCCACTCTTTAAACTGTTCTCAACTTAACTCCCCCATTGGCTATGACTCAAGACATGACTGACTTTTATGAAATATTCACCAGTTGGGAAATAGTAGGCCATTGAGGCTTGTTCATCTATACCTAAGCAAGGAACCAAACTCAGGTTTGTCTTGGAAGCAGGAAAGTGGCTACTAATCAAACATTTTAACAACCGTGTTCAGTATTTTTGCAGGAGTGATCAAGAACACAAGTAAACATTAAACTTTTGCACTACAATGACTGGTCAATATCCCTTCAGTGGTCACCTTCCTGAAGCAAGCCACACTCCTTTGTATGCCTACGGCGAGTGCTTTGCTAGATTTCACGGCAATGCCATATGCACATTAACAGATACATTTCGTAAACATAACCACTCATTTGTCGGTCCACAGGTCTCCGAGACCAATCTTACTGGATATGCATAACCCAGGTATTGAAGCCCATTTGTAGCAAGGCAACGCGACGACGCTACACGAAGATAGCTGGCTTGCTGTAGGAAGATGCTCAGTGGTCAGAATAACATTATTGACGGACCATTAAAGTTCATTCAATTAAATTCACAAAGCACTTGGATCTTTTTTCAAGTCAAATTTTCATGTATCTTTCTATCCACAAGGAATTTTTAACACACATTTTAAAATGATACAGAAATATTTTTCTCGTTTATTCAGATGATAACCAGATATTACTAAATTTTGTTTAAGAACAAAAGTTCATAAAAATGTCATTTACCGGCACTAAATTGTGTATAATAACAGTACAATAAAATTGTTTAATTATAATTATAATATTATGTAACAACTAGTGATGATTTAAATTGACTCACCAATTCTGATTGTCATAACCTTTCTAAATTTTCTATATATCACAGCAACTTTTATTCAATTTAATATATTAGCAATAATTCAGACCATTTTCATTAAAAGCATGCATTGTATATCAAATATATAATATGTAAAGTAGGATTTATCAGTCTGGACAATATCTCCTGAGGAAATGGTACTAATACACGTATTTCACTGTGATGATCATAGGCAGTAATTAAATGCACATTTAGTAATGGAATAACTTGTCCATCATGATAAATCTAGAGTGGCTTCAATCAAATCCTCTAGATCTGCTATTTCATCTTGTATTGATTTCTCAGTCGCTAATTTATCCAACTGAAATGGAAAGCATAATGTAATTTAAAGTAGATTAGAACAACAGATAAATTAATGACTCTACTATAGCTATAAGCAAGATAAATCTGTGAGGATTGGTCCAAAATATATTTTCTTCAAGCACACTCACTTGGTTCTTCTCTAATGTCTCTCCAGCTTCTTGTTTCGCTTTCAGTTTCTCTATTTGCTTCAGTTTCTTTTTCAATTTTTTCACTTGTTTTTCAGGTTCGCTGAGAGACGAATCTTTTGATTTTTCTTCTTCTTCTGCTTCTTCTTCTTCGGCGTCCCTGTCTTTTTGAGCAGACGGTGACTTCGATGAGGATTTCGAAGCCAATGGCAAACTTGCAAGAATTTGATTGTACTCCTCTTCAGGAAGGTCTGTCCTGTGTGCAACAAATATGAAAAGATAAGATAAGATAACAAAAATCACAACAATAAAAAGTCAATATTTGAAAAATGTATGATGGAAGCAAGCAAATGTGCACTGTACTTTCTTCCGTGGCACAAGTCGTTCATGATCCACACTTGGTCTCTCAGTTTATTGGCTCTTTTATGGTCCTGTGTAAAGTGAAAACTTTTAAGATAAATTCTTATCAAGAGATCATACTGATGAGTAAATCCTACAACAATTAAGAATTATGCTATGATATCATCAACCATATGTCCTAACCCCATCAATTTCTGCATGAACATTTTGACACAAACCCCTTCCATCTTGGCCATTTCCAATTCTTCTTTCAAAAGACGGCGTATCTCATCAAACGAAATGTCCCTCCCCCCATCTTTAGTTTTCTTTCCTTTCCTCTTCTGATTTTTCTTGGCAGCCTTGGAAGCTGGATTAGAATCTGCATTGAAAAAATATTAGGCTTAAAAATAAGAAATTTCAATGAAAACAATAAAGAAACCAGTTGGAGTATTTGTATTATGTTATGCAATACTCCTGAATTAAAGTTAATACATGACAAGACTCATATAAAGGCTTAAACATAAGTGCCATCTTTATTCAGGCAAAGACACAAACAAGAAGTAAGACACACAGATAGACAATCATGATGATAAGTAGGATCAAATACAATAGAAATAAAAAGGTTGCTTTGTAGATACCCATATACAAGATTCCTGGTGGACCAGGTCGAGTAATCCCAAAGCAACTTGTGTGGTAAGATAAAATCGTCTAGTGAATCAGAGAAGAACGAAAATTAGAATAAAGGATAAGTTAAAATTAAATAAAAGGAAATTAGTGACAGATTTATTCATGAGATGGCTAGTGAAATGATGCAGCTGGATTATGTGAACCTCCGGCCAGCCTTTTCGGTGCGATTCCTTAATAACTCAAACGGTAAAAATGTGGAAATGGTGTTTATTCATTAATTGAAGCTATTAAAATTGAATTTTTGACAGCTGTCACTGTCACCAAAACCTCAATTATCGCTCAGGCACACGACAACCCGCCTCGGGAACATCATGCCAATTTCCTAACACCTCAACCAGGGCCCCGATACATCACAGTCATTCTTGTTTCGTGATATGAACCGAAAACATAACCAGAAAATAGTCTAACGGGCTAAACTAGGCCATTTTGCCAAAAGATTTACCAGCCATTGCTTCTTTCCGAGTTTACGAATTTTCGTACTTCGCGCGACGAGTAATCGTACTTCGCACGTGGAAAGCACTTCCGGTTGATGATTCTGCTTCCAGGAACGATGGAAATGTAGGTAAATAATCGCTGTTAGGCAGCTAAATATTGTTTGTTTATGCCAATATCTTGTTTAACCTCTTTATTTACAATTAGGTAAAACTCTTCATATCATTGGCACGTGTGATTGTGATCCTTTAAGCGTGTAACCTGACCTTTAAACGTTCACCTGTGAGTTGGGCCGTTTTGTTGATGTTTTGGTATGGCGCTTTGCAGATCAGTTCCATGAGGTAATCGCCAAGAAAAGATGATGTATCTACGACTGGACGATTCGTCTTGAAGGAAATGTCAGCTGAGGTGATGTCTGGAGTGGATGAAGTCGTCTCCAATTGGTGTCAAAGCTGTGAAGACTTGCGCCAGGTAATGGAGAATGCTAGTAGTAGTTAGTACTAGTAGAAGTACAAGTAGAAGTACGGTACTCAGTAGTAGAAGTAATAGAACTAAAGTAAATATGTACAGTACACGTCTTGATAAACCTCCAAGTAATACTTCATGTTGATGATCAAAGAAATCTAAGCCCTAATAGTCAAGTTCTGTACATCAGAAAAAATGATTGCCTGTAACTCTGCAACACCTAACTCAGTGACAGCCGACTACAAACTCACTGGCATAAAGAATCTGGGTGTGTAGTCAACCCGACGACAGAATTTATACCACATCCAAGTCGGCAACTACAGTTTTAATAATCTGCAAGACAGTGATACCCTGGCGACAACATAGTGTTAACCTGACGACAAGGGGTTCGGTGGGGCATTTGCTGGCCGCGGGAAGCTCCGTTGCTGATTACCCCTGATGAGACTTTGTAGACCACTACTCCCATTATTCTTTAATAATGTAGCTACAGCGATTTAATAAGTATTAATAGAGATCCGTCTCAATGCTAGGAATCTGTTAATCCCGACAACATCTCTGTACTTTGAATATTTCCAGAGATATACAGCTAAAACCGCTGCCAAGGTAGGCAGGGTGTAAAGCTTGTATCCGGGCTGGCTCTACCCATAATTTTTGGGTCACCGAGTTGGATTTGACCATGTTGCCGAGTTGGCTGTCTCCAGGTTGGCACGTCGCCAGGTTGACTGGCAATCAGAATCCGTACACTTCCAACTCGGTAACACTTTTCAAAGGGCCGTACCAGCCTGGCGGCAAGTTGTTTCCCAGTCACATCTCCACTTGCCCCCCTCCATTTCGGTTTTCAGCAATTGTCTCCATAAATTTTTGGAGTCAAGAAATGTTATAGACATCTGAATGTTACTATAGTTGAGACACATGTATTCATCCCTATTACACTACTGTAGATGCAGTATCAGTCAAGAAAATGACAAAAAGTGACTTGTGCCAGCATGCAATCAGTAACAGAACGTTACCTCCGGCAGCCGAGCTACCTGCGAGATGCGACCTTGTATGTTGCCGGGATAACACTGTGTTGTCGCCAGGTTATCACTGTCTCATGTAATATCGGAACAGCTGTTGCCGACCTGGATGTGGTAGGAAATTTTGTCGCTGGTTTGGTCAATGGTTGACTACCCAACACAGAAAACCTTATATTCCTGAGTGGTGTGAAATTGTGAATATATGAGCCTCATAGATTAAGTGGGCTAAGATGTGTAGAAGGGGTTAGGACATAACCAGGGAGTTTGTTGTCCTCTCTTCTGATGAATGAGGTCTTGAACTTCACGATGACTGGTCATGCGTTGACTGGGCCACTGTAACAATAAATTACAATGATAAATTTGTGGACAGAAGCCTTTTAGCACAAGACATACATTAACATGCAGTCATGGTACAGACCTGTCATTCTTTCCAAACATTATTAGAAAGGTCTTGGGTGTAGATTGCTAATCTCTGGGTTCAGGAGACAATTTATCTTCTTGTGTGGTGGGAGTATCCTAGCCTGACTGTCTGCTACTTCTTTCTGTCTTCGTCAGTGGCATTGTGACAGGGTTTAGGTGTCATGTGACCCCCTGAAGAGCAAGAAGTATGGTGGTGCAATATCTACTAAGGAAGGGCTTGTGTTTACACATGGACAATAATTGAGGGCACTGTATTGCAATTAAAGTTAACAATCAAGAGAACTGTTAGGTATGCAGTGTATCGCAAGGGAAATTGTTGGTACAACATATCTAACTTAGGCTACTAGAATTAATCAGATTACTAAGTATTTATTTTTAGTTATGTAATTAATTTTACATAATATTCATTCTGCAATATAAAATTTGAACATAATTTGTGTCAATTTGCAGGAGATTGAAAAGCTGAAGGCAGAACATGCACTTAACTACAAGGCCTTGAAGGAAAAGATCATTTCCACCGAGTAAGTTCATGAATGAAATGTTTTCTTTTGATCAATTTGAACAAGTAAATTCAATTAAATTGTTTTGTTTCTTTCTTGTACTTTCAGCAAGCTCATCAAGCGGTATACTGCCAAGTGCCAAGATATCCTTTTGTACATTTAAAGTAAATTCTGATTATGCTGCTAATTTGTCGAGTAACTCTATCTAATCTATTAACTAAACTTTTTGACTTTAAGGGATTGCCACAGGGTTGTGTGATTATGTCTTCAAGGAGACTTATTGTTTATGCTATACCACTTTGTGCTGTGTTCAAATTTTGCTCTAATAAAAAAAAAGATCAGTCTAACTGTAGTTTGATAGGATGGGTTATGTGTTTCTACACTTTATCATTTTGGGTTCTAGCGTTACATTTTTAGGAATTGTAAAATAAGCACTAAAATATAACAGCAATTGGCGAATATAGTGTTGTTGGCAAGCGTTTTAGTCCGTTCAGCTTAATTCCCTTAACTTCCACACAATATGACGGTCAAACTAAGAAGCTGGAAGAGACGTCCGAGGTACTGCAAAACTACAAAAGGTAAGCACTTGATGGTTGATGTTGAGATCTTAGTTATTTTTGCCTAATTTTGTAGTCAATAAATTGGAGATAATCTCTTGTTAATTTCCAGTGATTGCAAGAGTTTTGAGTCTCAGTTGAAGACGGCTCTCGAGGAACTTGCTCCGTTGAAACAGGTGAAGATTTTCTCAGGAACTCTTTGCATTATACCCTGTAATAGTTAATATTCCTCTTTACATATATGACTGTAACCTGTACTACTGTTTTGCAGAATAATCAGCGATATGAAAAACTCTGCATCCAACTGGAGAAGAAATTGGAGAAAAGTGAGATCAAATTGCAAGCAGTCGAAGTAAGTGACATCTTTGCACATTTGACTCTCTCTTAGGATATTAAAGTAGCTAATTCTATCTGTATGTAGAGCATTATTTTCAGTCATTTGCAACAGCATGTGTAAACATCAGTACAGCCCAGTTAAAGATAGTCCAGATACTAAGCTCCACAAGTGGGCTATTTTAGATACAGCTATGAAATTTGGCACAGTTATAAAATCTTCACTTCAAATATAATTTTACAGGTTTTTGAATTGGTTACCATGAAAACCAGCAAAAATAAGGTGTTATTGGCTGAAATCAAGGTAGCTCCATATCTAAAAATTATCTGCAAGTGAAGTTTTATAACTGCAAAATTTCATGGCTGTATCACAAATAGTTCAATTTGGCCATATTTTGGACATATAGGCATCTGGACTAAGAGACCTGGACTCATTTAATTTGATTCACCCGTTGTCTCATGCTTACAAGCTGAAATTATAAGACTCTGAGACTATGTCCTGTAACACATCTTGTACATGTGAGGGTTGTTTGTCTCATGATACTTGAATTTATACCAAATCAAGTATATAAAATGTTTTGATGTGAGCCATTGTTATTGGCACTTGTTTATCTATTGAGACAACTGTTGTGAACAGTAGTAGTGGTCAGTGTCATACTCATTTATTATGCATATAGGTCATTTTGGTCATGCATTCTGGGTGTAAAATGACTGTACATTTAATTCTAGCGGATGTGGAATGCAGGTCTTATGGTCTCATCATTATGTCCATTCTTGTCTCTAGTTGTCCAGTGACGCCCTCTAGTGTATAATCAAACACAAACAAAAGGTGGAATTGTTAAAAAGGTTTATGTTTAAGAGCATTGTCAGTTATGGATGGACTGCTTGAATAAGATATTTTTTAAAAAATATAGTCTAACTGAGAAACATGTCCAACATATGTCTACCCATATCCCTTTCAATCAGAACTTTGTTGGAACACAAGTTGAACTTGAACCATATGGCACTTTAAAGATTTTTATTATAGGTGTGCACCGCACCATGCTTGAAATTATTGAATTCCCCATGGCTGTAAATTCTTTGTCAAGAAGCTGTAAATTCATGGGTTGTATCTTTGTTTCAGAGTTCTCAAAAACAGTACTCAATTGCAAAATCGGAGCTGGAGAAAAGCAATGACAAACTCAAAGAGGAGAAATCGACTGTTGAAAAGAGACTTAAGGAAATGGAAACTGCGTAAGTATTAATAATTAATGTTATGCCTTTGAAAGTATACATGTGGATGCCATTTTATGGCTAGAAAGTAAATATTTTGCAAGTTATCATATATCCAAACTATCGAGATAATATTATTTATCCTTCAGATGACATTTGATGCCAAATACTGAGTCTTGCCATTTAATTTCCAGAACTAGAAAAAATGAGACTGCCCTGAAGAAATTACAAGGTAAGCAATTTAGTCATCTTGTTTTTTCACGTTCTTCCCAGAACTATGCATCACTGTATTTGTGAACTTCATTACTGTCGAATGCAAGGAAGCGCAGCCAAATCCTGTAACATTGCATCACATTGTACTATGCTTGGTTGATTTTTTTAGTCAATTATGAACCAGAAATCAAACCATATTGTTCGCAAACGGTCTTAACGGGCAATTGCCTATAATTGGCTTCAAACAAATGAGCAATCTACACTTGGATGACCAGCAATTCAAAACAATTGTGATGTTGCAAGCACACATGCAAAGTGAACTGGCCACACTTCCTTGCATTTGGCTGTAATACCAAGTATAGAGATATCAGAGCTTTGCAGAGTAGTGAAGTTTTTAAGTATTCTATAGTGTGATACAGGAATGAATCAAAATTGTTAAAAGGATCAGTGTTATGAAGAACGCAACATCATTCCTTATTGGGTAGCCGCACAACAAACTTGCTGTACCGTTTCACCTATTGCATTCGATGTTTGGGTTAGGATTATGGTGTGTGGGCCTAATATTAATACTGGCACCTACCCACATGTTCTTGCAATACACCCCCATAGATATGCCATTAATCTTTGTTGTGGGGTAAAAGGGTGTTCTAAAGAAATCAAATCATTCGTATTGGTCATTACACTGTATGCGGTCACCTATAAAGCCCAGCGACCTAATTATGGACATTTTTTGCTTGTTTACCTAGTTAAACAAAATAATCAGCTCATAATTGGTTACACCATTTAGCCGATAGGCCGTGTATTAATTTAAGAAATTTCCTATTTAAAATACAAAAGAAATAGAATCATATTTGTTTAGTTTTGGCAATTTTTCTGCATTTGCCTGCTTGTCAGAACAAGAATTGCATAAACTCGGCACATGAACATCTAATTATTCTTTAACTTCATTGTTAGACCTTTAATACCATGCGTCAGCCTATAGTCTACAAGAAAAAATTGATTAATTTAGTTTAGGTGAGCAAATAAGGAAAAAATGTCCATAATTAGGTAGCTGGGCTTATAAGTGACAGCACTCAGTGATTACTTTGGTTGTGTCACAAATTCATTCTATTGGAGAGATGCAAATTTCTATGCAAGACTAACTGAAAATTTCCGTTTCTGAAGCTCTAGTTTCTTCTCAAAGATCATTAACACAAAGGATGTGTTTCCACAGAGAAACAATATGCATTGTATGTAAATCATCATGGCCTGTTTTATGCTGCTTACATGCCGTGACATTTGAGCGAATCAATAAAACTGAATCTGATAAAACAGGCCATACAAATTGTTAAGTAGACTATGGTCCAACAACAAATTTAAATGTGAACATGAAGTGATAATCATCATGTTAAAAACAAGTATGATCGCAGGTCATAATGATGATCACATGAAACATTGGCATCCAACACAATCGCAAAAAGGAAAGACGTGGATATTTATTTGTAAAATGCAGAGATGTACATAAAAAACTGCATGTTTGAGCCGTCATAGAGTTATACATAAATATTCTTCCATAAAATGAATATTTATAATTTCCGTAAAGAAATGTACACATAGTCGATTTGCAATATATTAGTTCCTTGAGACCATTATTCTGTTGAGCTTCTTGTAAGTATGAGATTGTATAACAGTCGTTTTTTTTTATGAAAGTTGTATAAAGGTTCCAAATATATCATGAAGGGACAATGACATCATCTAAGTACTGGTCCTGTTGGTGTGATACGCCCTTGTATTGTTTTTTATTTTCATTCTTTCGTTGAATTTCTGTGCGAATCAAGCAGGCGCAAAAGACAACCAACAGAGCAGCCAAAACTGAAAGTATAATAATCCCCTCTCTAATATAAGTCGGCATTTCATAGACACAAATAAAGTAGGACTCTGCATAAGGACCCGCGGTGCAGTAGTATGTGTCCGAGTCATTAACCTTTGCCTCTTTTATTGAAAAGACTCCGTCAATAATTGTAATCCGATCGTCCGTTGAATTCCTTATGATTTCTCCGTCAGAGTTTGTCCATTGCACCGTGTAGTTAGTGTTTGTTTCGCATGTTACTTCAATATCATGTCCAGTTGGGAACCTGTGTTCCCCTTCCGATAGTGTGATATTCTCCGATGATGCCCCTTCGTCCGATTCCTCGCACCCCCATCCTAGAATTCCACAGGGGTAGCTCAGAAAGATCACAAATGTTATGACCTCTATTTTGAGTAACATGTCGTCAGCTAAGTGCAGTATCGAGTTTGACAGGTGTCAGCTGGTGTCAATAATGATTGTGTGATGTAATACAGGTGTAATACAGGTGTTATCTGAAAAGAGATAACACACCGACAATCAATAACAGATATACTCACAAGTTAACAGTTCAGAAGTGGCAACTGTGTATGAGCTATTATCATGTTAAACAAATAGTTGAAACATACAATGCTGAATAGGTTGAAACATACAATTCAAATTTCAAGAGGCGACAGCACAATGCTGAATAGTTTCAGTATATATCTGATGCAATTGAAAATAAAACACCTTAGTTAGTTCCGAATAATCACATCCTACTTTTTACCTCTGCTATGTAAGCCATCTGTCTTAATGTAGCCAATAATATTTTCAACAAGAAAAAAAAACCTGTCAAAGGACGCCTTGGTAAAAATATGCGTTTATTACAGTTGTATAAGCAGACCCGATCTCCTTAAACCACTGCTTCACTCCACCCAGGTGGTAATGGGTACTTGGCTATAGGCAGTGGTGGTAATTGTAGAGGGCATTGACCTGAAGAGCACTACAATGGCTGCACATTAGGCGTATACTCCCTGGGTAGTTGAGAAAGCCTCAAGCTTGAACAGGCCTGCCAAGGGTGTAAATTGTATACAGATAGCAGGCACAACCAAAAACCCACACACGTTTTCAAGCATTTACATATATACTATATACCATGCAGTAGCAATAAATGTTTCTTTATCAAAATTGCATTGCAATGTAGCAATGTCACCTTGGTAGAGATAAGATATGTGGATCTGTGGTGTAAACAACTTGAGTAAACAGCAAACAAAAATCCGGTGTACACCCCCAGAAAAAGAAGCAGCTTTCTGGTGCATGACTGAAGTTATTGCAGTGTTTTTGCATGGGCTGTTTGCTTGCCAACTTTTTGTGAGTAAAACTGTTTTTGTTCTCCAGTTTTCGTCTTTTTCATTTAATATTAAACAGTAGCTGGGTTGCCTGAAATGGTTGATGTATTAGTTATTGCACTAAACCAGCTTCTCTGGAAGGGTTTTAAGAAGGGTTTTATACTTACATTCAATGTCTGGACACTATAATATACATTAGACAAAAACCTGACACTGCCATAATATGCGTACTTGTACTGGAACCGAGGCGATACAGTTATTGTACATTGCAATCAAATGCAAAACTCATGATCAATGCAATAATTCCATACACATGTATGACACAATACAATATATTATGGACTTATGTAGACATTCGTGCTTCACCTGTTGTTCAGTTACCTCTATATGATGTATATTAAGCCAAAGAGGATATACATTAATATATATCTATCATAATAGCAGCAGTAATATACATCCTGGGGATTATAGATCTGCACAGGCAAATGCTGACATTATATATATATATATATATACATATAAACACATCCGAGAATGGTCACTTAACAGTGAACACATTCAATATATACAGTATCCATAATATGTTATGAAAGTCTCACCTTTTTGTATGAAAATAGGAATCCAAATAATACACATATACACAGTAAAAGCCTCTAAAAAGCTGTGAGAGATATATATATAAATCTAATATTGGTTATTTACATACCTTAAGACTACCATGGCTGAGTGGACAGTCACCTTGTTCTGCTCAGAGCTTTCTCTCTTGTGACCTAGATCTAGATCACGCAGAGGCCCCAGGTGGGGGCGCTGTTGTACTGCGGGGGCCCCTGGTGGGGTTTACACGCTCTAATCAACCTGGCACAGATCCCAAAACATAACCTACATGTCAACACAATCGATGTGAATTTTGGCTCTGAACAACATGCTCTGGTGTGTATAGTATATCTAATGTGCTAGCTCTGAGGTCTATCTCCAAGGTCTTAGCATTGTACAGAGTTGTACAACTGTGATTTTAGTTTATGATCCACAAAGATATTGTTATTTCAAATGGATCTCATTTTGCAATATTCAGATGATCTTGATGTCAAGAAGAAAGAAATTGCAACAATCAAGAAAGAAAATGCATCTTACAAGACACGAGCAGGCAAATTGCAGGTAAAACATGATGTCAGCAACATGGTAACATGTCAATGGTTTCTTCTAGTTTTTATCGTGTCAATTTTTTTAAATTGAATATTTTCAGATGCAGTCGGAATACTGGAAGGAACTTCTCAGATCTCATGGTGAATAAATGATTTATTATAGTAATTTAATTGATGTAACTGGTGTGATTTTTATAAACGCTCAAAATATAGTAGCCATATTGTTCTTAGTTATTTTCATAAATATAAATTTTTTTTTTATTTCACAAGGTCGCACAATCAGTTCTAGATATGTTGTATGAAGTTATTTTATCTTGATTATTTTATTAATAAATTTTTTTAAAGTTTGTTTTGAAAAAGATAAGTGACAAACTAAATCTTGAGTTTCCTTTATATATATATATATATATATATATATAATAAAAAAATAAAAAAAATTTGTGTCTTATAAAACATTATAAAAGTTAAATATATAAAAATTTGGTATAAAATTGTTTTATTGGTGAATTGAGCTTGATCTTAGATGATGAGCTATTAAGGCTAGTACTTATAAGTGCCATATATATAAAGAAAGAAAAGTAATTAGTGGAAATTAAACGTGGTGTGGGCTTCACCCAACTCAATCAATTCTTTGTTAATTGTGAAATCTTGCCTAATAGAAGTGCTCGGTCTTAATCTTTATTGATTTAATTACAGGCCTATTGAGGGAGGGAAAGCGCATGTACAGTCGATGGAGAAGAGAGAGGAACTCTACCTTTAAGCTGAATGATTCTTTAGAAAGTGACGATGAGGATTCGTTGCAGGAATTCAGGGAGGATGTTGAACAAGGACCTGCCCATGCTGGAGGTTTGTGCAGATGATGTATTTTAAGTTTATACTTCAAGCTCATTTAGAATTACTTTGAATAAAAGGGGTAGTTGAGATGACTCCAGATTGTCGGGGTTCATTGGTCATTCAAGGACTCTCCTAGGTTGTCCTTGATAGGGTGATTGAAGTCTGATTTAACATACTGTTTGTGGCCATGAAGATGTACACATTATACTAGAGACTTATATTGAAGTTTTTGTTGTTTAAATGTATTAACTCATTATTATGGCAAATGCAATCTGATATGATAAATTATAAACTTTATTTTTTATCGTAAGTACGAATAGATAAATATCCAGTAAAATATAGATGATAAATGTCCAGTAGTATTTTCTTAATGACAACACTGTACATCGACAAGAATTGATGAATTTACCTGCAGGAGATTTTCAATATCAAAGCCGTAAGACGATATTGAGAATCTCCTGAATTTTTATTGCGAGTTTGAGACTTATCATTCTTCTTAACAGGATCGGGAGATGTAGGTGTGGTGAGACAGGACAGCCTTGTGGAGATGATTCTTGCGGAGATGATCCAAGACGCGGATCCTGATCCTTTCGACTTCTCTCTGTTGACGCCAATCAGTCCAGCAGTCTCTCCGCTTCGACAATCCCCGATTTCTGAGGTGAGATTCTTTATTCTCGGGCTTAGTTAATGAAAGAAGAAATTCCTAGCCTTGCATTTCCATTAATTATGTTAATAAGTACAGTCAAACCTGCCATAATTGCTAAAGCGACCTGCTGTAAATGGACACAATATTCAAACTCCCCCTGACTGAATTTTCAACATTTTACTTCTCTGTTAAATGACTAAATTTGTCCCTGCATTTGTATGGCGACTTGATATACACTTGGTTTGTTTGGTGAAATGATAGATGGATCTAGATAGATAGATAGATAGATAGATAGATAGATAGATAGATATGGAAAGTGCAGCCCTCTAAGGCAAGTTCCTGCCGCTATCGAGGGTTGATTGATGAGGTGACAGAGAGGAGAGTCAACCCATGTTACACATTTACCCCATGAGTGGGATGGGATCTTTTAATTGCCTTGAAATGATACTCCAATATTGGTGGGAGTCGTTGTAAACTAATATAAATTAATAAATTTGTTCGGCGCTTGTTTTGAAAATGCATAGATGTAGTGGTTGGAATAGCAATTTTCAATGCGCAAATTTTGTTCTTTGGGTTTTGTATTGAATATTGATTGCATATTGTTCCAAAACACTATCTTAATTGACTTTTCTACTGCACCAGGATGAAGGTCCAATGGTCACAAGCGATGAAGACTTAAATGATGCAGCAGAACAGCTCGAGCGGTCAGTACTTAACACAGCAAAGAAAAGTCCAGGACAGAAAGGAAAAGGCAAGAAATCATCAAAAGGGAAAATGAAGGTCGTGGAGAGCACGCTCGGCCCTCAAGGGGTTTTGGAAATGCAGGAAAGTCTTTCTGACACAGAGCTGGAGGGAGAAACAGACTTGCCGTTCACGAGGGTTGGTGTCAAAACAAGAAGCAATTCTCACTCACAGGATGACGGAGTGTTCAAAGAACCACTTCCTGTGTCCCCCTTGCGGTCAAGAAAAAGACGAGGTGCCTCGGTGTCAAGTTTAGAATCCAAATCACCGTTATTAACTCTAAACGCAAGAGTAACACGGTCAAGTAGTTTTCCTACAACTGTATCAAGTCCACAGCGCCCTCACCCAGTATTGCCTCTAAGTCCAGTGGCCAAAAAGACTGATAATAATCTCGATACAGATGCGATGAAAGAGAATGTCATGTTAGAACAGAATGACAACAAACAAGCTGCGGAGAAATCAGAGAGCCCAGCGCGTGTTTTAAGAAAGAGAAAAGGAAGTTTAAACTTAAGTGACTCAGACAGTGAAGACCTCACAATAGGTCGAAGGTCATTGAGGTCGTCATCAACATCGTCTGATGAAGGGTCAGGAGAGGAGTGCACAAGGTCAAATAGAAGGTCACCTCGGCTGGGACCAAGGTCTGCCAAGGTCATGTCACCTTCAGGTCGACTTACAAGGTCACGGAGGACCACCGAGGAATCAGTGGCATCTAATCAGAATGACCCAAAAACAGACTCGAAAATCAGTAAAGATCATGCTAAACCAAGTGAAGGATCACCCAGAGATGATCAAAGAAAAGAAGTGCATAAAACTGCTGTCTCAAAATACAAAGGGTTTGTCAAGGGAGGTATACTTGTACCTGGTATTAATAAGCAGTCTGAAATATTGGACTCCGACAAGACTGGTTGTAATGTTGAAAAGGATAACCACAAAGACTCGAGGAAGTCTTTCGTGAATGGGGATATGGGAGCAGCTAGTGCGACTCAAGAAACTGAAGACATAGCAGAAAATGAACTTGACAACTCTGTTCATAATAAAGACCAAAACGAAAACAGAAAATCTGAGAGTGAAAGAACTGTCGCATTACTAGAGAGTGAACTGAAGGATGTTAATAGATCAACAGAAGATGTAAATTTAATGAAGGACAGTTTGAAAGACACTAACGTCATGTCTAAAGTGCTCAGGAGACAGGATTCCATTCACAGTGAAATTTCCAGCAGAGGGAGTAGTTCATTTTGTGATGCTGATTTTGAAAATGATGAGGATGATGATTTAGAGAGTGATGGTGATGCAAATGAAACTGCTGCTGCTGCTGATAATGATGATGACAATGAGGTGGTGAATGATGAAACTGACAATACAGAGATGTTTGGAGAGCATCAGGAAAGTATTGACTGTGATGATAACAGTACTGATCTCCCAGATAAATCAGCATTGGAGTCTAACAATGCAAATAATAACAGTGATGGTGCTAAATACAACAGTATTGACACTAAATGCCAACCTAAGCTAAGTATTACTGAGGAAAATGTCAGCTTAAAAAGCTCCCCTCTTTATGTAAAATGTAATTCCCAAGATGTCAATAATTTAGATACTGGAAAGACAGCTTCTTCTGAGCAAGAGGATAAGACTGATTTCGAAAGCAGTTCGCCAGATTTAAGTCATCAAAATGACATACCACCAGTTGAGGACAATAACGCAACTGAACAAGTTAAATCACCTCCTCGACTTGTTTTTGAAGATCGGTCTGAAGAGTCTACTCCCAGTGCTGGTGCTGTGTCTCTTTCTAGATCAGAAAAAAATATCATGAAAGGAGTTCGTTGCAAAGTGGTCACAGACTCATCACCGGCGTTTACTCGTCTGGTTAACCAAGGCTCGACTGGCTTCGTTCCCATTTGTGCTGGTGACCTGCTAAGTCCTGTTACACCGAGCGCTTACAGTCCGAACGTTGTGCCTCCCATGAGTCTACTAAGGCCAGAAAGTCAGGGATCGACTAGAGCTGAGTCTAAGAGTTCAGATGGGTCCGCAGAGCTGCAAGGATTGATGAGCAGTCAATCAGAAGGTGATCGAAGAGAAGATCAAAGTGTTAGCCCGAGGGGAAGTTTAAACAGCGCTGAGGTCAAGTTTTATATTGATGGAGGTGTGAAAGATAACAGCGCAGGGGAAGATAATATAGAAGGTAGGGACAGTAATGCACTCGAACAGGATGAAAATGATAATGATAATGAAAGTAGCATAGGAGAGGACCAACAAAATGAAAGGATTAATATCCATCTTGATGAACATTCAAATGAAGCTCATATGGAGATGATGGATGATATGTCAGACGGGCAATCAGTCCTTTCATCTCTGCCACCCTCCGAAGCAGGAGATGATGAGAGAGTTAGCCCGGTGTCATCTCTGTCTACGTCCGGAAGTTCCCGCTCTGTCCCTCTATCTCCTCTTCCTTTATCAGACACAGAGTCTTTGTGCGATCCTATATCTCCTTTACCCCCTACCCCTGAAAGACAGTTGTTACGTACCCCTACCCCAATTGATGGGACAAGGCTCTCGCCACGCCCGTCCTGCTCCAATCAGCCGTGCACCCCTCCGACCCCCAATACCCCTCCGCAAGCAATCTCCAAAGAGAGAAACCCCGTTAAACTGTTAGCGATCAAGAATTTACAGCGGCAGTTGTCATCTGAGGGAAAGGAAGAGAAGATTGATAAAAATGGCAAGCTCACAAAAGGCACCCAAGGTCGCAAGAGGAAAAGCATCAGAGGTCAAGGTCAAAAGAAAGGTCAAGGGCAGAGCAAAGTGAAGTTGGAGGATAAAGCTGTGAATGAGGTCAAAATTCAAGGAAATGCTCATAATCCGGTCACATGTCAAGGAAATGCTCATAATCGGGTCAAAGGTGAAGGAAATCATCATAATGAGGTCAAAGGTCAAGAAAATGCTCAAAATCAGGTTAAAATACAGACTCATCAGACTGTTAATGAGGGATCTGATTTGGAAAACAACAATGAGATTCAGAAAGTTGTCCCTGTTAAGGATGAAAGTGGTGATGCTGTTTCAGTAATTAAGGAAGAGACAAGTGCCATAGGTATTAGTGAGACAGAATATGAGCAGCCGATGCGAATTGGCAAGGGGCGTAGAATATCAAGAATACCAAGTGACCCTAATAAGAACAATGTTCAAGGAAAGATCACAAGTCCCGATGGTGCAATTAAGCGAGAACTGACATCGGGGAAAAATCGAGCATCAACTAAAGTTAGAAAAGAGGAGAAAGTGGAAGAATTAGATGAACAAGAGCTCCCAGGACAAGGGCGAACATTCAAGAGAAGAATGTCCAGATTCGGTAAAAGACAGATGGCTGTAGAAAAGTCGGAATCTGGTTCAGCTAGTGAAGAATCCAAGTCTGGGGATCAACAGAAAGAAACAGGAACGACAGAAAGACAGCCTGTGGCTAAGGTGGAACAGCCTAGTGAGAAATGCAGTGAAAGTCCGCAAGCTGTTCATACAGGAAAAAAGCGGGTTGGCAGACCGTCAAAACGGAAGGCGTCAGAAGGGGATCCCCAACAGAAGGTGAGGAATGCAGTTGATCCCTTTGTTATCGTAGAGTATTAATGAAATTAAACAAATGTATAGCATGCACTGTGCAAAGTGTGTGGTCAATTGATATATCTTTATTTGAAATTTTAAGACGGAAAAGAGCAATGTGCCCATTTTAGTCTGTACTGGTAGCTTAAGGTATGATAAAACTATTTAGTCTGGTGTAAACCTAACGGCAGAAGCTGCTATAGCTTTTTTAACAGAGATGTGAGGCATGAAGACTTAATGAGTAAATTGTCATCATTTTGCAATGTAACAAAAGCATGTCTGTTGTGGAGTAATGAAAGATTCTTACATTTTGCTATTTCAGGGTGCTCAAGATGATGAAATACAGTCTCCAGGCTCTGCAGGAACAGGAGAAAATGCAGAAACATCTAAAAAACCTCGGCCGAGTGAATTCAAAGCGATTGATTGTGAACTTCAGTACCTTATCCGACTCAAAGGCGTCAACCACAAAGTGGTGGCTGATCGGTTGACGAAACTTGGCTGCAGCTCTGATCAACTCATTCAACAGATATTAATGACTGTGAGTATTTTGTTGTCAGTTATTTGATTACTAAGCTGAAATGAGACTCCAGTTATGCTCACAATTCAGACACTTAATACTTAGGATGATCACTGAACACCTTTTATTTTAACCCTGATAAGACTATTTCTGATAGGGTTGTATCTCACTTATTTCTTGGGAAGTTTTATTTCAGTTATTTCAAGTTGATTTAAACTTTGTGAATTTTAGATATTGGAGAAGAACGGAACAGATCTATTAAACAGCCTCTTCATTGAGAGCAACAAGGTCAAAGACACAAGAATACGGTTGTCATGGAAACCTGTCATGGCTGACCATGAAGTCAAGATCATGCAATTAATTCTGCGACTTAACTCTACTGTGATGGTGAGCAAAATGATAAACCAAACATAGTTGCCAAATAATTTACAATTCATAGTTTTGCATTAATTTGAATTTATTTGCAGCCCACCTTAGTCAATGATTTCATTGTTGCTGGCGGAAAGTACATTAAGAAGAACAGGAATGTCTTGATCTCAGTCTCTGTCAGGTAATTTCCTAAATACATAAGTATCTTACGGATAAAACCTTGCAATTTAGTATTAATTTGAAAATGGGGGGCTTCACCACTGAAACCACCCTAGCTCTGTAAGTTGCGTTATCCAAATGATGCAACGTCAATGGGAAGCTGCAAAAGCACCACCAGAGGTCACTGTCACCACAGATAAACATCGTTAGTGACGTCATTTCTGTTACCATAAATGATGATGTCATCCAATCATGGTTTATTTGCTTCAGTATACATATATAGCAGTACCCTCCGTTAGTTTTTCTCCCCATTACTTTGTAGAAGTATAGAAGTATAGAAGTAGAAGATTTTGAATATTTTATCAACCAATCAATACTTTAATACTAAGTTTGATGGTTTTTCAGCCGAGTGATGGCAGGGTTAATAAGGCAATCAGGAGACTGTCAACGTCTGCGTGTGATGCTGTACGACTTCTTAATAGGAGGGACAAATGGATATCCTAGCGTCCTTGTTGCCGTGATTGGGGTGTGGCCTGCGCCTATGTCCAAGTTGGACAGAAGACAGAGTATGCATTGAATTTGCAATCAATCAATCAATTGCCGTTTCTCAATATAAATATATACTTATATTACTGTATTCTGTTAAAAACAATAATAAAGAATCACCTGACACCATGTGGTGTATTTGGAAAGTACAATATATAATATTATGTAGATTATCTTTATTTATATCATTGGTAATATAATAGTTTATTCATTGTGTCTGAATTGGGTCTTGTTTAGCATATCAAAAATAATAGTATTCTTAAATACAATTACCACAACATTTTATATCTTACGTATCACTCTGTGAAATGTATTGATGAATTGCTGTATTTTTTACCTCAGGTCCCAATATAGTCTTGGACACAATGGAGTTTACAATCATGGCCAAGTTGATTGGGCAACGAGTGAAACACAGTAAGGTAAGAACAAAATAAATTGGTTGGAAATATGATTTTATGTTTTGTGCGTATATGTAGGAGTAAGATTACTGTAAAATCAAGGTTGAATTTAGCGTGTATGTTTTGTAGGGCTTTTAAAAAAAAATTTTTTATTGTAATGGTATAATTATTCTATGTAGTAATGTTAATACTATTTTTGATTAATTGAAACCCAGAACCTTCAGATCTGATGTTTGCTGCTGTAGCTATTAAGCTAATAAGATGCTTTTTCTGTCACAAACGTCATTAACGAATGGTTTTGTTTCAGGTCGTGCAGTGTTTGCAGAACTTATTAGGATGGAGCGAGGCGTCCATCTCCCTTATCGGAATGTCCCAGAATCTCATTTCTAAATTAATGTCTGCGGAAAATCAAGGTGAGTGTGAAAAGACTTCACATGTGTCATTAAAATGTCTTAAATACTAAGGTTGAGGCTTGGGATTATATAAAATATGCTTCAGTTATAATTGCAATATTTGATTTCAATATTTAAGTTACTTATTGTTGACTATATCAACATGCTAAATAGTGACAATTCGAGACAAGAAAATAAGCAAAGAAAAGTTGCTTGTTGCATTGTTTATGGACATGTAGGCCCAAGTAGTGAATACAACTCCATTACTAAATAAATCATAAAAAAAATGGCATTATTGGTAGAGGCAAGTGGAATTGACCAAAGAAGCTCTTTATTCAAGATATATTCACAGTTGGAGAGCTTGGCGTATGGTGCTTTGGTGGCAATGTTGATGAAAAATCCCAAGTTATATGCATAATTATTAAGCAAATAAATAAAATGTAGAATTACTTGTATTTGCAGGCTATGAGGAGTTGCTGGCCTGTCGTCTTCTCTTGGTAGGACAGTCCTGGGAATGGATCAATAACCGTCTGATCTTGGAAATCCTCTGGCCGCACTTACAGTCTTGGGTTAACAGTCAGAATCAAGCTACATTCACTGATCCAGTACTTCAGAATCTGCTCTCTCTTCTTGGTAAGTAAACTTGGTGTTTGTGATTTACTGGACACATTGCCTTAATTGCTTTGAATTGGGCACTATTGTACCAATATCTAGAGGGAGCAATCAGAAACTGCACCTAAAAATTGTTTAATGACGTCATCTAAATGGGACATCATCAATGGGAGAAAAGTAACAGAGCCTACTTTGACCATAGTACATTAAAAGACAATAAGATGATGTCACTACAAATTGTTACATGGATGACGTCACAATATAGATGACGTCACCAACAATACTTGCCTGCTTCGGTGTCAGTGACCTCTAGTGGTAATTTTTCTCCCCATTGCACTCAATAACCTCATTGTATGCCTAGGTCATCAACAATTGTTTGGGCACAGTTACTGATAGCTCCCTCTGTTGACAAAAAGTAGCCCATTGTCTCAGTCCTATATTGAAATGAAGTTTGTCTCACTGGCTTCCAGAGTCAGATTTAATGATGTGGTGATAACAAATTTCATTCCAACTAAGATTCGCACTGAATTCTGGGTACGCGTGACGTCATCTCCATTGACTCGAAGAACCAAAAATAGATGCGAAGTAAAACTATGGATTTAAGCTTAAACTTAGGTCAATATCAATATTTCATTTAAGCAAGAACACTGTCAAAGTAGTGTTTCAAATTTCAATATGCTGTGGGTCTATTAGTTGCTTAATTAGGGAAAAGAAATTCATCAAACTTCGAAAGCAATGGAACATGCAGGAGACCTCTCGGACGAATAACTGAATGATAATAGCAAACATTCAGGTGATCAAGTGATGCTACCATAATGCATTGCATGCAAATGCATTGATTGTGTGGTACTTTAATATGAGAAAATATGCTGTTTGTTTGTAGGAGAGGCAGCATCAAAGTGCCCACCCCACTTCACGCACAGTATTGAAGGATTGATGAAAACCTTGTCAGCATTAGCTTCTGGTCTCCCCACTATTCAAGGTAAGTTGCATTTGGTCTTTAAAACTAGATCACAAACTGACTTATACATTTATTTGTTTCACCAAGTGTTGCTATGTGTCATGTCTGCATATCTACTAATTAAATTTTTAACGCGTAGATTTCTCTTTAGTTTCAGAGAACGTTACGAAGACTTGTCTGAAAGCATTACTTCAGTTGTCTCCCTTTGACCCAATTATGGTGGCCGTGACCTGTATTAACTGGGTCAGAGATCATCGTCATGACTACCTGGCAGACCTCGTTCTTCAGCACAAAATCAAAACTTTTACAGATTTCTACAAAACCCAATTGCAAGCAATAGATGTGACTGTTTTTAACGTTTAATCGACATCTTTTTTAAACTTCTTCACTTAGCTGAATCTATGCATAATGTTCGTTATGTCAGTTTGTGAAATATATATAAATCATCATGTAAAGAGGTCAGTGAATGGTCATGTTACTGCCTCAAAATTTAATGTAACGTACCAGTGCAAAGCTCAAGTGTTACGACTTTATCTGTGTCTGCTAACAGGCAGTTCCCCCTTGCAATACTTTCATACTTTAGTGAATACTACCTTTTTAAAAAGGGTTTATCTGCAGACTGCTGTGATGTTATTCTTTCAATATTAAAGCAAGATGCTTGCTTATGTTGTTGTTAATAAATGTACATATAAATATATTATATATTTAAACAGTTATTTATGTAGTTGTTTTCTGTATTATTGAAACCTTGGTTTAGACATTCGTATATAGCATGGATGTATAGCATAGTGCAGCCTTGTAAGGCCCAAATTCTGCTGAAAAAAATCTTGCTGCTTATTGACTAATGAGATATGGGCAGAAGAGTTCAAGGTATATTAACTTCAACCCATCTGTCTCACATGTTATTTGCCCTGCATACATAGACAGTGGCGGCTTGACATGTTAAAGTTCATCTGACTGATGTTCAAAAAGCACAACTGTACAAGGTACCTGTTCTTGCTCTTCAAATCAGTCCTTTGTTTAGCAGTCTTGGCATACTTTGAGCAGTCTAGGCATACTTTGAGGTATGGAATTGCAACAGTATACACAATTGGCTGCAGTCAATGTCCAGCCACGTACAGGAGAAACTTTAGTGTGCTCTAAAGAATCTGAATTGGGACACATCGCCTGACCCAGGCTGGGATGTTATACTCCTGGACACCGACTCTTGACCAGGTCATCAGGTGTCCGAGAAGCCATCAAAACCAGTAAACAAAGGAGCTTCCTGACTGCAGGACTGCTATGACCCTTCTTTCTGTCTACAAAACTTCATCGCACAACCTAACTGGATGTGTGACAACAGAAATTGTGCATAACAGACCGAACGCTTCATGCGAGTAGTCTTGTCTTTTCTCCATACTATGAGACTGGGCCATGGATTTGCCAATACATTTAGATTTTGTTTCGTCATTGCAATGTCTGCATACACTGCATTTCAGTTAAGAACAAGACCTGGTAATCCATTTTATCATTCTTGTGACAATTGAAACGGCAGCTTTTATAGTTAAATGTAATTTATTTCATTTATCTTTTTACATTCTTCATATTTTTTTTTTCAAAAGATAACTTATCAGTTGCTTTCGGTAACAATATTAGCCATTCACACAAAATATGGCAACATGCAGGCAGATCTCACCACAAGCACAGTGTTCTTGAAACATTACCCATATCTTAGGACGAACATTTCTCCTAATAATCTTAACAATTGTACACACATACCTATGGATTTCTTGTCAAGGACTCATTACATCCTTTTGTATTCATAAATAATTTCTCTGTAGTTAGTGACTGTAGACAGTGATAACATGATTCTCGTCATGAAAATGTGAATAATTAGATTTAAATAATAATAGACAAGACTGAAAGACCTAACAATGAGTACAGAGCAAAGAAATTTCACAAACGAGCGGCAAGATTACACTCTATGAGTTCATATTGAGAATTTATACATTATCCATTTGTACAAAGCATTCATATCTTGTAGAGTGCTCCACTTTTATTGCCGTGAGCACCTTTTTAGTAATGTATATATCTAACAGGTTTATGCAAACTATAACAGGTGGCAGCAGCTGTCAATGAGGAGGAAAAGTACCCAACAGAGGTCACTGCCACTGTAGCAGATAAGTATTGTTTAATGACGTCATCTATATTGTGACGTCATCCATGAAACAATGTGTAGTGACGTCATCTTATTGTCATTTTAATCTGCGGTGGCAGTGCCCCCTGTAGGTTGTTACTTTTTGTCCCCATGGTAAATACTGTCACAGTACGCCATCTAGTGGTTATCCGTCATAGTAATAAAACAGAACTGCTCCAGTAACAATGATCAACAGTAATATGGCAGTGCTAATAGTCAGTACCCTTTTTAGCACAAGAAATCTACAACAAATTTATGAAGCAGTGTCTTTTGAATTTTGTCCTTTAAAGATGACCAAGAATATTTCACTCAAGTTCGACAAGAACATCATCCTCTCCTACTGTGTCACCGGCTTTTACATGGACCTTTATCACCTGCAATTGAAAATAGGGTATATGAGATCATATGTAAACATGTTAATTCTTACAGGATTGTCTTGATATTATGATATACATCTTGAACCTACAGCTTCATTACAACCAGATGACATAAGATTGGGTCAAACTGAACAACAGAAGAATTGAATTGAAGACTGACACTGACCTTTCCTGTTTTAGCGGCTGACATTGAATTCTGCATCTTCATGGCTTCAAGAACACAAACCTCCTGGCCTTCCGATACCTTCAAATGAAAAACAAGCCAGTTTCAGATGAGATACAACAAAGACTGAAGTGCATGAAAATGGTCTGAGATGTAAACACTATTTTGGACACCCAATAAACTTGGTGAGTACATTTCATCATTTAGATAGGTATGGAAAGTGCAGCCCTCTAAGGCAAATTCTCGCCACTCACAAGGGTTGATTGAGGTGATAGAGAGAGGAGTCCACCCATGTTACACATTTACCCCACTCATGGGGTCTTTAATTGCCTCAGCATAGACACTGGCAATTTTTTGATTCAGCAATAACTGCTGGCAGTTAGCTGAATCCTTACAGTCAGTTCTATGTTTGAATGGAGTTCCATCGAGATTCACTAAATGGAATGAGCTAGAGCAGAGGAAGAAACCATTGTAAAAAGATCTCCTCCTTTACAGAAGGTTATTAACTGATTTAGATGGAAGGAAATAGTGTCTAAATTCATAAACTAAAACTGTTTGAGCTTTAAATTAAGAATTAGTTGTTAAATATAAATAATTTAGACATCAATTGACGCTCCTATTATGACACAACATATTGGAACAAGCTATCTATCTATCTATCTATCTATCTGTCTGTCAAATGCTTTGAAAATTATCAACAGCAACCCAAATCTAACTCTTCTCAATGCATTTGCTGAATCTCCAACCCAGGGGGGGTTTCTAGTTTATGAATTTCATTGAATTTTCCACGTTCATTATCTTTCAGGCTGATTAATTTAAAGCTGAAATTTTGGGAAACTTACTTTTCATCATACACTTTAATAGGGCTGAAGCACATAGGGAACTACTTTTTTCTCAAAAATTGGGCAAATTAACACGGAATGACCCGACAGTGTTTTTCACATCCATTAGCATCTCACATTATCTCCCTCCTTGACGCTAACTGACTTGACCAGTCCAGGCATCGGGGCCATCACGACCGATGAGAAATCGAGCACCTTTTTCTCTGGCATGTATTTGCTGTACGCTGCCATTCGCTCCTCAAACACATGCGTCTTGAACTGCAAAGATACACATCACATGTATTTGCAAAATGCAGATGATAGTTTTTCAGTTTATTTAACACCATTTAATACACTTTATAGTGAAGTTCAAGAAGTACTCACAGATGTTCCCATATACTGCAAGTTAATGTGACCCGTTGACTGCTTTGACAGCAACTGAAAAACAAACAATTAGATGTTCAGATATTTATTTTCAATTAGATTAAGATGAGCTTATAGCGAAGCATTTATCACAAAATCTCAACCTGAAAAATCAGACTCAAAATATTTATCCGGGTTGTCAATCAAACAAAATTTATTTCACTTAGGTTTTACAAAGAAAAACACTAGCTATTTGAACTATATTTATCCAAAATGCAAAAGTACAACCTAAAATATTTGTAAATAGTATCCTGAGGAGAGTCCTTTTGAGACATTATATGTCGCTAGCAAAAGAGTTGTACAGAAATTGAAGTAAATACTAAAGAATAATACAAGCAACAAAGTGCCAGTCCTGAGTATTTGCTTGTACTTACCTGGAATGTAACAGGACTGCCATTGATAACAGCGCTAATTACTGGACTTGCAAGGTTGAAGTTGTCTAGGATGGTGAAAGTGCCATCTCCCAAGTTAACCTGTAAAGAGAAAAGTTAATAATAGTTTTGCCACAAACGATACTAACCACAAACTCGAACACTTCAGTTACCAATAATTTATAACTTCTTATTGTTATTTGTATTTATGTGGCCTTATATGCTAAGATGGCATCTGGCTAGTATTGTATACTTTTCATAAATAAGGAGATACTACATAATTTTGCTCACCACATAAGCATTTTCCCCAACTTGAACCGATACAGGGATGACTTCATCTTCAATGGTGACTTCAAGCTGCCAATTTGACCTCCCCTGATTGTGTAGGCTGTTACTGAAGTTTTATAAAAGTCACTAAATGTAATTACCTAAGCTAATGCGACTGCATTTATCCTTTAAATTTGACCTTTACATACAATGTGTATTAGGCATGGTCAAAAGCCCAGCTATAAGAGAGATATATGATTAAGCGTTATTATATTCCTTACCTGGCAACAACGGTTCGATTGCGGGTATCCATCTTAGCATGGACGATTGCAGCGATGGCTGCCAAATATTGGAATTCGTGTTTCTTTAGACTTTTACCTGAAATATATTGAACAGCTCATTACCTGGCTGTTAAATGATGCTATGACAGAAGGCTACAGTCAACAGTCGCATCGCTGATCATACTACCCTTCAATTCGGACTCCATCTGTGTAGTTCCAATTATAGAAAGTTTGACCTGCTTACAATATACTGTTGGGAATGTCTCAAAATGTCTTAAGGGGTGTTCACACTATCACGTATAAGACCTACGTATGACCACGTTCGACAAAAATTGGTTATACGTGCTCACTCGTGGCTCTGATAGTCACGTATAACTTCTTTCTATGGGCGTACATGGGGCAATCGTAGATCGCTCGCCAGACGTCCATAAAATGCTCACTGGATGGCCATGGCCAAGCATATATATGTGAGGCTTATGTGAGGCATTCGTAGACCGCTCGTAGAATGCTCACACGGAAGACGACAGGCGGACGACAAACGCTCGCCGAGCGTTTTATGATCATTCTACGAGTGGACACGAGTGGATGGCGAGTATATACGGATGGCCAGTGGCTACGTATGGCTACGTATGGCCAAGGATGTACGTTGAACGTACGTAGGACGCTCCCCGACGAACCCCCGAGCAATTTACGTAACTAATATAAACAATTACTCGTAGAACGTCCGCCAAAGTTTTAAACATGTTTAACAATTTTTGCCCTCTCCACGTATGTCCGTGAGTGGTCAAGCGCAACCTGGAGTGATCTACGAATCAGCGTGAGTATACGTAAAACGCTCGGCGGGTGAATCACGTATGGACACGGATGAGCAAGAGTCATCATACCCAGGTCTTATCCGTGATAGTGTGAACACCCCTTTAGTCATACATGTAACTGAGTTTCATCTTTGGGTTTGAAAAATGTCCGCTCCTGAAGAATGACCTTGTTATCAACAGACTTTTGTTATGGGTTGAATTTTAGCTTCAATATTTAAGACCATCTCATTATTAAGACCACTTTGGTTAGGCATGGCTTTAATAAACATTTCACATACCCTGGAATCCCTCTGGATAAACAGTTGGAAGATAATTGGTGCTGATATCTCCCTTTACGAACTTCTCCTCCGTGACGATGTCCCTCAATAAGGGAATGTTATGCGTTACCCCTGCAAAATGTCATTTAAATCACGATTAATTTATACTGTCAATCCATAATATTTCTAACTTTATAAATGATCATTGACATTGACTCACCTCTGATTACATAAGAATCTAAAGCCTGGGCCATCGTATCCAGAGCTTGTTGTCTGTTGTTTCCGTATGTGATGAGCTGATATTATAACGAAATGATATCAAGTTAAGTTTTTAACTTTTGGTAATTGTACAATGGCAGAGGTTATGATGAGGCGATAAGGCTTGGATTCCACACCATGTTATATGTTACCCCATGGGTGGGTCTTTACTTCACTTTTTCTTCCAATGGGAATTCCCTACTTTTTCCAGACCTTTTCCAGACCAAAAACAGATTTTTCCATACCAGTTCATGTCCAAAAAAATTTAACAAACAGGTTTTAGTTATAATCCACCAGAGGGCAGCTGGTGAAATACCACGAACGACCCTGGTGGGCAATAGCAGAACTACCAATCTATAGCTGAAGCAATTTTTCTGACTTGACGATTAAATTCCGACCTTTTCCTGACTGGCAAAATAGGGTTTTCATATTGCCGATATTTTCTCGGTTTCTCAATACCGCGGGCACCCTGTTACTTGCCTCAGCATAGACACCCAAGCACAAGTCACGTTAATATATATTCATGATAAGCAAATTGGAATTACCAGTAAATAAAAATTCAACATTTATGAAAAGCTGTTAGAAACCTGAACAGGAATTATAACGTGACTTACCTTACAGATCATGGCATCATAATAAATACTGATTTCACTTCCCTCCTGAATTCCACTGTCACAGCGAACCTGAAAAACAAAACGAATATCTCAGCATGCAGCATCACTCAAATATCAACATATGTAGTGTGATGTTCCTGCTGCATCCAATGGTGCTTACGGCAAATAAACTTATATAACCACTTCATTTTAGAACATCAAATATCACTGACAAATATTACGATCAGTTATATTGCCTAGCAATTACTACAGAATACGAAAACGAGGCACAGATGAACGTCATGAACGTCATCGCTTCGTGATATATTTTATTAAACAGCGCCTTCAGTTTTTTGAAAATCTTATTTTTCCATTATATGACTCTGAAATCGAGATCGGCGACACTCATCATAACGTTATGTCAGTAAGGTAATTTTCAAGGCAGACAAATTTGCTTACCAAGCAACAATATCAAGTAAGGCTTGTTGATAACTAAAAGTAAGTGTTCTGGGCATTTTAATCATGATTGTTATTTGACAAATAAACTAATATACCCTGCCAGGTCAGCAAATTTGGCCACAAGTTTGTCGTAACAGTTTTTAAAATGCGAGGAAAGACTAAAACACTTACATTCGGTATATGCAAAGGCTCTACATAACGAGTTAGTCTTCCTATAGATGGCAGCCCAAATGCTTTGTAAGGATCCTGAAAAAATTAAATTAAATTGCATAAAGAATCTGACTGGTCTAGATTTATTACGGCAAACTCTTAAATCAATTCCAAGCAATTTTCTCACTTCTGCATAGACTCGACATTCAATCGCCCATCCCTTAATTGGGACATCTGACTGTTCATATAGAAGCTTGTGCCCTGCAATTGATAAAACAAAAGTAAGTATATATTGTATCAATTTTGTACAATTGTACATGTACTGGTCCTAAAATCGTATACAAGTTAAAGAGAAAGATGCAATTTATATATATAATAATTCAGCAAACCTTTTCCAACTCTGATCATTTGATGCACGATGTCAATTCCAGTGATCTGCTCTGTGATTGGATGTTCCACTTGAAGACGAGTGTTCATTTCAAGGAAGTAGAAATTCTTTTTGGAATCCACTAGAAATTCCACAGTACCTGGAGAGAGACGCAGATCACTATGAGAGGACTGATCCAACTCTAGTCCTTCAATATATCTCGAGACACAAACAACTTGTCGAACAATCTCTGTATCAATTCATACCTGCTGAATTGTATTCGACAGCTCTGGCAAGACTGACGGCCTGTTCCCCCATCTTCTTTCTTGTCTCAGGATCGAGGAAAGTACTAGACAAACATGGATATAGTTGATCTCTATTCCAATCATAAACTATGATTATCTATGCATATCTAAACATAATCAGTGTTCGAAATAAGGTGTTCTAGAGTGGTTGTCCACCAGACAACTGGGCCAAAATTTCTGGTTGTCCGCTCAGATTTTCAGTTATCCGAAAAAAAAAACCAAATTAGTTCCAAAAGCTGCCACTACGTTCGTAAGTGAGGCGCCACTATCTGCAGTGTGAAGGCAGCATCACGTACAGTGGGTTTTGAAGTGGTTGTTCGACGGAAAACCCTGTGGTTAAACATGGTTGTCTGGCTGACAATTTGGTTGTCCCGGACAACCGGAAACCCCTTATTTCAAACACTAATAATCGTAATCATTAGGAAAGTTATTTGAAAATTTACCTTGGGGCCTCCTCAATAACTTTCTGGTTTCTTCTTTGGATGGAGCATTCTCTCTCATTCAGATAAACTCCATGACCATGAGAATCACAAAGCACCTAACCACAACAAGCAGAATTCGCAATTATGAACAAATTAACTTATGACAATTGACTCAAATATTTCTAATTGAGAACTGAGGTGACAATTGAGAAAAACAATGCCCGACCTGCACTTCAATGTGTCTGGGGTTGTCAATATATTTCTCAATCAGCATTCGATCATCTCCAAAACTAGATTTTGCCTCCTGTTTTGAGAGTTTGAAGCCTTTCCTGAAAAAACATAGAAACTAATCTGAAGATGCAATAGCAAGTACTGTAGAGCATGACGTAGTTTCATATATTGCAGTAATTTTTGTTGCAGCTAATGAAATTGCAACATGGTCATTACGTTTGGCAATGGGCAGTGATCACTTTGAGGGCTGTTCCATTTAAAAAAAGGAGGGGGGGGGGGTGGACCTGAAATTTTTTTTAAACATTTACATTTTATATATAATATCCACAAAAACATTATCTCTGCATTACCAAATTCCTAATTAATAACATACCCAATTATTTTTCATTAATGTCATTCTTCCATGATCATATTTTAATTTAATTTTGATTTAATCAGGACAGTTCCTTTTTGAAAATGGAAAAAGCACCCCTAAATACAGATAGTCTATGAGCGGGCACGCACATCAAATTTCAATCCCTGACAAAGTTCACTCAATTAGACAGTGGTCACTCAAGTGGACAGTGGTAATTAAATTGGACAATGGTCACTCAATTGGACAGTGGTCACTCATACCTTGCTTCCTTGTCATTCCAAGCTATCCTCATCCCTTTTCCTCCTCCTCCAGCTGAAGCCTTGATCATGACAGGGTATCCTGGGGACCACACAAGAAATTAATGATCATCCATGGATACATTATAATATATTAATACACAATTTCCACAAGCAATATACAGCTTTACACAAGCAGAACTTTAATTACCTATTTCATTAGCTACCTTGACGGCATGGTCCTCATCTTCCACCTCCCCATCGAACCCAGGGATCATGTTGACTTTGGCTGCAGACGCAATTCTCTTGCTCTCGATCTTGTCTCCCATGGAGTGGATCGAGGCACTGCTGGGGCCCAGGAAAACAACTCCTTTGTCAGCCTGAAGGGTTAATTATAAGCACAATTAGGGACAGGCATACATGAACTGTCACACTGAATTAAATTAGCGAGACAGAAACCTCTGAAAGACAACAACTCACCAGCTTCTTCGCAAACTCCATGTTCTCTGACAGAAAGCCATATCCAGGATGTACCTAAAACATGCAATCAAAAAAATAATGGTGTTCTCAAGTAGGTTTTACAAGACATTCCTGCACTATTCTAGGCACTAAAAACACAAAGAGATAAAAACACACAATAACCAATTGATACTGCATTGTACTTACAGCTTGGGCACCAGTCTGCTCAATAACATCCAAGATAGCATCCATGTTGAGGTAACTTTTGGAGGTAGGAGCAGGCCCAATGCAGAACGCTTCATCAGCAAGCTTGACATGACGCTGAAACAGAGGCATGATCAAGATCATCATTTAACTGAGACCTAGGACAACATAATTTAACAATAATTCACAAGAAAACTACTTACAGCTGTTGAATCAACATCGCTGTGAACAGCAACCGTCTTTATGCCAAGTCTACGGCATGAGTTGATCACACGGCAGGCAATTTCCCCTCGGTTTGCGATGAGGATTTTGGCGAATTGCTGCAAAAATAAGACAAGAAAAATGGCATTTATGTGTGTGTTATGATAATGAGACTGTCAAAATGCAATGATTGCTATTACAATGCACACCACGATATTGTACATGCATATATAGCATTGCATACGTACATCTTCATTGGGATCAAACTTGTCATTCCAGTATATGTCAGATGGAGAGGATAGAACTCTGTAGGTGACTGAAAAGCTCCTTACTCCTGTCAAACCAACCAGGCTCTTCTGGATCTACAATGGAATTTCAGGTGACCGTCAATACATCACACATATTCGTAAATTATATAAATTTATTTATATTTTTTAAATCAATAGCTACCAAGGCTTGCGACCTGACTAGAAACTTTGAAAGCATTTATAGCATTGTCATTGTGGCATGTGTTAATGCCATTTTTTTAATTTCACCTGCATGCACTCCACACAACATTGTCAACAACTAAATGATGAATCATCATTTCATCATTTCCTCCAAAAGTAATATTTGCACAGTCAAGGAGTGATGCTAATCACTCTGAGAGTTAATTCGGCTTACGTGACTGAGAGTGTGTGTGTGACAGCCAGGCACTGATAACAGGCACACTGAGGCAGCACATCCTGCACTGCAGTGACAGTTCTTCAACTGCAGCCTGCAGGTGGGAACTGTCAAATTTTGCAAATACAGTCAAAACGCCTCCATTTAACAACTCCTGACCGCTCTGTTTGAAAATTCATTATTGCTCGTATTTCGGGTCTCTCTTTATTGAACTGTCATGTTATTTTATATTAAAAATGCACAAATAAACATTAATTTTTATGACAAGACAGTCTGATCACGCAGCATTGTTGTTGGTGTGTGACGGCTGAATTGGCCCAAGGTCAACCGGCCGGTATTGCAATTAACAAAGCCACTGACACATCCCCTCTAATTGCAATTGCAGCACAAATGAATGGCCTCTTATCTGAACACAGACCACCAGAGAACTCACCCTGTTAGAGCCATGAAGAGGAATTAATCTGCGAGCAAAGCTCGTTGCAGACAGCACTCGCAGGGAAGCCATGATGTCCGCGAGAAAACGCGAGACTTGCGCAATGATATAGGTGATGAGAACATAATGTAGTGCCCACTGTTGAAATATTTTTGCAACATAAATCCACGAAATATTTCAAAATAATCAAGATAATTTACACTTTAAGTATTTGGTCAGTCCGAAAACGCTGAAATTACCGAATGTTAAATAGTTTTTACATAGAAAGATGGCCTCATTGCCTATGATGAAAATGGCGCACTACTTTTACTTCTGATCCATGAGGATTGTCCACTCTTGTTTACGTCCGATTCAGAAGGAAAAAGTTCAAACGTGGAAGGTTAATCGCCTCCACTGTCTGCAAGTCTTGTAGACAGCTTTCCTTAGATCTAAGGGGATCGGTAGGTATTGGCATTAATGCGTATATGCTTGGGATAAAACATTTTCTCGAAATGGAATGTCATGCAGTCGCCATTTTGGTGGCTGTCATCTTGCGATTTGTTTTGAAACTCACCGGGAAGCTCAGTGAAAAGAGAAAATGCGACGCGCATTCTCTGTCTAGTACTTAAACAGCAGCAGATGCACGAAGTGTACCCAACCCCATGTTGCCTTATCTAATTATTTTTGGTGTTTGCTGACCGGCTCGTGCGGGGATGAGATTGATTTTGGAAACGTCAAACGTCAACAAATAGCTGTCAAAATCAGGGAACTGCCAGTTGGAAACTTATGATCGTTCCCCAAAAGCAACATTGGATTTGTTACTTCTCAGTTCTGTCTTGTAAAATACTATAATAGCTCTTCCTAGGATTTTTTTTTTTGTTTTGCATAATTACATAAAGGTTGTAAATTTTGTGTGGATTGCACACATGGACGTCGTGCTTCTGCCAGTTCTCGCATACAATGGGGATTTTGGTAAATGGTTACAGTGACGGTGCGCTAATACCATGAATACTTGAAGGCTGAAGCTGCAATACACTGTTGCACACTTTGACATTATTCATGGAACGAAATGCATCACTTTGCATTGGGACAGAAATTCTCAGCTTTGTTTTTCTTTTTAAAAATTGTTCTTTCCACACAGATTCAAGCATTGTCTGAAATGAGGAAGATCCAGCTTAAAGATCAATTCATGCATGTGTTGTTCATTCTCAAATCACTTGGTAATGGATTTTTTTCTGCCGTCTGATCCAGTTTTCACATGTTACATAACTTACATACGTTAAAAGAACCTTTTGCAATCACCTGCAGCAATGACTCGCTAACAGTTTCACTGTGGATTACGCAAGCTCACAAAGTAGCAGTAAAAATGGCTTTATCTAATATGCAAATTAAATAGCTGGGACAACATAATACATAATATGGCAAATAAAACCGACTAATGGTCTCAAAATAACTTTGAATTAAGTTCTGAGACCACCAGTCATCATTATTGTAAATAATTTGTTTTTGTAAATGATAATAATAAAGAATCATACGTATAAAAAAAATTTATAATAATATGTGATTACTTGGGGCAGTGATAAGTGGTGGTAGCCTGTCAGTTAATTGCAATATAACATCACCACTAATTACACTTCACAGTGTACTAACAATCTTATTAGTAGACTTAAAATCATTAGCCACTGTGATGATTTTATTGTTTTATTTAAAATTTTATATATGTACTCTGCTTTTATTTGCCATTTATGATTTTATGGTATCTATGCTTTTTTCCCTGCTCAAGGGGTTCAAACAAAATAATAATAATAAGTGAATTGCAACCTAATTGGTGTATCATGGCCCAAGAATGTTGGGCATAAATTGCAGTTGATTGCAGTTCTTAGCTGTGAGGCATTCCACTGTGCATAGTTCAAACAAATCCCCTTTGGTTTTGTTTGGGAAGTCAAATCCTGTGTATCTTGAATTGCAAGTGTTATGGCCAGGAAATCTGCTTAAGGTGGAAACTTTCAGAAATTTGATCTCTGTAAATATTATTCACTCTTTTATCGATACATAACATAATGGAAACAATAAAAGAACTTCAACTTCTGAGACTAGTAAGAAGCCTGCAAAATTGCAATTTATTCCTGACACCTTTTACTTGCCGCTCACTTGGTTCTCACCTTTTCAGTGAGAATGCAATTATGTGAATAGAAGTGAATAGATGTCAATGCATCTCAAAAGAATTCATATTCATTAGATCAGAGCTAAACTCTGTATATAAGTGTCACACATGGGCGATTCAGGGCGAACATTAAATTTATTGTCTTAGATTTCGAGGGATCTCAGTAGACTTTTAAAATCATTAGCCGCTGTGGCTAATCGAGTCATCAGACAGTTAGATTTCTAACTTATGAGCCACATTTTTTAGATCTCTTCGTTTCTCAACAATTTTGTTGTTTGTTTTTGAAAGGAAGTTGATAAACAGTCCTTTTTGACATAAATGGAAATGGTTTATTTAATACACAAGTACTTGTAAGACATTTAGCATCATTAAGAGAAAATATAATTTAGGATAGAGATCTGAAAATTTATGAAATGCCAAAATATTACAATGCAATGAAAAGTGCATTTAGTTTAGAAAACTTGCAAAAATGGTTATGCTTTTAGTGAAATAATTTATGTAATATATTGTTACAGAATGCATTCTTTTTTTTTTCAAGTTGGTATTTTTGTTGTTAAGGCTTCAAACATGAGGATAACTGCCTCAATTGCTTCAATTCCCCTTGTACACTAAGGAACTTGCAGTCTCCCGAAGTATGCGGGACCTGACCAGCACAATTTCATTCGGTCCGGCAAAAGACAACCTATTTTACAATAATATTTCATAAAGACAGGGGCTCATTTTGACATTTGGTCCGGCAAAGGACATTTGAACTTCGGGAAGACTGAACTTGTGACGCTGAATTGCAATTAACATTTGACACTGAGTGACTTACAGTCAATTATCAATCAGGCCAATTGACACTTGTTCAATAATAGAGAATAAAAACAACATAACTTGCTGCAGCGATTTCAAGGTCAATGCCTTTAGCCACATTAACAGTGCTCTAGCCCATGGCAAGTGGCTACCAAGATCCCTGGATCATTTCATCTCTTTCTTTGAATTGAGTTTTCCCTGGAGTAAAAACTTGCATACTGTTGAAGTTTTTAATGGTGCAAATAGAGCTAGTAAAGAGTCTTGAGTCTTGTGAATGGCATAAAGTGAGGTTATGACATAATTTGTGTTTATTTACAGGAGAGGAAGATAAATGCCTGTGATCTCAGACTGATCTGGTTGCAGTCAAAATGACGATAGCAATGCGTAACTCGGGAGGGGAAGGCCAGCAGGAGACCCCTCAGCAGATGCAGGGCACCCAGGTGCAGCCGCAGCAACAGCCGCAGCAGCCGCAACAACCACAACCTAGTCCTTCTGGACCGACAGAGAATGATGAAGGGGGACAGGGCGACCCGGGCAAGATGACGGGAGAGGAGCAGGAGCCAGCCTTCCCTCACGCTGAACTGGCCAAGTTGGATGAGATGATCAACCGACCTCGCTGGGTGGTCCCCGTGCTGCCCAAGGGAGAACTAGAGGTCCTGCTGGATGCTGCCATTGACCTTTGTCAGAGGAGTGAGTGACCTTTTTGTCTCTTATTATAATATGCATTTTGTGTTTACAAGGTCTTGATTTGTGTTATTCTTCGCGATCAGCTAAATGTGTTAGCGCTACCCAGTACCCTCTATCTCAGTTATCTCAGGGGTTAACTGAGTGACATGATTATCAGCTAGGTGGCCTAATGGTTAAGGCATCTGCCAATTCCATATTGGCCAGCTCTGCTGAAGGTCCCGGGTTCAATTAAGCAAGTAAAAGACCCCACCCATGGGCTAAATGTGTAACATGGTGTGGACTCCAAGCCTTATCATTTTATCACGTCTGCCTCTGGCACCTGGTTATGTACGCTGACTAAGCTTCAGACATTAGACATTAGACACTTCATATGTAAAAACTGGCTCTTACATTTGCACAATTTGCATGTTTGTACTTCAAACTAAACACACTTCGACTTGTCAATTTGTAACACTGATATAGATTTTGTGCTGGTGTTTGAATAAATGGTATACATATAGATATATTCATGAAATTCTTGGCTTTCTTAATATTGAATCAGATGCTGAAGATTTAGTTTTTGTGCTTATTTTGTTGCGTGGTTTTTCTACCATTGCTGAGTCAGCAGATGGTAAATGAATTACCAGGTCACTTAAAAAGTATCGAATGATATTTGAAAAAATGAGGATTCTTTTCCTTTGTTTAGCTGCGGATACAAAGAGTGAGGCTTGCCAGAAATTCTTCCGCGATGGACTTACCACTTCTTTCACCAAGATTCTCACGGATGAAGCCGTGTCGGGATGGAAATATGAAATTCATGTGAGTAGAAGTAGTTGGATCCTTCATGTTAAATTGTTACCATCTCTTTCGCATTTGTTGCGAGCGCCACATTATAATATTGAGTTGAGTTTACATGACATGTTTCAATTGCAGAGGTGTATTATGAAGAATGCAGAGCGATTGGTTGAACTGTGTTGCGTAAAACTCAGCCACGACTGGTTTGTTCTTCTGGAGTTGCTTGCCATGGTGCTTAATCCTTCTTGCAAGTGAGTTCTTTGTTACTCTATTGCATTATGGGCAATTTATGGCGAAGTAATAATCTTTGACTAAGACTCAGTGTCTCTGTGTTGAAGAGGGTACAAATGCATTTGTTGTAAAGACAGCATCGAATTTCACCTGCTGCCGTATTTCTCCTTGCAGATTCCACTGCTACAATGGCACAAGGCAGTCAGAGACCGTTCCTCCTGGGTCTCAATTAGCCGAGGATGAATTATTTGCCAGACCTCCTGATGCTAGAACTCCCAAAGGTTGGCTTGTGGACCTTGTCAACCTGTTTGGCAAACTAAATGGATTTCAAATTCTTCTCGATAGATATGTTAATGGCCCTGCTCTTTCTGTGCCTATTATTGCTGCTTTGTTGAGGTATGTTGTCAGACGCAATTTGTCTCTATTTCTGCAAATCCTGTCTTCTTTTTTTAAGCCAATATTTTCCATTGCTGCTACAAATATGAATGTTTTTGTTTGCAGACCATTCGGTCTTTGCTATGAAGTTCTGACTCCCCACACAGTCCAGGAGTACTTCATGCCTATAGTTGAGATTGTTCCCAAGTTCTTGGACGGACTGACAGATGAAGAACTAAAGAAAGAGTCAAAGACAGAAGCCAAGAATGACGCTCTGTCTGGCATTATTAAAGCCTTGAAATGCCTGGTGTCCAGGGTACCTAACCAAGAAGAGACTATCAAGGAATTAGAAATCTTTAGGCTGAAAATGATTCTTAGGTAAGCCTCACTTACTCTAAAATGTCCCATCTTTTAAGCCTTTCTTGCATTGTTGGATAATACTGGATATAATCTCTAATGATGTCTTTCATTTTTCACCCCAGGCTTCTTCAAATATCTTCATTTAATGGGAAGATGAATGCCTTGAATGAAGTGAACAAGGTGATCACCTCCGTCTCGTACTACACTCACAGACACAGCCAACTGGAGGATGACGAGTGGTTGACCGCTGATAAAATGGCTGTAAGTGCTTTTCGTTTTGTTGTTAAAGAGAGCGATAGTGCGTTTATGATCATTCTCAGTCTTGTAGAAATTGTTTGTAAATTAGGCATAGATTTGGTGGCCATAATTATGAGAAGTTAACTAAATTCTAGTAATGCTGGGTGCAGGTTTATTTACTTTCCATGTCTATGAGATTGACTAGAGAAGTCAGTCAAATGACTAAAATTGCTGTGAAGACTTTAAATAACATTGCAATATATGAATTTTTGTTGTCTTTGTCTTCAGGAATGGATCCAGCAAAACAATGTCCTTTCCATCGTGCTTAGAGACTCTTTGCACCAGCCGCAATATGTAGAAAAGCTAGAGAAGATAATTAGATTCATGATTAAGGAGAAGGCGTTGACCCTGAACGATCTGGATAGGATCTGGGAGGCGCAAGCGGGCAAACACGAGGCAATCGTTAAAAACGTCCACGATCTTTTGGCTAAACTTGCCTGGGACTTCTCACCCGATCAGCTGGACCACCTGTTTGAGTGCTTTCAAGGAAGCTGGACGAACGCCAGCAAGAAACAGAGAGAGAAACTGTTGGAATTGATAGGACGTTTAGCGGAAGATGACAAAGAGGGTGTGATGGCTAACAAAGTGCTAGGGTTATTATGGAATCTAGCACATAGTGAAGACGTGCCCACTGATATTATGGACCAAGCTTTAACTGCCCACATCAAGATTCTGGACTACAGCTGTTCCCAAGACAGAGACTCGCAGAAGATCCAGTGGATCAATCGCTTTGTGGAAGAGTTGAGAAATGAAAAGTGGGTCTTGCCTGCCCTGAAACAGATTAGGGAGATCTGTCAGCTTTTTACTGAGGTGAGTGGATGATCTTGGCAGTTCACGTAGTTAACGATCACGCAGTGTGATATAGAGAGTGACAACATTCTGTCATCGGTCGCTCTCTCAATAAATTTGGTGATGCACGGTTTACTTTGATCAGATTGCATTAATGATCAAAGTGATAGTCTTTCTAAATATGTGTTCATGTCAGTAGTATTATGGTATGAATATAAGTCTTTTGCAGTCACTGGTACCGCACATAAAATAAAGGCAAGGGCTTGGATTCCCATGTGGTTTAGGTCCATCTCAGATCTGCTCTATTTTAATCCTCCCCCCCCCCTCCCCCTCATAAAAAAAAAGAAGCCATAAAAATGAAAAAAAAAAAATATATAATGTGGTAATCTGCTGATAACTAATGCAAAAAAAGAACTCTTATTTATATCTTATCAAAATCATTGTTTAAGGGTCGAACCAAGTATTCGCTAGCGCTACCAGTGAGCAAAATTGGAACCTTTTTTTTCTTCTGATACACTGACCTTTTCATAGATCTTTAAATGAAAATAACATTACCTAAACTACACTGCAGATATTAAGTTCAGAAATGCTACACTAAACCTGTCAATCTAAATGTGGAGTACTGAGAGGCCTGTGTCGAGCAAGCAAATACTGGATTATGGCTCGGCAGCACTGCTGCTAAAAAGTTATGGACCAGCTCCCATAAATATCGAGTTTTTTTAAAGTAACAACTTAGATGATGTGCCCAACACTTTATCTACTTTTTATCTGCAAAGTATTAGGTTTCCCACTTGTAAACATGTTTTTAAACAGATGTGAACTCTTTTTCTAAGCCACCGCTCGGTGTATAGTATGACGATGTTCATGACATGTTGATGTATGACTTGTTTCACGAAATTGACGTCTGTACTAATAACACAGAAAACTCGAAAATACTCATGTATTGATCGATGTGGAGGCCTCGAGTAATGATTTTAGGCATAACCCTCGATAAACAGCCCTAAATATTATGAATATTCAAGTAAATACGATATATATCATAAATAGAAATTATCAGAAGTATGTTTCACATCTCAGTTTTCTTGAAACTGCAGCACACAAAACTGATTTCTGAAAAATTGCTGACATTCACATTACAAAACAGGCTGAGCACACAGATTTCAGCGTCATTATTACCACCCTATCTTAAATGACGCCAAATCCAAAGCTACTGGGGTGTTCTCCTGACTGGTATTTAATACTATAACTGCATTTCTGCTAAGTAATTTGTTAGATATAAGCAGCAGAATCAACCTTATTTACCCCACACATGAAGAGGCATTTAGTAGCGACAGTAGATAGTTAATAAACATTTGGCTCGCAGTATTGTTACGTCACAAAGCTTTTAGTTAGCAATGGTACTTGCAATGGTTGTCGCGACCTTTAATTTATAACTGATCAGTATCCAACTGCATTCACTAGATCTATTCACATGATGCCACACTGAATCATTGGCAGAGCTCTCACGAGATTTTGTGTGTCGATTCAGGCTCCACAGAACTTCACTCAAGGCCAGAGGACGCCTCATGTGTATTATCGGAACCAGGTGATCAACCAACTGCAAACTAGTCATTCAATAGTGATGCTGGTGGCTCAGAATCTCTCTGCTTACATGACGAATGCGAGGGTGTATGCCAAGGAGCACCCTGACGACGACCCTGCTACTATTCTGCCTGATGGACGCTTTAGTCATATTCAACAGGTTCAGGAAAGACTCAAGTTCCTCAGGTCAGCTGTTTTCCTTTTATGGTCTATATTTGACTTTCTTTGTAAAATGTATGAGATACGGTATCTACTTTAAAATGACAAAAATATTGGTTGTAATTGGATTTCTAAAATGTGACGGTAAGAAAACCTCCATTTACCTCTGGAATACACTGCATAGCACAAACAAACTTGAAACTGTTGCATCCTAGTTTAGTTGAATTCATTGGTTGCTAACATCAAATATTTTATATGCTGTTCTACCGAATCAAGCAATATAGTTGATTTCATAAATCCATGAAGGTTATCTTCCTAAAGCAATTGTAAGTTCATGCAAAATTAATTCTTACTACTATAATTAATTTTGTGTGATTTTTTAATTCTCGACTTTGTTTCTTCAGATTTCTCTTGAAAGATGGTCAGCTGTGGTTGTGTGAACCTCAAGCAAAACAGATCTGGCAGTGCTTGGCGGAAAATGCCATTTATGTGACAGATCGGGAGAATTGCTTCCGATGGTTTTCCAAGGTTTGTGAAGTATGTTGTACTGTAAATCAGATGCCTGAATTGGTTTGAAGGTTTATCCTTAATAAGATAGTGTCCGTTGATGACAAATTATGCAGAAGTTACTAACTGCTGATTTTCATTAGGTTTCTACTTCATAGTTTGTTGGTTGATATGTAAATAATTTTGAATCAACTGTCTGTATGCATTGAGTAGATGCTCGTATGTGCATTTTGAGCTGTATTTAGTTAGTTTTCCAACCTGTTGCACATTCATTGATTGCGTTTTGTTAACTTTCAGCTGATGGGGGATGAGCCAGATCTGGATCCTGAAATCACCAAAGATTTCTTTGAAAATAATATCCTACAATTTGATCCTTCCTTGTTAACTGAAAATGGCATGAAGTGAGTATATAACTAATATGTGCTGGTTGATTTGGAATCACATATGGTAGGTTTCAGCTTGATATGCAATTTCACTCTTGTACTTTTGCAGTTGTTTTGAGAAATTTTTCAAAGCTGTTAACTCAAAAGAAGGCAAGTTGATCACCAAGCGCAGAGGAGGGTACATGATGGACGATCTTGAGTTGATAGGCCTGGAGTACCTGTGGAGGGTGATTATATCTCTATTTCACTTAACCCACAGACCTATTGTCACGCTAAAATAGAGCGTGACAATGATTAGCAGTGCTATTTCCTCTCCAAATACCTTAAAATTACATGAACAGCATGACATTTATGAGAATTGTAGTAAGCCGTTGTAAGAATTACACATCTGTGACAGAAAGCTGGTTAAATAGCGCCGAATGATTTAAACAAATTGCTGTATATCAGCTTAAAATTTATCGGGTAGATTTCCGCTTTCGTCAACTTTAACTAATTGCTTATATTCCTGTTTATTTTTAGGTTGTCCTGTTCAGCCCAGACGAAGTTGCAGAGAAAGCCATTTTCTTGTTGAAAGACATTTACACCAACTTAGGTCCTCGGCTGCAGGCTAATCAAGTAGAAATCCACGAAGATTTCTTGCAGTACTGCATGGACCGCTTGAAGGCTAGCTTTGACACGATATCAGTTCTACAACAAGATAAAGATAGTTTGAATCGAGTCCACCAGGAGGCACATAGGATGATCAGGGTCATGACTGTGATGCGGGAATACATCGCGGAATGTGACGATGCGTACGGAGAAGAAAGAGCTATTTTACCCCTTGGAAGGTACGGTTTATTTTGTCTAGTCTCGATAGATATTGCCTTTCAGCAAGTCGTTGTAATTGACAATGACTCGGTTTTGAAATGCATTTCTGTAACATTTCTTTGCAGAGCTTGCAGGGGAAAGCAAGTTACCCTCTTGGTGAGATTTCCCAATCAAGGACGACAATCCGAAGATCTGGAAATCCCATCCCACACCAATGACACTATAGGATCCATAAGACGCCAGATTCTACATAGGTATGTGCTGTTGCAGTCAACTCTGTTTTGTAACATATGTGGCTATGAAAATGTTGAATTAACCTAGCTTTCAGTTAAATCATTTCACTGCATGAAATCTGATGCAAAATGTCGTTAATAGTGTGACCTATAAAAATGTATCGTAACTTCTTTTGCTGTTCAATTGGTATGATGTATCCAGATTATTATGGGGTACTGATTATATCTAATGTGTTAATTTGCAGGGTGAAGGCCAACAATAGTAATCTTAAGGTGGATTTAATCGTTAATGGAGAAATTTTGGACCAGAATGACGACAGAAAACTTGTGTCTCAAGCTCAGATTCGAGACAAGACTTTAATAACTGCAAAGCTGTGTCAAGTAGGCTCCTCCATGCCCTCTAGTCCTGACAGTAGCTCTGACAGCTCCACTGGGTCACCTCATAACACTTACGACGGACCAAATATCGAGGCTGAGAACTGTCTGCCTGGTGTACTCATGTCAAATGACAAACGTTATGCTGAATTCATGTTCAAACTGGCGGACCTGGGAAGTACCTTGAACTTAGGAAAACTACGGGAGTGTGCAAGAGCCATCCTGAAAATCATGCCTGCTGGTGGGTGATTTTATAATGTATTTCACTAACTCAATGTATATCATGTACCTAATATAGGCAGATGGCAAATGTGGCGTCATTGACAGCTCGCAATGACCTGATTGTATGGTTATATGATTGGACTGTCTTGCTGGTGGCACCCTCTATTAGGAATAAGATGCCCATTATGATAAAACAAGTCTTTTGAAGATGTGTGTCTGTATTGTTTCTTGTGAATTGCACAGAATTGTTTTTAATTTCAGACAACTTCACGGCAGGAGAGCTGCAGGATGTGTGCAAAGAATATGTGAAAACCTTGGAGAAGGGAATTTGTGCTGACTTGGAGAATGTCTTTTTCGGGTCGTCTCCCTCCAAAGTCCTTTATAATTTAGAGGTAATTATTGCTAATTCATATAAATGATGTGGTGTCTGTTACAGATATCTTTATCAGGCAGGTGGTCTAATAGTAGTTACAGCATGTTCACCACTATTGGGAGGTGGAGGCACCTAGTGGTCATGCTGAAACTACTACGGGACTGTCACTGGTTGTTATAGACTAAAACTTAATTAAAGGTGGCGCAATTAATTTGAATATCAATAACCGCTGTGATAGTACAATGTATTTTATTTGAGCTTAACTTTTGTGAGATAGACTTGCTGATGAAGAGGTGTTTATATATGTGGATTGTGTTAATTGAAATGTGTTCATATCTGATCTTTTTCATTTTATGCAGGTTGCCTATGCACTTTTAATGCCAGCCCAAAATCCCTCCTCAAAGGAGGCGTTTGACTTCCAAGTTAATTTTGTGAAGAGCGGAGGAGTTCCCATCAACCTGGCTATGCTGACCAAGAACAACTTCCTCAGCAGTGCAGATATCAATACTAAGAGGTAAGTAGGATTAAATACTGTGCTCTTAAACTTGGTAAAATTATTGAAAGATTTTTTCAGTATCGATATGCATTTGTATATATTTTCAATTCGCTGAATGCTTAGAGTGCACCATGTTTATATTCGCAGGTCCTCCTATTTAGTGGTTTTGAAGATGTGCAAATTGCTGTTAGCGACCGTCAGTCACGCTCAGGTGCAGGTCGTTGCGGACGCTTGCAGCCAATCGGGAACATCAGGTCCAAGCGAGGCTTCTGGGATCACACACGCCCAGCATAATCATGCAGTGGTGCTGCAGAACGCTCTGCCCTTCATACCTAACCCCAACGCCGAGTGTATGACGTCTTATGTCGCTGGTCGACTTGGACAGTACCTTGGTAAACTGGCCATTGGCGTCCTGCCGGATATAAACACCATTAAAGCCATCCAGAAGATAGCATGGAGCAGTAGCGCAGCGGCTTTACAGTTGGTACATTCGTCTAATGATGATATTCATAAAGCCCATGAAAAGGTCAGTATGATAAGAGTTCTTCTAGTATTACTGCTGTTTCCTTTGAAGCATGGGGGAATGAAACTTTTGAGCAGTTTTAAGGTTTGAGCTGATGTAAAAATGACGGTTGTAACGATATTAATTAACTCACTTGTCTATTTTATGTTTAACCTCCACATGGTATAATCTCCCTATCCTACCTGTTCCGACTTGGGCTGAATGGGGTGAGAAAGATCTTGAGTCACATTGTTTACCTACAGCTCGAGTCTTTTATAACCAAGAACCAAACTTTCTGAAAGTTTCATTCTTCCATTCTTCAACGATAACTGTTATATGAATAGAGTATGATAATGATTTTCCAGTATTATGAACAGGGCAAATTTGCTTGAACCTCTTTAAGAACTTTAGACTGGTTAACAAAATTAGTAAGGCTTGAAGACAGGTTGCTGAATCAGTCTGTCTGGGTTTGTTAATGGCTTCCCAACTACTTTCCAGATGAGCCAAGAAATAACCAAAGTAGGTGAACAAGAGGACGTTTGCGTCTGTCGGGAGGCGTTGGAAGTGCTGACCATCTCTTTAGCCCTTTGTCCATCTGGACTGGATTCTCTCAACAAAGACAAAGCCTGGCAGACTTTCATTATTGACCTCACATTGCTGTCTCGAAGCAGGTAAATGCCTCACCTACGCTGCATTGATTTTTATGTGTGATAGTTGTATGACTTACAACCCAAACAAAGTTAATGTAAAATTTGTTATCTTCATAAAAACAATATTGTTTCTATTCGACAGATCTGTGAGAGTCTCAGCCATGGACCAGTTCTTGTTGACGGCCACGAAATGCAGTGCAGGGCAACGACCTCTCATCTTTTTCATCACTTTGCTTTTCACTGTTTTGTCTGTAAGTATTCAGCTATCGATGTTGTTGGTATCAATAAGCTTTGTGTATAATGACCAGTAATAATATCTATTGTCTGTAAAGTGAAAGGTTATGTTTTGTATCAGCTGTTAATATTGTTTCATTTCATTTCAGGATAAGGCCAAAGATTATGCGAAACAGTCGCATGAGTATTTCCAGTTGCTCTGTCGTCTTTTGAACTTCGCCTGCAACAGTCAGGCTCAACTGTCTACAGCTGAAGCTTTACTCAATAACGAAGTTGTGTGGTTGAAGAAAGTCAGGGTACATATTTCTTGTTCTGTGCAATCTGGCAATTTTGTTATTAATCTTGCATACAACAGTTAATGTTGGGACTTATATATATGAGAGTTTGTAATCCTCATCATTGACTGCGTCTACCTCTATGCATTGAGTTACATCTTATTTTTAATTGTAGGAAAAGGTTCTGAGTGCTGGAGAAATCCTGGTAGAAGACTCGTTGCTTGAAGGTCATTTGGGGGTCACGAGAGAACTTCTTTCATTTCAACCTCCCGAGAAGAAATACCACATTGGGTCAGAGAATGGAGGGGCTAATCTCATCAAGGTAGGAAAAGCAGACACATAGATAGATAGATAGATTCAGTCCATCAGTCAGTTGCTCATGTTGGATGCATATTCTTGGCAAGGTTGCAAACCAGGCCTGAGCATAAGCAAAAAGATGGTAACCCACACATCGTTCTCCTGAAAATGTGCCTTGGTAACTCCAAAAACCGCCAGGTGGCAGCGCGAAGGGTTGCAGCTAGGGCAAGGCAAATGAAATTGCGTTCGCCGCATTTCAGGTTAAGGTAACCACCAGGAGAACAACGATCGTTCGCCTGTTAAGCTCAGGCCTGCAAACTACACGTATACTAAACCAGAATTAACATGTAACTTGCACAATGTAACTTATAAATCCAGGAGACAGAAGGACTTGTATTATAAATGACCTCACTGTTAAGATCAGCTGATAATTACACTGCATTTTGTGTACACCTTGTAATTGCTATTAAAGAAATCCTTCTCATTGCAGGAATTAGTAGAAGACTTCATCTGTCCAGCCTCCAAGATCGTCATCCAATGTCGCAAAGCAAATGGAGAGCTTCCCTCGGACCAAGCGATACCCGTCTGCTCCACCCCACTGACGGTCAACGCTGCTTTTGATCTACTTGTAGCGCTCTGCACTGGGTGTGTGCAGAACTTGAGGTGCTTGGCGGGAATGCTCACCGAGATGTATTACTCGGGAAGCCAAGGTTTGTCTCTAATAATACTCCTGGTTAAGCAATTAGCGACAATTTAATGGTGGTCAATCATGGTTCTGACCCTGATGCACTTGTTATAGGACTGGTCAGTTCTTGTGTGACCTTGAACCCAGAGATACCAAAACAATAGATGACGTCACCACAGCTTAATTCCTTGTGACGTAAGCTTAGTGACGTCAAAGACGTTTAGGGAGACCCGGCACTAACGTATTTTGTGCACCTAGTGGTGGCAGGAGACAATGAGCAGTAATTAATGTTGTCTTTTTATTGGTGATTATCCTCAGTGTTATGACGTCATCGACTTGCTTATGTGTAGCTCCCTGCATCCGCAAGGGGGCAGATAAGTAGCTCAGCTCATTTCTATTGGCACTGGTGACGTCCTCATGTTTCGGTATTTGCTGTCCTAGTTCAGGCAGGATCTGACAAGACAAGGGCATCATTCCATGTTTTGCATTAATCTTGAATTCTTGTATTTTTTATTAGCAGGACAAGATCCCCCTCTTATCGAATGGGAATACTTACCACCCATTGGCCCTCGACCTCACAAGGGATTCGTTGGTCTCAAGAACGCTGGGGCAACATGTTATATGAACTCGGTTCTTCAACAGGTAAAGATGCATTCTGTAATTCAGTTTAAAATGAGAAGTTTAAGTTACTGGAAAGAGCTTCTGAATTGACTGTCATTCAGATATTTATGTGAATAAGATGCGGCGTAATAGATACATTTTTGAAGTGTGAATTGACCTGGTATTCGTTCCTTCCAGCTGTTCATGATTGACCCCATCAGGACGTTCATATTGAATGTTGATGGGGCTGCGGATGACTTTGAAGAAGATGATGGTGAAAGATGTGAAAACGAGGTATGAAATATAAATAAATTAAGTTCTTTGTAGTAATTTGCAAGTAATGAATAATTCAAAGATGCCTCCTAAGCCGTATTGACATGAATGCCTCCTTGAAATAATTTGCAGAATAACGTAGACATCACAGACGTAGAGCGTCGTGACGAGGAGAAGCCGATGAGACACGAGGATGAGAGAAAGGACTACAATCTCGGTGTATTGAAGCATGTCCAGGCCATCTTTGGTCACTTGGCATGCTCCAAATTACAATATTACGTGCCGAGGGGTTTCTGGAAACACTTCAGGTCAGTCACAATCGGACAAAATCAGATGATGCTTATAGTGTATGATAACTATGATCGATATGTGAATTGCATGCTGATATGTTACATTTGATTTTCAAGTAATGATTTCATGTAATGATCAACTTGCTCGCTGATAGTAACGATCTTCCAAGTGTCCATTGGTGACGACCTATACAGACGTACTTACAATTGATTTAACTCATGATATGACTTGATAAGTCTGAGGACACTTAACGGGTAAATCGAGGTGTTCGAATGCTTTACCCAATGCAATTTTGTCCATCTGTCTATATTGGTGCTGCCTCTTCCTTTCTTAGACTCCTTGGTGAACCAGTTAACCTGCGAGAGCAACACGATGCTCTAGAGTTCTTCAGCAGTCTAGTGGACAGCATTGACGAAGCAGCCAAGAGTCTCGGCAAGACCCCTATCCTTGCCAAAATTATGGGAGGATCCTTCGCCGACCAAAAGATCTGCAAAGACTGTCCTCATAGGTATGCCCCTTGTGACATCAGATTTTGTTATCGTCAGTAATACTCTAAGCTTGCTGAATAGGGGAATCTGTCAATCTGGCACTATTATTACTGTTGAAACGGAACTTTTAATATGTATTTAATATATATTATGTATAACGTGCAATTGTGACAAAAATATTTTTGACAAATTAAGAGTGCTTTGCTGTAATTGAAATATGATGGATTTTATAGTGAAGTTCTATTGCCATTATTAAAAATTACATTAATAAGTTTTTAAAAAAAAGGGGCGGGGTGGGATGGACCTGAAGATTTTTCAGATATCAGGAGGTGGAAAACTGAAATGGGGGGTGGGGGGTTCTAAAAGTTTTCAGGTCTTCATGCCCCCCCCCCCCCTCTTTTTTTAAATGAAACAGCCCTAAGGAGATGTGTTACTGTCCGAGATTTGCGAATATATATATCATTACAACGGACAGCAATATTTTAGCTAGTCACTAATAATATCTCTTTGCAGATATGCAAGGGAGGAGTCCTTTACCACTTTGAACGTAGACATTAGGAATCATCAGAACTTACTAGAATCACTAGAACAGTACGTCAAGGGAGACTTACTAGAGGGTGCTAATGCTTACCACTGTGAAAAGTGCAATAAAAAGGTAAGTGGCTAGAAACTGATGATTTTACGACATGAATAACGTGCTAAAGTTATGGTACGAATGCATCGGAACAATACTCGTTGCTTTAATTAGGAGGATTTTGTTATTGCAGGTTGATACTGTGAAAAGATTATGCATAAAGAAACTGCCGCCCATTTTAGCCATTCAATTGAAAAGGTTTGACTACGATTGGGAGAGGTGAGTGTGGTTTTAATTCTTACAAATTAGTGAAGTTCATCTCTAAAAATCTTTATTTGCACAACTGATCATGACGTTTCATTGTTTTGTTACAGGGAGTGTGCTATAAAATTCAACGACTATTTTGAATTTCCTCGCGAGTTTGACATGGAGCCGTATACTGTACAGGGTTTAGCCAAAATTGAAGGTATGACCCATATCAAGTTTCTATATATTATAGCATATCATTAGCTCTGCCCGTAGGGGAGCTTATGTTCTCCCCTCGATTCTCATGATGATGTCTCCTTTCCTGCCAAAATCCACGATCGCTTTCCAGATGAAAACAGAAAATAGCTGTGTATATGGTTTATCATCCCATGCCTAGGTGCATTTTCTCCCCATTACAAGACTTTTCCTGAGAATATGCAGAGGGAAAGTTAGCTGTTTAAGGGAGTATACTGATATTAAAATATATGTATAAAAACAATAAAAAGTCTGAGGCATGTGATAAAAAGGTCATACCATGGGTTGATGCAGTTTCTTGACCCTAGTTTGCAACCTGCCAAAATTGGCGGGAATTGCCGCGATTTGGATCCCATTAGGGATCCATCTGCTCCTGCCATGGCAGAGCTCTGCACATCCCATGTGCATTCTAGTTTCATTCAACATCATGCATATATATTGCAATGCCTTGCATTTTATTTTCAGGTGAAGTCATAGCGGACGACAGTAATGAAATAGAAAAATTAGAAAATGCTTGCTCCAAATACAGACTAGTCGGAGTAGTAGTGCACAGTGGCCAAGCCAGTGGCGGTCACTACTACTCATATATTCTGCACAGGTGGGTGTTTATTTAATGGTGAATCTCATGCAATAGAGTCTTGTAGATTTGGTGTTGCTACAATCTTTAACTGTATTGTGCGGAGTGTAGTATTGAACCCTCAAGATGTTAAATTGGCTATTGTTTGTATCTAACAGCTCTGTCCTCTAATCGTTAAGCATCTGCCAGCTGCTCTGAAGGTCAAAGGTTCAGTCCCTGACCCTCGCATTCTTAATGAATTACATTCCTAACGAAGATTGTGTTGCACCCAATTTCAATGACTTGGAAACAAAACTCCAGAGGAGGTCATGTGACCAAGGCATTCTCTCAACCAATGAGAGTCCTGGATTAATATGGTGTCATCTGGAGTCTTTGTTTCCAAGTCTATGAAATCTGGTGTAATGGCATTTTAATTGGCAATGAACATCATACCTTTTTGGGCAATTTTGGCATAGTGCTCTGCATTGGGTATATGCATTGAAATTTACCCGACTTAATTATTCATTTGTAATACGTGATGTTTACAGGACTGGTGACGGCCAAGGCAAATGGTATAAGTTTGACGACGGGGAGGTCACGGAATGCAAGATGGAGGATGATGAGGAGATGAAGAACCAGTGCTTCGGAGGCGAGTACCTAGGAGAGGTCTTCGACCACATGTTGAAGAGGTGAGTGAATCATACGATTGTTACAGGGATGAGCGACTTTGCCCATCATTGTAGACTCAAGACTGAGGCTTGAAATATCTATTTGGGATGTACCGAACAAGTAAAAGTACATTGCTTTTTGCTATATAATTGTAGACAGTTGTATCCTGAAAAGGCTCATAGTTGGTACCAAAAAGGAGCCATCTCTCGCATGGAATATATAATGCAAAACGAGAAAGATTGTAGAGCATTTAATGTGAAATTCTGGCGTATACTCTGCTTAAGAAAGTGGAGAGCCAAGTCCGCAGGTTGACCACTCAATGACCAGTATGAATACTGGCGCCCAACACTTGGAGAATCAGTAATCCCATTAATCAATTGAGCCACACAAGGTCTCTGTTCAGGAACTAAAGCTTAAAGACGTGAGGCTGAGTAGCCACCTGGTGTTGAGTTCAGTTGTAATTATTCTGCAGAATGTCGTACAGGAGACAGAAGCGCTGGTGGAACGCTTACATCCTGTTCTTTGAAAGACTTGACGCTTTCCAGCAGGACGGGGAGAAGGAGCTGCTTGTGAAGAGCATGCAGGATCTAACGATAAGTAAGTAATTAACCGTGTTTACAACTGTGTTGCCATCTTGGTGATTTCTTTATCATGATTCCCTGAAAGTAAAACTATAATTGTGAGACTGTAAAACAAAGTAACATCGCAAGGACCCGCAGGTTGACCAATATGAACACTGGTACCCAACGCTTGACAGAGAATCAGTAATTAGACTCAAATGTGTACTCGGTCTGTTTTAGTAAAGTTATAGCAAACATTTTCTAGGGCTGAACACTGGTAAGGGCTGTTCCATTAAAAATAGAGGAAGGGGGGGGGGGGGAACTGATATCGGTGGAGGGGGGGTGGTTGATCAGTATTTTCTTAAAATATCTTGTTTCCAGAAATGATGAGAAATAGGTCAGGGGTACTCTTACTTAAAATGGGGTCTGTGTATTAGTATGGGAAATAAGCTGTACTGGAGTCCTGTAAATAATCCTTAACATGAGATATTCGGCAGTGAAGTTACATACCAGAAGTTTCCATGTTCACAAAAAAATTCAAACATGCTTCCTCAAGTCTCACAAGGAGTCATGTGACTAGCCTCATTAATATTCATGAGGCTGCGCAGTGAGTGGGTGCTCAGTGCTGGCCTATGCTGGCCTGTTGACCTACATAGTCGATCCATGTGCGAAGGGATCGGTTCCTCTGATTGAAGACTCGACAATCATTGTTAAATTAAAATGTTTTATTATCATTAAACAAATATATCTTAATATTGTCAATTAATATAGTCACGAAACGCAATATAGCAGTGCAAAACAGTTCTCACATATTAATGAATCTTATGAAATAACAATTGAGTAAACATACCTTTTATCTCTCTTGACATTTGAGAGATATTCTAAGTCACATCTTATGCCAGTCTGCACAACACTTCTGCTTACAAGTCTGCTGGTGGCCACTGTCTGGCCTGCCTATTCTATTTACACACTATTAAGGCCTCATGACACACTGGCCTGCATCAAGTCACATGCTTAGCTATAATTTCTATTAATAACCATTACATCAGAAAGCAGTGATTACAGCCATCACTAAACATAGTATCATAACACAAATGCTAAAGATAGACATTATGACACATGTGTTAAAGTGTTAAATGTTGTTTTCCACATTGTTGAGACTATTTGAGATCAAATGGGTAGAAAACACAAATATCAAAATAAAGAAGAAGAAATTGAAGCATTATTAATGGTTTTTAAATTAAAATAGCCAGTTGAGGAATGTGGTAAACTAGATCTATGCCACATGTTGGCTTGTTTACATCTCGCAAGATCTCACAAGATCTCGCAAGATCTCACAAGATCTCGCAAGATCTCGCAGCCTCGCTCACAGCTCATTAATATTCATGAGTAGCCAGCCAATGAGGGGGAAGCAGAAAATATACAACCATGATGTTTCTTGCCACCTAGAACGGTCATAAAGAATTTTGGTTGGAATAAAAAGTTGTTATAACTTATTTTTAATGGGATATACATGTCTGACATACATGAAGAAACACAACACACGATGGTCAAGTAATCTTGCATTTTTCTCCATCATTTCTGGAAACTTAAATATAGAAAAAAGCAGGGGTGGGGGGGGGGGGGGGTCAGAAACCAGTTATCGGGGATGGGGGGGGGGGGGGGGTCTGTCAGAAACCAGTTATCAGTTATCGGGGAGATGGGGCGGGGGCCTAAATATTTTGAGGTATACCCCCTCCCCTTTTTGAATTGGAACAGCCCTAACCAGAGTTATGGTTGAAAACGTTTAAGAATTTTATATTGTGTGATCTTAAAGTAGTCTGTACTAGGTAATGATCTTGCATGTGTACATGGGTGTATATTAATAAAATCATTCCATGTAACTTCTTAATTACAGGTAACCAGACATCCCAGGTGAGGATGCCGTCCACCATAGAAAGATGCGTCAGGAAACAAAACATCAAATTCATGCATAACAAAAATCAGTATTCGGTCGAGTTTTTCCAGTTCATGAGGAAATTGATGAACTGTAACGCCCTGTTCATCCAGCCACAGCCTGGTCATGAGCGACTGGTAAGTGTACGTATTAGCGTGGAATGATGATGTCATAGTATGTCGTAGTATCTGACCGAATACACTACCATATTGTAAACTCTATGTTGTTATTGTAGAGCCCAGAAGCAGAGGAATTAGCTATGATAACTGTGCAGCTGGCGTCTAAATTCCTCTTCAACGTAGGTTTCCATACAAAGAAAACTCTAAGGTATGTATTGCTAACTTATTAATACGTCACTATGTTGATACGTCACTTCAGCAGTGCATTGAGGAAGTTTTGCTTGATCTAAATGAGGTGCTGTTTCTTTCAACAGGGGTCCAGCGCATGAATGGTATGATGCTCTAAGCATACATCTGCGATACAGCAAAAGTGTACGACAGTGGTTTGCACTGAAAGTGCTCTTTGCTCACCCAAGTCGTTTTGCTGAGTACCTTTTGGAGTGTCCCGTTTCTGAGGTATGTCCTGTGCCACATAATATTATGTAATACAATGCTTCCGTATTTTGCAATTCATAATCTATTGATACGTTCTTGGTATTTCGATGATTAATGCATGACATTTTGCCCTTGCAGGTGCGGAATGCTTTTATGAAGATATTCGTCTTCTTGGCACATTTCTCGTTAGCTGATGGCCCATGTGCTCCTCCCCTTTCTCTAGGTTTGTTCTTACATTTATGAATGATCTAATCAGTTTCTTGATATGCCAAACAAATTATGGTAGTTATTGCATAACAGGGTGACTGCATTACTTGTAAATCCATTACTAATAAGAGATTTATTTATTTTTTCAGGAAGCACTGCCTTGCCAGATGGGACAATGAGCGACCATCTCCTAATCGCTGTCCTCAACTTATTGAACAAAGAAGTTTCTGAGCACGGACGACATTTGACACAGTACTTCCATCTGTTCTTGATGTATGCTAATCTAGGTGTACAAGAGGTATGTTATACAGGACTTGTAGAAATAAATTGAAAATGGCTTCTAATAATAATAATAATTTTATTTGAAAACTGCTTCTGATAATAATAATTATTTTATTTGATTCTACGAGTGTTTTATCTTGCTATCTTAGGTTAATGATTATTTACGTCTGGATGTGTGTTATTATATAGGAGCAGTCACGATTTTACAATTGTAGATGACCTGGTCACTAATTATACCATGATGAGGTCATCTAGTATGTGCAGATCTATGTTTCTAGCACACTTACAAACGTAAGACTAGCATGAACTCACTTCAAACTCAAACTGTATTTATTCTTAAGAATTTACATATGTTAAAAAAACTACACAATAGCGCCCCGATACCTCCGGTATATTTGGGGCAAGATTAAGAAATAAATATAGAACATAATAAGTAAATAAGAACAATAGAATAGAAGTATAGGATAGTTACCAAAATACTTGTGACTAAAACAGATTTGGATGTTGTTATACAACATTTCTTGATGGGGGCCTAGCTCAGTGGTAGCACGCTGGGCTTCCAACCACTGGGTCCCGGTCGAGCCTAAGTTGGATGGCTGTATCATCCTTCATCTCATTGCCATGGTCCCTGCCTGTCCTAATTAGCCCAGCAGGTGCAGAAATACAGGACGTAAAGCCCTAATCCACCCACCCACCACAACATTTCTTGATGGTTGTGCATAGTTATGGCTTTGGGAAATTGTTTGGAAGATGCTAATTGGTAAAAAAAATAATTCAATATACGTGGACTTAATAAAGTTTTTGAAAAAAGTGACTAATTGTTTGGTGCATTACATAGTATTGGAAAAGCAAAAGGTGAAAAAAAAGTGATTGTACAGTGTTCCAGCTAGGATTTGAATTGGGCATGGCGCACAAGAATATTAGGGCACCTAAAATACGCTCAGCCACTTGTAAACCAAATAAAACCTCTTCACTTAATTTTAGCCATGGCACTGACAAGATTGGGCATGGCGCAAGGGCTTCAGGCATGGCGCAGCGCCATGCTCAAATGGCCTAGCTGGAACACTGGTGTAGATATAGGCATACCAAATATAAGTTCTTGTTTTTATTGTAGAAACAGCAACTGCTGAAGCTAGACGTGCCAGCCAAGTTCATGCTAGTAGCTCTGGATGAGGGACCAGGACCACCCATCAAATACCAGTACGCCGAGCTGAGCAAGTTGTATGCTGTAGTCTCCCAGTTGATCAGGTGCTGTGATGTCAATATGAGGTGCCAATCGTCTGTTGCCGTGAGTATTCTCGTTAAAGACATCATAATGAAAACCACACAGTTGTTTTATATCCATTGTATAATGAGGGGTTACTGTGTACGTTATGATAATTAAATGTGTCATTTTCAGGGTCAAGCTGTGAAGCATAATCCCCATGGAGATCCTCAGTTGCCTCTGCCGCTCTTGCCCATCCAGGCCCAGGTGGCTGATATACTGTTTGGCAGAGCTAGGTAGGTTGGACATTGCCCTGATGATTGTATACCATAAATTAATGTACTATGGGTCACCTTGTCTAGTATACTCACAATCATAGCAGCACATAGCTAAAGTTGTTATACCTTCGTTTGAAGACAATGTTTAAATCACTATCTGATGATTCTGATCATGTCATCATACGTGTGGGTGCACCTTCCTCCCTATTTAGGCTGGCGCTCCAACAGTGGTATCATAGGAAGATCACCCCCAGTTGAAATTAATAGCCTTGTATCCTGCTAATTGCCCTGATGGTGCCTTGTTTTATTCATATGCTTATAGTTGTACATAATTATCATATAGATGTTGTTAATATGTAACTAAATTATGTTCATGTAGATTGTTGTTTTATTTTACTTAATAATTATATATATGTATATTTTTATTTTTATCCCTTGTTTTTATTTTTTTATGACACATGTATCTATTTGATGCCCTGCGGTCAATAAAATTCTATATATATATATATTGATAACAATGATCGCAAACAATATTATGGAAATAAAAGAATCTAATTCGGCTTCTTACTTTTCACTGTATTTCTCATAACATTTTTTGTTTTACAGTTATGTGAAGAAACTAATAGAAGACTGCAGCAGTTCGGAGGAGACGGCCAAACTGTTGAAGTTCTGCTGTTGGGAAAACCCTCACTTCTCTTCAAGTGTGTTGAGTGAGCTGTTATGGCAGGTAGCATACTCGTACACCTACGAACTGCGACCGTACCTGGACCTCTTGCTTCAAATGTTACTGCTGGAAGATTCCTGGCAGAACCACCGCATTCTCAATGCGTTGAAGGGTGTGTACTTTGTTTAATATTAGTAGTTGTTGGGCTAGTTTTGGGGCTACTAGAAGACATGTTACATTTAACTGAAAGAATTTGAAGAAGGTAAATGAGGTAGTTCTGTTAAAATATACTATTAACCAATGGCATTTCAAAACGTATGTACCAACTCGAAATGTGAACTAAACAAAATCTCTATTTATACAACTGCTTACACGTAATTCAATGTAATGAGCTTATCTATAACAAAAGAGTTCAAAGCTTGGCAAAGAACATTTTGAAAGACAGTGATCACCCCCTAAATGGGGAATACATTATGCTGCCAAGTGGACGAAGGTAAAGGGTGCCAAGGATGAGGACTCAGCGATTTAAAAACACCTTCGTGCCGAGATCCGTTATGTTGATGAACGTTTAACATTGTTTAACAATGTATGTGTCAGAGATCAAAATTTCACTCTGTGACTAATAAATATTATGTTATGTTATGTTAAGTATAATAATTTTGTGGAATTTTGTGAATATCTTGAGGTGGCTAACAACAGGCTGGTTGTGTTTGTAAATTATTTAATAATAGGTCAGGTATTTTTTCACAAGTTTGCGAATTCCTCCTCCTATACTAAAAAATTAAAGGGTTTAGTGCAGTATAGCGGACCCAAATTTATGCCTATATTTGACATCCATAAAATATGAAAATAATCAGTATTTTTTATGAAATTTCACTGTGGCACACAATATAATCAACATATGTGTAGATTAGGTGGGGTTTGGGGGCAGCAGCCCCCAAGAAACAAAAAATAAACAATAATAAACTGCGTTCTTGCCTTGAAAATGATCACTGCCACCGTTTATTGTGACGTCACAATATTGAATTCAAGCCTTTGACGTCATAGGCCAGGCATCGTGGCTTATAAATATGGTCATAAATTTTGGTCCGCTATACTGCATTTTTTCCAAATTAAATTAAATTAATACTTTATTTTCACTTCTTTTTTTACAACAGGCATTCCAGATGACCGAGATGGACTCTTTGACACAATCCAACGTTCAAAGAATCACTACCAGAAACGTGCTTACCAGTGCATCAAGATGATGGTTGCTCTGTTTTCCCAGTAAGTACATGTATTTAACACACAGGGACACCTGGCTGAACTTTAAAATAATCTCTCTGTGCAAGGCCATTTTCCAGAAATATTGGCCCAGTAAAATCTAATATCATTGGAAGAGTATAATTTACAATCTTGCGAGTGAAGTCCTCAAATTTGCAGTTATAGGCCTACACTTCAATGACATCTCGCAAATAGATCCACTGTTGATTGCAGATTAATGTCTTAATAAATAAATGACAAGGAGACCTGTTACTAAGTAATAATTATATCCCAACGCCGAAGGTGGAGGGATATATATTGTATAAGCAACAAAAATGTTAAACTCCCGACTATGAGGGATATAACTAACTTATACTCCACTAGACATATTTACTAATTTGTTGATTGTTGGATTTGTTTAAATGCTATTATTAAGCAATTAAAGTACAGTTTGCACTCGGGAGGGAGTTAACTAACATTTTTGTTGGTTATATCCCACTCAGAACAATAGGAAAACTATCTAGGTGGAGTACAATAGTGGTGGTTATTACCATGATACATTTGATAGGTCTGTTATTCTGTGACAAGTGTGATTAATTTGGCATGAGTTGTGTCATTGAAGAGTTACTTGACAACAGAGGTTATCTAAAGGACACCAAAGACGTCATAACATGATTATATCATAAAACATCAATTAATATTTCAGTTGTCAGCCTGCTGTGCAGATGCTTCATAGCAATGGGGATTTGAAACGAAAGTGGACAAGAGCTGTTGAGTGGTTGAATGATGAGCTGGAAAGGGTAAGTTTCTGAAATGACTTACGAATTCAAATGCTTGGCGTGAAATGCTCTTTGAGATCAAGAACATTATTTCCCAGCATTGTGTAGTGGGAATCTGTTTTTATGTTAAGAAGAGTTTAGAAATCATCTCGTTATGTGTATTGTTTCTGTCTTGCAGCGACCATACCAGGGCAATGCACAGTACCCCTACAACAGCTGGTCACCACCAACCCAGTCCAACGAAACCAGCAACGGATACTTCTTAGAAAGGTCTCACAGCGCCAGGGTGACCTTGGCCAGAGCCTGCGAACTGTGTCCTGAGGATGGAAACACTGTAAGATTTCAGTTGTTTGGCTATCACTATAGGGTCCTTTTTGCTAATTTACATTTCAGAGGATGTCATGTGAATCCAGGACTCACATTGGCTGAGGAATTGCCTAACCAATGGGAGTCCTGGATTCACATGACATCCTGGACTTTCGTTTCCAAGTCCATGAATTCTGTGTAATAAATTGAGCCTCATAATACGAAAGAACTTGATTTGGCAAGTAGAGTCTATATGGGCTTCTCTTCATAGACTGAGTGAACAGTCAGTAAGACCTACTATTGCTTAATGATGTAGTTACATAACAGGTCAATGAGTGGATTTGATGTCATTTAGATGACGCCATCAGACAAGGTTGGACCGTCTGTCTGTGTTAATTTTGAGATGCCTATTTAAAAAAGAGGATTTTTATTACAATGTGAATAAGATTTTCAATCTCTGTTTGCAGGAAATGGAGGAATCTGAACAGCTGTTAACGGAAGAAACCCCAAACACGGGAGAAACGAGCAGCACTAGTAAAGAGACGACAACAACAGCAACAACAACAACGGAGACAACACGCCCAGCTACTGGCTCACAGAATCCCCAGGTATTGCTACTGGTATAATGTCTAGGAATATTGAAATAAAATTATTGTAGAGTTGAAGAATATGTGGGCTTCCTCAACTTAAAAAAATGTTCGGAAAACCCCCTACATTCTGATCTGTTGTTCGATTACAAAAAAAAAAAAGTTTCCTTGATTCCATTGAAGTAATGATTGGTCCAAGCAGTAATTGAATTATTCTGTAGTGTTTTTTTGTTGTAATTACCTTCTGGAGAATTTTTTACGATATCTGTTATGATTTATCTTAATTTACCACAGTTGTCTAATGATATTCATTTGTTTTCAGCCAAGTACATCTAGTTCAACAAGTGGAACAACTAGCTCAAAACAACAACCAATCCCAGCACCTTCGTCTCCCGGAGAGAAGACTTCATCTCCTCCCAAAGAGGCCTCGCCCTTGGGAACCCCCTCGAACTCGTTCGTAGTGGAGTCACAAGAACCTGAGGTGGCTCCGGTCGTGGAGCAAGAAAGTGCTTAACTAACTGAGAGTTAATAGGCTTCTAATTTTTTTGGCATTTATATATGAACTGTTTGAGAAAGTGGTGTGTTGTGAATGGATGAACTGTTTCGTGTTTAGGACTGAAGCTAGACTTCACGTTTGTGCAATGAGGAATCGCGAAGATTCAGCCGCTGAGCCAAGGTTGCCATGTTATTATTGGAGAGCTTAATTGACTGGATGTAATCTGCTCATTATACAACTGTTCTCTTTGACTACTGATGGATCAAAACTGAACAAGATTAAAGGCTCTAGTAAGCAGGTGCCGTAAGTAAGACTTGGCCTTGTTGCTATTAATTAAGCAAGTGCTGAAGTCGATTAAAGAAGTTCGAATGCATGTCATTGTATGATTAATCTATGTATTTAACTGACCACGCTTTTTCAATCGTAATAATACCATTCCTGAAAGTATTGTGAGAACGTAACAAAGGGAACATAAAGCAGTAAAGGTATTTATAAGACCAAAACGCACCCAGTGGGCTGCTTCATATCTCATTGTACAGGTGGCAGTTGAAAGACCACTGGCGGCACCTGGTGGCAACAAACGTAATAAAATTGTTTCTTTCATGTTCTTGCTTATTCACCATTTGTGATTTTTATTGAGAATCTGTGATAAAGATGAACTCCGAGAGAGAGGGGACGGGGGGGGGGGGGGTGGGTTAGTGATATTGCAGTGTTAGATTTGTATTGTATCAAGTTGCAGAAGTGTCTGGCTTTTTCAGCTTTTGTGTGATAGATAGGCTATTAGTATGATATAGTGTAATCCAATAGGCTGCTATCGGTAGCCTGTGTTTTTGTTTGTATATTTTGTTAGGACAAATTTAAATTACTCGGTTGCTTTGAAAACTTATCAACTAAGCCTACTCGCTTCAATGTCCAATACTGCTTTGCATTAAGCGGAAATATTTCCCCGTAAACATATACTCTTGCAAAATATTTTCCAGAAAGGAATTCATTTGAGACTAATAATCCTTACTGCCTGACTATGATTTGTGGCGTTGCAGTCATAAATTTCTTAATTACCAAACTAGTAGGGAAGTGTGTGAACTATTGGGATGTTCCAAGACAATTGTTTGATTTTTGAATTGATAATAATAATGTCTAATGAGATACGTCTACTTCCAAGGAATGGTGAAATTAATGTAAAGGAAATGAAGCAGACAGGGTGTTTGTGTTCACTTTTTGTTTTGTATAGTAAAAAGTTATAGCTAGTTGCACCAACATTTGTTTTCCGGTAGAATATTAAACAGTGATACGATATATATAGTAACATGTATTTTGTATATTATGATGACTGTATCCCAGATGAATGTACATTACCAAGCTTACAACTTCATTGTAGATAACATCGCCTATTGCTAGTGTGTAATAATGTGTAATACATGTATATGGTTGTTATTTATGCTTCAAGTTGACTGAGATGTTAATTGGCTCAGTGTGAAACTTCAGTCAGTCGTCTTCATTGGCAGAGCCAGTGGCGATATCGGCTGCCCTGCTGCTTTTGTATTTGATTTAGCTTTATACATCTGTATATACATATATATCTTATTTTCTTATGATGATCACTTGTAAAGTGTGCTTATCTTTGGTATACCATGTTACGGCATGTTACGGCACTCTTGGTTTGTACTTCCTTGCCTGCCTGCCCTTGAGGCTGTTTAGATTTTGAACTAGGGACCCTGTCGCGGCCGTTTGCTTCGTCTTTTGTACAGAGCTTTTCTTGTTGTTTATAAAGTGACTGCGATGTTCACTGTCCATGAGTCTACGAGGCGCCCGATGTGCTATTATTATATATATTGAAATGTAGGTTTATAAAGTCTGTTCCAAGTTACGTAGCCCTTAATGAAACAAACGTGTCACAAAAGATTTGCGAAAGAAGTCCTTGAATTAGTAACTTAGTGTTGTGTACATTTGGTTTTATAGTCGAGCTGATGTCACATTGAAGATTACTACGAAGGATATTTGCACCTGGTAGAAGATGCACTACTTAATTATGGCCACTGTAGAGCTGTAAGGAACGTTCCCTTGTCTCATTTGGAAAGGAGGGAATTTATAATCACTGGTCATTTTCGCAGTGAAGTTATTATTACAAGTGAATAAATTAAAAAATATATTTAATCCAATGGCTTTTGTTGTTTGTGAGGAAATACATGTAATCAAGCTGAATTGGCCTAATGGTTAAGATACTTAGCAGCTTCCTTTAAGGTCCTGAGTTTGATATGTGATCTAAGCATTTCTTAAAAGTGCTTTGTTGACTGTTGAGGGAGTGCTTTGTAAGGATCCCCATTCTCTAAATTTATGGAGACCTACAGTTCTCAGTCATTTTGTTTACACACAAATGAATTTGAATTTTGCAAAAAACTTCAGTTTACAGGTGACAGTTCAAGGCCATATATATATATATATATATATATATATATACATTTGATTTCTGGCATCTGCTCATGAGCTAGCAGCATAGTTGAAAAAAGAACATGAAAAAACTTGCACTTTCATTTTGGATAATGGAATTTGCTTAGATCTATAGAGATTAAGAGACCATAGCTCCCGCTGGGTGGCATTGCATGTAACAGAAAGTAAATGTCAAGTTGACAGCATGCTGTGACCCCATACAGACGATATCTGGCTCAGGCGATTCAACTGAACCAAACGCTTGCACTTTCTTTTAAAATTGAAACTTTGTGTTAACTCACAGCCGATATAGCGTTGGGTGGGTCTTTTTCATACAAATTTTGGACCTTCAGTACAACATTTTTATATAGCATTCCCTAATGTGAACTAATGTGTTGACATGGACCAAGTGGGTGGGTCGAACGACCCCCTCGATCCCCCCCCCCCCTTGGCTACGGGCCTGCTATGAGCATTTATGGCAAAGTTCTGACATATCTGTACTTCATTATAAGTGAGGCTGTACATATGTGATTGTGTATAATATGCCACACTTGCTGTGTTCCTCATACAAAACCTATTAGGAACAACCCATGAGGTTATTGTGATCCACCATCCCTAATTATAATAAAATGTGATCCACTATCCCTAATTTATGGTCGGACTACTTTTGGCTGAGCAGTTTTACTTTCACTTTGCACACTGGGACAACAAAAATTGTGTTTAAGTAATTTTGAAAAAAAAAGGAAGTAATTGTTATTGTTACTCGCATTTATTTGTTCAGAAAACTTTTTAGATTGTTTTCATAATTTTTTTTTTTAATGGAGATTAGGCCTATAAAATCTACGTTTATTTTATATTGGCAATCATATACAATTATGTTCAGAAACTGTCAAACATGTGTACATATAAGTTTTTTTATTTTATTTTTGAACTAAAAAACCTCAATTTTATACTATCATGCCTTTTACTAAGTTTTAGTAAATATACCCGGTTTACTCTTATAAATACTTTAATGGGGACGTTAAACATAATAGCATATAGCTATCCAGCCAGACTTTAATAATTGAAGTCTGGTCAGCCTTAATTCACCAGGCATTCATAGTTAGTTAAGTCCAATGTTATACTGAGATCTGAAAGGTCAATCTCTTGTTGCACTTGTTTACGTCAACTATTATTTTTTGATCAGTACTAACTTGGCGCGCATTAATCCGTTGGATCTCGGTCCCAGGGAGAGCGTCTTGAGCACGTGCTCATGGAAGCTTAGATTTTGATCCTCCAAAAAGGCCATAAAACAAGAATTGAGATGCTTTACCTGCCACTGATGCTGTGGACTGTCCTGCGCCTGCAACTCGTTCAAGGTGGGTTCCTGTGTCTGCAGCTGTTGGGCCGCTCAATTCTTAAGCAGCTGCAGATCTAAATGCCAAATTATATGGTCGATATGTCAAGTTCTTTTTTTAAAAGTTGCCTTTGTATTGTTCCAAATTACCAGCTTTACTTAAGACTTAGAAGTTAATATTTAAACTGACTCCGTACATTGTACACAACTGAAGTACAAATACACGTGTGCGTAAGCCTAATCGTTACAATGGAGGTTACGTTATTAGCATAGGCGTAGGAGGTGGGGGGAAGGGGGGGGGGCGGGGCAATTGCCCCCCCCCCCCCCCACCCAAGTACCCAGGAAAGCCAAAAATTCGAGCAAAAAGTTGAAAAATTCGGAAGGTGCTTATAAAAGCCTTAAAATTCGGGCAAGATGACCTTTGCCCCCCCAAAAGATTAGTGAATGTCCACTGCCAATGTTGTTGCTGCTGTTTTTGAGCGAGCTGCACTAGAATTAGTGGCACGTGCGCTCCGTTGTGGCGGGAAAATGACGTCACTAACGTTCCGCTGTTTGTGACGTCAGCAGGGAGCAACCATTGCAGTATAAATAGTTCACTGGTTCACTTAGATGGAGTCATCTTCAGTTATCCATTTTTATAAATTGAATTGTGATTTTGATTTATAAATATATATGTAAGGTCCTTCAGACTTGACTCAAACAAACTCAAAGAATACATTTTGAAGCTTTATTGGCCCTGCCCTAGCCAAACGTCCTGCCTATACCATTCTATGGACCAAACTCAATCAAACTGATGCTGCCAGCATCCCTGTAGCCCCCAGCAGCCCACTCTGGCCAATAGGAACCCAGCCATGCCCCTATCACGTGCTCCCCTTACTGGGGCATAGGAAATGCCCCACATTCTAGGTCAACGGCCTCACTGAGGTCACTGGGGTCATGGGAACGGGTAACATTCGAAAAACGGATTCCAGGTCATCACACTGTCCCCTCCTACAAATGAGGCATGTCCTCATGCCTCCGACAGGGCCCAGAGGAGACCTAATCACCAATGTCTTCCGGGGGGATGGAGGCAGCATCAGCAGTGACTTTTAGCAAAGTACCCACTATTGGTTAACAATGAATAGGACGATTTGACTAGCGATCAGGGCAGACATGTCATAAGCAACAACACTACATCAACGACAACAACAACAACCCACCCCAGCCCAATGATAGCTGGGCACAAACACACAATATTCAGCACATAACAAGGCCATTACTGGCACAACAATATGGCTTCCGTTCAAAGTCCACAAGAGTCCACAATGATTTCACACTTTTTCTTAACAATAAAGAGTCAATCCTCCTGGTCCCTGTCACTGGGCACTAGCTCCAGGGGAGCTGTCAGTCACACTCCAGAGGCACAGTCCACTCACACAGTCCTGGGACTAGTCACAGTTCAAAGCCAAACACCGTCTGACAGCTGTCAAGCCGTGACCTTGTCAGGTCATCTGTCAGAATCTGGCGCGTTGAAATCACTACAAAGATGGACACTCCTGCGCATTGAAATCACTACACACAATAATCCAACCAGGTGGGGTATCCGTTAGGCATTCCACCTAATTAGTCCACAGACCTAATCGGAGGTCAAGTCCACACTTTCCAACCTGTTTTGGGTATCCGTTAGGCACTCTACCTAATTAGTCCACAGACCTAATCCAAGGTCAAGTCCACCTTTAGGTAAGCCTAATCCCAATTCTATTGTCATTCCGTGGTAGTGTCTATGTATTTGTGTCCAATATGCTATCCAGGGGCGTATTCTGGGTCGTTTTCCGTTGATTAGTCTGCCTGAGGCCGCCACCCAGGAGGACCAGTGACACACGTCCTTGTCACCACATGGCCTCCGGGGGGAGCGGTCCAGTTCGTTGTCCATTTACACATTTCCGGTTGGCATCTGGGGGTTGGTGTCTGGGGATGTTATCCAGGGGCTGTGGGCCCAACGATCGGGCCACACACCAGAGGCTGGACGGAGGCTGATGGAAGGACTCAGGGTTTGGACACCCGGCGGTGCTCCTTCCACATCCTGGTCCGCTCCTCGGACATCCTGGTTACCTCCTCCAGGAGGAGATCAGCCTGTCGCTCTGCATCCCTGCGCCTCCTCTTCTCGGATTCCGCATCCTTCAGGGCCCCATCTCGTTGTCTTGCAACCTCCTCATAGTCTCGGGCTTGGGCCGCAATCTGGGCCCGGGCCCTGACGAGGTCCTTCATGAGGTCTTGGATTCTCTCCTCCAAGGTCATCTCTGAGGGGAGCCGGCCCATCCGGTTCTCTTTACTCTCCCTGAGGGTTCTCAGGGGAGGGGCCCCAGAGGCAGAGGCAAGGTGTCGCCCCGCAGGGGTCATCTGCACCCGAGTCTGGGTGTGCATGGACGGTGTCCAGGTCAAGGTGGTCGACATCAGCGTGGGCACCATTTGAGTCCTGGTGGGCGATGGCCTGGAGGCCGGTAGACAGGCATCCGTGTGGGGCCCCCGGATTTCCTCCAGGGCAGTGGCGGCCACAACCCTCTCGGCCTCCCTCCGGGTCGCCCTGTGTTGCAGTTCCAGGTGGCGGCGGAAATTGGACTTCCGGTCCGCCACAAACCCAACTGCACACCTGGGACACTGGTAGCCCATGTAAGAAGCATGGTGAGAGGTCGCCATGTGGCGACTCAGGGCCTTCCTGGAGGTCACAACCTTCGTACAGCGAGTACAAGGGAAGGCCTCCTGGGTCCTATAGACCGGATGGACACAGGAAGGGGTGGGGCTGGAGGAAACCTCGCTGGGAGTCGCACTTCCCTCCGCCCCAGCTGGCAACGTGGAGACCCACGTGGTGTACCTGTCGGCCAAGGGAGACTCTTGGGGAGAGGCACTGGGTGACTGGGCCACGGAGACTGGGGAAGTCACAGTCAGGGTCCCCATGTCCGGGGCGACTGCGTCACTGGGGGACTCTGGAACCAACACCTCTGCCCCAGTGTCGTCAGTACTGACGACGGGGTCTTCTGGGGCCTGGTCCAGGGTTCGATTCTCCTCGTCCTCGGCTTCTGGGCTGCCTGGCGGGGGTGTGATGGGGCTGTAGGGGCCCAGTAACGGGGCCTCCTCACAATCCTCACCCACCCTGACTGCCTTTGCATAGGTGGTCGCCTGGGCCGATGTAGGGGTGGCCCATTGGGCCTGGGGAGACCCAGCATACCACGCCCGGTCGGCCATGCTCCGGAGAACGTCCTCCAGCTGGCATTGGGGTCCCAGCTCATCCCGGATCCACTGGAGGAGGACTGCCATGTCCTCCTGTAAGGGCTTAGCCCGGACAAGCCGGCGGAACCGAACGAGGTCCGGGGCCTGGCCTGCCACTCCAATGGGCTCATAAGCCCTGGACTCCATGAAGGCCCACATGTGCTGCTGGGCCTCCTGCTCCCTCTCCACTGTCCAGTACTCCTGGTTGACTGGGGTTGCCCCCTGCATGTCAAGTGGAGTGGCTTCCTGCTCCAAGACTGGGGTTGCCCCCGGACGGCGTGGTGCTGGAGTGGTCTCCTGTACAAGGACTGGGGTTGCCCCCAGATAGTCCAAGTGGTGACCACAAACAGCTTCCACCTCCTTCTCCTCCACTGACACCTGGAGATCCACTCCTGCAGCATCTAGGGCCTGCATGACCACATCAGCCAATTCACTGCAGTCCATGTCCATTTTGTTCAAGTACAAATATCAAACTTCTCACTATTAAACTTTTTCTTGCCTAGGGCTGTACCTCTTTCCTGAATGAAATTCAAGGAAGGAGTGATGCAAGGAGGTCCTGCATCACCATGTCTTTCCCCCCACAGGCAATAAAATTCGCCAAATATGGAATTTTGGCACCATTTACCCCACCCCCCCCCCCTCACACTGAAGGGTCAACTCGGTCTACTTGCCAACCAAGGGGGGTGTTGGAACCATCTTACAGACACCCCATTGTGCCAACTTGCTGAACTAATGACCTTAAATGGCAGGGGTCAAAAGTCCAGGCACTTTTTGGCGGGTTTTTAACCAACAAGAAACACGTGTTTCCATCAGACAAAGAAACCCCAACCTGCCAACAAATACAAACTTAATGGAATCAGTATCTAGGACCTTTCAGGACCCACCCAATGGAACAGAACCAAAACTAACAAGTTTCGCAACTCCATACTGATGTCATCCATTAACCAGGACAAATTTGTCATGTCCCAAACCGTTACATGATAAAATGCAGAGAAAGAAATACACTATCTGACAAATTACCACATAAAAACCGTTACATGATAAGACTCAGAGAAAGAAATACACTATCTGACGAATTAACACATAATAAACCGTCACATGATAAGACTCAGAGAAAGAAACACACTATCTGACAAATTACCACATGAAGACAGCTATTCCTATTTCTAGAAATTAAAGCTGACATACTACAGCAAAAACCACTGCTAGGGCACCGAAAAAGTATTAAACCGACTTTTTACATGTCACAGCAACATGCTCATAAATATGAACATGACAAGACCCCCATGTTTCCGCAATCTTATTAAAAATAAGAAAGTTATTCCTACTAGAGTTAAAGTCACACATAACTCACTAGGCGAGTGAATAAAAACCTTCGGAGAAAGGTCATGTCACACTGACACTTTCTTTGGAAAACCACATCAGGTACATGGTACAACTTAAAGAATTAAAATTGCCCTACGGAATTCTTAAGCTGATTCACTCCTTTCCGGACAGTTTCGCTAGCCTACTCCGTATTAATGAAAAAGTAACTTACTAAAATTAGCAAGGGGATCCCACTCAATCAAAAATATCTGCCAATACCAAATTACACTCTATACATATAGTCGCTGTATAGACGACAGACCGGGATTTGAACTAGTGAACCTTAATCAAATCCAATGTTGTGACCATATCTGTCAGGTGGCTGTCTCAGCCTCTTTGAAACAAAGGGCTCAGCCTCAGGATTCAGTCTGGAATCCTCTGCCAGCCAAGGTGATGCCACTTTCCCGCCACATTCCATGTGGTTTGCAGGCATCAACCTGGGCGCTTCCGTGCGGCCTGTACCCACGTGGGTAGACGGCGCTGCATCAGCGTTTGGGGACGCCGCATCATCCCCCAGCATCACGTGTTCAGAGGATGCTGCTGCCGGCCTCACTGCACTCCGAAGTACACCATCTCGCGTCTCCCCAGATCGCGTCAGAGGCGGATCCTGCTCTTTTTCAGAGGGGGGCTTATTCTGACGTTCATCATAGAGAAAGGGGTCTGTGTACGGGTCAGTCAAGGGCAAATCAGGAATTCTAGCTACATCAGTCTCACGTACTTCAGCCAAGTACGGCTTGAGTTGATTAATGTGCACAATTCGAGATTTCCCAGTTGCAGGAGCCACAATTTCATAATTAACCTCCCCCACTCTTCTCACCACCCTGTAAGGCCCTAAAAACTTCAAACTAAGTTTCTGCCTAGCCAGGGGCGGATAAAACAGCAACACCCAGTCTCCAGGTTCATGAGACTGATTGCTGGACAATCTGTTGTAGTGCTTCGCCTGATTCAGAGCTGATTTCCGCAGCTTTAGGCGACAGCGCTCAAAGGAATCTTCCATAGCCAACCGTATCCATTCAACATATTCAATTGTACAGGATGGCTGATCCTGGAGGACATGACCATACAACAGGTCAACAGGCAGGAGGGCCTCCCTCCCAAGCATCAACTTATTGGGAGTAACTCCAGTTGAGTGCTGGGGCGTAGCCCTGTAGGCACACATGACATAAGGCAGAATATCATCCCAATCATCTCTGTAGTCATTCACTAACTTAGAGAGCATGTCCTGTAAAGACCTATTGAACCTTTCCACTAAGCCATCGCTCTGGGGGTGATAAGCAGTCGTCCTGGTCTTAACAATGCCAAGCAATTTACACATTTCCTGGAACAACTTAGACTCAAAGTTGGTGCCCTGATCACTATGAAGCTGATAAGGAGCTCCAAACCTTAGAACCACCTGAGTTACCAAACAGTCAGCCACAGTGTAGGCTTCCTGGTTTGGTAGGGCAAAAGCCTCTGTCCATTTTGTGAAATAATCAGCAATAACCACAATGACCTTATTCCCCTTCTTAGTCTCTGGAAAAGGACCTACAATGTCTACTGCCATTCTCTCCATAGGCATCCCAACAGGAACCTGTTGTAATGGGACCCTATTCCTGCCTGTCTGTCTACGCTTCTGACAGCTCTCACACCATCCAACCCATCGGACGATGTCCTCCTTGTACCCTGGCCAATAGAACCGTCTCCGGACCTTGGCCACTGTGCTATGGATTCCCATATGTCCCCCTAACCGTGAGGTATGCAATTGCTCAAATATCGCTCGTCTCAACTTAGCAGGGATCACCAATTGCTCTACACTTTCCCCTGTAGGCAATCTATGCTCTCTGTACAATTTTCCATCTTTTAAGTGCAACCAATTGTACTGAGCCCAAATATCTCTGACACTACCTGGCCTATCTGCTATATCACTATAGGAGGGCCTTTGTCCTGCCTTCAGCCAATCCACGGCCAAAGCTGTCGCACTATCCTGAGCTTGGGCAGCCACAATCACACCCCTTGTCCACACATTCAACCAATTCGAACCCAGGACCTCAGATTGTTCAGGGCCACCCACTTCCGGTGGGGCAGTCACCACTTCTGGTGATGCCTCACTGCTCACTCCGGGGCTGGTCTCAGAAACTGCCACCACTGGCTGATTCACAGAGACTGTCTCAGCCCTGGCTGATCCATCAGCCACATCACCAATGCTGCCTACCACTGTAGCTCTCCCTGGCCCCTGTCCCTGGCGCCACAATGGCGCCTGCTCCCATGGCTTCATCAACAAGTGAGCCTTGTCAGCATTCCACTGTACAAGGGCCACCATCATTTCCTGGTCACCATGCCCTGGATCAGGGCAATCATCTCTCTTACACCTTCGTACAGGAATTCTAGAACAACCATCTGCGTTTCCATGCTTTTTACCCTCCCTGTATTCAATTCTGAAGTCATACTCAGCCAATGATGCCAACCAACGGGCCAGCATACCCTCCGCATCTTTAAAATTCTGTAACCAAACAAGGGCACGGTGGTCAGTTCTTAAAAGCACTGATCCCTGTCCATACAGATAAGGTCTAAAAATCTTAGCCATTCGGACAACAGCCAAAAGCTCCTTGTAAGTTGTACAGTAATTTTTCTGGCTAGTCGACAGAGCTTGAGATGCATAAGCAATAACACGTTCTTTTCCCTCAATTACCTGGGACAAAACACCACCTATTGCTAGATCAGAAGCATCTGTATCAAGAATAACAGGGCAGCCTTCTCGAGGCAAAGCCAAAACTGGCGCAGTGGTTAAAGCCTTAATCAGGGCCTCAAAGGACCTTTGACATTCGGAGGTCCACTCGAAAGGGACCTTGGGAGTCATCAGGGCATGCAATGGGGCAGCTAGGGCAGCAAAATCCGGCACATACTTTCTATAGTATGATGCAAATCCCACAAAACTACGAATTTCATGGAGGGTTTGGGGTTCAGGCCAATTCCTGACAACCTCAATTTTCCGAGGGTCTGGCCTAACCCCTGCTTCTCCTACCACATGGCCAAGAAAGGGCACTTCTTTCCTAAACAATTCACACTTACTGGGCTTCAAACGCAGACCAGCCTGGTCCATGCGTTTAAGGACAGTAACTAGATTAGCTAGGCATTGGTCAAAAGTGGAACCCTGGACCACAATGTCATCCATATAACACAAACAAGTGGTCAGATCTAAACCACCCAACACCAACTCCATCAACCTTTCTAATGTGGCAGGGCCATTTGTGACTCCAAAGGGCATCACTGTGAAGTGATAATGCCCTCTAGGAGCTGTAAAAGCTGTCTTTTCCTTGTCCTCACTTTCCATAGCGATCTGCCAATAACCTGAGGACAGGTCAAGAGTACAAAACCACTTAGCACCAGCAAGGGCATCCAGGCAGTCCTCAATTCGAGGCAATGGATAAGCATCCTTCTTGGTGCAAGCATTTAGACGCCTGTAGTCTACACAAAACCGGAAACTGCCATCCTTCTTACGAACAAGGACTGGAGGACTAGACCAAGGACTACTACTAGGCTCAATAACTCCAAGATCTAACATACGATCAACTTCCTCTCCTAGGGCTCGCTTTTGGGCCCAGCCCAACCGACGAGCAGGTAGCTTAAAGGGCCTATGGTCACCAGTATCGATTTCATGCTTTGCTAAGTCTGTTCGACCTAAACCAAATTGACCTCCCTCAAAGCAATGCTCATACTTTAACAGAACCATTTTCAACTTTTCCCTTTGTTCACTACTAAGGCCTTCTGTCGGGTCAATAAGGGGTTTCAAGTGATCTGGAAGGTCCTTGTGTCTAGGGCCCTCCTTGGAAGCCACAGCTGATACCAGCGTGTCCTCTTCCAGAGAATCCTTGTTAGACAGGACACTAGTCAACTCCCCTAGTAATTGACCCTGTGACAGACAAATATCTTTCTCAGTTGGATTTGCTATCCAGACCTTGGCATCAGGACAATTCACGTCCACTATGCCCCGAGGTACCATAACATGCAAATTCTGACTAACCTGGGGAATGGCTTCGAACAAAAGGTCATGACCCTGACATTTGCCCCATGTCACCAGATTGACTGCAACCAATGACACATGCCTTGCTAGCAGGCAAATGGGTTCTCTGACCACTGCTCGACCTCCAAGACCTTCTGGACCTTCTCTACACAAAACATCTGACCCACCTAAACACAATACTCCAGAGGAACACATTAAAGTGGCTTTATGCTTCTTCAAGAAATCCATCCCCAGCAACCCAGTCAGTTGTCCCATCTCAGCAACTAGGAACTCACACTGATACAGAGCTCTGTCCACACAGATCTCTGTCTCTAGCCTTCCATATACTTTGATAAGACCACCATTTGCAGCTGCTACTTTCCTTTCCATAGACAAAAGTGGAGACCTATACACTCCAGCTATCTCATCATACACTTTCTTACTCATCATTGAAACTTGGGCACCTGTGTCCACCAGCATTTCCAGATCTGTGGAACCAATCCGGATGGGCAAATACCAGGCTGTTACGGCTTCCTGTGCAGCAGCACATTGAGGCCTATCCTGTCCCTTAAAGAACTCCTCATTACTATTCATGGGAGCCACTAACTTCAAGGGTGGAGGACCTGGGACCAGATCTTCCTCCACCCTTACTCTTTTAGCGAACTAGCTCCCTTATCTGACTGTGAACCATTCCCTGCACCTTTTGGGGCACCTTTTCGGGCCCCTGACCCCTTATCCCAATCTTTCTTGTCCCTTGAACGACTGTTTCCCTGATTGCCCCGGCCAGATTGATCTCTGCCCCTGTTTTGCTTAGGGCAGTCTCTACGAATATGGCCGTAATCATTGCAATTAAAACAGCGCCTATTGGAACCGGAAGGGGGCCTCGGCCCATCTCGGCGACCCTTATCGCTGGGCCCACCTCGATTTGCCAATACATCATTCATCAGGGAATAAAACAACTCTTTAACTTGCTCCTGAGTCATGGGGTCTCCTTTAGCTGAAGGAGCTACCCCTGCTTGACTTGTTGGAGCTAATTCTGAGGTCTCAGGATGGACAACGGGCAAAGCCACGGCCCCTATTGGCCCAAGGTCGGGTTTGTGGGGCCTTGTGGCTTCATAGGCGGATTCATACTGGACAGCCAAATCAATGGCATCCTGTAAAGTAGAGGGCTTGAGGGCACCTAACCAGAACCTCATGCTGGGAGAACCGGCTGTTTCCATGAACCTTTCCTTGGCAAACCTTTCCTGCTCCTCAGTCGAGGATGCAGGGTTCGCCTTCCTGGAAAGATCCACTAAGAACAAGCCATATGACTCCAGATCCATTTCGGGCCCTCTCTTTGAATTAAACCATTTACTACGATAAGCATCTAGAGCACGGGAAGAACAAAACAGACCATTTAATTGCTCTATCATCTTAACCCACGACTTCTCATAGGGCAAGGAGACAATCTTGAGCCTAGCTGGACCGGAAATACTAGTCCACATGTGGAAGCAACGCTCATCTTCTGTCCAACCATTAAAATCTGCCACTCTCCTAAACTCCATCAAATAATCAGCAAAAGCTACTCCCTGACCATCATACAAAGGGGGTAAGGCTTCCCTACGACGCCTGTGCCTTGGACGATAGGCACGATTGCCAGGGGCCACGTGGTCCGCCATTACTGCTCCAGCGGCCCCACCGGCCCCAGTTGGCTCAGTCCCCACCCGGGTCCTATATTCTGGAGAAGAGGTGGGAGTGGACGCACAGGAGTCATTCGAATCCGACTCTCTCTGCACCATATCCCTGGACCTCTTTCCACTACTTGCTCTAGCTCTAGATCCTTCCCTAGGGAGCCTCACTCCGGAATTGGAGCTGATCTCCCCAGGTTGCCTCACTCCTGACATGGAGCTAGCACGTGGTCTAACTGGGGTGGCATCCCCAGAAGCCATGCTGGCGACTGGGGGGCCTGATGTGTTGACCCCTGTTGACTGGGGAGCCAATGATCGGCTCTCCCTGTCTTGGGGTACCTTTCTACCAGGCTTGGGTCTCAATGCTGAAGTTCCAGGCATTCTTACAGAACACAATACAAACAGCAAACAAGACAAACAAGACAAACAGAGTAACCAGGGCAGGGCCACTCAACAAGACCAGTTTCAAAGTGGAGTGAAACTACTTAGCTGTTCAGATTCTGTTGTAGAAAACACACAAAAGAGTACTCCAATGTGACACAATGGTAAATCCTTAAAAACACAAGTAAATCCCTGTAAGCACCTTATTTGAAAAGGTCCTCACAGATCCAAAGTATTCCTGAGAATGAGTCAAGTCCCATATCGGGCGCCAATTTGTAAGGTCCTTCAGACTTGACTCAAACAAACTCAAAGAATACATTTTGAAGCTTTATTGGCCCTGCCCTAGCCAAACGTCCTGCCTATACCATTCTATGGACCAAACTCAATCAAACTGATGCTGCCAGCATCCCTGTAGCCCCCAGCAGCCCACTCTGGCCAATAGGAACCCAGCCATGCCCCTATCACGTGCTCCCCTTACTGGGGCATAGGAAATGCCCCACATTCTAGGTCAACGGCCTCACTGAGGTCACTGGGGTCATGGGAACGGGTAACATTCGAAAAACGGATTCCAGGTCATCACATATATAATAAATAAGCATTTGGTTTGACCAAGGAACTTTCCACACTGAATTATTCACTTCAATTGATGTAATTGGATATAAACCTTACATGCAAGTACTTGCGTTAGCCAGCCATGTAATTGTCCATGTCTTGTAGAACTTTGTATATAATATATTTCATTGTGCATTATGGCTAATAAAATTGAAATTGAATTCAAATTAGTGGATTTGCAACGAAACACTCATATTACAGTTAGGTACTGCAACCAAGCCTTTTATAAATGCAACCATAAATTGAATTAATTCTTTTATGAACGTAGCAGACCTTTTCAAATTTTTTCAGTTCACACAAATTTTGCATCTTCATTCAAAGGAAACTGAATATCTAAATAGTTTCTCAGGTTGTGTAAATGAAACCTTCGAAGCAGTGTTCGAAATAAGGGGTTTCCGGTTGTCCGGGACAACCAAATTGTCAGCCAGACAACCATGTTTAATTTCGGGGTTTTCCATCGAAAAACTGACTTTTTTTTTTTTTTTTTTTTTCGGACAACTGAAAATCTGCGGACAACCAGAAATTTTGGCCCAGTTGTCCAGTGGACAACCACTCCAGAACACCTTATTTCGAACACTGCAAAGTACAGTATAGTTTGATTCAGAGTCAGAGTCTAACATTCAGTCTTACACAATTTAAATTTAATATTCATGCAGTGAAATAATCCCGCTCAAGCCCTCCAAAAAGAAACTTCATATTCATCTTTGCTTTGCCATATAAGAATCTGTTATGCATGCTGAGAAATGCAAGGGCGGCCGGCCTGGATGCGTTCAAAACTCATCATTATTTAATATTAGATGCAATATTTTGCATTTTCAATATAACTGTAAAGCCAAGAAGGCTTCTCAGTATTGAAGTTTGCTATAAACTTAGAATCATTGCTTGGGAAAATTCTGACAGATGCATTATATAACTTCGGATGATTAAAGCCTACAGAAGAGCGCAGTGTCTACAACTTTCGAGAACACTGTTATGTATAATTCAATGGTGAATGGATCAGTACACAATATGCCAATTCATATTCAAGCTTATGATCTCCTGGATCCATTGGTTGATATTTGTATTTTCATATCAAAAATATTGCAAGCCGCGTTATCGCAAAAATGTTGCATGAATTTAATAACATTTAATGAGTCCCAAGCACTTATAAAGGCTTCCGCTGGCATTTCTCAGCAACATAACAGCATCATACGCATCATACGCTCTGATGAATAGAACTCAGAACTCAAAACAAATTTATTTGACAAAGTATATAAAAATAAAAGATCAGGAAAGCCATGCTGTCACTGACAAGGTGCCCACATTACAACAGTGTATACAATAAATCAATTAGAACTTAATTTTTAAACTTAAAACTCACCAGGTACAACTGACGTTTATATAATAGATACATGCTTGTGATGGAGGAATGACATTTACCAATCTGAAGCAAATCTTTGATTATGAAGAAGTTTATGAAATCAAGGATATAACAATTACTGGTATTGCCGCAAGTGGCTGATCTTCGACTTGGATAAATTAAAGCATTTTCTTTCAGTTGATTTTTGATATAATTGGATGACATTCACATACTATATATTTGCGTAGCATTTTGAAGTTGTTGGAGGGTTTGAGCCAATTTTCTGGACATGGAAAATGTCTACATGGCTGCATGTACAATATTATGTAGGAGAGCAGGGCCTGTTTGATTCCCTCACTGACGATACTGGTCAGCCGGATCATGTTTTGCAGCAGAATGATTACAGACACACTGCCCCATACACTTAGACTTTGATTATGTATGACTAAATGTCTACCTTTTTGAAGGTTTATTACACACAACCGGATAAACTATATAGATATTCAGTTTCCTTTGGAGTTAGATGAACAATTTGTGTGAATTGAACTCATATTTTTTGAAGAGGGTAAGTTTATGAAGGAAGTAATTCAATTATTACAGATTGCAGCTTTAAGTGGTATGGTTGCAGACTTAAGTGGTATGGTTGCAGACTTGCAGTACCTAACTGTAATAGGAATGTTCTGTTGAAAATTCACAAAATTAAGACTGGACAGGTAAAGTTTGGTATCTAATTATATCAAACTTCAAAGTGTATCATCTCACTAAAATATACCGATGCTACCTGGTTTATTTTAAATTTGTGGATAAGTTTTTTTACATGTTGGTACTCATTTGAAAGGTCTTACAATGAGGAATTTAACCATGTATCACACATAGCCATACCATCAAAACTGATAAAGTATGTCGGCCGTGGAATATTTATAAAATCTTTTAATTGCACTTGTCATATATTGTACAGTAGTAAAAAAAAATTCAATGATGGATTCTTGATCCTATGTAAATGTTAAAAATATTAGTTGGGTTACACCATGGTTTTTGCATTTAGTCCCCCCCCCCCCCCCCCCAGCTGGGCTTGGACAGTGGTCACTGCACCAAGACAGGATGTTGGGATTGTTGGCCGTAGTCAGGGAGACAGTCCCCAAAACACTATGACAGTTGGGCTTGTCACTGGGAGTCTGTTTAGGCTGGGGTGGGAGTGCTCCCTTTATCAAATGTCAAATGATTGCTTCTCCACTGAATAATGGCTCCTTCACCAAATGATGGCCCCTTCACTAGGGTGTTCTTGTGAAGTTTTCGTATACAGTGCCAAATTGCCAATAGCTAAATTGTCTATTCATATCCACTGCATCTTCAGTGAGACTGCTGTAGCCACGGCATCTACAGTGCCAATTGCCAATTTCTATGGGCAGTGTCATTTTAGACAAATTCATCTTTGGACTCTTTCTCTGAAGTGCCAATAGCCATTTTTTGCCATAGACATTTCCCAGAAAAATGGTTTTTCGACGGTACGAGGATCCACCAACTGGTGCGAAGTATCTACTTGGAAGAAGATATACTTCATCAGCAGTGCCAATAGCTGTATGATACTATACAATGTCAACTTAGGCACTCCTTTAAAATCATTAGCTCAAGCATCCCCACCTCTCGCTCACCTCAAACCTGCCCTCCAGCTTCTCCTGCCAACGATTTGATGGTCTGATCATCATTTGGCTGTTTATAGTTTGTGCAGCTATGTTGTTTTTGATGCAGGTCTTATCTGCATTTGCGATGATCCTGATCACCCGGATTGCAAGGACGGCCTGTGTGAGATCAGCAATGGCTCCTGTGCAACCCATTACAATATATTACAACGCAGGAAGCTTTCTCGGTAAAGACACGTTTCTTCTTTGCTGAATCTTCTCTGCTGAATGTCTTGGATTTACCTGTATCGTTAAAAATTTAAAAATGGTATCTAATGATTGATTTTGATTTTCTTATTCTTGTTTGTAGATGTGAAGAGATAAAGACCAAGCCAGGATTCAGAGATGCTGACGTGTGCTCCTTCCCCCTGCTGCAGCTACAACTCATCATCTCCATGTGCTGTGATGACATGGACTTGTGCAACGAGCGCTTCGACGTGACCACTGAGATGACGACTGTCGTAGAGGAACACGCTTTGAAGAACCATAGTGAGTACATGCTGTTAGAGGGGTCCTGGAAGGGTAAAATGTTTCTCGCAATTTATAATAGTGATAAGAAACAGTTAATTTCATATTAGGCCGAATGAAAACAATTATTTAGTTCCGATTTCATAGCCCTCAAAAAGTAGGGTCGGTAGGTCAGCCAAATACTCTTTTTTTTATAATTGAAATGTATAGTAAATTATTTTGAAACTTTCGAAAATGCTTGAAAAGTCCATAAAAACATCAGGATGGGTTGGGGGGGGGGGGGGGATCGTAGCAAATCGGACTCAATCAATTATTTTCTTTCAGCCTAAGTAGGATCTCAGCAAGAGCTATTTAGTAGCTAAGAAACCTAAAAGCTGGGGTTAATACTGACGTTTGAGTAATGAAAGATCTTTTTGTTGTGGAGAAAACTATCCTGTTCTATGTATGATGACCCATGCAGGGAGAAACGAGACCCTGCCTAATGTTGTACGTTTTTAGGTTGGAACATGTCATGATTATCATAGGACTTCTTAATATATGAAAAATGATTCATATTCATATTGCCATATGCTAATCTTATATATGAAACCATTTGCACTGCCACTGGTGTAAAATGGCAATTGTAGATCACGTTTTTGTGTTTTAGTCTTCCTAACAACAATTTGGGTGTTTTGTCGCAACAGAGACTCCCCTGGTTGCCATGGGAGTGGTCGTCCTCATTGTGTTCGGGGTTGTCATAGCAGTGATTGTTACGCTACGAACAAAGGGTTGGATCAAGGGATGCAAAATATCACCTGCCACTTCCGATATCTGTCTGACTTCCTCTGGCTCAGGTATGGCTTGTGAATGATTTTCTTTTCATCCGTAATAGTGATACTTGATTTCTATGGAAACCTAACAATTGTGTTAGGGAGAAAAACCACCAGAGGTCAATGTCACCGAAGCAGATAACATTCCCATAGAGGAGAGGGAAACTGACAATTTCTATGAAGCGGTGACACGTAAAACCCTGATGGTCATATTACACATCATTTTATTCCCAAGATCATCAACTGTATGAATTTTTATGTTTGCCATGTCGTAAGTGGTAAATAAGGGTCCTAAAATGTGTTTTCATGGCAACAAGTCCCTTAATATTTAAACCCAATATTAAAATTAATTTTATCCTTTAACTTTGGCAATACAACTATAAAATCTTCGATATTTGGCAAAGTTAAAGGATAAAATTATTACTAACCAGGAACCTAAGATGTTTGTTAAACGCAGGTCATGGGCAGCCGATACTGGTGGAAAGAACAATTGCCCGGGAAGTTGCCTTCAAGAAGGAGATTGGCAAAGGGAGATACGGAACGGTGTGGTGCGGAGAGTGGCGAGGTGTTCTTGTTGCAGTGAAGACTTTTGACCCTCGCGAGAGTGACTCTTGGGCGAGGGAGGTGGAGATCTACCAAACGCACATGTTGAACCACAGCAACATTGTGCACTTCATCGCTTCTGACAGTCGAGGTAGTCTTATTAAAATGTTAATCAAATTTTAGGAAATCCAAAACGCAATGAGATATTGAGGCCAGCTGCAGTTGAGTTGAGGACAGATAATTCGTAGGCTGTCAATGAATGATTTAATATGCGCCCCCCCCCCCCTTTTTTAAATGGAACACACACCCCCCCCCCCCAGCCCCCGATATCGGTTTTTTTAGAGACCCCCCCCCCCCCACCCCTGCTTCTTCCTACAATAAGATATTAAAAAAATTCTGGTCAACACCCCTTCTGTTTTATTTTGGAGAAACCCCACTCCCCAGCTTTTTAAATTTTTTCTGGTCCAACCCCCTCCCCTTTTTAAAATGCAACAGCCCTTATACTTTTACTACAATTTAAACTGGTCAAATGTTCTTGACATATCTCATTTTAGTGTGGAAAATTTATGATGATAATAACAAATTTGTGCTTTTCAGACAAGGGAGCATTTACGCAGTACCTGCTTATCACAGAGTACCACCCGAAGGGATCTCTTTTTGACTTCTTGAATGAAAACATCTTGGACGTCTCTCAGATGCTGAGGTTTGCTGAGTCTATCACAGATGGTTTGAATTATCTTCACAGGGAAATAGTGGCCAACAGAGGTACTTCACATGCGCATAATTACTTACAGACATGAAATGAAATTATCTCCAAATAAGGCTATCTCCAAATAAGGTCATAATGAATAGTATCTGAATTTGAATGGTTGAGCCAAAGTCTAACATTATCGCTGCTGTTATTTCAAACTTCAATGTCATGTGCTGTAGCTTGTAGAAAGAAATAAGGGTTGAGTGTAAGAGCAACAAAATAGTTCATCTCAGCGAAAAAATTTTTAAGATTTTTAGGAATATGTTGTGCTGCAGGCTCATGGTCAGTTTCATAAATACATTGTTGAGAATAGTCCTCATTTTACATGAATCATTGACGGTATATCATTTTGTAGTGAAGCCTTGCATCGCTCACCGGGACCTAAAGAGCAGAAATATTCTCGTGAAGAATAACTACGATTGCTGCATTGCTGATCTTGGTAGGTGAAAAATTAGTTCGCTTGAAACCAGATATTTTCTTGCATATATTCTCTTTGCTTGCTATTGTCTCGAAGATCAGTCAGCCTAAAGTGAAGATATATATAATGACACCATGCTGCACATTTATCAAATTATTGCCTTAACTTATATGCTGAGCACCCGACACCACCAGTTTAACAATGACGTCATCAAACTAATGAGAGACTTGTAGTTCTTCAATTCCCCATTCCATAGCTTTATAACGAAACATTCCTTTTGTTAGTCGATGTTTTTATGTCTCAATTGATGCTTCTGGGTCTGAAGCTTAGGCAGCTTATATGACCAGCTACCAGAGGTTGATGGTAATGATAAAATGATAAGGCATGAGTCCATACAGTGTCACACATTTACCCCCATGGATGGAATTTTATACTTGCCTCAGCATAAATACAAGGCACCTGCATTTAATGTCTGGTGCAATCGACATCGAGCTGACTACCAATTTCAAAGTCAATAGATACATTCCCTTGCTAAAGGGGCGTTCACACTGTCACGTTTAAGACCTACGAGTTACCACATACGTCAAAAATGGGCTATACGTGCTCACTCGTGGTTCTGTTATTCATGTATAAATTCACTCCACGAACGTATGTGGGGCAGTCGTAGATCACTCGGCGGACGTCCGTCGAACGCTCGCTGAACGTCCGTCGCCAGGTATACATGAGGCATACATGAGACACTTGTAGGTGCTCTTAGATTGCTCGTAGATTGAACCTGCGAGTGGTTCAAGGATGGGCAACAATGGGCACGGAAGACGATGGACGGACGATGGATGGACGATGGACGTCCGCCGAGCTTTTTACGAGCGTTCTACAAGTGGACGCAAGTGGATGGCAAGTACATACGGATGGACAGTGGGCACATATTGCAACGTACGTAGAAAGTACGTAGAAAGTATGTAGAAAGTACGTAGAACGTATGTAGAACATACGTAGAGTGAATCGCGAGCGAGTTATGTAACTAATGTAAACAATTCACTCGTAGAACGTTCGCCAAAGTTTTAAACATGTTTAACATTTTTTCCCCTTTCCACATATACTTGTGAGTGGTCAAGCGCAACCAGGAGCATCCTACGAATTAGCTCGAATATACATAAAACCCTCGGCGAGTGAATCACTTATCATATTCAAATATTATCATAGGTGGTCAGATGTAGGTCCTATCCGTGACAGTGTGAATGGTTCAACCTCGAAACTGGTGTCCACCAGGGATCTCTCATGGGTCCTATTCTGTTTAATATTTTTTATTAACGACTGATACTTTCAGTAGAGCTGGCCATTGTGGAATCTGAATTTCTGTATATCAGTGACCCTTATGTTTTGACTGACCACAGGACTTGCTGTCCGGCATGATGCTGACAAGGGGGGAGTGGATATCGCAGTGACAAACAGAGTCGGAACAAATCGCTACATGGCGCCTGAAGTGTTGGACGAGACAATCTCTGGTTCTTCAATCCATATTTACAAGATGGCTGACATTTATTCCCTGGCCCTCGTGTTCTGGGAACTCTTTAGAAGATGCGACGTCTCTGGTATGTGTCATTCAATTGTGCTTTAATTTCTGATCGAGTCCCTATCTTAAAATGGTAAGAAACTTGTGAAAACTGCAGTTACTGAATCTTTCATGATGGTGGCCGCCGAAATTGGCAAATGAATTTTCATGAAGTGCATAACTAAACTTCAATAGCCTAATATTAGTAAGATCCCTGTTCATGGTAATTTTGGTGTTCTTGTTCGGGCAGGGGATTCAGTACCTAATAGTAGATGATTCGGCAACTGTCTTTTTCAATTTAATTGATACGGTAACTGACAGGCATTCAACGTATATAAAAGCTGTGTTAGTGAAAGGCTAAAACTATGTAAAGAAGTTTAAGGCTGTAATACGCTATGTCGATGGCTTAGTGGATAATTTGCAGAAGTCTGGAGAAGGATGTTATATTGGTCCATACTTTTGCGGCGTACTGGCTTACGCAGATGATGTTTGCCTGCTGTCACCCTCTCTAAGCGGTCTGAAAACCATGGTTAAAATTTGCGAGGACTTCTCTGAAAGCTTCAAGGTTAAATTCAATGGGCCAAAGGTCAACTTATTACCTTCAATGCCTCAAAGGACAATACACCAATTCAGATCAGCATTGGTGGCAGTACAATCACTAGTAAGTCTTGTGCACTGCACTTGGGATATTATGTTTATTCAGATCCCAGCAAAAGTGACTTAGACAGTGTGGTGAAATTATTTCAAAAACAATTGAACTTGTTTCTCTCCAGATTTGCATGTGTTCCGCCTACTGTCAGGAATAATCTCTTTAAATCATACTGTACCTCTTTTTATGGGGTTCAGTTGTGCAAAGGGAGTCAGATCAGATCTGTTCCAGTTTCAAAGTATTATACATTTGGTTATTATTATGTTTATTCATACTCGGAAGTACAACCAGCCATTGGGACTGGAAATTAAAAAATTACGAAATTGAGTTAAGGAAAAGTCCATATATACAATAGAATGAAACAAACATAAAGGTTAACATTTTAACTTGGTAAAATTTAAAAAATATAAAAGTCATGTAGTGCACAGCACATATAAGAGTTCATTGATTTCACATTTGGCTAGTCCACAGTTAATTTCTCCATGACTGCATTGCAGCAACTCCTTAATAACTCCTGCTGTTACTCTGGCTTCTGTGTGGCACATCGCTCTTGGCAATCCATATGAATGCTGCGTGTAGCATTGATGATAGGCCTAGTACCTAAACATATATTATATCATGGTAAGCCTAGTTCGATATAAAAATGATACATCCTCTTTTTTATTGCTCAAATATCGGAACACATTCAGATGCTAGGCTAGCCCGAGAAACTCTGACTGAACACACGCCGCTGTCGGCTTTTTTTCATATTGTAACGTTTATAGGGATCGGCCATTGGGGGCGATCACACTAGCGCTCACAAAATATCAGATAATAAATAAGAGCTAAGCGAACATAAGATTTCTCAGGCTAACCATTTACCTACAATTAAATTTATAGGCCTACCTCTTGCGTGTCCTTAAGTGGTTCTCTTATAAACTACGGAGTGACGAAGATGCAAAAGATACCGAATCACTTTGAATGCTGGAAACACAGTTACAGAATCATGCCGTGAAAAGTAATAGAATTTATTGGGACAGATACTTGTTGAATATCCAGTCTAGACAAAGGCCTATCTCACACACATTGGAATAGACATCATACTCATAGATACTCTGAAACATTAGTTTTTGATGAAAACGTAATCACCATTTTTGGCGCCGGCCATTATGAAGATTTTGTAACTTCAGTTACTGAATCGGCTTACACCCAGTAAGTGGGTTTGCTAGTCTTAACAATTAAGGGAATCAGCAGGACTAGCTCTTTCGTTACAATTACTCCATTTTGTCCTGTCAGGACCAGTTTATTCTTGCTTTATTGATTGCAAACTAAAGCAAATGTTTCATCCTCACACATGGAGCGATTCCCTTACTGAATGGATGGTGTTCAAACTTTGATCTGGCTATCTAATCAAATTTTCCATTCGTCATATTTCCAGGCGAAGTGGACGAGTATCAAGTTCCTTACTTCGACCGACTGTCAGAAGACCCCAAATTAGAAGAAGTGATAAATGTCGTTTGTCTGGAGAATTACCGTCCGATGATTCCGACAAGAATTGAACAACATGAGGTAATGTGCATAAAATTCTTTTTGAATGAGTCTTTGAAACCGTCTTCTGTTGATAGTTGGGTTAACATTTAGACCCAAAACACTTCTTGTTCAAGTTTGTGACTACACATGGTACTTGAAATATACTTAGCCAAGGTATTCCGGAAAAAGTGCAATATAGCGGACCCAAATTTATAAGCATAATTAGTGAGCATCGTTACTATGCATATGACGTTAAATGCTTGAATTCAATGTATGACGTCACAAACAAGTGACAGCCGATTTCATTCTCAAGGCAAGACATTGTTTTTTTTTTTCCTTTTCTCGGGAGCTACTACCCCCAAAGCCGCGCTATGCTACACAAATATTATTCTTATTGTGTGCTAGCACGAAACTCGGCAGAAAATTGTGATATTTTTAATATTTCAGGGCTCCAAACATGGGCATATATTTGGGTGCGCTATACCGTACTTAACCCTATATTCCTCATTACATGCATAATCAGTTTAAATGCTTGATGAATATGTCTACGAAGCAGTCTTCCATTAGAAATTCATGAGATCTTTCAAAAGTTTGGATTAACATTTAAATTTACAACACATTAAAGTTAGGCACCGCACATGGAATTTTGAAATATTCGCCAAGATATTCCTCATAGTAGTGAAGGAGATTGGTTGAAGTTGGTGTTGGCCATTCATTGTGTCTGAAGAATAAATGGGTTTTTTCTATTATATCAGTTTTAAATTTTTTTTGGGCAAGTAGATGGAAAATCCATTAGGTTTTATTACACAAATACAATCATATAAAATACAGAATATCGTATAAAAGTATTGTTTGGAATATAATTGCATCGTATACTACTCAGCATACGATGTCCAGCCCTAGTTTGGAGTTTATTATTGTTTATATACCTCACCTCTTTTCCATCCTGTAGGCCATGTTTAGAGGCAAATAACCTGTTGAGTTCAACGACGGCAGTAGCATCACCATTTGCATCAGTTGTGATGTCTCCTTGCCAAGTTGTGTACAAGCAACCAGACTCCCATTGAACTTCTAATACAAGGAGCTGCAAGTAAAACAAAAGACTGAAAACATGGCACCTCTATTGACACTCAAGTCGTAATAACTACAGCTTCTACAACATGTTAAAGTCGATGGACTGTATAATTGTTGCTAATATATTAATTCAGAGATAATCTTATATAAAGAAATGGATTTGTTTTCAGAGGCTATCCTTGCTTGCTTCGTGGGTTCGGTTGTGTTGGCATCAAAAGCCGGAAGTCAGACTCACGACCTTACGGATCTTGAAAAATATCAAGAAAATGAAAAGCATCCTTCCCACTGTAATTGAGACTGAGCAGGTCTAGCCAAATCCTTCATCTTTTGTTAATCGCCACCATCTTTGTTAAAATCACTGCCAGTGGATATTGACTATTGCTGATAATATTCAAAGAGTGCCTCATTTTTTGGTGATACTTCATTGTTGATTGCAAATTGCATAAGGACAGTCCCAGGAAGTAGATGTTGCGTGATGGATGAATTATTCTAGGAGAATGAAATGCAGGTATATTGGTCGTTCTCTTACTGTGAACTGTGTTATGAATTCAAGATAATAGTCTGTCAAGATTATAGTATTACTTGTACATTTTTTATCTGTTATGCCAAGTATTTTCAAGAGTTGCTAGGAATTTTGTCTTGAGTGATGTATTGACTTTGGTGCTGTTCCATATACATAAGGGCTGTTCCATTTTAAAAAAAGGGGGGGGGGGGGATGCGGACCTGAAAATATTTTGGACCAGCCTCCCCTCCCCCCACTTTTTTTTTTTTTTTAATGGAACAGCCCTAATAATATAATGCATAATTTGTGTTCTTTGAACATTGCTGTCATACTGCCATGTGTTTTCTAATGTTTCAATGGATAATTCTCCAGTGTGGAGTGAATGGAAGCCATATTGAATTGTGAATTTCTGAGTCTCAAATGTTTGCTTACAAAGTTGATTCTTGAGGGTTTATTGCAATTCCGGGAGCTTTATGCCAGTCCTCACAACCATTGTGACTTCACCAATGCACTCATTGACCTGATTTTGTGATGTCATCAAAAAAGTCATAATGACTGGCATGTAGCCCCCCCCCCCCCCCCCCCTGTTGGCCTGAAAGTCCCCCATTGGGGGAATACCACATTTTGCAGTTGATCTTGTGAAAGTTAAATGTATGTGGGATATTACATTTAAGACTCTGCCCACTATAATTTCAATTGAGTCGGTTAATGTGCACCGTTAACACTGTTCATCGTTGCCTAATTAGATATAAGAATATCTGTGTTAAGTTTCATCACTCGGAGAGTGTTAATAGTGGTGTTTTCAACATGTTTCAACTTACGATATAGTATTGTAGAATTTCATTAATTCTCTTTATTGTTCCTTGTGAAATCTTATTTTCTACCAATGTCTATCTGATGAAATGTAAAGGCAGGTGCTAATTTACTCCGTTGCTCTGCCAATTTGAACTTACAATTAAGGCTGGCCTAAAAGACCAATTGAATGTTTCTCCCCTGTGTCTTGTCTTGCAGCACACTCAAATTGACAATGTGTGTTCTTTGGTTATTTTGACTTCTCAGTGAATCTCAAAAACTTATTTTTTGTGCTTTATGATTTGATGTATTAATGAATTAATTGTACAAAGAGGATTTAGATTAACTCACCTTCTGTAACAGGGTTATGTTTTATTGGTAGTTTTGTTTATTGTAACACAATTTGTTGCATAATATTCACTTTTGTTTATTAATTTTCATTTTTGTTGTATATTTTTTTGCTAATTGTATTCTCTTAAATTGTGGAGGATATGTGTCTCTCTTTTTGTGTTACATCTCTAAAAGTTTTGATACTCTGTATTTTCCAGGTCATGTGTTAACATGCTTTTGTAGTGTAAGTGTGTTTCTGTTTACAATAAATTTGGCAAGAAAATTGACACTATGGTAGCTCTTCTTTCCATGTATACATTTAAGCAGCTGAGCTACATCCCAGCTGGATGTTACTCGCAGAGGTTCCTTATACTCGGGTGTATATGCTAAGACAAGTAAAAGACCCCACCCATGGGGTAAATGTGTATTATGATGTGGACTCCAAGCCTTGTCATCTCATCATAATGTGTGCCGCTCACATCTGGTCATTATATATGCTGACCAAGCTTCAGATCCAGTCGCATCGAGACATGGATAACATTTGACATTTAATTTATGAAGCTCTGCGTCTTTCATTATTTCAAGTCTGAGTAGCAACACTTTACTCCCAAGTTCTGTGACATCTTATTCCAACCTATGTATGGTATTAAATTGTACATAATACGTTTATTACTCAATTGTTTTACTTGTGTGGTATGTCCATCCGCTTCTTGCTTTCAGTTCGGTTCTCCAGGGTATTGCATTGGAACAATAAAATTAACGATCCAGAGCTCTGTCTTTTTGGTGCATTTAAACAAGACAGCCTAGTACAATAGGGAAACACTAGGGGGAGTGGTGGCACGACACATTGGATTGTTTGTGACGTCCGCAGCGATCGTCCGCTAAAAGCAGCGTCCCTCGGAGGATAACAAATTAAAACTGTCCAAGAAGTTTGGGCTTCTGTCCATGATGCCTGTTTGAATGTCCACTGTGGGGAATTAGGATTGCATGGGCTTAAAGTTAGGTTTTGGTGTTTTGCGGATGAATTGTCACTAATACTTTCGGGTTCAGTTGTCGTCATGTATCAAATCCGTTAAATGTTTCTGTTGACAGTACAATATGTGTGAACTTGGAGGTCATTATCTTATTCTGATATCTGCCAGCTGCACTGGGGTGGGGGCCTAGCTCAGTGGTAGTGCACTGGGCTTCCAACTACTGATTCCCCGGTTCAATTGCCAAGTTGAATGGCTGTTTCATCCTTCATCTCATTGCCATGGTTCCTGCATGTCCTAATTAGCCCATCAGGTGCAGAAATACAGGATTCTTCACTTGTTAGTAATAATCTTTCTGCCATCCGTAGTATGAATGTAATAACAAGTTGCATTCAATCTTACCTTGCATTCAAAATAAAATACCTTGTAGGTTCAATACTCGCAAAGATCAAGGAATATATCACAGATGCCTCATAGGACATTCAAGACTTGCACATTTTCACCTTTTAGTCAATGAACCGGCACCGGTATGCCAGAGTTGTCGGTGCCCCCTAACAATCAAACATATTTTATTAGATTGCACCCACTTACAACGCATTAGAAGACCTCTGTTTCAAGCTACTACCTTACAACATCTCTTTACTAGATATCCAACCCAGACAATTATTGATTTTTTATATGCTTCTGGTTTCTACTACCAAATATAGATAATCAATCTTAACCTAGAGAGCCTCTACATAGCCCACTCAGGTGCTGATGAGGCGTTAAACAATAACTCACACACACACACACACACACTGCCATCCATAGTCTGTTTTCTACTATTTGTGTTGGAATGTCTAGCAGTCCCTGTCTTTATGCATATGACTTCTTTTGAAGTGGTTACAGGGGTTCTAAGTATTCTTCTGATTATATTTTCCCAGACTTTGTTCAATTCATTCAGTCTTTCTGAGTGATGTTTAGTGCTTCAGTGTTATGAGTTATGATGGGTGTGATGCATGTGTCTAGTAATTTCCATGCTGCTTTTAGTTGTATGCCTGTGAATTTCTTGTCTTGTAATATGGTGATTATTGTTCGGTATGTAGCTTCGGGGGTTTTTTTTTTTTTATCTTATTTTGGGGGGTGGGGGCCTAGCTCAGTGGTAGCTTGCTGGGCTTCCAACCACTGGTCCCGGGTTCAATTCCCGGTCGAGCCTATGTTGGATGGCTGTTTCATCCTTCGTCTCATTGCCATGGTCCCTACCTGTCCTAATTAGCTCATCAGGTGCAGAAATACAGGACGTAAAACCCTAATCCACCAATTGATCTTATGTGAGTGTGTTTTTGTTGTTAAGTATTACTCCGAGATATTTGTAGCTTGTTGTGTTGTTTACCTTCATGACTTTATTTCTCCAAGTTGGTATTGTTCATGTCTTGTGCTCTTTCCTATAATCATTATTTCACATTTTGCCTGGCCAAATTCTATGTGGTACTTTTTAGCTATGTGATAGGTTAGGTTCAGCATTTGTCTCAGTCTTTTTTGTGGTCAGATATTAAGGCTACATCGCCCATCTACAATAAGATGGTTTTTGGTGCATAGTTCTTTGTTGATTTCATCCATCACATGAGACAGGCATATTGGGTGCCAGATAGTACATGAGATAGTACACCACCTTGTCTTATGCTATTGCGTAATTTAATGTGTCTAGTGGGGCCGAATATTGTGTTTATTTGTGCTGTTATGTTTTCATTTTTTTTGGTTATTGTCCAGTTGAGATTTTTACATCCATTCTTATGCATTGTGTACACATTGCTATCGCTCCATGCTTTTTTAAAGGCCTTCATTACATCTTGGATGAACTAGAGAAGGATTGGACACTTCGGAAAGTAATAAAACAATATTCATTATTAGGTGATTTAAGAAGAGTCAAATTCGCCCAGTGCTGGCCCAAGGACCCCTGCTGCTTCCTTAAGTACATACATTATTTGATGTTCACACTGCGCTTCAGTGAGCACACACCTCATCAGTGATGCCCTGCATCAGCAGCAATTAACTCCCTAAATTCCAAACGTCAAAGTTTTGTTTCTTGTACATCTTTTACACTACGGTTGATGAATTCCGCATGATCCATGGATTCTAAAACTTTTTACCGAATTTCTAGGCCTAATAGTAAGAAAGTGTGTCAGTTTTCAAGTACTCTTTTGTAAAATATCTTATCTTAATCTCGCAATAACTTAAGAAGCCGTAAAGAGCCATGGATGAGGCCATATTCTTCTTGAAGCTGAACACCTTGTCTGCATAGTGGTTATTGTGTCGAAAGTTGTCGAACGGAGATACAGACCCTTAAAGATGCCTAATTTTCACTATATGTGCATCTTTTTCTTTATTAAATTTTTATCCCAGATATGCAGATGCCTTTATATAAACATAGTTTTAAATTCTGAAATGAATTAAGTCAAAATGTCAAAGTTATACTAGGAATAACGTGAAGATATGCATTTCATTCTATATAAATACATATTTTAATCCTTTCCCTTTGTTTCCCAGGCGAATCAGTGAGGGGGAGTTGTAAAACTTGGCTCATATAACAGCATCATCAATTGGTCATTAGGACGGTGGCGAAATGCAGTGTGAACCTTTGAAGTTTAGAAGTGTCCAATCCTTCTCTCGTTCATCCAAGGTTACATCTGGGAATGCTATATATTTGGGTTTGTTGTTTTGGGGAATTGTTAGGATTTCCTTTAGTTACATAATATGGTCTGCAGTTGACCTTACTTCTATTCGGCCTGCTTGTGCTTCTGTGATATGAATGTCTTTAATTACTTTATTCTTTTAAATGTTTTGGGTGTAGCCCAATCATGAATTTAAACTCACATGGACCTCATCATGATCTCGCGTGTTGAGACACATGATATCACAAATTGATGGATCAGAAACTTGTCCATGTGGTCTCATATACCTGAGATGTGCATGAGACCACTACGTAATCACCAATATCTAGTCTGTACGACCTCACAGGCATGAGATGTGGATGAGAACGCTAGGACATATGATATCATTTTTTAGAGATATATGATCATCAAGAGCTAATCTGTATGCCTTCATCTTTTTGAGAGATATGATCTTGTGAGACCTTCAGGTGCTAATCTGCATGCCCTCATATATATTTTGTGTAGAGAGATGATCTCATGAGACCATCAAGAGCTAGTACATTTAATCTCATAGTTTTGAGACATCAAGAGCTCATCTGCATGCCCTCATATTTTGAGAGATATGTGATCTTGTGAGACCATCGAGAGCTAATACATATGATCTCATACACATGAGATGTGTATGAACTTAAATGATTTCATGTGAGCTCACTTTGTTGACTGGGAAGCAGTTATGTATAGTTCTGTGTGTTGCATTGTGGCTGGAGTGTATCTCACCAAGATAATGTGTACTTGTTGGGATTTGGTGATTTATATATTGTAACAATCAATAATTGCAATGAATCTGTATATAAACATTTTGACAAGATTTAAATTGAAAATGTACATACGGACTAACTCACAGTCTATAGAACCTTTAAAGAATGAAATGGTATATTATAAAGTAAGTTTCACTGAAAGAAAAAAAAAAAGTGCTTTCAGTAGTTACTGACTCCATTTTGTTAAAACAACCCCTGAATTGCACAATTGGCCAGAACAATATAATGGATACCATCATCTATCTATCTATCTATCTATCTATCCATCTATCTATCTCTATCTATCTATCCATCCATCTATCCATCTATCTATCTATCTATCCTATCTATCTATCCTATCTATCTATCCTATCTACCTATCTATCCATCTATCTATCCATCTATCTATCTATCTATCCATCCATCTATCTATCGATCCATCCATCCATTTCCATCCATCCATCTATCTCCATCCATCCATCCATCTCCATCCATCCATCTCCATCCATCTCCATCTATCCATCTCCATCTATCCATCCATCCATCTCCATCTATCCATCCATCCATCTCCATCTATCCATCCATCCATCACTCCGTTCACTCACTTAAATGTTACAAAATGGCTAATCTAAGGTGCCAGTGACCTTCATTTGAATAAAGGTTATGGCTCTCATATATGCTTACTCTAATTCTTGATTTCTCCTTCTTCGAAGGTCACTTCTTTCATACCTTGTCAGTGATAATTTGAAGAGATGTTCAAATTCACCTTTTGTTTTTCGTTGGGTATGTACTGTGCAGTGCTTCAGGTCCAAAATACAAAGGAGTCTCGAGTGCATTAAGTTAGCAGCTCTGAAAAGGAATATGGGCCTAGCTAGACCTCTAGTTCTGTTGTATGCAGGAATTGGAGTGTTAAGTTATCCGGTGTTTATGTGAGAGAAATTATGTTGACGCAGTGCTAACTGCGTCGGATAATGTTCCAAATGAGTGTTTGGTGATAATAGGGTGTGGTTTGCTCAGGGACTTCACCATGATGACTCATAAAAAGCGCTTTCTCTTCTGCGCAAGATGGGACCCTGGGGATCGCTTGTGCGGGATCCACCAAACGGAGCAGGGAAGTGTCGCTGTAGTTGTCGCGGTGGATGTCTCCTGTGAAAGACTGGTGGGGGCAATGGGAGGTTTGTCTGCTCCACAATGAACTGAGCACTATTTGCACTTATTTGCACAACAAACAAAACCCCCGACCTTTTTATTGTATTGTTGTTCAACAAACTGCTGCCTACGACTGCAGTTCACAACTCTGTAAACTTTGCAGAGTACAAAAAATGAAACGCGCTGTGATGTTTGTCGACTTGCGACATGTTTCCCGAGTCCTTTGGGGAATTAAACGACAATCTGCTTTCGTTGGGAACGTCAAATTGAGGGTTCTTTGTTGACAGCCTCGTAATTGCCCATCTACATGTAATAGATTGGTTTTTAAGCCAAATAACAATGTTCCCCATTCCATGACACTTGCATCATATGAGCAAACAAGAATGGGCCCAGTGTCGTCAAAAAGAAATGGTTTTATGGAGCTCAGGGGAGAATCAAGAAAGTACGCTTAATGGTTGCATTTGAACTTGCATAGGCAAGCCGCCTCATACACAAATGGGCCTCTATCATAGCAACCTTGGATTCTTAGTCGAATTTGGAGTTGAAAAAAAGTGGCATCTATGCAGTGGTTATACATTATGACAGTTCAGACCATTATCTTGTTCTTAATTCAACTCGTCGTTTATGTGGATTTTGAAGAGGAGATTCTGTTGTAGGTCTCCCAGTGTTCCCTGCCACCTCAAAGAGGTAATATCTATCACACATGCCTAAAGTATGGCATTAATCACTTTCCTAGCATGGTGTTATATATCTATCTACCTTGTAGGTCGGGGGTTTTGTTTGTTGTGCAAATAAGTACACTTGTATTTTATCTATTTATGACACGTATCTTTTTGATGCTCTGCGGTCAATAAAATTCTATATATGGTTTTGTGCTGACAAATTACAGGAGAACTCCTAGACTTGGAAACTATCTCCAGGGGACGTCATGTGAATCCAGGCCTCCCATTGGATAAGGCAGTGCAGGCCTCCCCATAATTTTGTCTAGAGATTGGTACCAGTGAATCCAGACCCTCAGGCCGCGTTGTAGACGACGGTCTGGTGGATATTAAAGCATGCAAGATACACGACGAAAATAGGTCAATCACTACGCTCGTTAATGTTGACTGAGAGGCGAACAAAGTAGTTCTTTAAAATTATCCTGGAACGAAGTTGCATCTTTAATTTTGTACAGGCACTTGTCACGTTTTATTCTTATGATTAATATAAACCAATTTACAGTCAAAATCCTTGCTCCCCCAACAGGATTCTATGAAATCTGCTGCAACAGTTTCTTGCACCAAGATCATACGTAATGTAATTTACACAAGTTTAGAGTTCATTAGCATAACACACATAATGCCGACTGTACAATTACACCTTTGGCAGGCTGTTCAAGCATGAGCCTTTCTCAACTCCCTGGGGAGTATACAGTCCGGTACACAGACTTACCTGCCATCACTGCCCATAGCCAAGTATCCGTTCACACCTGGGTGCAGTGAAGCAATGGTTCAACTTGAAGGAGGATCTGCTCAGTTCCTCCATGCCATGGTGGGGGCTTGAAGCTGCAACCTTTTGGTATGCGAGCGAACGCAGTGACCACTGGGCCACAGCACCTCAACCTAATCCCTGACCAAAAGGACTGTAATTGCATAATGACCTTGTTAGTGTGTTAATTAGGAGTAGGGCAAATAAGGGCCAGAGTGTGGTAACCTTTATATGAAGTTAATTGTTAGTGGGGTCGACTTCATACTTAATGAGAGTGAGTTATAATTGATTCCTGGAATTGTTGTGTTGAGGTATGTCTTTGTAGGTTCTTGCTGCTATCGAGGGTTAATTGATGAAGTGAGAGGAGTCCACCCATTTACCCCATGGGTGTGGTATTTTACTTGCCTCAACATAGACACCGAGTACAAGGGACCACCAATTTAATGTCTCATCCGAATGACATCCAGCGGCTGGGATGTTGCACATGAAGGGTGCCCCATTTGCTATTTCACACAACAGCATTATGTAATAAATTATTAAGAGGACATTTGATGGTCCCTATCCTTGGTTTGGCTCTCTGTTATCATTTTCTGGAACTCATTTCTAGCAATTTCTGGTATTCTCATTTGCTTTTTGCAACACATTTGACTTTCACAATCTTCGTTCTACCTCTCTGCCATGTCGCTCGTCTGACCCTGACCTTTTTTCTGTTTTTCCCCCCTTCCGATTCATAGTCATGGCTTGTTGTCATCTCTCTGTTTACTTGCATGGCTGTTATTGGATGTGTGTGGTTGCGACTTGTGAACCACCTCTAGACAACATTTGGAACACAGTTGAATCTGAAATAGAAGTTCTTCCTTGAGAGACATACTAATCATCAATGTGTAGTAACAATGAGTGTGCCACTACAGATTTAGAGGATTGTTTTAGCTCATGGGCTGGTCAAAAATCTTTTCGTGGCCCCTCTGTTGTGAATGGTCTGGATGTTACATTATTCATCCAGCCTGCATTATAATATAAATATTGAGATAAATCCACCACAACCACTGCGATTGTTGTATAGCTCTTCCTCTCTATCATATGTCTATGGTAGGTATATCCTTAACATTCCAATTTCCATCTGCAGTTAGGCTTGGTTATTGCCAAGTTTGGTTTGAGTGAATTTCAGGCTGAGTGTGAGCATGTCAAATTTCTGGAATGATGTGGATGTCATTAATATATGTTGCATGGGATGAGGTGGTGTGAATAACTAGTCGCCAACTGAGCACTTTGCAATGCCTCGAAAGTCAAAACATTCCCACCAGGATATGCACAGCCAGCAACTTGGAATGCATGTGTGATAATGATGTGAAGAATTTCTAACAGACCAAATTGCTGTATAGCTTATTTAAGTATTTCATTGTAGTGCCAAAGAAAATTAAAACTTCAGCCTCTGAAGCATAGTGCCATTGTCAAAATGTCGTCAATCTTGTAGGATCAATGTACACCTAAACCTGTCTGTACTATATGATTTTTATGTTGTTGTAACTTGTATGCATGTATGGTTATGACTGATGGGTCACCATTGACCCCTTTTTTCCTCAATAAAAACCATTATACTACAGTTTACATGAAGCATGTAGAGAAGAAGTTTGTTAATAAAATTAACATGGTCCTATCATTGCAAATTATCAATGAATTGGTTGCTATACTTTCTTGGACTTAAATTGAAAGCTTTGTTTTTGGTATTGTGATAAACCATCAACATGTCAGGGTTAATAGGTGTATGGTCTTATAACTGTTGTTGCTTTGTTTGCTGCTTCTCCACCAATGGCTGTCAGGGCGAGAGCCTAGCTTAGAGGTAGCGCTCTGGGCTTCTCCCCGCTGGGTCCCGGGTTCAATTACCAGTCGAGCCTAAGTTGGATGGCTGTTTCCTCCTTCGTCTCATTACCATGGTCTGGTGCAAAAATACAGAACGTAAAGCCCTAATCATACAAACACACACACACACACACACACACACACACACACACACACACACACACACACACACACACACACACACACACACACACATACACACACACACCAATGGCTGTGCCATTGAATTTTCTAAAGGCAAAAATAAAAATTGTCTGCATCATTGCAAAGCCATGGTTGGCCAAAGTTACCCTGCATTAGGGTAACCAGGGTAATTTGTGTAAGAGAAGAGAGAGAGAGAGACAGAAGCATCCTGGCCATAAGAGAGAAGGGGGGGGGGGCATTGCTCTATTACACAAGTGCATTTGTGGCTTGGATTGGCATTTGTGGCATTGTTTGGCAGACTGAATGATTAATGATGACCCACTGAGATGACTGCCTGGCCTGGCCAATATCTGATGATGTCTCTGAGGTGGCCCTGCAGACAGGGACTGTGATGGCAGCCGCCCTCTGCTCTGCTTGCTAATGGCATGTGCTCTGCATACCTTGGTCCAGTCACAGTAATGTAATTGAGGTAACTTCAGGGTTGCTTGGGATGAGTTTAGGCCCATAAAGGCTGTATCTGGCGTTGGGTTCATCTGTGTGTGTGTGCTTATCATTGTGGTTGACAAAGGTTGGGAAGTTAAATGTTGGTGAATACTTCCTGAATGAATTTTAGTAGGCTATAGCTGTATGTGTGTGAAGGACTGAAGTGCCTAGTATTCTGGTGAATGCATATATCTGCATCTATAAGTGGCCTCTCCCAGAGATGCCAAGCTCTGGATTGGTGAATGAGTGAGATTTTGCCTTTCCTACCAGTTTACATTAAAATGTTAAAGATTTATTTTCTCTTAGAGTGAGACAAATTAAAATATGAAGAAAATAGTCAAGCCTAGAGGAGTAAGACATTAACCAAAATCAGTGAGACTCACTCTGAATGAGTGAGACTTGGCATGTCTGCCTCTCCTTAAGTAAAGAGAGAAATGGAGGGGGGGGGGGGAGATATCCTGGAGTCAGTATTGTAAAGGTTTGGAGAATGCAAGCCAATTAAAAAAAGTCTGAAGGAATTCAAGAGTGGGATTAAGGAGCATACGTCCATGTGGTCCCAATGACAGCCTTGTTGAAGTGCCCTCCTATCAGGGTCCTGGGTTCAATCCCTGGAATGGGTGCCCTTCTTGAGCTAATCTTACATGGAATTATGATACCAAATGGGCCGATGACCCTTATAGCAGTAGCATACAAATAGCAAATAAGGCAAAGTCATGATGATGATGTCCCTGTGCTATATTAATCTCAGTGCATAAATGAGTCCATGCAACCACCTGACGGAACCCAGCGGTAGGCTGACAATGGCCTCTAGGCTGAATTATGACGTCATTAGCAGCGCCACCTGGAATGAGCCCACGTGACCCAGGGTACGGCCATTCAGCGCCCCCAAGCGCCGGTTAGGACACAGAGCAAGTGTCAGTTGACTGGGGGCAGGGAGAGAGGCATAGAGGCATAGAGGGAGGCATAGAGACATAGAGGGAGGTATAGAGGCAGGATGGCTGGTGGAGGCAGAGGTGCCTGCCCCCAATTTCTCATCTGCTTGCTCTCTTTGTTGATTGTGGCAGCAAAAACAAACGGTGGGTGTTCTCATTGCATTATTGTCACTGCATTATGTTCATTGCATTATTGTCATTGCTTCCTCATTCTGCTCTGTATATTACTGCCTTTACATGCTTGCATTTATTACTACCACTGTATATTTTCATGGTAGATATTATATGGATGCTTTGCAGCTATTTTATATTGAACAAGTCATGATATACTTGAATCACTTTGCCAGCCCGTATCTGTACAGTGGAGCTTCATTGCTTAGAGATTAGGCTTAGTAATTACTCAGGATCCTACATTTTGGAACAGGTAATGATGTGGTGGCCTTAATAGTGAGGTATGGTGCAATGGAATTCTGTTGGTGCCCAGGTCATAATGTTAATTGATTGTGAGGTGGTCTTAATAGTGAGGTGACTGGATGATGGGGTTTTCACTGTATTTGTCTTATTATGCTATTACTTTTTGTGGAGCTAGTACCAGCATGAAACTGTTCAAACCTTTATGCCAATCTACGTCAACTTGTAGATAGGCCAATACAAATAAAAGTAAACTATAATGAAAGTGAAAAAATTAAATAAAATTATTTTAAGATTGACGCAAAGTATGTTGTATACTTTTTATGAAATCTGAAACTTGATACATTTTACATACAAAGAACCTTTAAGTCGATCATAACTCTGCATGAATTCAATTCCCCGAATGATGTATTTCCTCCCCTTCCAAGCCCCCTTTAGAAGCAACACTCACTTATCTGTTTTTGTTTTATGAGGAATCTCCCTCCCCCTCATAAACTCAAAGTGCTCTGGCATTTTGCTTGGCACTTACAAATTGCTCTCTTGATATAACCATATGATATCACGGCCATGCGTTGCTTCTTTCAGTTTGCAAAAATGCTGCGTATTTTTTAATTTGAAGGTCAGTTTTTTTTTAATTGGAAGGTCAGTTTTGCAATGCATTGTGGCAAAAAAGCGGATTGTTAATTAGCTTTGACTTTTGACACACACACACACTCTGCAGTAAGTGAAACTTCTGATACCTCCAAGGTTTCACTGCCCTGGTTCTGTAACATGTTAATATACAGTTAAGCTAACTTATGGGCCCTGTACGAAAAAAGGAGTGTACATAAATTGTCCATGTTATTGTAGTAAAGACACTAATAATTATGTTAACGGAATTTTGGTACAGAATCACCAGTCGACCTTCTCGGGTTATCCAAAATGTTTTGGTTGTGAAGGAGGAATTGTCTTTCTTTACATTCTTTCTTACTTTAAATTCTTTTTTTCTTTAAATTCTTTCTTTCTTTCTTTAACTGCATTCTTTAAATTCTTTTTTCTTATTTTTGTTTCTTTGGAGCATGACTTTGCTGCCCTAACTATATAAATTTGTTATGATTATGTGGCATGTTTAGGCAACGTGTGTAAGTACCTTTAAAGTATGTTAGAGTTCGTGATATAGGCCATTGCAATATGTCAATTAGCCCCTCGACGATTGTGTGATGAATGTTCATCTTCATGCTGAGATGTCTACTTAACTGTCAGGAAGTGGTATGTACATGAAAACTAGCTATGCGGGGATTCATCATTACGTCTGCCTCTTGCCAAACTTTTGGCTATGGCTGTATGAGACCCCTTTTCAGACACTTTAAGATACTTTGATTTTGGTTGGTTTTGTTAACTTCGTTGCACTTTTTGTTGAACAATTTTCTGTAGGAAACGTGGTGTCTTGAAAATACAACTGCACAATAGTCACGCCAAAATATTCATTGAGTTACGGATGGTTGGGTCAGAGGGATGAGCCAAGCCATCCACATGGAGTGGAGTGAAGAGCCAAAAGGTTCAGGATGAGTTTGACCCTTGTGACCTAAAAAAAGAGAAGGTCAAAGTGATCCAATATTTTACTGTTGCGTGGTCTTCTTGTACCTCAATATATTAATGTAGTTCCACATATTACTGGTAGTTCCACATATTACTTGTAGTTCCACGAGCTTAGCATCAAAGTTATCATGTCTGTAAGACTTAGTGTGGTTGGCAGATTGACAGAGAGGCAAAAAACAGGGGCAAGCTGACAGACATACAGGCCATTGCATAACCCTATGGGTGAAATACAAGGGTTCAAAAAAGCATCCTAGGGTAGCATCTATAGCAAGTATTCGAAAACTTTCTGCCACAGATTACACATTTTTGTAGTGCTCAGAAAAACATACATTGGCAACTTGCAGTCACTTGCTCATTGCTTCAATTTTTGCTATAGCATTATGTTTCAAGCTAATGTTTTGCTCTTATATATCGAGATTTTTCATTATGGTGAAATATATAATCTTACTGACAAGGCAAGAAATAAATCATGACTTAATTAAACGGTTGGAAGAGAAGTTCAACTGACGTTTGACTCGAGATGAACTCCTCTGTAATTAAGTCAACATGTCAACCATTTTCCATTTGCTCATAATAAAAGGAACGGTGATTTGATTTAGGATCCTGGGAGGTTGGATTTCATAAGACATTCATGTCATGACTGCAAAGTGTTACACCGTTTATTATTTGAATTTATTTCTGTACATAAAGGAGAGCTGAAATGAACACTATATCTTGGCATCAATGTCATCTCCCACACAACTCTCTTTTCAAATCCATCCGCGCTATTTACTTTTGTTTTCATGACACAATTTTTGGCAATATCTGCCCTCCCATCGCTTTTTGAGCCAACTTGTTATCTTTTTTTTTCTCAAACAAAATGTTTTGACAAATTCATTTATTTGCTCTTTTAACTAAAAACGTCCCTTTCAACGGAGACTTTTTTAAGGATGGGAGAAGCCTGTATCACACCTCATCAGTTGACAGGAGGTGAAATGGGAAAAGTCAGAAAGCAATGAGCTGTTAAAAAACTCTTTAACACTGACAAAGTTTGGACATACACTAAATAAACATTGCAAACAATGGTCTGAACTCAATGAAGAGTATCATAGGCCAAAACTTAAGTATGATTAGTCATGCTACTAAAGTACCGGTGACTGAATTGAAAAATTGAATTCAAACTTACACAAGTGTATTGAAATGCTCTACTGAAGACTACTATATTATACAGTTAATCAGAGATTTACGAAGTCATGAACTTTATGTGGATCCAGATTCACACACTGACATTTTGATTTACTTTTGTACTATTTGATTAATTATTTATAAAATTTTGTTATTTTGCAATTTGAATTTAACTAATATTTTGCAAATGCACCATATTGTAATGCATTATATACAACCCATAAAACCGTCCAACTTTAGCAATCTAGAACTAGGAAAAATTATCTTAAGCCATATCAAGCTATATTTAGATGGAGGCCCCTAAAATCAGCTCAAGTTAAATCCCACGTTATTGCAACTTGTACATTTACTCTGCAAATAAAAAACAGTCATGACATGACACCCGAATCCACAAGAATTAAATAAATTAGACAACCATAGCTAGATTGTTTAAGTCACAAGTAACAGAATGTTTACATGGGGTGGCTTGTCCAGTCTAGCTTGTTTGAGCAGTAGGCCAAATATCCCGAATAGGAGGGAGTTTTTGACTTTTTGTTGGTTATATATATAACCAACAAAAATGTTAGTTAACTCCCAACTATGGGGGATATAACTAGGCATATTTACAATTTGTTTGATAGTTTGTTTTTACGCCTTTATTACGCAAAACAAGTTCAGTTTGCACTCAGGAGGAAGTTAACTAACATTTTTGTTGATCATTGCCTACTCAAAACAATAGAAAAACAGTCTAAGTGGAGCATAATAGGAGCTTTAACCTTTTAGCCTTGCATTTTGATGGTCTGGATTAGCATAGCTGGTGTGGGTGCATGGGTTAGAACCCCACTCCATGTGCTGCTTATATGAGCTAAGTCTCAGGACTGTCATCATCATCATCATCTTATCCATCACTCTCAGTCCGGTAGCGGGTGTCCCTGTCGGTTTCCTGGAGTTAAAGTAGGGTCCGGATTAGTAGGAGAGTTACTAAGATTAAGCAAGGATCTAAAGGAGAAGCAAAAACTTATGAGTCGAGAAATGAAGTGGAAATAATAAGTCACTTGTCAATATTACAGACTGAACATTATATTGAGGTGCAAACCAGAATTCCATGCACTCTGATATATGTTCTTAGTCCGATAAACTGCCTCACGACGAGAGTCATGGCCCTATCGGCGCGCTTGCAATGACAGCAATATTTCGGTCTAATATGTACTTATCTTTTCTTATGGTGTACACTACCAACAAGCTTAGGTTTTAAGTGTATTCCTGTAGGTTCTGCTTTTTTTTTAAGTTGACTTTTGGATTTATTCGATTTATTTGTAAATATTCTAAGCTTTAATATGTGTGAAATGTATGTATCACCTACGAAATAAATCAATTCCATTCACTTCAATATGCAGTTAGTGAGTCGCAGATGAGATTGCAGGTTTGCTGTTTGAGCTTGAAGCCTGTTATCAGCCAAGCTCCCCTCTCTTTGTCACCTGATTCATATTTTGTTGACTGAGATTCTTGTGCTGACAGCTTTTCATTTCAGAGTGAAAAATCTGTCAATCAACTATGACCCCCAGATGAGACAGTCTTTCAAAATGCAAACCTTCCTTTTGAGCAGATATATTTGTCACTTTCTTCGAATATTATATTTTGCAATCCTTCCTTCATGTGTAAATAAGTCTCTTTGTGAAGTAAGTAAACGCCCCGGGGTGTTTTTACACTTGCTCTATATTTGTCAAGATTTACTTGGCCGATAACTGGCCCCACATAACAGTTGCAAACAGTCATGGCTTGATGCTCTGCATGGCATGTGTTCAGTGTGGTGGGTCCATGGCATGTCTCACACTGTGCGGGTGCTTACAAAATCACTGGATGGAAAAATCCATCATAATGCCATTAATACACCCCCACTCATCATCGTTATCATGCAGCTTTTGCAAATGCTGCAATTGAACAACATAGTCATGTTGCAACAGCATTAACCCGCTGAACCCATACACAAAATGCCCCATTATAAATTATAAATATACATTTCCCTGTTTTGTTGTTCTGTACTTGTTTTTTGCCTGGTACTAAATATGACTTTGTAACATGCACCAGTTGTGCCGTGTGCTAAGGTATAAATAGTAGTTTAATAATAAATAGTAGCTAAAATAAGGGTAACATTTTTTAAATATAATTTTATTTATTTGGAGCTGAACAGATGAAAATTCATGGAAGAATAATATTACAGCAAATATCATGGACTCGTAAACAAAACTTCAGGTGACGTCATGTGAATGCAAATTGGCTAATGAGAGTCTTGTAACTGACGTCATCTGCTGGGAGTTTATTTTTCAATAAATTTCATTCATTGTTACAGGACATGGTCTATAGCCTATGTATGCTTTTTTTCTTAAAGTGCTTATGTCTCTAGATTTATCATAGGCAAATAACTATAAAAACCAATACTACCTTCTTGTCTCATGATATTTTTTACCATTACTCTGCAAACACAAGCATAATTATTGTGACAATCTTGTCACAGCATTGTATAATATTGTCACAATATTGTAGATCATATTGTCGCTGCATGAAAGTGTGGACCCTAGAAAAGTGTGTGGCAACATTTCTGATAATATTCCCAAAAACATTAATATATGGTTAGAACAATCAGATTATTTTGTTAAGTAACATTTCCAATAAAATATTGTGAGAATATTTTCCACAGCATTGACATGTTTAACTAACATTTTGAGAGTATTGCAGATCATATTGTCACAACATTAAAGTGTCCACAGTAGAAACATTATTGTACATGTTTCCTGAAACATAGCCAGAAGATACTGATGACATTGATATTATTGTATTGAACAAATACTGTGACTACTTTGCAGAACATATTGTCACAAGATTGAAGTGTGGAACCTAAACACTTTGAAGCAATATTTTCTAATTATTAAGGAAAAAGATTTTCGCAATATTTTACATCATTATTCATGTTTAATATATGAAATATAACAGCAACATCTCTGGAATAAGGAGAGAAAATCTTTATTTTCAAATGAACATTCGATCAGTATCTGGAAATTATCAATTTCAACCAAATTGCAATTATTTCTTTTTATACAGAATATATAAATGGCAATAGTGGGTGAGCATTCACAGTGATGTATCTCTCCATGTCATGTCCTGTTGTCAGTCAGGCTCATGATTAGGTCCACTTCTAGATCAGTATACAACTCTGAAAATTATAATAAAAAAATATATATATATTTAATTGAAACTCAGCATAAGCTATATATTATTTACATTTACATGACAACAGTAACTGTGTTGCCATCCATTTATGAGGTTGCAAATTCTAATGGGCTGACTGGGCAACAAACAAATCACATTTCGAAGGGAATTAATCTTCATATGTTTTCTACAATGACTTATCACTGACAACGCAACAAAATATAATAAAAATACCAACCGATTTCGCAGATGTTCCTGGATTTTGTTACTGAGACTTGAAAACTCTCTTCACATCAAAATGGCTACCAGATAAATATAATCCCTAGATGGAGCTTGTAAATTTAATTTAATATTTTCATAATGTGAATAAAATATTGCAGCAATGTTTTTAATGATATTTTTAACATTGCACAGACATCATTACAACATACATATTATCAGTAACCTAATGTTGTGACAACATTATTTGAGCATAATGTAACAATATGATAGTGTGGACCTAGAAATACTTGCGGCAACATCATTAATCATATTATAACAAAAATACCGTGAATAAAATCCTTCTGGCAATATGTTTAATAACATATTTAAAAAGTATGACACAGATATTTTTTACAACATCCACATTATCATTCAAATTATGTTGTGACAATATTATTGGAGCATAATGTTACAATATGAAAGTGTGGACCCTAGAAATGCTTGCAGCGATATTATAAATCATATCACAAATTATTATCAAAATAGTTTAACCATGTAAATTATATTATACAATGTTGTCTCAACATTTAAACAATCTGTTTTGGAACATTTTTTGTCAAATATTGTCCCAATGAGTGATTGCTAATATTATTCAAAAATTGTTGTGTTTGCAGGGTACATGCTCATTTGTGCACAGCAATGTACTTTTAAGGTGCAATAAATAATAAAAATTGAGTTTTTCATGCCATAAAAAATTCAATATGTAAACAAACCTAGTGATGACGTCAAAATACTGAACAATGGGTGATGATGCCATTTCCATTGTGTTTCAAATGTTTGGATTGATTTTCATTCAATTTATTGATTTTTTGTTATTAATGCCTGATGGACTGACTAGCTGATGCAAATTTAGTGTGTCTTGATTTATTAAGGCAACTACAAACTATTTGATTAATTCTTTAACTTGCAATTTTGACAGAAAGTGCAGCTTTAAACTTGCAAATGACATGTTTTGGCGTCTTATCTTGTGCTTCATATCTGTACATCACAAATTCACAACAAAATCACCCCGAAAAGGTGCTGATGAGGTGTTAAACACAAACGCACACACACCCCGAAAAGAAGCAACACAGAAACAGCCCTTCGGTTGGGACAGACGACTTTTGCCGAAAAGCAACTTACCATTTTTTCCAGCCATTTGGCAGACGGAAGTGAAAACAGACACATGCTACGGGGCTTTCCTTATTGTCTCAGGAGGCCCGAGGACGTATGGATGTTGTACTCTCACGAGATTTATTTGAAAACATAGCGATAAAGAAGACACATTTTGGTTTTACGTTTCCGTAGACACTTGCGAAATGGATGGTGCGGTTGAGGAGCGGAGGGAGACTGCAGAAACAAGGAGCATTCCCCCGGAGGTTAATTGTCTATTAGGGATGGGACTGTCAGCAAAGGTCATGCTACTCCTTCCCTGCATTATCCTGTGCACATCCTGTGCATATCCTGTGTGTATCCTGTGTGTATCCTCTCATTGTTGTGCATGTCTAAACAAGACTAATGTTGCTAAAGAGCAAGCGGAGAGAAACAGACACTCATGTCTCTACAGTAAAATGACTGATGAGGGCTGCATGATGAGGCTGTGTTGCAGATATCACCGTATACAAGTTGCCCCTATCAGACATCTGTTTCTGTGGCATCCATGCACCCTGAGTTTATTGCAATGCTTCTGTCTCTGCCCAGGACCCTTTGAACCTTCAGGGTCCCTAGAAACTGAAGTTACCTACTTTTACGATATCGCTGCAAATTATTTCAATGTTCGCTGCTCTAAATTGCTTCGTAAACAGCGTATGCCCTAACGGAGGGTATTATCGACAGGGCGGGTATTATCAACACTCACATTAGAATGTTAACAATTTTGTTAAACTAATTTAAGTGTCGCTAATACAAATGTACCCGCCCTGTTGATAATACCCCATTACGGTAATACCCTAAATTTTCTACAAGAGGACATTCCTCTATTACATGTCTTTTAAGTGTCTACTAAAGAATGACCATCAAGGTCTTCCAAGCCTCGGAGATATCGTTATATTTATACACCAATTGCCTTATCTCTGTGTGTCATTGCAGGGCTTCCATGTGGAGGGGTGCTGAAGGGCCCTTCTGGCTACTTCGAAAGCCCCGGATTCAGCAAACGCCTTCCCTACCCACCTAACATCGACTGCGCATGGTTGATACTACTTGACCCAGGTCAGAAGGTCAAGGTCACCTTCCTGCATTTTGACCTTGAACCTCATGACCTCTGCGGCTATGATTACATTCGCTTCCATGATGGAGACACTCCCATGCATGAGGTCATCAGCAAAAAGTAAGTCAACATGAAGTTTTCAGTTATATCCCAAGAAAGGATTTAAGACACAAAATAGTTAGTTAAGGTCTTATGCTATAACTTAACAGATACTCCATTAACCTATTCACTGGGGGCGACCGCACAAGGTTAATCCGAATTACCCTCGGTCCTGTGGCGCCCATTTTACCTGTCGATTCACAGGTTTTTCATATTTTTTACCCATTTCTTGGAGGAATTGTTGCATGGCAAATGACGAAACAAGTGATAAAACAGTAAGGCATATATTACAAGTGCAATTGTTGCATAAAATGGTCTAAACTTTAATCCCTGCATATTGAAATATGGATTACCCTCAAATCCACATATTGTCGAAATTTTATTAATCCCAGTGAACAGTATCTTAAAACCATTCAAAGAATCCCTATTGTGAACTAAACAACTTTCAACATGTCCACAACTAATTAGTGGGAAGTTTTAGTTCTTATTAACAGTGCTATTAGCTTGAATAATTGTGAATCGACAGTTAAAACTGATGATCTGGATTACCCTCGTGCGGTCTCCGCCAGTGCTATTGAGTATTGAAAGAAACTTGATTTGTTTGATTGCTCTTATAATGCAAGAAAAGTAGTGCTGTTATGCCATTGTATTTACTTACCAACATTTTGTTGGTTATCACTCCTACAAACAACAGTAGATATAAGGCCATGTGGTGAAGTATAATGAAAACTTTATTCAAATTTAACAGCAGGTACTGTGGAAAAACCCTGCCAGGCAGCAAGTCCTCCAATTGGGGTGACGTTGGTTCTTTACTAACCCCATTCAAGCTGAAAATGCTGATGTCATCAGATGGTGTCACTGCGTCATCAAATGCCATGTTTGTCTGGTTCCACTCAGACCCGCAGTTCACCGCTTCTGGATTCCGGGCTGTCTACCACGACGTTAATGACGCAACGTCCATCCTCAATGTTTACATTCCAACCTTCCCTCCGACGTTCTTAACGCCCTTGGAGACCTCAACTGTGACGTCAACACTTGAAGGTACGTCATGCCTTGTCATTTGGCATTGTCAAACTCTTCTTTTACAGCCAATTGCATAGACTTGGAAACTAAACTCCTAGAGGACGTCATGTGAATCTAGGACTCCCATTGGCTAGGGCAGTCTGGGTCCCTCAGCCAAAGAGAGTCCAGCATTCACATGACGTCATGTGGAGTATAGTTTCCAAGTCTACAAAATTGGCTGTATAAGATTAACTATAGATGGTTGGTACAATCCCCAGTGATACTATTTCGAGGGAGTAAAGGTTTATAATTATTGCCTTCAAGTTATAGGCTTAATGTGCATCTCAGATAACATGCCAGATCAGCTAAACATGCACAATGTCAGCCAATGGCGCCATTATGACTTTCCATGTTGAAACGATGTCGAAACTATGTGGCATGCTATCTGTAATGACTTCAAAAATAGGCAAGGTGGCCTGAAGATAAAGTTTGATTTTTAAATCTTATCGTTGTGACCCATGGAGAAGTTTGAACTGTTTTTCTTATCAAGGTTCAGAGCACCCAGCGCTTTCCAATTCCAGAAATAGGAAAATGGCAGTTTGCAGGACAAATGGACTTCATAATCTTAAACTGGCCTTTTGTATTCAAACTGTCTACTGTCTGTAATCCCGAGGTAGCACCTGTAGAGGAGCTGGGTAATTGTACTGATTAGGAGCCTCACACTAATTGGATTTATACCAAGTGCTCGGTGTTAGCAAGAGGTAAACCGAGTGGAAAGGAAAGCCAGTGAAGTGGCAAAGCCATTAAGAGCCAGGTCATAATGATGCAGGACACCATTAAATAAATTAATTATGCATGACAGGCTTTTTGCTCTATTTCATTAAGGCTCGACCAGCGCCATTTTGATCTGTCAACTGCTGCAATTTTTGTCATAAATTTGAAATTTCAGGAAAACAATTGCGCCCGGTGTTTCCCACCTCCGGGACAGGAGAGGACAGCAAAGATGACAAAGGTAAACTTTATCGCAACGAAAGAAATATTAAAACAACGCTGAACATTGGGTACCTGTTAATTCATGGGTGGCAGCCAGGGTGGGGCAGTGTGAGTGGTGAGGGTCTGGGTGAATGGTATGTTTGGGGATGGTGGTTGATAAACTAACTGGTGATTGCTGATTGGTCGTTTTCTTATTGGAGTATTGATGGTTGCGTTTCTATTTCTTTATCACACAATTAACTTAAGCTGTTTGTAGATGTATGGTAGATTAGATGATTTTACTTTTTCTCATGAGCAGGGTTATACCATTGCTGGGACGGCCAGGTCGTTCCCCCATTGTGGCTCTGTGATGGAATTTCTGATTGTTCGCAAGGCGAGGATGAGAGCGAGGCTGCTGGGTGCCACAGATTCAGGGAATCGGGGAGAAGGAAAGGTCAGTCTTAAAAAGGAAAGTTGGGATCAATTAATGGAGGAAAGTGGAACTAATGAGGGCAATGTGGAACTTATGAAGGAAAAATAAACCGAAAGAAGGTAAGGTGGGGCGAACGATTCAAAAGGGAGGTGAAACTAATGAAGGAAATCTGTGATTAATGAGGGCAAGGTCAACCTGGAGAAGGAAGGGTGGAACTAATGAAGGGCAAGGTGGAATAAATGAAGAAAAGGTTAGACTAATGAAGGAATTGTGAACCTAAAGAAGGAGGAGTGGGGCTATTTTGTTTATAAGAAAGGTAGGACTAATGAAGGAATGGTAAATCTAATGATGGAAAGGTAAACCAAAAGAAGGAAAGGTGGGTTGTACAGAGAACTAAATCACAAATGAGAGGCTAACTTAGGGCGTGGAAGAACAGACAGAACTGAAAACAAAAGAAACACTTCACCCCAATGGCATGTGGTTTATATAAAACAGTCCCTGCAATGCATCACAAAGAAAGTGAATCCTGAAGTGACAGCAGACCCAGAAACCGAAGTTCACCCAGGTGTGACAAACATCATGTGTCTCTAATAGAGACTAAGGTATAGTTTATCACATAAGGTTAGTTTAACAAAAGGAAAAAAAAAAACTTTTTAACACAGATCTGACACAATAAATCAGGGAGACAAAAAGCTAAAGAATGGAGACTGAAGTTCACAAGGAAAAAAAGTACCAATGCTTAATACATTGTACACTACAAACGTTCAGCATTTATTCATTCGCACATGCCCTAAAAGAAGGTTAATTGCCTTTGCTAGAACCACCAAGGAAGCGTGAATTAAGACTCTTTTTTGACTCTCAACCTGTCTCAGGTGACACCTAGAACTTTGGTGTGATAATTGTGGGAAGTCACGGTTGATCACGCCCTAATGTGACAAACAAGGGAGTCACTAAGGAATCAACGTTTGCTGTGATGACAAGTGGATCCTTTAAAAAGAAATACACCAGTGCAGTGCACCAGCTTCAATCTACATATTTATTCAATATTACAAAATGAACCTTAAAATATTCTTTGAATACATTTTAAATGTTAAATATAATAGGGGATACATCCACCCTTGGGTAATGGTATTTTGTAAATACTCGGATGTATCCCCTTCCAACACATTATATGTATCACGATTTGTTACATATACTTGTAAATTAATGTACTTGAGTGTTGGTAAATAATAAAATGTTTAAACGTCTGAAGTGAATCCAAGAAACTGGGTGAAAAGCATATACACTGTGCTGTCACCTAACAGCCCAGGGACCTAATTATGGACATTATTTGCTAGTTTACCTAGTTAAACAAAATTATTGGTTAAACTATGTAGCCGATAGGCTGGATATAGACTTAAGAAATCTTCTATTTAAAATACAAGAGAACTGCATTCATTTTATTTTAGTTTAGGCAATTTTTCTGAATTACTTGCTTGTCAGAACAAGAACTCAGCATACAAACATCTAATTATTCTGTAATTTCATTGTTAGACCTTTAGTACCATAAGCCAGCCTATAGACCGTAAGAGATGCTGATTAAATTACTTCAGATGAGTCAACGAACAAAACAAGTACATAATCAGGTCGCTGGGCTGAGCACACAGTGTATAGTGACACTGGAAACAAATACTGCGAAATTTGCCTACAACTGCAGTGTGTATTGATGAACTATGGAAAAGGTTTGTGCAATTGCTTTTATTGAGAAGATCAACTTCTCGTGATGAGCTATGCAATAGTGATATCTCTGAACAACATAATATTAGATAATTTCTGACTCATGGAGGATTAACAAGCGTACTTAATAAGTTATTTCCTGTAGATCTATTCCTATAGAAAAGGCACTAGTACGGAGTAGAAATTCTGATAATATGTTCTATTTCAATGGCAGTGACAAGCAGACGACTTTTCAAACGTTCCAACTCGGAGTTTCCCGGATGTGGGTGTCAGAATGGAGGTACTTGTGCGCCATCTAGTGAGGGAAGGCTGACCTGTAAGTGCCCTGGCGACTGGACAGGGAAACAGTGTGAACTGAGTGAGTATATATGAATGGAGCCAATGGCCCAATTAGCATACCATCTACTGTGTATGTAAAGCTTTGGCATTCTTTGCCATGAATGCCCATGAGATTATAGAATGAGCGCGAATAAGTTGGTCCCCTCCTCCGCACGAGTGCAAAGGAGTTTGTCTTGGCCGCCATTATCACGTGACTTTGTGTCAGGATGCTGACATTTTGCTGATAGGCTGATTCTTTTCTGTTGTTTGATTGGCTAATTATTGGTGGGCGTGTTTAAACCAAGCTACCAGAGAGCACGATGACCAATCATAGCATGGCTCAGACTCAGCCATTCATAACCTATGTGACAATTGCTAGCGACCAGTCTCACTACAGTGTAGGAGACTGCGGTTCCAGTGCTAGAGCACGAATAAATTTGGCTTGATAGGGTGGGTTTTTGACACCGCACCTTCATTTGGATGTGGCAATTCCTCAGATTGTTTGTGACACAAGATGATATTTATAAGTCATTATATGTATATTTATATATTTTATTGACATTTAAAATATCATCTTTGATACATATTACAATACTACTGATCTGAACTCTGAAGCTTAGTCAGTGTGTATGACTGCTGATACGGGCAGACATAATGATGAGATGATAATGCTTGGAGTCCACACCTGAGTGTGATACCTCATTCATCTGACATCCAGTTGAGACGTGCAGAGGAGTTAGCCAAGGCCAACCACTAGGCTGCTCAGTTTTTCTCATTCACTGTAAACTTCACCATCTCCTATGACCCAATAAGAGCTGTATTTGGATCATGCCTGTTACTTTCCAAGGGCATTGTCATGTGCTCTACAGATCATATAATATTGATGAGGTGTAGATAGGAATGGTGTGTCATGCACAATTCATGAGCTTAGGGCAGTATGTTGGGTTGTCTAATGTGGAATAATTCGTAGATATTAATACCATATTATCAATAATTCCTGATCCAGTGGGATTTTCAGTAAGTGTTTTATGTAAGAGTTGAATTTGAATGTGGTGAAATAAGTGCAGACAGAAATGATGCTGAAGGGTGGGTGGGTGGATTAGGGCTTTACGTCCTGTATTTCGGCACCTGATGGGCTAATTAGGACAGGCAGGGACCATGGCATTGAGACAAAGGATGAAACAGCCATCCAACTTAGGCTTGACCGGAAATTGAACCCGGGACCCAGTGGTTGGAAGCCCAGGGTACTACCACTGAGCTAGGCCCCCACCCTATGCTGAAGGTGTGGAAACAATTTTGTGGTGTCCCAAAGGATATCCTTAAGAGTCAACAAACCTTGGTTGTATGACAAGACAAAGCAGAAAGTATTTCTCTGCTAAATATCCCTCACACAAAACAAATGCAGAACTCTTAGATCAAACAATCAAGGGGCTGCATCTTCAGTGGGGCAAACACTTGTACTATAAAGAAGCATTTTTGTCCTGCTGACAATAATTCCCAGGCCACTGCCAACGATTTGTAAAAGAAAGGACAAGGCAAACATATTTGTTATCTAGCATCTATGCACCATTTGTTGCACTCTCTTATCTGTATGAGAATGATACTTTAGTGGAGTTATGCCAAAATTATTTGCCAAAATAGCTGAACTGGTTCCACTGGCCTACTGGGCAACCCCTGCAGCCTTAGTGCATGTGAGTTATCACCATAAAATAGACCATACAATTATTCCTATCCTATCCTATCCTGTTGGTGACAGGATGATCACTGTGGAAAGGGGCATGGGTAGCCTTGAGGTCTAGGGTTAAGGTCATTGGTGTTTGCCCAATGGTGGTACCATTGCAGCCTCTCATTAAAGGTGACACTGTCAGGGGACCAGGGGACCTGTTCATCTATGAGTCTTTCTCAAGAGTGAAGTCCCTTAGGGGTATAGAGCCTGTCACAAAGAATTACTGCCATACTGGGGTAGATTGCCCTTCATTATCACTTTCGGTATCCACTTCCTCATCAGACACCTGGATGAAGTGGATGAAATGGAGCAAAGACAATTGTTACAGAAGATCTGCTCAATTCCTCAATGCAACCATGCAGCTGGCATAATTGTTAAGGCATTTACAAGTTCCAAATTGGTCAGCAGTGCTGGGAGGTCCTGGGTTCCATTCCAAGCTTGGGCACTCTTCATGAGCTACATCCCAGCTGGATGTTGATCACATGAGATGTAAAATTGGAGGTGCCTTGTACTCTGTGTCTATGCTGAGGCAAGTAAAGACACCGTCCATAAGGTAAATGTGTAACATGGTTTGACCTTCTAGCCTTATCATCTGATCATTACATCTGCCTCTAACAGCTGATCATATCAAGGCCTCACAATCGCCCTCTGGTGTAGTGTAACCCCACTATAGTTAGATTTATTGAACTTAAATTGTATTGTAATTTTGCTACTCACAATTGCACAATACTTTTACTACCTTTAAACTCCAACCATAACCATGTAAAACTGGGCATGGTGCCAAAAGAGGGTTTTTGGCTAATGTTTGCTGGTCAGTGGGTTTTGACAGTAAATGCTGGTCAGACCCGCCAAATGGGAGCTATGCTGAATAATGGATTTTCATTAAAACAGAATACTGCAATTCTATTGGCTGAAAAAGTTCCCACCCTTGGCTGTGATTGGCTAAAGCAAAGTGCATCCTAGCAGCAGTATTTTTGCATTTTAATGTATATTTGACACCTAATCATTTAGTTGATGTTTGTTATTTTTCTGAGAAAGTTATATTTATGGAATCAGTTAGTTATTACCTACTGTGTCTGAAAAGCAAAATGAGTAATAAGAGGGGATGAAAGATTTATGTCCAGCTGAATTCAGAACTGTTCAGTGAAAAGACTCTATTGTTTAAATTGAAGGTTCAGATCAGTAGCATCGTACCAATAGTTGGGCAGTTTACAGGCAAGACACTTAAAGCTGGATTGTCACTCAATCACAATAGCCAAAATCTATTGCATTCACTTCAATGTCTTCCTAATACGGATTACCTACCGTCCAGAGCCTTGCTGGGTTCACTATCTCTCTGTAAAAAATAAAATTAAAATAAAATCATCTAGTATTTAATTTTTCATTCTATCAAAAACCAATATGTAAAACAACCAAGTGATGACGTCACAATACTGAACAATGGGTGATGATGCCATTTCCATTGTATTTCCAATGTTTTCGGTCTTGATTTGTTTCAATATTATTTACATTTTGTAATTAATGCCTGATAGATTCATTAGCCTACACATATTTAGTGTGCCTTGATCAAATAAGGTGATTTTCAATCATTTGATGAAGTTGTAGAAATAGTAATTTTGACAGTCAGTGGAGCTTTTATGCTTTGAGACACCATTGTGCTTGTTAACAGGGACCAACACAGGGTACAGGGGCGCATGCGCACGCAAGCCCTGTGCACATGGGGGTACGTGTTTGGAGGACGGGGTGACATATCGCTGTTTGTGCCCCCAAGGACGCCACGGAAGACGCTGTCACCTAGGTAACCGACATTCATCACTTGTATATTGCTGTTTTAGTATGAGTGCTTTAGGTGAAATGTCTCGACTGCTGGTGTGTTGTAAATGTTTTGTAAGGCAATAAGTAAAGTTTAGTGTGACAGTCTTGCATGCAATTAAGGTTCTAGGTTCAAATCCCGTGGGAGGTGAGATTACAGAATTATTATGCCGCATGAGTAGTGTCACTGTAGTGTTTAAGGTAGGCTAATGCTTTTTGGCCCAGAATACACCCTTTTCACAGAGCAGTCATGTTGGCATTTTTGCCTCATTGACCTGTCTTTGTACTGAGAGATATAATTGACAGTCATCAGTAGAAAATGGCCATGGTGAGGCAATGGTCAAGTAATGACGTCATAATATATGACTTGATTAAAATGAGGGCAAGGTCCTAATGGCTGCCGGGTGAAAAGGGTGTAAATAAGAAGTTGCTTTAGTACAATGCAAAATGTCTTTCATCTCCAAAGTTTCTGATATCAATACGCATTGCAGTCCTTTTGCTATGCCCACAGACGTCCCTCATTTTGTGGCTTGAATGGGATTCCTGTTGAGGAATAAAGATCATATAAATACATACAATACTGCTGAATAGCCCTATGCTCATACATTGTATGGCTAGAAAACAATTGAATTCCTGCATCTTAAATCACCTGCAGAGGAAATGGGAGTCCTCTGGCCTGATTAGACTACACTGTGGAGATGTGTCTGCAATTAAAGTCATAGAAGTTCTCTACCAGGTATTAAGTATTGTAAATTTTTCCCTGTGAATAATTTCCTCTTATGTCTGCTTGTCCTCTGCTTAAGCCCTGCAGATTGCCCAACAGGATGTCCTATATGTCAACTCTGCGCACACTCAGCTACAACTTCCGGGTCACGTGGTGTCGTCCAGCTGCGGTGATTCGTTGAGGAACGCTTGCCCTGATTTGAGGCAAGTTGAAGAATTAGATGTTTAGAAAATGAGTTGCATGCTTCATGTAAGAATGGAATTGGCATAAGTGCAGGCAGTATATATATATATATATATATATATATATATATATATATATATATATATATATATATATATATATATATGTATCTCTAATATAACTGAGGAGAACCACGAACATGAATTAATTGAAACTAAGATGTCCTTTTTATACACGAGTCAGAGCTGTCCTTCTTTAATTATCATGATATAGGTAATATTGTAGAATTTGTCAGAGGGGCTTATATGAAAGATATATTTGTGGCTTGAATGGGATTCCTGTTGAGGAATAAAGATCATATAAATACATACAATACAGCTGAACAATGCTGAATAACCCTATGCTCATACATTGTATGGCTACGAGTAAAGATGCACAGTAAGCTTTTTCTTGCAGGAAATAAATCTTGTGCTGCTTTAGTTTCTCAGAGCTCTGAAGCTGCCAGGCAAGCAACTGAGGCATAGAACAGATCATAAATAATCCGCACTGCGCTGTCTGTTTCAGAGGGGCTTTGTCCAAAATTAAGAACAACGGAACGGTTGTAGTAGTCGGGACATATCACACAGACAAACCGGAAGTGCTAAATTTGAATAAGACAGTCACTGTGATTGGTCGCCACCAGCACTTGTTTGTGAACTGGACTGTGATTGGTTCATCGGAGCAGACGTCGGTGATTCGATTCGTGAATTTCACTCTTGGTGGATCAGTTGCCCTTGCTAATGTGTCTTGTTTCATCAACAATGCTAAAATGGTTGGACTCCAGGTGCAAGATTTCAATGAACTAGAACACAATAAATCAGAGGTGATGCTTTCAATTGACCATTCTGAAGTGAAAGACTCCATGTTCTTGTTAAATGTCACCTCGGTTGACAGATTTCATGATGTGACTCTTACATTAAGAAACACTGAGCTCCTCAATACTTCAGTGAGTTTAAAAGGTACTCACTTGAAAGTTATTATGAAAAGAGCAAATTTCACGGATAGTCCTGTTGCATGGACATTGGTCAGTGGAAAGGAAGAGCCGTTGAGCAAGTCCTGGAGCAAATACAACAGAGACGAACAGATGAAAAATTCATCAACGGAGAATCGCAAACAAGACATGGCCGAAGTGCTTGTTAGCCAAAGCAATTTCTGCTGTCTCTCTTCTTGTGAAAATCTCTTAATGATTCATGCCAATAACACCCGTTACATATACAATGTGGCCATAGTGCACTCATACTTTGCTGGCCCCAGAGCGCTTCATAGATGGCCCTCCCGGGCATTGGTGATTGACCACGTGGATGCCATTGGCTACATGACCATCCGGAATACGTCCTTCCATAATAACGCTGCCCCGACATCAGGAGGGGCCATTCGCATATATAAACATTCTGGTCAATTGCATGTTGCCATAGAAAACTGCACATTCATTAACAATACTGCCGGTGATCAAGATAGTTGGTCTAATGCATATGGTGGTGCAATTGCAGCCCTGACTCCAAAAACAGACAGTAACTGTGCCCATCATCGCAAGACTACGATTGATGTAAAGAACTGTAATTTCATTGATAATTATGCTTTCAAAGATGCCGATGCTGTGTATACTTCTGTTGGGATTATATTATCACTCACCAACTCAACATTTCTAATGAACCGTAAACCAAACAATTTCAGTTTTACCTCGCAGTTTCTGGTCGTCCATGACATCGTCTACTTTCATAACATTATCCTCAAAATCGAGAAGCCCATCTACCGAGAGGTGTTTAGCTACAGACCAGGAAAGGCACATGGGTTTGTGAACAACATAACATTGCAGTGCCCCAAAGGAACTGTCGGTGAGACGGATTATGCTAGCCTCCAACAGGAAAATGGAAGAGCAGTCTTTAATTCTTTACGACTTGCCTGTTTGTCATGTAAAAGCAGTGAGTTTGTGCTAGGAAGCCCCGAATTGACTTTACAGACCGAAAGGGAGAGAATTGTGGCATTATCATCCGAGTCGTGCGCACCGTGTCCAGCTGGGCACATCTGCCATGATGGTATGCTAAGGGTTAGGACTGGACACTGGTCATTTAAACCTAACAAAACTTTCCTCACTCTTCCTTGTGTTGACCATTGCTGCAACCAGCCAGGTGGGTGTGATCTTCATGACCAATGTGCAAATAACCGCCAGGGGGTGCTGTGCTCACAATGCCAGCCCCACCTGGTGGAGAATGTGTTCACTACAAAATGTCTGTCAGAATCAGATTGTGGCACTGCATGGACAATTGCCTGGCTACTCGCCCCTTGCATCTTCTTCATTTTGTTCTTCATGTTCATCACAGAAATCCAGGAAGGAGCAGAAGTCATCATGGAAAGGACCTTCAAGTCATGCTTGGCTGGAGATTATTCACTTTTTCTCATTTATACATTGATGATTATAGACTTTGCCCAAGTCCACCATTTACTGAAAAGCCATTTACGTATCCAGACCTTTCATGTGGTCGACACAATGCTAAGCTACCTACATAGTATTGTTTCTCTAGAAATATTTGACCTTGATATTGATTCATGTTTCACCTTCATAACTCAACCAGCATTGAAAGTAGGATTGGTGCTCACCTGTTATTGTGGCATTTTCTTGTTGTTATTGCTCATGTATGCAATATCTACTCTTGTGTGGCATATCGTATCCAGATGTATGGCATTTCCTCCACTTTTAAGTGTCTCAATACACGAACGCTACCTGGGCGCCCTCACTTGGGTTTTACTGGCAACGTATCTTCCCATTCTACATTATGCTCTTAAGCTTGTGTACTGCATAAACATACCAGGTGGCAGCACTGTTTTGGCACTAGATTCAAACATTGAATGTCTGCGATCGTGGCAATACTTGGTGATTGTGTACTTAGTGACAGTGTCATGTCCGATGTTTCTTGCGATGGGGTTTATCAAGCTTTTTGTTCAAAGAGGATTATCATCCAAATTCATTACTTCAGTTCTGGCATTTCCTTTAAGTGCAATATCAGTTGCGTCTGTGATACAGGCTCTGCCTCTGACTACCAACAAAACTAGGCGAATGAATAGTTACACAGACATTGAGATGAGAGCGAACAAAGCGAACCACACAAGAGAATATGCAACAATATTCAGGACAAACTCAAGTCCATTGAGAAGACTGAAAGAGTCCTGCGACATTGCTGAAGATTATGACAACACAGATCAACAAAGCCCTCTGGCGGCCATATTTGTAACACCTTACAGGATGACAAGTGCTGCCACTTGGTGGATTTCTCTGTTATACTTCCGGAAACTAGTCTTGCAACTACTACTGACATTTTACCATGACCCAATTCCAAGAGATGCCATTGTGGCAACTGTTTGTGGTCTCTTCTTAATTCTCCACATTAAAATTAAACCTTTTAATAACAAATTATTGACCGTGATCTCAGATTTCATCGTCTTCATGACTGTTTTTACATCTTTTGTGAATCTCGCTCGTATATTTGTGTCAGACGTTAACAACAGCATTGTTTATATCGCTTCATGTATTGACTCAATTTCTTCTTTAATTGTAATCATTCTATTTGCATTTCTTGTGATCTTAGCAATCTTGTTGAAATTATTGAAATTTGTGATATCTTGGTGTAAATGTAAAGATGAATCAAGGTCATCTCCTAGTCCTATATCTGTTTAATGTACATAATAAATTGTGTTATTGTTCAATGGGAAAAAATGATGAAATGATGCTGTGTTCTTTTATCTTTATTTGGCACATGTACAAAAGTGATCCCCCGCTAAGACAGACTTTAAACCATTTTACACATCTATACTGAGACCAGTATGAAGACCCCCAACTTTGCCTTTGAGAACAAAGGACGGAAAATATTTATAAATAAATGTGCACGATATAATCAGTGAACAACGGTGAATAATGTTGCAAAAACGAGGTCCAGATGTGCACTGATTAAGGTAGTAATTGTGTTTGCCATCAATGGAATATTATTTTCCCTAAAAGCTCCTCTCATAAGGCCAATCTGTAGATAGTGTAGTCATGTCCAGTGAAATAAATTACTGTGTACATAAAAGCAAATAATGTTGACTAACTTATCACACTGTCATATCACAAAGCTAAATTATTTATCAATCACATGTAAAGTCTGTGCTAATGCTACGGCCCGACATTTTAATTTATCATCCATCAATGAACACCAGGTGTTATATATAGACTTGACTCACCAAGGTCACCATTTACTGTTATTCACACCAGTTTTATTGACTTGCCATCCATATGCCTCTTTATGGATGTATTGCCATTTGACTGCCTTGATTAACCAATAAATGGTCATGTTCAAATCAACCACCAATTGCTACTAGTTGACTGAGTCACTAACATATCCAAGTATTTTAGTGTCCAGCAGTGAAGGAATCAATTACTTTTAATTAAATTACTATGACTATAACACTATAACAGCCTGTCAAGTTATCTTTTCTGAATAAGTCACATTGATTTTTAGTAATAAATCAATGAACCTTTCCTGGGTTAATTGTTGAATTTGTTATTAATGAGCTAAGTCATTTGTAATTTCCTCCTTTTGTGATCTCAGTCGCTGCCAATCTTCATCCGCTGCATTCGAATGAAAGGTGGGAGTTTGTTGATGTCTTCAGCTTTGCCCGAACGATTCGTACTTCCAGAGGGCGAGGTCTTGGGCGGCTGTCTTGTCTGAAATTGCATTGCGGGAGGGATGCCTCCTGGTGGAGGGGGAGGAGGGGGAGGAGGTGGCGGAACAGATGATTGTTGTGGGTAGGGAGCGTTAGACGGTTGTGGATAGGGAGCATTAGACTGTTGTGGGTAGGGAACGTTAGACTGTTGTGGATAAGGAGCGTTAGACTGTTGTGGGAAGGGAGCGTTAGACTGTTGTGGATAAGGAGCGTTTGACTGTTGTGGGTAGGGAGCATTAGACTGTTGTGGATAAGGTGCGTTAGACTGTTGTGGGTAGGGAGCATTAGACTGTCGTGGATAAGGAGCGTTTGACTGTTGTGGGTAGGGAGCATTAGACTGTTGTGGATAAGGAACGTTAGACTGTTGTGGGAAGGGAGCATTAGACTGTCGTGGATAAGGAGCGTTTGACTGTTGTGGGTAGGGAGCATTAGACTGTTGTGGATAAGGTGAGTTAGACTGTTGTGGATAAGGAGTGTTAGACTGTGGTTGGTAGGGAGCATTAGCTGGCCGCCCTCCAGGAAGACCATTGGTCATTGGCATATCGAACATATCTTCCTCTTTTCTTGGCTCAGAAATCTGCAAGGACATATCAAAGTCAAATGAAGAGAAACTTGGCATTTGGTATACATCATTACAATCACGACACCAGAACCCAGATTAACCATTTTTCCTAAACATGTTATTACATCAAAGTATCTGCCTTACTTACCAACTGGTGAATTGTAGCCAGCATGCGATCGATGAATCTGGTTGCAAATGACTTTGATATCCACCGACCATTGTAGGCCAAGGTCCACATGAGTCTTGATCTGTAAGTGCATACGGTGAGTGACAGAGGAATTGTGGTGACGTCACTCATTGATGAGGTGAAGTAATGTTCTGACATTCGCACAGAGTCATTCCCTCCACTGCCAGCGTCTCTCGAGTGTCGTGAATTGTTGGATGTCTGACTGTGATTTGGCATGCTGCTGTTTTGGTCAAAGGGATTGTCTTGGGGCGGTGTATTGTCACCAGTCATGAGGTCACAGTTTCCAAGGTCAAAGAGAGCGAAGTGGGCTTTGTACATGTTGCATGTTGGCCCTATAGTTTGCTCCTTGGCAATCTTTTTCATTATGGCCTGATGGTGATCGAAGAAATTTTTTGCGGTTGTCAGGTTAAGCCAGCCTTGTCTTTGGTGCAATAAATTTTCATGCACCTTTTGAGCATCTCTCCAAAAGAAACTAAGGTCAATGTTGTTCCTTTGCTTTACTATATTGATGTAGTCGAAACCAAGCCAGTTACCAAGAGGCTGCGGTTTGGACATGGGACGGTAATGTCTTAAGTCAACAGGTAAACAGACAGTTAACATATCACCCATTGTGATATTGTGGTCAGCAGCGGTTATTCCTAAAGACATAGCAGCAGCCGTGATTAGAATTGACTTGGGGGAGATGCGGTGCTCATAGCATTTCTCAATCAATTGTCTTGTGGCACCTGTAGGAAGCATAAAAGGCAGGAGTCTGGTGACAGAAGGTCCTATGGGAGGACCATTCCCTACACAAGTGAACAGAGGTCTGAAGAGAGACTGGTGTTTCTGGGTTAGTTGTTTCAATGTGGCTGGTTCTTTGAAACTGTTCTTCGAGGGATTGAGAGTCTCTTTGGAAAATGCCACCTCACATGGAGGGAGTAAGGGAATGGGGTTCTGAAAAATAGACAGATCTCCCCTGTCTATAATGCCATTTAGAATTGCAATTAACTGTCTGTAAAGGAGATCAAACATACATACTCCATCCACTAGGGCCTGGTGGATCGTGAACAAAATGGCTCCTTCGTGAGTTTGTTCAGATGCCCCTGCATCACTAAGCTCCTCTTCCGGGATATCTCCAAACCTGACATACTTCAATTTCCACAGAGGCCCGAACAAAGAGTTAAAAGGTCGAGACAGCTCCACTTCAGCAATCCCAACCCATGCCTTTCGACTGCTTGCTTCAATCACTTCAACGTCACGCATCATGTTGCCCAAGATGAAATGGCTGCCGTTTCCATGAGGACCTTTTTCTGAAGTTATGCAAATGTCGAGAGCAGGTTGGAAGTTGACAAGGACTGACACGGTGTGATCCAGCATTTGTCTTGTGATCGGGACTTTACTGCGTACCAGAGCGACATGCTGGACGACATCCGCGCCGTATGCATGGACCATGTCACTGATTGTCTCCCCTGCCGAAAGGTGTCGTATGTATTGAGCCATGATCTGCAAATTAAATGAAGTCATAAAAAGGTGCTCTAGTAAAACTTCATGTTAAAATTAAATCTGGGACCATTAAATGGAGGAACATACAAGGAACAACCTCTCCTTTTTATAATTTTATCCATCGTTTTTCTTCAGAATTGTATCAAGGCCTATGTTTACCTTTTGGTTTCATTGGGCCAGTCAAGAGCAGAGTGAAACATGTCCAATAGGTATAATTAACTATTTATAAAGAGGCCTTTGCTTTCATCTCTTTATCTAGTATTTATGACGCAAGTTGGAACCAACGTCACCAATGTTTTTATTTCCTTACTATTCAGACTGAAGACCAGTACTTAGAAATTTGTGTCATTTTTAATGCATGTTTGTGAACCATGAAAAGTAGGCCTGGGACCACATAGATACATATGTAATAACAAACAAATTTTCAAAGGAAGGGCATTAAATAAGATCAACAGTCAGTCACACATGACGAATAACTGCGAAGAAAAAGTATGAATGGAAATGCTCAGCAGGTTGATGAAAATTGACTGAGGGCAAACTAATTCACATAAAAATATACATGTACAGGGCGAGGTCCCGCCACACCCTAAGTATTAGGTATTAATATTAATAGTATGGCATGTTTAGCATACTTTTCAATAACAGTTTACTTTCATATTGCATAATTATCAAATGACTTAACTCCTCCCTGTTGTCACATACTGAAGAACTACAATATACAAGTCATGTAGCTTATTGTTTATTCATTGGTCTAGACAAACAATCAACCAAGCATAAAAAACACCATGGCTACAGTATGGAGTCTAGCCATCACAAAGTCTTTCAGTTTGTAAACACCGTGTGTCATCACATCACAGCCCAGTGACCTAATTACATGCAGATAGGCTGGCTTATGGTATAAAAGGTCTAATAATAATATTGCAGAATAATTAGATGTTCATGTGTTTAAATAATTCTTGTTCTGACAAGCAGGCAATTCAGAAAATTTGCCTAAACTCAACAAATATGAATCCATTTCTCTTGTATTTTTAAGAGAATATGTCTGAAGTCTCTACTCGGCTACATAGTTTAACCAATCATTTTGTTTAACTAGGTAAACTAGCAAAGAATGTCCATAATTAGGTCGCTGGGCAGTTAGGTGACAGCACCGCACACCGAGTAAGGTAAGCCTGGGTCTACTTAGTCACTCCATTGAGGCAGTCTATTTACTTAACTTCCTCTTTCAAATCTATAGGCAACTTAACTTAACTTTCAATGTAAATGGACAGAGCATTAGAATTTTGTTCTTGGTCAACGAAGATAAGTTTTTTTTAAGGAATAACACAGCTTCATAATGAATTTCATTTAAGTGTGAATTGGGCTATAAGAGCTGGTTAGGAAATCAGGAAATCAGTTTATTGATTTGACGAATTTACATGTGTAACGGTGATAGACCGGTTGAACAATCAACATTTCAGTAGGTAGTGATAGGTATTCTGAATATGAAAAAAGTTTTTGTACATAATATCTGAACATTAATAAGCAATTTAACGACCAAGACTAATTTATGACTGATCCAGCAATAAAAATAGCAGTCAACAAACAATACTTAATTATAAAATGTGTATTTTACCTTGTGGGTGGCTTGAATGTTCTAGAGAAGTTTAACATCAAATGTGAGTTGGTTTTTTAGAGATCCATACGTCCGCTTTGGTCTGTGAACATGGTCGAATGCCTTCAATGTGTTCAAAAGTTTGATCCTCCCTTAATGACCTAGAAATGCAGCACCTGCAGGGGCACTCAAGCAGAAAGGCCACTCGAGCATGAATGATCACTCAGCTGTGACTCTGGTTGCAGTTGGTTTCCTCATTTCGCACCAAATTCGCGGGGCTTTTGGCTCAATGGAGTTACTTTGGACATACTCACTTCAATCAGTCGCATCCATCAGCTGGCCATGTATAGTCTAGTTGTTAATATACTGATCAGGTCTACTAAATACAGGGCTCCTGAATTCTTTATGTAGTGAATATGTGACATAGCATAGACTTATCTCAGTCTACTCTTGTGAGTACAAAATGGCAAAGACAAGATGGCTTGCTTCCTCAGCTCCAGTTGGTGGCATAGGAGAAACGGATATTTTTTATTGTTACATGAAGTTAAGTAAAATGCATTCTCTGAAGCTTCCCCCAAGATTATCTGGGAGGGGGCAATCAACCAATGGTTATGCAACAAAGTTGCTGCTGCTGACCATTCTCCCCATATGCATGGGAAGTTACCGCCCCAATCTGTTAAGTTTGCCATAATGCCATCCTTAAAGTGACAGGGATTAAACAATAGGGGCCTCTGTACCACCGAATTTGTCTGTACCTATTTATAGCCCAATCTGACACTGGGAGAAAATGGTAGAGTCACAGTTGCAGGTAGCTTGGCTTATGTGTAGCTTAATGAAATTAAGGTGGCTGCAGAGCCCAAGAACAAAGGCCAGACAGACTCAATACCGAGGTTGCCTTAATGGTGATTCATGCTTGGCTGGTGGAATTTAAATACATGGCATCCTGGCAGTTAAAACCTGTAATCACAGTAATGGGCCTCTCAGTGCAATATATAGACATGTAAAATGAGAATAAGTTCACATAATTGAACATAGTTACTATGAATAATATATAGTAATCTTTTGGGAGAGGCTATGCACTTTACAACTGGAAACATTGCCGACCCATCTATGGCAGGTCACCCCACTGTCAGATAGGTGGCCAAATGGCAAGTCAGTCCAAAGTCAGCATAAAGTTGACCTATACTTTTGACCAATGGCAGGTAGGCTACCATTTGTCAGATTAGATATCTGTGCGAAGTTGGCCTAATGTCATCCAAACAGTATCCCACTTTTTGCCAACCTGTTGGCCTACTGTCAGATAGGCCCACCATTGGCCAAAAGACATGTCAGCGTAAAGTTGATCTGCTGGCTCTGTGTTAGTCCAATGTTGGCCCAATGTATGTTCGGTCCACTTTTGGCCAATGGTAGATCAGCCAACTTTCAGATATGCCCAGCATTGGCAAAAAAATGAAATGTCAGCCCATTATTGGCCTAGAACATCATCCTAACATTGGTGCATTATCAATTCAGCCAACTTTCCAACTACAGTTTGGCCCACTGCCAGATAGGCCCACCATTGACAAGTCGATCCAAAGTCAGCCTAACATTGACCAATGTTGCCTACATGTCAGTTTGGCCTACTTTTCACCAGCAGCAGGTCGGCCCTTAGTTTGATAGGTTGGTAGATGAAATGCCGGCCCGAATGGATATATATTTATAATTCCACTGCATTTTACATAGATGTCTAGGTTTCTCAGAGGAAGTTAGTGCCCCAGGTCTACAGTGGATGTGGGTGAGACGGGCTTTATGTCCTATATTTCTGCACCGGATAGGGCTGATCAGGACAGGTGCCAAGGTGAACATGGGCTGGGTTCGGACCTAGGACCCAGCGGTTGGCAGCCCAGTGCGCTACCACTGAGCTAGGCCCCTGCTCATGCCCCAGGTCCTTTCGACTTATTCAAACTACATTAAGTAAACCACAATCTTACTAAAATATCATAATTATTACATGTTTACATACGCCAGAAAAATATGCAAACATTTATTTGAACAACAAATATATGGTATATGGCCAATCAAGAATGGTTGGAAATTGATGGTATCATTGGAATCACTTAAATGAAATATACATTTGAAGCATGACCATTTTCACAAGGCATTATACAGCATTGCAACATAAGAGCTTAGGTCAAAAAGTTTCTGTTTCTGGTGAATAATTGCCTCTCAAGCCCTCGCAATGATATGTTGTCCATCAAGCTTTACTTGCTGAAACTGGCGTTTCCCGTTCACAATTTTTTACTGCCATCACTAACCCTGCACACAATTTCAGTCGAACTGAATTTTACCGTCATCATGATGCCATGCCCATACTTTCCACTTCTGTGGGCTGCTTAATGTTGATCAGCCGAACCCTTGGAAAAGTGAAATTCACTAAATATCTTCCTTGTCTCATTGAATACATCAATGTAATGTTGCAATTGAACCGTGTTTAATTGCCATGCATGCAATGAAGTACCCCCCCCCCCCAAATAAGGTGCATTTGTCCAAATTTTCCGAGGTAATCAAAGAAAGTAACTGAAAATTCAAATAAGTGACCATATGGAGATGTGTTACCTTTAAATCCAAGCATGATGCAGAAGTAGATGTCTTGTGGTTCCTATGCATGTATTTCATTGAATGTAACTATCAAACTAGAAAAAAAACATTACGAAAACCTGTATCTTTTCAATTATACTATGTATAAGCTGAGTAATATAAAATAAAAAGAGTTATGATAAGTTGACATTGACAAGAAAATAATTTACGAAAATGTTTACAGCAGTTTACAGCAAATTAAGTCAGTTGGACTATAGTGTGTTTTGTTACTTATTGTCCAAAATTCAGCATATGTTATCTAATGCTATAAGATACAAACAGAAGAGACAATGCCATGTTATTTTCCAGAACCTGAAGTAAAACACTCTATTTCCAGTGATAATATGTCAGTGCACATTGCATATTTACACCAGTTGCAGTGAACAGGTGTAAATGGGATAAACTCCATCATCTTCCCAAGGCCAAGTACCACATTGTCAGAGGCCGAGTACCAGTTGTCGGTGACGAACGCGATACTGACCTTAGTAAAACCGTCGATCGCTCGAACGGTGCAGCGTGGGTCATCCCCCTGTTAGAGCGAAGTAAGTACTCATACAGCTGAACAACCCCAACTACAAAAAGACAATGCGCTCCCAGTAACAGGAAGACCACTCAGTGGATGATCCCCAAGTCACTGAAAACTCTACCCAATCTGGTTAGTAAGTATAGAAAATGGTAAGTAAGTAAATGGTACATGGTAAGTAAATGGTACATGGAAGTAAGTGATTAAGTGTATAGTGCGGAGTTGCTGACAAAGATGAAAGACTTTGTTCCTAACACTGAGCAACTTGAATTTAATCGTTTTTATAAATATTGTAGCCCAAAACAGGGTTTATCGAATAGAAACATTGCATTGTCTCCCTTTTTGACTCAATCGTATAAAACAATACTTATTGGAATTTGGCAGATTGGTGTCGTAAGTCCATCCTGGGATACATAGCAGGCCTGAAAAAATGGCAAAAATATATAACATGGCGCGTTTGTTTTGATCGGTGTTTTTGGACGAGTGCACCATACCCCAAGATAAAAAAATAATAATACTAAAAGCAGCGTGATTATCCAAATAGTCTTTCATGCATGGCTACATTTTAGAAGTTCAATTGCAACAACCCATAATCCAAGATACAAAACAAGTGAAAAATATTTTGACTGAGATTTTAGACAAAATTTTATTTTTTTTCGGCAAAGAAATCAATCAGTTGGGAACATGTGACTAAGATGCTAACAGGCAATTCATGGCACGGGCATCAATGGGAGACTTATAACATTGATATCATAGGACAGTGTAGACGTGCAATGGTGAGAGAATATTGTGCACTCCTAGACTGGTAACACCCAGCTGCTCAGCATGCCCTGGCCTGGATTTGCTTGTCTAATGTCCACAGCTGTCTCCTTTCAGGTCCGCGAGCGTTTTCAGCTGGGATCATTTTACAGTATCACACAATGAAATATCTTAACTAGGTGATTCATTCAGGATGAGTGGCAGTACGATGTTATGTTGTACTTCACTTCCTTTTTTCTTCTGTTTTGTTTTTTGGGACTTGTAGATTATTTTATATATCTGTCAATCCCATAGTCTGTTGACCATTTTGTATTTGTTAAACATTTGTATTTACCACAGAATAAGGTTTGTCTTCTTTCCATATCACCACCACCTTCAGTATATTAAATGCTGCTTCAGGGGGGAGGGGGGGGGGGGGAATCCGTTTAACCTATATGGACTCCAATTTCAAAAGTATGCCGTCTGGTTTTTCTCATGTTGGTGTTGATGTCTGGTCGGCTGATTTTGATGGCCCATATCAACCCCAGATGAGTTTACTGCTGATTTCCAGTTAACGCTTGCCAATATTTGAGCTTCCCGCCGGTATCAAGTTAAAATGTAGGATAGTATGTGGTTGATCCAGAGCTTACTTAGTAGAGGTTAAATGATATTCCCTTGCTTGACTCTTTGGTGGACTTCGTAAGTTTCTCTGTGCATCCAATTTATAGGTTGTCGAGAATGATACTTCCGTTGCATCCTGTTCATCCAGCACTGGTAAGAATCTACATCAAACTGTTGCCTATTTTTTTTCGTTATAAATTCATCACACAGCTCATATGATAAGTCACATACGTTGATTTGTGCATTGGCAGCATATTCCATGTGAGCAACAGTATCCAGTTCGTGTTCCACATACCATAAACGCCAACCACATAGAGTATTACTATATGAAATTTCGTTAGGGTAAGTGCATTATAGCGTTAGAGTTCTGTTCCAGAAACGAAAGTGTTTTCAGATATATTGAAGACAGCTAAGGTAATGACATCTATAACAAAGTAACAATCATTATTTTGAAAATTAACATCCAATCTCCATGATTATTATCTGGTGTTTCAAAAGTGTATAATACTTTACTATTTCAAAATTATTTTATACAGCAAGTATGAATTTCATAGCATACTGCTACTGCCAAAAGACTGCATGCCAAAATCCAAATAGTCAAAATAACCAAAAATAGGTGTCCTTAGCGAAAAAAGAAGAAATAGATCGTATCAAATTATCCAATCGACTCGCCATATATTATTAGTTCTTCTCTATCACGTGAGCGGTGTCCTTAAAGAGTATGTTACCAGCTGCGGAATGGCGGACTTCAACCCAGAACAGTGATTTGCATGATTTCAATGGTTTAGTGTGCTTTGTTGATTTTGTGTGAAATGCATAAATTCAATAGAATCATCCCAATGCTTTCGATAATTACAAAATTTAATAAAAATTGTGCTGGTTATTGATTATTGCACAACATTTTGATTTTAATGCACAGTATGTGCATTTTTATTGTGTGTACTTCTTTTAAATTATCAAACAAAATAAATGTAGTACGGTGCAATAGTTTCATACAGGTATATCTTAATGTGAGTTTTAATGAATACCCAGTAAATATATTAGTGTCAAAGGTATAAAGATGGGAGTATTTGCTAATAATGATGATGAAAGAAGAGTTATGGCTTAATATAATAAATTATCATATATTATATTATAAATGCAGATTAAGCTGGTGTGATTGACAATAATTATAATCAAATACTTCATGTCTTTAATTGGCATGTTCATCATCAATGTCATAATCGTGGTGTAATTTTTTTAAATGTTTATTTATCACTACATACATTTATAAATTTTAATTTAATTTCTTTAAAATTATATGATATATTTATTTAATCCTAACATTTCGTTAAAAATAGAGAAGCAGTTATATACCCAAACTATATAATAACTGAATTTGTAAAATACGGAGTTGTAATTTAACGATTGTTTCTATTGCCAATCAATGAAGCAGATGAGAAATGGACGACATATATTGATACTTGAAATTTGTAGACAGAAAACCAGTAAACAAAATGGTAATTTTTTATTCTCCTTGCATGATTAAATATGTGTAACTGCTTTATCTAAAAGAAACATTTATTTCTGTCTCATGAAACATTCCACTGATCTTAGCACTTTCTGGTATTAATAATATAAATATTTTCCTATAAATCTCTACTAGGAGGTTTCAAAGTCACTGTAAACAGAGTTGGAAATTTCTTTAAAACAATGAGGACATATTTCTGGTCATAAAAAATTTAAAACCATACATGAACAGTGTTTTCAATAATATCTGCGCACCATATTTTATTTTTATTGAAGAAAGAAAGGTAGGGGTGCTGACATTCAAATTTTGTGGACTTCAAGGCATATAACCTAAAATTAGAAATTATCTTCTTGAGAGACATCAACATTGTTTTCTTCCCATAAAACACATAATTAAAGATGTGAGTGAAAATAGACGGAAAATCGAATCATTATTTACGAAGATATGCCATTTTGAAATCATGTAGGCCTTAATTAATTCTTGAATTATTACATGTGTGAATTTGTGCCGAGATGGTCCAATACTTTGTTGTGCCATCACGATGTTTCAAGTCACATATGTATGTATTAGCATCGGTCGGAACGGTCTGCATGGTCCACAATTTACGAGGCCTACATAATAAAAAGAAAGAGATAGAGGTCGCCACAGTAAAACTACCGAGCGATAATTCGCACTCGAACTATTCTATTAGTCATAGGATCTTTGGGCAAGCTCCCCTAAAGGCTAGCTGATTCGCCAAAACATTTGCCACTCTTGAACTATTGGACAGACTTATTTTAGACAATAATATAAACTTTCAAAAGCTATTGACACAGAAGATCATGCTATCAAACAAAAACCCTAAGATTTTGGCATTGGAGACAAATCCCTATATCTATCTATCTATCGATCTATCGATCTACCGTTCTACAGATCTACCAATCTACGATCTATCAATCTATCTATCGATCTATCTATTGATCTACCTATTGATCTAACTATCAATCAATCTATCTATCTATCTATCTATCTATCTACCGATCTACCGATCTACCAATCTACCGATCTATCAATCTATCTTTGATTTTATCGATCTCCATCTATCTATCTATCTATCTACCGATTTACCGATCCATCTATCTATCTATTGATCTATCTATCGATCTAACTATCAATTAATCAATCTATCTATCTATCTATCTACTGATCTACCAATCTACCGATCTATCAATCTATCTATCGATTTAATCGATCTCCATCTATCAATTTAATCGATCTCCATCTATCAATCTATCTACCGATTTACCGATCCATCTATCTATCGATCTATCCGTCTATCGATCTATCTGTCTATTGATCTATCTGTCTATCTATCTATCTATCTGTCTATCTGTCTATCTATCTATCTACCGATCTATCTATCGATCTATCTATCTATCGATCTATCTGTCTATCGATCTATCTGTCTATCTGTCTATCTATCTATCAATCTATCTATCTATTTATCTATCTATCTATCTGCCATATCATCATATATATGTACTACTTGAAGCCCCCCCCCCCCCCCTCCCCTAATGTCCTTTTTTCCCCTCTGTTATTTTTGTGTAACACAAGCCATGCGCATGACTCTAGAACATCTATGCTCATGTTGCGCTGAGGAACCAAGCAACATCCATACACCTTGTTTCGACATGGTTGGAATTTTTAGTAATGAGGAACATCGTGACAAAAAATTAAAAGGGAGTGCCACGTACCATATGCCTAACTGGTTTTTGGCCACTGAAGTGATAATTATCTATGAATAATTACACAAGAAATTTTTGTCGATGCAAAAGTGTCAAGTCACTGACATGGCTGAGCGAAGCTTATCAATTCATATCAAATAAAAAAGAATATAAGATCTGAAACATCAAACTGCTACTTTTTGATGCTTATTAATAGTTCTAATATGGGCAAAGGTAATAAACAAGACTGGAAACACAACCTCCTTGGTAATAACCTTACTTTGATTAAATAAAGATGCCTTAATTGTTGGTGCATAATGACTGTAAGAATTGTCATGTCTAGACTGGCTTACCCTCCCAGATGGACACATTCAGTCATCTTTTGCCATGTCAGGGACCCCGAGAGAGTTCATCTCATTCACTGATGGCCCAACTTGAGCACAAGAAATCTACTGATTACACATTCTACAGGAAAGTGGGAAACTGCTTGGTTTTCCTTCTTGATGGAGTCTTATTTAGGCAGCAATCTTTCAGAACCTTCTTGGTGGAGTCTTATTTAGGCAGCAATCTTTCAGAACCTTCTTGGTGGAGTCTTATTTAGGCAGCAATTTTTCAGAACCTTCTTGGTGGAGCCTTATTTAGGCAGCAATCTTTCAGACACTGCTTGGTTTTCCTTCTTGGTGAAGTCTTATTTAGGCAGCAATCTTTCAGACACTGCTTGGTTTTCTTCTTGGTGGAGTCTTATTTAGGCAGCAATCTTTCAGAACCTTCTTGGTGGAGTCTTATTTAGGCGGCAATCTTTCAGAACCTTCTTGGTGGAGTCTTATTTAGGCAGCAATTTTTCAGAACCTTCTTGGTGGAGCCTTATTTAGGCAGCAATCTTTCAGACACTGCTTGGTTTTCCTTCTTGGTGAAGTCTTATTTAGGCAGCAATCTTTTCAGAAACTGCTTCATTTTCCTTCTTGGTGAAGTCTTATTTAGGCAGCAATCTTTCAGACACTGCTTGGTTTTCTTCTTGGTGGAGTCTTATTTAGGCAGCAATCTTTCAGAACCTTCTTGGTGGAGTCTTATTTAGGCGGCAATCTTTCAGAACCTTCTTGGTGGAGTCTTATTTAGGCAGCAATTTTTCAGAACCTTCTTGGTGGAGCCTTATTTAGGCAGCAATCTTTCAGACACTGCTTGGTTTTCTTCTTGGTGGAGTCTTATTTAGGCAGCAATTTTTCAGAAACTGCTTCATTTTCCTTCTTGGTGGAGCCTTATTTAGGCAGCAATCTTTCAGACACTGCTTGGTTTTCTTCTTGGTGGAGTCTTATTTAGGCAGCAATCTTTCAGACACTGCTTGGTTTTCTTCTTGGTGAAGTCTTATTTAGGCAGCAATCTTTTCAGAAACTGCTTCATTTTCCTTCTTGGTGGAGCCTTATTTAGGCAGCAATCTTTCGGACACTGCTTGGTTTTCTTCTTGGTGGAGTCTTATTTAGGCAGCAATTTTTCAGAACCTTCTTGGTGGAGCCTTATTTAGGCAGCAATCTTTCAGACACTGCTTGGTTTTCCTTCTTGGTGAAGTCTCATTTAGACAGCAATATTTCAGAAACTGCTTCATTTTCCTTCTTGGTGGAGTCTTATTTAGGCAGCAATCTTTCAGAACCGTCTTGGTGGAGTCTTATTAAGGCGGCAATTTTTCAGAACCTTCTTGGTGGAGCCTTATTTAGGCAGCAATCTTTCAGACACTGCTTGGTTTTCCTTCTTGGTGAGTCTTACTTAGGCAGCAATCTTTCCAGAAACTGCTTCATTTTCCTTCTTGGTGGAGTCTTATTTAGGCAGCAATCTTTCAGAACCGTCTTGGTGGAGTCTTATTTAGGCAGCAATTTTTCAGAACCTTCTTGGTGGAGCCTTATTTAGGCAGCAATCTTTCAGACACTGCTTGGTTTTCCTTCTTGGTGAGTCTTACTTAGGCAGCAATCTTTCCAGAAACTGCTTCATTTTCCTTCTTGGTGGAGTCTTATTTAGGCAGCAATCTTTCAGACACTGCTTGGTTTTCTTCTTGGTGGAGTCTTATTTAGGCAGCAATCTTTCAGACACTGCTTGGTTTTCCTTCTTGGTGAGTCTTACTTAGGCAGCAATCTTTCCAGAAACTGCTTCATTTTCCTTCTTGGTGGAGTCTTATTTAGGCAGCAATCTTTCAGACACTGCTTGGTTTTCTTCTTGGTGGAGTCTTATTTAGGCAGCAATCTTTCAGAACCCTCTTGGTGGAGCATTATTTAGGCAGCAATCTTTCAGACACTGCTTGGTTTTCCTTCTTGGTGAGTCTTACTTAGGCAGCAATCTTTCCAGAAACTGCTTCATTTTCCTTCTTGGTGGAGTCTTATTTAGGCAGCAATCTTTCAGACACTGCTTGGTTTTCTTCTTGGTGAAGTCTTATTTAGGCAGCAATCTTTCAGAACCCTCTTGGTGGAGCCTTATTTAGGCAGCAATCTTTCAGACACTGCTTGGTTTTCTTCTTGGTGGAGCCTTATTAAGGCAGCAATCTTTCAGACACTGCTTGGTTTTCTTCTTGGTGGAGTCTTATTTAGGCAGCAATCTTTCAGAACCTTCTTGGTGGAGCCTTATTTAGGCAGCAATCTTTCAGACACTGCTTGGTTTTCCTTCTTGGTGAGTCTTACTTAGGCAGCAATCTTTCCAGAAACTGCTTCATTTTCCTTCTTGGTGGAGTCTTATTTAGGCAGCAATCTTTCAGACACTGCTTGGTTTTCTTCTTGGTGGAGTCTTATTTAGGCAGCAATCTTTCAGAACCCTCTTGGTGGAGCCTTATTTAGGCAGCAATCTTTCAGACACTGCTTGGTTTTCTTCTTGGTGGAGCCTTATTAAGGCAGCAATCTTTCAGACACTGCTTGGTTTTCTTCTTGGTGGAGTCTTATTTAGGCAGCAATCTTTCAGAACCTTCTTGGTGGAGCCTTATTTAGGCAGCAATCTTTTCAGAAACTGCTTCATTTTCCTTCTTGGTGGAGTCTTATTTAGGCAGCAATCTTTCAGAACCTTCTTGGTTGAGTCTTATTTAGGCAGCAATCTTTCAGACACTGCTTGGTTTTCTTCTTGGTGAAGTCTTATTTAGGCAGCAATCTTTCAGAACCTTCTTGGTGGAGTCTTATTTAGGCGGCAATCTTTCAGAACCTTCTTGGTGGAGTCTTATTTAGGCAGCAATTTTTCAGAACCTTCTTGGTGGAGCCTTATTTAGGCAGCAATCTTTCAGACACTGCTTGGTTTTCCTTCTTGGTGAAGTCTTATTTAGGCAGCAATCTTTTCAGAAACTGCTTCATTTTCCTTCTTGGTGAAGTCTTATTTAGGCAGCAATCTTTCAGACACTGCTTGGTTTTCTTCTTGGTGGAGTCTTATTTAGGCAGCAATCTTTCAGAACCTTCTTGGTGGAGTCTTATTTAGGCGGCAATCTTTCAGAACCTTCTTGGTGGAGTCTTATTTAGGCAGCAATTTTTCAGAACCTTCTTGGTGGAGCCTTATTTAGGCAGCAATCTTTCAGACACTGCTTGGTTTTCCTTCTTGGTGAAGTCTTATTTAGGCAGCAATCTTTTCAGAAACTGCTTCATTTTCCTTCTTGGTGAAGTCTTATTTAGGCAGCAATCTTTCAGACACTGCTTGGTTTTCTTCTTGGTGGAGTCTTATTTAGGCAGCAATCTTTCAGAACCTTCTTGGTGGAGTCTTATTTAGGCGGCAATCTTTCAGAACCTTCTTGGTGGAGTCTTATTTAGGCAGCAATTTTTCAGAACCTTCTTGGTGGAGCCTTATTTAGGCAGCAATCTTTCAGACACTGCTTGGTTTTCTTCTTGGTGGAGTCTTATTTAGGCAGCAATCTTTCAACCTTCTTGGTGGAGTCTTATTTAGGCAGCAATTTTTCAGAAACTGCTTCATTTTCCTTCTTGGTGGAGCCTTATTTAGGCAGCAATCTTTCAGACACTGCTTGGTTTTCTTCTTGGTGGAGTCTTATTTAGGCAGCAATCTTTCAGACACTGCTTGGTTTTCTTCTTGGTGAAGTCTTATTTAGGCAGCAATCTTTTCAGAAACTGCTTCATTTTCCTTCTTGGTGGAGTCTTATTTAGGCAGCAATTTTTCAGAACCTTCTTGGTGGAGCCTTATTTAGGCAGCAATCTTTCAGACACTGCTTGGTTTTCCTTCTTGGTGAAGTCTCATTTAGACAGCAATATTTCAGAAACTGCTTCATTTTCCTTCTTGGTGGAGTCTTATTTAGGCAGCAATCTTTCAGAACCGTCTTGGTGGAGTCTTATTTAGGCAGCAATTTTTCAGAACCTTCTTGGTGGAGCCTTATTTAGGCAGCAATCTTTCAGACACTGCTTGGTTTTCCTTCTTGGTGAGTCTTACTTAGGCAGCAATCTTTCCAGAAACTGCTTCATTTTCCTTCTTGGTGGAGTCTTATTTAGGCAGCAATCTTTCAGAACCGTCTTGGTGGAGTCTTATTTAGGCAGCAACTTTTCAGAACCTTCTTGGTGGAGCCTTATTTAGGCAGCAATCTTTCAGACACTGCTTGGTTTTCCTTCTTGGTGAGTCTTACTTAGGCAGCAATCTTTCCAGAAACTGCTTCATTTTCCTTCTTGGTGGAGTCTTATTTAGGCAGCAATCTTTCAGACACTGCTTGGTTTTCTTCTTGGTGGAGTCTTATTTAGGCAGCAATCTTTCAGAACCCTCTTGGTGGAGCCTTATTTAGGCAGCAATCTTTCAGACACTGCTTGGTTTTCTTCTTGGTGGAGCCTTATGAAGGCAACAATCTTTCAGACACTGCTTGGTTTTCTTCTTGATGGAGTCTTATTTAGGCAGCAATCTTTCAGAACCTTCTTGGTGGAGCCTTATTTAGGCAGCAATCTTTTCAGAAACTGCTTCATTTTCCTTCTTGGTGGAGTCTTATTTAGGCAGCAATCTTTCAGAACCTTCTTGGTGGAGTTTTATTTAGGCAGCAATCTTTCAGACACTGCTTGGTTTTCTTCTTGGTGAAGTCTTATTTAGGCAGCAATCTTTTCAGAAACTGCTTCATTTTCCTTCTTGGTGGAGCCTTATTTAGGCAGCAATCTTTCAGAACCTTCTTGGTGGAGCCTTATTTAGGCAGCAATCTTTCAGAACCTTCTTGGTGGAGTCTTATTTAGGCAGCAATCTTTTCAGAAACTGCTTCATTTTTCTTCTTGGTGGAGCCTTATGTAGGCAGCAATCTTTCAGAACCGTCTTGGTGGAGTCTTATTTAGGCAGCAATTTTTCAGAACCTTCTTGGTGGAGCCTTATTTAGGCAGCAATCTTTCAGACACTGCTTGGTTTTCTTCTTGGTGGAGTCTTATTTAGGCAGCAATCTTTCAGAACCCTCTTGGTGGAGCCTTATTTAGGCAGCAATCTTTCAGACACTGCTTGGTTTTCTTCTTGGTGGAGCCTTATTAAGGCAGCAATCTTTCAGACACTGCTTGGTTTTCTTCTTGGTGGAGTCTTATTTAGGCAGCAATCTTTCAGAACCTTCTTGGTGGAGCCTTATTTAGGCAGCAATCTTTTCAGAAACTGCTTCATTTTCCTTCTTGGTGGAGTCTTATTTAGGCAGCAATCTTTCAGAACCTTCTTGGTGGAGTCTTATTTAGGCAGCAATCTTTCAGACACTGCTTGGTTTTCTTCTTGGTGAAATCTTATTTAGGCAGCAATCTTTTCAGAAACTGCTTCATTTTCCTTCTTGGTGGAGCCTTATTTAGGCAGCAATCTTTCAGAACCTTCTTGGTGGAGCCTTATTTAGGCAGCAATCTTTCAGAACCTTCTTGGTGGAGTCTTATTTAGGCAGCAATCTTTTCAGAAACTGCTTCATTTTCCTTCTTGGTGGAGCCTTATTTAGGCAGCAATCTTTCAGAACCTTCTTGGTGGAGCCTTATTTAGGCAGCAATCTTTCAGAACCTTCTTGGTGGAGTCTTATTTAGGCAGCAATCTTTTCAGAAACTGCTTCATTTTCCTTCTTGGTGGAGTCTTATTTAGGCAGCAATCTTTCAGAACCGTCTTGGTGGAGTCTTATTTAGGCAGCAATTTTTCAGAACCTTCTTGGTGGAGCCTTATTTAGGCAGCAATCTTTCAGACACTGCTTGGTTTTCCTTCTTGGTGAGTCTTACTTAGGCCGCAATCTTTCCAGAAACTGCTTCATTTTCCTTCTTGGTGGAGTCTTATTTAGGCAGCAATCTTTCAGAACCGTCTTGGTGGAGTCTTATTTAGGCAGCAATTTTTCAGAACCTTCTTGGTGGAGCCTTATTTAGGCAGCAATCTTTCAGACACTGCTTGGTTTTCCTTCTTGGTGAGTCTTACTTAGGCAGCAATCTTTCCAGAAACTGCTTCATTTTCCTTCTTGGTGGAGTCTTATTTAGGCAGCAATCTTTCAGACACTGCTTGGTTTTCTTCTTGGTGGAGTCTTATTTAGGCAGCAATCTTTCAGAACCCTCTTGGTGGAGCCTTATTTAGGCAGCAATCTTTCAGACACTGCTTGGTTTTCTTCTTGGTGGAGCCTTATTAAGGCAGCAATCTTTCAGACACTGCTTGGTTTTCTTCTTGGTGGAGTCTTATTTAGGCAGCAATCTTTCAGAACCTTCTTGGTGGAGCCTTATTTAGGCAGCAATCTTTTCAGAAACTGCTTCATTTTCCTTCTTGGTGGAGTCTTATTTAGGCAGCAATCTTTCAGAACCTTCTTGGTGGAGTCTTATTTAGGCAGCAATCTTTCAGACACTGCTTCATTTTCCTTCTTGGTGGAGTCTTATTTAGGCAGCAATCTTTCAGACACTGCTTGGTTTTCTTCTTGGTGGAGTCTTATTTAGGCAGCAATCTTTCAGAACCCTCTTGGTGGAGCCTTATTTAGGCAGCAATCTTTCAGACACTGCTTGGTTTTCTTCTTGGTGGAGCCTTATTAAGGCAGCAATCTTTCAGACACTGCTTGGTTTTCTTCTTGGTGGAGTCTTATTTAGGCAGCAATCTTTCAGAACCTTCTTGGTGGAGCCTTATTTAGGCAGCAATCTTTTCAGAAACTGCTTCATTTTCCTTCTTGGTGGAGTCTTATTTAGGCAGCAATCTTTCAGAACCTTCTTGGTGGAGTCTTATTTAGGCAGCAATCTTTCAGACACTGCTTGGTTTTCTTCTTGGTGAAGTCTTATTTAGGCAGCAATCTTTTCAGAAACTGCTTCATTTTCCTTCTTGGTGGAGCCTTATTTAGGCAGCAATCTTTCAGAACCTTCTTGGTGGAGCCTTATTTAGGCAGCAATCTTTCAGAACCTTCTTGGTGGAGTCTTATTTAGGCAGCGATCTTTTCAGAAACTGCTTCATTTTCCTTCTTGGTGGAGCCTTATTTAGGCAGCAATCTTTCAGAACCTTCTTGGTGGAGTCTTATTTAGGCAGCAATCTTTCAGAACCTTCTTGGTGGAGTCTTATTTAGGCAGCAATCTTTCAGACACTGCTTGGTTTTCTTCTTGGTGAAGTCTTATTTAGGCAGCAATCTTTCAGAACCTTCTTGGTGGAGTCTTATTTAGGCAGCAATCTTTCAGAACCTTCTTGGTGGAGTCTTATTTAGGCAGCAATCTTTCAGACACTGCTTGGTTTTCTTCTTGGTGAAGTCTTATTTAGGCAGCAATGTTTTCAGAAACTGCTTCATTTTCCTTCTTGGTGGAGCCTTATTTAGGCAGCAATCTTTCAGAACCTTCTTGGTGGAGCCTTATTTAGGCAGCAATCTTTCAGACACTGCTTGGTTTTCTTCTTCGTGGAGTCTTATTTAGGCAGCAATCTTTCAGAACCTTCTTGGTGGAGTCTTATTTAGGCAGCAATATTTCAGAAACTGCTTTATTTTCCTTCTTGGTGGAGTCTTATTTAGACAGCAATCTTTTCAGAAACTGCTTCATTTTCCTTCTTGGTGGAGTCTTATTTAGACAGCAATCTTTTCAGAAACTGCTTCATTTTCCTTCTTGGTGGAGTCTTATTTAGGCAGCAATCTTTCAGAACCTTCTTGGTGGAGTCTTATTTAGGCAGCAATTTTTCAGAACCTTCTTGGTGGAGCCTTATTTAGGCAGCAATCTTTCAGACACTGCTTGGTTTTCCTTCTTGGTGAGTCTTACTTAGGCAGCAATCTTTCCAGAAACTGCTTCATTTTCCTTCTTGGTGGAGTCTTATTGAGGCAGCAATCTTTCAGAACCTTCTTGGTGGAGTCTTATTTAGGCAGCAATTTTTCAGACACTGCTTGGTTTTCTTCTTGGTGGAGTCTTATTTAGGCAGCAATCTTTCAGACACTGCTTGGTTTTCCTTCTTGGTGAAGTCTCATTTAGACAGCAATCTTTCCAGAAACTGCTTCATTTTCCTTCTTGGTGGAGTCTTATTTAGGCAGCAATCTTTCAGAACCTTCTTGGTGGAGTCTTATTTAGGCAGCAATCTTTCAGAACCTTCTTGGTGGAGTCTTATTTAGGCAGCAATTTTTCAGAACCTTCTTGGTGGAGCCTTATTTAGGCAGCAATCTTTCAGACACTGCTTGGTTTTCTTCTTGGTGGAGCCTTATTAAGGCAGCAATCTTTCAGACACTGCTTGGTTTTCTTCTTGGTGGAGTCTTATTTAGGCAGCAATCTTTCAGAACCTTCTTGGTGGAGCCTTATTTAGGCAGCAATCTTTCAGACACTGCTTGGTTTTCTTCTTGGTGGAGTCTTATTTAGGCAGCAATCTTTCAGAACCTTCTTGGTGGAGTCTTATTTAGGCAGCAATCTTTCAGAACCTTCTTGGTGGAGCCTTATTTAGGCAGTAATCTTTCAGACACTGCTTGGTTTTCTTCTTGGTGGAGCCTTATTAAGGCAGCAATCTTTCAGACACTGCTTGGTTTTCTTCTTGGTGGAGTCTTATTTAGGCAGCAATCTTTCAGAACCTTCTTGGTGGAGCCTTATTTAGGCAGCAATCTTTCAGACACTGCTTGGTTTTCTTCTTGGTGGAGTCTTATTTAGGCAGCAATCTTTCAGAACCTTCTTGGTGGAGTCTTATTTAGGCAGCAATATTTCAGAAACTGCTTTATTTTCCTTCTTGGTGGAGTCTTATTTAGACAGCAATCTTTTCAGAAACTGCTTCATTTTCCTTCTTGGTGGAGTCTTATTTAGACAGCAATCTTTTCAGAAACTGCTTCATTTTCCTTCTTGGTGGAGTCTTATTTAGGCAGCAATCTTTCAGAACCTTCTTGGTGGAGTCTTATTTAGGCGGCAATCTTTCAGAACCTTCTTGGTGGAGTCTTATTTAGGCAGCAATCTTTCAGAACCTTCTTGGTGGAGTCTTATTTAGGCAGCAATTTTTCAGAACCTTCTTGGTGGAGCCTTATTTAGGCAGCATTCTTTCAGACACTGCTTGGTTTTCTTCTTGGTGGAGTCTTATTTAGGCAGCAATCTTTCAGAACCTTCTTGGTGGAGTCTTATTTAGGCAGCAATTTTTCAGAACCTTCTTGGTGGAGTCTTATTTAGGCAGCAATTTTTCAGAACCTTCTTGGTGGAGCCTTATTTAGGCAGCAATCTTTCAGACACTGCTTGGTTTTCTTCTTGGTGGAGTCTTATTTAGGCAGCAATCTTTCAGAACCTTCTTGGTGGAGTCTTATTTAGGCAGCAATTTTTCAGAACCTTCTTGGTGGAGCCTTATTTAGGCAGCAATCTTTCAGACATTGCTTGGTTTTCCTTCTTGGTGAGTCTTACTTAGGCAGCAATCTTTCCAGAAACTGCTTCATTTTCCTTCTTGGTGGAGCCTTATTTAGGCAGCATTCTTTCAGACACTGCTTGGTTTTCCTTCTTGGTGGAGTCTCATTTAGGCAGCAATCTTTCCGACACTGCTTGGTTTTCCTTCTTGGTATAACATAGCTCCTTCAATTTTCGTCAGATTTTCAAAATTCAATGTTTATTATGTACAAGAATGTGTAGGTTTTTCGTTTGTGGAATAAATTGAAACTTTTCTGACCTCAATTTTTCATAAAACTGCTCTGAAACCGTGAATCAAAGATGCTGATCATAATGTTATAATGTCAGTAAGGTAATTTGCCAGGCAGGCAAATTTGCTTACCAAGCATCAATATGCAAGCATGAATAGTTTTTAGGCAAAAAAAAAACGTAACAACTGTATTGATATTTACATAGCTTATTTTTATACATTGAAATGATCAACAGCTTTTGCAAAGTCTTCCATAGTAGTTATTCTATCAACAGAACTCATTTAGGTCTCCTTATTCTTCTGGCAAATTTTTCTCATTATGGGTTTTTTATTCGACCTGATGAAATATATGCAACATAGTAATGAAGTTAATTTTTTTTAGCATTGCGGATTTCTGGATAAATTATTCCAGATTTCTCATTATTTCTAAGAAATCATCTGCCTAACTAGGTTCAGTAAATAAACCATAAAATTCATAGGTTGGTCAAGGTCTTTAACTTCATTCTCTCAGCATTGACTATGATGGATTTTGAAATAAATATTCATCTATCTATATATCTATCTATCAACTTTTGCCATTTCTTTCTTATCAAGATTGTCTTTAACCAACTCCTTTTCTATGGCATTCTACTGAAACATTTTTTATTTTGAGGTCTTATGCACCTTTCCCAAACTGGATGAAACCTTTAGAAAGGCACTTTGCAATTTAATGGCCAGTAGCACATGAGCAAATATATATCCCAACATTATGTAATAAAGTTACAATAGCCTTCCATAGACTTCTCTATTTCTTCTGTGAATATTAATTACCTTGTAATGTTACCAGGCAATGGGCAAACAAGGCAGATGTATCAGTGTTAAGTTACTGTACTAGACATCATTTTCAAACTCTATTAAAACTGTAACATATTATATATATGAATATGCCTAGTATACACTAACTGCCTAAGGTTGCCGTATAACAACATCTTAGACTGACTTATTGTAATGGTAATGCTAGCAGGTAGGTGGAAGGACAGTTGGCAATCAGGTCAGTATTCTTGTTCTTGACTAAGATCATAGTAAGATGTCAGAAGCACGAATCAGTAACTGGGCAACATGAACTTTAATTTAAGTTTGAAGTTTATGAGGATGTCTCTTTCGCAATCTTTTTTACTGGTGCACATTCCAGTTTCTGTCAAGGTAGAATATCTACCCTGTACTTTTCCATATCTACAGATTTGTTGTTCAAGCCCATCAGCTAGCACAGTCCTATCCATAATATCATATGTACACTGTCTAAAATAATGCTCATCAAATATTTCCTGACTAATACATGAGAAGCCAGGTGTAGTTGCGGATGTCAGATGGAGTGGATCTAAGTCTCTAACATGTGGCTTGAGACATTGTGATGTTCATGATTGGATTATGAGATTAGTACCTATCCGAGCTCCAAAATGTAGAAGAATAGGCATGATGATTGAACTCCACCTTTCGAAAACAACCTCAAGGGATTTGTCTCACATTTATTATAAAATGTAAAATGCCTGCCAAGGATCTTATTTTAAAGTAAATTGAAATTCTATGATGATGAATTATGTGCCAGTAGTGCCATTGGTCTACAGTGAAAGTTCAATCAAAGTGTCGCCAATTCCCTGATGTTTGAACTTCAAGCTGACAGTGTAAGTTGAGCAATATATGGATTAATGGTACTCATTTTAAAGGACATTTTGCACAGAAAATATATATCAACACCAAATGTGTCTGTTATGTAAAGTAAGTTCACAATAAACAGCTGTATTTACGTTGCGGGTAATTACCTAGAACCTTTGCCTATATACAGGGGGGGGGGAGGCACCCAATTGATATCACTAACAATTGTTTTCCTTGTTCAGTGACCCAAAAGGCACATTTGTGGGGGGCAATAACCCGGTTGATTCAGAATTATCCCCCATCCCTAATCTAAGGCACCCGGCCCATAAGGGGCTTACAAGTCACAAACCAGAATAAGTTGTTTGCAGTAATGAATGTGAGTGATTATGCCACATATAGCTTATTATTTATATATATATTCTATTCCGCTTTAATATCTATTATAAAGGAGCATTTTTAGATAAGATAAGATAAGACATCTTTATTAAAGTGACATGTGAAAATATACAATGAGTCAGAATAAATATATATACTTTAACAAGGTTTCACTCAGCCCTCTAGTGGGCTTATATGTTACAAGCTTTTAACAAAATACATAGTTTGGTAATTGACAGCAAATTTTGATATTTCTAATTATTGTGTATACATTAAACTTTGTCTTAGTTGCATTGCTTTACTAACATATTTCTGTTTCTACTTGAGAATCTCTATTTAAATACAGGAATTTTTCAAAAACATCAAGTGTTGCAAATGAAGGAAATGATATGACAAGTTTCTGATACAGTTCTATTCTGAAATGGTGATAAGACTGACAAATGCACAATAGATGAAATTCATCTTCAACAAAATTACCTATGTTATCTATACATAAAGGGCAAAAACGTTCTTCTAAGGGGATACCATAGTATCTACTGACCTCAATCATGACAGGCAGAGTGCCTGCTCTAAATTTAGCATAATTAGATCTAACTTGTTTCTGAAGTGTCAAAGCATGGAGACAAGAGTAGAAGAAGTGGAAACTCTTTCGTCACACCCCGTTGCTAATTTTATGGTTTCTGCTTATTGACTCCCCTAGAATAGCATTGGATTTCCTATGTTTCTTCAAATTTGGCGGTTTTACCCCCCACTTTTATTGGCAGTTTTAAAGTTGGCGGCTTGTCTTTCATCCAATCAGTGTCTCGGAGAGGGAAAGGGCTTCCCTGGCCTCTCTTTGATTTCTGCTAGAACACCCCCTCTCCATGCCATGCATCAAAATATAAACAACTATTTCTTCCTAATGTTATCTTGAAAATTCTATGCCAAGTTACACAATTATTTAGCTAAAAAGTCGCATTTCAGTGAGCAAAAACAGTTGTTGTTTACATTCTCATAACTTCTATGGGACAACTCTGGCGAAGCTGCACTCTGGATAGTTAAAAAGATAAAACAACAACAATCCAAACAACAAATAACTCATAAGTGCGAAATGGTGTGAAATTTGTTGTTTTTTAATGAAAACTGATGCCCCTCTATCAATGGTAATGGCACAAGAATGCATAAGACTTTTTCATGTTTCAAGGCATTTAGAAGTGAAAATGACATAATTTAACTATCAATTTAAGCAAATGGTGTAAAAATTATGTATATATGCCAATCACAGAAAACAAAAAATATTGTAATATTATAGGAAAGGGAAAGGCCTCATTTTGATATATTTTCAAAGTATATATATATGAATAGTAAAGCATGTTATGTTAATTTTTATAATACCAAAATTTATATTAACTTTTAGGACTAAACAGCATTAATAAATAGATGCATAATTCATAAGGTATTTCATTGGAGTTGATGTATAATAATGCACAATTATTATTAGATCTTGACCATTTAAATCTGTAAAGTTTTTAGTCATATAACAAAGACTTTAACAGGTTTACTGTAAATATGATTTAAATATAAGGGTATATGAATTAAATTAATATTCTATTGTCAGCCTCATAGTTCTTTTGAATTTGAGTTTTTGAACTTCTTCATTTTAAAATATAGTCTGATTTGTTAATAATCATCAAGATATCTGTTCCTAAATGTTAAGTATCATTTGTTTGTTTAGTTATTGATAAATTGTCTCAACCTACTTTTCTTGTAGTTCATGACCAGAGGAGACTTGGGGTATCAGGTCCACCCGTTCAACATCTATTCATCTTTGATGGAAGATGACTCGTTCGTGGAAACTTCTTCACTTCTCATTATCATGTCGTGTCCTATGCCTCCTGCCATTCACAAGTGCTTCGTAACATGAACAATTCCTTTGGTGAAGTCCTTATACCTGGGAATATGCACCATCTCTACTTCTACTCATCCCAATGGCAACGATGTCTACGTGATATCAGGACAGTGCTCTTGTTCGCCTGACAGACCTTGCAGACGTACTTCAGATAAGATAAAGATAAGATAAACTTTACTTACAGTCGGTGGTGACACTAAAACAAAGAACACTTATAAACAAAAACTTACCTATTTACTTCTACAAAACCTTGCATTTTGTAAATGGGATATTTGATTTTTATTGTAAATTTTACCAAATATTTAATTATCAAGTAACTTGTACACTGTTTACTGATGGGAAAATGCAAAATAAAACAATCTAAAGATCTTATTAACTCAGAACTCAGAACTAATTCATTTACAGAAAAAAAAACATATATATTTATACAATGAATACATGGGAAAAATACAAAGAAATGCATTCTGTAATAATAATCCAATCTCTTTCCCAGAGTCACGAACAACTGCACAGATCCTCAGTACTTCTGTAGTGACAGAGTAAACACTGAAGAGCTGATGGCCCCAGATTGAATACTTAGCCTAATCTTGTAGTGTACTCAGTAAAAAAATAAATCAGATAGGTTTACTTACTAAACTATTGATAAATTTCATTTTGCTGAAGGAGACCCCTTTAAGGCCACAGGCCGCTATCAAGGGCCTATAATTGGCTGGAATCCCCTGCATCAATAACATATTACTTTGGTACTTGCCTTTTTTACATTTTTTTCATGATTAGAATTAAATGAATAGAAGTTGAAATTGGAATAAAAATAAGAATGCATCCTTATTACAACTTTTGAATTTTATAAATTTTGCTGGGTATAAGTTTTTTGATATTCTTGATGTATTAAATTGTCAAGTGTTTCATAATTCAAGTCAGGGTCCGTTGCTACATCCTGATTAAAATTATCATAAGTGCAATTCATAGAAATTTCATTCTTGAAGTCGTAATACAATTGCTAATTTTTCGTCCAGGTTTACACATATTTTGTATTGCATTTCACTGTATTGAGATAATCTAATGATACAAAGCATGGGAGATTGACATATTTACTTATAAAATACCAGCTGTTGTTTCTCCTTGTTTTGAAGAACATGTCAGGCAGTGAGTTTTACCACAATGTTTTGCACCTACTCAATGTGGGAAAATCTAATAATTTCTGGAAAATTGTCATTATTTACAGGGTCAAGAATTTTCCTGTGACAAAGACAGTGACTGTGATGGAAGCGGCCTCATGTGTTCAGGACCTTGTAAATAAATAAATTAGCAATAATCACTTTTAACAAGGTGTTTACTGTATGGTTTCTTATTTTAACCTTTCGGCGATGTTCTCTAAGATTCTCTAGCTCAAAATTAGTAGGGCACTGTAGTTAGGTAAATGGGCAGTCTTATACTATTGTGAACACCTCTTCATTAAGTAAACATACAATAGCAAATATACAACACAAATATGATGGTAATAAATTAAATGTTTAAAACCTATTCAATAAGATTTAAAATTTATTTACTTATATTAAGAATCATACACCTTTGACATAACAAAATTTGGGTAAAAAAATATAAAGATAAAGAATGTTACATTAACTGGCATCTGAAATCTGATTATCAATTTCAAAGGTCAGGTTTTTCATCTGAGACTGCACTGCTGCATTTTGTAATGACAGATTTAATCACATGTTCCTGATAGACTGTGTTTTGTAAAATTGGCACTTTGGCATGTCCAATCACAATTCTGACTAATCAGGAAGAATATTCTTTCAATAAATATAAACTTATTTTTGCATTTTGACCTACCTCACCAGTCGTATGACATTATTATCATGATTTTGACAGATTAAACATTGAAATATTCACTATAAAGCCATCAAATAATCATCTTTGAATGAAAGCAGGCATCATGTTGTTCTTCAGCCGTCTATTACTTCTAAGGTGAGAACATTTTGGAAAAGAGTTTTTCATTGTTGCATGATTTTTGCATGACAGAAGAATTGCCTAACACCACTTGCTTATAGCATTTGTCCAACTATATGATAACTCACACTAAAATATGTTAATTTAACAAACTGGTGAGGCCCACTCATGGGGTAAATGTGTAACATAGTGTAAACTCCAAGCTTTATCATCTCATAATTATGTCTGCCTCTTACATCTGGTCAAATAAGCTGACCAAGCTTTAGACGTGGTAGCGTAATTGTAAATCAGTAGACCTTAATTTCACTTTCTATTATGAAGTGCGTGTGTGTAAAAACTACCAGCTTGGCATGTCACAAAAAAGTTATAATGATACTCTTTGACAGTCTCAAACGGTTTATTAATGCAGGTAAAACTGCAATGTGAAAGACTGGTCTCATACTGTATGTTTATCTGTGAAATTTCAATATAAAATTTCAGCTCTTGGGCATTCCTTGCTGATGGCCAGCAAGCTGGTGGGACCATTGATAAGACTGACCTGACCTCAATCAACCAAGCTCTTGATTACATCCTGGATGACTCCAGTATCTTGGATTTCACTCGCATTGGTCTCGGAGTTGCTAACATGGGGGACAAGGCACTTAGTGTATGTGTTAAATGACATCAATTATTATTAGAAAAGTGATTATTTATGACCAGCTTCCTCCAGTCGCACTGTAAATGAAATGCATATACTTCAAGTCTAAAAATTATTCCAAATTCAAGTTACGTCGGATTATTACACCACTTAAAAAAGATGCATCACTTGTCTGTTAAGAGCATGCAAATTTCAGACGAGAAAAAAAGCAGCTTCAGGGCATAACATGTCCATTAGCATGCACATTATAATGAATACTCTTTGACAGTCCCAAACGGGACTGTCCCAATAATTGCACAGATTTGTGTTGTCCACTGCATATTTTAAGGAGCTTGTCTGAAATGTGCATGCTCTTCACAGCCATGTAATGCATCCTGAAACTGCTTCTTTCTTGTCTGAAATGTGCATGCTCTTAACAGACATGTAATGCCCTGAAGCTGCTTTTTTTCTCGTCTGAAATAAGCTGCTTTTTTTCTCGTCTGAAATTTTCATGCTCTTTACAGACCTGTAATGCCCCGAAGCTGCTTTCTTTCTCGTCTGAAATTTGCATGCTCTTAACAGACATGTAATGCCCTGAAGCTGTTTTTTTTCTCGTCTGAAATGTGCATGCTCTTTACAGACCTGTAATGCCCCGAAGCTGCTTTCTTTCTTGTCTGAAATTTGCATGCTCTTAACAGACTTGTAATGCCCTTAAGCTGCTTTTTTTCTCGTCTGAAATTTGCATGCTATTTACAGACCTGTAATGCCTTGAAGCTGCTTTCTTTCTCGTCTGAAATTTGCATGCTCTTAACAGACATGTAATGCCCTGAAGCTGTTTTTTTTCTCGTCTGAAATGTGCATGCTCTTAACAGACCTGTAATGCCCCGAAGCTGCTTTCTTTCACGTCTGAAATTTGCATGCTCTTAACAGACCTGTAATGCCTTGAAGCTGCTTTCTTTCTCGTCTGAAATTTGCATGCTCTTAACAGACCTGTAATGCCTTGAAGCTGCTTTCTTTCTCGTCTGAAATTTGCATGCTCTTAACAGACCTGTAATGCCTTGAAGCTGCTTTCTTTCTCGTCTGAAATTTGCATGCTCTTAAAAGACCTGTAATGCCTTGAAGCTGCTTTCGTCCTCATCTGAAATTTGCATGCTCTTAACAGACCTGTAATGCCTTGAAGCTGCTTTCTTTCTCGTCTGAAATTTGCATGCTATTTACAGACCTGTAATGCCCCGAAGCTGCTTTCTTTCTCGTCTGAAATTTGCATGCTCTTAACAGACATGTAATGCCCCGAAGCTGCTTTTTTTCTTGTCTAAAATGTGCATGCTCTTAACAGACATGTAATGCATCTTGAGGTTGCTTTGAGGTGTGTTCTATTTGATGACTTCAGTGTTGTCGTAAGTGTCATGTACAAATATTTTGAAAAAAATCCATATGTACTTGATATTTTAGATACATTGTAGCTTTTCCATCAGTTGGTGATGTAACCATTGGTGAAGTAACCTTGTAAATGGGCATCATCTTGTGATTGCTAAAAAACTAAAAAAACAAAATCGAAAAATGTGTTTATGATTTCAGAACCCTCAATGGTACCTCCACAATGGAGACACTGACCATGCAATGCCCCTGAATATCTATACTGGGCAGACAGGGTTGAATCTTTTCACCAAAAAATCTAGTAAGTATTGTTTGCCAAATCTTCTGGTAGGAGTTTTAATTTCAACACAAGGTAAGGAGGTGGGGGGTTACATTCAAGTGGTTGTTTATCAGCCAGGTATCAGGCATGAACAAAAGACAACATGTTAAAGTATAAATTGTTAGTTTTGGACTTTTTCTTCATGTTCCTGAAGAATAATGTAAACACGCTACACCCTGTTACCCTATTTGATCCAATAATGGCAGGTAAGGTTGATTAAGAACATATCAATCAAAACGACATGAATAAGATTGTTCCATTTCACAGGAGCAGTGCTAGTTCTGTAAACTGCAACAACTTCACAACCTTGCCAAATCGTTACAGACTATGCAATTAAAGCCATAGCTTTACACATCACTTTGTTTATGAATGCATAACATTTACTTTCAGTTTCGCTTTCCGGAACAGAAGGTGTGATCACATATGACATTGAGGACACCCCATTGTGCCTCGCTATTATGTGGAATGTTCCAAATGTTGGCTCAAACACTATGAACGCCAGGGTAAAAAGATTGATGAAATGCCATAAGAGCTCACTAAATTACAACACTAATGAAACATTGCATGATATTTTTTTCTTTTTTGTCTTGATATATTTTCTTTAGATATACCACAGACTTTCACCAAGCAAAAACCTGTATGAGCAAATGAGAGATTATGCAGGCGAGTGGGGGACTGACGAGTGGAAAACAAGACAGGCATTTGGCATTGATGGTAAACAAATATTGTCAAATTCTCCACTAGAAAATTATCGGACCAAGTGTAGAATACAACTGCTACCAACGAATGTCCTTGGGTGTGAATGCTAATGTTATAAGCTGCTTTTATTGGCTGTTGTGCTGCTTATTCCATGGTGCAGTTGTATTCAATACTTGGGCAGAATTATCTTGTATTACAATTATCACCTCCAAATGCACACTTCAACCAAAATTTCAAAATTTAACTGAATATTATGAGCAAATCCAGTTCAGAAATTGTCCTGTGGCACTACAGTTTACCTTACTTGTGTGATTTCTAATGTGAGAAACTCACACAATCGCTACTCCTGTTTTGCAACATTTGCTTTGTATCTCATTGTTGAGGATTTTAAGAGTTCTCAAAAATCTTGTGCCAGTTAGAGTTTATGACAATTATTTCTATAACATCAGTTTCATTCTTACTTCAGTAAATGGGGCCATTACCACAAGCTGGGCTGCCAAAGAGATAGTTTTCATCAACACAGCAGGATATGACTATACACTGGGCCCATTTTACAATTCTTGGTGTGATACTAAATTAATTGTAAGTATTGGCTCATCACCATGTTTTTTTACAAGGACATAGTATTCACATAGTTATCATGGTTATTCAGTTATTATATAAGTAAACACCCAACTTTACTGGTAATATATTTGTCATGTATCACATAACCCATAAATGTTTCTTCTGTAATCAAATTATGATTTTTATAGTATGAGTCATCATGGGCATTTTAATATAAACAACTAGCAAAAGTAAGCACTTTACGTGAACCAACTGAAACAAGACATTGTTCAAAGTTGCATACTATCAATATTTGTAGGGGCGTGATGAGTGTGTCCGTGAATGCCTTCCCATTGGCAAATGTGACACTGACACTGCCTGTGACGATGACCGAGATTGTGTTGGAAATGCACTGACCTGCTCTGGGTCTTGCAGTTAAGGACTTGGGACTAATAAAAATATCTTTAACAAAGTGGATTATCATGTTTTATTTTACTGGGTTGCACAACAAACAAATGGCATCCTGATGTCTTTTGTACTCATTCATGATACACACACAAAGAACAAATTTACCAGATTTACATAATTTACACTATGACAGGCTGATCCAGAGTCTTTAGCACTCCCTGTTTAGCCTTAAAAGCAGGGATAACTGCAGAAGCTTAAGAGCTCAAACCAGCACCGTTAATATGATTTTTATGGTCAAGTTTGCGTTATTATTTACGATGAAGTCTGCCGTTATTTGCTAATGATGTAAATTTCAGAAGTAATGTTAAATGGGTCAATCCATAAATTTATCACAATATCAATAGCCCTTAGTCTAGTGGCGTATATATAATATATCTTGAAACACACAATTATTATTTTCTTATGTAGGCAAAATAGCAAGATTAAACGGACACTAAAAATTTTATGGAAACCGAAATATGCTCAATCAAGTTCTCAATTTCAAAGGTCAGGTCTCAACTGAGACTGCACTGCTAATTTTGTAGCGATAAATGTGATCACATGCTCCTGATAGACTGTGTTTTGTAAAATTGGCCTGACTCAAATTTCTGACTAATCAGGAGGAATTCTTACACGACTTTTGTTAATTTTGATTTGATTTGGTTCATCCATTAATGTTTTTTTTTGCTATTAAGTGTCACAATATCATTATATCAATAGCCCTTAGTCTAGTGGCTTATATAAAATATATCTGGATACAAACACCTGTTTTGATTTGCATTATGTCGGCGAATAGCAAGATTAATCTTAAATTAAAAATGTTACGGAAACCAGCATGTGCTCAATCAGTTTATCAATTTCAAAGGTCAGGTTTTTTATCTTACTCTGCACTGCTGCATTTTGTTGTTATACATTTAATCACGTGTTTCTGACTAATCAGAAAATTTCTCATGATAAGTATATGACTACTGTTCATTTTGACCTGTCTCACTAGTTGTATAACTAGTATTATCAAGATTTAACACATTAAACTTAGTAATTCATCACTGACCAGGCATCATGTTGTTCTTCAGCTGTCTCTTATTTCTGAGGTGAGAACATTTACATGATTTTTTTTCATATTGTTGCAAAGTCTAGTATATCCAATACAGGTATAAATGTGGCATATGCCCACAAAGTCATAAATAAATATTATACTTGAAACCGTATTAAGCTCTGGTCCAACAGTAGAAAAGGATCTCTTATGCTGTGGGTTGACATGTGCTATTTCAGCTCTTCGTTGTTTCTTGTTTCTTTCGTAGGCAATGATGATTTCTTTTCAGTCATCCAATAAAACAGGATGGAGAATTTTCCATCAAAAGTTAAGAGATTAAAGCTGACCAAGCGCTAGGTAGGGTGTACTAGGTAGAGGGAAAGCTTGAAAGACACATTGCAAAAAGCCTTGTATTGGCCACTGGGGTTCAAGGTCTTTACCCAATGTAAAAAAGTGTTTATAAATACTGAACTCTGGTTAACTAATCATAATCAAGAAGTGGATGTTTTGCCTAACTTTAACACCAGCTCCTCATGTTATAAATTCTGGTTATAATAAACAGTCCCAAAATTTTAATTACATGCCAGTCAAACTATATGTAAAAAGATTGATATCATACTGTATGTTTATCTGTGCAATTTCAATATTAAATTTCAGCTCTTGGGCATTTCTTGCTGATGGCCAACAAGCTGGAGGTACCATTGATAAGACTGACCTGACCTCAATTAACCAAGCTCTTGATCACATCTTGGATGACTCCAGTATCTTGGAGTTCACTCGCATTGGTGTCGGAGTTGCTAACATGGGAGACAAGTCGCTGAGTGTATGTGCCAGATTGTGTCCATTTTTACTGTTACTGATATTTCGTATGTTCAGCTTTGGTAAATCACAAGGGCTGCTGAATATTAAGCAAGAGACATTCAAACACCAGAGTGTACAATGACGATAGTATTATTAATATTATCATTTCACCCTCCAACTTTGAGCAAAAGTAAAGTGGATCCAGCATCGACACCATACAGTCATGCCTCATAATAATGAACACCTGGGTTCCCTAAGCTTTTGTTTGATACATTGATTCATTCGGATAATTGAAGCAGTTTAAGTGAAATGTCTTAGCCGTAAAAATAAAAAATTTTCCTTATGATTAAAATTCAATCATAATTCCAAAAGAAAACTATTCCTAAATTAAAAACTTCATCACCCCACAGATTCTGCATGGTGTCCTGGATGGAGAAGCTACTATAATCAATAGTCAACTGTATAAAAATAATTTTTTATTCGCGATTTGGCTTTATTGGTCATACAGCACATCTTAAACAGACTAACAGTAAAACAGTACATCTATAACAGGCTAACAGTTAATTGCGTAACAATGTTAGCTGCGTGTTACCTTCGCACCAGAGAGTGACTCTGTGTAATGGTCAACACTCTCCCTTCCCGTGCGAGAGGTCTCAGGTTCGATTCCCGGGTCGGGCACTCTCTTCTCAGACACATTACAATCACAAAAGGCAGCCATCTAATGTACTTGGTTTATGGTTTATGCTAATCATCTGCAAGTACATTACAGTTAATCAGGAGTGTCATATAATCTCAAAATGTGTGAAAAAGTATTCTCATAAGTGTTCCATTTTATTTCCAGTGTACAATTTAACAGTTGCAAGGAATGATTTATTTTAGATATTTGACAGATAAAACACAAGTATTTTTGTAATTGCTTGAAGCTACAGGTCCAACGGATATTATGTGTGATTTCAGAACCCCCAATGGTACATCCGCAGTGGAGACACAGACCATGCAATGCCCCTGAATATTTACTCTGAGCAGACAGGCTTGAATCTTTTTACCAAGAAATCTAGTAAGTATTGTTTGCTAAATCGTCTAGGTAGGTATTTCAAATTCAACACAAGGAAAGGAGGTGGGAGTTGCATGAAGGTGACAAACGGGTAAGTATGGCAGGTTCATGAGCCAGTGAAACCATTAGCTTATTAGTGAACCAAATAAGGTATTGTGTATGAAGCAAAAAACAACGGTAAGGTGCACATTGTTAGTTTTGGCCTTTATTTCTGTGTTCCTTAATCATCACTTATGCCTTGGGGGCCTGTCATTAAAAGTATAAGCTAAAATATCAGCATACAGCCACACAAAGCACTGCTTCTTAGAACCAAATTTAGTGAACAATATTCTTACACAATAATATGCCCTGTTACACAATATTTGATCGAACAGGGTAGGTAAACTTGATGGAAAACATATTACAACATCAGAAAAAAGGTAGTCCTACATCATGGGAGCAGTACTAGTTCTCGAACTGCTACACAACCACACATCCTTGCACAATATGCAATCAAAGCCATTGCTTTATGATTTTTTTTTATTTGTTATTCTTTCAATATCTGCTATATTTATAAGAATAAAATATTTACTTTCAGTTTCACTGTCTGGAACAGAAGGTGTCATCACATATGACATTGAGGACACCCCATTGTGTCTCGCTATCATGTGGAATGTTCCAAATGTTGGCTCAAACACTATGAATGCTAAGGTCAATCAATTACAACATTAAAGTACTGTTGCATATATTACAATTGTACATGAAACATTGCATGGTTTTTCTTAAAGCTTATCTTGATGTATTTTACAGATATATCACAGACTTTCCCCAAACAAAGATCTGTATGACCAGATGAGAGATTATGCAGGAGAGTGGGGCACTGGAGTGTGGAAGGACAGGGAAGAATTTGGCATCGAGAGTAAAATATATAAATTTGTTTGCTTTTTGTCTCTTATTATGTTTGTCACAATTTCTAGTCAGGTGCAACATATAAGGTGTTCAAGTATCTTCACACATCAGTTTTATTTTCACTTCAGTAAGTGGATCCATTACCACAGGCTGGGCTGCCAAACAGATTGTTTACATCAACACAGCTGGATATGACTATACACTGGGCCCATTTTACAATGCTTGGTGTGATAAAAAATTGATCGTAAGTATAGGCATACCGCCATGTTCTTGTGCAATGATGAAATTATTCCCTGAAGCAAACACCAACTTTGCATGAAATCTATTTGGCAATCACTTGTTTTTTGGTCAATGTTGTTCTTGGTACATGTCATGGAGCAACAGAATTATATAAGCGAAGCTCCGCCGCCGCAGGCGGCGAGCGCAGCTCACTTCCCATAGGGAGAGGTTCCAAAATGACACAGTGATCAAGCTGAACCGGAAGTGTCCCAAAGTGTCCCAAAATTTCTAAAATACATGTAATCCTATGGAAGATCAACTTAATATCACTTTTTGACCAATGGTCCAGAACGAGACTACGTCATCATGTCATAACAACGTCGTCGGTTCAAAAGTTGCGATGTCCATAATTTCGTAACGAATACACATCCAGCTTGAAACTTGGAGAAAACTTGTTTCTCTAACTGTAACAATTCTAACAGTGACTAGAAATAGGGTTTATTTAGAAGGGGAACCCACCAGATATGAATAACAAATCATCTTGAATCGATCACGCTAGTGCCAACGACATTTTCGCGATGACGTTTATCACACCAGGGGGCAGTTGTAAGCGGCTGAGAAACGCATTACAATTATCTGACTTCTTTTGCCTCTAAAATTGTTATCTATTGTCCGATTTTGAAAATTTAAAAACCTACATGAAGTCTTATTAATAGTTGAGATTTAAAGCTGCACTGTCTGTCAAATTTGCAATTTGCTAAAACTCATTAAATAGTTGAAAATAACTAATGGGCCAATATTTCTGTTGGATGCAAAATTCCCCGCCAGAAATATTCAGGGCATACTAAATTTGTGTGTTAACTAATGATTTTATCAGACATTATTACTAAAAATAAATCTTACATTGAAAATCCAGACTAAAACATTGGAAACACACTGGGTATGATGGCATGAAAAACTAATACTTAAATTATTTATTGTAAATTAAGACTAAATTGTTGTGCAAAAGTGGGCATGTGTAATGGTAAAAAAATCATAAGACAAGAAAGCAGCATTTGTATATATATAATTACTTGAATGTGCTAAATCTGGAGACACAGTAACTTTAAGTTGACATAAATATACATATAATATAGCTTCGCTCACTCCTGTCATTGACAGCTACATATTAACAACACCACAATTATAATAATTAATTAATATTATAAGTAAACAAATTATAGTTATAAGTTGTATACTATCAATATAATATTTCCAGGGACGTGACGAGTGTGAGCGTGAATGCCTTCCCATTGGCAAATGTGACACTGACACTTCCTGTGACGATGACAGAGATTGTGTTGGAAACACACTGACCTGTTCTGGATCTTGTAGTTAAGAACTTGGAACTAATAAAAATTCCTTAACAGTGTTTTATCATGTGATTTTTGTTACTAGTGTGCACACTAAAATAACAAACAACTGTGTTGCACTCTGCATTCATCCCTAATGTAAAGAGCACATTCTGACAGATTTACAGTTACACCCTGACTCATTCCCGTCTCAAGTAAGGAGACAGGTCGGGTCTGTGAATCGCAAAGTGACGTCACAATCTGTGTATGCTAGGTATCAACCAACCAGATCAAAGAATTAAAGAATTCGCCAGACCCAACTTGAGTGTTTCTTCACTCAGGGAACCAGAGAGGTTACACCCTTGACCTGCTGATGCACAGTGATTCACAGTTTTCCGCCACTCTTGGCCTTAAACACAGGTTCAACTGCAGTGGCTTAACAGCTCATCCCAGAACAATCACTATGATTTCGTATTAACAGGTGCCCGTTACCTGATTTCGAGGTGAGGCAGTAGTTGCAAAGGGATATTCTCAAACTGTTCATGCCATGGTGATGGTTCCGACCAAGCTACTACCTAGTCATATATATTCTAAGCCTTGCTACCACAGAAGGGACACATTTTGGAATATCCCTTTGGGATACCACTGGGGATCCAAGTGAGTGTTACGTGGTCACATAAGTCTACTTGCACGTTATTACTTGTGAGACGGGCTTTGTTGAATGTTTTGTAGGATAATGGATTGAAGGATGCAATGTATTGTAAATATATTTGACTACACTATTCCTTGATTTGATGTCATGTAGATGTGTAGCTGACTATTTAATGATGGCAAGGAGTATCTAGATATTCATTTGGGTTAATTCTTTATTTATTGTAGATTCACCACTATTGTCAAAGAGTCACACAAAGTTGCTGTCAACAATTCGTGTCAATGTGTGTGGAATAAATATTGTTTCTTCAAATAACAAATCTGTGTTATCCTACAAAACATTCAATAGGCTTATATAATTGCCATTTCGAAAATTGATTCGACCGAGTACTCACTGTTCAGCCTTCATCCCTGCTTATTTTGTATCTTGATTTTGTTTGCTTCTCTTCTCTTCTAACATTACATTCTACTAAACTTCACTACACTCTCCTGAACTCTTCTCTGTTCTTGTCAGTCCTTAACTTGCTCAGCCCACTGAGGCTGCCAGGTAGTCTTGCTGCTCCCTTGGTCTACCACTTGGGGGGGTTCGATTCCCGGTCGAGCCTAAGTTGGATGGCTGTTTTCATCCTTCGTCTCATTGCCATGGTCTCTGCCTGTCCTAATTAGCCCAACTGGTGCAGAAATAAAGGACGTAAAGCCCTAATCACCCACCCTACCACTTGGGGTCTGTCATAGAAGCCGCCACAGGCCACAGGGAGAACCCTCTGCATAAACTTTAAAAGTTACACAGATTATTTCAAAACCAATTAATATTCACAATTATTATACCACATGAGATCCTCCACAATGATTTCATCAACACCTTTAAAATACCACCAATATCGGCTGATAAAGGTTGGGTTGAAAACCTCCTGTGTAGCTGAGCAAAGATGTAAGTTGTGAAAGAGATATATGCCAAGAATCATTTTAATGATCATCTCCTGAACACTCAACCAAGGAAGATGCTGGCTGCCTTTCATTCTTGAAATCAGAGCAAATTTCTGAAAATGATTTTACAATCGTGCATTTTACAAAAATCTTTTTTGATAAAAACGTAGGAAATCGCAACTAACCTACATTGATATACTGAATTACTGATAATCCATTTAAATCACGGTAATTAATGAACTTTGTAACAATCTCACAGTTGTATAGTGAACAATTATTTTTGTAATTAATCATAAATGTAAGAAAAAGAACAATTATATTATCATAACCCTTTCTATATTTAGTAACCCAGTTTCAAATCTAACAAAATATCTTATCAAGATTTCCTAACAAATCATAGGATACTATCTTTTGGTGGGGTTTCAGTTGAAATTTCCCATTGTTGTTTTTTTTAAGCTCTTTCTGTGCAAAGCTTAAGATAAGATATTTTCAAATAAGAGTTCCATCTCAGCACTAGCTTTATTTGCACAATTGATATTGCTTTTTTATCTACACCTTAGCCCGAATGGCATCCAAACATTGTAGAGAATGTCCCAGCCTTTATGGTGTCATCATTGGAAGCGATTTAAAGTAAAACATTTTTGAGTGAATAAATTCTTTCTTCATTGACTATCATTGAGTTCATAGTTCACAATCTCTAGTCATTATGGTGCAGGTCAAAGAGTCATTTGTGTCAGTAGCCTACCTACCATGGTATAAGTAGGACACAAGGCAGTGCGTATGAAGATTGATTCAGAACTACTTTCCTGCTGATGCACAGACAGCAGGATTCAGTCGACCAAACAGATATCAACAATGCCCTGAATCTGATCTTGAATGATGCAAGCCTCCTGGACTTCACTCGTATTGGAGTTGGTATTGCTAACATAGGAGACAGGAGATTGGTGGTGAGTTGCTTCGTGGCAAATATGATGTTCATTGTATATATAAAACATTAAATTGTACTTCAAATTCGGAAACTAATTCATAAGATGCTTCAAGAAAGCATCTTTCCTGATACACTAAAAATCGCAAAATTAATTCCAATTCACAACTCTCATTTGTTTGAAAAATATAGGCATATCTCTTCACAAAATAATTCTTGATATGGGTCAAAGCAAAATCCTGTTAATATATGTATGGACCTTTCAAAGGCTTTGGATACAATAGACCGTGATATACTTAAACAAACGAAAAGATTATGGCATCAGAGAAAAATCACTTGAACTATTCAAAAGCTATCTCAGTAATAGAATCTAATACGTCAGTTACAATGGCAAATCATCTGACTACCTAACAATCAAATGTGGAATGATACAAGGGTTCATTCTTGGCCCTTTGCTTTTTATCATGTATATAAATGATATAGTTAGAGCAACACATTTGTTTTCACTAGTACTCTATACTGATGACACAATGGTGCTCACAGCACTCAATACAGACTTCAAAAACAACATTGAGATGCTAAATCAAGACCTGCAACTAATGTCAGACCTGAAAGTAAATAAATTATGTTAAATATAAATAAAACAATCAAAATCATACATCACATTCCACAAAAAAAAAAAATCGAATACCCAGACCTATTCATAGAAGGAATTAAAATAGAATTTGTCCAGAAGTTCAACTTTTTAGGTCGTGAAAACATAACTATGCCATAAATTGGAATTACCTTATTGATGGTGTTTTTTTTTGGTTCACAGATAGCATTTCAGATCAGATCTACATCATTCTAATGTTGGCCATAGTCAGTCCTCATCTGTCTGATGTTGATCCACTGAGTCAAGCCACCTGGGCTAGGCATTACAATGAATACAACTAAATGCAGAAGATATTTTACAACCACTATAAACTTGGTTTGGCGAGTTGATAGTCCAATGGGTTTACCCCAAACATCCATATTAATTGTGGGAATTGTGAAGGAAGTAAAAAAATTGGCCAAAGTGAGAACATGAATTCCTGATATTGGGACAGTCAAAAATGGTTTGAATATGTCATCTTGCTCTTTCAGAATCCACAATGGTATTTACACAGTGGTGACACCAGCCATGCAATGGCTATTGTCATAGGTGCACAACAGCCTGGTTTGAATTAGTTTGCAAGGATCAACTGTAAGTGCTTCAAATATTGCATAAAGAGTTTATTTGCATTGTACTGTATTGAGCACATTATCGTTTGATTCATGGAAATAATAAAGACGAATGTAAACATTCCAGTTTCTGTCTTCGGAATGAAGAGCTGTGACATACGACATCGAAGGAACACCCATCTGCATCACTGTCATGTGGACCGTTGGCTCTAATGAAGTGAATGTCAAGGCAAATGGTTAGTTTGATGTTAATTGAATTAATATAATTAAGGAGGAATTACACTAGTACCCAGCAGAGGGCCAGACTTATAATAGTTTGTATTTCAATGATACTACATTTGATGATGGCTGACCTAATCGGAGAGATCATTTGGACTTTTAAAGTATAATTTAATTTGGTTCAAATACAAGATCGTACAATCAGGACTTGGTATCAATACATTTAATCATTTCCATCTGATTATTCTTGCCAAATGCAAACATACAACATAAGGGCATTATCTTCCTGTATGAATATAACTTTGTTATAGTTTTGAACTTGTCAATATCACGCAATCATCTAGAAGTTTCTCATTTAAACTAGAACAGAAGTTATGAACAGAATCTGCAAGCATCTGGAATTTATTAGTGATGTAATGGGATAATGCAGTACTGCAAAACAAAATCCAATTTTCAAATCTATAAAACTGCCAATAAAACTATTCAGGCTGGAGTCTCTATCAAATCTCTCTACTCTTGAGGTAGTATGAAGCTCATCACATTGAACAAGGGGAGGTTGTTGATGATTGGTAAGTATTCCACAATTGCAACCATGCTGAACCACAACCGTAGTGTGAGCAGAGGCTTTTGCAACAACATAACCAATCCCAGACGTGTCTTCAGGTTGACCATTTCTCTATTGCAGGTCTACCCTAAGTTGACTCCCAACAGAGCTTTGTATGGACAGATGAGGGATGTGGCCGGAGAGTGGGAACAGGAAAGTAGGGAACCAGGAACGAATTTGGTGTCTCTGGTCAGTATGCAGTTCACACTTTAGTGCTGTGATGCTGTCTACGAGTAGACTACTTAACCATGTGCGAGCTTCAGACTGACGTAGAAACAGCGTATAATATCCTAATCTTGGTAGTTTTACATTACTTTAATGATAATAGTGCCTGGGTTAGTTTTTGTGATATCTGGTGAGTGGCTCAAAATGAGTTTCCAGGACTCGAGGGTCTCGAGTAGAGACAGGCTGTGATGACTGTGATCCAATCACACCTTAAGCCAGGAATTCCAGGGGTAGAGATCCGCATGGGGCTCATTACTCCAATAATGTCTAAGATCATGTGTTAACAATAACAATAGCGTAAATTTACTGTTTTTGTTACTGTTCCAGTTTCCTCTTTCAGTATGGTCTTAAAAGCAAGGTGGCCTGATTTATTTCCTACCATAGTGTACTAGATTAGAAATCATTTAATGCACCATAGCCGAATAAGGAGATACACCAAGAGAAAATTTTCTATGGTAGGAAATAAATCAGGCCACCTTGCTTTTAAGACCATACTGAAAGAGGAAACTGGAAAAAGATAAAAAAAGAGACTAGCTGTAATTTATGGATTTCCTCTCATTCAGCTAGTGGAACAGATAATTTTGGACTTCTCTTGGTATAACTTTTCAGCAGGACCATCTTACAATGCCTGGCATGACTGGAACTTAATCAGTATACTGAACTAGGCCTAACGACATTGTAAAATACCAAACAATAGTTGTCCTCTCTAAGGGAAGTCATGGAACAATCATTGTGGACATGTTATTTGTATTGCTAACAGAATTCCTTAAATCCAATATAGGCTATCATTGTCTATGTATAGTATGGGGTATAATATGAGTGTCATTGACCTAAGGTTGTGTACTATAGGCGTAATCCTAGTCTTGCCCAAGAACAGTAACATTCAAAATGTGAACAGATAAGCAATTGTTTCCTTACCAAATAAGAAGACAATTGAAGAAGATTGCATAGCATTTATTATATATCCAATGCTCATTCTGTATTTTGCTCTTGGTAAGTTCTTGATCACGTGACGACAACAAATATCATGGCCCTTTGTTTGTGAAATACTGTTTTCAATAGGTCCTTGGTAGATATACACAAAAATTAAATCCTATATTTCTCTCACACCGAACAATATTTCTATAATATTACCTACACTTTACAGGGACGTGAATAGTGCATTTGCAAATGCAGTCCAATCGGACAATGTGACACAGGCTTGCGATGTGATGATGACAGACATTGCAATGAAAACCAGCTGACCTGCTCAGGTGCTTGTAACTAAAGTTATAAACAGTCTATTTAAACTGGTGCTTAGCACTGTCTTTTATCAAATCATTAATTACTGCATATGAATATTAAATGCATTAAAACATTTGCTATCTAACCTTAAGACAGATGGGTCTAATTACATGTTCTGCATTGCCTGGGTTTATCACAATTTAGAATCAGAAGTTATCAGAGTAGTTTTGAACTGAAATAATTGAATACAAAATTAAACAGAACCTTCATGTCATGTTATTAATATATGCTTACTAATAAGCGTAGAATACATAGCAAGATGACGGAATACCTCTCAACACAAGCTCATAAAGCGCTCTTTGCACTGCAAGGTGATTCAAAACAAGCATTAGGAAAAATCGATCCCATGCTATCTCTTCGAATGTTTGATACCTATATTTCACCTATCCTGGAGTACAATAGTGAAATATGGACAAGTGAAAAATCTATGCCTGAATTAGAAAATTTGCAACTTGCATATCTTAAGAACATATTAGGAGTTAGAAAACAAAACACCATCTTTAGCAGTCTATGGTGAAACAGGTAGATCCCCATTGCATGTCAGACAGAAAATTAGAATGGTGAATTACTGGATAAGATTGGAAAGAGCACCTGATGACAGTTTACTTAAGAAATGTTTAAATTTTCAGAAGGAAATTTATGTGAATGCAGTAAATGGAAATAACTGGTTCAGTAAAGTGTGTCATGTATTAAATAACTGCAACATTGAATATGATATTAGTAACCTCAGAAACTTTGACATTGATAATATCTCTAACACAGTGAAACTAAGACTCTATGAAGCCGAAAATGAGCGACTTATAAATGCAATAAATGACAGTTCACAACAACCAAAACTTAGGACATATAAACTATTTAAAACTGATTGTAGAATAGAACCTTATTTTGAATTGCAACAAATTCGCAAAGTGTTAACTGAAATAGCTAGATTTAGGACAAGTTCACATAGCCTGAAGATTGAAACAGGTCGACACCATAAACCAATAATTCCCGTACCTAATAGAATATGTGAAAAGAGTACGTTAAACTTTGTAGAAGATGAAATTCACTGTTTGATAGTCTGTCCTGGTAATGAGCAACACCGTGTTAACCTTTTTTTGAATGCAACTAAATTTATTAACAACTTCTTGTCTCTAGATGATATAACTAAGTTTACAGCAATAATGACAAACTAGGAACCTGAGTTATTAAATAGTTTAGGAAAGTTTCTCCTTCAAGCCGATGTGTAGAGAAAACCATCTCCTGTATCCACACAGTTATTAATTTAGTTTATTAGTTTATTAGTTATGATGTGCTTGTCATGTTTTGGACTTTAAGAGTGAAATGTTTTTATTAGCGGCTTGTATTTTTTTAATTTTATTGTGTATGTGGATTTTAAACACGTATTAATAGTTAACTTGGTGGCTGGAACCTTGATTATTGAAATTTTATTGCTTTCTGTATTTACATTAATGTCGCTTTCATGTTATCTTTTAACTGAATGACATATGTATCACTTATGATATTTTACATGTCAATAAAATCTATATATATATTAATATTAGCAATTTTTGATCATGGCTCAAGAACTTCAGGATCAGATTCACACATCAACACAATTTTTCTTTTTAGTCAACCTCCCATTCAAAAGGGCACCTGATGACAGGAGAAGCATTGATAACACCAAACTCCTTATTTATCTCAATAAAATACCTTTATTTACTTTTCTGCTTTGCATACACCATTATCACACTTAAGTCTTCAATAAATCTAATACCTACAATAAATCAAATACCAACCATAACATGCTTGACATAGAACTGTATTAGCATTCATCATTATATGAACATCTTGATGAATATTGAGAACATTGATTGTCTGCTCTTATCTGGTTCACGTCAGAATCAGACGGGTTGTAATCATCATAGCTCTTTGTAGTAACATTCAGTAATTTGAAATTGGCCCCAAAAAGAGCAGTAGAAGCATTGCTGACATCTGCTGCCTCAACGATTCGTTCTGTATAGGATGTTGTCAGGTGGCGCACTTGATCAGTGGTAGGTTTTGCCTTTCTCTTACATAGCTCGACACAACGGTTGTCATCTTTCGAAATACCGAGAACAGCACAAGCCTCACGACATCGACCATATTTGCAGTTGAGTTTGAAATGGTAGGAGAAGATCAGCTCTGTAATCACTGTATTGGTTGTTATTGCTTTGTTGGAATTGTTCATAGCTGGTGTAGTCGTTGCCATGGATGCTTCTTTCCTTGTATTGTTTGTTTCATTTACAGTGTCATCAGCCTGCAGCATCAGATTATCATCTGATGATTCAAATTCAGCATCTTCGTTAAAAACAAGATTTTCTACAGCTTCTTTGTCGATGTAATCCGCCCACAGTGCATGCACCACATCATCGACTTCAACTTTCTCATGCATCACATTATTTTTGCAATGCGTTCTCAAGCTGATTAGACTCACATTCAACCTAACGTTATGAATGGTGAGGTTCCCGATGGTTGAGTTTAGGATTCCCAAAACTTTATCTGCACCCTGCTGTAATTCTTTGGAATCAATTGCTTCACAAGTTCTATTGACTGTGAGAATCATTTCAGTGGTAATTGGTGCTTCTGTAAAACAACAAAGCAGTGAAATCTTCAATCACCAAAAACCGAACTGGATAATTCGAAAGTTTAAGAGAATAAGATGCAACTAAGCAAATTGGAATAAAAACATCTTAGGTTAAACAGTGTATGGAAAATATCTACAATTAGTTTATGAGCATTAATGTTTTATTCTCAAATCTGATAATATAAGAAATTTCTTACGCTCGCATCCTCCGATCTGTGCAGAGGGATTTTTTGCCGCATGAATGTGGGACCAAATGAAAGCTGTTGTTGGACCACAGAATTCAAAGGGTTTGCTTGTGGCCTTGGGTATGTAGCCCCTTTCACAAATGAGTTCACAAATTGTTGAATCAGCCCATTCTTCTCTCCTACAAATCATTTGGCCATGGTCTGGTATGTCGCTTTTGCGCAGAGGTCTGCATGTTTTAGGGGCTATGATGAAGTAAAAGAATCAATATTTTATTACACAGAGAGAAATTTATGTAATCATTACATTATAATTTTCAAGGCAATCATCAAATACTTGTATATGCTGTCGATGTAAAAAATGTTCTTAAGTAAATAGTGATTTGTAAATCCTTGTTTGGGTTTTGAGTGTTGAAAATTAAAAAAAAAAAAAATACACATTCACACATGTCACTTAAAGAAAATATACAACTACTACTGTAATCAGAGCTAGAAATAGCAAAAAAGTAAATGAAAATATACAAGAAATGTGCAAATGTAACTGAGATACAGCAGTTTTCGAGGGGGCATCGCTGACTGAACCATCAGAACACCTTTTAAAGACAGTTAAAAAGTTAGATTAGGACAGGGTGAAACCACAGGCCCAACATGTGTGAGATCATTAACCAACATATAAAATGTGCCAAATGGGGTAAAACTGTAACTCCTAACATCAGTTTAATAACATAAACATTGCCTTATCTACTTTTTGATCCGTCTCCAAACATTGCTCTGAAGAATCAGTGAGCGATGCCCTCTCGAAAACTGCTGTGAGCAATGACAGTTGAGCATGGACAACATGTAACTAAGGTGAAGATGGAGGGACAAGAATGATTAACTGGAGAAATGACAACAACTGGATGAGACAAGCACAAGATAAAGCAGTACATTGAAGATGCATGTTTGATGTTTGTGGAAGAAACCTTTTGATGATGAGGACAACGAAGGACTTGTGGGCAACCATTTCAAATAGTACACGAAAAAGACGATTACATTAAAGTAGACTGAAAAAATATTAACGTGAACCAAAAGTCAAACTGACCAACACAAGGCAGCATCTTTGTGACATTGCTGCGCAGGACATGAGACCAGAAGAAATTTGTATCCGGACCGCAGTGTTCTTCTTTTAAAGATGGTTCTGTTACTTCGTATGGATATGAGCAAGTTCTAACACATGTCATCCTTGTGTCGTCTGTTGTGCAAACAACTTGACCGTGTTGTGGTGCATCCTCGGGACTGATGTTGTGACAGGATGTTGGAGCTGAAGTAAATCAATAGAAATAACAAATATGAAGGAAAGCTATATTCCTTCTTTTGCATTACTTAATCCATAAACAACTTTAATATATGTCAAGACACTTACATCATCATTTCCTTTTAAAAAGCCAGATTAGTCATTAAGTATTAAGAAAATATCACCAACACTGCTTTTCATCATGTACACATACTGGAGGCAGATGTAGGGAAACAAGGATGGATTACACACATATATCAATTTTATTCATGTAGTCAAATATAGTTTATCTTATAAAGACGGGATGTTCCCTTGAGATTAATTGGGCCATTTCATTTAATCAACTTAGATATTTGCAATTTCAAAAATGATAATGCCACCAAGAAAAAGGGTTTCTTGGCAAAAATGTAAATTCAATTCTTCTTAAAAATTTGTATTTTTAAGCAATAGTTTTACCTTCGCATTGAACCTGGCTGATATCGGGTGTCCACGTTCCATAGTAAACTTGAGCACGGTTGCCTCGACTATCAACTTTCCATACACGATGCCCATTTGAGTTACAATAGATATTCTTTGCGGGTTTTTCGATGTATCCAGGATCACACTTCACAGTGCATGTATACTTCCTGTTACTGCGATAATTGGAGTAACTGACACATTCAAGCCGGCCATGCTCAAAGGAAGTCGACCTGTCCTCACAGAAGTCATAGGTGCTGCCAAATCCTGTATAACACCAATATTGTAATATATCTAGAGACTTGTTGGTCAATGACCCATATGAGGTTAATTGTATATCAATTGGACTGCTCTTTTTGCAATATGCAAAATAAGCCAAACTTCTCATTGACTGATCATTGTTTGGTTTGTTTGCTGTATTGTCATAAACTGATCATTTTAATTAACACTGACTCTTAAAATTATCATTTGTTTATTAAGTAGGGCGTGGCCCTTGATATAGCAGCAGAATTTCTGCCTAAGAGGGCCTCTCCCGAATGTACATATTTTAATATGTGATATTTTGAATAAATTGTTCTGAGTTCTATTGTTATTATGATTAACCCCCATTTCAACTCGAAGACAGTCATAATGGTTATATATTGCAAAGTGTACATATATAGTGAGTTGGACTTATTAACAAGGTTACCCATTTCAGTAAATGTCAATTTTGTCAATCCTTGACATTTCATATGGATACCATAGTCTTTTCCGATGATTAGCATTATAATAATTATTGCTAAATAGTTATCATTGTCGGATTCTATTGTAATTATAAAAAACGTAAAATAAGCCCACAGTGACATTATCATATATTTCAATTACTTCACTGACATTACTGAACTGTTGTTATGAATGGAATGCATAATTATGAACATACTTACCAAATAACTGGCAAAAGATGACCAAGGCCAACAGGTATTTCGTCATTCTGAAAATACAAAATATACTGCTTTACTCTACATAAATTAGTGCAAATTATGCACGATTTCGTTGAGTTCCTTCAAAGTGCGCATTGAAGATAATATTTTGAAAAATAAAGCTACCTTAAATTCCAGTGTTACAGATGCACAGTCAGGGCAATCCTTTGTGTTTGGGTCAACAGCCAACACAAACCAATATATAGGAGACATGGATATAAGTTTAGCAATTTTGGAGAAACCGTTGTTGTATTTGTACATTAAAATCCATGTAATCACAAATTTTCTGTGTCAATCAACAAGATATTGTAAGTGTAGCAAAGTAAAAATATTAAACATATCAATGACTAAGACTCTAAATATCAAATGTTGCAGTGTCCTTCCCATCATAGGTAGCAGGCAACTGAATGTTATTCATAATTCAGTCTTAGTGGTCAAGTTTGAATGTATGATATCATCCAATGGAGTGATGGGACACAAAGTCCATATAATACATACTCCCCTGCAGCCTTTGACTTGTCAGGGTGATATAATCCAGAAGGATGATATAATATTTCACCAACGGGCCATGCAGCTATGATTATTAAGTGTATATCCTGGTTGAAGGTCATTGATCAGTGGATAAGGAATATGTTTGCCCAGATAATACATTACATTTTCATTAAACAATCTCAAGCAGGTCCTTATTAATTTGGTAATTTTACATAATAAGTAAATACACATTATACTGTCTGAAAAAAAAAGTAATCAATAGGGAGGCTGGGACCCATGTGCCAAATACTATACAAAGAAAATAAAACAAATGAAGTGAAAATAAGGATAATTACATATTTATTGGAAACCAATAGGTCATAACATACAGGATGGGATATCATCTATAGATGGATGGGTGGGTGATTAGGGCTTTACGTCCTGTATTTCTGCATGGCTAATTAGGACAGGCAGAGACCATGGCAATGAGACGAAGGATGAAACAGCCATCCAACTTAGGCTCGACCGGGAATTGAACCCGGGACCCAGTGGTTGGAAACCCAGAGCGCTACCTCTGAGCTAGGCCCCTGCCCTGGTATCACTAACAGATGGATGTAAATTGCTATCCATATTTTTTCAAAACAAGCACAAAAAGAAAAAAAAGTCAAATCCAAACTTAGTCATCATATTCGTCTTGAAATCTTAATTTAAATTTTCCGAGGATAGTTACATTTATTTCACTTTTTAAACATAACTTTAGCATTTGCATTTCAAAAATCCAGTCATTATCATTAAAATATCACGAATCTAAACTGTTAATATATCAAAATCACATTTAATCTTCTAAGAAGTTTAAGCAGAGTAGTCATATAAAACAGGTTTATAAGTATAAAATATTTTGAATTTAATGAACTGCAAATTGCTAAATATATTGTCCATTGCTCCTCAATACCAGACAACTAATAATCCATAATAATGGGATAATTTTCATGCTATTTCAATTTAGCATCCCTGTGTGGAAAATGCACTTAATCCAACTGTAGAGTTACATAGTTATTCCATGCCTCACAAAAGAAAGAGGTCGTCCAAATAATGTCAAAATAATGTCTTGTATCAGGCAGACTTCAAATGATAAATTTCAACAGTCACTGTCCAAGAAACAAATGTGATTTCTATAAGTGAAAATGTCGAATGTACATTGCAGTAATTAATTGAATCAGACCCATACATTCATGCAATATAAATTATCCATTTGGTTTTATTTGTGCTTAAGTAATCTCAATAATATTTTTGTCATTATAACTCACAGCATCAAAGTACAGCAGTGCATTACCATTTTATTCTGTCTTCCATCTAGCCCGGTTCCCGGCTCCAGCGCCAGACCTGATATGTGTTGATCACCTACATGAACTTCCTTTGCATCAGAGCAAAACAAATTATCTTAGAAACAAATGAACAATGATAAACACAACAACTATTTAAAACAATAAATGGGTCCACTGGAAATACGTTTTTGAACTAACTTTTGTGTGCTATCCCAATGGCATTAAAAAAGAGTACTTCTTGTCACCTTTTGATGTTGTTGAATAAAGTCTATCTATCTATCGGTTTTGTTGTGTCTACCAAAGATCTAATGAAAGCACTAATATCTATACTGCATAATCAGTTATACTCCACATAGACATTTTTAACCCTCAGTGAGAAAAGTTCGAAAAGGGTAATTGTTATCATCAAGGTCTGTCCGATGGGTTGGCGAACTGGGGGGCGGACCAGCGGGCGTAACACTTTAGTTTCTGAAGCAAAACTCTAACACTGATGCACTTACACAAATGAAATTTCGTAAAGTAACACACTATATGGCCTACAGTGATGCCTTTTGATAGTCACATTGATATATGTTGGCTGGCTATGTTTTACAAGATTCTGAAAAAATTGAAAAAAAATATGGCCATAAATACTATAGAATTTTCTAAATTGGAGAAAAATAAGGAAAATTCCTACTTTTTCAAACCTCCATACCACAGACACTGTTTACCCTACATCAATGAAATTTTATCAATGACATATCTAAATTATAGCTGTTAACTTTTCAAACTTCATTTTGATATTCATTTCATGCTGAAAATATAATAATGGAGAATCAGAAAAAAATGCTAAAAAATTGTGTCAAATTGTGTTCCGGAGCAGAACTCTAGCATCAATCCACTTACCCAAAAAAAATGTTATATGTCATTACTCTTAGCTTAGCTGTGCATTTTGATAGTCACATTGACATATCTCAGCTGTGTTTTAGCTTATTAGAAGAAAAAAGGAAAAAAATTAAATAAATTCCATTTCCAGAGCAGAACTCACACACTAGTGCACAAAAAACTTGGTAAGAATATGTCTAAAATAGTGTAGAGATACCTTTTTGGAGTTTCATGACCAATAATGACAGATAATTTTATATAATTAGGTAATCTTTTATATAAATGACTCCATGATCCTTACATCAATAAGATTGTTTCTTTTTTTTAAAATATTTTACATGTGTTAAACACTTCAGTGTAAAAACTGTTTTTCAAGTGGCCTGTTAAAAACAAGTATTAAAATAAACAATAACATAAAATTATGTAAAGAACACTTTTGCTCCAGTTTTGAAGCTATAAATAATATCACAGTTTTTTAAGCGACATTATGAGTTTGCCAGACGAGTATTAATTTCCCTAATGTCACATGCCATAACAACAGAATTGACTACATTTTGAGGAGCATTTCAATGAATAAAATCAAAATATAAACACAGAGGAAATAGTCTATACGTTCTTGTATGCGTTGCCATTTAACCTCTTTGAAAAGTTCAATACCCTCTGGTATTGATAACAACAAAACAACCAGTAATAATTGTAGCTGCACCTATTTTGAAGTCTTTGAATAGTATTAACATTAGAATTTGTATAACCCCATACAGTACAAGCGTAATCAGAAAGTGGTATCATACAAGTCTTATAAGGGAGTTCAAGTATATTCCTAGGTATAATATAACTCAAACGGCATAACCATGAAAGCTTTTTTGTAATATTTTTAGCAACTTCATGTACATGTTTATCAAATTTGAGACCAGCATCAACATGTACTCCCAAGATATTTAGATACAGATACACTCTGAACAGATTCATAATTTAGTTCTAAACCATATTCATTTTGATCATCATTCAGTATTGTTGACCTATGAACATACCACCTGTTTTGTTTACATTAGGCACAAGACAATTTGCTGAATGCCATGAGGCAGCATCTTTAAGACATTTGTTTTAGTTGCTTAAGGCAAATATACATGTTATATGAGATTTCAGGTACATTTTTACCATCACAGTATATAATTTGATATAGCCAGGAAAATCATTCACAAATAATGTAAACAGCAGGGGATATATAAATACAAATCATTGATATATCTAGATAATAGTACTTTCACTTTTTAAGCTTCATTTTGACATTGTTTCATCCTTCTTTTTTTCTCATAATAATGGGAAATTTGGAAAAAATGCTAAAAATTGTGTTGCTTTCTTCATATTCCTTAGCATCCCATACTTAACAATGACAGCCGTAATTGTTTTACAATTCATGTGCATTTGAAATATTTGATCAGATTTGTAATTATTTGTATTAAGACTTTATTTATTTAAATACAAGTAAATACAACCTTAAAGGTTTATTTTGTATGAAATCATACCCAACATCTTCATGAGGCATAGCATTGCTGCTGAATTTCAGATATATATATTCCTTAGGCTCAATGCCACAGCCCATATGTATATATGACTATTTTGGACATAGAAGTGATAGTTTAAGTTGTAGATTAGTTAAGGGAGCGTACTATTGTGTTGATAATTCTAGCAGCTGAATACTCCTTATTGTGCATAAAATCTTTGAAACAGAACCATTAAATGGCAGAAAAGGTGCACATGAAAAATAAGACCACTAGTATAGTAATATACACAAATATGTTTAATTTCATCGTCCAAAAATCAATCAGGGTATTGGCCATTAAGCTAAAATAAATGCAGTTCTTGTGTATTTAAAGAAGGTTCATCATTTTTTATTCATTCATATTTACCAAATTGTCTGAATATTACAATGTGGATGTTAATATCCATGTATATTTGACTTAAAATTTATCAGACTTTGTAATAACCCACGGGAACACTGTATTATTTAACACTTAACGGAATATAATGAACAAATTAAGAAATTCAAGAGTTCAAAAAATAGGACATCTTGGACACTAATTAACAAAATCGTTTCGGCTCATCGCACACAGTATATAAACAATTTTGTGGAACATAGCCGAGATATGTCAGTGTGGCTATCAAAAGGCACCATTAGGCCATATAGAGTGTTACTGCATAAAATTTCATTGGGGGTAAATGCATTGAGTTAGAGTTCTGCTCTGGAAATGAAAGTGTAACACCCGCCCTCCTGCGGGTCGGTCGAACACTTAACAATTTTATTGATGCCTGTGTGAATGTGTATGTGGGATTCGCTGAGGGTTTAGCTGCAGCACAGCCTATGTTTTTCTCTTGTTGTAAGATAACTCCCTCCTGAGTGCAAACTGAACTGGTCTTGTGTAATATGGGCAGTAAAAACAAACAATGAAAAAAACTTGTAAGTATGCCTAACGGAGTATAGTTACATAGTTATATCCCTCATAGTCCGGAGCTAACTAACATTGCTTATATCCCTCTGCCTTCGGCGTTGGGATATAACCAACAAAAATGTTAGTGAGCTCGCTCCTATATATTACTAATTTCCCTCAATTGTACATAGTTTAAATTTTGTGACAAAGGATCCAAAGATCACCCCAACTATGACATGTCAATGAGGGGTTTATTGTTGAACAAGGTCAGTTTATTATATATCATCTTTATTTCATACCCAGTGGCACACCTAAAATTGAAATTTTTTTAACAATACTAAAATTAGTTACACATGATTTTTAAAAGATATAGTTTAATTTACAGAAATTTGATATATGAGTTCATTCACTTCATCAATTGTCAACATGCAGTGCTTCTCTCTGTCCTCACCAAAAGCAGTTCCTTGAGGGTGCATGTCATACACTGGGCATTAAGAGGTTTACAGGTCTTCATGCAGTGAGATTTTGCATTGCTATTATTTGATACATCATAGCTAGTACCAAGCGCCTTACAACCGTACTCAACATTGCTTTTCAGTAAAGCTCATAGCATTTTGCATCACATATGCAATTACTTGGACCTTGTGATTCATAGCAGAATTAGCAAATTTTAACATCCTTTGCCTAAACATGAGTCTGTGAGGCATGCTACAATATCACAGTGAGTCCTATATGGTAATTTCCATATCTGCCTTAATGCTTTTCGCCACACAACGCAAAGTTTTTCGATACTTTTGAAGTTCTGTAATAATGCACCATAGAATGATGAGCAATATTTGATGAAAAGCTCTGACTGAATTTCTGGAAAGAAATTTCCAAATTTGCAACGAAAGCTATTAAATTGTCTGTAAATCTTGGTAGTAATCCCAACAATATCTGTACATCGGATGTCAGCAAATAATCTGTGACCTAGATGTTCTACTGAGCTCATGTTAGTCAGTTCTGCATCACCCATTTTGATTTTACTTGTGAAATTTCCATGCCGTTGAAATATTATGTATTGACTTTTACATCCATTAAAAGCCAAAAGATATTCCTTTGAGTATGTTTGACACACTTCAATCATTTTTCTAATCCAAGCTTTGTAGGGGACATAAGCACTAAGTCATCTGCATATGCCATGCATCCCACATTATTAGTTTTTACACGTTTATTAGATCTACTATATTATAATACATGACATTGGTTACCGAGCTAAAGCTGCTCCTAACTGTTACAATGTCACAGAAAGAGTGAGGACTTTTCAGTAACTGAAAAGCGGGCAGGATGAGTCATGTTCTGATGTGTCCCATGTTACTTTGGTGACTCATCACTGTAATCACATCAAGAAGTTGACTCATCAAGCTGTCAAATGGCCTGTCTGGCTTTTTTACACCAGAAGGCAGGCTGATCTGCTCACTGATGATATAGATCAGTGAATCATATTAATTTAGCTGATCATGTACTCAGCTGACCAAGTGCCTTATGACACATCTTCAGACCTGCTGCCTATCATGAGTCATCATGCATCATGCACATTTGCAATAGAAAAGATAGGGATATGCATCACTGATGACTCATCATGCCTAAAGCAGGAATATTCCTCACTCTTAAGGGGCATTCAAACTGTCATGGATAAGACCTGCGTATGATGATGGATATACATTATTTTTACTTTTGTTCATCCTTGTCCATACGTGATTCACTCACTGAGCGTTTTACGTATACTCACTCTAATTCGTAGAACACTCCTGGTCTTGCTTGACCACTCAAGTGCATACGTAGAGAGGGTTTAAACATGTTTAAAACTTTGGCGGATGTTCTACGAGTAAATTGTTTATATCAGTTACCTGACTCACTTGGGATTCACTGGGGATACGTTCTACATACGTTCTACGTACGTTTTACGAGAACGTACATTCTATGTACGTTATACGTAGCCATACGTAGCTACACGTAGCCATCCACCCGCATCCACTCGTAGGATGCTCATAAAATGCTCAGCGGACGTCCATCGCCTGCCCGTTGTCTCCCATGCCCATCCTTGCCCATTCTTGAACTACTCGCATGGGCCATCTACGAGCAATCTACGAGCAATCGTATATTAGTTACCCAGATAATAACCTCAGAACCACATTTATTGTTTGGTATTTCTTGTTACCTTGTTATATCATATGTCAAAATGACCAGCTAAATAAAATGACTGTTTCTTCAAGAGCTGCCACTTGATGTCAAAGCATTGTTGGCCTGCCTGCTATTTGTGACCTTTGAATAAAGGGGGTTTCACACATAGCCGGATCAGACGCCGGAGCGTCCCGGTGGACAACTCCGGAATACTCCCGCATACTCCGGGGAAAGCCGTGTAAACATCGTGTTCATGTCCGGCATTGTCCGTCATTGTCCGGGGCGCTCCAGGACCACCTTGGGACTCCGGGGGAAAAAATTAAACATGTTTAATTTTTCATGCCGGAGTTCCCGGAGTAATTTAATCCGTGTAGATCCGTGTAGATCCGTGTAGATCCGTGTAGATCCGTATAGACTCCCAATATACTCCGCCGATCTCCGGGAATCTCCGTATTGACTCCGGCATATCTCCGGCTACATCCGGCGTCAACCGGGCATGAATATTTCGCCGCCATTAACGCCGGAGAGTACAAGGAGCAACACGGTTCCACACGAATGAACACGGTGTAAAGACCGGTGATATCCGCTGTAAAGATGGTTTGTTGTTCATATAATAAAACACGAGACTCTCAGGGCTGCCATGATGATACTGATTTAATGAATCAACACAAGGTGGCGTTCATGAATACTACAGCGACATCTATGATCAATCACAACATCTCTCTTCCTTTACAATGGCTCATACAATACACTAGAAACATTTTTTTTTTTTTTTAAATTTTTGTATTGAATTTAACTACAAACATTTATTTATTTATTTTATTTTTATTTTTTTTGTATCTAATTTAACTGACTAAGGTGTTAAGAATTACACAAGATATATGCTAAATACATTGGAAGGAATATGATAGACCTACACATCTATGATAAAAGAACAATGATATATCTAAATCTGAGAGTAGTTAACATTTTATCACATTTATTATTTTATTAGTTTTTTTTTCTATTTTATATATATATTATTATACCTTTACTACTGGTAGTGACCTTAAATGGTATCCAATATAAGAGGACTACAAAATTAAATTTACAATAAGTAAATATCAATCACATAATCACAAGGTATTCACTACAATAATACTTCAATATCAATTAGGTAAAGTCCACAAATGTCAATTATTTCATGTTCACAGCGACAGTTCATAAATTCAGTTTGTCTGGCATGCGAATATTCCTTCCAGACCGGGATCGGAGTACTCTTGGTGAAGTCTGCACAGGTTTCACGGGAACTGGGTTCGTCATCCGAGGTTGTTGATGGACACTAGGGGGCCGTTCTACAAGCCTGTGGGGGACTAATTGTCTGGGTTCAGCACACTGTTCAGATGGTTTACTTGGGGATGGATGGACAGGGGTCACAATACGGGGCGCAGTGGCTTGACGTGGGCTTGTAGGGGGCACAATGACAGCTTGTGTGGGTCGAATCGTCGTCCTGAGGAAAACTTGTTCTCTGATGTGCTGACTATTCCGCCTCAAGGTGGAACCATTAGAATCCTGGATAACGTAGGAACGGGGATCACTGGGCACACTTGATATGACTTTTGCTTTTTGCCATAATCACTTAGATTGTTGTTGAAAATACACCAATTGACCAGGGTACAAGGGTGCGTAGTCCTGTGGACGTGCTGCTCGATCAAAGCTAGTTTTCTGCGCTGTTTGTCGTTCTTCTAACAGCTCTCGAACTTGCTCCTTGTTACGATTTCCATCTTGTATATTACTTAGTAAAGTCGATCGTAGCTTCCTTCCCATGATTATTTCTGCTGGGCAAGGTGCATTGCTTGCAAGTGGGACAGTTCTCCAATGCAGCAATGCTAAGTATGGGTCTGTTCCAGAGTCTATCGCTTTCTTAAGAAAATTCTTAATAGTCTGTACATTCCGTTCAGCGAACCCATTTCCCTGTGGTCTTCTTGGGGATGTTGTTACATGGTCAATAACATATTCACACATGAACTTCTTAAAGGCGTCACTGGCAAAATGGGGCCCATTGTCTGTGATTATCTTCTGAGGGATTCCGTACTCTGAGAAGATGCTCTTCATCACCTCCACCACTGTGCTACTGGGACTTGGAGTAGGTAGCTTCCTCACCACTGGGAATTTCGAATAATAATCGACTGCGAGCAGCCACGTATCTGTGCCGATATAGAATAGGTCTGCTCCAATGTTTTGCCATGCTCGACTGGGAATTTCAAAGTTTTTGAGTGGTTCGGGCGCTTGGGAGTTCTTGAATTTCTGGCATATTTCACAAGTATTGACCAATCGCTCTATGTCCTTGTACATGGTCAACCAGAATACAGAGTCTTTGGCCAGAAGCTTTGTCTTCTCAATTCCCATGTGAGCTGTATGTAGCTGTTTCAGTATGGTGTCTTGCATTGAGTTCGGAATAACTATCTGTGAGCCCTTTAGGATAATGCCATCTTCGATGGATAACTGGTCCCTGATGGACCAATATTCACGGATATCAACAGGGATGTCCTTGATGGTCTCCGGCCATCCAATAGTGATGACTTCCTTCAGAGCGTTCAATGGTGGAGCTTGTGATGTATTGTTCTTCAATTGTTGAATCTTTTCACTTGAAAATCGCACAAAGTCCACTCTCATGTCCAGATTTATGGTCTCAGCATTTTTTTTACTCGGCATCCTTGACAAAATGTCAGCTAATAAATTCTGGGATCCTGGCACGTACTGTATGCTGAAGTTATAACCTTGCAGTTGAATGACCATCCTCTGTAGGCGCGGTGGTGTGGCTGTTAATGATTTATCCAAAATCATTACTAATGGTTTATGATCGGTAATGACTTCAAAATACCGGCCAAAAAGATATGAATTGAATCTCTTTGTAGCAAAGACTATTGCCAAAAGTTCTCTTTCTATGCATGAGTATCTCTGCTCTGTGGTTGTTAGACTTTTGCTGGCAAATGCGACGGGTCTTAGTTGCCCTTCCTCGTCAGGCTGAAGTAACGCTACGCCTAATCCTTTGAGACTGGCATCACACTGGACGGTCACTTTCCTTTGCGCATCGTAATATCGCAGGCATGATTGCTGGGTGACCTCCTTCTTTAGGTTCTCAAAGGCCATCTGGTGATGTTCTTCCCAAATAAATTGATTGTCTTGCTTGAGTAATTCTCTAAGGATTGCTGATTTGTGACTAAAATTTCTTATAAACTTTGAAAGATAGGTTATAAAGCCTAAAAAGTTTTTCAGTTCTGCTTTGCTTTGTGGGGCTGACATTTCTAGCAAATCTTGTATTTTCCTTGGATCAGGTTTCATACCTTGCGATGTATATAAGTTTCCGAAGAAGGAGATGCTCTCTTTCTTGATTTCGCATTTTTCCGAGTTGATTTGAAGACCATGTTCTTTAGCTACTTGCATGAATTTCTTGAGATTGACATCATGCTCTTGTTCGTCCACACCGAAAACCACAATGTCATCAGCTATGCCAACGGTACCAGGACACTTCTCGAGCAGCCGGTCCATCTCCATCTGAAATATGTCCTGGCTAACCTTCAGCCCAAAAGGTAAGCGTTTGAAACAATACCTTCCGAAGGGGCTTTGGAATGTTGTTAATTTCTGGCTTTCTTCCCCAAGTCGGACTGCCCAGTACCCAGCTTTCGCATCTAATTTCGAAAAAACTTTAGCCTTCGCGAACTTGTGATTAACTTCTTCAACTGTCTGATTTCGGTGGACAGGTCGTACCAACGCTTCATTTAGTGCTCTTGGGTCGAGGCATATTCTTAAGGATCCATTACTTTTTGTGACATATGTCAAAGAACTGACCCACTCAGTGGGCTCCTCGATGCGCCTGATCACATCTTGTTCGACCATCCTGTCCAGCTCTGTCTTGATTTTATCTTTGAGGGCAATTGGCACTCTTCTCGGTGCATCTATGCGAGGTGTGATATTGGGGTTTGTTTTCAACTGATGTACATTCGGAAAACATCCGATCTTATCGAACTGGTCAGGGTATTCTTTCATGAGGTCCTCCACATTTCTAATGGTGCCTTCCTTCACTACTGAACAGTGTAACGTGACAACTTTCATACTCTCACATGCTGGCAGTCCCAACACAGCGGGACCGGGGACATCTACTACAAAAAAGTCTATCTTCTGCCAGGGTGAGTTTTCAAAACGGCACATAATGCTAATGGTCCCAGCGCACTTAATCTTAGTGTTGTTATATGCTGTAAGTACATGATCTGTGGGTTTTACTGCAGATTGCAACGGTTCACCCCTCTGATTGACTCTCTGTGGAAACATTTGGCGGAATGTGCGATATGGCATTGTATTTCCCTGCGCACCAGTATCCACCTTCAGGCGTAAATTGTGCTGGCTTTTAAGATGTTCTAACTGCACCTTCAACGTTACATATGCTTCATCCCTGTTGAGTGATGAGATCCGAATGTTGTTAAAGGTGAGCTCCTCAAACTGTTCCTCCAACCCATTTTCATCATAGTAGCTATTGTACTCATACTCTTCCATGCCATTGTCTTGAATCACATTAATGTTTCTTCCTCTGCCCCTGCCTCTACCTCTTCTGACTGGTCTTCTTTGTCCTGGGGCCACACGCTGTTGTGGCTCACTGGACAAACAGAGAGCTGCCCAATGTCCAGTGCGACCACATGCATAACACACAGCCAGTCGGGCGGGGCAGTGTTCCTTTCCAAAACTGTGATTCATACCACAATTTTTGCATTTTGATCTTGTGGGCCTTTCCCTATTGTTACCATGGGATGCTTGATTTCCCTTTGAATAATGTGGTGGTCTACTATCGATTGCTGCGACTTGTTCGGTCTTCTCAGGTTGTGTAATGTTTTTCTGGCGTAGAAGTGCCAACTGCTTCCGGTGTTCTAGTGCTGCTTCATAGGTGCGTCCTAAAACAATGGCATCTTTCAACTTATAATTCTTGTCCTGTTCCAATAGCTCTTTCTGATATTCCATAATTGTTGTGCTTGCTATTATTAGCTCTATAAGTCTGTCATTCAGCTCATCTGCTGTAAATTCACATTTATTAGCCATCAGTCGACATCTACTCACAAAACTGTCTATGCACTCCTCGTTGGTCTGTCTATATTCCATCAACTTTAGCCTACAAACTCGGAAGCTTTCAGGGGGCTCAATTTGTTCTGTCATAATGTCAAAAATCTTGCTGGCATCTTTCTTCTGTGCGGCCGTCAAGGTACTCACGAAACTGTTATATTGCATCAGGCCCTTGTCTCCAACTCCTAGAAGGAGATTTGCAACCTTCTGTTCAGGACTGCAATCTTTTATAACAAAATACAGTTCCATTTTTTGTCTGAATAAACGAAATGTCTCTGGCACATTGTCTGATGTCCAGTCCATTGTAGGGACCTTGCCTGCCATGGCTGTTACGATATAAACACTCACGCTGACTGTCACGTGCACTGCTGGGCGATATTGTGATGATTTGACTTTGTCTACTGTAGATTGTTGCTGCTGTTTCTGTCACCTGCCGTGGCTGTTGTTGTTCTTGTCGTGCTTTTCTTCATGTCGTGCTTATCTTTATGCCCTTCTCTTCATTTTCAATTTCTGCAACACTCTTCCTTCCATTAGCTGCCACCATGTAAAGATGGTTTGTTGTTCATATAATAAAACACGAGACTCTCAGGGCTGCCATGATGATACTGATTTAATGAATCAACACAAGGTGGCGTTCATGAATACTACAGCGACATCTATGATCAATCACAACACCGTGAAAATCCGGTTCACTCCGCACTCTAAACGGGACAGTCGTGTTAGCTCCGTGTTGCTTCTTGTTGAGACCGTATTGACATCGTGTACACATCGTCAAACATTTATTTTTTGTTGACATTTAACAGCTCTTTGATCCCGGAACCCACCGGAGGTAATAAAATGTTACTCCGGGACGCTCCGGCGTCTGATCCGGCTATGTGTGAAACCCCCTTAAGAGATGTCCCAGATAGAATTCCTATTTGGCCCGTTACAACATCGTATTAACATCGCCGACATCGCGTCGACTTTGAAACAATTTGGAATGCTATCTGGAATACACCTTTCTATAAGTTTATAATATGTCACACATGATTGATCAGATATGCGATTTAACTCTCAAAGGCTTATGCTTATGTCATTCAGTATTTGTTTTGATTGTCTAAATAAAAATCGAAGTGTTACTTGAAACCTTTGCATAAAAGAGAAGCAAGACACAATGGTCATAAAACGACAAACTCGAACAAACTTCCACCTTAACCTTAGCAATCACATGGTTTATTTGATGAGCGTTATTAGGAAAGTCAGCACGTATAGCCACACCACATTATGATTAGAAACAGAACTGGTCAGTTATTGACTCAATCTGTTAACTGTCATGTATCAATAATTAGTAGTTCTTTCTAAATGAAAATGTAAATTTGTGTGTACTTTCTGTCTGCCATCACAATTTACACCTTTAGCAGGCCTGTTCAAGCTAGAGTCTTTCTCAACTCCCCGCCCAACCTGCAGCCGTTAAGGCGCACTTAGGGTCAATGCAATCTACAATCACCATCACTGCCTATAGCCAAGTACCCATTTACACCTGGGTGGAGTGAAGCAGTGGTTCAAGGAGGATCTGTTCAGTTCCTCCATGCTGTGGCTGGAATTGCTAATGCAACCACTAGACCACGGCAAAATGCATTAGAAAAATGATGGGAACACATTGATTTGCAATACGATAAGTTTGCAATGAATATGAAAGCCTATACAACCGTTAGAAAGAACATGTACAAAAATGCTCTATTCAATGAGGAAAACTAGTCTGGCATGCCTGATTGCCAATTGCATAACCTTCACAGGGTTCATACTTCTGAATTTACAATTATAATTGAATGCCAATTAATGTGTAGTACAACACATTCAATTAATATCAGTTTGGTTGAAACCAAGGTCCGTCCAAAATTTCTGAAGTCTCACGCCTGCCCGACACGACCCTTTATCAGTGTTGGTAGCCCGTATCTTAAGCATTACCAACCACCCACCCACCCACCCACCAACAATGCTGACCATAGCCCTTGTTTCCCATGATTTAAACCGAAATACCCAGTCCATGGAAACTCTTTTTACAGCGAGGGCACTTATTAAGAAGAATGGAAAAGGTATACATAGCTATTAAGCAAACAGTTATTCTGGTCAAAATTTTATTTGTGGTAAATACACAACAAAATCAGTGATGAGAAACTGAAATTAATCCATGTCAATAGGCATATAAGTGCTCCATTTTAATCTATAAATGTGGTATCGCAGTATGTCAATTTTACAAATGTGCTTGATATAATTAAAATGAAAAAGATGTAAATTTACAACTTTCGCGGAATTTCTACTCATGGTTAAATGAGGTCACTATTCACCTAATGATTGAAAACAGAACTGGTGAGATATTGACTCAGTCTGTTGACAGGTGATCATCATAAGACAACCCAAATATATTACAGAGGTTGTTAGATGCATACACTTTCGTGGGTGTCCAATGCTTGACCCATAGCAAAATCGGTTACAATTTAATATCAGTCTTATGATCATGTATAATTGAATTAACCTGTGCCACCTATTTCCTTTAAAGCAATCTGGGAGGGACGAGTCAGGAAGTTGAATACTTCACCTCTCTGGTCTTGAAAGAGACCAGTTTTGGTCAGAAAGAACTTCATACGTGGATATTCTTGGGTGGTATTGAGGGAAATGGCGACTGACAAGAATCTGTGTTTATTGAGTCAGTTTAATGGACAAACAAGGGGGTCATTACAAGCTAATGTCTTGTCAAGGTCCATTACAACATCTGATCTCTTGATGCTAGAGGGCTGGTCACTGGTCAGCACTCTAAAGGCTGTCTCGTTTTGCAGCATTAATCTTCAGTAGTAAGGTGCTCATTGAGTCTCCAAAAGATGGTTGGTATTCCTCTCTGCATTCTTTGTGATTTTCAAAGAAATACACTTCATAATGTCATCCTCCACTATTTATTTGATCTCATTGAAAGATTTTTCCAATTCATCGTCCAATATTTCTTTTAGCTCATTAAAGCTCTCAATTCCTTTGCACTTCGTACCAGTGCTTCTTGCCCGGCATTTTTGGCTGGTGAAGTTGAAAAGTCATTTACCATATCTCAAGCAATGTTCAGGTACTTTTGTTCATTTGTACTTGTGAGCAGTTTTACGCAAGTGTTACTCATGCACTGGAAGAAGAGGTCAGGATGTGGTACGTCATGATCAATATAATTATTGAAAGATAACGTGCCAAGGGCACTTAATACGCTTTGGCCGAGGCAGTACCCCTTTACCACTAATAAGGAAATAAGTGTTTGCAGAACAACGAACATCAAATTTCTGCTGACTGCTCAATGCATTTATAATTATTTATTTGCTTTAACAAAAGATAAGTACAAAATGTAAGGCGAATGACACAAAAAATACCAGGATTATTTAATTAATATGAAATTCAATTGCAAACAAATTGTGATGTTAGACCAGTTCAAAATTAGCCATAATATTTTTAGATAATATTAGGCAGTTAATACCAAAATGCTTGATGTAATTCACACCTCAAAGGAGACATATTTCGGCTGCTATTCAGCCAGTCCCTCTGAAGTATCCCAATTCAATTTTGTTTTAACATACCCAAAAAAAGAAATCAATTCAATTATAAGTATCCAATTGCAATTCAGTAAAGTATGCATAATAACTTCTCATTCTCCCTTTGTCTGGCACAATATTTCTTATTGTGTATGCACAATTTTGTAATTTCATTGATTTATTCAATCAGTTCATAAAATAAGTTTGCAATAGTCATATGTATAATTTTTTGGTTAAATTAAACAGTAATTTCATATGTATGTATTCATTTGTGTAATTCCCATGGATGGAAAAAGGTGAGATACTGTAAAATGTAGGATTAATTAGCACAGAAGAAAAATAACTTTAGTTTATAAGTACTAATATCAGCCTCTTTTTGAAATTGTGACATCACAATTCAAAGCCCAGAGTCAAAGCACAGGCCTAAATTACTGTTCACTGACTTCAGTGCTCAATCTATATTATATCGTCAGCTGAAGTTGTGAGATCAGTAATTTATGCCTGTTGTCAAAGTTAATATAAGTGGCAATTTCATGATGCTTTGCGTTGAGGTTGGACTGTTTTAACTCTGAACACTGGATAATTAAGTGATTGCCGTAGGCCTACATTGCATTGGCAATTATTCGGTCTAAAACAATGAATTCAGCTCGCTTAAATGAGTGAATTCAGCGGAATCAGCGCCATATGTGATTCTATGAAGTTCATAAGTAAAACAGAGGCCAAATAACAGTGTATTATTTTGGTATTGGCCGATATTGGGATGGTCCCTGGCAAGCTGGCTTACAAGATTAGGGGCCTCTTAAAAAATAGTCCTGAATCATTTGTCGCCGCTGGTTAATTCATCAATTGTGTGATTTCACCCTCCCTTCAAATGTGGCCTAATAACTGTTATATTAAATATTATAAATTCTGCTTAGACTTGTAAGGAGCTGCATTTAGCCGCAAAAGTTTGTGATATTTTGCCCAAGTCAAGTCACCATAAATAATACGACCACTGCAGTTGGGTGTATCTGAAATAGCCTTATATTTTTATAGCGGATGCCTTGAAGAGGAATCGCACCTGTTAAAACAAGAACTAAATCTCTGCTATCACTGGCACACCAATAACAATCTATTGATGCACAAAGGGCGCAATTGTAGTTTGCTTAGCTGCTGCAATAAGCTGGATGAAGTGAAGGATTCCGCATGTGAATCCGCTAAAAATGCAATGGAAAGAGCAAGCAATGCACAAAAAATTTCAATTACACTGCAAAATGAAAATTCTCAACTCAAAAATGATATTGCTTCAATGCGAATTAGTCTTGTTCAAATGGGGTGTCAATCACGTCGAGAAAATTTGATATTTAATGGCATTACGGAAAAGATGGGCAAAGAGACGTGGGAAGATTGTGAGACATCAGTGAAAGATATTTTGTGCAAAACTTTGGGCATTAATGGTGCCCCTACCATTAAATTTGAACGTGTCCACAGATTAGGCCTAAAAAAAGCTGACAAAACAAGACCAATAATAGCAAGATTTTCAAGCTTTAAAGACTGTGAATTGATATGGAAAAACCGACATAAACTGTCAAAATCAAACTTTAGTATACTTGAGGATTACCTGGTTGAAATAAAAAGTAAGGTCTGTATTGTGACGATTTCTCAAGGAATATTTCTAAAACTAGTATGTACATAAGCTATGCAATTTAAGTTAGAGAAGATAAACTAGATATGATATAATCAATCCTACTTACCAACTCTGTTGCAAGACAGAATCTTCGCAACATCTGTGTTTTCATGATTTAGCAAAAAGATCTTGTCTTACTCATACCTTGAAACGCTGTCTCAGTGGCTGCCAAGATTTTCATGCTGAGTGATTTCGCATTCATCATCATGACTCAAGCATTGGACTCGTGTGCACATGGCCATGGGTTCTAACCCAGACATGGCATGCGGGAACCGAGCAGATTCTCCTTCAACCATACATGGGGACAGAAGATATTTTATTAAGTGGGCTGAGAGCTATATATATGCACCCATAATCTGATAGCAGACTATAAACCTCCACCTTTACCTTTATAATTGAGAAAGTTAACATTCCATTGAAAGTTCATTTGACAATAGTGTAATGTTTCTGAGAGGAGATTGCCCGACCCAGGAATCTAACCTGGGACTTCATGCATGGTAAGCGAGAGCGTTGGCCATTACACAGAAGAGTCACTCACTGCTACGAGGGTAAAATCCCGCTAAACCATTACAATAGTAAGCACTTTACATGGCCTTCATCAGCTTGAGACATAATATTTTTTGGGCATGGTACATGGTGTCTATATTGGAGCAAGTAAAGACCCCACTCTGGGGGTAAATGTGTAATATGGTGCGGACTCCAAATTTCTGCCTCAAGCAAATGATAGTCTAATATTCACCCAATTTGGCAAACTATGAGGGTATCCAAACACTCGATTTGAAAGTGTTGTATTTAATTAAATATCAGATTTTTTTAAATGTTTACTTGTATAGTAAAATGCTCAGTATCTCATCATGTGGCAAAGCCCTATAGAGTAACCATTCTCTGAGGTGTGGCTTTTTTTTAAATTACTGGACCATACAAGATCTATGTTATTATCAGGAAAAATTCCTGTGTGGTTGATCGACCCTTTCTGTTGCACCAGGAATTAAGTTTCAAAATAGAAACAGGGGAAGTCAGAGCATTATGTTCTATTGATAGTAGGATCATAAAAATCCATAAAACCATGCTATACTATGGGTGGATCCGTTTGATATATAGACCTCTGCATGTCGATAAAAATTCATTCATACCAGAAAATTTTTCACGGGGGGTTGACAAATTAAAAAGTATTGCAGGACCGCTGAATCTTCTAATATTGATTAAATAAATTGTACTATGCCAAGGAGGGGGGGGGGGGGTTTAAACCCCCTAAAGCCCCTCCCCCCCCATAATCCGCTACTGCAAACATGTTCTTGACAGCCTTTAAGTAACGTTTATGTTTGAGCCCAGTAAATTTACATACAACTTCTAGTCTTTCAATAACGATCTACATATGGAAATAAATTGATTATTCTTTGGACTCATTCCAGACAATGATATCTCTGCAGAATCGTGGGGTCAGGGCCTAGCTCAGTGGTAGCATACTGGGCTTCCAGCTACTAGGTCCCGGGTTCAATTCCTGGACAGGCCTAAGTTTGATGGCTGTTTCATCCATTGTCTCATTACCATGGTCCCTGCCTGTTCTAATTAGCCCATCAGGTGCACAAATACAGGATGTAAAGCCTTACTCCACCCACCACCTCTCAGCAAAATAGTATTGCACTGCTATGAAAATTAAAAAGTTATATTCAGTACTAACCTTGCATGTCACCATGTTTCACGTAGGTAAAAAAAAATTAAAAAAAATAACTATTAAACGTCACAGTTGAGACTGGAAGTTATTCAAGAAATATAATTGTATATTCTACATGCATAACAGGGAAGTAAATTGGGATGATATATCATCTTGCTGTGAGAAAGTAGAAATAACTAATATTTGTGGTCTGTCATTATCAATTGAACGTTATGCTGCAAGGTAAGGCATTTTTTATGTAATGCATCTGTGTGTATGGAAAGACAATAAACAAATGCATTCCATAGCAAATATTACCTGAGAGCTGTTCCATTTAAAAAAGAGGGGGGAGGGGAGCAGAGTGGACCTGAAATGTTTAGACACCCTCCTCAGTATCATGAGGAAGATGTTAATTTACAGGTATCTGGAGTGTCTTTCTTACTAAACCTAGGGGATTTAGCTAAAAACTTGCACTGTGAAAATATTTACTATAATCGAAAATATTTATGATATTTCCTCAAAAACTGCCTTCAACTTGGTCTCATGTATTAAATGACTGACCAATATGACTAGCCCACTTTAATACAGGGCTAGTGGTACTTTTAGTATAAGTTTGACAGCTTAATTACCATACCACATTTAGCTGTCAACTCAACTCTAATTTCTTATTTCTGACCAAAAATGCAATTATATTTACTATTCCACTTCTTATTATCTTTTAATATCCTAGGAGGGATGTACTTCCCTTTAATATTCTCTGAAATACACTCAGTAGCTTTTCAATATAGCTCAATTCTGACCACAAATGGAATTATGTTTAAAATTCCACTTTTTGGCTTCCTTGTAAATATCCCTATATTTTCTACTGGTCCACTGGTTAATAATCAGTAGCCTTTCAGTATAGTTCAACACAAGGATAACTAAGAAATTGTATAAGACTTAGAAATGTATTCTGAGAGAATTTACAACACATTTAATGAAATCAATTTTTAAGTCACACAAGACTCACACTAATTCACATAAGTATACAGGTCTCAAGGTACTTATTACACTTTCTAAGAAACAGTGAAATAGCCAATGAAATTACTGCTTTCAATATGAGGATGAGCTGGCTGTCAATCATGCAGCACACTCTCAGCCTTTTTCAATTAGTGTACCTGACTAACTTAATCATATCTGTATTCTATCACGTATTACACTGCCTGCCCACTGTTATTATCATAAATGGCCTTTGCCTTGACAATGTTGTTTCTATCTGGCTGTGTATTTATTTGGTCTGCAGTCATCTCGTCTACATACTTTAAGATGACTCCCAGTGAAAGATTATTATTATTTATAATTACTTGTTCTTTTGTTTTCTTAGCTTGAGATCATATGTGTATTGTGTGCTTACTATTTTGTGCTATTTTAATTTGTTGTACCACATTCAGTGGTCAGAGCCAATATTTACATACTGGGGGGGGGGGGATTTCAGTTGGGGGGGGGGCACAAGAGACCATCTTGCCCCCCCCTCCCCACCCCGTTGAACTGTAAATAACTGGACTGGTTATATCTATGTCTGCCCCCTATATGGATCCCTTGCCCCCTCCTTTGCAGCTACTGGTACCTCATGTTTTTATATTTAATTTAATAATATAATAATAAACAGTTGTATTGCACCTGATTCAGACATTAATTTCCGATCACTGTGGTGACTGGTTAGAGAATCCATAGCATTTAACATAACTATTTAGGATATCTGTATAAATGTATTTTCAATTTATTTTCGAAGACATCACTGCAGCTAATTTTAATATTCTGTGGTAGTTCATTCCAGAGGCAAGGTGAATTGGCTGAGAAAGCTCCTCTCTCAAAATGTTTTATTAAATTTTATTTTCCAAAGACAGATTAATTGAAAAATTATGTGTCACTTAACAACACTTAACACTTAAAACCGTTTCAGCAAATGGGATTTTTTTCGTTTTTCTTTTGCCAATATGTCACTTCACATTGCTTTGCCTAATGCAAAGATTTAAGCAAAAAAAACACAAAAAAAATGAAATTTATTTGTATCGTACAATACGATTTCAGTCTTGAAATTATTTTGTGCTTAATTATTATAAAGAGTAGAATCTGCTCATTCGTATTATATCAATTCATTATGTTATAGTCATCCAAATGTCAATCACTTCAAACATTTAATATTTACAAGGAGAAAAGAATTTTGTATGGCATGACATCTCCAATAATTGTGGTGTTTGAATAATTGTATAGAGAGTAGCACTAACCTATCTTGTGGTGCCCTCTACACAGTGTCAAAAAACATAAATTTGTAAGACTCCCTTATATTATAATTATGATACAACACATACAATGTAATGCATTGACATAGGCCTATAGATGTGAATATGTATTATGATGTAATATGAGTCTATAGGCATTTTGAAATCCATAGCCCTTTTATTATCATTACACAAATATTCATATTTAGGCCAGTAAAAATTGACGAACACCCTTGCCTAACTCAAAACAGGCATTTGATTCTATCATATGAATGACAATTTTTTAAAAGGCCACCTTTCGTCTTGAACGACCAATAAAATATTATCTTATCTTATCTTATGTAATACTCAAAATGTATTGATAAAAATTGGTACAAATAGTTATTTCATATGGTGACCATGGTGGCACACAAAATACTCAAACTATTATTCTCATATACCCTTATTAGTAGAGCAACAGAAGGTCAAAAAGTGCAATATGTAGAAGTTAACCCTCACCCAAGTACATTGACGTACATCAGCATACGTCAAAATGTTTACAAAAATGTAAAGTTTCTTTAACTGGCCATGAAATATGTAATTTCCTAGGATGTTACAGATTACAGCTGATTCCACAGCAACCAATTGATGAAATTATGAACAAATTATTTTTCCTTTTATTGGAATATTGTGCCTCTCTGAACATTTGTTAGTAACAAACCAGTCATCAAATTTTGAAGCTCCAAAATCATTTGTTATTAGTCAATTTTGATCAGCCATTGCACTGGTTGCCATGGATACACAAAATCAAAACAAACTTTGCTTCTTTTTTTTCAAAGAATTTCACCTTTCTTTTCTTATTATGCAAAAATTTGAAAAAAACCCAGATTGTCTGCCATGGTTCAGAAAGCCAATAGTATGTACATTCCACTGATACCTTGTTTTGAGACTTCAGGGGTATATTAAGATTAAAAATGGTACCCAAATCTCTAATTTTACAGCATAATGTCACTTTTGAAGAAGATTGTTGCATCATATTGTTAACCATATAGGGTAATAAATTAATTTAAGGCATGGAACTTTGGCTGGGATCTGGGATGGGGTGAACTTCCCAGTAGTTGACAGTTTTACATCCTCAAATAAGCAGGTTTCCATGGAAGCAGCCTTTTTTTGAAAATATGTGAAAAAATCATTTTATTTGGACAGATGCTCGAATTTGATACAAAATATTTTAAAGCATTATGATGATAGCCAGCCTAATTTTATATATTGTATAACAGATGTTCCAGCAATTCTGAGAATATTTACATAACTGCTTGAATCTGGTTGCCAAGGTACAGTATTGTTTACATGCATAGCAACAGGTTTTACTCAATGTTGACAAGTGGTGTAAATGAGCATTTCAATATTTTTTTATAGCATAGTTTTCAACAGGCATTCTTAAAGTAGCACAGATAAATCAATTATTAGCACCCCAGCCTCATATCACCTACCAAAGCTCATTACATTCAGCAGAAATGCACAAATGTGATTCTTTTTGCCAATATTGGACCTCAGACTGCACACCTTATTAAATGACTTTCACATATAAGTGTACTTTTCTAATGAATACAAGTTTAGGGTGGCACAAAATTATTAGCACCCCATCCTCACCTATCAATGTTCATTACATTCGGCAGAAACCCAAAATGTGTTTTTTTGCCAATCTTGGACCTCACATTGTGCACATTCTAATAAACACAAGTTTAGAGTGGCACAAAATTATTAGCACCCCAGCCGCACCGACCAAAGTTCATTACAATAGTCAGAAATGCAAAACTGTAATTTTTTCCAATCTTGGACCTCACATTGCACACATTTCAAAAACTTTAACAAATAGATTGGCAAAAAATCTAATTTTTTTTGCGTTTCTGCCGAACGTAATGAATTTTGGTTGGTGAGGCTGGGGTGCTAAAAATTTTGTGCCACCCTAAACTTGTATACATTAGAAAACCACTTTTATATGCTACTCAGTCATACCTAACTTGTATGTGAAAGCCATTTTGTAAGGTGTGCACTTTGGGCTCAAAGATAGGCAAAAAATCAAATTTTTGCAATTCTGCTGAACATAATGAACTTTTGTAGGTAAGACTGGGGTGCAAATAATTTTGTGCCCCCCTAAACTTGTATTCATTAGATAGGTACTTTTATATGCTACTCAGTCATACCTAGCTTGTATGTGAAAGCCATTTTCTAAGGTGTGCAGTTTGAGCTCAAAGATGGTAAAAAATCACTGCGTTTCTGCCGAACGTAATAATTTTGGTAGGTGAGGCTGGGGTGCTAATTTTGTGCCTCATGTTCACTGAATAGGTATTAATGTATGCTACTCATTGATATCTGACTTATATGTGAAAGTCATTTATTAAAGTATGCATTGTGATATCAATTATGAGTAAAATTCATGTATTATAATTACTTTTAATTCACTGAATTGGGATATATGTGCTCAGTTCAAATGAAATAGTAGTCTATATTAGTAAAATATTACGTGAGACACAATTAAATAGCTAAGTGTTGCCTTAAAAGTACATAGTCTCTCTAAAATTAGTGCCTGAATGAAATTATTTTTGTCAGCTTAAAAGTCGGGTTGGTCCGTTTATTAGCGATCTTCTAAAACCGGAATTATTTTGAGTAAAATTCATGTATTATAATTACTTTTAATTCACTGAATTGGGATATATGTGCTCAGTTCAAAGGAAATAGTAATCTATATTAGTAAAATATTACGTGAGACACAATTAAATAACTAAGTGTTGCCTTAAAAGTACATAGTCTCTCTAAAATTAGTGCCTGAATGAAATTATTTTTGTCAGCTTAAAAATCGGGTCGGTCCGTTTATTAGCGATCTTCTAAAACCGGAATTATTTTGAGTAAAATTCATGTATTATAATTACTTTTAATTCACTGAATTGGGATATATGTGCTCAGTTCAAATGAAATAGTAATCTATATTAGTAAAATATTACGTGAGACACAATTAAATAACTAAGTGTTGCCTTAAAAGTACATAGTGTCTCTAAAATTAGTGCCTGAATGAAATTATTTTTGTCCGCTTATTTTGGCCGCTTAAAAATCGGGTTGGTCCGTTTATTAGCGATCTTCTAAAACTGGAAGTTTGGCTCATTTCAGGCTGGTAGGTGGGGTCATCTCTGTCTTCCTAGGTGGTGCCTATGTGCGTTGCTGCTGCCCCCTTGTGGTACTGTGGTATCTTATCATATAATACATGTTTTGGTGTTGTCTGACAGCTGCAACTCATTGAATGCCATGATTAGTTGTTTTATACTTATATGTACTCCGCCATTACAACTTCCAAAGTTTATAAATAAAGATTTAGGCATAATTGAACTTGTATGGAGTATTACTGCAGTAAAACAAAGTAAACACATCGTTCGTTCACTGCTCAGGCGAGCTATTTATAGAACACAGAGCCTACAATTAAAAAAAAAAAAAACCTGAAATCACAACCAGAATTGGTGGCGCAGTGGATAGAGCGCTTGCAATGCTGTGTGAGGTGACACTGTACTGACAGTGATTCGAATCCAGCTCAGTGAATAATTTTTTTCATCAAAGTTACAGTCACATAATATTATATGACTGTTAATTAATTTGTAAAGACAAGATATTCTTTCCAAATGACAACTGTCTACTGCTAATATTGTTCACATATCTTTTTTTTAAAATAATTTTCTTGTTAGATGGAATAGCCTTGATGTAAATAATAACAAACAACAGTAAAATTGTAACTAAGGTGATTTTACTTTTCAAATTCTGGTAACACACTTTCCCACTTCAAAAGTTTTTAGTTCTCCTTTTCGCACTTGCGGATGTAAGTAGTATGTTTAGCAATTTCTTTTTAACGTTACCCAGTCTTTGTAAATTAGTTATTAATATAGATTTCTGCTTTTGTTTACCTTAGGTAAATTCTGATTTGTTACCATGGGCCCCCAATACTCTATCATCTTGGTAATATTGTGTTGTTACAGTGGTAAGTAAAGTAAAATACTTCATCATTTATAATGTTATGCTACACTTCATGTTTTTAGTTTCAAACTCATGTTATTGATGCAATAACTGTACTAAGTGACTGAAATGTTTGCCCTATTATATCAGCAATGAAAACTTTTTTTTGGCTCTAAAATGACTAATTTCTGGCTCTTGAAGACACAATAGAGGATTACATTCTATTTTTCTTTTTTTTTCGATGCATTTTGTAGTATTAATTTATCATGAATAGGTGGACCAAAAAACAACACAAATTTTTCCTAAAGTACATTATATATTGAAAAATTTAACACAGATATATTTGCGTTACTGTATTGTCTCACAAAATGAGTGGCAAAATTTAGTTTTTAACTGATATTCGCAAAACCTAAAAATAAGGGCCCATGGTTTCACTGTCAGTCCAAGTTTGTCAATGGCATCTGCACAAGGAGGCCATTTTAGGATCCACAGTGTGTGATTATTAGACATGAACAAATATTCTATTAATTTCAGCCTTTTGAAAAGAAATATTTTATAAGAAAAAAAATAAAATTACCACTATATATTAGGTGGACCATATATACTGTAAAATGCTGGATTAGGGATAAAACCGGATTAAGTAGACCAAAACCTGGTCCACTTAATATTGAACAACAACAACATAACTTGTGTATGCACCTGGTGTTTTTGCTCTACAATGACTAATTTCTTGCTGCAACATCCTGCAAAAAATAAGTAATATGTACGGTTTGTATTGATTTGTATTTAAATAACATCTAAATACATATAAATGCAAATCTTAAAGGATTATTTTGTATGGAATGATACTCATCACATCCATTTTCGTAACCTCATAAGTCAAAATATTTTTTACACGCTGATAACTTTTAGCTGGCAACTGAAGGATCTATACATTATCAATTGCCATATTCCCTTCAACAGTTACTAAATTGTTGAGTTGCTGATTCGCATTTATGCATACACTGCCGTGCAAAACTTTGGAAATGCATTGAATTTTTCAATGAAAATATCAGCTATGTTTTAACCCAGGTCATAAAAAACACATGCAATTATCACAAACTTTTTTTGAGGAATAATTAATGAAATTAATAAAAAAAGATACAGATAATCAAACAATTATATAACATTATACAATCATATTCATGCTAAATCACTTTAATCAGGCAATTTGATTTTATGGTTATTATTTGTTATAGCTATTGTTGGTCCCAGGGTTATTTTTCACACATAAATGTATGGTGTACTTGATATGATACAATGTAGAAAAGAAAAATCAATTATTATTAACAAAGTATATAGTTGATTTAAATAGAAGAGTCTCTCATTAGAGAAATAAATGAAATAGAATTGTTTCTCAAATCTTTAATCGCTTGAATTGTCTCATGGTCACTTTCGCTGCATTATTAATATGACACTTTAGATGAGCAATTGAACATGTCACTCTTTGAAATTCCAGTATTTCTCTGTAATACTATGTGGTTTAAGTTGCTGGAAATAATTTTGTTGGCACAGATTATGCCATTTTGAGCCACATATCTTGCATTGTCTGAGTTCATCATTGACTTTAATAATGAGAGGAACCTCTCTGAAATCAGATCCCACGAATGGGGACAGTCCATAAGAATATGAAGAAATCTCACATGCCTTTGATATGGGACTCCAAGAAGCTTTCGCACACACTGGTTCCACATGGTGTGAAGATTACTCACATGCTTGTCAGGAATTCCTAAGCCTGACATCCATACAGGTGACTGCACTGGGATAGAAAAACTTTCCTGGTCAGAGCAAAGGGTGCATTTGGCACAATTTGGCACATTGAGTTGACGCGTCCTATCGTGTCGACTCTTTTCTGTCCAATCTGCTTGGCTTCACTGAGGTCACTTGAAAGGTAATTCCCAAGATGCTTAATGTAGCCTGTTCATTAATTAATCCATATATATACAATAAAGTACTGGTGAGGAAATATTTCCCTGCCTTATGCCATTTGTGGATTGAAAATAATCCGATCTGACTCCTGTCTCCATACTGTCTGTCTGAGTGGTTTGTCTCTGATATAAGTCCCAGAGTGCACGAATGTCTACGGCTGATACTTTGCGGTCGATTCGCTTTGAAAAGACCTTGTCATGTTGTCTATTCAGTAATTCATCCATATATATACAATAAAGTACTGGCGAGGAAATACTTCCCTGCCTTATGCCATTTGTGGATTGAAAATTATCCGATCTGACTTCTCTCCAGTCTCCATACTGTCTGAGTGGTTTGTCTCTGATATAAATCTCAGAGTGCACGAATCTCTATGGCTGATACTTTGCGGTCGCTTCGCTTTGGAAAGACCTTGTCATGTTGTCTATTCAGTAATTCATCCATAAATATACAATAAAGCCACTTGTGGATTGAAAATTATCCGATCTGACTCCTCTCCAATCTCCATACTGTCTGAGTGGTTTGTCTCTGATATAAATCCCAGAGTGCACGAATGTCTACGGCTGATACTTTGTGGTCGATTCGCTTTGAAAAGACCTTGTCATGTTTTCTATTCAGTAATTCATCCATAAATATACATAAAGTACTGGCGAGGAAATATTGCCCTGCCTTTATTTACAATTTTCATTGTACAGCATCTGGATATTTACAGTTACGGTTGTAGTAAGTCTGCAGAGACATACCCATTGTCTCTGATATAAATCCCAGAGTGCACGAATGTCTACGGCTGATACTTTGCGGTCGATTCGCTTTGAAAAGACCTTGTCATGTTGTCTATTCAGTAATTAATCCATAAATATACATAAAGTACTGGCGAGGAAATACTGCCCTGCCTTTATTTACAATTTTCATTGTACAGCATCTGGATATTTACAGTTACGGTTGTAGAAAGTCTGCAGAGACATACCCATTATTTCTCACAAAATAAGTATTCTCAATTGGACCAGCACTTGCTTTTTGTCTGGTTGTAATGTAACACTTACATGATGGAAACCCTGATCCAACTCCTACTTCCTGCTCATCTTGTGATAGGCCATCAGGGGTAGCTTTGTTGTCATTTTCAAAAGTGACTTCTGAATAAATATCAGAACTGGCGTTTTGGCTATTGCAGCTTGCAGTAGTACCATTTTGTTCACCACTCTTCATCCTGAAATAACGTGAGGTAAAAGATGATGAAAACCCTGATCCAAGTCCTACTTCCTGTTCATTGTGTGATAGGCCATCAGGGGTAGCTCTGTTGTCATTTTCAAAAGTGACTTCTGAATAACTACCAGAACTAGCGTTTTGGCTATTGCAGCTTGCAGTACCATTTTGTCCACCACTCTTCATCCTGAAATAACATGAGGTAAAAGATGAAGGAAAATAACCTCATTTGGCTATTGCTACATATGAGCTTATATACTATGGCTTTCAAAAGTAAAAGACAAGAACGTCACAGTACAAATTAATTCTGTTGCAGGCCTAAAGTAATATAATTCTAACCCTGTTAGTCTTTATTACTGCCCCGTTTTGTAATAGTGCCAAATGGGTATCCTTATATTCAGCCTAAATTAAGTTGTTACATTATATCTGGCGCTGATTATACCCTGGGACCAAATATGTCAGATTCGAATCTGATGCTGTGATCTAGAGGTATCAGGTTTGAACCTCTGTTATGCCATGGTATAGTTGGATAGATCATCCCACAGCAATTACTTTACCCTGCCAAGGTTCTACGTACGTTATACATATGTCTGTGGCTATCCTTGCCCATCCTTGCTCATCCTTGCCCATCCTTGCTCACTCTTGCTCACTCTTGACCCACCCGCACAAGGGATCTATGAGTGATCTACGAGTGATCTACGAGTGCCTACCAGTGCCTCACTTATGCCTCACATATACTTGGTGACAGACACCCTTTTAGAGATGTTGCAGGCATATAGTGGCATTCACACTGCCACATATAAGCCCTACTTATGACCAAAATTGGCTATACGTGCTCACTCGTAGCTATTTTATTCACGTATAAATTCTTTCCATAAACATACATGAGGCAGTCATAGATCGCTTGGCAGATGTCCATCAACCGCTCGCTGAACGTCCATGAACTGCTCACCAAACATCTGTCAAATGCTCACCAAATGTCCGTTGCCAAGCATCAACGTAGATTGCCCGTGCAAGTGGTTCAAGAGTGAACAAGGGTGAGCAAGGATGGGCAAGGATGAGCAAGGCTGGGCAAGGATAGCCACAGACATATGTATAACGTATGTAGAATGCTCGCCGACTGACTACCAAGCGAGTTATGTAATTAATATAAACAACTCATTCACAGAACGTCCGCCAAAGTTTTAAACATGTTTAAAAATTTTGGCCCTCTCCACGTATGCTTCTGAGTGGTCAAGCGCAACCTGCAGCATACTATGAATTAGCGCGAGTATACGTTAAACGCTCAAAAAGGATGAGCAAGAGTAAAAAAATAATTTTTTCTGTCGTCATACTTTGGTCTTTTTCGTGACAGTGTGAACACCCCTTTAGATCATTCAAGTGCCTGCACTTAAGGAGGTGAAGAAAGACTCAGACTCTAGATCTAGATTGGCCTACCAAAATGACTGTCTGTTTGATCACGGGCAGGGCCTGTTGATGACCTGCTGACTTGATGTCTTTCAATGACAGTTTGATGGACTTGTATATGCTCCGAAGTGGGGATTGTACAGGGAAGTTACTTGGGCAAGAAGCCAGAATTCCAAGCACGGTCTTCTTAAATGTCATACGCTCAGCAGTGTTTGCCCTGTGCCAGAATAATTTCTATTTTTCTCTTTTCCATCACTGTAAAGTTGGTGGATACTGGGTACTAGAATGGAACCGGTGACCAATACCAGCAGCTTGTAAAAAACAAATATTACCTGCTTTTCCGGAAGAGAAGAATAATTACGACCACCATGATAACTGCCAGGCATAAGACACTAATCGCTAGCAAAATAGTATCTGAAACAAACTCAGATGATGGTTAATCATAGATCATAGAGATCTCTCTACAGTTGTTCAAATAACACTCCCCTTTAAACAGTGTTGATATGGTTTCTCTGGGTAAAATACATTTAACAAATATTGCCTGAGTTATTTGTGCCACATGACACCCTCTGGTGTTTAGCTTCCAAGTCCAAGTGCAAGAGATTACTTTCCAACTCTATGAATTTGGCTGTTACTGTCATTACAGTAACAGTAATAATTTCTCAACATTGCGTAAAATATGTTGTATTTGCATTGGTCATATCATTATTTACTAAATGAAGTAGTAGAAATTCATGCTCTGACAAAGACAAAGTTCCTGAAAAAACCTCAGTTACTTTACATGAATGGACAGTGTAAGGATCAGCAAAACTGGAATAAGTACAGAAAACAATGCAACTTAGTTACTTCACTTAAGCTTCAATCCATTAAAGAATATGTCAATAAGAGATATAATAATCAACCAAATAAAAAACAATTTTGGAACATTGGACATCCGTTCATGTCAAAAAGTCAGACCTCAGGAAATAGTATATCACTATTTGAGCAAAACAAAATTGTAACGAAACCATCAGAAGTGTGTAGCATCTTCAATGACCACTTTATCCACATAGGAAATGATTTAAGAGAGCAAATCTGTAAAATCTGTTATATATTTCTATAAGAGTCATCCATCTATAGTAAATGTTGAAAGTAAATATACATTTAAATTTTATAAAGACACTTCGGATACAGTGCTCAAAAGTATCAACAAACTGAAAGCTGGTAAAGCCTGTGGCTATGACAGGATTTCTGCACGTATTCTTAAAATAGGTGGTCATGCACTTAGTGTGTTTTCACTGGCTGTTATAGTCAATAGATACATTGATGATGAATGTTTTCCTGATCATTGTAAACATGCATAGTGTCTCCTGTTTTTGAAAAGAATGACTGTTTATGTAAAGATAACTACAGGCCTGAGAGTGTTCTTACTGCAATGTCTAAAGTTCTAGAAAGCATTATATGTGACCAACTTATGACTTTCTTCAATGATGCTTTGTCTGATAAGCTTTCTGTCTATAGATGTACAGTACAAATAATGTTATCACTAAATGTGTGGAGGATTGGAAATATTCCATTGACAATAAGATGACTGTAGGCTTTGCGGCCATGGATCTTTCAAGAGCTTTTGACTCTATACCGCATAACCCGTTGTTAGCTAAACTAAATGCATATCACAGGAGCTAGGTGGCAGCACTCCCCATAAAACCAGCGGCAGGTGGCAGCACTAGCAAAATTAGTCAATGAATTTGTTTAATTTTATATGTAGTTATTTGTCATCTAGGAAACACAGAGTCCAGCTAAATGGCGGTTACAGGGAATGGTCTTATAATATTCATAGAGGTGTCCCACAAGGTAGTCTTATGGGACCCGTACTATTCAACATCGATGTAAATGATATATATATCACTATTGCAAAATTTTTGTCTGTTAGTTAATTATGCTGATGATAAATATGTTGTCTATTTGTCATAATGATGTTGATGCTGTTCAATTTAATTTAGAAAGAGCTTTTGTACTTGCCATTGACTGGTTTAAAAAGAACTACATAACAGGTAATGCCGAAAGGTTTCAATTTATGATCATCTTCCCAAACAGCTAAGCAAATCAATATATTAGCTCGTTTGTCTCAGGTGCTTACTTGCCATGTAAGATCAAAGTCCTAGATGGATTTATTTTATCAAATTCAGGTTACTGTAGCATTGTATAACATCATTGTTACATAGTAGATGCACAGAAGTTAGAAAATGTATTTAAACGTGCTCTAATATTTGTGTAATTAGATTTTTCTTCGACCTAAGGACTTTAAGATAAAGCAAAAAGATCACTGGTTTAAAAACAATGGTTATGGTGAGGTCACAGAGATTCTATTGCGTTATATAAGGAAAGTATAAAAACTGCTCTCAACAGTGTTGGTTTTGAACATGACTAACTTCCAATTGAGAAGATAAATACATAAATTAACATAGTGAGTTAATGACATGGCTTATATATTTTCAATATGCAAGCAGATAGAAAAATTATCAATATTACATCTCGCAACATAGATGCAACTTTGCAATTCTTTATATACTTCTTCAAACCATCTAAACTGTGTGTATTTAGTTTTTCTATATAAACTATGGGCATATCATTAAGGGTTTTAATGTATCTATACTTAATACTACTTACTTACTTGGGAGGTACTGCCTTGAAATTCAATCTTCCAATACACTTTGACTTTTTTTAGCAACATAACCATTAAATGCATGTACTGATTAAACCCAATAATAAAATATAATACCTATACTGGTGGTTTCTCGCTTGGACTTCGGTGCTGTAAATTAGAATTATCCTTGCTGTTATGAAACATCATACAATCAACTTCTAAGAATGCACTCTGTTCACATAGCAGCCATATTGGCATTTTTTCCTCATTAACCTCTCTTTGTACTCAGACATAGTATTGTGACATCATCAGTAGACAATGGTTATGGTGAGGTCACACAGTTCAAGAACAATGGTGAAGTAAAGATGTCATAACATTATTATATGATGTAATCAAATGGCGTCAATGGGGAAAAAATGCCAACATGTCTGCCAAGTGAAACTTGAGCCAAGTTCAAAATAACATGAAAATGTACTCACATGCAGTAGGCTTGTTACCAGATTGAATGATTGTCGTACCCCCTGCGTCACTTGTTGTTCCGAACTCTTTATGAAGTAGGAGTATGAAATTATATTAATCTGGGAATAACATTGGCAGGATCGACTTAATGTTCAAGGTGCTTCAATTGCTAAAGTGCTCTCTGATATTTCAATGCATTCCAACTAGGTTGCTCCATCATGATACCGTGACGTCTTACCGTAATCACCTTGTAATCATGTGCATCTCTATTGACACATGATTGAAATTTGCTGGTTGCAAGGTTTTTTATGATAACCTAGTCAACAATTTTACTTCACTGTGAGGTCACAGAACCCTCATAGAGAGCTTCACATTGTGAAGTCACAGTGTGACCTCCGTTTGAGCTAACTGTGAACTGATCATGTGTGATTCTACGTTTCTGCAACATGCCCACCTCATGGTAGCCCTGAGCATTAAGCTCTGTAATTTGGTAACAACTAAAATAATGACCAAAAAAATAAAAAAATAAAATTAGAACGGCATTACAATTACAAAAATTCTCCATTCTACATTAACTTGAGCTTTTGCTACTGCTACCGTTGGGCCACCTAGAGAGATTCTATTGCGTTATATAAGGGAAGTATAAAAACTGCTCTCATCGGTGTTGGTTTTGAACATGACAAAAATTCTACATTCTACATTAACTTGAGCTTTTGCTACCGCTACCGTTGGGCCACCTAGAGAGATTCTATTGCGTTATATAAGGGAAGTATAAAAACTGCTCTCATCGGTGTTGGTTTTGAACATGACAAAAATTCTACATTCTACATTAACTTAAGCTTTTGCTACCGCTACCGTTGGGCCACCTAGAGAGATTCTATTGCGTTATATAAGGGAAGTATAAAAACTGCTCTCATCGGTGTTGGTTTTGAACATGACAAAAATTCTACATTCTACATTAACTTAAGCTTTTGCTACCGCTACCGTTGGGCCACCTAGAGAGATTCTATTGCGATATATAAGGGAAGTATAAAAACTGCTCTCATCGGTGTTGGTTTTGACCATGACTAACTTCTGATTGAGAAGATAAATACATAAATTAACATAATGAGTTAATGACATGGCTTATATATTTTCAGTTTGCAAGCAGATAGAAAAATTATCAATATTAAATCTCGCAACATAAATGCAACTTTGCAATTCTTTATATACTTCTTCAAACCATCTAAACTGTGTGTATTTAGTTTTTCTATATAAACTATGGGCATATCATTAAGGGTTTTAATGTATCTATACTTAATACTCTGTCTTGCAAACTCATGACTAATTTGTGAGTGTAACTAGGTAGCCTTGTCTGGGTGTAATCAAATATTTTTCCACTGAGTATCAAACTCTGGTTACCCACACAGAAAGCAGGCATGCTAACCATTACACCCTAGACACCATTACTCCTGATGGTATTTTCAAGGATCACAATAAAGCAGCAGTTCTATTTATATTCTGTTCTTAGCTGGCGGCCTATAATCAATGGATTTACAACACCATCTGTGGGGGTCATACAGCTGACCTCAGTTTGCTCACACTGAACTCACAGCAGTGAGATCATCACATCACATCTTCATGATTTCCCTGTGATGTTGTCATGTGTGACATCACAGGATGAGTGTCTGGTGAGGTCACAGTGACCATGGCATGGGCTCACTTCTTGACTGGGAAACAAATTAAATGCAAAACTTCTAATAGGTGGCAGCACCATCTAGCAGTAATACATACAACGGAGAACCCTACGCTCCTAAGCAAGAAAAAAAAGAAAAGGTATCTTGAAAGTCTTATGATAAGTGTTTTTGTCTTACCTTGAAATAATGTTTTCAGATGATAACTGTGCCTATTGACACAGCAAAAGTGATAAAAACTGGTTAATGGCCTCATTTAACAATTTTATTAATTTTGGCTTTAAAAAGGGTTTATCTCAATTTGAAAAATATGTCATGGACTCACAACATAAAGAGGTTAGCAAGAGGGAAATTTTCAGGAAGGCAAGATATTTGGAAGGATTTTTGAAGTCTGAAATGAAAATAAGAAAATTCCTGTAAAACGAAGGCTGCAGAGGAGTGCTTCTTCAAAACTACTTTAAAACTGAAACGCCGGGAAAAAACCATTCCATTTTGAACTTTTTCTATTGCTTTAGTGAAATGTTACTGTGTTAAGATTTTGTATTGTATGTTTTGAGCAGAAAATTTGGGACATTAGACTTTTGGAAAACCTAGTCTGGCTAATTTTGTGCAACCGGTGTAGGGCTTTCCGAATGTCTTCCGATTCGAATCTGCTTTTCCTCTACTAGCCTATCTTTTTGTGCCCATGACATCCTAACTAGTTTAGATTTGCCCTCTTTCCAATCCAAAATAAACAAAATTGTTGATTCAGATTAAACCCATTTTAGATCTTTAATTTTGACTGATTTCATATGGAAACAGTATTTCAAGGTTGTATGAAAGCCCTTTTCATGAAGTTTTATCCATTCGATCGCCAAAACAGTTTTTGCTGCAAGCATTATGATACACATTGGCTCGCCTCATTGTTTTTGCCCAGGAATGTGCAGATTCTGTAACAATATAACGTACCTGGGGTAACCATTGGCAAAAATGTTGTGTTGTCATGGAGGCAAGACAGACTAAGGTTACTCTCTGGCCCAGCTTTATGAAGAGAAAAAAAAGGGTAAAATTATAACTAAAAAAGTATGGACAAAATTGCAAGCCAAAAATAGACTAAAATTTACGAAGTAACCTAATAGCCCAAACATATTTCTTAAATTAATGCCCAAATCTGCTAAATAAACATGTCCAGGAAGAACAATGTATCTTTTTTTCTGTGAATTAAGCAGAAGAACAAACAGTTTCATCTTCAGTTATCTGTTTAGCTGATCTATGAATCAAACAATTAAATATTTTATTTTTTATAAATGCAAGTCTTACCACAAAATTTGAAGCGAAAGCTCACTTGAAGATTTTCGTATGTCCCATTGGTAAATCCTAATGAGAATTTCAGTTGCATTTTGTTGTCAATGAATTCCAGGTAACTTGTGAAATTGTGATATATAGCATGTGATCCAGTACATACTTTTATATCTTTTTCAGTATTGACAGCAAAACAGTAATTCCTTTTTGAGGTGAAAGTTGAGAAATCGTGAACCTCGATGAAGAGAGATGTTTGGTTGGAATAATCAATGAGAACGCAGTCGAAATTGAGCGCTGTCTTTGAGCCATTGCTCACCAGTTCAAACGTACCTTTCAAGCCTTGTATATGGATATTATCCAGGTTAAATAACGAGAAAACTGGGCTAGCTGAAATGGAGGATTAAAGTTCAACATTTGTGCAAAATTACAGCTTATCGAATGTTGATGATACTGAACCTTTGGCTCACTATTGAATCAATTATTGTATCCTTGGTTGGACAGTCAAAATGACAAAATCCCCATGTAAAAAAGCTGGTTAGGAAGTCCCTCCTATTTTTCATGTAATTTATCTTCATGGCGTAACTTACTACAGATGGTCATTCCCACTATTAAACAATTACTTAAGACAGTATGTGTTCGTCTTTGCTAAAGATTATCATGAGTAAAGATTTTGAAAATGGTTCAATTGTTCCACAGGCCCATTTGGGTTGGACTGACATATCAGCACATGTGATCATACACTACCAATAAACTTAGATGCTGTCACCATGCGTGACCAGAAAACTTACTGTGATTGCATGATTAATCATAATATTTACCTACCTGCAATACAGACAGGAATCAGTAATATGGTGAAGGCCACAAAATAATGGTATGCCATGACATCAATATATATCTACTATGGAAGAAAAATAAATCTTACAATAATACTGATTCCTGTTATAGCATTTGTTAACGTTAACTTACAACAAACAGAAATTTAATATATACGAAATATTTGATAATTGATGAAAGAAATTTATGAAAATAACTTAGTTCCTGAAGCTTTCATTCATGCCCACGCAATCTTGGTCACAAGCATTTTGACTGAATCCTCAAAAGATGATATCATGTTTCCACTTAAGATATCCTTCTTCTTTGCAACTGATTCTTAAAATCTCCGCCTTTAGAGATTAATTCCTGCTATACCAAAATCCCAACAAATATAGTCAAGATGTATACTTTTTTTTTTAACATATTCTAAGTCATCTTTTTGTCCAGGAAACACAACCACTTTTTACTGACATATTTATGTCTAAGACATAAAAAGATCAATTTACAAGGAAACAAAAAACCAGTCTGTGTGAACAAAAAATAAATAACTTTTTCGCCGTTTTCTGCTGTCCTATTTCCTATAAAGGAAATGGTTGATATATAACTTTTCACTGCAAATATGGTTCGTTGATTCAGTAAGAAACAGCACAAATTATTACATCATTTAGTCCATATTCAGATCACGACCAATAAAATTGATCACCACATACATTTTGTCAAAAAAAAATTTCAGTATCAACATTTTTCACCTGTTATATCATGGTAACACCCAGGAGAATGAATACATTATTAGGTTGTGTCAATATGGAAACATTTTTGAATTTCTATAGGTACTATAGTTCCTAGTTGGTGCATTTTTGTGTGCTGAATCCAAATATGGCAACAAAATTGATCTTGGAACACCTGTAGCTACATTTGAGGTTGAAAGATGTGGAAATTGTAATTTTTTGTTAGTTTTTGCTGATAGTTCAGTTCATGCAACAAACTAATGACAAGCAATTGTTGATCATGTATAATTTTCACCAAAAAAAGTTCTGGTCCCTACAGAGAAGGAGACTGCGGTTCCAGTGCTCAAATAATGTGAACCTGACACAACAACACCTGTGTCTTAAAACTAAGGAGAACACATATATAACTGTACTATCTACGCCTAAGAGTGTATGAGTCGAGTATAATGCTAAAATATAGTACCATGGTACATGCAATTTTAGAATTAAATGTTATGCATTAAATAGTGTAAATTTACTGTATGTAAATTAAAACTAATACAGGATTTGTTTGACAAACTCCATGGCTCCACAGTCTACTCCACGTTGGATCTCAAATCCGGATTTTATCAATTACCTTTGGATCCGGCCAGCATGGAGAAAACTGCATTTGTGTGTTTTAGAGGACTGTTTGAGTTCACCACGATGCCCATGGGGTTGGCGAACGCGACAGCTCAATTTCAAGACTCAAGAAATTGTATTCACTTTTGATATATTTTGATGACTGTGACCTTGATTTAGTAGGATGATGATGAAGAAGAAACTGTATAAGAAAAAAAGATTATTTAGATTATTTTGGCAGATGTAGCAATTTTGTGTCACACAATCAGACTTATGTATGTCTAATAGAAAGTGTTTGATATATTTAGTGAAGCCAGGAAGACTGTGTGTATCTATTTTTTCTTTTATGCAAAGTGGGACATTATTATAAATATACGGAATGCGGAACCTAATACTATTCTTTACGAAGGCATGTCTACTTACAGGTATCCTAAAGTCTCTCGCATGTCTTGTATCAGAATCAGAATCAGAATCAGAATCTCTTTTATTTTCCTTTCTGTTTACAGTTATTAACATTTTGTATAAACAAAAAAACAAAAAAAGAAGTAATGGATGAATATTTGAAAGGACTGGGGACCCCTTTAGGACAAGACTTTGTCGTTATCAAGTGGCCCCCATGGATGGAAGAGGAATGCCTGCATGCACAGACCTCTCAGACAGTGTGAGGGATGCTACTGCATGCTTCCAGTAAATTTCAATATAAAAAAAACAAAAAAACAATTAAATAAAAAATAATAAAATAAATAAAACCTAAATTGTCTACTAAAAATATATATATATATATATATATATATATATATATATATATAATAACAACATATGCATAACTGAATGAAAAAAGATTTTTAGATTCTATTGCATATGTAACAATTTACAATCAAGCATTCACTGGGATAAGACTGAATAATTTTTTTCTTTACATATAATTTATAGCCAATCAGAGAGTGCGAATATATCTTTTCTTTAATTTCAGAATTTATATTATTGAAAAAAAATGGAATTTTGTAACTGACAGTTTCTTTAGCAAATTCATGTCTTACCATTGGTAAAGTGTAAATATTATTATATCGAAAATTATAATCATGAACTTGAGTTGAAATTTGTTTTTGAAAAATACCTTTATCATAAGTATGTACTTCACTATTTCTGACAAACAATGAGGACATGAAATACATCGGTAACATTTGATTTTCTACCTTGTATATAAATTTGTAATGCTGTACTAGATATATGTCACTTAACTTAAGGAGGGAGAGATACTTGAAAAGAGGGTCAGTGTGTGCATTGTATTTAGCATTTGAGATGATTCTAACAGAACGCTTTTGTAGTTTGAACAGTCGCTCGGACACAGAACCCAAGACTATTATCGCATAAGTAAGGTAGGGCAAAATCAGTGAACTATATATAGTTTTAAGTACATCATAAGGCAGGAAGTTTTTTAATTTGCCTTGGCTACTTTTTTGGATATTTGATTCAAAGAGCCATGGATGAGGTGTTGCATAGATTAATAGGAAATTGTTGCATGATTTACGTGGACGATATAGTGGTGTATAGTCCGGACATTATATCGCATCAACAGCACCTGGAGGAAGTGATGGAACGATTTAGACAATTTAATCTAACACTCAATCCCGAAAAGTGTGTGTTTGGGCAGGAAGAGGTAAAGTTGGTAGGCTTTGTGGTGAGTGGAGACGGGCTAAGGGCGGATCCAGACAAAGTCATGGCTATATCTAACATGTGCCCTCCCAACTCAGTCAAGGAGATAAGGACCTTTCTGGGCATGACTGGGTATTACAGGACATGTATGCCTGACTATGCTGAGGCATCTGAGCCCTTGGTAGCTCTCACTCGCAAGCACACCCGCTTCCAGTGGGGATCCAACGTGCAGGCGAGTTGATCGCCTGAAAGGATTGCTAATTAGTGAACATGTAATGGCGCACCCTCGCACACATGACCCATATCTGGTTAACACGGATGCATCTGATGTGGCTATAGGGGCCATACTGTGCCAAGTAGATCCAATAACTGGGGTGGAGCGGCCCATTAGTTATCTATCTCGCCTGTTATCAACCACTCAGAGAAGATGGGCCGCTATTGAGAGGGAGGCTTATGCACTCATAACAGCTTTAAAAGTGTTCAGGCCATATTTATGGGGGGCCCAATTTGATGCTTTCACTGACCATAAACCATTCACCTCTCTATTTACCAGTGAAATGCAAAACACTAAGATTCAAAGATGGGCAGTATTATTAACGGAATATGGGTGTAAGGTGCAATACCGGAAAGGAAAATTAAATGTAAGGGCTGATATGTTATCTAGAATTAAACCAGAAGGGATAAACACTTTTGATATTGATGAGTGGAGGATGGGGGATAAAGTACCTGAAGACTTACCAGATGAGCCACTTCCAATATTGGATGATAAGCTGGATCCACTGAAAGTTCAGGAGGAGCAGAAAGCTATGAATCAATGGGGAGAGGGAAATGATCCAGATAGCCCATATGAGGTAGTAAAAGGGCTGTTATATTCCATTAAAAAGCCATATCAGTATGCACCCGAATACCATCGCTCGGTGTTGCCAGTCACATTTCGCCATGGAGTGATAGAAAAGGCACATCAGGAGGTGGGGCACATGGCGCATGTGAACACCATGTGCAAGGTACAGGAGGCATATGTGTGGCCAGGGATGCATCAAGAGATCAGAGATTGGGTATTAAAATGCCCAACTTGCTTAGTCTATAGCAAGAGGAAAGTACATGCTCCCATGGGGGAGATGCCAAAGGCAGAGAGTGTGGGGCAATTCGTGTCCTTGGATTTGGTGGGACCCTTGGTGACATCCCCTCAGGGAAACAGTTACATAATGACACTCACATATCATGCGGAATGCCACCCCATACCCAGGAAGACGAATGAGTGTGTATGGCAAAAACTGCACCAGGAATACTTTCATGGATATGTGGAAACTCTGTTGTTCGATCTAGGTCGCAAGTTCAATACCCCGGCATATGACGAACAACTACGATCAGTAGGGATCAAACACAAGAGGACCACACCCTACCACCCGTAATCAAACGGCAGGATCGAGCGCTTTAACCGGACTCTCAAGGAAATCATGAGGAAACTCCTAAACAATGATACTTCCCAGTGGCAGGAGCAACTGGGCCCAGCCACGTTGTGTTACAATTGTTCAGTCTCTGACGTGACCCAACACACTCCTTTCTTCCTGCAATATGGCAGACGCCCTCGTTTGCCCCTATATAGGGCACTGCAGGGAGGAGAGTTGCTGCATGGCTGTCTGCATGAGCTGTACGAAGCGATCAGGACAGCTCAGGCGTTAACAGAGGAGTCACTTAAACATAATAGAGAAGAGAGCAAATGCAGGGGAAGTGTTGGTGGGAGTTACGGTGATCATAAAAGCTGAGGAACCTCTCACTCTTACCAGTCGTTGGGACCCACAATGGTTGGTGACTCAAGTGAGAGGCAAGGTCATTTGGGTGACCCACCAGCACACAGCTAAGCAGAAAGTGTTAAACAGAGAGAAGGTCAAAGTGGTGGACTCTGAATTAACTTGGGACAAGGTCAGGTCAAGGCCACACAGGACGGTCAGACCGACAGCACTGAGGCCATTGCAGGCTAACAGAGTCCCAATAGACAACAGACCACCAACAGGGCGCCCGCGAGAGCCTCCAGCAGAGCCAGCCCCTGAAGAAAGGGCTCATTTTGAACCATCTAGGATATTTTGAAAGTGTAACTTAATTGAAATATAGGAAAATTTTAATTAGCCCTCACACCTAGCATTAAAGGCATTAAAATGAAAAAAAAATTTCACAATTTCTTGTATAATGATGTACAAGTTCATAGAATAAGCAGCGTCTTAAAAATTAGAACAGTGTTATCTTCCTGCTGATAAGGCACTATTTAAGCACCAATACCGTTCCAAATTAGACTTTTTAAAATGTTCACTCCTTAATGCATTACATTCATTTTGAAGCTCACATTACACATGGAGCTGGCATAAATATTATAGTTTAAAGAAATTTGTTTTGTTTAATCAGGCCCATCTTTTTTGGATTGGAAAGTAATGAAATCAAGTAAAATAGCAATCAGTGAACCTTTTTAGGTGAAAAGGATATGGAATAGGATCAAAAATTGGTTGTTGAATTATCAGACAAAAAATACCGAACATTTTGATTCCAGATTTAGATTCACACCACAATGCAACAAATAGGAACTAGTACCTACTAATCTAACATTTGTTATACCTGGGCCTAGGCCTTTATAAGTGAAAAACCATCATAACGAACGAACGCATTGAATTTTGACAATATATAGGTCAACGCAGCAGCAGCGTAGGCAGGGAAGGGGATGCCTATTCTATGGCATAGGTATTTATATACTTTAAAAGGCTGCTGCTCTTCGAATATTGGTCCGTTTGTCGTCAAATAAAGACTAAATTGTTCAGGAAAATGTGTAGAATTTATATTTATATACAATAGATAAATAAATTTGTAAAATTCTGAGTAAAGAATGGAGTATACAAGGCACAAACACTGGTCTCAATGAGGCAGTAGCCATCATATTGTACTAAAGTGTTTACATTGTAGGCCTAGTGCTGCTGGCATTCTACACACAACACCATGTATCTATTCTTTTTTTGAAAAAGAATATTCTTGTCTAAACTGAGACACCCTAATACATAATGGTGGCAAAAAACAGGGAGTCAAAAGTCGTTATATGTTTAAGCCTCAGGGAATTAAGTTCGAAATGGGTTTTTGTTATCATCAATGTCCGACGGGTGTAACACTTTTGTCCCCGGAGCAGAAATCTATCACTAATGCACTTGCCCTAACGGAATTTTGTACAGTTATACTCTATATGGCCTAGTGGTGCCTTTTGATAGTCACATTGACATATTATGTTGGCTTGTTTTACAAAATTAAGAAAAAATTGAAAAAAAAGTTTTTTTTCTATTTCCGGAGCAGAACTCAGACACTACTGCACCTACATGCTTAAAACTTTGTCATAATATGTCTAAAATAGTCTAATGGTGCCTTTTGGGGGTCTCATGGCCGTAAATGCTATAGAATTGTCTAAATTAGGGCAAAATAGGGGAAATGTCTACATTTTTAAACCTCCATACAAAAGACACTATTTATCTTACATGAATGAGATTGTATCAGTAACATATCTAAATTATAGTATTTTCAATTTTTAAACTTCATTTTGATATAAATTTCATGTTGATTACATAATAATGGAAAATCAGAAACAAATGCTTAAAAATTATGTTAAATTGCCTTTCCGGAGCAAAACTGTAGCATTAATGCACTTACCCTAACAACATTTTATATATTACTTTCGCTTGACTCTAATTCTTATTATGGTTTTCTTCATTTTCACTTGTAAAGTGTTAGGTTATTAATACTTATTACTGTTTTCTTCATGTAAATAAATACTAATTTAAATGCCATAGATTTAATGCAAATCAGCAACTAACAATTCAGTAACTGTTGAAGGGAATATGGCAATTGATAATATATTGTTCCTTTAGTTGCTAGCTAAAAGTAAACAGCATTCAAATGGTGTGTTGAGTATCAATTTACACCAAATAAATCTTTAAGGTTTTTATTTATTTTTATTTCGAATTTATTTAAAAATAAATACAAACCTTAAAGGTTCATTATGTATGAAATTATACCTGACATTTTATGTGGCATAACATTGTTGCTGAATTTCATATATATTCTTTGGGATCATTGCCACAGCCCTGCCTCAATTTTGTTCATTATCATTCAAGAAATACAAAACTACCAAACTTATAATATTATACGATGTTTTTACGTCAATCTGGAGTGGTGAAATAAGAACTATTTTGTGCAGTTCACCATACATCTGAATGTGCATAGCGATATAAAAGAAGGTCACCACCTGATTGCTTTTCACTTTCTGTTGACTGCAGGCTGGCGCTACTTGCAGACAGGCCATAGCCCATATATGACTATTTTGGACATATAAATGATTATCTTAGCAGTAGATTAGCTAAGGGAACATGGTACTGTGTTGATAATTCTGGCGAACTGAATATACCTTATTGTGCATAAAATCTTTGAAACAGAACAATTAAATGGCAGGAAAAAGATAGGCATTATACTATTCATGCTCACTTGGCTTCACTCTGAAACAGAAGTGATTGCTTTAATACAGGGTTTATGCAGGTTTACCTTCATAAGAAGTAAGATATTTGTAAGACATTTAAATATCATGCACAAAAGAAAAATAAGACCACTAATATAGTAATATACACCAATATTTCTTAATTCATTGTCCAAAAAAAATCAGGGTATTGGCTATGCGTATTTAAAGAAAGTTCATAATTTCTATTCATTTATATTTACCAAATAGTCTGAATATTGCAATGTGGATGTTAGTATCCAAGTATATTTGCATCAAAATAAGACAATGTAAGACTTAGTGGACTAAAGTTAGACTTAATACAGACCTCACTTTTTTCAAAAATAAAGCAAGACTTTATCAGACATTATAATAACCCAAAGGAAAACTGTATTATTTCACACTTATATATAATGAACAAATGAAGAAATTCGAGAAAAAAAATAGGACATCTTTCACTCTAATTAGCATTGCGTAACAGGCTATATAGCCCAAGTGGCAATTGTTTCAGTTTATCGCACCCACTATATAAACACTCAAGAAATATTTTTCAAAATTATTTAAAATATAGCTGAGATATGTCAGTGTGGCTATCACAAGGCACCACTAGGCCATATAGAGTGTTACTGTATAAAATTTCATTTGGGTAAGTGCATTAGTGTTAGAGTTCAGCTCTAGAAACGAAAGTGTGTGTTAGAGTTCTGCTCTAGAAATGGAAGTTTAACGCCCACCCTCCTGCCTGTAGGATGAACACTCAACAATTCTAATAATGCCTGTGTACTATGTGGGTTTCGCTGAGAGTTTAACAGCCTATGTTTATATATTTTTCTCAATTAACACCTTAATACATAATGGGCAAAATATATGGAGTCAAAAGTCATTATATTTTTGTATTCTGATGTATGCTTTAATCTTAATTTCAAGCCAAATGACTGAGAAATCGCCAAGGAATATTTCTAAAACTAGTATGTACATAAGGTATGCAATTTAAGTTAGAGAAGATAAACTAGATATGATATAATCAATCCTACTTACCAGGTTCCCCTCTGCTCTAAGACATAGAATGTTCACAATAACATGTTTTCATGATTTAGAAAAAAAGGATCTTGTCTTACTCATACCTTGAAAAGCTCTCTCAGTGGCTGCTCTGCCACAATTTTCATGCTGAGTGATTTCACATTTATCATGACTCGAGCATTGGACTCGTGTGCACATGGCCATGGGTTCTAACCCAGACATGGCATGCGGGAACCGAGCAGATTCTCCTTCAACCGTACATGGGGACAGAAGATATTTTATGAAGTTGGCTGAGAGCTATATATATGCACCCATAACCTGATAGCAGACTATAAACCTCCACCTTTACCTTTATAATTGAGAAAGTTAACATTCCATTGAAAGTTCATTTGACAATAGTGTAATGTTTCTGAGAGGAGATTGCCCGACCCAGGAATCTAACCTGGGACTTCATGCATGGTAAGCGAGAGCGTAGGCCATTACACCGAAGAGTCACTCTCTGCTACGAGAGTAACATCCTGCTAAACCATTACAATAGTAAGCACTTTACATGGCCTTCATCAGCTTGAGACATAATATTTTTTGGGCATGGTACATGGTGTCTCTATTGGAGCAAGTGAAGACCCCACCCTGGGGGTAAATGTGTAACAAGGTGTGGACTCAAAACCTCTGCCTCAGGCAAATGGCAGTCTAATATTCGCAATTTGGCAAACTACGGGGGTATCCAAACACTCGATTTGAAAGTGTTGTATTTGATAAAATATCAATTTTTTTAATGTGTACATGTACAGTAAAACGCTCAGTATCTCATCATGTGGCAAAGCCCTATAGAGAAACCATTCTCTGAGGTGTGGCTTTTTTTTTAATCACTGGACCATACAAGATCTATGTTATTATCAGGGAAAATTCCTGTGTGGTTGATTGACCCATTCTGTTGCACCAGGAATTAAGTTTCAAAATAGAAACAGGGGAAGTCAGAGCATTATGTTCTATTGATAGTATGATCATAAAAATCCATAAAACCATGCTATACCATGGGTGGATCCGTTTGATATATAGACCTCTGCATGTCGATAAAAAATCATTCATTCAAGAAAATTTTTCACGGGGGGTTGACAAATTAAAATGTATTGCAGGACCGCTGAATCTTCTAATATTGATTAAATAAAATGTACTATGCCAAGGAGGAGGGGGGGGGGGGGGGGTTTAAACCCCCTAAAGCCCCCCCCCCCCCCCGAATCCGCTACTGCAAACATGTTCTTGACAGCCTTTAAGTAACGTTTATGTTTGAGCCCAGTAAATTTACATAAAACTTCTAGTCTTTCAATAACGATCTACATATGGAAATAAATTGATTATTCTTTGGACTCATTCCAGACAATGATATCTCTGCAGAATCGTGGGGTCAGGGCCTAGCTCAGTGGTAGCATACTGGGCTTCCAGCTACTAGGTCCCGGGTTCAATTCCTGGACAGGCCTAAGTTGGATGGCTGTTTCATCCATTGTCTCATTACCATGGTCCCTGCCTGTTCTAATTAGCCCATCAGGTGCACAAATACAGGATGTAAAGCCGTACTCCCCCCACCACCTCTCAGCAAAATAGTATTGCACTGCTATGAAAATTAAAAAGTTATATTCAGTACTAATGTTAACCTTGCATGTCACCATGTTTCACGTAGGTAAAAAAAAATAAAAAAAAATAACTATTTAAAGTCACAGTTGAGACTGGAAGTTATTCAAGAAATATAATTGTATATTCTACATGCATAACAGGGAAGTAAATTGGGATGATATATCATCTTGCTGTGAGAAAGTAGAAATAACTAATATTTGTGGTCTGTCATTATCAATTGAACGTTATGCTGCAAGGTATGGCATTTTTTATGTAATGCATCTGTGTGTATGGAAAGACAATAAACAAATGCATTCCATAGCAAATATTACCTGAGAGCTGTTCCATTTAAAAAAGAGGGGGAAGGGGAGCAGAGTGGACCTGAAATGTTTAGACACCCTCCTCAGTATCATGAGGAAGATGTTAATTTACAGGTATCTGGAGTGTCTTTCTTACTAAACCTAGGGGATTTAGCTAAAAACTTGCGCTGTGAAAATATTTACTATAATCGAAAATATTTATGATATTTCCTCAAAAACTGCCTTCAACTTGGTCTCATGTATTAAATGACTGACCAATATGACTAGCCCACTTTAATACAGGGCTAGTGGTACTTTTAGTATAAGTTTGACAGCTTAATTACCATACCACATTTAGCTGTCAACTCAACTCTAATTTCTTATTTCTGACCAAAAATGCAATTATATTTACTATTCCACTTCTTATTATCTTTTAATACCCTAGGAGGGATGTACTTCCCTTTAATATTCTCTGAAATACACTCAGTAGCTTTTCAATATAGCTCAATTCTGACCACAAATGGAATTATGTTTAAAATTCCACTTTTTGGCTTCCTTGTAAATATCCCTATATTTTCTTCTGGTCCACTGGTTAATAATCAGTAGCCTTTCAGTATAGTTCAACACAAGGATAACTAAGAAATTGTATAAGACTTAGAAATGTATTCTGAGAGAATTTACAACACATTTAATGAAATCAATTTTTAAGTCACACAAGACTCACACTAATTCACGTAAGTATACAGGTCTCAAGGTACTTATTACACTTTCTAAGAAACAGTGAAATAGCCAATGAAATTACTGCTTTCAATATGAGGATGAGCTGGCTGTCAATCATGCAGCACACTCTCAGCCTTTTTCAATTAGTGTACCTAACTTAATCATATCTGTATTCTATCACGTATTACACTGCCTGCCCACTGTTATTATCATAAATGGCCTTTGCCTTGACAATGTTGTTTCTATCTGGCTGTGTATTTATTTGGTCTGCAGTCATCTCGTCTACATACTTTTAGATGACTCCTAGTGAAAGATTATTATTATTTATAATTACTTGTTCTTTTGTTTTCTTAGCTTGAGATCATATGTGTATTGTGTGCTTACTATTTTGTGCTATTTTAATTTGTTGTACCACATTCAGTGGTCAGAGCCAATATTTACTTACTGGGGGGGGGGGGGGATTTCAGTTGGGGGGGGGCACAAGAGACCATCTTGCCCCCCCCCCCCCCACCCCGTTGAACTGTAAATAACTGGACTGGTTATATCTATGTCTGCCCCCTATATGGATCCCTTGCCCCCTCCTTTGCAGCTACTGGTTCCTCATGTTTTTATATTTAATTTAATAATATAATAATAAACAGTTGTATTGCACCTGATTCAGACATTAATTTCCGATCACTGTGGTGACTGGTTAGAGAATCCATAGCATTTAACATAACTATTTAGGATATCTGAATAAATGTATTTTCAATTTATTTTCGAAGACATCACTGCAGCTAATTTTAATATTCTCTGGTAGTTCATTCCAGAGGCAAGGTGAATTGGCTGGGAAAGCTCCTCTCTCAAAATGTTTTATTAAATTTTATTTTCCAAAGACAGATTAATTGAAAAATTATGTGTCACTTAACAACACTTAACACTTAAAACCGTTTCAGCAAATGGGATTTTTTTCGTTTTTCTTTTGCCAATATGTCACTTCACATTGCTTTGCCTAATGCGAAGATTTGAGCAAAAGAAAACACAAAAAAAATGAAATTTATTTGTATCCTACAATACGATTTCAGTCTTGAAATTATTTTGTGCTTAATTATTATAAAGAGTAGAATCTGCTCATTCGTATTATATCAATTCATTATGTTATAGTCATCCAAATGTCAATCACTTCAAACATTTAATATTTACAAGGAGAAAATAATTTTGTATGGCATGACATCTCCAAGAATTGTGGTGTTTGAATAATTGTATAGAGAGTAGCACTAACCTATCTTGTGGTGCCCTCTACACAGTGTCAAAAAACATAAATTTGTAAGACTCCCTTATATTATAATTATAATACAACACATACAATGTAATGCATTGACATAGCCTATAGATGTGAATATGTATTATGATGTAATATGAGTCTATAGGCATTTTGAAATCCATAGCCCTTTTATTATCATTACACAAATATTCATATTTAGGCCAGTTAAAATTGACGAACACCCTTGCCTAACTCAAAACAGGCATTTGATTCTTTCATATGAATGACAATTTTTTAAAAGGCCACCTTGGGGAAAATTGGCTTGTTAATTCAGGAATATTCACTAAAATTGAACAGAACGCATTGGCATAAGTCTCAGCTTTAAATTGATACTGTACTTGTTTTTCTCTATCAACATGAAGTGATTAGAATTGCCATAGAAACCAAACATTGCTCTGAATGCTCCGATATCAAAAACAGCTTGAATTATACAGAATCAGAAACTACATGGTATTTTGTCTGTTGTTTTCTTGTAATAATCTATTATTATATTGATAACACCTTGTAATTACATGAATTTGAGAACATTTTGTATACATGGTAAAATAACTTTGTTTCCATGGTGACCATACACATATTTGGGGTATTTTTCAATGTTAAGACCTCTTTTTGGAATTGATTAGGGTAAAATAATCAAATATGGACAGATAATACTGTAATTAGGTAAGTTAAATTTCTAAAATTTTGAATCGATAAACATTGGTTACCATGACAACTGTTTTGATAAACATTTTGGTTTTGAATTGGTCAGATTTGTGGTTTCATATAAAAATTTATTCTCATTTTATCTTTAACAAGCCATGTTATGCTTAAGGAAATTAAATTTAGACCCTAAAATTGTTGCACTTTTCTTCAATGCTTGCACATCTGTCTATGGACTTCCAACGAAAAGACTAAAGAAAGATCTGGATAAACCCCGTAAGTCTGTGGTAGAACGTGAGAAGTCAACTGGTTGCAAATGACGCTAGGTATATAAGAAGGGTGGCTGAACTTGCAACAAGATAAGCAGGGAACCATGTCACCCTCTGTATACAAATTTTGTGCTGCTAGCAAGTGTCTGACGGCTATACGGTTACGGGCTACTAGAACCTGTTGGTACAAAAGCAACATCTGTACCTGTTGCTGTAAAGATGCTAAACAAACTATAATGATGTGTATCAGGTTATATTAATTTTAGGTTATATTAATTTTCACTGCACTGAACGTGTAAGGCACCAACAAATTTCGTCTTGAACGACCAATAAAATATTATCTTATCTTATCTTATGTAATACTCAAAATGTATTGATAAAAATTGGTACAAATAGTTATTTCATATGGTGACCATGGTGGCACACAAAATACTCAAACTATTATTCTCATATACCCTTATTAGTAGAGCAACAGAAGGTCAAAAAGTGCAATATGTAGAAGTTAACCCTCACCCAAGTACATTGACGTACATCAGCATACGTCAAAATGTTTACAAAAATGTAAAGTTTCTTTAACTGGCCATGAAATATGTAATTTCCTAGGATGTTACAGATTACAGCTGATTCCACAGCAACCAATTGATGAAATTATGAACAAATTATTTTTCCTTTTATTGGAATATTGTGCCTCTCTGAACATTTGTTAGTAACAAACCAGTCATCAAATTTTGAAGCTCCAAAATCATTTGTTATTAGTCAATTTTGATCAGCCATTGCACTGGTTGCCATGGATACACAAAATCAAAACAAACTTTGCTTCTTTTTTTTCAAAGAATTTCACCTTTCTTTTCTTATTATGCAAAAATTTGAAAAAAACCCAGATTGTCTGCCATGGTTCAGAAAGCCAATAGTATGTACATTCCACTGATACCTTGTTTTGAGACTTCAGGGGTATATTAAGATTAAAAATGGTACCCAAATCTCTAATTTTACAGCATAATGTCACTTTTGAAGAAGATTGTTGCATCATATTGTTAACCATATAGGGTAATAAATTAATTTAAGGCATGGAACTTTGGCTGGGATCTGGGATGGGGTGAACTTCCCAGTAGTTGACAGTTTTACATCCTCAAATAAGCAGGTTTCCATGGAAGCAGCCTTTTTTTGAAAATATGTGAAAAAATCATTTTATTTGGACAGATGCTCGAATTTGATACAAAATATTTTAAAGCATTATGATGATAGCCAGCCTAATTTTATATATTGTATAACATATGTTCCAGCAATTCTGAGAATATTTACATAACTGCTTGAATCTGGTTGCCAAGGTACAGTATTGTTTACATGCATAGCAACAGGTTTTACTCAATGTTGACAAGTGGTGTAAATGAGCATTTCAATATTTTTTTATAGCATAGTTTTCAACAGGCATTCTTAAAGTAGCACAGATAAATCAATTATTAGCACCCCAGCCTCATATCACCTACCAAAGCTCATTACATTCAGCAGAAATGCACAAATGTGATTCTTTTTGCCAATATTGGACCTCAGACTGCACACCTTATTAAATGACTTTCACATATAAGTGTACTTTTCTAATGAATACAAGTTTAGGGTGGCACAAAATTATTAGCACCCCATCCTCACCTATCAATGTTCATTACATTCGGCAGAAACCCAAAATGTGTTTTTTTGCCAATCTTGGACCTCACATTGTGCACATTCTAATAAACACAAGTTTAGAGTGGCACAAAATTATTAGCACCCCAGCCGCACCGACCAAAGTTCATTACAATAGTCAGAAATGCAAAACTGTAATTTTTTCCAATCTTGGACCTCACATTGCACACATTTCAAAAACTTTAACAAATAGATTGGCAAAAAATCTAATTTTTTTTTGCGTTTCTGCAGAACGTAATGAATTTTGGTTGGTGAGGCTGGGGTGCTAAATATTTTGTGCCACCCTAAACTTGTTTACATTAGAAAACCACTTTTATATGCTACTCAGTCATACCTAACTTGTATGTAAAAGCCATTTTGTAAGGTGTGCACTTTGGCCTCAAAGATAGGCAAAAAATCAAATTTTTGCAATTCTACTGAACATAATGAATTTTGTAGGTAAGACTGGGGTGCAAATAATTTTGTGCCACCCTAAACTCGTATTCATTAGATAGGTACTTTTATATGCTACTCAGTCATACCTAGCTTGTATGTGAAAGCCATTTTCTAAGGTGTGCAGTTTGAGCTCAAAGATGGTAAAAAATCACAATTGTGCGTTTCTGCCGAACGTAATAATTTTGGTAGGTGAGGCTGGGGTGCTAATTTTGTGCCTCATGTTCACTGAATAGGTATTAATGTATGCTACTCATTGATATCTGACTTATATGTGAAAGTCATTTATTAAAGTATGCATTGTGATATCAATTATGAGTAAAATTCATGTATTATAATTACTTTTAATTCACTGAATTGGGATATATGTGCTCAGTTCAAATGAAATAGTAATCTATATTAGTAATATATTACGTGAGACACAATTAAATAACTAAGTGTTGCCTTAAAAGTACAAAGTCTCTCTAAAATTAGTGCCTGAATGAAATTATTTTTGTCAGCTTAAAACTCGGGTCGGTCCGTTTATTAGCGATCTTCTAAAACTGGAAGTTTGGCTCATTTCAGGCTGGTAGGTGGGGTCATCTCTGTTCATCTTCCTAGGTGGTGCCTATGTGCGTTGCTGCTGCCCCCTTGTGGTACTGTGGTATCTTATCATATAATACCTGTTTTGGTGTTGTCTGACAGCTGCAACTCATTGAATACCATGATTAGTTGTTTTATACTTATATGTACTCCGCCATTACAACTTCCAAAGTTTATAAATAAAGATTTAGGCATAATTGAACTTGTATGGAGTATTATTGCAGTAAAACAAAGTAAACACATCGTTCGTTCACTGCTCAGGCGAGCTATTTATAACACAGAGCCTACAATTAAAAAAAAAAAAAACCTGAAATCACAACCAGAATTGGTGGCACAGTGGATAGAGCGCTTGCAATGCTGAGTGAGGTGACACTGTACTGACAGTGATTCGAATCCAGCTCAGTGAATTATTTTTTTCATCCAAGTTACAGTCACATAATATTATATGACTGTTAATTAATTTGTAAAGACAAGATATTCTTTCCAAATGACAGCTGTCTACTGCTATTATTGTTCACATATCTTTTTTTTTAAATAATTTTCTTGTCAGATGGAATAGCCTTGATGTAAATAATAACAAACAACAGTAAAATTGTAACTAAGGTGATTTTACTTTTCAAATTCTGGAAACACAATTTCCCACTTCAAAAGTTTTTAGTTCTCCTTTTCGCACTTGCGGATGTAAGTAGTATGTTTAGCAATTTCTTTTTTACGTTACCCAGTCTTTGTAAATTAGTTATTAATATAGATTTCTGCTTTTGTTTACCTTAGGTAAATTCTGATTTGTTACCATGGGATCCCAATACTCTTATCTTGGTAATATTGTGTTGTTACAGTGGTAAGTAAAGTAAAATACTTCATCATTTATAATGTTATGCTACACTTCATGTTTTTAGTTTCAAACTCATGTTATTGATGCAATAACTGCACTAAGTGACTGAAATGTTTGCCCTATTATATTAGCAATGAAAACTTTTTTTTGGCTCTAAAATGACTAATTTCTTGCTCTTGAAGACACAATAGAGGATTACATTCTTTTTTTTTCGATGCATTTTGTAGTATTAATTTATCATGAATAGGTGGACCAAAAAACAACACAAATTTTTCCTAAAGTACATTATATATAAAATTTAACACAGATATATTTGCGTTACTGTATTGTCTCACAAAATGAGTGGCAAAATTTAGTTTTTAACTGATATTCGCAAAACCTAAAAATAAGGGCCCATGGTTTCACTGTCAGTCCAAGTTTGTCAATGGCATCTGCACAAGGAGGCCATTTTAGGATCCACAGTGTGTGATTATTAGACATGAACAAATATTCTATTAATTTCAGTCTTTTGAAAAGAAATATTTTATAAGAAAAAAAATAAAATTACCACTATATATTAGGTGGACCATATATACTGTAAAATGCTGGATTAGGGATAAAACCGGATTAAGTAGACCAAAACCTGGTCCACTTAATATTGAACAACAACAACATAACTTGTGTATGCACCTGGTGTTTTTGCTCTACAATGACTAATTTCTTGCTGCAACATCCTGCAAAAAAATAAGTAATATATGTATTGATTTGTATTTAAATAACATCTAAATACATATAAATGCAAATCTTAAAGGATTATTTTGTATGGAATGATACTCATCACATCCATTTTCGTAACCTCATAAGTCAAAATATTTTTTACACGCTGATAACTTTTAGCTGGCAACTGAAGGATCTATACATTATCAATTGCCATATTCCCTTCAACAGTTACTAAATTGTTGAGTTGCTGATTCGCATTTATGCATACACTGCCGTGCAAAACTTTGGAAATGCATTGAATTTTTCAATGAAAATATCAGCTATGTTTTAACCCAGGTCATAAAAAACACATGCAATTATCACAAACTTTTTGTGAGGAATAATTAATGAAATTAATAAAAAAAGATACAGATAATCAAACAATTATATAACATTATACAATCATATTCATGCTAAATCACTTTAATCAGGCAATTTGATTTTATGGTTATTATTTGTTATAGCTATTGTTGGTCCCAGGGTTATTTTTCACACATAAATGTATGGTGTACTTGATATGATACAATGTAGAAAAGAAAAATCAATTATTATTAACATAGTATATAGTTGATTTAAATAGAAGAGTCTCTCATTAGAGAAATAAATGAAATAGAATTGTTTCTCAAATCTTTAATCGCTTGAATTGTCTCACGGTCACTTTCGCTGCATTATTAATATGACACTTTAGATGAGCAATTGAACATGTCACTCTTTGAAATTCCAGTATTTCTCTGTAATACTATGTGGTTTAAGTTGCTGGAAATAATTTTGTTGGCACAGATTATGTCATTTTGAGCCACATATCTTGCATTGTCTGAGTTCATCATTGACTTTAATAATGAGAGGAACCTCTTTGAAATCAGATCCCATGAATGGGGACAGTCCATAAGAATATGAAGAAATCTCACATGCCTTTGATATGGGACTCCAAGAAGCTTTCGCACACACTGGTTCCACATGGTGTGAAGATTACTCACATGCTTGTCAGGAATTCCTAAGCCTGACATCCATACAGGTGACTGCACTGGGATAGAAAAACTTTCCTGGTCAGAGCAAAGGGTGCATTTGGCACAATTTGGCACATTGAGTTGACGCGTCCTATCGTGTCGACTCTTTTCTGTCCAATCTGCTTGGCTTCACTGAGGTCACTTGAAAGGTAATTCCCAAGATGCTTAATGTAGCCTGTTCAGTAATTAATCCATATATATACAATAAAGTACTGGCGAGGAAATATTTCCCTGCCTTATGCAATTTGTGGATTGAAAATAATCCGATCTGACTCCTGTCTCCATACTGTCTGTCTGAGTGGTTTGTCTCTGATATAAGTCCCAGAGTGCACGAATGTCTACGGCTGATACTTTGCGGTCGATTCGCTTTGAAAAGACCTTGTCATGTTGTCTATTCAGTAATTCATCCATATATATACAATAAAGTACTGATGAGGAAATACTTCCCTGCCTTATGCCATTTGTGGATTGAAAATTATCCGATCTGACTTCTCTCCAGTCTCCATACTGTCTGAGTGGTTTGTCTCTGATATAAATCTCAGAGTGCACGAATCTCTATGGCTGATACTTTGCGGTCGCTTCGCTTTGGAAAGACCTTGTCATGTTGTCTATTCAGTAATTCATCCATAAATATACAATAAAGCCACTTGTGGATTGAAAATTATCCGATCTGACTCCTCTCCAATCTTCATACTGTCTGAGTGGTTTGTCTCTGATATAAATCCCAGAGTGCACGAATGTCTACGGCTGATACTTTGCGGTCGATTCGCTTTGAAAAGACCTTGTCATGTTGTCTATTCAGTAATTCATCCATAAATATACATAAAGTACTGGCGAGGAAATATTGCCCTGCCTTTATTTACAATTTTCATTGTACAGCATCTGGATATTTACAGTTACGGTTGTAGTAAGTCTGCAGAGACATACCCATTGTCTCTGATATAAATCCCAGAGTGCACGAATGTCTACGGCTGATACTTTGCGGTCGATTCGCTTTGAAAAGACCTTGTCATGTTGTCTATTCAGTAATTAATCCATAAATATACATAAAGTACTGGCGAGGAAATACTGCCCTGTCTTTATTTACAATTTTCATTGTACAGCATCTGGATATTTACAGTTACGGTTGTAGAAAGTCTGCAGAGACATACCCATTATTTCTCACAAAATAAGTATTCTCAATTGGACCAGCACTTGCTTTTTGTCTGGTTGTAATGTAACACTTACATGATGGAAACCCTGATCCAACTCCTACTTCCTGCTCATCTTGTGATAGGCCATCAGGGGTAGCTTTGTTGTCATTTTCAAAAGTGACTTCTGAATAAATATCAGAACTGGCGTTTTGGCTATTGCAGCTTGCAGTAGTAGCATTTTGTTCACCACTCTTCATCCTGAAATAACGTGAGGTAAAAGATGATGAAAACCCTGATCCAAGTCCTACTTCCTGTTCATTGTGTGATAGGCCATCAGGGGTAGCTCTGTTGTCATTTTCAAAAGTGACTTCTGAATAACTACCAGAACTAGCGTTTTGGCTATTGCAGCTTGCAGTACCATTTTGTCCACCACTCTTCATCCTGAAATAACATGAGGTAAAAGATGAAGGAAAATAACCTCATTTGGCTATTGCTACATATGAGCTTATATACTATGGCTTTCAAAAGTAAAAGACAAGAACGTCACAGTACAAATTAATTCTGTTGCAGGCCTAAAGTAATATAATTCTAACCCTGTTAGTCTTTATTACTGCCCCGTTTTGTAATAGTGCCAAATGGGTATCCTTATATTCAGCCTAAATTAAGTTGTTACATTATATCTGGCGCTGATTATACCCTGGGACCAAATATGTCAGATTTGAATCTGATGCTGTGATCTAGAGGTATCAGGTTTGAACCTCTGTTATGCCATGGTATAGTTGGATAGATCATCCCACAGCAATTACTTTACCCTGCCAAGGTTCTACGTACGTTATACATATGTCTGTGGCTATCCTTGCCCATCCTTGCTCATCCTTGCCCATCCTTGCTCACTCTTGCTCACTCTTGACCCACCCGCACAAGGGATCTATGAGTGATCTACGAGTGATCTACGAGTGCCTACCAGTGCCTCACTTATGCCTCACATATACTTGGTGACAGACACCCTTTTAGAGATGTTGCAGGCATATAGTGGCATTCACACTGCCACATATAAGCCCTACTTATGACCAAAATTGGCTATACGTGCTCACTCGTAGCTATTTTATTCACGTATAAATTCTTTCCATAAACATACATGAGGCAGTCATAGATCGCTCGGCAGATGTCCATCAACCGCTCGCTGAACGTCCATGAACTGCTCACCAAACATCTGTCAAATGCTCACCAAACGTCCGTTGCCAAGCATCAACGTAGATTGCCCGTGCAAGTGGTTCAAGAGTGAGCAAGAGTGAGCAAGGATGGGCAAGGATGAGCAAGGCTGGGCAAGGATAGCCACAGACATATGTATAACGTATGTAGAATGCTCGCCGACTGACTACCAAGCGAGTTATGTAATTAATATAAACAACTCATTCACAGAACGTCCGCCAAAAATTTTGGCCCTCTCCACGTATGCTTCTGAGTGGTCAAGCGCAACCTGCAGCATTCTATGAATTAGCGCAAGTATACGTTAAACGCTCAAAAAGGATGAGCAAGAGTAAAAAAATAATTTTTTCTGTCGTCATACTTTGGTCTTTTTCGTGACAGTGTGTACACCCCTTTAGATCATTCAAGTGCCTGCACTTAAGGAGGTGAAGAAAGACTCAGACTCTAGATCTAGATTGGCCTACCAAAATGACTGTCTGTTTGATCACGGGCAGGGCCTGTTGATGACCTGCTGACTTGATGTCTTTCAATGACAGTTTGATGGACTTGTATATGCTCCGAAGTGGGGATTGTACAGGGAAGTTACTTGGGCAAGAAGCCAGAATTCCAAGCACGGTCTTCTTAAATGTCATACGCTCAGCAGTGTTTGCCCTGTGCCAGAATAATTTCTATTTTTCTCTTTTCCATCACTGTAAAGTTGGTGGATACTGGGTACTAGAATGGAACCGGTGACCAATACCAGCAGCTTGTAAAAAACAAATATTACCTGCTTTTCCGGAAGAGAAGAATAATTACGACCACCATGATAACTGCCAGGCATAAGACACTAATCGCTAGCAAAATAGTATCTGAAACAAACTCAGATGATGGTTAATCATAGATCGTAGAGATCTCTCTACAGTTGTTCAAATAACGCTCCCCTTTAAACAGTGTTGATATGGTTTCTCTGGGTAAAATACATTTAACAAATATTGCCTGAGTTATTTGTGCCACATGACACCCTCTGGTGTTTAGCTTCCAAGTCCAAGTGCAAGAGATTACTTTCCAACTCTATGAATTTGGCTGTTACTGTCATTACAGTAACAGTAATAATTTCTCAACATTGCGTAAAATATGTTGTATTTGCATTGGTCATATCATTATTTACTAAATGAAGTAGTAGAAATTCATGCTCTGACAAAGACAAAGTTCCTGAAAAAAACTCAGTTACTTTACATGAATGGACAGTGTAAGGATCAGCAAAACTGGAATAAGTACAGAAAACAATGCAACTTAGTTACTTCACTTAAGCTTCAATCCATTAAAGAATATGTCAATAAGAGATATAATAATCAACCAAATAAAAAACAATTTTGGAACATTGGACATTCATGTCAAAAAGTCAGACCTCAGGAAATAGTATATCACTATTTGAGCAAAACAAAATTGTAACGAAACCATCAGAAGTGTGTAGCATCTTCAATGACCACTTTATCCACATAGGAAATGATTTAAGAGAGCAAATCTGTAAAATCTGTTATATATTTCTATAAGAGTCATCCATCTATAGTAAATGTTGAAAGTAAATACACATTTAAATTTTCTAAAGACACTTCTGATACAGTGCTCAAAAGTATCAACAAACTGAAAGCTGGTAAAGCCTGTGGCTATGACAGGATTTCTGCACGTATTCTTAAAATAGGTGGTCATGCACTTAGTGTGTTTTCACTGGCTGTTATAGTCAATAGATACATTGATGATGAATGTTTTCCTGATCATTGTAAACATGCATAGTGTCTCCTGTTTTTGAAAAGAATGACTGTTTATGTAAAGATAACTACAGGCCTGAGAGTGTTCTTACTGCAATGTCTAAAGTTCTAGAAAGCATTATATGTGACCAACTTATGACTTTCTTCAATGATGCTTTGTCTGATAAGCTTTCTGTCTATAGATGTACAGTACAAATAATGTTATCACTAAATGTGTGGAGGATTGGAAATATGCCATTGATAATAAGATGACTGTAGGCTTTGCGGCCATGGATCTTTCAAGAGCTTTTGACTCTATACCGCATAACCCGTTGTTAGCTAAACTAAATGCATATCACAGGAGCTAGGTGGCAGCACTCCCCATAAACCAGCGGCAGGTGGAAGCACTAGCAAAATTAGTCAATGAATTCGTTTAATTTTATATGTAGTTATTTGTCATCTAGGAAACACAGAGTCCAGCTAAATGGCGGTTACAGGGAATGGTCTTATAATATTCATAGAGGTATCCCACAAGGTAGTCTTATGGGACCCGTACTATTCAACATCGATGTAAATGATATATATATCACTATTGCAAAATTTTTGTCTGTTAGTTAATTATGCTGATGATAAATATGTTGTCTATTTGTCATAATGATGTTGATGCTGTTCAATTTAATTTAGAAAGAGCTTTTGTACTTGCCATTGACTGGTTTAAAAAGAACTACATAACAGGTAATGCCGAAAGGTTTCAATTTATGATCATCTTCCCAAACAGCTAAGCAAATCAATATATTAGCTCGTTTGTCTCGGGTGCTTACTTGCCATGTAAGATCAAAGTCCTAGATGGATTTATTTTATCAAATTCAGGTTACTGTAGCATTGTATAACATCATTGTTACATAGTAGATGCACAGAAGTTAGAAAATGTATTTAAACATGCTCTAATATTTGTGTAATTAGATTTTTCTTCGACCTCTAAGGAACTTTTAGATAAAGCAAAAAGATCACTGGTTTAAAAACAATAGTTATGGTGAGGTCACAGAGATTCTATTGCGTTATATAAGGAAAGTATAAAAACTGCTCTCATCGGTGTTGGTTTTGACCATGACTAACTTCTGATTGAGAAGATAAATACATAAATTAACATAGTGAGTTAATGACATGGCTTATATATTTTCAATATGCAAGCAGATAGAAAAATTATCAATATTACATCTCGCAACATAGATGCAACTTTGCAATTCTTTATATACTTCTTCAAACCATCTAAACTGTGTGTATTTAGTTTTTCTATATAAACTATGGGCATATCATTAAGGGTTTTAATGTATCTATACTTAATACTACTTACTTACTTGGGAGTTACTGCCTTGAAATTCAATCTTCCAATACACTTTGACTATTTTTAGCAACATAACCATTAAATGCATGTACTGATTAAACCCAATAATAAAATATAATACCTATACTGGTGGTTTCTTGCTTGGACTTCGGTGCTGTAAATTAGAATTATCCTTGCTGTTATGAAACATCATACAATCAACTTCTAAGAATGCACTCTGTTCACATAGCAGCCATATTGGCATTTTTTCCTCATTGACCTCTCTTTGTACTCAGACATAGTATTGTGACATCATCAGTAGACAATGGTTATGGTGAGGTCACACAGTTCAAGAACAATGGTGAAGTAAAGATGTCATAACATTATTATATGATGTAATCAAATGGCGTCAATGGGGAAAAAATGCCAACATGTCTGCCAAGTGAAACTTGAGCCAAGTTCAAAATAACATGAAAATGTACTCACATGCAGTAGGCTTGCTACCAGATTGAATGATTGTCGTACCCCCTGCGTCACTTGTTGTTCCGAACTCTTTATGAAGTAGGAGTATGAAATTATATTAATCTGGGAATAACATTGGCGGGATTGACTTAATGTTCAAGGTGCTTCAAGTGCTAAAGTGCTCTCTGATATTTCAATGCATTCCAACTAGGTTGCTCCATCATGATACCGTGACGTCTTACCGTAATCACCTTGTAATCATGTGCATCTCTATTGACACATGATTGAAATTTGCTGGTTGCAAGGTTTTTTATGATAACCTAGTCAACAATTTTACTTCACTGTGAGGTCACAGAACCCTCATAGAGAGCTTCACATTGTGAAGTCACAGTGTGACCTCCGTTTGAGCTAACTGTGAACTGATCATGTGTGATTCTACGTTTCTGCAACATGCCCACCTCATGGTAGCCCTGAGCATTAAGCTCTGTAATTTGGTAACAACTAAAATAATGACCAAAAAAATAAAATTAGAACGGCATTACAATTACAAAAATTCTACATTCTACATTAACTTGAGCTTTTGCTACTGCTACCGTTGGGCCCCCCAGAGAGATTCTATTGCGTTATATAAGGGAAGTATAAAAACTGCTCTCATCGGTGTTGGTTTTGAACATGACAAAAATTCTACATTCTACATTAACTTAAGCTTTTGCTACCGCTACCGTTGGGCCACCTAGAGAGATTCTATTGCGTTATATAAGGGAAGTATAAAAACTGCTCTCATCGGTGTTGGTTTTGACCATGACTAACTTCCGATTGAGAAGATAAATACATAAATTAACATAATGAGTTAATGACATGGCTTATATATTTTCAATATGCAAGCAGATAGAAAAATTATCAATATTACATCTCGCAACATAGATGCAACTTTGCAATTCTTTATATACTTCTTCAAACCATCTAAACTGTGTGTATTTAGTTTTTCTATATAAACTATGGGCATATCATTAAGGGTTTTAATGTATCTATACTTAATACTCTGTCTTGCAAACCCATGACTAATTTGTGAGTGTAACTAGGTAGCCTTGTCTGGGTGTAATCAAATATTTTTCCACTGAGTATCAAACTCTGGTTACCCACACAGAAAGCAGGCATGCTAACCATTACACCATGGACACCATTACTTCTGATGGTGATTTCAAGGGTCACAATAAAGCAGCAGTTCTATTTATATTCTGTTCTTAGCTGGCCTATAATCAATGGATTTACAACACCATCTGTGGGGGTCATACAGCTGACCTCAGTTTGCTCACACTGAACTCACAGCAGTGAGATCATCACATCACATCTTCATGATTTCCCTGTGATGTTGTCATGTGTGACATCACAGGATGAGTGTCTGGTGAGGTCACAGTGACCATGGCATGGGCTCACTTCTTGACTGGGAAACAAATTAAATGCAAAACTTCTAATAGGTGGCAGCACCATCTAGCAGTAATACATACATCGGAGAACCCTACACTCCTAAGCAAGAAAAAAAAGAAAAGGTATCTTGAAAGTCTTATGATAAGTGTTTTTGTCTTACCTTGAAATAATGTTTTCAGATGATAACTATGCCTATTGACACAGCAAAAGTGATAAAAACTGGTTAATGGCCTCATTTAACAATTTTATTAATTTTGGCTTTAAAAAGGGTTTATCTCAATTTGAAAAATATGTCATGGACTCACAACATAAAGAGGTTAGCAAGAGGGAAATTTTCAGGAAGGCAAGATATTTGGAAGGATTTTTGAAGTCTGAAATGAAAATAAGAAAATTCCTGTAAAACGAAGGCTGCAGAGGAGTGCTTCTTCAAAACTACTTTAAAACTGAAACGCCGGGAAAAAACCATTCCATTTTGAACTTTTTCTATTGCTTTAGTGAAATGTTACTGTGTTAAGATTTTGTATTGTGTGTTTTGAGCAGAAAATTTGGGACATTAGAATTTTGGAAAACCTAGTCTGGCTAATTTTGTGCAACCGGTGTAGGGCTTTCCGAATGTCTTCCGATTCGAATCTTCTTTTCCTCTACTAGCCTATCTTTTTGTGCCCATGACATCCTAACTAGTTTAAATTTGCCCTCTTTCCAATCCAAAATAAACAAAATTGTTGATTCAGATTAAACCCATTTTAGAAACTTTAATTTTGACTGATTTCATATGGAAACAGTATTTCAAGGTAGTATGAAAGCCCTTTTCATGAAGTTTTATCCATTCGATCGCCAAAACAGTTTTTGCTGCAAGCATTATGATACACATTGGCTCGCCTCATTGTTTTTGCCCAGGAATGTGCAGATTCTGTAACAATATAACGTACCTGGGGTAACCATTGGCAAAAATGTTGTGTTGTCATGGAGGCAAGACAGACTAAGGTTACTCTCTGGCCCAGCTTTATGAAGAGAAAAAAAAGGGTAAAATTATAACTAAAAAAGTATGGACAAAATTGCAAGCCAAAAATAGACTAAAATTTACGAAGTAGCCTAATAGCCCAAACATATTTCTTAAATTAATGCCCAAATCTGCTAAATAAACATGTCCAGGAAGAACAATCTATCTTTTTTTCTGTGAATTAAGCAGAAGAACAAACAATTTCATCTTCAGTTATCTGTTTAGCTGATCTATGAATCAAACAATTAAATATTTTATTTTTTATAAATGCAAGTCTTACCACAAAATTTGAAGCGAAAGCTCACTTGAAGATTTTCGTATGTCCCATTGGTAAATCCTAATGAGAATTTCAGTTCCATTTTGTTGTCAATGAATTCCAGGTAACTTGTGAAATTGTGATATATAGCATGTGATCCAGTACATACTTTTATATCTTTTTCAGTATTGACAGCAAAACAGTAATTCCTTTTTGAGGTGAAAGTTGAGAAATCGTGAACCTCGATGAAGAGAGATGTTTGGTTGGAATAATCAATGAGAACGCAGTCGAAATTGAGCGCTGTCTTTGAGCCATTGCTCACCAGTTCAAACGTACCTTTCAAGCCTTGTGTATGGATATTATCCAGGTTAAATAACGAGAAAACTGGGCTAGCTGAAATGGAGGATTAAAGTTCAACATTTGTGCAAAATTACAGCTTATCGAATGTTGATGATACTGAACCTTTGGCTCACTATTGAATCAATTATTGTATCCTTGGTTGGACAGTCAAAATGACAAAATCCCCATGTAAAAAAGCTGGTTAGGAAGTCCCTCCTATTTTTCATGTAATTTATCTTCATGGCGTAACTTACTACAGATGGTCATTCCCACTATTAAACAATTACTTAAGACAGTATGTGTTTGTCTTTGCTAAAGATTATCATGAGTAAAGATTTTGAAAATGGTTCAATTGTTCCACAGGCCCATTTGGGTTGGACTGACATATCAGCACATGTGATCATACACTACCAATAAACTTAGATGCTGTCACCATGCGTGACCAGAAAACTTACTGTGATTGCATGATTAATCATAATATTTACCTACCTGCAATACAGACAGGAATCAGTAATATGGTGAAGGCCACAAAATAATGGTATGCCATGACATCAATATATATCTACTATGGAAGAAAAATAAATCTTACAATAATACTGATTCCTGTTATAGCATTTGTTAACGTTAACTTACAACAAACATAAATTTAATATATACGAAATATTTGATAATTGATGAAAGAAATTTATGAAAATAACTTAGTTACTGAAGCTTTCATTCATGCCCACGCAATCTTGGTCACAAGCATATTGACTGAATCCTCAAAAGATGATATCATGTTTCCACTTAAGATATCCTTCTTCTTTGCAACTGATTCTTAAAATCTCCGCCTTTAGAGATTAATTCCTGCTATACCAAAATCCCAACAAATATAGTCAAGATGTATACTTTTTTTTTGAACATATTCTAAGTCATCTTTTTGTCCAGGAAACACAATCACTTTTTTACTGACATATTTATGTCTAAGACATAAAAAGATCAATTTACAAGGAAACAAAAAACCAGTCTGTGTGAACAAAAAAAAAATAACTTTTTCGCCGTTTTCTGCTGTCCTATTTCTTGAGGAAGGGGGGGGGGGGGGGAGACTAAAGCGTACCCTTCCCTCTTAGATAAAAAAAAAAGCAAGATACTTCCCTCTTAAATAAAAAAAAAAGCAAGATTTTACAGAAAAACTTATGCAGTTTACTCCGCCAAAAATACCTGTCGAACAACCCACAATGAAGCCAAGGCCTTCTCCCTAATTTCTAATTCATAAAATTACCCATATAAACATCAATTTTGTTTTACTTACACGCAATGAAACAACATCGATATCAGATGGCGTGTGAGTTCAGTTTGAATCTGCAGGTAAGAAAATAACAACATGAACTTTCCATGTAAAATCAACAAGTGTAAATATAAAGGAAATGGTTGATATATAACTTTTCACTGCAAATATGGTTCGTTGATTCAGTAAGAAACAGCACAAATTATTACATCATTTAGTCCATATTCAGATCACGACCAATAAAATTGATCACCACATACATTTTGTCAAAAGAAAATTTCTGTATCAACATTTTACACCTGTTATATCATGGTAACACCCAGGAGAATGAATACATTATTAGGTTGTGTCAATATGGAAACATTTTTGAATTTCTATAGGTACTATAGTTCCTAGTTGTTGCATTTTTGTGTGCTGAATCCAAATATGGCAACAAAATTGATCTTGGAACACCTGTAGCTACATTTGAGGTTGAACGATGTGGAAATAGTAATTTTTTGTTAGTTTTTGCTGATAGTTCAGTTCATGCAACAAACTAATGACAAGCAATTGTTGATCATGTATAATTTTCACCAAAAAAAGTTCTGGTCCCTACAGAAAAGGAGACTGCGGTTCCAGTGCTCAAATAATGTGAACCTGACACAACAACACCTGTGTCTTAAAACTAAGGAGAACACATATATAACTGTACTATCTACGCCTAAAAGAGTGTATGAGTCGAGTATAATGCTAAAATATAGTACCATGGTACATGCAATTTTAGAATTAAATGTTATGCATTAAATAGTGTAAATTTACTGTATGTAAATTAACACTAATACAGGATTTGTTTGACAAACTCCATGGCTCCACAGTCTACTCCACGCTGGATCTCAAATCCGGATTTTATCAATTACCTTTGGATCCGGCCAGCGTGGAGAAACTGCATTTGTGTGTTTTAGAGGACAGTTTGAGTTCACCACGATGCCCATGGGGTTGGCGAACGCGACAGCTCAATTTCAAGACTCAAGACTCAAGAAATTGTATTCACTTATCATAACAAAATAGTTTAAATAAGTGGGGTGGCATCATAAAGACAAATTTTGTCGCTTGCATGATGCCACCCCAGGATTAATAGAGAGACCCATGCAAGCTCCATATATACAAGATACACCTATGATGATACATAATATGCACATGATTTCTTGATGCATGATATGTATACATATATATGTATACATATATTTTGATGACTGTGACCTTGATTTAGTAGGATGATGATGAATGATTTAGACAATTTAATCTAACACTCAATCCCGAAAAGTGTGTGTTTGGGCAGGAAGAGGTAAAGTTGGTAGGCTTTGTGGTGAGTGGAGACGGGCTAAGGGCGGATCCAGACTAAGTCATGGCTATATCTAACATGTGCCCTCCCAACTCAGTCAAGGAGATAAGGACCTTTCTGGGCATGACTGGATATTACAGGACATGTATGCCTGACTATGCTGAGGCATCTGAGCCCTTGGTAGCTCTCACTCGCAAGAACACCCGCTTCCAGTGGGGATCCAATGAGCAGGCGAGTTTCGATCGCCTGAAAGGATTGCTAATTAGTGAACATGTAATGGCGCACCCTCGCACACATGACCCATATCTGGTTAACACGGATGCATCTGATGTGGCTATAGGGGCCATACTGTGCCAAGTAGATCCAATAACTGGGGTGAAGCGGCCCATTAGTTATCTATCTCGCCTGTTATCAACCACTCAGAGAAGATGGGCCGCTATTGAGAGGCAGGCTTATGCACTCATAACAGCTTTAAAAGTGTTCAGGCCATATTTATGGGGGGCCCAATTTGATGCTTTCACTGACCATAAACCATTCACCTCTCTATTTACCAGTGAAATGCAAAACACTAAGATTCAAAGATGGGCAGTATTATTAACGGAATATGGGTGTAAGGTGCAATACCGGAAAGGAAAATTAAATGTAAGGGCTGATATGTTATCTAGAATTAAACCAGAAGGGATAGACACTTTTGATATTGATGAGTGGAGGATGGGGGATAAAGTACCTGAAGACTTACCAGAGGATGAGCCACTTCCAATATTGGATGATAGGCTGGATCCACTGAAAGTTCAGGAGGAGCAGAAAGCTATGAATCAATGGGGAGAGGGAAATGATCCAGATAGCCCATGAGGTAGTAAAAGGGCTGTTATATTCCATTAAAAAGCCATATCAGTATGCACCCGAATACCATCGATCGGTGTTGCCAGTCACATTTCGCCATGGAGTGATAGAAAAGGCACGTCAGGAGGTGGGGCACATGGCGCATGTGAACACCATGTGCAAGGTACAGGAGGCATATGTGTGGCCAGGGATGCATCAAGAGATCAGAGATTGGGTATTAAAATGCCCAACTTGCTTAGTCTATAGCAAGAGGAAAGTACATGCTCCCATGGGGGAGATGCCAAAGGCAGAGAGTGTGGGGCAATTCGTGTCCTTGGATTTGGTGGGACCCTTGGTGACATCCCCTCAGGGAAACAGTTACATAATGACACTCACAGATCATGCGGAATGCCACCCCATACCCAGGAAGACGAATGAGTGTGTATGGCAAAAACTGCACCAGGAATACTTTCATGGATATGTGGAAACTCTGTTGTCCGATCTAGGTCGCAGGTTCAATACCCCGGCATATGACGAACACCTACGATCAGTAGGGATCAAACACAAGAGGACCACACCCTACCACCCATAATCAAACGGCAGGATCGAGCGCTTTAACCGGACTCTCAAGGAAATCATGAGGAAACTCCTAAACAATGATACTTCCCAGTGGCAGGAGCAACTGGGCCCAGCCACGTTGTGTTACAATTATTCAGTCTCTGACGTGACCCAACACACTCCTTTCTTCCTGCAGTATGGCAGACGCCCTCGTTTGCCCCTATATAGGGCACTGCAGGGAGGAGAGTTGCTGCATGGCCGTCTGCATGAGCTGTACGAAGCGATCAGGACAGCTCAGGCGTTAACAGAGGAGTCACTTAAACATAATAGAGAAGAGAGCAAATGCAGGGGAAGTGTTGGTGGGAGTTACGGTGATCATAAAAGCTGAGGAACCTCTCACTCTTACCAGTCGTTGGGACCCACAATGGTTGGTGACTCAAGTGAGAGGCAAGGTCATTTGGGTGACCCACCAGCACACAGCTAAGCAGAAAGTGTTAAACAGAGAGAAGGTCAAAGTGGTGGACTCTGAATTAACTTGGGACAAGGTCAGGTCAAGGCCACACAGGACGGTCAGACCGACAGCACTGAGGCCATTGCAGGCTAACAGAGTCCCAATAGACAACAGACCACCAACAGGGCGCCCGCGAGAGCCTCCAGCAGAGCCAGCCCCTGAAGAAAGGGCTCATTTTGAACCATCTAGGATATTTTGAAAGTGTAACTTAATTGAAATATAGGAAAATTTTAATTAGCCCTCACACCTAGCATTAAAGGCATTAAAATGAAAAAAAAATTTCACAATTTCTTGTATAATGATGTATAAGTTCATAGAATAAAGCCACTGTCACACGGGCCGGTTGTGCCGTAGTGAACCCGTAGTATTACGTAATAGTTGCGGAAATAGCTACCCGGCTCGAAGCCGGCGGCCCCAATACGGCCACCCGTGGATACCAGTGGATACCCGTCAAGCACCCGTGGGACCCTTGGCCCAGCCGCGAAACCCGGCCCCGGTAGCCGGTTGTGCCACGCTTGCATGGCACAACTGTAGAAAACTCACGGGTGTAAAAAAAAAAAAAAAAAACCCGTGGAAGCCGGCGGGTCGCCCGTGGAACCCGGCGGGTGGCCTGTAGAACCCGGCGGGTGGCCCGTAGAACCCGGCGGGTGGCCCGTAGAACCCGGCGAATTATTCGTCCCTAATTTCACCCCGGCGGCTTGTTGAGGGGTTCTACGGGTAACCTGCCGGCTTTCACGGGTAACCCGCCGGCTTTTACGTGTAACCCGCCGGCTTTCACGTGTAACCCGCCGGCTTTCACGTGTAACCCGCCGGCTTTTTGCTACCAGCGTCAGCAGGGAGGTATATACTTTATACTGCTCCTCTAATATTAGTCCGATTTTCCTCAAATAAAGACTGAATGGCAGTATAGCTCATACTGATTCCATACGTATTTTCGGATTTAAAAAAACCCGAATATTAAGCGAGATATTTGTCTGAGAAGGCAGTTGTCTTGCGGCGGCTGCTGCTCCATTTATATTTATCCGATTTACGTCAAATCAGGACTGAATTGTAGTATAAATCATACTGATTCCATACGTGTTTTCGGATTGAAAATAGACCAAATATTAAGCGAGATATTCGTCTGAGAAGGTAGCTAGGTTGGCGGAGGCAAACAATGGTGCTCTCGCAGACGTCCGCGCCCTGACTCTATCAATGCAGGAAGGGCTGAGCCCTTCTTTAAAAGGCTGCTGCTCCCCTAATATTAGTCCGATTGTCGTCAAATTAAAACTGTATTGTAGCATAGTTCATACTGATTCCGTCATGTTTTCGGATTGAAAATAGACCAAATATTAAGCGAGATATTCATCTGAGAATGCAGTTCTCTGGCGGCGGCCAGGTGCTCTGTGTATGATCATGACTTGAATGGTGTGGTCAATATGTTTGACCATGATATATATACATTGTTTGGATGAGCTTTATTGCAATTCATTTCTACTCATTCTGCCAACTGCCATGACCGTTATGTCAATTGCTAATAGCATTTTGAATGATATCAAGAATGGGTGTAGAGAATACAGCAAACGCTCAATACATGTGTCAATTGCCTAATTGCCTAAATTGGGGTTCTTTGACCTGTCATTTCATAGTTTGTTCAAAGATGACACAGTAATATGACATTGTCTTGATTGTCATTCACAATTACAAAAAGATGTAATTGCTTTCATTAATTAAAAACAATATATTGTATTGTAATTACCAGGCAATGATTATATTTGTATATTGGTATTTTTTTTATACATGTGAACATTCTTATCTTTTTGTGTATATTTTTGCAAAATTTAAATGTAATATTGATATTGTAATTAGTATTTGTGATTTGATCTGTGATTTTATATGCTATTTTTTATGTACTTATATGGACCAAATATTAAGCTAGATATTCTATATTATATAATAATCTGTCTATCACATATTCGATTTTCGTCAAATAAAGACTGAATTATTCAGGGAAATGTGTAGAATTTATATAATAGTTAAGGTGGGGAAAATTAATGGAGTATACTAGGCACAAACAAGAATATTCTTGTTAATAAAGTTAGTAATACCTCATAGAATATAGATATGTAGATAGACAGATAGTTATAAGATCTTCACCTAATAATATGTTACTATCAATAATTCATTAATTCGTAATCAATAAAAAACGAAAATAAAACAATGTTTGTTTGCTTGTTGCCAATAAAATTCCGACTTGATAAAGATGTCTATGGAGCTATAACAACTATCTATAGATAGATATACTCTAGTTTATATAAATTATCAATATTTCGTTGTTGTTTCTGAAAATAATCCAACTGAAATTAATATTGATATTGCATGTTCCATCCATGATCAAAACAATCTCCCTCTTTAATATGCATATTAAACAGGAATCAGTTGAAATTCAGAACTTCAATTAATGCTTGTGATCAATGATGAAAAAGCATGACTTACCCCATTCTTTGTATTATTCAAAATGTTAATAGCAATTGACATAACGGTCAATTCAGAATTTCAATTCATGCTTGTGATCAATGATTTCAATTCATGCTTGTGATCAATGATGAAAAAGCATGACTTACCCCATTCTTTGTATTATTCAAAATGCTAATAGCAATTGACATAACGGTCAAGGCAGATTGCTATTACATATATAGGTTAATTGACTTTACAAAACCAAAGGAAAAGTCCTTCCCATTGGCCAGTTGGCAGAATGAGTAGAAATTAATTGCAATAAAGCTCATCCAAACAATGTATATATAATGGTAAAAAATATTGACCACACCATTCAAGTCATGAACATACACAGAGCACCTTGCTGCCTTCTCAGACGAATATCTCGCTTAATATTTGGTCTATTTTCAATCCGAAAACACCTATGGAGTCAATATGAATTATACTACAATCCAGTCTTTATTTGACGAAAATCGGACTAATATTAGGGGAGCAGCAGCATTGATACAGTCCCGGCGCGGACGTCTGCGAGAGCACCACTGTTTGCCTCCGCAAACCTAGCTACCTTCTCAGACGAATAACTCGCTTAATATTTGGTATATTTTCGATCCGAAAACAGGTATGGAATCAGCATAAACTATACTACAATTTTAGTTCTTATTTAACGAAAATCGGACTAATATTAGGGGAGCAGCAGCCTTTTAAAGTATATTCCTGGAAGCTGCGAGTTACTCCTACTACTCGCCTGCTTACTCCTACAACTCGGCGAGTTACCCGTAGAACCCGCCGAGTAACCCGTAGAACCCGCCGAGTAACCCGTAGAACCCGCCGAGGCACCCGTAGAACCCGCCGAGGCACCCGTAGAACCCGCCGAGGCACCCGTGGAAGCCGGCGGGTATCCCGGCGGGTTACCCGTAGCACCCGGCGGGTAACCCGGCGGGTGCTGCCCCGCCCCTTTTTGCTGCCAGAACCGGTCGCCAAACCGGCGGAAAGAGCTGTTACATAACTATTACGTAATACTACGGGTTCACTACGGCAAAACCGGCCCGTGTGACAGTGGCTTAAGCAGCGTCTTAAAAATTAGAACAGTGTTATCATCCTGCTGATAAGGCACTATTTAAGCACCAATACCGTTCCAAATTAGACTTTTTAAAATGTTCACTCCTTAATGCATTACATTCATTTTGAAGCTCACATTACACATGGAGCTGGCATAAATATTATAGTTTAAAGAAATTTGTTTTGTTTAATCAGGCCCATCTTTTTTGGATTGGAAAGTAATGAAATCAAGTAAAATAGCAATCAGTGAACCTTTTTAGGTGAAAAGGATATGGAATAGGATCAAAAATTGGTTGTTGAATTATCAGACAAAAAATACCGAACATTTTGATTCCAGATTTAGATTCACACCACAATGCAACAAATAGGAACTAGTACCTACTAATCTAACATTTGTTATACCTGGGCCTAGGCCTTTATAAGTGAACAACCATCATAACGAACGAACGCTCTGAATTTTGACAATATATAGGTCAACGCAGCAGCAGCGTAGGCAGGGAAGGGGATGCCTATTCTATGGCATAGGTATTTATATACTTTAAAAGGCTGCTGCTCTTCGAATATTGGTCTGTTTTTCGTCAAATGAAGACGAAATTGTTCAGGAAAATGTGTAGAATTTATATTTATATACAATAGATAAATAAATTTGTAAAATTCTGAGTAAAGAATGGAGTATACAAGGCACAAACACTGGTCTCAATGAGGCAGTAGCCATCATATTGTACTAAAGTGTTTACATTGTAGGCCTAGTGCTGCTGGCATTCTACACACAACACCATGTATCTATTCTTTTTTTGAAAAAGAATATTCTTGTCTAAACTGAGACACCCTAATACATAATGGTGGCAAAAAACAGGGAGTCAAAAGTCGTTATATGTTTAAGCCTCAGGGAATTAAGTTCGAAATGGGTTTTTGTTATCATCAATGTCCGACGGGTGTAACACTTTCGTCCCCGGAGCAGAAATCTATCACTAATGCACTTGCCCTAACGGAATTTTGTACAGTTATACTCTATATGGCCTAGTGGTGCCATTTGATAGTCACATTGACATATTATGTAGGCTTGTTTTACAAAATTAAGAAAAAATTGAAAAAAAAGTTTTTTTTCTATTTCCGGAGCAGAACTCAGACTACTGCACCTACATGCTTAAAACTTTGTCATAATATGTCTAAAATAGTCTAATGGTGCCTTTTGGGGGTCTCATGGCCGTAAATGCTATAGAATTGTCTAAATTAGGGCAAAATAGGGGAAATGTCTACATTTTTAAACCTCCATACAAAAGACACTATTTATCTTACATGAATGAGATTGTATCAGTAACATATCTAAATTATAGTATTTTCAATTTTTAAACTTCATTTTGATATAAATTTCATGCTGATTACATAATAATGGAAAATCAGAAACAAATGCTAAAAATTATGTTAAATTGCCTTTCCGGAGCAAAACTGTAGCATTAATGCACTTACCCTAGCAACATTTTATATATTACTTTCGCTTGACTCTAATTCTTATTATGGTTTTCTTCATTTTCACTTGTAAAGTGTTAGGTTATTAATACTTATTACTGTTTTCTTCATGTAAATAAATACTAATTTAAATGCCATAGATTTAATGCAAATCAGCAACTAACAATTCAGTAACTGTTGAGGGGAATATGGCAATTGATAATATATTGTTCCTTTAGTTGCTAGCTAAAAGTAAACAGCATTCAAATGGTGTGTTGAGTATCAATTTACACCAAATAAATCTTTAAGGTTTTTATTTATTTTTATTTCGAATTTATTTAAAAATAAATACAAACCTTAAAGGTTCATTATGTATGAAATTATACCTGACATTTTATGTGGCATAACATTGTTGCTGAATTTCATATATATTCTTTGGGATCATTGCCACAGCCCTGCCTCAATTTTGTTCATTATCATTCAAGAAATACAAAATACCAAAATTATAATATTATACGATGTTTTTACGTCAATCTGGAGTGGTGAATAAGAACTATTTTGTGCAGTTCACCATACATCTGAATGTGCATAGCGATATAAAAGAAGGTCACCACCTGATTGATTTTCACTTTCTGTTGACTGCAGGCTGGCGCTACTTGCAGACAGGCCATAGCCCATATATGACTATTTTGGACATATAAATGATTATCTTAGCAGTAGATTAGCTAAGGGAACATGGTACTGTGTTGATAATTCTGGCGAACAGAATATACCTTATTGTGCATAAAATCTTTGAAACAGAACAATTAAATGGCAGGAAAAAGATAGGCATTATACTATTCATGCTCACTTGGCTTCACTCTGAAACAGAAGTGATTGCTTTAATACAGGGTTTATGCAGGTTTACCTTCATAAGAAGTAAGATATTTGTAAGACATTTAAATATCATGCACACAAGAAAAATAAGACCACTAATATAGTAATATACACCAATATTTCTTAATTCATTGTCCAAAAAAAATCAGGGTATTGGCTATGCGTATTTAAAGAAAGTTCATAATTTCTATTCATTTATATTGACCAAATAGTCTGAATATTGCAATGTGGATGTTAGTATCCAAGTACATTTGCATCAAAATAAGACAATGTAAGACTTAGTGGACTAAAGTTAGACTTAATACAGACCTCACTTTTTTCAAAAATAAAGCAAGACTTTATCAGACATTATAATAACCCAAAGGAAAACTGTATTATTTCACACTTATATATAATGAACAAATGAAGAAATTCGAGAAAAAAAATAGGACATCTTTCACTCTAATTAGCATTGCGTAACAGGCTATGTAGCCCAAGTGGCAATTGTTTCAGTTCATCGCACCCACTATATAAACACTCAAGAAATATTTTTCAAAATTATGTAAAATATAGCTGAGATATGTCAGTGTGGCTATCACAAGGCACCACTAGGCCATATAGAGTGTTACTGTATAAAATTTCATTTGGGTAAGTGCATTAGTGTTAGAGTTCAGCTCTAGAAACGAAAGTGTGTGTTAGAGTTCTGCTCTAGAAATGGAAGTTTAACGCCCACCCTCCTGCCTGTAGGATGAACACTCAACAATTCTAATAATGCCTGTGTACTATGTGGGTTTCGCTGAGAGTTTAACAGCCTATGTTTATATATTTTTCTCAATTAACACCTTAATACATAATGGGCAAAATTTATGGAGTCAAAAGTCATTATATTTTTGTATTCTGATGTATGCTTTAATCTTAATTTCAAGCCAAATGACTGAGAAATCGCCAAGGAATATTTCTAAAACTAGTATGTACATAAGGTATGCAATTTAAGTTAGAGAAGATAAACTAGATATGATATAATCAATCCTACTTACCAGGTTCCCCTCTGCTCTAAGACATAGAATGTTCACAATAACATGTTTTCATGATTTAGAAAAAAAGGATCTTGTCTTACTCATACCTTGAAAAGCTCTCTCAGTGGCTGCTCTGCCACAATTTTCATGCTGAGTGATTTCGCATTTATCATGACTCGAGCATTGGACTCGTGTGCACATGGCCATGGGTTCTAACCCAGACATGGCATGCGGGAACCGAGCAGATTCTCCTTCAACCGTACATGGGGACAGAAGATATTTTATGAAGTTGGCTGAGAGCTATATATATGCACCCATAACCTGATAGTAGACTATAAACCTCCACCTTTACCTTTATAATTGAGAAAGTTAACATGCCATTGAAAGTTCATTTAACAATAGTGTAATGTTTCTGAGAGGAGATTGCCCGACCCAGGAATCAAACCTGGGACTTCCTGCATGGTAAGCGAGAGCGTTGGCCATTACACCGAAGAGTCACTCTCTGCTACGAGGGTAAAATCCCGCTAAACCATTACAATAGTAAGCACTTTACATGGCCTTCATCAGCTTGAGACATAATATTTTTTGGGCATGGTACATGGTGTCTATATTGGAGCAAGTAAAGACCCCACTCTGGGGGTAAATGTGTAATATGGGGCGGACTCCAAATTTCTGCCTCAAGCAAATGATAGTCTAATATTCACCCAATTTGGCAAACTATGAGGGTATCCAAACACTCGATTTGAAAGTGTTGTATTTAATTAAATATCAGATTTTTTTAAATGTTTACTTGTATAGTAAAACGCTCAGTATCTCATCATCTGGCAAAGCCCTATAGCGAAACTATTCTCTTAAGTGTTGCTATTTTTGAATCACTGGACCATACAAGATCCATTTTTTTATTCGGGAAAATTTCTGCATGGTTGAGCCACCATTTTCGTTGCACCAGGAATTAGTTTTCAAAATAGAAACAGGGAAGTCCGAGCATCATGTTCTATTGATAGTAGGATCATAAAAATTTTTCACGGGGGGTTGACAAATTAAAATGTATTGCAGGGACCGCTGAATCTATGCCAAGGAGGGGGGGGGGGGCTTTAAAGGCCCTAACCCCCCCCTGAATCTGCTACTGCAAACGTTTTCGACAGCCTTCAAGTAATGTTTATGTTTGAGCCCAGTCAATTTACATAAATCTTCTATTCTTTCAATAATGATCTACATATGGAAATAAATTGAAATTAAAATTAAATAAACCCAAGCAAAGGGACCTAGACTGGCCCTACTTTCATAAGCACATATCTTGGGCGAAATGTAAACAGTCTGAATGAATACTCTGTAATATAATATCATTCTTTGGACTCATTCCAGACACAAAGGTCATGAAAAACTTATGAAACTAAACAAAATTAAATATTGAAAGTCACAGTTGAGGGGGCATTGAGGCCTTACTGCAATTTATTCAAGCAAATTAATTGTATATTCTACACGCATAACAGGGAAGTAAACTTGGATGATATATATCCTCTTGCTGTGGGAAAGTAGAAATAACTAATATTTGTGTACTGTCATTATCAATTGGACGTTATGCTGCAAGGTAAGGCATTTTGTATGTAGAAAGACAATAAACAAATGCATTCCATAGCAAATATTACCTGAGAGCTGTTCCATTTAAAAAAGAGGGGGGGGGGGAGGGTGGACCTGAAATTTAAAGACCCCCCCCCCCACCTCCGATATTTGGTTTTTGACAGACCCCCCCCCCCCCCCCCATCCCCGCTTTTTCTACATTAAGATTTTAAGAAAATACTGGTCAACCACCCCCCTCCCCTATATCATTTTTCCCCAGACCCCCCCCCCCCCCCCAATCACTTAAAAAATCTTCAGGTCCGCCCCCCCCCCTCTTTTTTTAGATGGAAAAGTCTTGATGTAAATGAAAACAAACAACAGTAAGATTGTAACTAAGTGATTTACTTTTCAAATTTTGGCAATTTAATTAACCACTTTAAAAGTTTTCAGTTCTCCTTTTCGCACTTGCGGATGTAAGTTACCCAGTCTTTGTAAATTAGTTATTAATAAATAATGGCATGACCGATTAACAATTATAGATATCTGCTTTTGTTTTCCTCAGGTAAATTCAGATTTGTTACCATGGGCTCCCAATACTCTCTCATCTTGGTAATATTGTGTTGTTACAGTGGTAAGTATAGTAAAATACTTCGTCATTTATAATGTTATGCTACAACTTCATTTGGCCTTATGCTTGACACAGGCGCGGGAACCAGTGAACAACTTCATGTGTTTTAGTTTCAAACTCATGTTATTGATGCAATGACTGCTCTAAGGGACTGAAATATTTGCCCTATCATATCAGCAATGAAAACTTGTAATGTCTGGTTCAAAATGTCTCTAAATACAAATTAAACCTGTCTCTACTTTTAGTACAACTTGTTGCTACTTTTATTGCAGGGTTTGTGAAATGTCAGGTGCACACTTGCAGTAATCCAATTAGAATACCCTGTGGAAATAAAGTAGTATACATTCTCAACATAAATGCAAGTGCATCCTTGGCAGAGAGCATTTTAAGGGGTTGTCAGTGGCAGGCCGGCATAGTAAGCAGTACCCCTAACCAGGAGAGAGAATGTGCCACAATTCAGTATCGATGCATGGGCAGTAAGTACACTGAATATATATGAATAATTATCAAATGAAGCCGAAATTGCAGTATTTAATGTAATGTAATGCAACGTAATGCAGATAGATAGATTGATAAATAGATAGATAGATAGATAGATAGATAGATAGATAGCAGACAGACAGACAGGCAGACTGACAGCTAGACACACAGACAGACAGACAGACAGATAGACAGATAGACAGATAGATAGATAGATAGATAGATAGATAGACAGGTAGATAGATAGATAGATAGTCCGTCAGGCGTTTCAGTCATTTGGTCTGTGTAGATATCTATTGCTGATTTTCGACTCTCACCATATGGCCTTATTGTGTGTGTGGGACCCGAATTAAAAACCTCTGAAAATTGCACATGCGAGAAAATATGTGACCTTGAACCTTTACCTAAAAATCTAGAAAAAATCAGACTTGTCTAAGAGGCAAATATATACAATTAAATATTATTGTAACAAATTCAACCAATATTTCTGAGCTATTGAATTTTAAAGAATTTTAAAGATTTTTAATCGATTTTTAGTCGATTTCATATGACATGAAGAGTCATCTAAAATCTTAGAAATAATTATCTTACACTGTGAAGCTATACACCAATGGAAAAACAACGCAGTAATCTTTCTGAATATATTTTTCATTTCCTTGTACCTTGCATTGATCGACAATCATAAACCTTGACATTTTGACATAAAAATCAGAAAAAAAAATCACCCTTGTCTAGATTATGAATACTAAAGGCCCCATCACATGAAAAATTTAACATGTTTAATTTTTTCCCCGGAGTCCAACGGTGGTCCCGGATCGCCCCGGAAAATGCCGGACAATGCCGGAAATAAACACGAGGTCTTTACCGTATTACCCGGAGTATGCCTGAGTTATACTCCGGGACACTCCGGCGTCTGATCCGACTATTTGTGAAGGGGCCTTAACCCCCGGTAAATATTTGGACTGACCCAACCAAAAGGACTATTCCAATTATACAAAATCCAAATCAATCTGACTTTTCCTTCCAAAGGCTTACCAAATAATTTAAATGCTCTTCTTGAATTTTGAAATAAAGTGGTACTTAATAGTAAATGTAAAGAAAAGCAAAATTATGAAATTCAATGATATTATCACCTTGTAGATTTCATTACAATACAGAACAATCCGAGGAAGTTTTTTTGTTGTTGTACTTATGACGTAAATGTCTTGTCTGACATCTACTTGTCAATACAATCTTATGTATACACACCTACCATGTTTTAAACTTTTTTATCACAAAATTTTAAGATAATCTTTTACAAGAGAAGACTCCAAGGTATACCCAAAAGAATTACATGCAGTTTCCTTCAGCCAGCCTTTCTGAACCAAGTTCAAAGGCTATCTCCACTAGTTTTTGTGTAATTGGCTTTTACTACATGGCAAAATGTGCCACGTGCGTTATCCTTGTGTTTGGATAAATGCACAGAAAACGCATGGTTTTTGCCTCATTATAATTAGCTAAAAACCATGCGTTTTCCATGCGTTTATCTTTCTCATGGAAAATGCATGTGGCACATTTGGCCAGGTACTTAGGAAGAAAAATAACAAGAAAGAAAGAAAAAAAATATAAAATAACCGCAATAATGATGTATGGCCTGGATATGTTACACTTTCATCAAATAGCACAAAACTACAATTGCATTGCCAGTGTTCAAAGCAACAAAACCACCTCCATGATTATTGAGGTTTACGATTTCTCTCCTTTCATTGCAAAACAAAATTACTGTTTTTCTGTCAACAACAATCAAGGAATCCAATTATGCACTGGATCAGGTGTTATATATCACTATTTCTCAAGTCCTCTGGAACTCATTGACCACAAAATGCAACTGAAATTCTCGATAGGATTTATTGATGGGACCAGTGATTATCTTGAAGTGAGGTTTCTCATCAAATTTTTTGGTAAGACTTTCATTTGTACATAGAGAAAATATTTAACTGGTTTTATGACTCAGAATTGTAAAATTGGGCCACCAACTCTACCGTTAGTTCCATAAAATATGGTCAACTTTAGACAGCTTTAGTGACCTATTCCTGGCTGTAGCTATAACAGGCTTAAGCCAGCTGTTTCTGTCTACTTCTAGCGTATGATCGACTTACACCTACCACCACTGAAAACAATAAACCTTGGTAAATGTCAGAAATGTATCTGATATCAGAAATATGAATCAGCAATAGACATGCATCTTTTCAACACAAAATGACAAATATGCATAAATCTCGGATGGTGCTGCATGTGCTTTTAGATCCAGTTTTGAGTAGCCATCTATAGCCAGACAGTTCCATTAAGTGGCAGGTCGCATCGTATAGCAGAAGTTGTCTAGCTTTGTCTGGAATTAATTTGACAGACGGGTTTTTAATAGAACTAACTGTAGCTTAAGTCTGCCCAATTGAACAAGCAGTAAAGATACGCATAACAAGATAAAACACTATGTGTGCTGTTCTTTCACTAATAAAACATGGTTTTGAATATAGTCAGTAGCGTGACTCCCTACTCCTGTAGTCATGCCTATTGGTATGTAACTGTCACTATGTATACATGAATTGCCTTCATTTTTTTTGGCATGAAAAGCTGGGCTCAGCAACGACTTTAACATGTCCTGTTTTCATGATAGAACAACTGCATCATTTCCTGCAATCACCCCAGGTAAGACACCTTCTTATCAATCTGCCAATCTAATGCTGATTATTGTGGTCCAATAATTGTAACATTATCTCATGTTAAGGCAACTTTCTGCAGGAAAGATCAGATTTCTTCTGACAATTTCAGTGCATTATAGTACCAGATAATATTTATTGATAGATAAGAAAAAGTAACAAATTTGTACATGAAACGGTTGATATTCTCAGGGGCAATTTGATACTTTCAATATTATACCAAACCATTGTCAATGAAAGTAATACCAGATCCCACATCATCATAAACAGCTATTCTAAATCCCACATTGTCAATGAAAATTATTCCAGATCCCACACTATCAATGACAGGTATTTTAGATCCCACATTGTCAATTATTCTAGATCCCACATTGTCAATGAAAATTATTCCAGATCCCGCACTATCAATGACAGGTATTTTAGATCCCACATTGTCATTTATTCTAGATCCCACAATGTCAATGAAAATTATTCCAGATCCTGCACTATCAATGACAGGTATTTTAGATCCCACATTGTCAATTATTCTAGATCCCACAATGTCAATGAAAATTATTCCAGATCCTGCACTATCAATGACAGGTATTTTAGATCCCACATTGTCAATTATTCTAGATCCCACAATGTCAATGAAAATTATTCCAGATCCTGCACTATCAATGACAGGTATTTTAGATCCCACATTGTCAATTATTCTAGATCCCACAATGTCAATGAAAATTATTCCAGATCCTGCACTATCAATGACAGGTATTTTAGATCCCACATTGTCAATTATTCTAGATCCCACAATGTCAATGAAAATTATTCCAGATCCTGCACTATCAATGACAGGTATTTTAGATCCCACATTGTCAATTATTCTAGATCCCACTATGTCAATGAAAATTATTCCAGATCCTGCACTATCAATGACAGGTATTTTAGATCCCACATTGTCAATTATTCTAGATCCCACTATGTCAATGAAAATTATTCCAGATCCTGCACTATCAATGACAGGTATTTTAGATCCCACATTGTCAATTATTCTAGATCCCACTATGTCAATGAAAATTATTCCAGATCCTGCACTATCAATGACAGGTATTTTAGATCCCACATTGTCAATTATTCTAGATCCCACATTGTCAATGAAAATTATTCCAGATCCCGCACTATCAATGACAGGTATTTTAGATCCCACATTGTCATTTATTCTAGATCCCACAATGTCAATGAAAATTATTCCAGATCCTGCACTATCAATGACAGGTATTTTAGATCCCACATTGTCAATTATTCTAGATCCCACAATGTCAATGAAAATTATTCCAGATCCTGCACTATCAATGACAGGTATTTTAGATCCCACATTGTCAATTATTCTAGATCCCACAATGTCAATGAAAATTATTCCAGATCCTGCACTATCAATGACAGGTATTTTAGATCCCACATTGTCAATTATTCTAGATCCCACTATGTCAATGAAAATTATTCCAGATCCTGCACTATCAATGACAGGTATTTTAGATCCCACATTGTCAATTATTCTAGATCCCACAATGTCAATGAAAATTATTCCAGATCCTGCACTATCAATGACAGGTATTTTAGATCCCACATTGTCAATTATTCTAGATCCCACAATGTCAATGAAAATTATTCCAGATCCTGCACTATCAATGACAGGTATTTTAGATCCCACATTGTCAATTATTCTAGATCCCACTATGTCAATGAAAATTATTCCAGATCCTGCACTATCAATGACATGTATTTTAGATCCCACATTGTCAATTATTCTAGATCCCACAATGTCAATGAAAATTATTCCAGATCCCGCACTATCAATGACAGTTATTCTAGATCCCACATTGTCAATGACAGTTATTATAGATTCCAAATAATATTACCATAACTGATCTTGTAACATTAACACAACCTTCCTCTAATCCTAATATTTCTGTATAATAGTACCATGAAGGATCTTGTAATATTGCCGTGTTTGCTTGAATGCTAGGCTTCCAACTGTTGGTAACGGGTTCAATAGATGATGGGGCCTCAGTTAGATGGCCGTTTTATGGTGCAACTTTCCTCTTAATTAGATCACACAATACATAAATACAGAACGTAAAACTCATTCCACCAACAGTCAGCAAGTTATTCAAGATCCCGCATTGTCAATATCAGTTATTCCAGATCTCACATTGTCAATATCAGTTTTTCTAGATCCCACATTGTCAATATCAGTTATTCTAGATCCCACATTGTCAACATCAGTTATTCCAGATCCCGCACTATCAATATCAGTTTTTCTAGATCCCACATTGTCAATATCAGTTATTCTAGATCCCACATTGTCAGTGGAAGTTATCCAGATCCCGCATTGTCAATGACATCTATTCCAGATCCCACATTGTGAATTACAGTTATTCTAGATCTCAAATTGTCAGCCACATCTACCAATGACAGTTACTGCAGATCCAACATTATAAACAACTGTTTTTCTAGATACCATGAGATCAATCAAAGTTGTTCCAGATCCCACTTAGTCAACGACAGTTATGCAAGATCCAAAATTGTTAACCACAAATATGCCAGACCCCACATCATCAATGACAGTCACTACAGATCCTACATTGCCTATGAGAATGAATGAAGGCTCGCGTTATCTGAAAATTGGTAAGTAATTGGAGCTTATATCTCAGATATCATGACAAAATGGATTTCAATGTTGTGCAACATTGGCCATTGCATATGATGTTGGCCAATGTTGGTTTGATGTTGACCCGATCTAGCATGCTATCTGGGATACCAATTGGAACATGCATTTATGTAGAATTTAGATATTGCATATTTAATTGCATTGTTTCAGGCATTGGTGTGTTAGCTTCCATTGTCCTAGTCCTGGTAGTTTCACTGGCAGTAATGACTTTTTGCTACTGCAGGAATAGAAGGTAATGATTGTTACTTTACTAAATGGTACCCTAAATATGCATAATAAGTTACCTTACATTTATGTTGAACCAGATACAGGTGAGACCGTTATAACTGTTTTTAATACATTCGATGCCTTGTTTAACTATATAAAGTCATATTTGCTGCAAAGGTAATGGTTCATAAATTTTCCATTATATTAAAGGATGAATACTGCTGGACAAAATGCTACCATTGCAAGTTACAACGCAGAAAGTGCAACTTCCGAGGTCCACTATTCAGATGTCAGTTGGAGAAATGACAGCAACGCACCTGTTTATCAGAACCAATCAAATGACTATCAGAACCAAACAAATGACAGTCACATTAATATCAGTCAGGATCATAATGTTCACCAAAATCAAAATGTTTACTTGGCAGCAAATTCTCTGTACATGCCTGGAAGCAGTGTACTAAATGAACCTTGAATAATACATGTTGTATAATACTTTTTGAGCAATAAAATTAAGTTTATGGCTGCATACAATGGTAGTTCAGAATTAAAGTGTTTGACAATGCACAATCTTGAATCTAAAAAAAAACTAGATGACCAAATGTGCCAAAACCACGCGTTTTCCATGCGTTTATTTATCCAAACGCATGGAAAATGCATGTGGCACATTTGGCCATATACCTGGACCGGACATGTCTTTGTCATAATTACACTATGTCTAGATGAATCTAGAATATAAGCGAATACAAGCGAATATAAGTGAAATTTAAATGAAGAAACAGTATAATTATTCATTAAGCAGAAAATAAAATTCAATATGTCGATTAAAAATTATTATATCCTGAGTACTCGCAGTAGGAGGCAAGGAGTTACCTAAACTTTTTGTTGGTAAAACCTGATGCAGAAGAATTGCTGGATGACCCAACAGGTTTAGAGACTCCCAGACAGCAAGCCAGATTGGGTCGACATCATTCAATGGTTGACTATTATTGGCTGGACATTATCTGCCAATGTCATGCCGATGTGCAGCCAATTTGACATATTATTTGGGTTGGGCATTATATTATATAAGGACAATATAACTTTGACAAAATCTGACAAATATAACTTTGACAAAATCTAAAAAATATAACTCAGACAAAATCTGACAAATATAGCTCGGACAAAAATCTGACAAATATAAATCTGACAAATATAACTCAGACAAAATTTTTCAAATATAACTCGGACAAAATCTGAAAAATATAACTTGGAAAAAATCTGACAAATATAACTCGGACAAAATCTGTCAAATATAACTCGGACAAAATCTGACATATATATCATGCCACATTGGCTCAACCTTGACCCGATGTTTGTAGATGACTCCAAAGCATTGAGCCGACCTCATCCCTATCTTCCATGTTACCCAGATAACATGTTAGATTGCCATGCCAGATAGGAGAAATATCGGCAGGACCAAACATATCGACCATTGACACCAGAGATTTAATTGTAATATCTTCGTTTATTGAATTGCAAGTGTTGGTATTTTCAGGTAACTTTGATGAATCGTTGTAACTTTTACGTTTTTAGGAATCATTAAAGGAGGCTCAAAAGTAGAACTAGAACTAACAAGCAACTGACTCTGCATATCCCCACATGGAATTTAAAATAAAATTAGTATACAGGATCAAACTGACACAACATGTGAACAAATAAGCCCAGTTTTGTAAAAATAAATCTGTGACTACTCAAGTTTCGTGCTCTCCATGCTTCAAAGTGAATTGATTGAATTGAACTGGTCGAAATGCATGTCACTAAGCAAAATCTTGACTTCTATCACAGCCATTGATGCGATTGTATTCTTGTGCCATGCAATAATAATAGTCATCGAATCCCCATTTCTTTTTGAGGGAGTCACTCCACTCCTGGAAATGCTGCTTCCTCTGTTTGGCCAACTTCCGATCTGGAGAAGTGTGGTTGATTACGACGTCACTACAATGAGCCACTGTTATTCTGCTTTTTCGCATTTGAAAAAAAAAGTCTTCATGTTCATAATAAAGTCTACTGGTATCCCATCCGCCAGCCTTTAAAAGAGTTTTCCGATCGGCTAAAAAGAAGTTTTTGACAATATCAGCAACATGGCACTTAGGGTGACACGGAACCACTTCGTAAAAGATTCCGGGATATACCACCAGGTGGGGTTGGTATAAAGTTGATCGTGACTCCATCACGCGAAAAACTCCATCATACAGGTACTTATCACTCACTGCCCCTGAGACGATGTCAACACTGGTGGTCGATAATACTGATATCAGTTTCATCAAATTTGTCTTTTTCGTAAACACAAAATCGTCATCAGCTACAAGCACATAGGGTAAAATAGCCAGTCGTGCTGCCATCTGTCGACCAAATCCCATTCCAGAATGAACCTGTAAAAATACAGTTTAAATATTTCACAAATACTTAAAAGAACCATAAATGATGGGTTACCAAGTGGTAAGGGTACCGCTGATGAGTTCATGAACTAATCAAGTAGTAGTACTGTAGTACTGTAGTACTGTAGTACTGTAGAACTGTAGTACTACTACCGCTACGATTAATTCCTACTACTACTACTACTACTACTACTACTACTACTTCTACTACCACTACTACTACTACTACTACTCCTACCACTACTACTACTACTACCACTACTACTACTACTACTACTACTACTACCACTACTACTACTACTACTACTACTACCACCACTACTACTACTACTACCACTACCACTACTACTACTACTACCACTACCACTACTACTACTACTACCACTACTACTACTACTACTACTACCACTACCACTACTACTACTACTACCACTACTACTACTACTTCTACTACCACTACTACTACTACTACTACTCCTACCACTACTACTACTACTACCACTACTACTACTACTACTACTACTACTACCACTACTACTACTACTACTACTACTACCACCACTACTACTACTACTACTATACCCAGATAACATGCCAGATTGGATTGATATGTTGTCCTGATTTGGAATGCTAGCTGGGTACTACTACTACTACTAAGTCAAAAGTCAAAAATATCTTTATTTCAGCAGGTTAAATTAATTTTAATATACATGTAATGTTTTGCAGTGATGTCCTGACAATTAACAATAAAAATTTTTTACTGTTACTTCTACTATAACTCCTACTGTATGCAAATTTTTTACGTATTTGTACCGTTTTATTCCTGTCCAACTGTAAATAAACTTATCTTATTTTTTCTTGTCTTATCTTATCTTATTTCATCTCATCTCATCTTATCTCATCTCATCTCATCTTGCCTTATCTCATCTCATCTTGCCTTATCTTGTCTTGTCTCGTCTCGTCTCATCTTATCGTCTCGTCTCATCTTATCTTACCTCATCTCATCTTGTCTTGTCTTGTCTTGTCTTGTCTTGTCTTGTCTTGTCTTGTCTTGTCTTATCTTATCTTTACAACTATTACTGACCTGAAAGTAGATGATAGAGTTGTAAGTCATCTTCAGCCATTCTTCTGGTACGTCTTTGCTGTTGAATTCTTGGTCTATTTCATCAGCTATTATCACAGGTGTGCCGGGGTACAGTTGATGCAGGGATTTGATGAACACTTGAACATTTTTGATTCGATGTTTTGTCTTGACTAGCACTGTGACGCAATTACTGACATTGTTGCATGTAACATTCGATCGTCTCCTAGCAACGGGTCGACGACCTTCGTTAAGGTCACAAACGGGGTCAATGCACTGAGGAACATGGGTAAGGTCATATCCTGCGACTTTGGCATAATCGTCTAAAGATATTGCACAACCAGAGAGGAAAAAGCCATAAACGCCATCACCAGTAGCTTCTGATATTTTCTTAATGACTACAGTTTTCATACAGGGCTTCAACAAGGAAAACAACATCCACATTCCAACCACTATTATCCCAGCCTGAAAAAAGAGCATACAGTGTAACTTTTTACATTTCAAAATTAACCTTAAAATGCACATTACATAAAATGGTGAAATAAATATGGATATATATATGTATTAACCCAAAAAGTGTGTGGTTTAACTGTGAATGGCTTTCGTAGGCTGGGGAAGTGATCTAATGAACACAATCTTTTTGAAAAACAAAACATTTAAGCCATATCAAAATCTATTGTAGATCTTTTCTGACTGATACAGACTAACTTCGTTAAAAATGTGCAATGTAAAAATCAACTATTTAGCCACAAAATCCCTGGATGATGTTTATACCAATAGTGGTGCTTATTGAAATATATTGATGGAGAACTAAATTGTAATGGCCATGCACAGTGCACACAATGTTTGATAATGGGGAGTAGCAGACGACATTGTTTGCTTACAATGATTCGAACTATTTTTGTTACTACTGTAGCTGAGTCATTCTTCACTCTGCATGGCATTATTGGCACGCAATTTCTAATTTCAGGCCACAATTCTTGTGTATTTTAAACATTGTGTGCGAATAATATATTTAAATTAATCAAATTAGCAGTAAAGTGGTTGGGTGTCCATCCACTGCTCCTACCTTCACCGCTTTTCCGTCGCATCTCAACTGAACCATGTTAACTTCCAATAGATCTACAAGTATATAATAATTATGATGAAGTTTCAGCTGGGATGTGCAATTATATAGTATTCAACAGGTGTAAATTAGGCATTGAACCAAAAACGTTGTGTAACATATACTGCTTTTCGGCTCTCACTACTTGTAAACTTTTAGTTTAACCCATTAGGTTAGTAGGTCTTTTGTTAAATAAGTTAGAAAAATTTCACCCTGTGGTCTAATTCTTGAGCTTTTGCCTCCAAGGGATTACAATTTGCATTATAATTATAGCAATTTCTTGAGCTGTTGTATTTTTGGACAATGTGATAATCATGATAATTAAAGCAATTTATTGGGCTATTAACAATTTCATTTGAATATGTTTGTTGGCCTAGCTATATTATAAACAGTCAGACTGCTCAAGATTATTAGGTATAAATGTTATACATGTCCACTTTTTATTTAATTGAAATCCATGTTTACCTGGCATCTAGTTGAAAGCTCCACTTTGTTATTCTTTGCTACATTCAGCAACAGTCAGGTAAATAACATGATCCCACCCATTGTACTAGCAAATATAGGCCCTATGTCAGATACTTATCTTTAACAAAATTTAATAATTGTATTGCCTTTACCCTTTGATTATATAATTTTAGTAGTTATATATCAATGTCATTCCCGTATATGTTGTACATCATAATTTTATATAAAAAAAGTGCATAGATAACATGTTGCATCTAACTCACCTGTCTCCCTATTGATTGTGATGCGGTTCTGCAGCATCTTTTCCCACCTGATGCTGAGCACACCTGTGTGCCAGTGACGCTACTGAGGGCGCTACGTCGCTACGTCATTGGCGTATGCTTCATTCACTCCCCGTGAGTCACTGATTTTTACATGTCACTTACTATCACTGACAATCAGCATGGAAGGTTAATTGCCACACCCTATTATTCCAGTTGTGATTACAGACCATGAAACATGGTGTTTACAAATATTTGTCACTTGACTTTGGACGACAAAAAGAAATGAAGGCTCATCCAAGGTCAAGCTTAAGCTTACTCACCAGCATCAATGAATGTTATTGTGATAAACAAACCTTCCGTTCACTTTCACTAAAGTATTGGATGGATGAGAAAAACACCATGGATGAACAACTGCGGGGTAAGTTGAATTATCAATGCTCTGTAGCATAAAATACCCACGTGTCATTGGTTTGAGTCTAAATATTACAGACCAAAGCTAAAGATATATATTATGTATATCATGTCTTATCATAAAACATATTTATTTTTGGCCTATCATGAATAAATTATTAAAGTATATTAATAATAAATATTCACTTGTTTTTTGGTCTTATTTTTACATATATGTCATGGTGAAGCAAAGCATTTTACATGTTACCAAAAAGTCTAACCCCAACGTTGTAACCCTTAAATAAAACCCTCTCTACACAATTAACTTAAAGTTTCCAATTATAATTGCAATGATAATTTTGTATTTATTTCCCAGAAGTGTTTTTATCAGCTTAATAGTTGGGATTTGAATTATTGCAAACATGTCCGTCCATTTAGTGCTGCCCCTTGCAATTTTGGCCGAAAAGCAGCTTGACATTAATTTTGAATCCCACCATAGTTGCATATATTAATCTGTTTATCTGCATCCTGTGGGTAAATAAATGTGTCATTAAATAAAATAAAAGGTTCATTTGAATTATTTCTGTGACAGGACTACTAAGACAGCCAGTGTTTAGTTAAAATATCCTTTGTAGCAATTTTGATTGACTATATGTTTGCACTCTTGTTTCAGGCGTTATCTGCTTTTTCAAACTTGAAGCCATGAGAAACTATACATCCTCTGCTTGTGATGCATAGTTCAACCATGCAGACTGTTAAAGTGGCTGCCAAGAACTGCTGCATACATCATGCCTTGACCATCCTCATCGGGACTATATTTGGTTTTTCCATCATCCTCTCCATTTTCTTGAGCCACATGTCACATCTGTCACCTTTCGAACAACACCGAGAGATGCATGACATTAGTTTGCGGATGATGGAGTCTTCTCAGTATGCCCTACACAGCATGGACTCTAGTGATGCGGATGATGCTGTTTTTGAAAAACCAAATGGCAGAAATTTGACTCATTCTGACCTGAACATGGTGGTAAATCCGAAGTACATCTGTCCAGAGCGTCAGATAAATCTAGTCATCTGCATAGTTTCAGCACCATCGAACTTCGACCGCAGACAGCTAATAAGACGAACGTGGGGTAACCAAAACATAATCGGAGAAAGTGTTGCTGTAGCATTTGTTCTTGGTAAACCAATTGAAGACCGTTTAATGTTAGACATCGACCAAGAATCGAACACACATGGTGATATAATACTCGGAGAGTTTACCGACCATTACGAAAATCTGACAATTAAATCAGTATTGGCCTTTTCTTGGGCAACCAGATTTTGTAATGCCATGTTTTTCTTAAAAGTGGACGATGATGTCCTGGTGAATACGTTTACACTTCAACGATTTGTCTCAAACCTGAGAAAACACAATGATACAAGCAACATCGTATTTTGCACTCTTCAAAGATCATCGACTCCATATAGGAAAGGGAAATATGCTGTTTCAAACTGGGAGTATCCGGGAAAGACTTACCCAGCCTTCTGTTCAGGACCGGCTTATTTAATGTCATCAGAAGTTGCAGGAGCTTTGTACAAAGCTGCATTGAACCGACCAATGTTTCGCTTGGAGGATGTGTATCTCACTGGATTCCTTAGGCAAGAACTAGGATTCAGAATCACTCAAGGATACCAAGCGTACGCGAACAGGCGTTTGTTCGATCAAGTCCTTCGCAAACCTTTTCTCTTATTTGGTCACAGCCAGAACAATACGAGTAAATTTGAGTCTCTATGGGCATCGGCAGTTGAAACGTAACACATGCATTAATTATTACTATTAATAGATATATCTACATTTGATTATTAGAACATTTCTATAACAATATTTATTTTAATAAAAAATATTCAAGCACATTCGACATCCATTTATCATGAAATTATGAAATATAGTATGCAGATAAAGATTTGAAATTAAAGAAAGAGAATAAAATGTACATCATGCAAGATTATAAGCGCATTAACAGTTCAAAGCAAAGCAGTATAAACATTAAATCAAAAACGATAGATAAAAGATTTTATGCAATGCAATGATCTACATACCTGACATGTTACATGAAATATAAGACCATATTCATCTTTAAGATTATATTGTCATATGTAATGTTGCGAAACAAATATTTTCTCTGTCAGACTGATACATCCGTGTATGTCTCTGTTCTAATGTAATTTTATAGTAAAAGTACTAAAATGTAATGTTGTCAAAGCTTTTGGTACTCAAAGATTTTTTAATTGAGACAATTTAGGGGTCATTGATGATATTAAAGTTGCACTGTCTGTCAAATTTGCAATTTTCTAAGATGCTGTCAAACAGTTGAAACTTACCTTTATTAATCAAGGCACACTAAATTTTTGTGAATTAATGATTTTATAAGACATTGATTATTTAAAAATGAATTATAAATTGAGCGAAAATCCAGACCAAAACATTGGAAACACAATGGAAATGACATCATCACCATTGTTTAGTATTGTGACATCATCACTGGGTTTGTTTACATATTGAGTTTTTGATGACATGAAAAACTAATATTTATATTATTTATTGTAAATTAAAACTAAATTGTTGTGCATAAGTGGGTATGTAATGGTGAAAAATGTCATGAGACAAGAAGGCAGTATTGATTTATATCATTATTTTAATGTGCAAATTTGACAGACAGTGCACCTTTAATTGGGTTGAAGTAGGTAGTGGAGAATTTTCCTGCACCTTCATAAGCCTGATAAGCAAAGTACTGCCATGAGATAATATAATAACAGATAATTTTAATTCAAAATACTATAGTTGAGTGGTATAATCAAAAGAGCATTAATTATAGTGTGATAATGTAAACAGGCTAGCCGTTGTTGGTATTCTAAAACATTTTGTATGATTTGATTAAAAAAATATTGCAATGGTGAACTGAATGCAGGGATCCTTTGCTTATTTTTAGGGAAACATACAATCTTAATTCATTAATTTTTGTTCATATGTGACATGGTAATCTGTAATATATATGTTAGATACCCTATCTATAAGAAATGCAATAAATACACCAGAGGGCTACACAAGTCAAACCTTCAGTTCCTATGCCCTTCACTAGAATACGTAATCTTAGTTTAGTAACCACTAGCCTAACACATTATTTCATTCCTCTGAAAACTAATGTGATTTGAATGATAACTATGGTGTTTTGGCTGTTAACAAAAATCCATCTTGAATTTGTACCTATAAAATGAATGAAACTGGTCACACACACTCACTGTTCTCAATCTTTCTTAAGTGAAACAGTGCAATTACAAAAAATTGACTGATAGCTGATTGCATTTAAAACTGTACACTGTAATAAATTACAAATAATTACAAATAGGCCAATGTTGAAATGAAAATATTTCTCAAACTGTTTTAAACAGATTCAATTAGATTCATTCATTTTATTTCACATTCATAAAACATTTATTATAAATTACATTTTCAAAACATTTTCTACATAATGTGAGGAGATCCCACTGAGAAGGTATCCCTTCGCTATCGTGGGGCCACCTACAGGGATTAAAGATTCATAAAATATTTTCTACACTATTTCAAATTAACAAAACAAAAATATAGATAGTGCTTTTCATCATTGATGACATATATGAAAGGTATGGTATGAATATAATGACACTAATGAGGGTTTGACTTTGAACAAATATAACAATTAGGAATATTACAACGTTCATTATATGTTGCAATTAAATTTAATATACCTCTTAAAACTGTCTTGACTATGTGTATGTAGTTTTTCCTTATAGTTGACAGACATGTTATTTAAATTATTTGTGTACCTATACTTAATACTTTGCAAATGCATGATTAACTAATGGCAATCTTAATCTAAATTAATGTGATTTATACGTTTATAACAGAATTTAAGGTCATGCAGTGCACAAATGTCATGGAATTTAAATAATTTCAGAGACTTAAGAGGTCCATTTGTGTGACTATTGTAATTACTATTTGCAAGAATCCTCACAGCTTTCTTTTGTAAACCAAATACACGTTGACACTTCCAACCCCACAGTAAAACACCATAGGTCAAACGTGATAGAATCAAAGAATTATATATGTGAAGTAGAGTATAAAGAGGCACGGTATTTTTCAAACGATTCATAGCACCTATAGTTTTAGACAACTTTTTAGTTATCATATCACAATAGGGTATCCAATTTAAGTTTTTATCTACAATGATAACTAAAAAGTTAAATTCCTCAACAAATTCTATGGTGCTATTTTCTATCTGTAAATGGGGATAATAAACTCTTCGTTGTGGGGGTGTGGAAGATCATGGCCTTGGTTTTTGCTTTATTAATGGAAAGCTTGTTAGCCCTCAACCAGTTGTTTACCCTGACCAACTCATCATTTATATTTATCTCAAATGTTCTATTAGGACTTTGAAAAGTATTTAGTGATGCAACTAGAGTTGTATCGTCTGCATAATAAATTGGATGAAAGGCTGAGGTTGCATTTACCAAATCATTTGTATATATAATGGAAAGCAGGGGGCCTAGTATGGATCCTTGAGGGACACCAACATCAAGAGGTAACTTTGCAGACATTACATCATCAACAACTACATACTGTGTCCTGTTTGATAGATAATTGTTGAATAGCTTCAAAGCAGTCTGTTTTAAACCATAATATTGTAGTTTGTATAAAAGTACTTCATGGTCAAGTGTATCAAGGCGTTTGATAAATCAAGATATCATATTGACTTCTATAGAATAATTTGACAGAGTTAAAGTAATCATGAAGCTGGTCATGAATAATGTGCTCAAAGACCTTTGATACCCTGGGAAGTACTGATATTAAGGTGGCCCTCATCCATAGCAACTCTGTGTTCACTCGTAACCTTTACTATGCTAGTAACTTACGTGGTCTCAACACTGCTAATCTGGTCAATTTGGATGTAGTGGAATTATCTCATAGTGAAACGAGACTGTGAAGCCAATTTCTATACACACAAGAAGATACTGTCACAGGAACAGCTATTAGAGACTTAGTTCTTGTCTCAAAAGGACAGTTGTTTTCAATTATGGGCAGACAAGACGTCTACAACTTGATTTTATTTTTTTTTATGGTTGATTTTCTTTATATTGATGCTTCCATAAACTGTTCGATTTAATTTTTCCATAATTTTGTACTATGTAGGTACGAATAAACATAATAATAATAATATGGGCCTATAGTTCTCAATTTTGTAAATCTTTCTTACATAATGAAAAGCAGGGGGCCTATTATGGATCCCTGAGGGATACCAACCTTTAGAGGTTTTCTTTAACAGCAGATAATTATGCAGTTAAAAAAGCTACACTTATGCTAATGTGAAGAAATTAGACATGATTATATATTTTTTTACTTTGGATCTGAATTATTCTAATAGATTTGCAAACCATGTTACATTTTTCAGAAAGACTCTGTTTTGTAGGCTGCAAATTTCAGAATAATAAAAGTATTTAGGTACTTATAATATTTCTTAAGAAGAACTAGACAATATTCTGCACAACTTAATAGCAGGAAATTTTTTTAATATTTTTAGTATTTTTTATAGTAATACTTACAAGGAAAGGTCTCTTTTTATTAATACTATAGATGGTGCAAGTAGTCAATTTGCAGACAGTTGTGGGAGCTAGTTAGGCAAAAGTAGCTAGGATCTATTGAAAAGTACATTTTATAGCAATTTTGGTAAAATAAAGGGGCGTTCACACTGTCACGTATAAGACCTATGTATGACCACGGTAGGCAAAAATAGACTATACGTGCTCACTCGTGGGTCTGTAAATCACGTATAAATGCTTTTCACGAGCATACATGGGGCAGTCGTAGATTACTCGTCAGACGTCTATCAAACAGTCGCCGATAGTCCGTCAGCAGGCATCCATCAGGCATCCGTCAGGCATCTGTCCGGCATCCATCAGGTACTCGTAGATCACTCGTAGATCACTCATAGATCGCTCGTAGAACATACATAGAACTTACATAGAACGCTCGCAGAGTGAATTGCAAGCAACTTATGTAACTAATGTAAATAATTCACTCGTAGAACGTCCGACAAAGTTTAAACACATTTCAAAAATTTTGCCCTGTCCAAGTATATCCGTGAGTGGTCAAGTACTTCCAGGAGCATCCTACGAATTGGCGCAAGTATACGTAAAAGGCTGGGTGAGTGGATGAACAAGAGTGAAAAAATATTTTCATACGTGGTCATACGTAGCTCTTGTATGTGATAGTGTGAACGCCCCTTATAAGAAAGACATATTTTTATATGAACTATACTAATTTGTTGTAATAGTTTGACATAATACCTTGTCAATATCTGTTACCTGCAACTAATATCCTTTAGCCAATACAAAATACATTAATTTTTTCCCCCTGTCTAGATTACTTTAACCAATCTGATACAGGTCTCTTTTTTAAAGAGAGCTTTGCTTGTTAAAAGTATGAATGATTCACAAAGTATGCACTAAGTATAGTGCCATTTTAGGCACTATTAGAATAATTTAGCCAATTCTCTCCAAATAGTTTTTTAAGACATAACTTCTTTTCTGACAAATCATTACATCTTCATGGTTGAAAAAACTCATATAAACTCATTTTTAAGGTCAGCTTCTATGATAAACTTCCAAATCTATGCCTGAATTAAAACACTGGGATATCACACTGATACTTGTATCTGGTAAGTTTCATTCAGATCTACAATAGATTTTGCAAGTTTGGTTTATTGATATCTTTATGCCGCGTTATATGGATATATGGTGTCCTAATACTGGCTGACCCAACCCGGTTGCAAGCACTTCACTGCATTTTGTATTTAGGTGGGGTGGATTATCGGTTTACGTCCTGTATTTCTGCACCTGATGGGCTAATTAGTACAGGCAGGGACAATGGCAATGAGTGATGGATGAAACAGCCATCCAACTTAGACCCAGTGGTTATCTAGGCACTATGAGATATGGTTTATTGACCTGTAGCATATTGTGCTCATGTTACTGGCTATAACATTACACACATCTTGTCCTTATTATCAAGTTGTAGAGTGTTCATGGCACACTGGAAGAGTGCCCTCAGCAGATGAACATCTAATTATTCGATAATTTCATTGTTAGACCGTTAATACTATAAGCTAAGCTATGGACCATAAGAGAAATTGATTAATTCCGTTAAAGCAAACAGGCAAGACATGTCCTTAATTAGATCACTTGGCTTTGAGGTAACAGCACTGTGGTGACGTCTTCACCCAAAGTTTGATTATCTTGAAGCTCAATGTTGGCCTGGGATTAGTCAAGTACAGTTAGATTCACAAAAAATGGTTAACTCCTGTCTGTAGGGACCTGTACCTGGCTGTGGTCTAAACATGCTAAAGCCAGCTGCTTCTATCCACTTCTATAGCTAATAATCGGCTTACATCTATCACCAGATAAATATAAACCTTGTTAAATGTAAGAAATTAATCTAATATATCATAAATATGTACTTTTAGATCCGGTTTTGAGCAGCCAGCTATGACAGTTTTGTCTAGTTTCAGTTTGACGGGCCGTTTTTAATGAAACAACTGTATGCTATCAGGGAATATCCTTCAGGTAGCTAACCATCTTAGTTATAAACTTTAGGGTAGAAATAGACTAAAGCGGGGTCTCAAGACTAATTAATTGAATGTTGAAATATCTTTGGGAATGACCTTTATTAGTTGACAAAATGGTAACCCACTCAAAATGCATTTGCAATTTCAAATATTGCTTAAATTTAACATGATGTCTTTGTAGTTTTTTTTCTTCTTTTTATTAGATGCAAGTGACGCAACCATGTTGAGGAGTTAAAAAAACAGAAGATAACCCATTCAAAATTCATTTGTAATTTAAAATATTGCTTAAACATAATTTTTTATTTTTGTTTTATTTATTTTTTTATTTTTTTAATGCTAGAGGCAACAATATCAACATCAACAGTGTGTGTCATCACCTCACAGCCCTGCGACCTTGTTATGTATATTTTTTGCTCGTTTACTCATCTAAAGTAAATTAATCAATTTCTCTGATAGTCTATAGGCTGGCTTATGGTATTAAAGGTCCAACAATGAAGTTACAGAATAATTAGAAGTTCCTGCGCTGAGTTAACGCAATTCTTGTTCTGAAAAGCAGGCAAATTCAGAAAAATTTCCTAAACTAAACAAATAAGATTCCATTTCTCTTGTATTTTTAAGAAAAGATTTCTTAGATCAATACTCAGTCTATCGGCAATACAGTTTAACCAATCATTTTGTTTAACTAGGTAAACTAGCAAACGATGCCCATAATTAGGTCGCTGGGCTGTGAGGTGACGACACACAGTATCAACATCCAAAGCCTCCCAAGATCTACAAAAACTGGATTGGTAATTTTTTAGATATTCTAGTATTATAATGTTTGCTATAATTCATAAACAATAAGCGTGAACAGATATGTATACCGATTTGTGGTGTATACCACTACAGATTTTTGTCAATTTTATCTCTTGTATTATTTCCAAGCCATGCTAATGTGAACAGTATATTGAAATTCTTCAGATGAATCCATCATTATAAATTTCAGTATTTTTTAATTATTAATATTATTATTATTATTATAGATTTAGCACCCCATTATATAAATTTACTCAGCGGTGCGTACATACATAAAATGAAATCAACAAAATTAAAATTGATAAGAGACATTAAAATATTTAAATTATAAAAGTCTGTAATAACTGATTAAATCAATAAAAAGTCTATGTAAAAGCTTGATTAAAGTAATGTGTTTTTATTCTTTTCTTAAAGGTCTCAATAGAGTCACTGCTTCCGACGATGAATGGCACATCATTCCAAGTTTTTGGAGCTGCATACTTGAAGGACCTTTTCCCATATGTCTCTGTTTTCATGCGAGATACTTGTAAAGGAAGTTGGTCAGATGATGATCGTAGGGTCCTCACCCTTGGTGGAAATGATAAGAGTTTTCTTTGGTAGTCTGGGCCATATCCATTCAAGCATTTATGAACACAGAGACAAACCTTGTAAATTAGGCTTGAAACCATATCAGTCTTTGATCTGTTTGTGTTGAAGTTTTGTAATAATATATGTAATGATTATGTAGAATAGTCTTTGCAATATTTCTTTCATGTCAACGAATTATAAGATATAAAGGCGCTGTCATCTATAATTATTTTACAGATATTGTTCCACAACACCTATCAATTAATGCCACGAAACACCATGTTAAAAATACCTCCTGTACAATATTTTAGAAATTACTAAAAATTATGTATATTATTTATTATTGGATTTAATATGTACTTAGCCATTTATTAGTTTTCAATTATCCAAGCCATACATGAATATTGTATAATATAATTGTATATAGTTTACAAATATGCACGTATGTGCATCTGGTTGGAATTATTTGAATGTTTAATATCATGTGATCTATATAATACTATGTATATTGTTTAAATCCAATAAATGAACTCAACTCACCTCAATATCCATGACATCATTGGTCAATTCGTGACATCATGCCCACACCAAGCAAAACTATGGTGCGACACACTAAAAGCCCAAAGCTGCTTTTTCTGCACTGTTATGTTCCATTGGGCAATGAAGCATGAAATTAGGCAACAAACAGGCATCTGTTTAAAGAGTGGAAAAGTGATCGTACACGATTATTACCATGACCTTAACTCATTTTCAGCTGTTGGAGTACTGGGCTGCCTTTTTGTGGGATTGGTAATTGCAGTGTCTGCTTTGGCTGTTTTTAATATTAAACATAAAAGGTGAGTGACACAATTATTTACTTTTTACGTTGCCATTATATGAATTGTTATTCCAAATGGCATGCAACATATATGATGTAGTCTAGTTTCCATTAAAACTGAACCTACACTTTCAGCTTCTTAGCTTCTTTTTTTTCATTTTTATAAATTGTTGTAAATATACCCAGTATGAGATTATTGCCTGTTTGTGTCATTTAAATGAATATAGAATAGATATTAATATCGGGTTGATTAAAGTAGTCAGTCCACTTGGGAGTTTACAATAAGCCTGATGGGGGTAGGCTGTTAGCTGACTGCATGAAAGCCCTAAGTAATTAGAAACAGTTAGTTTCAGCCAGTTATAGCTCAAGTAAGTAGCGCAGGGCCCTAGAACCACAAAGAGTTAACTTAGGCTATGGAAATAACTGTAGCATCACCAATCCAGCGGTCTACAACAGAAGTTTAATAAAAAATGTTATGTACTTTCTATTCTATCTGGCAGGCTATACCAGGATGAAATTAAACAGAAATCTCAGCATCACCTGAAGTTCCAGCACTGGAGGTCTATCATTCAGAATGACTTCAATCAGCATTTTTTTGGTATTGATTTCTTAATTTCTTAGCTAACATCAAGAACATAAGACAATTTTATGAATTTACTGCAACTTTATTCTCTACAAACCCTGTTAAACAGGTAACAAAACTTCATCATCAACTTCAACTTTTTCTATTTTCCCAGGCAGAGATCTGTAGCATAACCAGACGGATACTTTGAATCACCTTCAAACTTGATATCATCGATTACAAAATTTAAGGAATGGAACGCTATAAATCTAAATCTGTAACTCTCGATTTCTCTCTTTGCTCCATCTAAAACATTGGTAATTTAGTGCAGGGTTATGTTTCGCATTTGGTTCAGAGTATTCCCATTTCTCATGTATTGTGAGTCACACATGTTGTGGCACTCTTCACGCCTAGTGCTATTAGCTTTGCTGTTGCCTTGCATGAGGACATTGCAGGTATCTTTACAGGTCCCAACCACACAATTGTCCTTGAAATTGAAGTAGTAGACTAATTTGTCTGATTAGTTATCGTACGGTAAACATTCGCTTTGCCAGTTCATGATGTTTGCCTTTATGTGATCTTTTTTTCTGAGGAGTGTACTATTAAATGTCATTACCATTTTGTCAGCCAGGTCAGCTTTCGTCACATCGCTGGCACATACTCCAGTGCTAACAATTACCGTAACTTGTGCGGTGATGGGGGCTCCTAGAAACAAAGACTTCATTCACAAAACTTATCTACCTGGCAATAAGTCATACAGCTAAATGCAGCCTTTGTTCTGCAGAGGTCTGGGCAAAGACAGAGACATCTTACTGCCATATTACTAACCACATACACAGAACTTTATAATATCTACAAAATCTGTATGTACAAAGTTCTTGAAATGCCAGTAACATAATGCATTGGTGACATTATTGTTTATCATATTATTGTTTACCACATTAATGTTTACCACATTATTGTTTACCACATTATTGTTTACCATTGGTGGTCAACAGCTCTTGACAAATTCACGAACTGGACAGAAAATCAATGGGGCCATTGCATTTTCAGAAATATATCTTTATCATTCAGACTTCTAGGCCAGTTTAGATTATTAATTACTACCCAATCTAAATAAGCCCACTAAGGTTACAAAAATAGTCTTACTCTTGCATCCAGGAACAATTTCTGGTTCTGGGTTTTCTGGATGGGCCCATTCTGAGGACCATCTGAAATCAGTAGTTGGTCCACAGTTTATGTTATACCTGCTGGCAGGCATGTGGTACTTGTCACATTCTAGTTCACAGAAAGCGGTTTGCGTCCAGGATTCCTCATGACAAATGTAGCGGCCATGTTCAGGCTGCAGGTATGCCTTGTCACATCTTGATTCGACTGAAAAAGTTAATATTTTGACGTTTCCAGAATGTTATAGAGTATTTAATTAAACTGACAACATTTTACACATGAGATTTATGGAAGTGTTGATGTGATGTCACACTGTTACAAGAAGCTCTGGCCAATCCCTTAAGTTTGTTATGTTCCCAAATTATCTTGTGATGTCACACTGTTAGAAGAAGCTCTGGCCAATCCCTAAGTTTGTTATGTTCCCAAATTATTTTGGTTTCCATAAAAGGTCTTTAAACTAGGAGTGGGCCAGATGGTATTTTAGTTTTGTTTACCTTAATTTAGTGGCCCCTCCCCATCTAATAGTTCACTGCTTGCTTGAGTTTGAGTCCACATTTGCGGTCAGTTTTGGGTTGTTTTTAGTCAGTTTGATTGAACGACCAGTATTGAAATTATATATACAAAACTGTTGCTCTTTAAGTTCCAGTTCTCAGAAATTTATTCAAAGTTATATTGTTATTATCAACTTACAGGCACAAGGAGGCATTTCAGAGTTGTTGTGTCGAAGTACGTGTGACCAGAAAAACTAAGTGTCAGAACTACAAAGTTCATTCACAAATTCAGGCTCGGTGGGTACCATAGGAAAGCGGCATTTTCTGGTACAGGTAGTCTCCTGTTGATCATTAGAACAGTCAACATGGCCGTTCTTTGGTAGGTCCTCGCTTCGAATTGTGGGGCAAGTGTTGGGCACTGTGAAAAAAAAGTTGCATATTACACTGTATTCTGTCATTCAAATCCAGACATTCTTTGCTCGTTTACTCATCTAAACTAAATTATAAAACTGTTATAGTCTATAGGCTGGCTTATGGCATTTAAGGTCTGACAATGAAATTACAGAATAATTAGATGTTCAGTTTTAAATTATGCAATTCTTGTAATTGTTCTGACAAACAGGAAATTTAGAAAGATATTTCTCCTGTAAGAGGTTTCATCAGTCAATACAAAGCCTATAAATATTTTGTCTGACTAGGTCCATAGATAGGTCACTTGCCTTTGAGGTGAAAGCTCAGTGATTACTTATACTTCACCAAGATAGTTTCCTATTATTCTGATAGATAACAACGGAAAGTGCAGCCCTCTAAAGCAAGTTCTTGCTGTTATCGAGGGTTGATTGATGAGGTTAAAGAGAGAAGAGACCACTCATGTTACACATTTACCCCATGGATGAGATCTTTTACTTGCCTCAGCATGGACACGGAGTACAAGAAACCACCAATTTAACGTCTCATCAGAAAGACATCTAGCTGGGATTTAGCTCATGAAGAGTGCCGGGGCCTGGGATTGAACCCGGGACCTTCAGCAGATGACCTAACCATTAGGCCATCCAGCTGAGAGGGGTATAACCAACGAATATGTTAGTTAACTCCCTAAGTGCTGCATTTTTACACAGTTTGCATAGTAAGAGTGTTACATGTTGAAGTTTTTGGATAATTTATACTTACAAGAACAGGTCAATTCATCAGGATCTGTGGTCCATAAACCACTGTATGGTCTCCCTGCCTCCCTAGAGGGTCCTGCTCGTGGAATACACCTAACAACATCATCATTGGTTTGGAACCCGGGGATACACACCACCTTGCACTCGTACAAATACCCAAGCATGGCATAACACTCGATCTTCCCATTCTCTATTGTCCTTGAGGCATTGTAGCAGTCATTATCACCACCTAAATATAATTATTAGTTTTATTTATAAGATAAGATGAGATAAAATTTTATCTAAAGTAGGGGTTGATACAATAAAACAAATAACACAAGCTGCAAAGCTTTTTGCCGACAAATGAAACAACAGAAACAATGGACAAAGATGAGATATATACAAATGAGAAGTGAATATGAGTAAATTAAATGTTATAAAATAAATGATAGTACAGGACCGTAGCCATTAGACCAACCCTACACATCAGGGAATGCTATTTAAAAAATTGGAATGAAGGTCCTCAATTTTTAAGAACAAGACCCACCCAAAGCTAGCGGCTGGCTATGGGAAACTATATTAAATGGTCAAATAAAATGTACTAGTGCCCTCGCACCTGTCAATATGTGTATACATTTATATACATATGTATAAACAGTTGCTTGATTTTTTTTCGTTTTTTCTTTTTCTGTGTGAGAACACAACTGCCTAATTCACTTTCTTGCTAATGCTGTTGTCCTGTTTATTTATATCAAGTTTAAAAAGTTTAGTTACTCACCCCAAACAGTGAAAGCCAATGAACTTACAATGAGAATTTCAAACAACACATCCATTCTGTGCATCAAATGTAGCTGAAATGGCAGTATACTTTATGCAGATGCAGCATTTAAGTGCCTGCCTGGAATAAAAAGTGTAAAAACTAGTTCATGACCCGGGAATAATGGCCAAAATCAGTGGTAACAGGCAGACAATGACAACAAATATGGTAAAAAATAATGAAACCGCTGACATCATATTTAGTGTCACATTAAATACAACTTGAATTGGCATGACTCTGCAATGAACATGTGTGATGCCCCTTTGCTACATTAATACCCGTTTAAAACTACACAGGAAAGTGATGTTTTTTTCCACCACTTGTCGGTATTGAGTATACCCTGTTGCTGTGCATGTAAATAAAACTTTAGCCTTGGCAACCAGACTCAAGCAGTAATCTACCCTTCTCTCAGAATTGCTGCAACATCTGTTATACAATATATCAAGTAGGCTTCTTCATACGAATATACCTTGACATTTTTAATGCTAGCGCCTTTCGAAAAAAAAAAGTGATTTTTGTCCATTATGTTTCAAAAATGGAGTAGAAATAATATAAATGGAAAAATATTTTGTTCATAATTTCATGAACCGGTTCTCATGGAAACAGTTGTTATTAGTAGTATGTGCTTTACCGTGTATAGTAGGTCACCCTGTAGGTGGCAGCAGTGAAGCATTGTGATGGTAGCAGTGTAGCACTGTGAGGTGCTGCCACCACACACATCCTCGCACACTGTGAGGTGCTGCCACCCTGTGGTATGGTGTTGTACTAGCTGTTTATATGTATATGGTGCTGCAATTATTAGAACCAGGTATATGTTTAATTAGTTACAGTAAATAGAGAAATCTACATTTTAAAGTCTGATATGTGTAAGACGTGCATGTTTACTGATATGTATACACGCGTCCAACACAGTCTTTAAGATCAACAAACCTCAACAACCAGTCCCCAATGTTAACAAAAGTGTTCAAGTCTAAACACAAGAGGACGCTAGAGATGCTAAGAGTTTGCTGGTAACTGGCACACAGTTTTTCTAGTAACTGGCTCAACTTTCTGTGTAAGTCACATGCTGCAGAGACTTATAGCAATCATGGCGCACTGTAAACCCGACATAACAACTCAAATCAGCCACCAGATTCACCAAATGGATATTAATGACGATTACTGTAAAACAGACATAACAACCCAGATGAGCGACCAGATTCACCAAATGGATATTAACGACGCTCAAGATGCCACACACTACCCAAATGTCTACAGAGATACTATGGTAGCATATGATTTCTTCAATGATGGTGTGTTGGAAAGCTGCGACATCGCACTAACCAAAGAGCTCAAGAAACAGTCACCAGCCGCAGCTGTTTTGTTCAGACAACTCAAGGAATTTATTGGAGAAATGGTCGATTTTCAAAGATTTTTGGTTACAAGAGATCCACCTCAACAACATACAATACATGAAGATGTTAAAAGGTGTGCATGTAAGAGGTCTATCAGCCCTGAAGAAGATGCACTCCCCCCATCAGTGACTGGAGCCGACACGTTCTTGACACCCTTGCTGCCACGTGTGTTTTCTGAAGACCCTAACCGATGCAGACCATGCAATCTTCTGGTGAAATACGGCAATGGTGTCCTTGTATAGAAGCCTTCGCAAGAGAACATGTGTATAAACACTGCACTGTATGACACAATGAATTAAGTTTTCAAAATCTTAACAAACATATTTTTCATGTAGTAATGAAACAAAGAAATAAAAAATAAAAACAAAAAATAATTAAAAAACCCAAGCCCTCCCCTACTTCTATAACCAGCTGATGTGTACAGGATGCGTGCTGGTAGGGTGGGGTGATACAGTGTGCTAGTGCTCCCCAACACCAGCAGCATCAGTTTGAACCCTCTGAAGGGTAAAAATGTTTTGGCGGGTTCCTGTAACCAATTGTAAACGAGTTCGAGGTATTTACACAAAAACGTTATGACAGCGCCTATTGGTGAAAATGGTTTGAATCCTGCTTTTCTGTTAATACTATTGGTCTGTGTTTATGGCGCCAATTTCTATCTACAGACAAAGAATAACTGCTTTTCTCATTCGACAACAATGGATGAACCTCCTAGCAAGAAAAGGAGGACCCTTTCTAGCAACGACGAAGAAAATGGTGAAAATGTGAGAAGACCTTACATTATAGAAAGAATAAGTGAGACAAGAGCCAGACGTTACAACGTTGAAGAAATCACTTTTAGAGCAAAATTCAACGATGACCTTCAAGGTAGAAAATTGCTGGATGTCACCGATGACCTGCATGACATGTTTCAAGACATAATGGACAATGTTAGTGCTAATCATGCAGAAAACAATGACAGAGCACGCCTATCCATTAGACATGCAGGCCTTGACAGGGAGATTTTCATACACTGTCAACCCAAGCATAATATCACAGCGGATGTTATTATGGAAAGGTTAGTACATTCATATTATTTTTAAATAACACACGTTTTCCAATAGTAGTCACAAATAGACACTTGTCTCCTTTTTGTTTTATCCAGAGTTGGTGCAGTTTTGCAGTCAAACCAAAGTCTGAGCATAGACGAGTCCTTTGAAGTGGCTATCGGCATCATGCATGATGCAGAGGCAGGGGGAGGTGGTGAAGGAACTAGCAAGGGATCAGCACGTCGAAAAGCCATTATGGACACAGATCCTTCATCAGAAGGTTGCTCAATCAAAAAAAAAGACATCTATGGTTTTCATACCTAATGTTGAAGGTGAATATTTGTGTGCAGGCAGAGCAATAGTTACATGTATAGCCAGGTTAAAAAACATGAACCGGAAAGATTATAGAATGTTGCTCAGTAGCAACAATGTTCACAGTGCCAACCCGAAATCTCAAAGAATGAGAGCTATTAGACTACACCTTGACACAGGTGTGTCAATGCAACGACCAGTACCCGTAACAGAGCTCCATAGATTTGAAAAAAAGTTAGGAGTACAAATTGTTGTCATTTCAGGAGACATGGGAAACACTGTGATATACAAAGGTTTCAAAACAGTGAAAGACAAGATATTTCTTTATCTGAAAGACAAGCATTATCACAGTATTGTCAACATTAATGGGTTCTATGTTAACAAGAAGTTGTGCTCTCAGTGTCTCACGGCCTATACACGTGGTGTTAAACATTCATGCAGGTTCATGTGCAAAACTTGCTGTGAGCAAAACTGCATGTTTGGTGAAGATTCTTTAGCATGTCCAGACTGTAACATGGTTTGCAGGAATGCAAAATGTTTTCTAGCACATAAAGCCTCCAGAGAGTACAAAACAGGTGTAAAAAAGGGCGAAGACCGCCTTTCTCTTTGTGATACTTATCACAGATGTAAAAAATGTACAAAAGTGATTGATAAGACAAAGAGAGATGTGCAATCACACATCTGTGGTGAATGGTTCTGCAGGTGCTGTGGCGCTTATGTTGTTAACGAACACCTCTGTCATTACAGAATTAAGAGCCCCAAGGTGACAACAGGAAGGTTCCTTTATTATGATTTTGAAACAAGTCAAGACAGCGTGATTAGTTGTGACAAAGGTTACAAGTCTAAACCTGTTCATGGTTGTCATGAATGCGAGCCAGAGCAGCTCTGTGCAACATGTAGAAAATGTATCAACTGTAAAAGAGGTTACTGCGGCTTGCAGAGACATGTGCCTAATTATTTGGTGTGTCAAACTGCTTGCAACATATGTAAAGACGCTGAGTTCAAACCATATTCTCTTTGCGACAACTGTGGTGATAGGTGTTCAAAGTGTGCTACTCGCAGCAAAGACAGGTTCACAAATCCTCCGTGTCCCAATGGTGTTTGCGGGCACCGTGAACGTGTATTCAAGGGCTCAGACACCTGTCATGACTTCTGCCACTGGCTGATTACACCTCAACACAAGGGCATGGTGGTAATTGCTCACAATGCTAAGGCGTTCGATAGTCATTTCATTCTCAATCACTGTGTTGAAAATGGCATATTTCCATCCATTATATACAGCGGATCTAAAATTATGACAATGACTATTGGAGAGGGAACAGACCTACGCTTTATTGACTCTTTGAATTTCTTACCCATGGCTTTAAAGAAATTACCCCAGGCTATGAACCTGGGGCAAGGGTTGATTAAGGGACAGTTTCCACATTTCCTTAACACTAAGAAAAACTGGCATCTTGTAATGCCCGCATACCCGGAACCACGCTTTTACGGTGTAGACCATATGAGTGTTAAAGACCGTGCAGAGTTCATGGATTGGTACAGAGATGTTAAGGACAAAGAATTTGATTTCCAGAAGGAAATTTTGGCCTACACACGCTCAGATGTTTCAATCCTTCGCGAGGCATGCATGAAATTCAGCAAACTGATAGCAGAAGTGACAACTATCGAAGGGTCAGCAGTGCCCGGTGTTGATCCCTTTGCGCATGCTACCATAGCATCCAGTGCAATGCAGATAATAAGACAGCTAATGCTATATGAGGAACACGACGTCACACTGGTCGATGGTCGAAAGGGGCGTGGGGTTCTCAAAAGAGGCAATTGGTTGTTCAACGGGGAGCCTCTTGACACCGACATGATTGCCGAGACAAAATTTGTCAAATCACCTATACCACAGATACCTGCCAGAGGGTATGGGAAACACACTAATGATAGTAACAAAGCCGTTGTGTGGTTGGAATGGGTAGCCCATAAAACGCAGCGAAAGATCCGTCATTCCAGAAATGGTGGCGAATACCGTATACCGGGTACCCGGTTCAGTGTAGACGGATACCATGAGGAGTCTCAGACAGCGTATGAATTTTTGGGGTGCCGTTTTCACGGTCACCACTGTATGAAAGACCGTCAGAAGATCTATGATCCTCGCACCAATTCAACATTAGAAAAGGTGTATCAACGCACAATGCTGAGACTACAGCAAATCCGTGGCAAGGGTCTCAACACGGTTGTCATGTGGGAATGTGAATTTGACAGTATGATGCGCTGGAACCAAGATCTGCAAGAGTTTGCATCAAAATGCGATACAGTCACACCCTTGAAAATTCGCGAATCTTTTTTCGGCGGACGCGTTTCACCAGTGAAGCTTTTTCATGAGGCTGAAGCTGATGAAAAGATCTGTTATCTAGACGTGACCTCGTTATACCCCTTCATTAACCTCACAGGTCGTTACCCAACCAATCATTGTGCAATTATAACCAATCACGATGACATAGACTACTCCCTCCAGAGTTACTACGGCTTGGTGAAGCTGAAAGTCCTCCCACCCCGCAAACTTTATATACCTGTTTTACCGGTACGCTGTGGTGGTAAGCTTAAGTTTCCGCTGTGTTCTAAGTGTTCAAGACTTGAGACACACCGACAGTGCAAGTGTTCTGAAACAGACAGAGCAATCACTGGCACATGGACTACTGAAGAGGTCAAGGCGGCCATGCATGCCGGTTATAAGATTGTTAAGATTTACGAAGTGTACCACTTTTCCGAGACAAGTACAGATCCTGGTGCTCACGGTAGTATTTTTGAAGAATATGTAAAAATGTTCCTCAAAGTAAAACAGGAGGCATCAGGTTACCCCACCTGGGTTGTTTCGGAAGCCGACAAAGATAAATACATCGAGTATTATCAAAACAAGCAGGGGATTTCTCTGGAGAAACACAAGATACATTACAATGCCTCCCTCAGACTTATTTCTAAACTTTATGCAAATTCTGCATGGGGAAAGTTTGTACAGAGGGCTAACATGAACCAGACAGTGTATGTCAAAAGTCGTGCAGATCTTGCAAAAGTGCGAAACGATCCTACTAAGAATGTTACAAATTTTCACATCATATCTGATGAGTACATTGTTCTGGAATTCAAGAATGCTGACTCTTTTGAGGAAGAGAGTACATTCACCAACGAGATCATAGGCACCTTTACAACATCTCTTGCCAGACTACACTTGCTTAAAATCTTGCAAAAGACAGGTAAAGACACGTTGTACTTTGATACCGACAGTGTCATTTACAGAGAGAAGAATGGTTGCAAAACTCTCGAAGTGGGTGACCTTTTAGGCGAGTTAACCAATGAGCTTCCTGAAGGTCAATATATTAAGACGTTCCTCTCGTCAGGTCCAAAGAGTTACTGCTATAAAATGAGTAACAACGAGTGTGTCACAAAAATCAAAGGGATTACTTTGAATTATACAAACAGTATGATAATCGACTTTGATGTGATGAAAGACATTGTCACAGGCCGTCAGCAGATCATAAAGCTCCCAACCGCAAAGCAAATCACACGGGTGAAACATCTAGGGATCGTCTACAATAGGCCACAGTCAAAATTTTTTAGAAAAGTCTTCACCAAACGTGTTATTCTGCCAGGTACTTTTGACACCGTGCCATACGGCTATTAGCATGTTCTGTAGAACTTTTATTTTCGTGTAGTCTGAGCAGCTGAGAGTGTGAATATTTAGGCGATCAAGTGTGTGCTGTAGTTTTTGCTGCTTAATATTAAAAAGGAGGCCAACTATTGAAAGAGAGTCACTATGTGTTTACATTGTCATAATAGCATAGCAGCATATCGTTCCATCTGCCCCATTAAGTCTTTTGCCAGCAGATATCATAATGAATCACCATAGCTGTATGGAGCCAATGACAAAAACAATTTTTGGCATACTTCCCTGGCCAACACGTGGCATATTGCTCTGGTCACTTGGACACTGCCTGCCCCGTACACAAGACATTTTCAACATATCTCTGACATATTCACAAGTCAAAGATGTTAGGTTTTTTGTTATTCATGATTAGTATGACCATCACCACATGGGCTTATGATTTCACCTGTGGTGCTGACAAGCCGAGAGAACTGTTCAACCTTTGTTCCTGCACATACAACGCGGCTGAGAGAAACGTATATGCCGACTGCTCAAGCTCTCCAGGCCTGTACAGGATCCCAACTTTTTCATCGCGACTGAAAATACTTCTCACGGCCGTTAACATGACAGGTTCTGAATTCTGTAAGACCAGGCCTCACACCACACGTCACAACATCCCGGGCAACCTGAGAACTGTAGAGATTTTGTGTGGACATGCCCATGGTGAGTATTTTTTAACTTTTAAAACATTTTACACGATACTACAGGCCTAAGCTTAGCTACAAGATAACCTTTTCATCTTTTACAGGAGGTACAGAACTTTTGCAATCAACACAAGTGTCTACAAGTGTTGTGTTGACAACCCCCCAAGGGACTGTGAAACCAACAACTGTCCAAGACCCCCCTTCTTTATCCAGCATCTCTACCACGCCTAACATCGAAGCTCCTCAAGTTGTAACAACACACTACAGGGCCAGCTCCAGCCGCAGCAGCAGCAGCCGTCACAGCACCACTAGCCTCCTCACAAGTCTGAGGCCAAGCACGCTGAGACCAAACACGCGCACCCCAACACATCACATGGCTAGTACACGGCGGCCAAGCACGCTGTCGTCAAGCCCACGGCTTCAAAGCACGCAACACCCAAGCACGCCGAGACCGACCACCATGGGCCCCGTCTCCCAGCTACCAAGCCCTCGGCATGCTAGCATCGTGCATCCTAGCACCAATACGCAAAGCACCCTCAGAAGTTCCAGTTATGCACGTGTCAACATGGCAACTGTCACAACCACTACTACACCAACCGCAGCGTTCGCATATGTGGCGAAAGATGCTAATTATACAAACCATTCACAGAGCCCCAAGGATGCAAAGCTAGAACCAGTTAATCTCCCAGAAACTGGCAGTTTAAGAGACCCCGATGTGTTAGGACGCGGTGTTTTTTTCTCTCCTACGATGTCCCCAAACACCTGCCTGCTGGCGATCATAATTCTGTATGGTGTTGTTAAGGTATGACAATTTTCTGCAGTTTTCAGAAATTTGTAATTGCCGAGGTACTTAAGAAACATATTCAAAAATGGGGAAAATTACTGTTTCATTCTTTTTCAGATGTGCATTAACATTTCAAAGAAGCGTTGGAAGACTCTCAACCGCACTGGCGGTAGGGCCATTTACAGACCTCGCACACCTAGCCCCCACACCTATTTTGATACAGGTACTATGGAGACATATGCAGGTGCCTGTGAGGGCGAAGTGTGCCTCACAACTTTCAGGTAAAAAAAGTGTGATTTTGTAGAGATATTTCTTTTATGCGGCTGTTAACCGGAACATTTACGGTAATAATTTCAAGGTGTTCTGCACTGTATCAACAATTAAAAATGTCCTTGACACAAAAACTCCTTACAGGTATCTTTTTTAAAAAGTATAATTTTACCGTAATTCTGACTGTACAAGCGGAGCATCTACGGTAAATAATTTTCAACGTCTTGTACTGCGTAATTTTTTTCTTGCGCAATTACAAAAAGGTGAGTCGTGTGCAAAAAAAAACCCGGATTTCACCGTCAGATTAATCACATGCTTATGACTTTTTCTTCTAGAGACACGAGCGGGCAGAGGTAGCAGAAATGTTTTTCCTGCAGCATTTTTTAGGACAGATTCTCATGATAACGACTACCACGGCTTCAGTTACACTTCTCTACGAGTTTTCTTATGGATGCGGAAAAATGTTTAACAACGGTGACAGGGCGTGTGTATGTCATTACACCGACGGAGGGCGTCAAATTGTGGTAGACTGCAGAGGCAGACCCTCACTGATGGACAGCCCTTGGGAGGATTTCACAGAAATAGAACAGTCAAGAGTTGTAAAGATTGTGATGACAGGCACAGCTTTCTGTGCAAGGACAGCTCCACGCGTCATAGATCACGACGTCGATGTTGAGTGCGCCGTCGATGCTGGTACCCTGACCATGCAACATAGCCAGCTCACGCCTACGTCAGTGCTTTCTCCGGCAGGCCTTACCCGAGACTCCGAGGCCCTGGACGTTGCAGGAGTAGTGGGTGGCATGTTAGCTCTGGCTATTGTGGTAGCAACCTGCGCAACATTCGTCATATGTCTCAGACGTGTATGTATTCCACGCAGTTTGTAAAAAGTCTATACCGTCAATTTTTAAATACCAAAATGTTTACACTGATATTCAAGGTTTTAAATAATAGTATTAATTTTTTGAAAATTTGCAGGGACACCCTGGTCTTACACGCATTCTCGAAACAGCTCTGCGTGGTCCTCTAGGAAGAGTTTTGGCCACCCGATTAGCCCCCAGAGCAGGAGATGCTAATACTCAGACGGTTGTTGATGCTGAAGGGGCTGAAGCTGCAGAACCCACATCTCCGTAAGTTTATTTTGGTGATGATTTTAGCGATCGTCAAGTCTAAAATACATTTTTTGTGTTTTTATTTCACAAAAACCTTATTATTTTGACAGCTCTCTTGAAGATGGCGCAGAAAAGACCCTCCAGGATGCTGAAGTGTCGACCACTACCACAGCTCTCCCAGTCAAACCTGAACGGCATAGGCGCAACAGCAAGATGGTTCAAGAGGCTTCAAAGTTTGAGTGTGAGTCTGACGAACACATACCCCAGGAGGCATACCAGCGTGACAAGTACATCCAAGTTGATGAGGATGTGGCGTTCAACTTTTTCCGTCAGACATCGTCACAGTCTCGGACCCCACCTCAGGCTCCGTCTCAGGCCCAGTCACAGCCCCAGTCTCAGCCCCAGTCTCAGCCCCAGTCTCACTCCCAGTCCTCCCTCGACGATAGTGGCCTGTTAGAGACGATCGTTTGAGACGCTCACATTCCTTGTGTGTTTATGTTGTAATGTTATTTTTTACATTTTTGGGCTGTTTAACATGTTTTTATAAGAAGTGTATATATTGGTTTTGCGGTCCGTCACACACGCCTTAATTTTTGGCTGTCTTAGGCCTTTATGACAACTGTCCAGTGTTTTGTATTTAAACTCCTAGGACATGTACATGTAACGCATCGGTGTGTGGAATAATTGCTACGAGTATATATTCTGTGCTAAGTATGTAAAAATAAAATGTTTAATAATTTTTGTATGGCTTGTTAAAGTTGTGATGGTTTTAACAAGCTCTGTAAGACTGGAGTTTAATCTCTGTGAAAATCTTTTATTATACATCCTTGAAGAATTTTGTATTAGTTTGAAGTAATTTAGCATGTTGTATTAGCGTTAATATATGCTTTTTTTTCCGTTTTATGCTACTGATTTTCAACTGATAAATTGTTTGACTACATGCGTAGTAAGGACGGCGTTTAATCTCTGCAAAATCTTTTATTATACATCCTTGGAGAATTTTGTATTAGATTGAGGTAGTTTTAACATGATGTATTTACATAAAGATGTGCTTTTTCCATTTTTATAAGGCTTTTTTTTTAAAAAACTAATTACTTTTTTTTAGTGTCCTGATTATATGTGAAACGTTGCGAAGGCTTATACATGTGTGATAGTCTGTAACCGCTGCAATTGTTTTTGTTTTTAACTGTAATTATAGTGCAAAGCTCAGTGTATCAATGTATCATTTTTCTTTCATGTGGCTGCAAGAGTGCAGGAAATATAACATTTTTTGGAAAACTGCTTTTCTGCCTTGTACATTTCAAAAAGTGTGAAAAACATTTTTATTTAAATGCAATTTAGAGATGCGTTGTCACCTTTGATGACAGGGTGTATCTGAGGCGTTAAAAAAAAAAAGTCAGGGGCGCCAGAACAGGATGCCGCGCGGCACAATGCCGCGTGGCACAATGCCGAGCGGCCCTAGAGGCCGAGCGGCACTAATGGGCCGGCCGGTACAAAATGCCGCGGCGCGCACCCCCCAAGAAGTAGGCGGCATAGCCGCCTGCTTTTAGCGAGAGAGAGAGAGATAGAGAGAGAGAGAGAGAGAGAGAGAGAGAGAGAGAGAGAGAGAGAGAGAGAGAGCGTATGGTCCCAGCTGGGGTGTGCTAGCGAGCTGGTGGGCTAGTGACCCAGTGCCACAATGACACAGTGGCTCAGTGAGCAAGTCTGCGAGGAAGCGATGGAATCAGTACTCTGGAGAACGATTGCGTGTTTAAAAAGATGGACGTTTTTAAACCTTGAAGATGGCGATTGAAGGATTGAAAGAGTTTGAAAAGTGCTTGAAAGTGTTTGAAAGCTACTGAAAGGTGTCTGAAAGTGTAGGTGGTGTTTGAAACACTCTAATGAGTGACTGAACAAATGAGCCATGGTGATAAACCGAAAAATGACAGTTGTTATGAGAGTGTAGAATTCTGTCATATGAAGCTATCATAGATACATGATCAGCAGTACAGCTTGTTGTGAGCGGGCCATATTCGGTCTCCAGCGTTTTTCATCATGTTGATAAGTTTTTGGAACACGACCATGTTTTCTCTATTAGGACATAAACTTGCCAAGTGAGCATGGTCTTTCTCGCGCTATCTGTACCGTAATTAAACAGTTCAGTATCAACATGTATATATAACATGCTAAAAACAACCAGACAAGTTGATATACATTTGAAACACTACTGTAGCATCTAACAGTGTAGTGTATTTTTATTTATAAAAAAGGTGTTAGAAAAGATACTCAACATACAGAACTAAAAACTTTGTTTGCAGACTTTTGCAGCACTTTAAACATAATTGTGCTTAGCTAGGAATAAGAACAGGTTGTTATAACCTTGTACAAAATAAAAGAGGCATCTGACATATTATTGAAGAACCCCATTTTTGGAAATATAAATTCTCTTTTTAACTGTTAACATGTTTTAAAACATTAAACAGCCATAATTTACCACATTAATTTTTCCTTATTGACAATGAATGTACAGGTGACGTGCATGCACATTTAAAAACACTGGTCAGCTCTATTGTCTAAAAAGTCTTGCACTAAAAAATGCTATATGCCACGTGGGGTGTCTTGAAAACACGTGTTATGACCAAGTTTGCTGAGCATGGGGGAGGGCTCAATGTGGCTTGTGACCTACGGCTTGCACACGACTGCGTGGTTGATGGCAAATGTTTTTTGTCTCCACGCGTGTTTTGAACAAAACATGTTGCATGGAGAGGGTCACGCAGATTTTTGAAATACTGGCAATGTTCCGCAACAGGCTGTAATAAAATAACAACGTTAGCATAAAACGCAAAAAGACATTTTAACAGATGTTTCAAGACTGATGCGTGGTTGAGACCCTCTGCTGATGTGAGGTTGCGGTTTGTGCGTGTGCGAGTGTTGTGAGAATGAGTGGATGCCCTCCCCAAGATGTTAAACCTGCAAAAATGTCACATTGTGTAAGCGTTCACTAATAACATATATAAGACACCATGACGTCGAAGGTTAGGCCAACCCCTCACATTTTTGTGAAGGTTTTTGCCATGCTGGTCCTACCGGTAGAACGCCCCTTCTTGCTGGAAACATTACCCTTAACATCCTGGGGCGCCATTTTTTTCATTATTTTTTTTGGTGAGACTTCGACGGGGTCCTCGTCGCCCTCTGTATCGGTAGTGTCGGACACTACAGATCGCTTCATGGGACGAGGGGGGCTGTCAGTGGAGCATGGTCTTTTCGGGGCCGCTTGCCACCCTGGCGGCTCAACGCAGGTTAATGGTTCGGTCATGTAGGCCGTTCCCTCTTCTATAAGAACATCATCATTTGCCACACTTACGGGTGGAGCAACAACATTCTGCAGGTTGTTATGCTTTGGCATCGGCATGCAGTGCCCGCACGTGGTGTGCGCTAGAGATGAGCGATGGGTCGCTGCACATTCCGGCAGGTCTTTGAGGCCAAACCAGCTGTCTTCCAAGAGCGGCAGGTATTTTTTCAGGCGTTCAAATTCGAAGTCGCTGAGGTTTATACCGCGTCTTGTTGGGTGCAGGGATTTTGGATTTTCGTTGGTGAAAAAATAGTGCCGGATGTCCAGCGATCCATAGGCCTTTTTGGCGACGGCAAAAACGTTTTTGCCTATGTGGTGTTTAAGCTCGCCAGGGACGAAGTCCCTTTCGTCTTGCTCCTCCCCGTTGAGAACGCATGCCCCAGTGCTTGCATCAATCGGTTCGCTCTCATCGTCAAACATTGTGTCAACGGCGTCAGCAGTGGGAACCTGATCTTCTGGCTCATCATCACTGTTGACATCATTGCCCTGTAAAATAAACAAACAGGTTAAAAAGTGTCAAAATGGGCATGAAAAATGCTCGGGTTTTGTACAAACCGTTCATTAACTTTTCTAAAGGTTTAACTAAATAAACACTAAACAAAACTTAAAGACGTGCACATCCAGTCATGTGTTTTTGCAGCACCGTACGCAGCTGTCAAAATACAGGGTCAGCAACCATTCCGCCATGAGGGTTCTCGTTAGTCCTGCAACCGTGTGCGTCTGTCTACATACATGCACACACATACACACGCGCATACATACATACACACATACATACTTACATACATACATACATACGTTTACATGCATATATGCGTAAATACGTACGTACCTACATATACACCTACATATATATGTATATACGCTTAAATACACACATACATACATGCCTACATGTATGCTCACACGCACGCGCACACGCGGGAATACCCGGTGACAGATTGACAGACGGCCAGCCTGACAGATCAGGAGACATTTTAGGCAGCTGAGCCGGCCAGACTGTAGTATGAGATTAACAAGCATTGTCAGGCTTCAGATATACAGACAACTATGGTCAAAAGTCTTTTCAAACAGTTATAAAAAGATAGAAAACATTATAATTAAAAGTGTACTTACTTTTTTGACAACTTTGTTTAATTCTGACATCGCACACAGCAAATCTCTGGTCTGCTGCTTGTCCAGCACTACACCACGTCTTGTGGGAACAAGAACATATTCCTCGTCTTCAAGGACGTAATTGCGAAGATGGAGGCGCACTTTACCTTTATAACGTTGCAGTACCATGAATTTGCGAGACCCAAGCTCGCGGAACCACAAAAATTTCCCTCTGATGAGGGTTCCTGAATCGTTGTAAAACTGGCGGGCTTCGCCACTGGTACCTCTTGATACTTTTGACATGTTGAAAATTTTTGGTGTGTGTGCTGTGTGCGTGTCTCTCGAGAGAGCGAACTGGAAAGGATGCAGCGTGTAGGGGCGATCTAGGAAAACGCGTGCAAGTCCGGTGTAGGTCACTTGCCGGTGTGAAAAGGCTTGGGTGTTGGGCGTTCTCACGTTTTATACTCATTTTCGTCTTTGTCTTGGAGAAGGGGTAGGTCTTCCGCACACCCTAGCCAATTGCAAACCTTTTGCGTTGTACGCTCCCTAGGGGCGCCACCCTCAGCTCATGGGTCACAAGTCACATGCAACATATTGCCCAATGATGGGTCATATCTAAAAGGTTTAGGTTTCAAGACATGTACTGACAGGTCACCATCTTGTGTCATGAGATGAAAGAGTAGCAAAAAAAAAAAAAAAAATAATATAAAAGAAAAGGACGTTGTTGAACTTTGTAACAGGCCACAGCGTTTAACACACCGCTATTTCCCTTTGGCCTTGTCAAGGAAATGCGTCTTAAACAAAAACACCCACACTTGCAGTCTTTTCAAACCTTTTATTACACAATTTGACTCAACACCGACATTAGCGTAGCGATTATGTCATTATTAGCTCGCATAAATCCTTGATAAATGTAACGCTGTTGTGAAAACATGAAATTAAAACTTTGCGGTTAATTATAATTACTGTTACCACTTGCAGCATATAAAATCTTAATGCATTGTTTCAAAGAAATCTTAAAAACTTGTTAAAAGATTTTACATGTGAAAAATTGCTGCCAACTACAAGCTTACTACGCAGCAGATTTGTTAACAAAAACATGGTAAAGGCGAGGTTGCGGCTGTGCCCACAATAACATGTCTCGGGTAAAAAAGGTCAGGGGCTGTTTTTACACATGTAGTATGCAGGAAAAAGTTCTTTTAACTGTAACACATAGTTTTACAGTTTTAAACAGTGTCTAGGTGTAATTTAAAACAGTTACGCAATCTTTGACCAGTTCTTTTTAATTTGGGCAAGAGATTTCGGCGTCATTTTCCTTTTGGTTTTCGATGTTGTCACACTTCGAGGAGACTTTGAAATGTACCCCTTTTTCGTAGCTAGAGAATGTTGAGGGGGCCTGTGTTACAGCAATAAGTTCTTTAATCCCATTTAGTGTTGACAGTGTTTATTCTTTCTTTGGGTACAATTCAACTACTGTGACACTGAAACAATAATAATACAAACATTTATGAGATGAAGGAAAGACAGAATTGATATGCCTAACTATGAGAAATACATTTAAGTATTAAAGAATGTTGAAATACAGTAAACTATTATACAATATTGAAATGAAAATATAAATACCTTTTGTGGGATGTCTAAGTGAATGTTGTTACTCTATTGCTGTTTTGAAGTGGAATGAATAGGCTAAGGAAGTACTAATGAAACTGTGAATATCATGAGGTGTGAAATGACATGAAACAAACATTGAAAACAGCATGTTGGTCAGCGTTGACCACAGCTACATTCCCCACCATGGATCCTGTTGGATCCAACCGAATTTATGAATTATATTTTAACTAATTTTGACATCCAAATTTGAACATAAATACAATTGATTAAGACATGAGTAATAAGTCAGTTTAGAAACTTTGTAGTAATATGATTTAACATGATCAAACATGTAGTTATCTCACAAGCAATTTGACTTATAAACATAATCACACTTAATGAATAAATTTTGTACACACAAGAAAATGAAAGAAAGTGATTGACTGGGATGAGTGAACTTATTTATGATCAACTTCAAGCAACAGTACTAATTTCTGTACTGGTCTTTCTAAGTAGCTGAAAGCTTTAGTTCGTTTGCCAAATTCAGAAAGCCCTGGGTCACCAAGCTGAACTTTGACCTTCCTCACAAGGCCATCAACACTGGGGTATGTCTCAGTGACCTTTGCAACTTTCCATTGACATCTGGGAAGGTTATCATCAAGGACAAGGACAATGTCACCTATTTGCAGGTTTCGTTTCTGCTTAAACCATTTTTGTCTTTCCTGCATTTGCAACACATATTCCTTTTTCCACCTGTCCCAGAAAAGGTTCGCAAGGTACTGTACTCGTCTCCATCGTTTCCTACTGTACCCATCATCAGTTGTAAATTCTCCAGGAGGGGAAATGACAACACCAGATTTCATGGTTAGCAAATGATTGGGGCAAAGTGGTAACATGGAGGTTGGGTCATTTAGTGTAGTAACAGTCAATGGTCTGCTGTTAACTATGTTTGCTGCTTCATGCATCAGCGTTCTCAAACTTTCATCATCAATCAAATGACCCTCTTTACTGAGCAAAGAGGTCATAACACTTCTCACGGACCTAATCATCCTTTCCCAGACACCACCGTGATGGCTTGCTGCAGGAACATTAAGTATGTGATCACATGAATTTTGCAACAAAAACTCTCTCACCTTTTGATCATCGATTTTATTTAGTGAATCTTGCATTTCTCTAATGCCGCCAACAAAATTACTTCCTCTATCAGACCGCAGTGTTCTGATTGGCCCGCGAATTGAAATAAATCTTCTCAATGCATTTATGAAGGAATCTGTTGTCATTGAATTCAATGTTTCGATATGTACTGCTCTTGACGCCATGCATGTGAATAATAGGCCATACCTTTTTATTTCTCTGCGTCTTTCTTGAATGTAGAATGGCCCAAAGCAGTCGATGGCAACATGAGTAAATGCAGGACTATCCTCCAGACGATCTGGTGGTAAAGTAGCCATCTTCTGACCATGCAGTTTTCCTCGCTGCTTTCTGCAGGTAACACATTTAAATATCACACTTGACACCAATGATGTGAGACCAAGCACCCAGAATCCGTGGTTCCTGACCTCATTGATCGTCATGCCTTTGCCTTGGTGTCCCACCTTCTCATGAAAGTGATTCACAATGAGATCTGTGATGGTATGTAACTTAGGTAGCACAACTGGATGTTTGACTTCATATGGGAAACATCCTTGTGCCAACCTTCCCCCTACACGTAGGATTCCCTCAGCATCCAAGAAAGGATCCAACTTCTTGAGACGACTGATGTTTGTAACATTCTCATTGTGTGACTTCAAGTGTTGAATTTCATCAGCAAAAGCTTCACTCTGCACCTGCTTCACTAACAGCTTCTCTGCTAGGACCAAATCTGCAACTGAAATGAACTGGTGAGACTTATTCTTCAAATTTGCAATGAAACGAAGGCATATGGCAACTACACGTTTTGTTTTATTCCAGTTAAATTTATCAACTGGCCATGCATATTTCTGAAAATCAATTGCAGTTGTTGTGTGACATGTAGCTCTTCTGACTTCGGGGTTTGAAGCATCAATTTCAAATGTTTCATCATTCTGTTGCACTTCTAATTTTGTCCACAAAAACACAGGTCCACTAAACCACCTTGACTGAAGCAACTGCTTGCCGGTGCATCCTCTTGAGGCTATGTCTGCCGGATTGTTCTTTGTCCCAACGTGAAACCACTGATCTGCTGATGTTACGTCTTTGATCTTCTGCAGCCTGTTTGCTACAAATACACAAAATCTCTTCACATCATTTGCCAAGAATCCCAGTACCACCTTACTGTCTGTCCAGTAGAAGTTTTGAAGATCATTGTACTCTAATTCTTCATTCAGTGTTTGTCCCACTTCAGTCGACAACACTGCTGCTGTGAGTTCTAATCTGGGTATGGTGGTCGCTTTCAAGGGAGCTACTCTGGACTTTGCCATCACCAAAGAGCAGTGAATCTCATCGCTTGCATTTACAAGTTTAAGAATTGAACATTAGCCATAACCGGAGCAACTCGCATCTGAGAAATGATGCAGTTCTGCTCTCTGACTCTCACCAAATTCGCTGGGTTTGAAGCACCTGGGTATTTCTGCTTGTTCTAAGTTTGGAAGTTCACTCAGCCACTTGGTCCACTTAGTAAGTAGTAACTCAGGGATTGGATCATCCCTTCCTAGGCCGTCTCTGCACATGTCCTGTAGAATCATAATGCAAACAAAATCACAGGAGATATGAATCCTAGGGGATCATACATTGAACAGACTGTTTGCAGCACTCCTCTTCTTGTGGTTTTTGAGCTGTCTACCACAATTCTAAATTTGAAAGCATCTGACTCTATATACCACTTTACGCCTAAGGTCCTTTCAATTGGCAATGGGTCCTTACTCAAGTCAATATCTTGCACTGAGTCAGCACGAATCTCCAGAGGTAATGATTCAAGCACTTCTCTGCAATTACTAGTGAACTTGTGAAGTTTCATACCTCCATCACTGCAGATTCTAATAACTTTGTTGATTAATTCCAGAGCTTTGTCAATGCTGCTAACAGATTTCAAACCGTCGTCAACGTAGAAGTTGTTGTTGATAAACTTGCAAACTTCTTCACCATGTTTGCTCACACCATCACATGCAGCTCTCTTCAACCCATATTGCGCCACTGCTGGACTGCTTGTAGCCCCAAAAATATGTACACGACTGGGCAGCACAATAGGATCTGAGCTGTAATTTCCTTCTGCAAACCATAGAAATCTCAAGAAATTTCTCTGATCAGATGGTACTCGAAACTGATAAAACATTTTTTTGACATCACATGTAAATGCAACTCTTTCTTGTCTAAACTTGCATAAGACACCTATCAAGCTGTTTAGCAAATCAGGTCCTTGCAGCAGATTACTATTTAGTGACTGACCTTTGTATTTTGCACTTGCATCCATGACAATTCTTATTTTACCCGGTTTTGCAGGATGTTTAACACCATGATGCGGCAGATAATATGCAGGGGTGTCATTTCCCAGTTCTTCTTTGGGAACCATTTCTGCATAGCCACTGTCAATCAGATTGTTCATGAACTTTACATACTGTTGATGGTAGTTAGGATCTCGCTCAAATTTCCTAACCAGACCTTTCAACCGCTCTACAGCAACAGGTTTGTTGTCAATCAAATTCCTTCCTTCGTCCTTCAGTGGTAGGGGCATTTCGTAATGACAATCTTCGCATTTGCGTATCCCATCTTTCATCTGGTCTAGAAAGTGCCGATCCTCCGATGACAGTCCCTTCCTGTGACTATCTCCACTTTCTTCTCGCTTGAAAAAATCAATAATATCTTTAGGACTGAACAATTCTTTGGAAGTGGTACGAAGAACAATATGACCATTTGTGGTGAAAGAATGACATATCTGTGACTCACATGGCTTACCAATTGGGCCAACTACACCCCAACCTAATTCAGTTCTCTGTGCAAACGGACCTCCATCTGCTGGAGGAATAACCTCTCTTGGGGTCAAAGCCCTAGGACAATTCGAACCAATCAGCAGACCGACACCACAAACACTTCTGGGCATTAACTGATTCACAATAGGTTTTAAATATGGCCATCTTTCAGCCACAGATGCAGTAGGTATATTGTCCTCATTACTGGGTATGCCACGATGAGTGAAAAGAGGTGGAAGTGGAATCTTGACATCACCATCAAAGGCTTGTACACTCAACTTTTATATTCTTTTACATTGCATTACATTGTTCTCAGAGGTCATTGTAGACAACATCAATTGTGTACTTGTGCCATTTACATGTAGTTTGTCACACAAATCATTGCTAATGAAAGATGTATCAGATTGTGTGTCCAGTAATGCATATGTCAGGACACGCTTAGAATTATCCTGACTGCTGACGTACACTGGTACAATCATAGTGCTTCTATTACATATTTCATGTTTACTTGTACACAAAGCTACATTTGGTTTGACAAAATTATTCGCCTGATTTTCTATCTTCGGCTGTTCCTTCGCAGTCCTGCTTGGTTCACTGACAGCTGCATTATGTTCATTGTGAAGCACAGTCGGATGCTGTTTGTTGCATTTAGCACATTTTAATCTATTTCTGCAGATCTTGGTTATGTGCCCAGGCTGCAAACACCCAAAACACAAACCTTTTTCTTGGATGAACTTACAGTTTTCATCCCTAGTTTTGCTTTGAAGTTTGAAGCAAATCTCAAGTGAATGGTTGTGTTTGTCACAGTAAATGCAATTTAGACTTTTGACTGCATTGCAGGTTCTTACCGTTTTGTCGCTAATACCTTTTGCAGACCTGTCATTTGAGATGCCAGTGGATTGTCTTAAACATGAAGTGACTGGGTCACATGCTATGTCAGCTTCCTTGCATAAGAAAGTGACAAATTGACTGAAAGCAGGGTACATTTGAGTTTCCTTTCTAAATTTGTAGGCCTCTCTACTCCATCTGGAAATTAACCACTCTGGCAGCTTACTTAGCATTGTGCGATTTTGATTTTCATCATCAAGTATCCTAAGATTAGGATTGTACCTTGCAACAACACTACACTGTTTAAGAAAGTCACTGAACTCTCTGAGACCTGATGAATCCCTTGATCCAATCTTTGGCCACAATTCAATCTTTTTCTTGAAAGCTTGCGCTACAGAAAACATGTCACCAAATCTTGATTCAAGAAGATTCATTGCCTCACTAAACGAGTCAGGTGTTGGCATTTGTAAGTAGCTTCTGACACACTTTAAAGCATCACCACCCAAGCAGCGTTTAAGGTAAAATATTTTGTCAGAAGAGTCGTTGTTTCTGCTCTCAATTAAAGCAGAAAATGCACACTTCCAACTTGGATAATCCATTGGATCCCCATAGAAAGTGTCAGGCTCTGGGGCTGGCAAACGACTAGCATTTAGGCTGTCTGTAATGGACTTTAAAACATTGCCAACTTGACCACCATCTGTTACTGAAGTGTTTACAATGTAATTTTGACTGGTGCTCCTGGAAATGAAACTAGGAGCACTTTGGTTTAGTTCACTCACTTTTGCACACTCACTTTCCCTGTCTACCTGTGTGACTTGTCTATGAATATCAGTTATTCTACTATCACTTTTAGAACCTTTGTGAGAAAACTTGACATTGTCATCTACAGAATTTTCAGCATTAACATCACTTTTATGTACAACCTCAGTCAACTGTGTTTTACTTGTAGAAATAATGTCACTCTGGTTTTGTCTTGAAACTAAATTGGTTTCAACAGTTTGTGAAAAGTCTTCAGAGTTCTTGCTTTCAACATGGCCAATAGCTTGTAATTTAGCTTCTTCTACAGCAATGTCTCTCATGGTGGCCAGTCTCTTCAATTTACAGTTTACCTTCTCGAGCTCCAGCTTCTGAACGCTCTCTTCTTCTAGGTACTGCAGCTTGGCCTTCAGTGCAGCAGCTTTGGCAGCAGCTTCTGCTTTCATCGAAGCCACTGAGCTACGGCTGTAGTGCGATTTTGTACTTTGCTTACTCCGACTGCTACGATTGCTTCTGGTACTTCTGGAGGTGTGCGATTTGTTCTCAATTTCTTCCATGCGTATTACGTGAGTCAATTCACCTAGTATTGCCAGATTGGTCCGTTGGCAGTCCTTGAAGATATCTGCGAAGTCCTTACGCAAGGATTGGTCTAGTTGCCCCATTGTGTAGTAGCTGTCAGACATGCTGTCGCATGCTCAAGTGTAGATCGAAATTTTGTGAGGGTCTCTATATCGACAATGCAATTTGCAAGGTAATTCGTGCACTTAGTTATTTTACTCTTGTGCATTTTGATGGCAGACTTAAAAGCTTGAGTTTTACTCTCAATTTGGAACTGAAGTCCCTTTTCAGTTGAAGTTCTTAATCTTGCTCCATTACCATCTGTAGAGCTGTGGTGTCTCGCACTGTCGTGTGAGCCGAGGAACTCCAAAAGGCCAACCAACTGTGAAGTGCTTTGTGGTTTCGTATTTTGTTGGGCCTCGTCAGACTTGTCTTCGTTGTGCTCAAGGTTACCATCTTCTTCTTGAAGTTTGGTCTCAGTTGACTTGTCTGTCTCATCAGTACCATGAGCTCCATCATGATCAGTGCTAACTCCTGCCATTTCTTCTAAGTCCATTCCACTCAAGTCCAAAAAGTGTCACTGTTACAGCAATAAGTTCTTTAATCCCATTTAGTGTTGACAGTGTTTATTCTTTCTTTGGGTACAATTCAACTACTGTGACACTGAAACAATAATGATACAAACATTTATGAGATGAAGGAAAGACAGAACTGATATGCCTAACTATGAGAAATACATTTAAGTATTAAAGAATGTTGAAATATAGTAAACTATTATACAATATTGAAATGAAAATATAAATACCTTTTGTGGGATGTCTAAGTGAATGTTGTTACTCTATTGCTGTTTTGAAGTGGAATGAATAGGCTAAGGAAGTACTAATGAAACTGTGAATATCATGAGGTGTGAAATGACATGAAACAAACATTGAAAACAGCATGTTGGTCAGCGTTGACCACAGCTACAGCCTGGACTTGACGTTTTTCTTTTGCTTGGAATGGACCAGTTTCTTTAACTCCTCAGGAGTGATGCCCGGATGTGTTACGGCCGTGTGTGTGTGCGTGTCAGTTTCTTTCCCTGTAACATCGTCTCTCGTCCTGATGCTGTCACTACTATCTTCGCTTGAACTTGTGGCGACATCTGTAGGAGAAGGGGTGTCTTTGTTTGATGCGCTATTTTCTTCCTGTTGTCTATCTGAACCTTCTGCCTGGTCATGGTCTTGTTTTTTTTCGGCCAGCTGATCAAGCATTCTTTGATAGCGCTCCCTTGGTAACACAATATGTTCTTCAGCCATTATTTTGCAAGGGCCATAAGTTTGCTCAAAACTGAATGAATCATGTGAGACACAGCATCAGGTTTTCTGATAACAGTCTGCAGTCTATCCCTGTGTGTTGTCTGGTCCTCAGCTATTGCTCTAATGACCCATCTATGCTTTCTCATTGCAGTTTTATAAGGTTCAGTAGGTCTAAGGTTGTTGGTAAGGACATTTTTGGCTACTTCACCTATTGCCCTTATCTGATCTTTTTCAGCATGTTTTAGAAGCTCCTTAATCTGCTTCTTTGGTAAAGTTGCTACAGCTTGGAGAAATATGATATTTTCCTTGATCAAATTCATTTTTTAGGCAGGTAAAGAATTGTCTGATCCTGTGGAAAAATGTTTGTCTTTAATTTATAATGGTTATCGATATTAGCTGACAAGTCAACAACAAGATAACCGTAATTTTGGGCTGTTGCCAGATCGTAGCTAGCCATGAAATAAGGAACTTGTGTAGGCATGGTTTGAGATGCCAGAGTCTTAATTTGACGAGCACTGCGGTTGTTTCTGAACAGGCAGATATATTGAGAATTTAGCCCTATCTCTCGCACAGCCTTGCTAGCATGGTACATATTTTGCAAGGTTATGATACACGAGATGTGACAGTGGTGACAGAGCACGCAAACAATCTCAACCACGGCTTTGCCTAGAGCATTGTCCTCTAGACTGCTCATTTTATCATCCAGAACCAAAAGTGTTTCACCTTTTGTGTCCTGCCAAATTTGAACAAGTTCTTCTTTTGTCGGTATATCTGTCCTGAAATCGATCAGGTCCCCTAAGGCTGTCTCCAGTTCTTCATACTTATCTTGCCAAATAGAAAAGCAGTATATGATTTTGTTAACGTACGGTTTGAACATTTCATCATGGTGCAGAAGGAGATTTTTCATAAAAAACGTTTTTCCAGCCTGGCTTGATCCCGAGACCAGTATGTTTTTTGGCAGTTCAAACCGTGTGAGTGAACCCTGGACACCGGTCATGATGTTAACTGTTTTGATGCTAGGCCCAAAATGACTACACTTCATATACTGCTCTGTTTTTGTCTATCTTCAATGCCGCGGGGAACTTTGCAAAAATAATGAGAGTGGTCGGTCTTGTCAACTGTTTCTCAAATTTTACAGACACTCTCATGTTCCCGCTGCGCTTCAAGGGTATGACATCATCATTAGACCCAGTACTGGCCGGTTCTGCAAAAAACCTGTAAAAACTGTATCCCCCGGGATATTCAGCTCGGCTGATTGGATTGGCGCAGTCATTACCGTCAACACCGCACAACGTCTTGTGGGCGTCCATGTACAGGCTGTTTGAAGTGTCGAGGGCTGTGGCATAATGGGGATGTATGGGCCCTTGTGAGAGGTCTTGACCATCAACAGTGACCTGTATGAAGTTTAGACTGCTGTGTTCAAAAAGGAAGGGGTTCTCCGTCAGTGTTCCGTGATTGGCAGAGTCTGACACAAACCCGCACACCATTTCAGCGGGCACTCGACCATTAAAGGGGTCATTGAACTCCCCTGAAAACACACCCCTAGCTAGGGTGAATTTTTTTACTTCTGTCTTTATGTAAGGGAAAATTGCGGGTCTTGACTGTAACAGTTCTGAGTGTGACAACGAAATAAGGGGGTCAACGTCAATCATTGCGACATCCAGGGATGCCTTGGTTATGACCACCTTAAATTTACCGGGTGTGTTGTTGGCTGCCATGAGGCAGAACTCTGGAGTGGTCGGATATAGTGTAAGGTTTAGTGGTACACCATTAGGAATGAAACGACCAACCTCTAAGATATCACTATACAAGTGCCCACACATGTCAACTTCTTTTGACTGTTTAAAATACTGCGCTCGCGTCTTCATGCCTACATTGTCAGATGTTTGCCAGTTAGGATCTCCCAACTCACCACCAGTGTCTTTGTAATACATAGCCATCTGGAGAGTGCCATTTTTCACGTCTTCTCCAGTGTATAACAAAGCTTTCATGTAAGCCAAATAGGGGTAGGACTGGTCTGAATGTGTGAGAACTTTGTTTTGCAGAGCAACATCCACTCTACTGAACATGGAGTGCATAAAGTTGTTAACAACTGTGACAGCAGCCACTGTTTTACCTTCAGTTTTTGTTTTCTTGTTTTCAGCTTTGTCTGCCTCTTCAGCACTTTCATCGTCAGACTCATCTGAACTAGCATCAGGTAAAAATGCTGGCGGTTCTATGACATCACCATTGGTGCACACTATCTTGCATGTTACATTCAAAAGTGTAGACCTCAGATCAAGATAAGATGCACAATTGTTAGGTACACTGAACTGGATAACTCCCTGGTTAGAATAGTCATTGATAGGGTAATAAGTTGAAGAATGTATTCTTCGTATACCCACATTTTGTAACGGTTTCTCAAAAATAGCAAGCTCCTCTGAATAACCAACATACGAATCTGACAAAACAGCCTGTGTCATGTTGACAAAATTACCTTTTCAGAAAACCCCTTAAAAAGATTTTTTATGACACCCTAAAGTTCTAATCGTCAAAAATGTCCTTGACTCTCTTGATCTTAGACTTGGTAGCAACAAGAGCGTTCTTCCTTGAGCTGTCTGTGTGAGTGGTGGTCCGTCTTTTGCGACTGCCCAGAGCTGAATGAGCATTTTTCTCTTTCTCAGCTTCTTTTGTGACCTCAACTTCCTCTCTAACAGCCTCAGAGAGGGCGCGTCTTCTCTCAGCCTCAATAGGATCAACAACTTCCAGTTTGTTTGTCCTTTCACCATTTTTAGTTGTACCATCACTCTTACGAGTATTAACAAGTACTAGGTGACCTCTTCCTGCTTTTGCTTTCTTGAAAACTGTACAGTTAACACGTGTGTTGAACATGAGGGGCTTGTCACGCCCTTCGGCCTGCTTCTTAAAGTGGTCGAGGAAAGCTTTGTAGTCTCCTCCACCATCTGTAGAATAGTAATGGGTGTTGTAAGCCATAATGAAAGTTTTCTTCTTAAGAGCCTTCTGTTAGATGCAGTGTGCATGACACATACATATACTTTTTCATACAGGTCTTGAGAATTTTCTTGGTTAACCGTGGCTGGAGTCATGTGTATTGAGCCATGTACTGTGTTGTTGTAGGAGTGTACAATGTCATCAATTATGTCAATGAAGTTGAATGTCTGGTTTTCATAAAAATATTTGTAGAGACGGTTTTCAATTGTTCTGTTGACTCTCTCAGCATAGGAGGCCTTGTGTACACCATATGCAATCATGTGTGACACACCATAGTTGTGTAACAGCTCTTGAAACTGGGCACCTAAAAACTCCTTTCCTTGATCAGTCCTAAGAGTTTCAGGGTGTCTGCCCTGATGTAAAATTTCTTTGTATGCTTTTGCTGTCTCCGCAGATGTTTTTGTTTTGAGGGGCCTTACCCACAAAAATCTTGAAAACAGGTCTATGCAGACAGGTAAGTATTTAAACCCCTTGTTGTAGTTTGACAAATCTGACATTTGTACCAGATCAGCATCCCATTGCATGTCCATGTAATCAACAATAATGGCCTCTGTAGGGAACTTGCGTGGTGGTGTGGTGTGTATTGTCTGACGATCCAGCCATGCCTTAACTGTAGCGTAATCAATTTCAGACGGTTTATCCCTCCTGTCTCGGACATATTGCCAAAGTTTCACGGCACCATAGAAGCTAGCTGGACTGCCTGGCTGGTAGTATATCTCAGACAAATACTGGTCCACATCATTATGTTTGCTCATGTTGAAATTTTTACACACCCTGCACGCCTCCGATATGATATGCTGGTTGGTTGGTGACAACTTTTTTTGACATGGATTTCAGTTTCGGGTTTGGGAGCACAGCCCCTACGCTTGTGGACAGCAAAACGAGCCAGGTCTCTGAACTGTTACCTAGGGAGATGTTTATGATGGCACTGATCACAACTGTGAATATCACCAGCGTCTGGCATAAAAAGACAATCTCACTTTTAGGCATATGTTTACCCAAAACGATCCACCTTTCGCCTGACGCCGTAGATTGGTGCGAGTCCAGTCTGGAGGTTGTGTGCTCATCCATGGTTACCGTGACAATGACTAGCATCATGTTCTCCTTGATATTATATGGAATGTTTTTATGTGTCACGTGACATATGATGTTGTGTAACACATAAAGAGGTGTTCTGTCATATATCAAGGCTATCTCTAGCATCATTGGTAACCATGCCGAGATTTCATGTGTTAAAGGCTATCAAATGCAATAACAAGTAAAAAGTTTTGTCTTTTAAGACCTATAACTCTTTTATTAAAAGCACAAAAGTATATACAGCATGTTTTTACACCTCCTAAAAGCAAAAGCCAAACATAAAACAAACAGTTGTTGGAAAACAAATAGAACCTGTTTGAAAAAGTCAATAGAACTGTTTTGAGGGATTGCATTCTGGACACATCATAGCACCCTGTTGGTTTTGGTGGTCTTCGCGTAAATAACATGGTATAGTAGAACTCAGTTCGGGAATCAGAGCATCTATTTCACACATTTTTCCAACCATAATGTTAAACTGGTCAAGGTTCAAAACTATCCCTTCATCAACACATAAGCCATATACATCTTCATAAATTTCTTCATACTTAGTGAAATGTATCTTGTCTGATGTAGATAATGTTTCAACAAAATAATATGCCCCCAGATGAAAATGGTAGTCCACTCCAATAGAGTTTCTGATCATGTCAGCAGCTTGTACAAGCATGCTATACCTTTGCAGTGGTAGGCTGACACTGTCACAGTCTTCATACATGTCATCTTGCTGTAAAAATGAAAAACACACTTTTTAGTATTTTTACAGTTGTTCCAAACATTAAAACAGTTGTAAAATGAGGGTTTGTTAACAATCACATACCTGCATAGCCATTATGTCAACCTTCACTTCACCGTCATTAATGAGTACTTTAAGGAGTACTCCATCACCTAGGTGTGTTGAAAACCTTTCTCCATTTGATAGTTCAGGTATCATGCTAGCCAAGTCCTTGTAATCCCTCTGAATGATCTGAAATAGCCTTGCCACCCCCTTTATGTTGTGCTGCTGTATCAACATCTCCACAAACTCTGAAGCCTGGTCTTCAGGATTTTCCATGTATAACAGGGTTAGATAAGCTGACATGTTCAGTTCTCTTTCATTTTTCAAACGTTCTGCAACTTCAATTCCATCTATTGTACCAGTGATCACTGCCATATACTTTCTTAGAATATCCATGGTTAGAAATAGCTGATGTCTGTACTGTCTTCGGGGTAAAAATGAATGCTAGCTCCTAACCTTAACGTATTTCTCTAAAATAGGCGCCATCTATACTCTAAACAGATTGGTTAGCATCATGTTGCTATGAGCTCATTGGGTGGTTTGAATATTTTCAAATATTAATGTCATAACGGCCATCGGCCATATGCACCTCTCTTTTTGAAAAATTGAGGTGCTCCCTGAGAGATAATGACCATAGTTTATAAACCATACATGTACACCCTCTATTGTGGGTGATAATCGTGGACAATGTGAAAAAAATAATCCGAAAAATCGTATATGCAATCCTCGACATTGTTAGACACATAATCATGTCTTCGGTGACATTCAGTATGGCCAACAAGTATCCAGCGGTAAAATGTAGCCATGATGCTGTCAGTAGAGCTCTTGAAATCCTAATGAACACCTTCCCTCCAAAACATGTCTAGACATGTCGAGGTTTACAGAACACTCCTCTACCACTGGTCATTTGCCCATGCTACACTTTCAAAGTATCACAAATATACCGCAGGGTGGCAGCACCTCACAGTGTGTGAGGGCGTGTGGGTGTGTGGTGGCAGCACCTCACAGTGCTACACTGCTGCCACCTACAGGGTGACCTACTATACACGGTAAAGCACATACTACTGTTATTGGTAGTGTCTCAGAAAATTACAATTTTTGGCCAGTTACAGAAAGTTGACATTCCTGCAGTGTGTCCGTGAAGGGGCAACTCCAGAATGGGCCTTCTGCTGCTCTACTGTGTCTTCAGATTATCAAAATCAATTTAAAATTTAGACAATGGTTTCCATGGCACCAAAAATATTTATAATTTATTATAATTAGATACTTCGTGTTATTCAAATTTATTTCTTACCATGAGCACTTTGATAAAGCTATAGCCATACAAATTACAAATTGGCATTAAAGCTCTTTCCATTGTAGCCATATTTTAGCACACAGTGGGATTATACTGGGAATTGTTTCCTGTTATCAAAAGTGAATAATGGGAGAAATATTTATTATTTGTGATTAGAAAGCACAAAATTACAGGAGAAATTCCATTTTTCTTATACTATAGGAAAAAGTTAAATTGATTACCATACAAAATCCTAAAGAGCAAAATGAGTGTCATATTAAAATATTTCAGAAAATTCCACACAAGTTGAAATGGTTTTTCACCGGTCAACTTGCAGGTCACATTTTAACCCCTATATACCGGACTAATATGAAAACAACATGCAATAATACATCTTCACACATCACTCTAAAATAAATTGCATGGTTTAGGGTTTATTGATTTATATAGCACTCATATAGATACATATAGATAAAATACTGATACAATTTAATTGAATTTACAAAAGATTTTGTATATTGTAAACAAGAGCCCGGGCAGCAGCAATAACCTCAATCTCCTAGCACTTGGCTAGGAGGGATATCCTTTGTGGCCGATCTATAAGAGATGTAAGGTAAATCTGCTCATGAAACTTTAATAAATAAGTCTTCATTTTAGATCTAAAAATGGCAAAGCAGTGACCAGTTTGTATATAACTGGTACAGTCTCCCTGGACTGGGACCATAAACTGCAAATGAACAATCAGCCAAAGTTCATCTTCTGGTAAATGGGTTGAAACGATTGCTATAAAATCTGCCATATTGTTCTTCCTGAAATAATTGAATTGAATTGAAAATAATTTATTTGGCAATTAAACTAGAATACAGCATATTTTTCTTTTTTTTTGGCATGATCAATTTAAAATTATTACATATATTCTATTAGTGTTAAATTTGCCAGGAGACCCCAAAGAACCTCAGTGGGTTGTGTTAGGGCCCACCTCAAATTGATACAATATTAATATCATAATACTAGATAAAAATAAAAATAAAATAAATAATAGTATAAGTTAGTAAAAAAAAATAGAAAGGAGAGAGTAATAATAATAATGAAAATAATAATGATAATAATATATGATTGCTAAAGCCAACAAACATCATTGTTTGATTTATACAATCACTGATTGATTAAAATATATTTATTTAGGGTAAAAAATCCTGTTGTCTCAAGCCATGCAATATACTGGCTGATCTTAAGCAAACTATTGAGTGGAAACAATTATTTGTCTGAAAGAGGCAGTATTTTTCAGAGTGCATAAAAATTACTTCTGAAGACTCCTATGAAATTCTATAAGGAATGACAGCATGGATGATTCACCAATTATGGTATGGTAGATTTTTTGTCTTTTCTATGACAATCTGCTGGACAAATTATGGTACTCTGCCATTTTATTTAAAGGATAAATTTACGCATCTTGCCTAAAAATTTTATGGTACCATACTGTATTCTAATTTTGTTAAATTTCACATTTCAACTGTACAATGTACTATCAGTTGGAATAAATGACATACTATTCTAAATTTGTAGTATTTTGCTGTAAAAGTTATGGCAAAAAAATAAAATCACATCAGTACAGCAAAGTATTTTGACTTTGTTGTTAATTTGCTGCTGACTCGTAAAATTAAGGCAAAAGCACCACGTGCAAAAAAAGCACTATATGCAAAAAAATCACCACATGCAAAAAAAAGCACCACAAGCAAAATTCCTTGGCTTCAGTGCATGAATCATACTAATAATAAAGAAGACTTGTTACACACCCCCCTCCTCCTCTCAGACAAAAAAAAAAAGGTTGATTAAAAATGTATTTGAACGGACATCCTTGTAGGTTAGTAATTTATGTTTGTATCTACAAATTGAATGACAGCCAAGGGCAGCAACTACAGGACAAAGCTGTGTCAGTCACATAGTCCATTACGGATGTAAACTTGCCAGACAAGCAAAATTATAGACCTACATGTGTATTTTATGTAATACAGCACTGTCAAACTAAGTGTTCATATTTGGCAAACTGGAATGCATAATAATTAATTTGGGAGGCATTTTGAAAATATGATGCCATCTTTTTTGCATGTACAGCACACTTATTTTGAAATGTTGAATGCTTAGTTCAATGTGAATCCAGCTTGCTGTGTTTAGTAAAATTCCATAGTATTCTCAGATCTTATAAGTCCATAATTCACGTTTTCATTTTGAAGGTTTGCATTTGAAAATACCCCGTGCATTTGCTGTTGAATGATATTATTATATATCCAGTGACGCCTATATAGCAAATGCCATGTGCATGTTCACCTACCAATGTTAAACCAGTGCAACATCTACCCACTCACCTGTAATGGAACAAAACCCCAGGATGAAACCGACGAAAAGGAAAATCATGTTTGCATGAATTGCATTCAATATATTCATCTGTTGATCTGGCAATGGTGCATATTATATACACCGGAATAATTGGTGCCCTGGTTCAGCTGAGGTTTTTTTTTTTAAATTCAGTAATACAAAAAGCTTACACCTATGTGTCGCCATCACAGTACACAATAAACGATATGTTAAAATATGCGTAGTAAGTAATGCGCGGTATGGTCAAAGCAGTGCCACCAGTGGGTTTTTTAGGAACTACAGTTGTGTACTGTGTCGCCACATAGGTGATAAATATTATACTAAAGACCGATCGCTTTAATATCGATCTATCTTTGACTTATTGATAATTTTTTACGATTATTTTTTATAGATCTATCTTAGGTTTATTGATGATTATTTGATAATTTAATTAAGTTATTAAGTATTTGGAACTAAATATAATTAACACTCAATTATAATTTATTGCTTTATAAATTGATTTTAAAAATGATATCATATTGCTGAGGGTATTTGCTGGTGAAGCTCTTTATGTTTATTTGCTACTGACAAAAACTAAAGGTACCAGTGGATGTTTTAGGAACTACAGATGTGTACTGTGTCACCATCTGGGTGATTGATATGGTAATAAAGACAGATCACCTTAATATGGATCTTATCTTAAGTTTATTGATTATTATTTGAAGTCATTTCATTGTATAGCTGAGGGTCTCCGTTCGTTAAGCTGTGATTATTTCGGGGTAATCGTAAAGTGGTATTGCGACAGGTCATCCACACCTCTGATGAGTAATGTAATCATTTTACGAGTGGATAAATAATATTATTGGATAATTCAAATAATGCAATATTTAAATTAGGTGCTATAGTATCCAATAAGCTGTTAGGGTTATTATCACGTGATAAATTTGGAGTTAGGGGGGTGAACTATTAAAGTCCGTCATATCCATTTAGTGGCAGACTTTCGTATATCTTGCCAGTAAGTGAACTATATACGAAAGGATTTTATAATATTATTAAAATATTATCAAGGAAGATTTGAAAAATGGATTATTATGGATCACCTGAGAGATTGTTAAATTCACACCTTGACACTTGTCATAAATTATTGACGCTATGGCTATGGATGAAACAGATCAGCTCTTCTTAGTTGAAAATTATTCGGGAGTTTTATGGTGTATAAAAAAAATTATATCCAGAAAGTGCCCTGAACTCAATCATCAGGACATCTCATGTAAATGTAAAGAATGGTTATTAAACAGTGCTCTTGACTGGGTTGTTCATAAAGAATATGAATTGTATGACATAATGAGAGTTAGAATATTCTCTGACCCAGAGGATTGCTGGTTAACAGGATGTTTGAAAAATATTTTCATCTTACAGCAACATGTTGACCCAAACAATCAAGCAGTTTTAAGGTTAGAAGAAGATTATGAATTTTTGGAATTTCAATTAGATTGTGGCGATTCAGAAGAAATAGAACTAGCTAGAAGGTATTATAATGTCTTGACAAACCTGGAAGCCTATTTAAATGAAAAATGTTCTACTCTGGATCATTCTAACTCATGCAACTATATGTTGCCATAGATGACCAGTTAGATAAGATTATTAATAAACGAATAGAAAGTGACCCATCAGGGTGTTGGCTAATTCAAAAAATGGAAAAATATCGTCTCATCTGTTTAATCTATGACATGGCTCAAGGGATTTAAGATATATATATATATATATATATATATATATGTATATATATGTATAACAACTTTTTTGTGGTGATTTTTGGTCTATAGCTTTGAAGAGTAATACACCAAGATGATTCTCATTCACTTGGCAGTGTTCGGACAAAGACTTTGTAAAGAAGAAAGCCATGAAGTCATTTTATTTAAAAGTCAACCATTTAATTCACTTGAAAAATGCAGGAATAATTAGGAACAATATGTCAATAGAGGAATTATTACAGCGATGACATCTGAATACCTAAGTTACGCTGTAAGATATATAGTGGATAATACTGAAGAGGAGTCTGACTCTGATTCTGAAAATTGTTCCGATTCTGAAAGTGATGGGAACTCGGAAATGGACTCTGTAGATGGTTGGTATACCAGTAGAGTTGCATCAGTTCATAATGAAAATTTTATGAGCAGGAAATAGACATCAAGGACTTACCGGAGTTGTGAGAATGAAATGGACTTTATATCTTTTGGACAAATGTGAACATAAGGATCACTCGAGCGAGCAAGAAACTTCCAAAGACACTTTTTTAACTTTAAGAGATTGCTTAGTATATTTTTGAAACTCCCAATTCGATCGAGTTAATTCAAGCGTGAAATATGAAGTTATTATTAATCTGGTGAATTAATATTGTATTAAAGATATTTATTGTATTTACGTATACTATATTATATCAAATTGTAAACTGGCGAATACGATATGATATGATATTAAACAAATTATTTCTCAACCTGTCAATTTTACGGTTCATTTTTGAATATATATCTGTTGAGGGTGCATTGCTAGAGCGCTGTATATTTTTTCATTTTATAATTAACTAATTATATATTTATATATTTCCCCCATCAACAAAATTTTAGTAATGCTGAAGACTCCGTATGAATCACATCTTGAACAAAGGGTGAGATAGTTTAGTGTTAAACACTTCACAGCACATAAAATGAACAAACAACATCATGCTTATCTTAGTAAGATTTATTACAACCCTAGGTCACCTGAAAGTTTCACCAGTAAAAATAAAATTTGGAAGTTTATTCAAGCCAGAAAAGATAAACCTAAAGGACTGAAGTTCGAAATTTTACAAGAATGGGTACAGAGGGAAGACACCCCCCCCCCCCATCTGTTCATAAACAAAGCACTTCTAAATTTGAAGGAGAAAAAATAATAGTGTCATGTAGAGATGAACAATGGTGCAGCTGACTTAATGGACATGAGTAATATAAAATCTCAAAATGATAATATAACATTTATATTAGTTATAGTTGACGTGTTTTCTAAATTCGCATGGTTACAACCTCTGCTTAATAAAAAAGCTGAAACTTTTTTGAAGTGATAGAGCAGGGGCGGAAAACCCAGCGTTTATGGGAGGTGCTAAAGATAAAAAGATATAAAAATTATAATAATGAGCGATAAAATAGTTATACTTGTATCTAGCAGAATTTTTTCCACTGAACAAACAAAATGCGTTCACATATATATTTAATTCTCCATTCAATTTAGAAGGAAATTGGTACTTAAGTTTAAGGGACATAACTATTACATTAAGTAATTCTGTTACTGAATTAAACCCTATTTTAGTAGATGTGAAATTAGATCAAGTAACAGGAAATGTAAGAGACGGGGTAGAAAGCAGTTTTAAAAAGAGTTATTTTTAAACCTGAACAAGGAGCTAAATCAATAACAGCTTCATTCAACCATTCTGATGGCATTAGGATAAGAACTCCTTATCTGGATAGATTAGATTCTCTTATAAGTCCAGTTCAACCTGAAATTTTATCATTTGACTCTCAGACATCGGCACACTTAACACTGGTTCTAGAGAAGTGTTATTAAATCAATATGGTTTTCAAGATTTATACACCAGATCGAGACCAGTGGACAGATTATTTCATGGATCAGATTAAAGGTAATAAAATTAAAAGGGGTTATAATAGTTCAGTGGTGAGTGGGGGAGTTGATCATGGTGAAGACTCTGAATATTTGTCTATAGTAGGTAGTTTTAAAAAAGAAAAAATACCAGAAGATCCAGTTACAGTTAATATGACGTCATCAGCTAAGACCACAGTTGATATGGCAAAATCTGAACTGGATTAAAGAGCAGGAAAAAGACAGATCAGTCATTTCAAATCAGGTGGCACTCCTGAGAAGACAAGTGTTAAGAAAAAAAGAAAAATCAAGTCTACTAACAGTTAGCGATCAACTAAATACAACGACATATTTTCTAAACGTAAGAGTAGGTAAATCGTAATTAGATAAATAATAATGAGTCGTGAAGCTGTTCCTAATAATGCTATGGTGGGTCTCCCACCCCAACTAGATTTATTTGAACGTCCGATTATACAAAGTGGAGTAGAAAGAGCTTTGATTGTAGAGTACAGGCCTACAAATCAAATAAGTTCCCAGCAGGCTCCAGTATCCTTTGTTTTAGGTTATTAGAAAAACTAAATTATACGTTAAAGCAAAATTAACAATAGAAGATGGTTCTGATATTGGTAAAGATGATAAAGTTACCACTACAAACTTGACACTGCATTCTATGTGGAGCCAAGTGGACATAAAAATATGAGGACATTCTATGTCTCTCTCAAAAATTCTTATCCTTACAAAAGCTACCTTCAAACCTTGTTGAAAACTTCAGCTGATGTAAAGGATTTGCAATTATGTGCCCAGAGGTATTATTTAGATGATGGCGATATGGAAAAATGTGAATTGAACACAGGAAACGCTAGTAGAATGGCTCTTTTTTCTGAGAGCTCTAGCGTGGAAATGGAAGGGCCACTATTAGAAGATATATGTCAAACTTCTAAATATATTTTAAATAACACTCAAATTGAAATAAAACTGTTTCGTTCTAGACCAGAATTTATCATGTTCACAGAAACTGATAATAAAATCAACTGCATATTGAAGACATTTGTCTTAAAGCCTGTTACATAGATGTTAACCCCGGCGTGATTACAGGTCATGCGGAAGCTTTAAAGAAATCTAATGCAATTTATCCTTTTGTTAAAGTGCAAATGAAATCTTTCCATATTTCCACAGGAGCCAGAAATTTTAACTGGACAATTTATTTAACACAGAAGGTCCTACTAAAGTATTAGTAGCTTTTGTTAAGAGTGACAGTTTTAGTGTTTTTTTATAAAAATCCTTTTAATCTTCAACATTTCGATATAAGTGAGATAGAGCTTTGTTGCGACGGTACTAGTGTACCTTCAAGGCCAATGAAGGTTAACTTTGATGCAAAAGGTTGTGAGGTTGTTACCCCCTTTTTACGACTTCATGAGTGTTTAGGGGGTAGCATTTTTTCAACATAATTCTTTTAAATATGCGTTTTTTGTAAATAATTTTTTTTAGATTTGCGTTTTTTGTACATTTTTTTTAAACTTTAAACTTTTTTTAAATTGCGTTATCTGTACATAATTATTTTTTGGCGTTTTTTAAACTTATTTTTTGGCGTTTTTTCTGTTCACAGAAACTGATAATAAAATCAACTGCATATTGAAGACATTTGTCTTAAAGCCTGTTACATAGATGTTAACCCCGGCGTGATTACAGGTCATGCGGAAGCTTTAAAGAAATCTAATGCAATTTATCCTTTTGTTAAAGTGCAAATGAAATCTTTCCATATTTCCACAGGAGCCAGAAATTTTAACTGGACAATTTATTTAACACAGAAGGTCCTACTAAAGTATTAGTAGCTTTTGTTGAGAGTGACAGTTTTAGTGTTTTTTTATAAAAATCCTTTTAATCTTCAACATTTCGATATAAGTGAGATAGAGCTTTGTTGCGACGGTACTAGTGTACCTTCAAGGCCAATGAAGGTTAACTTTGATGCAAAAGGTTGTGAGGTTGTTACCCCCTTTTTACGACTTCATGAGTGTTTAGGGGGTAGCATTTTTTCAACATAATTCTTTTAAATATGCGTTTTTTGTAAATAATTTTTTTTAGATTTGCGTTTTTTGTACATTTTTTTTAAACTTTAAACTTTTTTTAAATTGCGTTATTTGTACATAATTATTTTTTGGCGTTTTTTAAACTTATTTTTTGGCGTTTTTTCAACATAATTTTCTTCCATTTGAGGACATGAGAAAATTTTTTTTTTATTGTATAAATGATGTAGTAAATTGTATATACAAAATAATAAATCGAATATACAAAATACTAAATTGAATATACGAAATACTAAATTGTATATACGAAGTAATAAATTGAATATACGAAATACTAAATTGTATGAACAAAATACTAAATTGTATAAACGGAATACTAAATTGTATAAACGGAATTACTAAATCGTTTAAACGAATTACAGTATCGTTTCAACAAATTACTAAACCGGCCATATCTTTGTTAATATTTGGTCGACAATTATGTGCCACCTATCTAAAGACTCGTCTTGGACAGTGCTATTCAAAACTCTAAGTTAGAAAAGTCTAAGTACAGCATAACCTATGACAACGGCACTCAAAATATATGTCGGCAAAAGCGGGAATAACTTTGTTTCACAACGTGACATCCTAATTACCCTTGTCCTTAAACCCAGCTCTTTCTATCAGGCCCCAGTCTTCCCTTTCCATTCCTTCCCTTTCCTTCCCTCCCCTTTTATTTGAGCCATATTGGAATCTATTGGGCCCTGATGAGTTATAACCAGTCAGTGTCTATATGCTAAGGCAAGTAAAAGACCCCGCCCATGGGGTAAATGTGTGACATGAGTGGACTCCTCCTCCCTCTCAACTCATCAATCAACCCTCGATAGTGGCAAGAACTTGCCCTAGAGGGCTGCATTTCCCATATCTATCTATCTATCTATCTATCTATCTTGGATCCCTCCTATATTGATGGGAAAAGTTATTTTAAAGTCCTGCTTCCTGATATCATCCATGTTTGGCCTATAATTGTAAATTTAATACTTATGCAATTTGACAATATGCAATTGGCATAGATCAAGATATTATTTAAATGTAGCATGGTGCAATTAAAGTCAGCATCACATAATAAACCCAGCTACAAGAAATACTACTAGGAAGGGAAACAAAGTTATTTCCGCTTTTGTCGACACATATTTTCAGTGCCGTTGTCATAAATTATACTGTATCAGTATATACAGTATTATATTTTCTAACTTAGATTATTGGATAGCCCTGCCCAAGACGAGTCTCAACATAGGTCGCACACAATTGTTGATCAATATCTACTAAGATATGGCTGATTTAGTACTATATTTGCATTAGTTCGCAAATATTTGCGAATAAACGCAAATTTATATTTGCGAATATACGAAAATGTTTGCGAATAAACGCAAATGTTTGCGAATAAACGCATATATTTGGGAATAAATGCAAATATTTGCGAATAAATGCAAATGTAAATAAACGCGAATGTAAATTTGCGAATAAACGCAAATATAAAAAAAATTATGAACAAAAGAGCAAATTTAAAAATTAGGTTGAAAAAACGCAAATTAAAAAAAATTTTGTTAAAAAAACGCAGATTAGAGAAAACAGAAAGTGTGTGACACTTATAGGTTTCCGTAGGCAGGCTATACCAGGACGAAATCAGACAAAAATCTCAGCATCACCTGAAGTTCAAGCACTGGAGGTCTATTATTCAGAATTCAAGTGTGATGCCATCTGGAAAAAGACTTCAACCAGCAAAATTAGAACTGCTAGATTCACCAGCTTTGTTGTGCATCTAACTCCTCAGAAGGATACGGGTTCAATCCCAGGCCCAGGCACACTTCATCAGCTACATCCCAGCTGGAGGTGGTTCAGATGAGACTTTAAATTGGTGGTTCCTTGTACTCAGTGTCTATGCTGAGGCGTGTAAAAGATCCCACCCATGGGGTAAATGTATAACATGGGTGGACTCCTCCTCTCTCAACTCATCAATCAACCTTCAATAGCAGCAATAACTTGCCTTAGAGGGCTGTACTTTCTATATCTATCTATCTTGTGTGTATATATTTTGGGTGTCTGTTGTATTGTATATTTGATGCTTTGTGGATTTGTTTGTATTGATGACCATTCACCAATTCTACAAAACTAGTTTCATGCTGGCAAGATGTTATCTTAGTCAGTTTCAATAATTTTTTGGTATTGATTTCTTAGCTAACATGAAGAAAATAAGACAATTTTATGATTTTACTGCAACTTTATTCTCTACAAACCTGTGAAACAGGTAACAAAGAGTGGTCTAAATATAGAAGTTACACTTCATCATCAACTTCAACTTTTTCTATCTTCCCATGCAGAGATCTGTATCATAAAAATACAGATACTTTAAATCACCTTCAAACTTGATATCATCGATTACAAAATTAAGGGAACTGAACTCCCATCCATAATTTCTGTAACTCTTGATTTCTCTCTTTGCTCCATCTAAAACATTAGCAATGTAGTGCAGGGTTATGTTTCGCCTTTGGTTCAGAGAATTCCAATTTCTCGTGTAGGATGAGTCACACGTGTTGTGGCACTCTTCACGCATAGTGCGATTAGCTCTGCTGTTGCCTTGCATTAGGACATTGCAGGTATCTTTACAGGTTCCAACCACACAATCGTCCTTGAAATTGAAGTAGTAGGTTAATGTCTCTGAGTCTTCATCGTTTGGTAAACATTCGCTTTGCCAGTTCATGATGTTTGCCTTTATGTGATCTTTTCTTCTGAGGAGTCTACTATTAAATGCCATTTCCATTTTGTCAGCCAGGTTAGCTTTCATGGAGTCTCTGCCACATAATCCAGTGCCAACCTTTCCCGTCACTTCTGCGGTGATGGGGGTTCCTAGAAACAAAGAATTCATTTACAAAACTTATCCACCTGGCAATAAGTCATACAGTTCAATGTAGCCTTTGTTCTGCAGAGGTCTGGACAAAGACAGAGACATCTTAACTGCCATATTACTAACCACATACACAGAACTTCATGATATCTACAAAATCTGTATGTACAAAGTTCTTGAAATGCCAGTAACATAATGCATTGGTGACATTATTTTTTATCATATTATTGTTTACCACATTAATGTTTATCATATTATTGCTTACCACTTGGTGGTCAACAGCTCTTGACAAATTCACAAACTGGACAGAAAATCAATGGGGGCATTGCAATCTCAGAAATATATCTTTATTATTAAGACTTCTAGGCCAGTTTAGATTATTAATTACTACCCAATCTAAATAAGCCCACTAAGGTTACAAAAATAGTCTTACTCTTGCATCCAGGAACAATTTCTGGTTCTGGTATTTTTGGACGGGCCCATTCTGAGGACCATCTGAATTCAGTAATTGGTCCACAGTTTATGTTATACCTGCTGGCAGGCATGTGGTACTTGTCACATTCTAGTTCACAGAAAGCGGTTTGCGTCCAGGATTCCTCATGACAAATGTAGCGGCCATGTTCAGGCTGCAGGTATGCCTTGTCACATCTTGATTTGACTGAAAAAGTTAATATTTTGACGTTTCCAGAATGTTATAGAGTATTTAATTAAACTGACAACATTTTACACATGAGATTTATGGAAGTGTTGATGTGATGTCACACTGTTACAAGAAGCTCTGGCCAATCCCTTAAGTTTGTTATGTTCCCAAATTATCTTGTGATGTCACACTGTTAGAAGAAGCTCTGGCCAATCCCTAAGTTTGTTATGTTCCCAAATTATTTTGGTTTCCATAAAAGGTCTTAAAACTAGGAGTGGGCCAGATGGTATTTTAGTTTTGTTTACCTTAATTTAGTGGCCCCTCCCCATCTAATAGTTCACTGCTTGCTTGAGTTTGAGTCCACATTTGCGGTCAGTTTTGGGTTGTTTTTAGTCAGTTTGATTGAACGACCAGTATTGAAATTATATATATAAAACTGTTGCTCTTTAAGTTCCAGTTCTCAGAAATTTATTCAAAGTTATATTGTTATTATCAACTTACAGGCACAAGGAGGCATTTCAGAGTTGTTGTGTCGAAGTACGTGTGACCAGAAAAACCTAGTGTCAGAACTACAAAGTTCATTCACAAATTCAGGCTCGGTGGGTACCATAGGAAAGCGGCATTTTCTGGTACAGGTAGTCTCCTGTTGATCATTAGAACAGTCAACATGGCCGTTCTTTGGTAGGTCCTCGCTTCGAATTGTGGGGCAAGTGTTGGGCACTGTGAAAAAAAAGTTGCATATTACACTGTATTCTGTCATTCAAATCCAGACATTCTTTGCTCGTTTACTCATCTAAACTAAATTATAAAACTGTTATAGTCTATAGGCTGGCTTATGGCATTTAAGGTCTGACAATGAAATTACAGAATAATTAGATGTTCAGTTTTAAATTATGCAATTCTTGTAATTATTCTGACAAACAGGAAATTCAGAAAGATATTTCTCCTGTAAGAGGTTTCGTCAGTCAATACAAAGCCTATAAATATTTTGTCTGACTAGGTCCATAGATAGGTCACTTGCCTTTGAGGTGAAAGCTCAGTGATTACTTATACTTCACCAAGATAGTTTCCTATTATTCTGATAGATAACAACGGAAAGTGCAGCCCTCTAAAGCAAGTTCTTGCTGTTATCGAGGGTTGATTGATGAGGTTAAAGAGAGAAGAGACCACTCATGTTACACATTTACCATATGGATGAGATCTTTTACTTGCCTCAGCATGGACACGGAGTACAAGAAACCACCAATTTAACGTCTCATCAGAAAGACATCTAGCTGGGATTTAGCTCATGAAGAGTGCCGGGGCCTGGGATTGAACCCGGGACCTTCAGCAGATGACCTAACCATTAGGCCATCCAGCTGAGAGGGGTATAACCAACGAATATGTTAGTTAACTCCCTAAGTGCTGAATTTTTACACAGTTTGCATAGTAAGAGTGTTACATGTTGAAGTTTTTGGATAATTTATACTTACAAGAACAGGTCAATTCATCAGGATCTGTGGTCCATAAACCACTGTATGGTCTCCCTGCCTCTCTAGAGGGTCCTGCTCGTGGAACACAGCTAACAACATCATCACTGGGTTGGAACCCGGGGATACACACCACCTTGCACTGGAACAAATACCCACCATCCCTGTAGTCTGTGGAATAACACTCGATCTTCCCATTCTCTATTGTCCTTGAGGCATTGTAGCAGTCATTATCACCACCTAAATATAATTATTAGTTTTATTTATAAGATAAGATGAGATAAAATTTTATCTAAAGTAGGGGTTGATACAATAAAACAAATAACACAAGCTGCAAAGCTTTTTGCCGACAAATGAAACAACAGAAACAATGGACAAAGATGAGATATATACAAATGAGAAGTGAATATGAGTAAATTAAATGTTATAAAAATGATAGAACAGGACTGTAGCCGTTCGACCCACCCTACACATCAGGGAATGCTATTTAAAAAATTGTAATGAAGGTGCACAATTTTTAAGAACAAGACCCACCCAAAGCTAGCGGCTGGCTATGGGAAACTATATTAAATGGTCAAATAAAATGTACTAGTGCCCTCGCACCTGTCAATATGTGTATACATTTATATACATATGTATAAACAGTTGCTTGTTTTTTTGTTTTTTCTTTTTCTGTGTCAGAACACAACTACCTAATTCACTTTCGTGCTAATGCTGTTGTCCTGTTGATGTATATCAAGTTTAAAAAGTTTAGTTACTCACCCCAAACAGTAAAAGCCAATGAACTTACAATGAGAATTTCAAACAACACATCCATTCTGTGCATCAAATGTAGCTGAAATGGCAGTATACTTTATGCAGATGCAGCATTTAAGTGCCTGCCTGGAATAAAAAGTGTAAAAACTAGTTCATGACCCGGGAATAATTGGCCAAAATCAGTGGTAACAGGCAGACAATGACAACAAATATGGTAAAAAATAATGAAACCGCTGACATCATATTTAGTGTCACATTAAATACAACTTGAATTGGCATGACTCTGCAATGAACATGTGTGATGCCCCTTTGCTACATTAATACCCGTTTAAAACTACACAGGAAAGTGATGTTTTTTTCCACCACTTGTCGGTATTGAGTATAACCTGTTGCTGTGCATGTAAATAAAACTTTAGCCTTGGCAACCAGACTCAAGCAGTAATCTACCCTTCTCTCAGAATTGCTGCAACATCTGTTATACAATATATCAAGTAGGCTTCTTCATACCAATATACCTTGACATTTTTAATGCTAGCGCCTTTCGAAAAAAAAAAGTGATTTTTGTCCATTATGTTTCAAAAATGGAGTAGAAATAATATAAATGCAAAAATATTTTGTTCATAATTTCATGAACCGGTTCTCATGGAAACAGTTGTTATTGGTAGTCTCAGAAAATTACAATTTTTGGCCAGTTACAGAAAGTTGACATTCCTGCAGTGTGTCTGTGAAGGGGCAACTCCAGAATGGGCCTTCTGCTGCTCTACTGTGTCTTCAGATTATCAAAATCAATTTAAAATTTAGACAATGGTTTCCATGGCACTAAAAATATTTATAATTTATTATAATTAGATACTTCGTGTTATTCAAATAATCTCTTACCATGAGCACTTTGATAAAGCTATAGCCATACAAATTACAAATTGGCATTAAAGCTCTTTCCATTGTAGCCATATTTTAGCACACAGTGGGATTATACTGGGAATTGTTTCCTGTTATCAAAAGTGAATAATGGGAGAAATATTTATTATTTGTGATTAGAAAGCACAAAATTACAGGAGAAATTCCATTTTTCTTATACTATAGGAAAAAGTTAAATTGATTACCATACAAAATCCTAAAGAGCAAAATGAGTGTCATATTAAAATATTTCAGAAAATTCCACACAAGTTGAAACGGTTTTTCACCGTTCAACTTGCAGGTCACATTTTAACCCCTATATACCGGACTAATATGAAAACAACATGCAATAATACATCTTCACACATCACTCTAAAATAAATTGCGTGGTTTAGGGTTTATTGATTTATATAGCACTCATATAGATACATATAGATAAAATACTGATACAATTTAATTGAATTTACAAAAGATTTTGTATATTGTAAACAAGAGCCCGGGCAGCAGCAATAACCTCAATCTCCTAGCACTTGGCTAGGAGGGATATCCTTTGTGGCCGATCTATAAGAGATGTAAGGTAAATCTGCTCATGAAACTTTAATAAATAAGTCTTCATTTTAGATCTAAAAATGGCAAAGCAGTGACCAGTTTGTATATAACTGGTACAGTCTCCCTGGACTGGGACCATAAACTGCAAATGAACAGTCAGCCAAAGTTCGTCTTCTGGTAAATGGGTTGAAACGATTGCTATAAAATCTGCCATATTGTTCTTCCTGAAATAATTGAATTGAATTGAAAATAATTTATTTGGCAATTAAACTAGAATACAGCATATTTTTCTTTTTTTTTGGCATGATCAATTTAAAATTATTACATATATTCTATTAGTGTTAAATTTGCCAGGAGACCCCAAAGAACCTCAGTGGGTTGTGTTAGGGCCCACCTCAAATTGATACAATATTAATATCATAATACTAGATAAAAATAAAAATAAAATAAATAATAGTATAAGTTAGTAAAAAAAAATAGAAAGGAGAGAGTAATAATAATAATGAAAATAATAATGATAATAATATATGATTGCTAAAGCCAACAAACATCATTGTTTGATTTATACAATCACTGATTGATTAAAATATATTTATTTAGGGTAAAAAATCCTGTTGTCTCAAGCCATGCAATATACTGGCTGATCTTAAGCAAACTATTGAGTGGAAACAATTATTTGTCTAAAAGAGGCAGTATTTTTCAGAGTGCATAAAAATTACTTCTGAAGACTCCTATGAAATTCTATAAGGAATGACAGCATGGATGATTCACCAATCATTGCTTACATACAGTAGCACTGGAATGCATAAATGCACAAAAAAACAACAACTCATACTTATCCCATGAATACGTTATTTCACACACATTGCATTTGATTGACTGACTCATAACTGATTAACATTGAGTGTTTTTTATTGGTTCAGTCTACTTTTACCCCAGACATGAAAAAAATATTGCATGTAGCGAAAACGTTACGACTATGCCAAGCAGGGGTGTCAATTTCTCTTGATGGGTGGGAAATGCAGGCCTACTTTGTTGTCTGTGACTATCTGACACGTGTTCAAGTTTCGGTAGTTAACGCAAAGACACTTGTCGAAAGGTAAGTAATGGTGGATCATTGATGCAAAACTACTTTTACAGATAAACATGTACTGAAATGTGATATGAAGTGTTAAGAAAGCAACAAACATGTGGAAAAAAGGTCATTTTCATTTGTGAAATTCAAGGTGGGGTGGGGGGGGGGGGGGAGGTGCATTTCATTGATCATCCCCCCTTCCTAAAAAGTGGGGAGGGGGTGGACACATACAGATGTAATGAAACCAACCATTCGGCTCCCACAGGGGGGGGGGGGGAGTCCTCACATTTGTCATTAATACATTCTATGTGAACAACAATAAAATCATCAAAAATGATTTTTCTTGCTTTTATTTCAATTTACAATAAAAACCATCCCCAAAAGAAGTGGTTATTTTGCCTTTTGGGGCAGTCGTAATAGAAGCAGGACGTGGAATCATTGCATGCAAAGTGATTCACTCAACAGTAAGGACTTCCTGGTGCGTTATAAGCTTGATAAGTGCTATCCACTTCAGGGTACGTATCATCATCAACATCCACCCTCATTGACTGAACCTTCTCCTCCCCAAAATCTGCTGCAACTCGACCTTCAGTGCTCAAGATATTGGCAATATGGTGAAGGGTGACATTTCTCATCTGCCTGAGCAAAATAATGTCATACATCTTATAGGCTTATATATTAGGAATAAAAGGGAGAATAAACCTAAAACACAAGTGAATAAGATTAAAAAAGTTAAATTCAAATAAACCTATTGGAGCTCAGTCCTACAATGTAGGCCATGCTTTTTCCTGAATAAAAGAGACCATTACAATTAAGTTTCTTCACCCCACTTACTGGGTGAACTATATTTACAATTTGTAGATTGCATCTGAGGGTGCAAATCATATTTCATTTCCTTCAATTTGACTTGTTGGAATGCATAGTCAATTTTGGAAATTGGTTTAGAGCTGTCATTTAACTAATTAGTAATTATACTCCACTTAGATAGTTTCCTATTGTAATGAGCGGGACATAACCAACAAAAATGTTAGTTAACTCCCCCCTGAGTGCAAACTGTACTTAAATTGCTTAATAAGAGTATTAAAACGAATTAAAAATCAAACAAATTAGTTAACTAACATTTCGGCGTCGGGATATGATTAACAAAAATGTTGGTTAACTCAACAGTTCAGGGGTGAAACACAGATCAGAAAGATTGTAAAGTAATTGACCAACTTTTCCAGCCCATTCCTAATGTCCTTGTCATAAAATACTTGTCTGTGCTATACAGGCCATCAGTGGAGAGCATACAGAAATAGGATTACAACTGTACAGAAAAGGGGTAAACTTTGGTCAAAAGAAGTGAAAACTATTTTATTGCCCAGATGTTGGGGTGATTATATCAGTCTCATCAAATGTTTCAATCAGTCTTAAAAGTCGTTCTGAGGATGCAACTGTCCATGCTCGCTCTAAAACTGCTTTAACTATTAACCAAACAATACAAGAAGCAGAATGGCATATAATAAGTTAATGGAGTCTTACTCTTGCATTCTGCCAAACGTCCAACATTTGATTTAGCCCTGGCCCATTCATTTGACCATCTATAAGCTGTCGAAGGCCCACAAAATGTTTCATTGGAGCCGTTAGTTAGAAAGCTGCCAAAGTCACACTGTAGTTGGCAATTCTGGTTCGCATCCAGGGTTCTTCTTGGCATTCAAAATGGCCGTTTGGACGTCTCAGACTTTTCTCCACATCATCACACCTTTGTTGCACTGAAAATAAAACAATTCCTAAGTAACATCATCGTCATTATCATTAAGAAAAATATTGGATATTTCTTGGCCTGTAAAATATTATTAATCTAATTTCAATTCATAAATCAGGAATTTGTAATCACCACCTGGCTGCTATCTTGAATCTGTCATTGGAAGCCTCATTCAAGCCATATAATCCTCTTAAATTGGTGATTTTAGTGAGGCAAATTACTTATGAATTATTGTATGTTGTCTTTATTAGCAATGTGACATTTCTTCTTGCTGAATAAATGAAAAGAAATCTTATTGTTACGTACCCACACATGGAGGCATTAGCGTTTCATTGTTTCGAAGGACGTGAGACCAAAAAAACTTGGTTTCAGGACTGCAGTGCTCATTCACAAAATCGAGTTGTGCTGGTGTATAGGGAAAACTGCAAGTTCGAAGGCATTGCCAAGTGGAATTCTGCCCTCCTGAGCATTTGATCTTCCCATTGTGCGAATACTGGTATGTTGACACGGCAAGGCAGGATGTGGGTGCTGTAAAATTATAATTGCATTAAGACTGATTAACAAACAACAGACAGAAGATTTAAACTGAATGGAATTTATGGCATCCTGACAGGAAAGTTGCTTGAAATCACAAATTGCTACCTTGCACACAAAGATTATGAACACATTTGAATATTGCACAGCATGAATCCTTACAAATCTTGCAATTTTTTAAATGCCAGAACTACTAACGATAATGTAAACAATATTAGGTTTATCAAAATAATGTATAAAATGCAATTTATTACAATATTGTATATATATATATAATGCAATAAAAGTTACCTATAGTTTTATGGTTCAGGTTAACAGGCAATTTCATTGACTGGAAATCAGTCTCAGAGACTCGGAAACTGAACTCCAGATAAATTCATGTGAATCTAGGATTTCAATTGGTTAAGGCAGTCTTTCTGCCGCTAAGAGTCCTGGACTCATATGACGTCCTCTGGCATTTAGTTTCCAAGTCTATGAAATGTGCTGTAATCTTATACAAAGATGCATCTCGAACTGAAATGAATCGCCTTACGATAGCATTGACTGGTCTCTAAATCGGTTGTCCATGTTCCATCAAAAATCATGGGAAGATTGTCCACACTGTATTTCCTTCGGCGTGGACGTGTATCCAGACATTTTATTGATCCCTGTGAGCTTCCTTGGTATCCAGGAACACACCTCAGGTCACAAACATACTGAAGTTGTCCATTCATTTCCCGATAGATTAAATCACACACTAGATGTCCATTTTTTACCATTCGGGTGGCATTGAAACACGTCGCCAACTGGGCTAAAATTGGATTAGGACCATTTAAGAAAAGATAAGAAAAGATGGAAAAAGTACAGTATAGCGAACCAAAATTTATGACCATATTTAGCGAGCCTGTTTGTCATGCCTATGACGTCATATCACTGAATTCCATGAATGACGTCACAAAAAACGACTTCTCTTTTCATTTTCAAGACAAGACATTGTTAATTTTTTTCTTTTATCGGGGGCTGCTGCCCCCAAACCCCCGCTGTGCTATGCAAATATTATTCCTCTTCTGTGCTGCAACAAATTTTGCCTAAAAAGTTAACATTTCATGGACGCCAAATATGGCCATACATTTGGGTCCGCTATACTGCACTATACCCGAAAAGATGAGACAAGATATAGTGTGCCTGTAGACATGGTCGGTCATACACCAATAGTTATATCTCTAGTGATGAGAAGGAGTTAACCAGCAATTTTTATCTCCAACATTTTAGTTGGTTATATCCCCACTCAGGACAGTTGTAATAGGAAAACTATCTTGGCATCAATATAGCTGCAAGAAATGTTGTGTAATACATGCAGTTTTGCCATTGAATATACATCATTGCTGGAGAGTCAAATCGACTATCATTTCACAACACTCAAAGGACTGTTAAAGGAATATTAAGATAGATAAGATAAGATATATGATAAAACTGAATTTAAAGTCGGTGATGATTGACAACAATCAAATAAGCTATATGACCTTTTACTGATAATAAAATAACAGAAAGCAAAATGAAGTTATATACAAATCATAAAAATGGCAATAAATGGGCTGTTAGGAAGGACTTGTAAAGAAGAGTGAGAACATAATCAGAATCTCCATATTTAAGTACTATTACACAAAAGGACATGCTGTAGCACAGTAAGCTCCGAGTGCCACTCTTTTGACATAGGACTGGAAGATGCAATTTTTCTTACTTTTTATGGTATACAGTTTTATTGAATTGACCTGTATTTTATTATTTATGCAGTGTAAAATAATCCTGTTTTCATGGCATCTTGCTGGCGAATTTTTGCACAGTATCTTGCTGCAAACCGTAAAGTTGCAAGGTGGTCTACCATTAAAGAGGACAAATGGATATTTGCAGTAAAATTGTGGCACATGCATATGTGATGTTGTGATGGCTTAGCTGTGCATTTTGATAGTCACATTGATATATCTGAGCTGTTTTAAAATATTTTTAGATAAAAGAAAAATAAAAACATAAATATTTCTGTTTTTAGAGAAGGACTCACACACTACTGCACCTACATGCGTACAAAATTTAGTAAGAATATTGACTAAAATAGAGTAGAGATACCTTTTTGGGGTTTCATGACCATTTATGACTGATCATTTTATTTAGTAAGGAAAATATGAAAATTTGGACAGGTACTTTTTTCAAACGCTCATAACAATGACTCTATGATCCTTACATCAGTAACATTTTCCCAATGATATATCTAGATTATAGTACTTTTACTTTTAAGCTTCTGTTTGACATTAGTTTCATCATAAATTTTTTATTCATAATAATGGAAAATCTGGAAAAAATGCTAAAAATTGTGTTGCTTCCTTCATATTCTTTAGCATCCCATACTTAGCAATGACAGCCGTAAATGTTGTATAATTCATGTGCAATTATTAAATGTTTGCTCATAGTACTACCATGCTCAACCCATTCAATAGTTTATATTTATAATTAGCAATTTAGGATCATTGCCATAGCCATATATGACTATTTTGGACATATTAATGATAATCTTAGTTTTAGATTAGTTAAGGGAACATGCTTTTGTGTTGATATTTCTAGTGAAATGTATACTCATTATCATGCATAAAATCTTTTAATTAGCATTGCATAACAGGCTATGTAGGCCAAGTGGCAATAAACACTCAAGAAATAATATTTTTGTAAAACAATATATGTCAGTGTGGCTATCACAAGACACCACTAGGCCATTTAGAGTGTTACTGTATACAATTTCATTAGGATAAGTGCATTAGTGTTAGAGTTCAGCTCTAGAAACGAAAGTGTAATGCCCGCCCTCCTGCCTGTCAGACGAACACATAACAATTTTAATGATGCCTGTGTGCTATGTGGGATTCGCTAAGGGTTTAGCTGCAGCGCAGCCTATTTTTTTTATATCTTTCCATAGAATATGTGGTGAAATACTGTATGGAAGATTCTGTATGGTAGATTTTTTGTCTTTTCTATGACAATCTGCTGGACAAATTATGGTACACTGCCATTTAATTTATAGGATAGATTTACGCATCGCATCTTGCCTAAAAATTTCACGTTAGCATACTGTATTCTTATTTTGTTAAATTTCACATTTCAACTGTACAATGTACTATCAGTTGCAATAAATGACATGCTAACCTAAATTTGTAGTATTTTGCTGTTAAAGTTATGGCAAAAAAAAATAAAAAATCACATCAGTACAGCAAAGTATTTTGACTTTGTTGTTAATTGCTGCTTAAGGCAAAAGCATCACGTGAAAACAAAGCGCTATATACAAAAAAAGCACCACATGCAAAAAAAAGCACCACACCTCCTCTCAGAAAAATAAAAAAGGTTGATTAAAAATGTATTTAAACGGACATCCCTGAAGGTTAGTAGTTATTTTATGTTTGCAGCTACAAATTGAATGACAGCCAAGGGCAGCAAGTACAGGACAAAACTGTGTCAGTCACATAGTCCATCACGGATGTAAACTTGCCAGACAAGCAAAATTATAGACCTACATGTATATTTATATCAATGTACAAACTTAGTGTTCATATTTGGCAAACTGGAATGCATAATAATTAATTTGGGAGGCATTTTGAAAATACGATGCCATCATTTTTGCATATACAGTACACTTATTTTGAAATTTTGAATGCTTACTTCAATGTGAATCCAGCTTGTTGTGTTTAGTAAAATTCCATAGTATTCTCAGATCTTATAAGTCCATAATTCACGTAATCAATTTGAAGGTTTATCTGTGAAAATACCCCGTGCATTTTCAGTTGAATGATATTATTACATATCCAGTGACGCCTATATAGCAAATGCCACGTGCATGTTCACCTACCAATGTTAAACCAGTGCAACATCTACCCACTCACCTGTAATGAAACAAAACCCCAGGATGAAACCGACGAAAAGGAAAAGCATGTTTGCATGAATTGCATCCAATATATTCATCTGTTGATCTGGCGATGGTGCATGTTATATTCATCAGAATAATTGGTGCCCCGGTTCAGCTAAGGCCTTTTTTTTAAATTCAGTAATGCACAAAGCTTACACAGCATATTTTAACATATCATTTATGATATGAGTAGTAAGTAATGCACGGTATTGTCAAAGCAGCGCCACCAGTGGGTTTTTTAGGAACTACAGTTGTGAACTGTGTCGCCACCTAGGTGATAAATATTATACTAAAGACCGATCGCTTTAATATCCATTTATCTTTGTCTTATCTATCTTTGACTTATTGATGATTATTGATGATTATTTTTTATAGATCTATCTTAGGTTTATTGATGATCATTTGATAATTTAATTAAGTTATTAAGTAATTGGAACTAAATATAACTTCAAATTAACACTCAATTATAATTTTTTGCTTCATAAATTGATTTTAAAAATGATATCATATTGCTGAGGGTCTTTGCTGGTGAAGCTCTTTATGTTTATTTGCTACTGACAAAAACTAAAGATACCAGTGGATGTTTTAGGAACTACGGATGTGTACTGTGTCGCCATCTAGGTGATGGATATGGTAATAAAGACAGATCACCTTAATATGGATCTTATCTTAAGTTTATTGATTATTATTTGGAGTCATTTCATTGTATAGCTGAGGGTATCCGTTGGTTAAGCTATGATTATTTCGGGGTAATCGTAAAGTGGTATTGCGACAGGTCATCCACACCTCTGATGAGTAATGTATTCATTTTACGAGTGGATAAATAATATTATTGGATAATTCAAATAATACAATATTTAAATTAGGTGCTATAGTATCCAATAAGCTGTTAGGGTTATTATCACGTGATAAATTTGGAGTTAGTGGGGTGAACTATTAAAGTCCGTCATATCCATTTAGTGGCAGACTTTCGTATATCTTGCAAGTAAGTGAACTATATACGAAAGGATTTTATAATATTATTATAATATTATCAAGGAAGATTTGAAAAATGGATTATTATGGATCACCTGAGAGATTGTTAAATTCACACCTTGACACTTGTCATAAATTATTGACGCTATGGCTATGGATGAAACAGATCAGCTCTTCTTAGTTGAAAATTATTCGGGAGTTTTATGGTGTATAAAAAAAATTATATCCAGAAAGTGCCCTGAACTCAATCATCAGGACATCTCATGTAAATGTAAAGAATGGTTATTAAACAGTGCTCTTGACTGGGTTGTTCATAAAGAATATGAATTGTATGACATAATGAGAGTTAGAATATTCTCTGACCCAGAGGATTGCTGGTTAACAGGATGTTTGAAAAATATTTTCATCTTACAGCAACATGTTGACCCAAACAATCAAGCAGTTTTAAGGTTAGAAGAAGATTATGAATTTTTGGAATTTCAATTAGATTGTAGCGATTCAGAAGAAATAGATCTAGCTAGAAGGTATTATAATATCTTGAAAAACCTGGAAGCCTATTTAAATGAAAAATGTTCTACTCTGGATCATACTAACTCATGCAACCATAAAAGTTTTTTAGTTTTTAGCAGTAAGTCTTCACGTTTTGTTACCATAGATGACCAATTAGATAAGATTATTAATAAACGAATAGAAAGTGACCCATCAGGGTGTTGGCTAATTCAAAAAATTGAAAAATATCGTCTCATCTGTTTAATCTATGACATAGCTCAAGGGATTTAAGATATATATATATATATATATGTATATATATGTATGACAACTTTTTTGTGTTGATTTTTGGTCTATAGCTTTGAAGAGTAATACACCAAGATGATTCTCATTCACTTGGCAGTGTTCGGACAAAGACTTGGTAAAGAAGAAAGCCATGATGTCATTTTATTTAAAAGTCAACCATTCAATTCACTTGAAAAATGCAGGAATAATTACGAACAATACGTCAATAGAGGAATTATTACAGCGATGACATCTGAATACCTAAGTTATGCTGTAAGATATACAGTGGATAATACTGAAGAGGAGTCTGACTCTGATTCTGAAAATTGTTCCGATTCTGAAAGTGATGGGAACTCGGAAATGGACTCTGTAGATGGTTGGTATACCAGTAGAGTTGCATCAGTTCATAATGAAAATTTTATGAGCAGGATAAATAGACATCAAGGACTTACCGGAGTTGTGAGAATGAAATGGACTTTATATCTTTTGGACAAATGTGAACATAAGGATCACTGGAGCGAGCAAGAAACTTCCAAAGACACTTTTTTAACTTTAAGAGACTGTTTAGTAAATTTTTGAAACTCCCAATTCGATCGATTTAATTCAAGCGTGAAATATGAAGTTATTATTAATCTGGTGAATTAATATTGTATTAAAGATATTTATTGTATTTACATATACTATATTATATCAAATTGTAATCTGGCGAATACGATATGATATGATATTAAACAAATTATTTCTCAACCTGTCAATTTTACGGTTCATTTTTGAGTATATATCTGTTGAGGGTGCATTGCGCTGTTGTATATTTTTTCATTTTATAATTAACTAATTATATATTTATATATTTCCCCCATCAACAAAATTTGAATCACATCTTGAACAAAGGGTGAGATAGTTTAGTGTTAAACACTTCACAGCACATAAAATGAACAAACGACACCATGCTTATCTTAGTAAGATTTATTACAACCCTAGGTCACCTGAAAGTTTCACCAGTAAAAATAAAATTTGGAAGTTTATTCAAGCCAGAAAAGATAAACCTAAAGGACTGAAGTTCGAAATTTTACAAGAATGGGTACAGAGGGAAGACACCCCCTCCCTCATCTGTTCATAAACAAAGCACTTCTAAATTTGAAAGAGAAAAAATAATAGTGTCATGTAGAGATGAACAATGGTCCAGCTGACTTAATGGACATGAGTAATATAAAATCTCAAAATGATAATATAACATTTATATTAGTTATAGTTGACGTGTTTTCTAAATTCGCATGGTTACAACCTCTGCTTAATAAAAAAGCTGAAACTTTTTTTAAAGTGATAGAGCAGGGGCGGAAAACCCAGCGTTTATGGGTAGATGCTAAAGATAAAAAGATATAAAAATTATAATAATGAGCGATAAAATAGTTATAATGGTATCTAGCAGAATTTTTTCCATTGAACAAACAAAATGCGTTCACATATATATTTAATTCTCCATTCAATTTAGAAGGAAATTGGTACTTAAGTTTAAGGGACATAACTATTACATTAAGTAATTCTGTTACTGAATTAAACCCTATTTTAGTAGATGTGAAATTGGATCAAGTAACAGGAAATGTAAGAGACGGGGTAGAAAGCACAGTTTTAAAAAGAGTTATTTTTAAACCTGAACAAGGAGCTAAATCAATAACAGCTTCATTAAACCATTCTGATGGCATTAGGATAAGAACGCCTTATCTGGATAGATTAGATTCTCTTATAAGTCCAGTTCAACCTGAAATTTTATCATTTGACTCTAAACATCCGCACACTTAACACTGGTTCTAGAGAAGTGTTATTAAATCAATATGGTTTTCAAGATTTATACACCAGATCGAGACCAGTGGACAGATTATTTCATGGATCAGATTAAAGGTAATAAAAAATTAAAAGGGGTTATAATAGTTCAGTGGTGAGTGGGGGAGTTGATAATGGTGAAGACTCTGAATATTTGTCTATAGTAGGTAGTTTTAAAAAAGAAAAAATACCAGAAGATCCAGTTACAGTTAATATGATGTCATCAGCTAAGACCACAGTTGATATGGCAAAATCTGAACTGGATTAAAGAGCAGGAAAAAGACAGATCAGTCATTTCAAATCAGGTGGCACTCCTGAGAAGACAAGTGTTAAGAAAAAAAGAAAAATCAAGTCTACTAGCAGTTAGCGATCAACTAAATACAACGACATATTTTCTAAACGTAAGAGTAGGTAAATCGTAATAAGATAAATAATAATGAGTCATGAAGCTGTTCCTAATAATGCTATGGTAGGTCTCCCACCCCAACTAGATTTATTTGAACGTCCGATTATACAAAGTGGAGTAGAAAGAGCTTTGATTGTAGAGTACAGGCCTACAAATCAAATAAGTTCCCAGCAGGCTCCAGTATCCTTTGTTTTAGGTTATTAGAAAAACTAAATTGTACGTTAAAGCAAAATTAACAATAGAAGATGGTTCTGATATTGGTAAAGATGATAAAGTTACCACTACAAACTTGACACTGCATTCTATGTGGAGCCAAGTGGACATAAAAATATCAGGACATTCTATGTCTCTCTCAGATAATTCTTATCCTTACAAAAGCTACCTTCAAACCTTGTTGAAAACTTCAGCTGATGTAAAGGATTTGCAATTATGTGCCCAGAGGTATTATTTAGATGATGGCGATATGGAAAAATGTGAATTGAACACAGGAAACGCTAGTAGAATGGCTCTTTTTTCTGAGAGCTCTAGCGTGGAAATGGAAGGGCCACTATTAGAAGATATATGTCAAACTTCTAAATATATTTTAAATGACACTCAAATTGAAATAAAACTGTTTCGTTCTAGACCAGAATTTATCATGTTCACAGAAACTGATAATAAAATCAACTGCATATTGAAGACATTTGTCTTAAAGCCTGTTACATAGATGTTAACCCCGGCGTGATTACAGGTCATGCGGAAGCTTTAAATAAATCTAATGCAATTTATCCTTTTGTTAAAGTGCAAATGAAATCTTTCCATATTTCCACAGGAGCCAGAAATTTTAACTGGACAATTTATTTAACACAGAAGGTCCTACTAAAGTATTGGTAGCTTTTGTTGAGAGTGACAGTTTTAGTGTTTTTTTATAAAAATCCTTTTAATCTTCAACATTTCGATATAAGTGAGATAGAGCTTTGTTGTGACGGTACTAGTGTACCTTCAAGGCCAATGAAGGTTAACTTTGATGCAAAAGGTTGTGAGGTTGTTACCCCCTTTTTACGACTTCATGAGTGTTTAGGGGGTAGCATTTTTTCAACATAATTCTTTTAAATATGCGTTTTTTGTAAATAATTTTTTTTAGATTTGCGTTTTTTGTACATTTTTTTTAAACTTTAAACTTTTTTTAAATTGCGTTATTTGTACATAATTATTTTTTGGCGTTTTTTAAACTTATTTTTTGGCGTTTTTTCAACATAATTTTCTTCCATTTAAGGACATGAGAAAATTTTTTTTTTATTGTATAAACGATGTAGTAAATTGTACATACAAAATAATAAATCGAATATACGAAATACTAAATTGAATATACGAAATACTAAATTGTATATACGAAGTAATAAATTGAATATACGAAATACTAAATTGTATGAACAAAATACTAAATTGTATAAACGGAATTACTAAATCGTTTAAACGAATTACAATATCGTTTCAACAAATTACTAAACCGGCCATATCTTTGTTAATATTTGGTCGACAATTATGTGCCACCTATCTAAAGACTCGTCTTGGACAGTGCTATTCAAAACTCTAAGTTAGAAAAGTCTAAGTACAGCATAACCTATGACAACGGCACTCAAAGTATATGTCGGCAAAAGCGGGAATAACTTTGTTTCACAACGTGACATCCTAATTACCCTTGTCCTTAAACCCAGCTCTTTCTATCAGGCCCCAGTCTTCCCTTTCCATTCCTTCCCTTTCCTTCCCTCCCCTTTTATTTGAGCCATATTGGAATCTATTGGGCCCTGATAAGTTATAACCAGTCAGTGTCTATATGCTAAGGCAAGTAAAAGACCCCGCCCATGGGGTAAATGTGTGACATGAGTGGACTCCTCCTCCCTCTCAACTCATCAATCAACCCTCGATAGCGGCAAGAACTTGCCCTAGAGGGCTGCATTTCCCATATCTATCTATCTATCTATCTATCTATCTATCTTGGATCCCTCCTATGTTGATGGGAAAAGTTATTTTAAAGTCCTGCTTCCTGATATCATCCATGTTTGGCCTATAATTGTAAATTTAATACTTATGCAATTTGACAATATGCAATGAGCATAGATCAAGATATTATTTAAATGTAGCATGGTGCAATTAAAGTCAGCATCACATAATAAACCCAGCTACAAGAAATACTACTAGGAAGGGAAACAAAGTTATTTCCGCTTTTGTCGACACATAATTTCAGTGCCGTTGTCATAAATTATACTGTATCAGTATATACAGTATTATATTTTCTAACTTAGATTATTGGATAGCCCTGCCCAAGACGAGTCTCAACATAGGTCGCACACAATTGTTGATCAATATCTACTAAGATATGGCTGATTTAGTACTATATTTGCATTAATTCGCAAATATTTGCGAATAAACGCAAATGTATATTTGCAAATATACGAAAATGTTTGCGAATAAACGCAAATGTTTGCGAATAAACGCATATATTTGGGAATAAATGCAAATATTGTCAGAACAATTACAAGAATTGCATAATTTAAAACTGAACATCTAATTATTCTGTAATTTCATTGTCAGACCTTAAATGCCATAAGCCAGCCTATAGACTATAACAGTTTTACGCTGAGGCGTGTAAAAGATCCCACCCATGGGGTAAATGTATAACATGGGTGGACTCCTCCTCTCTCAACTCATCAATCAACCCTCGATAGCAGCAATAACTTGCCTTAGAGGGCTGTACTTTCTATATCTATCTAATCTGTGTGTATATATTTTGGGTGTCCGTTGTATTGTATATTTGATGCTTTGTGGGTTTGTTTGTATTGATGACCATTCACCAATTCTACAAAACTAGTTTCATGCTGGCAAGATGTTATCTTAGTCAGTTTCAATAATTTTTTGGTATTGATTTCTTAGCTAACATGAAGAACATAAGACAATTTTATGATTTTACTGCAACTTTATTCTCTACAAACCTGTGAAACAGGTAACAAAGAGTGGTCTAAATATAGAAGTTACACTTCATCATCAACTTCAACTTTTTCTATCTTCCCAGGCAGAGATCTGTATCATAAAAATACAGATCCTTTAAATCACCTTCAAACTTGATATCATCGATTACAAAATTAAGGGAACTGAACTCCCATCCATAATTTCTGTAACTCTTGATTTCTCTCTTTGCTTCATCTAAAACATCAGCAATGTAGTGCAGGGTTATGTTTCGCATTTGGTTCAGAGAATTCCAATTTCTCATGTAGGATGAGTCACACGTGTTGTGGCACTCTTCACGCATAGTGCGATTAGCTCTGCTGTTGCCTTGCATTAGGACATTGCAGGTATCTTTACAGGTTCCAACCACACAATCGTCCTTGAAATTGAAGTAGTAGGTTAATGTCTCTGAGTCTTCATCGTTTGGTAAACATTCGCTTTGCCAGTTCATGATGTTTGCCTTTATGTGATCTTTTCTTCTGAGGAGTCTACTATTAAATGCCATTTCCATTTTGTCAGCCAGGTTAGCTTTCATGGAGTCTCTGCCACATAATCCAGTGCCAACCTTTACCGTCACTTCTGCGGTGATGGGGGTTCCTAGAAACAAAGAATTCATTTACAAAACTTATCCACCTGGCAATAAGTCATACAGTTCAATGTAGCCTTTGTTCTGCAGAGGTCTGGACAAAGACAGAGACATCTTACTGCCATATTACTAACCACATACACAGAACTTCATGATATCTACAAAATCTGTATGTACAAAGTTCTTGAAATGCCAGTAACATAATGCATTGGTGACATTATTTTTTATCATATTATTGTTTACCACATTAATGTTTATCATATTATTGTTTACCACATTATTGTTTACCACATTATTGTTTAACACATTATTGCTTACCACTTGGTGGTCAACAGCTCTTGACAAATTCACGAACTGGACAGAAAATCAATGGGGGCATTGCAATCTCAGAAATATATCTTTATTATTAAGACTTCTAGGCCAGTTTAGATTATTAATTACTACCCAATCTAAATAAGCCCACTAAGGTTACAAAAATAGTCTTACTCTTGCATCCAGGAACAATTTCTGGTTCTGGTATTTTTGGACGGGCCCATTCTGAGGACCATCTGAATTCAGTAATTGGTCCACAGTTTATGTTATACCTGCTGGCAGGCATGTGGTACTTGTCACATTCTAGTTCACAGAAAGCGGTTTGCGTCCAGGATTCCTCATGACAAATGTAGCGGCCATGTTCAGGCTGCAGGTATGCCTTGTCACATCTTGATTTGACTGAAAAAGTTAATATTTTGACGTTTCCAGAATGTTATAGAGTATTTAATTAAACTGACAACATTTTACACATGAGATTTATGGAAGTGTTGATGTGATGTCACACTGTTACAAGAAGCTCTGGCCAATCCCTTAAGTTTGTTATGTTCCCAAATTATCTTGTGATGTCACACTGTTAGAAGAAGCTCTGGCCAATCCCTAAGTTTGTTATGTTCCCAAATTATTTTGGTTTCCATAAAAGGTCTTAAAACTAGGAGTGGGCCAGATGGTATTTTAGTTTTGTTTACCTTAATTTAGTGGCCCCTCCCCATCTAATAGTTCACTGCTTGCTTGAGTTTGAGTCCACATTTGCGGTCAGTTTTGGATTGTTTTTAGTCAGTTTGATTGAACGACCAGTATTGAAATTATATATATAAAACTGTTGCTCTTTAAGTTCCAGTTCTCAGAAATTTATTCAAAGTTATATTGTTATTATCAACTTACAGGCACAAGGAGGCATTTCAGAGTTGTTGTGTCGAAGTACGTGTGACCAGAAAAACTTAGTGTCAGAACTACAAAGTTCATTCACAAATTCAGGCTCGGTGGGTACCATAGGAAAGCGGCATTTTCTGGTACAGGTAGTCTCCTGTTGATCATTAGAACAGTCAACATGGCCGTTCTTTGGTAGGTCCTCGCTTTGAATTGTGGGGCAAGTGTTGGGCACTGTGAAAAAAAAGTTGCATATTACACTGTATTCTGTCATTCAAATCCAGACATTCTTTGCTCGTTTACTCATCTAAACTAAATTATAAAACTGTTATAGTCTATAGGCTGGCTTATGGCATTTAAGGTCTGACAATGAAATTACAGAATAATTAGATGTTCAGTTTTAAATTATGCAATTCTTGTAATTGTTCTGACAAACAGGAAATTCAGAAAGATATTTCTCCTGTAAGAGGTTTCGTCAGTCAATACAAAGCCTATAAATATTTTGTCTGACTAGGTCCATAGATAGGTCACTTGCCTTTGAGGTGAAAGTTCAGTGATTACTTATACTTCACCAAGATAGTTTCCTATTATTCTGATAGATAACAACGGAAAGTGCAGCCCTCTAAAGCAAGTTCTTGCTGTTATCGAGGGTTGATTGATGGGGTTAAAGAGAGAAGAGACCACTCATGTTACACATTTACCCCATGGATGAAATCTTTTACTTGCCTCAGCATGGACACGGAGTACAAGAAACCACCAATTTAACGTTTCATCAGAAAGACATCTAGCTGGGATTTAGCTCATGAAGAGTGCCGGGGCCTGGGATTGAACCCGGGACCTTCAGCAGATGACCTAACCATTAGGCCATCCAGCTGAGAGGGGTATAACCAACGAATATGTTAGTTAACTCCCTAAGTGCTGAATTTTTACACAGTTTGCATAGTAAGAGTGTTACATGTTGAAGTTTTTGGATAATTTATACTTACAAGAACAGGTCAATTCATTAGGATCTGTGGTCCATGAACCACTGTATGGTCTCCCTGCCTCTCTAGAGGGTCCTGCTCGTGGAACACAGCTAACAACATCATCACTGGGTTGGAACCCGGGGATACACACCACCTTGCACTTGAACAAATACCCGTCCCTGTAGTCTGTGGAATAACACTCGATCTTCCCATTCTCTATTGTCCTTGAGGCATTGTAGCAGTCATTATCACCACCTAAATATAATTATTAGTTTTATTTATAAGATAAGATGAGATAAAATTTTATCTAAAGTAGGGGTTGATACAATAAAACAAATAACACAAGCTGCAAAGCTTTTTGCCGACAAATGAAACAACAGAAACAATGGACAAAGATGAGATATATACAAATGAGAAGTGAATATGAGTAAATTAAATGTTATAAAATAAATGATAGTACAGGACCGTAGCCGTTAGACCCACCCTACACATCAGGGAATGCTATTTAAAAAATTGGAATGAAGGTCCTCAATTTTTAAGAACAAGACCCACCCAAAGCTAGCGGCTGGCTATGGGAAACTATATTAAATGGTCAAATAAAATGTACTAGTGCCCTCGCACCTGTCAATATGTGTATACATTTATATACATATGTATAAACAGTTGCTTGATTTTTTTTCGTTTTTTCTTTTTCTGTGTGAGAACACAACTGCCTAATTCACTTTCTTGCTAATGCTGTTGTCCTGTTTATTTATATCAAGTTTAAAAAGTTTAGTTACTCACCCCAAACAGTGAAAGCCAATGAACTTACAATGAGAATTTCAAACAACACATCCATTCTGTGCATCAAATGTAGCTGAAATGGCAGTATACTTTATGCAGATGCAGCATTTAAGTGCCTGCCTGGAATAAAAAGTGTAAAAACTAGTTCATGACCCGGGAATAATGGCCAAAATCAGTGGTAACAGGCAGACAATGACAACAAATATGGTAAAAAATAATGAAACCGCTGACATCATATTTAGTGTCACATTAAATACAACTTGAATTGGCATGACTCTGCAATGAACATGTGTGATGCCCCTTTGCTACATTAATACCCGTTTAAAACTACACAGGAAAGTGATGTTTTTTTCCACCACTTGTCGGTATTGAGTATACCCTGTTGCTGTGCATGTAAATAAAACTTTAGCCTTGGCAACCAGACTCAAGCAGTAATCTACCCTTCTCTCAGAATTGCTGCAACATCTGTTATACAATATATCAAGTAGGCTTCTTCATACGAATATACCTTGACATTTTTAATGCTAGCGCCTTTCGAAAAAAAAAAGTGATTTTTGTCCATTATGTTTCAAAAATGGAGTAGAAATAATATAAATGGAAAAATATTTTGTTCATAATTTCATGAACCGGTTCTCATGGAAACAGTTGTTATTAGTAGTATGTGCTTTACCGTGTATAGTCGGTCACCCTGTAGGTGGCAGCAGTGAAGCATTGTGATGGTAGCAGTGTAGCACTGTGAGGTGCTGCCACCACACACATCCTCGCACACTGTGAGGTGCTGCCACCCTGTGGTATGGTGTTGTACTAGCTGTTTATATGTATATGGTGCTGCAATTATTAGAACCAGGTATATGTTTAATTAGTTACAGTAAATAGAGAAATCTACATTTTAAAGTCTGATATGTGTAAGACGTGCATGTTTACTGATATGTATACACGCGTCCAACACAGTCTTTAAGATCAACAAACCTCAACAACCAGTCCCCAATGTTAACAAAAGTGTTCAAGTCTAAACACAAGAGGACGCTAGAGATGCTAAGAGTTTGCTGGTAACTGGCACACAGTTTTTCTAGTAACTGGCTCAACTTTCTGTGTAAGTCACATGCTGCAGAGACTTATAGCAATCATGGCGCACTGTAAACCCGACATAACAACTCAAATCAGCCACCAGATTCACCAAATGGATATTAATGACGATTACTGTAAAACAGACATAACAACCCAGATGAGCGACCAGATTCACCAAATGGATATTAACGACGCTCAAGATGCCACACACTACCCAAATGTCTACAGAGATACTATGGTAGCATATGATTTCTTCAATGATGGTGTGTTGGAAAGCTGCGACATCGCACTAACCAAAGAGCTCAAGAAACAGTCACCAGCCGCAGCTGTTTTGTTCAGACAACTCAAGGAATTTATTGGAGAAATGGTCGATTTTCAAAGATTTTTGGTTACAAGAGATCCACCTCAACAACATACAATACATGAAGATGTTAAAAGGTGTGCATGTAAGAGGTCTATCAGCCCTGAAGAAGATGCACTCCCCCCATCAGTGACTGGAGCCGACACGTTCTTGACACCCTTGCTGCCACGTGTGTTTTCTGAAGACCCTAACCGATGCAGACCATGCAATCTTCTGGTGAAATACGGCAATGGTGTCCTTTTATAGAAGCCTTCGCAAGAGAACATGTGTATAAACACTGCACTGTATGACACAATGAATTAAGTTTTCAAAATCTTAACAAACATATTTTTCATGTAGTAATGAAACAAAGAAATAAAAAATAAAAACAAAAAATAATTAAAAAACCCAAGCCCTCCCCTACTTCTATAACCAGCTGATGTGTACAGGATGCGTGCTGGTAGGGTGGGGTGATACAGTGTGCTAGTGCTCCCCAACACCAGCAGCATCAGTTTGAACCCTCTGAAGGGTAAAAATGTTTTGGCGGGTTCCTGTAACCAATTGTAAACGAGTTCTAGGTATTTACACAAAAACGTTATGACAGCGCCTATTGGTGAAAATGGTTTGAATCCTGCTTTTCTGTTAATACTATTGGTCTGTGTTTATGGCGCCAATTTCTATCTACAGACAAAGAATAACTGCTTTTCTCATTCGACAACAATGGATGAACCTCCTAGCAAGAAAAGGAGGACCCTTTCTAGCAACGACGAAGAAAATGGTGAAAATGTGAGAAGACCTTACATTATAGAAAGAATAAGTGAGACAAGAGCCAGACGTTACAACGTTGAAGAAATCACTTTTAGAGCAAAATTCAACGATGACCTTCAAGGTAGAAAATTGCTGGATGTCACCGATGACCTGCATGACATGTTTCAAGACATAATGGACAATGTTAGTGCTAATCATGCAGAAAACAATGACAGAGCACGCCTATCCATTAGACATGCAGGCCTTGACAGGGAGATTTTCATACACTGTCAACCCAAGCATAATATCACAGCGGATGTTATTATGGAAAGGTTAGTACATTCATATTATTTTTAAATAACACACATTTTCCAATAGTAGTCACAAATAGACACTTGTCTCCTTTTTGTTTTATCCAGAGTTGGTGCAGTTTTGCAGTCAAACCAAAGTCTGAGCATAGACGAGTCCTTTGAAGTGGCTATCGGCATCATGCATGATGCAGAGGCAGGGGGAGGTGGTGAAGGAACTAGCAAGGGATCAGCACGTCGAAAAGCCATTATGGACACAGATCCTTCATCAGAAGGTTGCTCAATCAAAAAAAAAGACATCTATGGTTTTCATACCTAATGTTGAAGGTGAATATTTGTGTGCAGGCAGAGCAATAGTTACATGTATAGCCAGGTTAAAAAACATGAACCGGAAAGATTATAGAATGTTGCTCAGTAGCAACAATGTTCACAGTGCCAACCCGAAATCTCAAAGAATGAGAGCTATTAGACTACACCTTGACACAGGTGTTTCAATGCAACGACCAGTACCCGTAACAGAGCTCCATAGATTTGAAAAAAAGTTAGGAGTACAAATTGTTGTCATTTCAGGAGACATGGGAAACACTGTGATATACAAAGGTTTCAAAACAGTGAAAGACAAGATATTTCTTTATCTGAAAGACAAGCATTATCACAGTATTGTCAACATTAATGGGTTCTATGTTAACAAGAAGTTGTGCTCTCAGTGTCTCACGGCCTATACACGTGGTGTTAAACATTCTTGCAGGTTCATGTGCAAAACTTGCTGTGAGCAAAACTGCATGTTTGGTGAAGATTCTTTAGCATGTCCAGACTGTAACATGGTTTGCAGGAATGCAAAATGTTTTCTAGCACATAAAGCCTCCAGAGAGTACAAAACAGGTGTAAAAAAGGGCGAAGACCGCCTTTCTCTTTGTGATACTTATCACAGATGTAAAAAATGTACAAAAGTGATTGATAAGACAAAGAGAGATGTGCAATCACACATCTGTGGTGAATGGTTCTGCAGGTGCTGTGGCGCTTATGTTGTTAACGAACACCTCTGTCATTACAGAATTAAGAGCCCCAAGGTGACAACAGGAAGGTTCCTTTATTATGATTTTGAAACAAGTCAAGACAGCGTGATTAGTTGTGACAAAGGTTACAAGTCTAAACCTGTTCATGGTTGTCATGAATGCGAGCCAGAGCAGCTCTGTGCAACATGTAGAAAATGTATCAACTGTAAAAGAGGTTACTGCGGCTTGCAGAGACATGTGCCTAATTATTTGGTGTGTCAAACTGCTTGCAACATATGTAAAGACGCTGAGTTCAAACCATATTCTCTTTGCGACAACTGTGGTGATAGGTGTTCAAAGTGTGCTACTCGCAGCAAAGACAGGTTCACAAATCCTCCGTGTCCCAATGGTGTTTGTGGGCGCCGTGAACGTGTATTCAAGGGCTCAGACACCTGTCATGACTTCTGCCACTGGCTGATTACACCTCAACACAAGGGCATGGTGGTAATTGCTCACAATGCTAAGGCGTTCGATAGTCATTTCATTCTCAATCACTGTGTTGAAAATGGCATATTTCCATCCATTATATACAGCGGATCTAAAATTATGACAATGACTATTGGAGAGGGAACAGACCTACGCTTTATTGACTCTTTGAATTTCTTACCCATGGCTTTAAAGAAATTACCCCAGGCTATGAACCTGGGGCAAGGGTTGATTAAGGGACAGTTTCCACATTTCCTTAACACTAAGAAAAACTGGCATCTTGTAATGCCCGCATACCCGGAACCACGCTTTTACGGTGTAGACCATATGAGTGTTAAAGACCGTGCAGAGTTCATGGATTGGTACAGAGATGTTAAGGACAAAGAATTTGATTTCCAGAAGGAAATTTTGGCCTACACACGCTCAGATGTTTCAATCCTTCGCGAGGCATGCATGAAATTCAGCAAACTGATAGCAGAAGTGACAACTATCGAAGGGTCAGCAGTGCCCGGTGTTGATCCCTTTGCGCATGCTACCATAGCATCCAGTGCAATGCAGATAATAAGACAGCTAATGCTATATGAGGAACACGACGTCACACTGGTCGATGGTCGAAAGGGGCGTGGGGTTCTCAAAAGAGGCAATTGGTTGTTCAACGGGGAGCCTCTTGACAACGACATGATTGCCGAGACAAAATTTGTCAAATCACCTATACCACAGATACCTGCCAGAGGGTATGGGAAACACACTAATGATAGTAACAAAGCCGTTATGTGGTTGGAATGGGTAGCCCATAAAACGCAGCGAAAGATCCGTCATTCCAGAAATGGTGGCGAATACCGTATACCGGGTACCCGGTTCAGTGTAGACGGATACCATGAGGAGTCTCAGACAGCGTATGAATTTTTGGGGTGCCGTTTTCACGGTCACCACTGTATGAAAGACCGTCAGAAGATCTATGATCCTCGCACCAATTCAACATTAGAAAAGGTGTATCAACGCACAATGCTGAGACTACAGCAAATCCGTGGCAAGGGTCTCAACACGGTTGTCATGTGGGAATGTGAATTTGACAGTATGATGCGCTCGAACCAAGATCTGCAAGAGTTTGCATCAAAATGCGATACAGTCACACCCTTGAAAATTCGCGAATCTTTTTTCGGCGGACGCGTTTCACCAGTGAAGCTTTTTCATGAGGCTGAAGCTGATGAAAAGATCTGTTATCTAGACGTGACCTCGTTATACCCCTTCATTAACCTCACAGGTCGTTACCCAACCAATCATTGTGCAATTATAACCAATCACGATGACATAGACTACTCCCTCCAGAGTTACTACGGCTTGGTGAAGCTGAAAGTCCTCCCACCCCGCAAACTTTATATACCTGTTTTACCGGTACGCTGTGGTGGTAAGCTTAAGTTTCCGCTGTGTTCTAAGTGTTCAAGACTTGAGACACACCGACAGTGCAAGTGTTCTGAAACAGACAGAGCAATCACTGGCACATGGACTACTGAAGAGGTCAAGGCGGCCATGCATGCCGGTTATAAGATTGTTAAGATTTACGAAGTGTACCACTTTTCCGAGACAAGTACAGATCCTGGTGCTCACGGTAGTATTTTTGAAGAATATGTAAAAATGTTCCTCAAAGTAAAACAGGAGGCATCAGGTTACCCCACCTGGGTTGTTTCGGAAGCCGACAAAGATAAATACATCGAGTATTATCAAAACAAGCAGGGGATTTCTCTGGAGAAACACAAGATACATTACAATGCCTCCCTCAGACTTATTTCTAAACTTTATGCAAATTCTGCATGGGGAAAGTTTGTACAGAGGGCTAACATGAACCAGACAGTGTATGTCAAAAGTCGTGCAGATCTTGCAAAAGTGCGAAACGATCCTACTAAGAATGTTACAAATTTTCACATCATATCTGATGAGTACATTGTTCTGGAATTCAAGAATGCTGACTCTTTTGAGGAAGAGAGTACATTCACCAACGAGATCATAGGCACCTTTACAACATCTCTTGCCAGACTACACTTGCTTAAAATCTTGCAAAAGACAGGTAAAGACACGCTGTACTTTGATACCGACAGTGTCATTTACAGAGAGAAGAATGGTTGCAAAACTCTCGAAGTGGGTGACCTTTTAGGCGAGTTAACCAATGAGCTTCCTGAAGGTCAATATATTAAGACGTTCCTCTCGTCAGGTCCAAAGAGTTACTGCTATAAAATGAGTAACAACGAGTGTGTCACAAAAATCAAAGGGATTACTTTGAATTATACAAACAGTATGATAATCGACTTTGATGTGATGAAAGACATTGTCACAGGCCGTCAGCAGATCATAAAGCTCCCAACCGCAAAGCAAATCACACGGGTGAAACATCTAGGGATCGTCTACAATAGGCCACAGTCAAAATTTTTTAGAAAAGTCTTCACCAAACGTGTTATTCTGCCAGGTACTTTTGACACCGTGCCATACGGCTATTAGCATGTTCTGTAGAACTTTTATTTTCGCGTAGTCTGAGCAGCTGAGAGTGTGAATATTTAGGCGATCAAGTGTGTGCTGTAGTTTTTGCTGCTTAATATTAAAAAGGAGGCCAACTATTGAAAGAGAGTCACTATGTGTTTACATTGTCATAATAGCATAGCAGCATATCGTTTCATCTGCCCCATTAAGTCTTTTGCCAGCAGATATCATAATGAATCACCATAGCTGTATGGAGCCAATGACAAAAACAATTTTTGGCATACTTCCCTGGCCAACACGTGGCATATTGCTCTGGTCACTTGGACACTGCCTGCCCCGTACACAAGACATTTTCAACATATCTCTGACATATTCACAAGTCAAAGATGTTAGGTTTTTTGTTATTCATGATTAGTATGACCATCACCACATGGGCTTATGATTTCACCTGTGGTGCTGACAAGCCGAGAGAACTGTTCAACCTTTGTTCCTGCACATACAACGCGGCTGAGAGAAACGTATATGCCGACTGCTCAAGCTCTCCAGGCCTGTACAGGATCCCAACTTTTTCATCGCGACTGAAAATACTTCTCACGGCCGTTAACATGACAGGTTCTGAATTCTGTAAGACCAGGCCTCACACCACACGTCACAACATCCCGGGCAACCTGAGAACTGTAGAGATTTTGTGTGGACATGCCCATGGTGAGTATTTTTTAACTTTTAAAACATTTTACACGATACTACAGGCCTAAGCTTAGCTACAAGATAACCTTTTCATCTTTTACAGGAGGTACAGAACTTTTGCAATCAACACAAGTGTCTACAAGTGTTGTGTTGACAACCCCCCAAGGGACTGTGAAACCAACAACTGTCCAAGACCCCCCTTCTTTATCCAGCATCTCTACCACGCCTAACATCGAAGCTCCTCAAGTTGTAACAACACACTACAGGGCCAGCTCCAGCCGCAGCAGCAGCAGCCGTCACAGCACCACTAGCCTCCTCACAAGTCTGAGGCCGAGCACGCTGAGACCAAACACGCGCACCCCAACACATCACATGGCTAGTACACGGCGGCCAAGCACGCTGTCGTCAAGCCCACGGCTTCAAAGCACGCAACACCCAAGCACGCCGAGACCGACCACCATGGGCCCCGTCTCCCAGCTACCAAGCCCTCGGCATGCTACCATCGTGCATCCTAGCACCAATACGCAAAGCACCCTCAGAAGTTCCAGTTATGCACGTGTCAACATGGCAACTGTCACAACCACTACTACACCAACCGCAGCGTTCGCATATGTGGCGAAAGATGCTAATTATACAAACCATTCACAGAGCCCCAAGGATGCAAAGCTAGAACCAGTTAATCTCCCAGAAACTGGCAGTTTAAGAGACCCCGATGTGTTAGGACGCGGTGTTTTTTTCTCTTCTACGATGTCCCCAAACACCTGCCTGCTGGCGATCATAATTCTGTATGGTGTTGTTAAGGTATGACAATTTTCTGCAGTTTTCAGAAATTTGTAATTGCTGAGGTACTTAAGAAACATATTCAAAAATGGGGAAAATTACTGTTTCATTCTTTTTCAGATGTGCATTAACATTTCAAAGAAGCGTTGGAAGACTCTCAACCGCACTGGCGGTAGGGCCATTTACAGACCTCGCACACCTATCCCCCACACCTATTTTGATACAGGTACTATGGAGACATATGCAGGTGCCTGTGAGGGCGAAGTGTGCCGCACAACTTTCAGGTAAAAAAAGTGTGATTTTGTAGAGATATTTCTTTTATGCGGCTGTTAACCGGAACATTTACGGTAATAATTTCAAGGTGTTCTGCACTGTATCAACAATTAAAAATGTCCTTGACACAAAAACTCCTTACAGGTATCTTTTTTAAAAAGTATAATTTTACCGTAATTCTGACTGTACAAGCGGAGCATCTACGGTAAATAATTTTCAACGTCTTGTACTGCGTAATTTTTTTCTTGCGCAATTACAAAAAGGTGAGTCGTGTGCAAAAAAAAACCCGGATTTCACCGTCAGATTAATCACATGCTTATGACTTTTTCTTCTAGAGACACGAGCGGGCAGAGGTAGCAGAAATGTTTTTCCTGCAGCATTTTTTAGGACAGATTCTCATGATAACGACTACCACGGCTTCAGTTACACTTCTCTACGAGTTTTCTTATGGATGCGGAAAAATGTTTAACAACGGTGACAGGGCGTGTGTATGTCATTACACCGACGGAGGGCGTCAAATTGTGGTAGACTGCAGAGGCAGACCCTCACTGATGGACAGCCCTTGGGAGGATTTCACAGAAATAGAACAGTCAAGAGTTGTAAAGATTGTGATGACAGGCACAGCTTTCTGTGCAAGGACAGCTCCACGCGTCATAGATCACGACGTCGATGTTGAGTGCGCCGTCGACGCTGGTACCCTGACCATGCAACATAGCCAGCTCACGCCTACGTCAGTGCTTTCTCCGGCAGGCCTTACCCGAGACTCCGAGGCCCTGGACGTTGCAGGAGTAGTGGGTGGCATGTTAGCTCTGGCTATTGTGGTAGCAACCTGCGCAACATTCGTCATATGTCTCAGACGTGTATGTATTCCACGCAGTTTGTAAAAAGTCTATACCGTCAATTTTTAAATACCAAAATGTTTACACTGATATTCAAGGTTTTAAATAATAGTATTAATTTTTTGAAAATTTGCAGGGACACCCTGGTCTTACACGCATTCTCGAAACAGCTCTGCGTGGTCCTCTAGGAAGAGTTTTGGCCACCCGATTAGCCCCCAGAGCAGGAGATGCTAATACTCAGACGGTTGTTGATGCTGAAGGGGCTGAAGCTGCAGAACCCACGTCTCCGTAAGTTTATTTTGGTGATGATTTTAGCGATCGTCAAGCCTAAAATAAATTTTTTGTGTTTTTATTTCACAAAAACCTTATTATTTTGACAGCTCTCTTGAAGATGGCGCAGAAAAGACCCTCCAGGATGCTGAAGTGTCGACCACTACCACAGCTCTCCCAGTCAAACCTGAACGGCATAGGCGCAACAGCAAGATGGTTCAAGAGGCTTCAAAGTTTGAGTGTGAGTCTGACGAACACATACCCCAGGAGGCATACCAGCGTGACAAGTACATCCAAGTTGATGAGGATGTGGCGTTCAACTTTTTCCGTCAGACATCGTCACAGTCTCGGACCCCACCTCAGGCTCCGTCTCAGGCCCAGTCACAGCCCCAGTCTCAGCCCCAGTCTCAGCCCCAGTCTCAGCCCCAGTCTCACTCCCAGTCCTCCCTCGACGATAGTGGCCTGTTAGAGACGATCGTTTGAGACGCTCACATTCCTTGTGTGTTTATGTTGTAATGTTATTTTTTACATTTTTGGGCTGTTTAACATGTTTTTATAAGAAGTGTATATATTGGTTTTGCGGTCCGTCACACACGCCTTAATTTTTGGCTGTCTTAGGCCTTTATGACAACTGTCCAGTGTTTTGTATTTAAACTCCTAGGACATGTACATGTAACGCATCGGTGTGTGGAATAATTGCTACGAGTATATATTCTGTGCTAAGTATGTAAAAATAAAATGTTTAATAATTTTTGTATGGCTTGTTAAAGTTGTGATGGTTTTAACAAGCTCTGTAAGACTGGAGTTTAATCTCTGTGAAAATCTTTTATTATACATCCTTGAAGAATTTTGTATTAGTTTGAAGTAATTTAGCATGTTGTATTAGCGTTAATATATGCTTTTTTTTCCGTTTTATGCTACTGATTTTCAACTGATAACTTGTTTGACTACATGCGTAGTAAGGACGGCGTTTAATCTCTGCAAAATCTTTTATTATACATCCTTGGAGAATTTTGTATTAGATTGAGGTAGTTTTAACATGATGTATTTACATAAAGATGTGCTTTTTCCATTTTTATAAGGCTTTTTTTTTAAAAAACTAATTACTTTTTTTTAGTGTCCTGATTATATGTGAAACGTTGCGAAGGCTTATACATGTGTGATAGTCTGTAACCGCTGCAATTGTTTTTGTTTTTAACTGTAATTATAGTGCAAAGCTCAGTGTATCAATGTATCATTTTTCTTTCATGTGGCTGCAAGAGTGCAGGAAATATAACATTTTTTGGAAAACTGCTTTTCTGCCTTGTACATTTCAAAAAGTGTGAAAAACATTTTTATTTAAATGCAATTTAGAGACGCGTTGTCACCTTTGATGACAGGGTGTATCTGAGGCGTTAAAAAAAAAAAGTCAGGGGCGCCAGAACAGGATGCCACGCGGCACAATGCCGCGTGGCACAATGCCGAGCGGCCCTAGAGGCCGAGCGGCACTAATGGGCCGGCCGGTACAAAATGCCGCGGCGCGCACCCCCCAAGAAGTAGGCGGCATAGCCGCCTGCTTTTAGCGAAAGAGAGAGAGATAGAGAGAGAGAGAGAGAGAGAGAGAGAGAGAGAGAGAGAGAGAGAGAGAGAGAGAGAGAGAGAGCGTATGGTCCCAGCTGGGGTGTGCTAGCGAGCTGGTGGGCTAGTGACCCAGTGCCACAATGACACAGTGGCTCAGTGAGCAAGTCTGCGAGGAAGCGATGGAATCAGTACTCTGGAGAACGATTGCGTGTTTAAAAAGATGGACGTTTTTAAACCTTGAAGATGGCGATTGAAGGATTGAAAGAGTTTGAAAAGTGCTTGAAAGTGTTTGAAAGCTACTGAAAGGTGTCTGAAAGTGTAGGTGGTGTTTGAAACACTCTAATGAGTGACTGAACAAATGAGCCATGGTGATAAACCGAAAAATGACAGTTGTTATGAGAGTGTAGAATTCTGTCATATGAAGCTATCATAGATACATGATCAGCAGTACAGCTTGTTGTGAGCGGGCCATATTCGGTCTCCAGCGTTTTTCATCATGTTGATAAGTTTTTGGAACACGACCATGTTTTCTCTATTAGGACATAAACTTGCCAAGTGAGCATGGTCTTTCTCGCGCTATCTGTACCGTAATTAAACAGTTCAGTATCAACATGTATATATAACATGCTAAAAACAACCAGACAAGTTGATATACATTTGAAACACTACTGTAGCATCTAACAGTGTAGTGTATTTTTATTTATAAAAAAGGTGTTAGAAAAGATACTCAACATACAGAACTAAAAACTTTGTTTGCAGACTTTTGCAGCACTTTAAACATAATTGTGCTTAGCTAGGAATAAGAACAGGTTGTTATAACCTTGTACAAAATAAAAGAGGCATCTGACATATTATTGAAGAACCCCATTTTTGGAAATATAAATTCTCTTTTTAACTGTTAACATGTTTTAAAACATTAAACAGCCATAATTTACCACATTAATTTTTCCTTATTGACAATGAATGTACAGGTGACGTGCATGCACATTTAAAAACACTGGTCAGCTCTATTGTCTAAAAAGTCTTGCACTAAAAAATGCTATATGCCACGTGGGGTGTCTTGAAAACACGTGTTATGACCAAGTTTGCTGAGCATGGGGGAGGGCTCAATGTGGCTTGTGACCTACGGCTTGCACACGACTGCGTGGTTGATGGCAAATGTTTTTTGTCTCCACGCGTGTTTTGAACAAAACATGTTGCATGGAGAGGGTCACGCAGATTTTTGAAATACTGGCAATGTTCCGCAACAGGCTGTAATAAAATAACAACGTTAGCATAAAACGCAAAAAGACATTTTAACAGATGTTTCAAGACTGATGCGTGGTTGAGACCCTCTGCTGATGTGAGGTTGGGGTTTGTGCGTGTGCGAGTGTTGTGAGAATGAGTGGATGCCCTCCCCAAGATGTTAAACCTGCAAAAATGTCACATTGTGTAAGCGTTCACTAATAACATATATAAGACACCATGACGTCGAAGGTTAGGCCAACCCCTCACATTTTTGTGAAGGTTTTTGCCATGCTGGTCCTATCGGTAGAACGCCCCTTCTTGCTGGAAACATTACCCTTAACATCCTGGGGCGCCATTTTTTTCATTATTTTTTTTGGTGAGACTTCGACGGGGTCCTCGTCGCCCTCTGTATCGGTAGTGTCGGACACTACAGATCGCTTCATGGGATGAGGGGGGCTGTCAGTGGAGCATGGTCTTTTCGGGGCCGCTTGCCACCCTGGCGGCTCAACGCAGGTTAATGGTTCGGTCATGTAGGCCGTTCCCTCTTCTATAAGAACATCATCATTTGCCACACTTACGGGTGGAGCAACAACATTCTGCAGGTTGTTATGCTTTGGCATCGGCATGCAGTGCCCGCACGTGGTGTGCGCTAGAGATGAGCGATGGGTCGCTGCACATTCCGGCAGGTCTTTGAGGCCAAACCAGCTGTCTTCCAAGAGCGGCAGGTATTTTTTCAGGCGTTCAAATTCGAAGTCGCTGAGGTTTATACCGCGTCTTGTTGGGTGCAGGGATTTTGGATTTTCGTTGGTGAAAAAATAGTGCCGGATGTCCAGCGATCCATAGGCCTTTTTGGCGACGGCAAAAACGTTTTTGCCTATGTGGTGTTTAAGCTCGCCAGGGACAAAGTCCCTTTCGTCTTGCTCCTCCCCGTTGAGAACGCATGCCCCAGTGCTTGCATCAATCGGTTCGCTCTCATCGTCAAACATTGTGTCAACGGCGTCAGCAGTGGGAACCTGATCTTCTGGCTCATCATCACTGTTGACATCATTGCCCTGTAAAATAAACAAACAGGTTAAAAAGTGTCAAAATGGGCATGAAAAATGCTCGGGTTTTGTACAAACCGTTCATTAACTTTTCTAAAGGTTTAACTAAATAAACACTAAACAAAACTTAAAGACGTGCACATCCAGTCATGTGTCTTTGCAGCACCGTACGCAGCTGTCAAAATACAGGGTCAGCAACCATTCCGCCATGAGGGTTCTCGTTAGTCCTGCAACCGTGTGCGTCTGTCTACATACATGCACACACATACACACGCGCATACATACATACACACATACATACTTACATACATACATACATACGTTTACATGCATATATGCGTAAATACGTACGTACCTACATATATATGTATATACGCTTAAATACACACATACATACATGCCTACATGTATGCTCACACGCACGCGGGAATACCCGGTGACAGATTGACAGACGGCCAGCCTGACAGATCAGGAGACATTTTAGGCAGCTGAGCCGGCCAGACTGTAGTATGAGATTAACAAGCATTCTCAGGCTTCAGATATACAGACAACTATGGTCAAAAGTCTTTTCAAACAGTTATAAAAAATTAGAAAACATTATAATTAAAAGTGTACTTACTTTTTTGACAACTTTGTTTAATTCTGACATCACACACAGCAAATCTCTGGTCTGCTGCTTGTCCAGCACTACACCACGTCTTGTGGGAACAAGAACATATTCCTCGTCTTCAAGGACGTAATTGCGCAGATGGAGGCGCACTTTACCTTTATAACGTTGCAGTACCATGAATTTGCGAGACCCAAGCTCGCGGAACCACAAAAATTTCCCTCTGATGAGGGTTCCTGAATCGTTGTAAAACTGGCGGGCTTCGCCACTGGTACCTCTTGATACTTTTGACATGTTGAAAATTTTTGGTGTGTGTGCTGTGTGCGTGTCTCTCGAGAGAGCGAACTGGAAAGGATGCAGCGTGTAGGGGCGATCTAGGAAAACGCGTGCAAGTCCGGTGTAGGTCACTTGCCGGTGTGAAAAGGCTTGGGTGTTGGGCGTTCTCACGTTTTATACTCATTTTCGTCTTTGTCTTGGAGAAGGGGTAGGTCTTCCGCACACCCTAGCCAATTGCAAACCTTTTGCGTTGTACGCTCCCTAGGGGCGCCACCCTCGGCTCATGGGTCACAAGTCACATGCAACATATTGCCCAATGATGGGTCATATCTAAAAGGTTTAGGTTTCAAGACATGTACTGACAGGTCACCATCTTGTGTCATGAGATGAAAGAGTAGCAAAATAAAATAAATAAAATAATATAAAAGAAAAGGAAGTTGTTGAACTTTGTAACAGGCCACAGCGTTTAACACACCGCTATTTCCCTTTGGCCTTGTCAAGGAAATGCGTCTTAAACAAAAACACCCACACTTGCAGTCTTTTCAAACCTTTTATTACACAATTTGACTCAACACCGACATTAGCGTAGCGATTATGTCATTATTAGCTCGCATAAATCCTTGATAAATGTAACGCTGTTGTGAAAACATGAAATTAAAACTTTGCGGTTAATTATAATTACTGTTACCACTTGCAGCATATAAAATCTTAATGCATTGTTTCAAAGAAATCTTAAAAACTTGTTAAAAGATTTTACATGTGAAAAATTGCTGCCAACTACAAGCTTACTACGCAGCAGATTTGTTAACAAAAACATGGTAAAGGCGAGGTTGCGGCTGTGCCCACAATAACATGTCTCGGGTAAAAAAGGTCAGGGGCTGTTTTTACACATGTAGTATGCAGGAAAAAGTTCTTTTAACTGTAACACATAGTTTTACAGTTTTAAACAGTGTCTAGGTGTAATTTAAAACAGTTACGCAATCTTTGACCAGTTCTTTTTAATTTGGGCAAGAGATTTCGGCGTCATTTTCCTTTTGGTTTTCGATGTTGTCACACTTCGAGGAGACTTTGAAATGTACCCCTTTTTCGTAGCTAGAGAATGTTGAGGGGGCCTGTGTTACAGCAATAAGTTCTTTAATCCCATTTAGTGTTGACAGTGTTTATTCTTTCTTTGGGTACAATTCAACTACTGTGACACTGAAACAATAATAATACAAACATTTATGAGATGAAGGAAAGACAGAATTGATATGCCTAACTATGAGAAATACATTTAAGTATTAAAGAATGTTGAAATACAGTAAACTATTATACAATATTGAAATGAAAATATAAATACCTTTTGTGGGATGTCTAAGTGAATGTTGTTACTCTATTGCTGTTTTGAAGTGGAATGAATAGGCTAAGGAAGTACTAATGAAACTGTGAATATCATGAGGTGTGAAATGACATGAAACAAACATTGAAAACAGCATGTTGGTCAGCGTTGACCACAGCTACATTCCCCACCATGGATCCTGTTGGATCCAACCGAATTTATGAATTATATTTTAACTAATTTTGACATCCAAATTTGAACATAAATACAATTGATTAAGACATGAGTAATAAGTCAGTTTAGAAACTTTGTAGTAATATGATTTAACATGATCAAACATGTAGTTATCTCACAAGCAATTTGACTTATAAACATAATCACACTTAATGAATAAATTTTGTACACACAAGAAAATGAAAGAAAGTGATTGACTGGGATGAGTGAACTTATTTATGATCAACTTCAAGCAACAGTACTAATTTCTGTACTGGCCTTTGCAACTTTCCATTGACATCTGGGAAGGTTATCATCAAGGACAAGGACAATGTCACCTATTTGCAGGTTTCGTTTCTGCTTAAACCATTTTTGTCTTTCCTGCATTTGCAACACATATTCCTTTTTCCACCTGTCCCAGAAAAGGTTCGCAAGGTACTGTACTCGTCTCCATCGTTTCCTACTGTACCCATCATCAGTTGTAAATTCTCCAGGAGGGGAAATGACAACACCAGATTTCATGGTTAGCAAATGATTGGGGCAAAGTGGTAACATGGAGGTTGGGTCATTTAGTGTAGTAACAGTCAATGGTCTGCTGTTAACTATGTTTGCTGCTTCATGCATCAGCGTTCTCAAACTTTCATCATCAATCAAATGACCCTCTTTACTGAGCAAAGAGGTCATAACACTTCTCACGGACCTAATCATCCTTTCCCAGACACCACCGTGATGGCTTGCTGCAGGAACATTAAGTATGTGATCACATGAATTTTGCAACAAAAACTCTCTCACCTTTTGATCATCGATTTTATTTAGTGAATCTTGCATTTCTCTAATGCCGCCAACAAAATTACTTCCTCTATCAGACCGCAGTGTTCTGATTGGCCCGCGAATTGAAATAAATCTTCTCAATGCATTTATGAAGGAATCTGTTGTCATTGAATTCAATGTTTCGATATGTACTGCTCTTGACGCCATGCATGTGAATAATAGGCCATACCTTTTTATTTCTCTGCGTCTTTCTTGAATGTAGAATGGCCCAAAGCAGTCGATGGCAACATGAGTAAATGCAGGACTATCCTCCAGACGATCTGATGGTAAAGTAGCCATCTTCTGACCATGCAGTTTTCCTCGCTGCTTTCTGCAGGTAACACATTTAAATATCACACTTGACACCAATGATGTGAGACCAAGCACCCAGAATCCGTGGTTCCTGACCTCATTGATCGTCATGCCTTTGCCTTGGTGTCCCACCTTCTCATGAAAGTGATTCACAATGAGATCTGTGATGGTATGTAACTTAGGTAGCACAACTGGATGTTTGACTTCATATGGGAAACATCCTTGTGCCAACCTTCCCCCTACACGTAGGATTCCCTCAGCATCCAAGAAAGGATCCAACTTCTTGAGACGACTGATGTTTGTAACATTCTCATTGTGTGACTTCAAGTGTTGAATTTCATCAGCAAAAGCTTCACTCTGCACCTGCTTCACTAACAGCTTCTCTGCTAGGACCAAATCTGCAACTGAAATGAACTGGTGAGACTTATTCTTCAAATTTGCAATGAAACGAAGGCATATGGCAACTACACGTTTTGTTTTATTCCAGTTAAATTTATCAACTGGCCATGCATATTTCTGAAAATCAATTGCAGTTGTTGTGTGACATGTAGCTCTTCTGACTTCGGGGTTTGAAGCATCAATTTCAAATGTTTCATCATTCTGTTGCACTTCTAATTTTGTCCACAAAAACACAGGTCCACTAAACCACCTTGACTGAAGCAACTGCTTGCCGGTGCATCCTCTTGAGGCTATGTCTGCCGGATTGTTCTTTGTCCCAACGTGAAACCACTGATCTGCTGATGTTACGTCTTTGATCTTCTGCAGCCTGTTTGCTACAAATACACAAAATCTCTTCACATCATTTGCCAAGAATCCCAGTACCACCTTACTGTCTGTCCAGTAGAAGTTTTGAAGATCATTGTACTCTAATTCTTCATTCAGTGTTTGTCCCACTTCAGTCGACAACACTGCTGCTGTGAGTTCTAATCTGGGTATGGTGGTCGCTTTCAAGGGAGCTACTCTGGACTTTGCCATCACCAAAGAGCAGTGAATCTCATCGCTTGCATTTACAAGTTTAAGAATTGAACATTAGCCATAACCGGAGCAACTCGCATCTGAGAAATGATGCAGTTCTGCTCTCTGACTCTCACCAAATTCGCTGGGTTTGAAGCACCTGGGTATTTCTGCTTGTTCTAAGTTTGGAAGTTCACTCAGCCACTTGGTCCACTTAGTAAGTAGTAACTCAGGGATTGGATCATCCCATCCTAGGCCGTCTCTGCACATGTCCTGTAGAATCATAATGCAAACAAAATCACAGGAGATATGAATCCTAGGGGATCATACATTGAACAGACTGTTTGCAGCACTCCTCTTCTTGTGGTTTTTGAGCTGTCTACCACAATTCTAAATTTGAAAGCATCTGACTCTATATACCACTTTACGCCTAAGGTCCTTTCAATTGGCAATGGGTCCTTACTCAAGTCAATATCTTGCACTGAGTCAGCACGAATCTCCAGAGGTAATGATTCAAGCACTTCTCTGCAATTACTAGTGAACTTGTGAAGTTTCATACCTCCATCACTGCAGATTCTAATAACTTTGTTGATTAATTCCAGAGCTTTGTCAATGCTGCTAACAGATTTCAAACCGTCGTCAACGTAGAAGTTGTTGTTGATAAACTTGCAAACTTCTTCACCATGTTTGCTCACACCATCACATGCAGCTCTCTTCAACCCATATTGCGCCACTGCTGGACTGCTTGTAGCCCCAAAAATATGTACACGACTGCGCAGCACAATAGGATCTGAGCTGTAATTTCCTTCTGCAAACCATAGAAATCTCAAGAAATTTCTCTGATCAGATGGTACTCGAAACTGATAAAACATTTTTTTGACATCACATGTAAATGCAACTCTTTCTTGTCTAAACTTGCATAAGACACCTATCAAGCTGTTTAGCAAATCAGGTCCTTGCAGCAGATTACTATTTAGTGACTGACCTTTGTATTTTGCACTTGCATCCATGACAATTCTTATTTTACCCGGTTTTGCAGGATGTTTAACACCATGATGCGGCAGATAATATGCAGGGGTGTCATTTCCCAGTTCTTCTTTGGGAACCATTTCTGCATAGCCACTGTCAATCAGATTGTTCATGAACTTTACATACTGTTGATGGTAGTTAGGATCTCGCTCAAATTTCCTAACCAGACCTTTCAACCGCTCTACAGCAACAGGTTTGTTGTCAATCAAATTCCTTCCTTCGTCCTTCAGTGGTAGGGGCATTTCGTAATGACAATCTTCGCATTTGCGTATCCCATCTTTCATCTGGTCTAAAAAGTGCCGATCCTCCGATGACAGTCCCTTCCTGTGACTATCTCCACTTTCTTCTCACTTGAAAAAATCAATAATATCTTTAGGACTGAACAATTCTTTGGAAGTGGTACGAAGAACAATATGACCATTTGTGGTGAAAGAATGACATATCTGTGACTCACATGGCTTACCAATTGGGCCAACTACACCCCAACCTAATTCAGTTCTCTGTGCAAACGGACCTCCATCTGCTGGAGGAATAACCTCTCTTGGGGTCAAAGCCCTAGGACAATTCGAACCAATCAGCAGACCGACACCACAAACACTTCTGGGCATTAACTGATTCACAATAGGTTTTAAATATGGCCATCTTTCAGCCACAGATGCAGTAGGTATATTGTCCTCATTACTGGGTATGCCACGATGAGTGAAAAGAGGTGGAAGTGGAATCTTGACATCACCATCAAAGGCTTGTACACTCAACTTTTCTATTCTTTTACATTGCATTACATTGTTCTCAGAGGTCATTGTAGACAACATCAATTGTGTACTTGTGCCATTTACATGTAGTTTGTCACACAAATCATTGCTAATGAAAGATGTATCAGATTGTGTGTCCAGTAATGCATATGTCAGGACACGCTTAGAATTATCCTGACTGCTGACGTACACTGGTACAATCATAGTGCTTCTATTACATATTTCATGTTTACTTGTACACAAAGCTACATTTGGTTTGACAAAATTATTCGCCTGATTTTCTATCTTCGGCTGTTCCTTCGCAGTCCTGCTTGGTTCACTGACAGCTGCATTATGTTCATTGTGAAGCACAGTCGGATGCTGTTTGTTGCATTTAGCACATTTTAATCTATTTCTGCAGATCTTGGCTATGTGCCCAGGCTGCAAACACCCAAAACACAAACCTTTTTCTTGGATGAACTTACACTTTTCATCCCTAGTTTTGCTTTGAAGTTTGAAGCAAATCTCAAGTGAATGGTTGTGTTTGTCACAGTAAATGCAATTTAGACTTTTGACTGCATTGCAGGTTCTTACCGTTTTGTCGCTAATACCTTTTGCAGACCTGTCATTTGAGATGCCAGTGGATTGTCTTAAACATGAAGTGACTGGGTCACATGCTATGTCAGCTTCCTTGCATAAGAAAGTGACAAATTGACTGAAAGCAGGGTACATTTGAGTTTCCTTTCTAAATTTGTAGGCCTCTCTACTCCATCTGGAAATTAACCACTCTGGCAGCTTACTTAGCATTGTGCGATTTTGATTTTCATCATCAAGTATCCTAAGATTAGGATTGTACCTTGCAACAACACTACACTGTTTAAGAAAGTCACTGAACTCTCTGAGACCTGATGAATCCCTTGATCCAATCTTTGGCCACAATTCAATCTTTTTCTTGAAAGCTTGCGCTACAGAAAACATGTCACCAAATCTTGATTCAAGAAGATTCATTGCCTCACTAAACGAGTCAGGTGTTGGCATTTGTAAGTAGCTTCTGACACACTTTAAAGCATCACCACCCAAGCAGCGTTTAAGGTAAAATATTTTGTCAGAAGAGTCGTTGTTTCTGCTCTCAATTAAAGCAGAAAATGCACACTTCCAACTTGGATAATCCATTGGATCCCCATAGAAAGTGTCAGGCTCTGGGGCTGGCAAACGACTAGCATTTAGGCTGTCTGTAATGGACTTTAAAACATTGCCAACTTGACCACCATCTGTTACTGAAGTGTTTACAATGTAATTTTGACTGGTGCTCCTGGAAATGAAACTAGGAGCACTTTGGTTTAGTTCACTCACTTTTGCACACTCACTTTCCCTGTCTACCTGTGTGACTTGTCTATGAATATCAGTTATTCTACTATCACTTTTAGAACCTTTGTGAGAAAACTTGACATTGTCATCTACAGAATTTTCAGCATTAACATCACTTTTATGTACAACCTCAGTCAACTGTGTTTTACTTGTAGAAATAATGTCACTCTGGTTTTGTCTTGAAACTAAATTGGTTTCAACAGTTTGTGAAAAGTCTTCAGAGTTCTTGCTTTCAACATGGCCAATAGCTTGTAATTTAGCTTCTTCTACAGCAATGTCTCTCATGGTGGCCAGTCTCTTCAATTTACAGTTTACCTTCTCGAGCTCCAGCTTCTGAACGCTCTCTTCTTCTAGGTACTGCAGCTTGGCCTTCAGTGCAGCAGCTTTGGCAGCAGCTTCTGCTTTCATCGAAGCCACTGAGCTACGGCTGTAGTGCGATTTTGTACTTTGCTTACTCCGACTGCTACGATTGCTTCTGGTACTTCTGGAGGTGTGCGATTTGTTCTCAATTTCTTCCATGCGTATTACGTGAGTCAATTCACCTAGTATTGCCAGATTGGTCCGTTGGCAGTCCTTGAAGATATCTGCGAAGTCCTTACGCAAGGATTGGTCTAGTTGCTCCATTGTGTAGTAGCTGTCAGACACATCTTCAATCGCATGCTCAAGTGTAGATCGAAATTTTGTGAGGGTCTCTATATCGACAATGCAATTTGCAAGGTAATTCGTGCACTTAGTTATTTTACTCTTGTGCATTTTGATGGCAGACTTAAAAGCTTGAGTTTTACTCTCAATTTGGAACTGAAGTCCCTTTTCAGTTGAAGTTCTTAATCTTGCTCCATTACCATCTGTAGAGCTGTGGTGTCTCGCACTGTCGTGTGAGCCGAGGAACTCCAAAAGGCCAACCAACTGTGAAGTGCTTTGTGGTTTCGTATTTTGTTGGGCCTCGTCAGACTTGTCTTCGTTGTGCTCAAGGTTACCATCTTCTTCTTGAAGTTTGGTCTCAGTTGACTTGTCTGTCTCATCAGTACCATGAGCTCCATCATGATCAGTGCTAACTCCTGCCATTTCTTCTAAGTCCATTCCACTCAAGTCCAAAAAGTGTCACTGTTACAGCAATAAGTTCTTTAATCCCATTTAGTGTTGACAGTGTTTATTCTTTCTTTGGGTACAATTCAACTACTGTGACACTGAAACAATAATGATACAAACATTTATGAGATGAAGGAAAGACAGAACTGATATGCCTAACTATGAGAAATACATTTAAGTATTAAAGAATGTTGAAATATAGTAAACTATTATACAATATTGAAATGAAAATATAAATACCTTTTGTGGGATGTCTAAGTGAATGTTGTTACTCTATTGCTGTTTTGAAGTGGAATGAATAGGCTAAGGAAGTACTAATGAAACTGTGAATATCATGAGGTGTGAAATGACATGAAACAAACATTGAAAACAGCATGTTGGTCAGCGTTGACCACAGCTACAGCCTGGACTTGACGTTTTTCTTTTGCTTGGAATGGACCAGTTTCTTTAACTCCTCAGGAGTGATGCCCGGATGTGTTACGGCCGTGTGTGTGTGCGTGTCAGTTTCTTTCCCTGTAACATCGTCTCTCGTCCTGATGCTGTCACTACTATCTTCGCTTGAACTTGTGGCGACATCTGTAGGAGAAGGGGTGTCTTTGTTTGATGCGCTATTTTCTTCCTGTTGTCTATCTGAACCTTCTGCCTGGTCATGGTCTTGTTTTTTTTCGGCCAGCTGATCAAGCATTCTTTGATAGCGCTCCCTTGGTAACACAATATGTTCTTCAGCCATTATTTTGCAAGGGCCATAAGTTTGCTCAAAACTGAATGAATCATGTGAGACACAGCATCAGGTTTTCTGATAACAGTCTGCAGTCTATCCCTGTGTGTTGTCTGGTCCTCAGCTATTGCTCTAATGACCCATCTATGCTTTCTCATTGCAGTTTTATAAGGTTCAGTAGGTCTAAGGTTGTTGGTAAGGACATTTTTGGCTACTTCACCTATTGCCCTTATCTGATCTTTTTCAGCATGTTTTAGAAGCTCCTTAATCTGCTTCTTTGGTAAAGTTGCTACAGCTTGGAGAAATATGATATTTTCCTTGATCAAATTCATTTTTTAGGCAGGTAAAGAATTGTCTGATCCTGTGGAAAAATGTTTGTCTTTAATTTATAATGGTTATCGATATTAGCTGACAAGTCAACAACAAGATAACCGTAATTTTGGGCTGTTGCCAGATCGTAGCTAGCCATGAAATAAGGAACTTGTGTAGGCATGGTTTGAGATGCCAGAGTCTTAATTTGACGAGCACTGCGGTTGTTTCTGAACAGGCAGATATATTGAGAATTTAGCCCTATCTCTCGCACAGCCTTGCTAGCATGGTACATATTTTGCAAGGTTATGATACACGAGATGTGACAGTGGTGACAGAGCACGCAAACAATCTCAACCACGGCTTTGCCTAGAGCATTGTCCTCTAGACTGCTCATTTTATAATCCAGAACCAAAAGTGTTTCACCTTTTGTGTCCTGCCAAATTTGAACAAGTTCTTCTTTTGTCGGTATATCTGTCCTGAAATCGATCAGGTCCCCTAAGGCTGTCTCCAGTTCTTCATACTTATCTTGCCAAATAGAAAAGCAGTATATGATTTTGTTAACGTACGGTTTGAACATTTCATCATGGTGCAGAAGGAGATTTTTCACAAAAAACGTTTTTCCAGCCTGGCTTGATCCCGAGACCAGTATGTTTTTTGGCAGTTCAAACCGTGTGAGTGAACCCTGGACACCGGTCATGATGTTAACTGTTTTGATGCTAGGCCCAAAATGACTACACTTCATATACTGCTCTGTTTTTGTCTATCTTCAATGCCGCGGGGAACTTTGCAAAAATAATGAGAGTGGTCGGTCTTGTCAACTGTTTCTCAAATTTTACAGACACTCTCATGTTCCCGCTGCGCTTCAAGGGTATGACATCATCATTAGACCCAGTACTGGCCGGTTCTGCAAAAAACCTGTAAAAACTGTATCCCCCGGGATATTCAGCTCGGCTGATTGGATTGGCGCAGTCATTACCGTCAACACCGCACAACGTCTTGTGGGCGTCCATGTACAGGCGGTTTGAAGTGTCGAGGGCTGTGGCATAATGGGGATGTATGGGCCCTTGTGAGAGGTCTTGACCATCAACAGTGACCTGTATGAAGTTTAGACTGCTGTGTTCAAAAAGGAAGGGGTTCTCCGTCAGTGTTCCGTGATTGGCAGAGTCTGACACAAACCCGCACACCATTTCAGCGGGCACTCGACCATTAAAGGGGTCATTGAACTCCCCTGAAAACACACCCCTAGCTAGGGTGAATTTTTTTACTTCTGTCTTTATGTAAGGGAAAATTGCGGGTCTTGACTGTAACAGTTCTGAGTGTGACAACGAAATAAGGGGGTCAACGTCAATCATTGCGACATCCAGGGATGCCTTGGTTATGACCACCTTAAATTTACTGGGTGTGTTGTTGGCTGCCATGAGGCAGAACTCTGGAGTGCTCGGATATAGTGTAAGGTTTAGTGGTACACCATTAGGAATGAAACGACCAACCTCTAAGATATCACTATACAAGTGCCCACACATGTCAACTTCTTTTGACTGTTTAAAATACTGCGCTCGCGTCTTCATGCCTACATTGTCAGATGTTTGCCAGTTAGGATCTCCCAACTCACCACCAGTGTCTTTGTAATACATAGCCATCTGGAGAGTGCCATTTTTCACGTCTTCTCCAGTGTATAACAAAGCTTTCATGTAAGCCAAATAGGGGTAGGACTGGTCTGAATGTGTGAGAACTTTGTTTTGCAGAGCAACATCCACTCTACTGAACATGGAGTGCATAAAGTTGTTAACAACTGTGACAGCAGCCACTGTTTTACCTTCAGTTTTTGTTTTCTTGTTTTCAGCTTTGTCTGCCTCTTCAGCACTTTCATCGTCAGACTCATCTGAACTAGCATCAGGTAAAAATGCTGGCGGTTCTATGACATCACCATTGGTGCACACTATCTTGCATGTTACATTCAAAAGTGTAGACCTCAGATCAAGATAAGATGCACAATTGTTAGGTACACTGAACTGGATAACTCCCTGGTTAGAATAGTCATTGATAGGGTAATAAGTTGAAGAATGTATTCTTCGTATACCCACATTTTGTAAAGGTTTCTCAAAAATAGCAAGCTCCTCTGAATAACCAACATACGAATCTGACAAAACAGCCTGTGTCATGTTGACAAAATTACCTTTTCAGAAAACCCCTTAAAAAGATTTTTTATGACACCCTAAAGTTCTAATCGTCAAAAATGTCCTTGACTCTCTTGATCTTAGACTTGGTAGCAACAAGAGCGTTCTTCCTTGAGCTGTCTGTGTGAGTGGTGGTCCGTCTTTTGCGACTGCCCAGAGCTGAATGAGCATTTTTCTCTTTCTCAGCTTCTTTTGTGACCTCAACTTCCTCTCTAACAGCCTCAGAGAGGGCGCGTCTTCTCTCAGCCTCAATAGGATCAACAACTTCCAGTTTGTTTGTCCTTTCACCATTTTTAGTTGTACCATCACTCTTACGAGTATTAACAAGTACTAGGTGACCTCTTCCTGCTTTTGCTTTCTTGAAAACTGTACAGTTAACACGTGTGTTGAACATGAGGGGCTTGTCACGCCCTTCGGCCTGCTTCTTAAAGTGGTCGAGGAAAGCTTTGTAGTCTCCTCCACCATCTGTAGAATAGTAATGGTGTTGTAAGCCATAATGAAAGTTTTCTTCTTAAGAGCCTTCTGTTAGATGCAGTGTGCATGACACGTGTCCGGGAGTGAATGATGGTGCCCTCCCTTGACTATCTGTTAAATAGATGTCAACAGTATCAAGGATGTCCTGTGTCAACCTTACATAGCGTGGAGTGTCAAAGGTCACCGGTGACCCCTCCTGAAGTTCCTTAGTGAATATCCTGTTGAGGATAGGTTGTAGAGCTGTGTTAACAATGCTAGGTTCACATGTCCTACTGTTAATAGTGATGTAATCTGTCTTATACGCGTCCATAAATTTTGGGAGACTGATGTCAAGAATGGCAAGGCTCCACTCCCCACTTTGCTGTAGATTGAGACGCTTGGGCAACCTGACCCTGAAGGCTACCGCCGTATTATCTGTAAAATATTCATTGCTCTGATGGCTTGAAACGTTAATATACATTTTTTATTTGGACTTCCCTGTGTAGGTTTTAATGTTGGCTGTAGGTATGTATGTGTCAAACTTGTCCGAATAGCCGTACCAGTTCACAAGGCTGAATTTTTTACCATTGACTGTCTTTGTTGATAAGACCTTGTTGATTTTATACTCTATATCTTCAGGACGTTTCACATGTACTTTCTGAAGCTCCTGGTCATAGAAAGAGCCCTTGATGACATCATCTGACAGATCCTTCACTTTGTAACGTGGGGGGTGTGAGGGTATCCTGTTACAGATTTGGAAAATCTCCTCTGAGAAGCTCTCCAGATATCCTCTTTTAAAAGGCGTCTGAGCACGACTTAACCTCACCAGGTCTCCAATTTCGAATGAGAAACTGACATGCTGTTTGGCCCTTTTATTAAGGATAGGTACATATACTTTTTCATACAGGTCTTGAGAATTTTCTTGGTTAACCGTGGCTGGAGTCATGTGTATTGAGCCATGTACTGTGTTGTTGTAGGAGTGTACAATGTCATCAATTATGTCAATGAAGTTGAATGTCTGGTTTTCATAAAAATATTTGTAGAGACGGTTTTCAATTGTTCTGTTGACTCTCTCAGCATAGGAGGCCTTGTGTACACCATATGCAATCATGTGTGACACACCATAGTTGTGTAACAGCTCTTGAAACTGGGCACCTAAAAACTCCTTTCCTTGATCAGTCCTAAGAGTTTCAGGGTGTCTGCCCTGATGTAAAATTTCTTTGTATGCTTTTGCTGTCTCCGCAGATGTTTTTGTTTTGAGGGGCCTTACCCACAAAAATCTTGAAAACAGGTCTATGCAGACAAGTAAGTATTTAAACCCCTTGTTGTAGTTTGACAAATCTGACATTTGTACCAGATCAGCATCCCATTGCATGTCCATGTAATCAACAATAATGGCCTCTGTAGGGAACTTGCGTGGTGGTGTGGTGTGTATTGTCTGACGATCCAGCCATGCCTTAACTGTAGCGTAATCAATTTCAGACGGTTTATCCCTCCTGTCTCGGACATATTGCCAAAGTTTCACGGCACCATAGAAGCTAGCTGGACTGCCTGGCTGGTAGTATATCTCAGACAAATACTGGTCCACATCATTATGTTTGCTCATGTTGAAATTTTTACACACCCTGCACGCCTCCGATATGATATGCTGGTTGGTTGGTGACAACTTTTTTTGACATGGATTTCAGTTTCGGGTTTGGGAGCACAGCCCCTACGCTTGTGGACAGCAAAACGAGCCAGGTCTCTGAACTGTTACCTAGGGAGATGTTTATGATGGCACTGATCACAACTGTGAATATCACCAGCGTCTGGCATAAAAAGACAATCTCACTTTTAGGCATATGTTTACCCAAAACGATCCACCTTTCGCCTGACGCCGTAGATTGGTGCGAGTCCAGTCTGGAGGTTGTGTGCTCATCCATGGTTACCGTGACAATGACTAGCATCATGTTCTCCTTGATATTATATGGAATGTTTTTATGTGTCACGTGACATATGATGTTGTGTAACACATAAAGAGGTGTTCTGTCATATATCAAGGCTATCTCTAGCATCATTGGTAACCATGCCGAGATTTCATGTGTTAAAGGCTATCAAATGCAATAACAAGTAAAAAGTTTTGTCTTTTAAGACCTATAACTCTTTTATTAAAAGCACAAAAGTATATACAGCATGTTTTTACACCTCCTAAAAGCAAAAGCCAAACATAAAACAAGCAGTTGTTGGAAAACAAATAGAACCTGTTTGAAAAAGTCAATAGAACTGTTTTGAGGGATTGCATTCTGGACACATCATAGCACCCTGTTGGTTTTGGTGGTCTTCGCGTAAATAACATGGTATAGTAGAACTCAGTTCGGGAATCAGAGCATCTATTTCACACATTTTTCCAACCATAATGTTAAACTGGTCAAGGTTCAAAACTATCCCTTCATCAACACATAAGCCATATACATCTTCATAAATTTCTTCATACTTAGTGAAATGTATCTTGTCTGATGTAGATAATGTTTCAACAAAATAATATGCCCCCAGATGAAAATGGTAGTCCACTCCAATAGAGTTTCTGATCATGTCAGCAGCTTGTACAAGCATGCTATACCTTTGCAGTGGTAGGCTGACACTGTCACAGTCTTCATACATGTCATCTTGCTGTAAAAATGAAAAACACACTTTTTAGTATTTTTACAGTTGTTCCAAACATTAAAACAGTTGTAAAATGAGGGTTTGTTAACAATCACATACCTGCATAGCCATTATGTCAACCTTCACTTCACCGTCATTAATGAGTACTTTAAGGAGTACTCCATCACCTAGGTGTGTTGAAAACCTTTCTCCATTTGATAGTTCAGGTATCATGCTAGCCAAGTCCTTGTAATCCCTCTGAATGATCTGAAATAGCCTTGCCACCCCCTTTATGTTGTGCTGCTGTATCAACATCTCCACAAACTCTGAAGCCTGGTCTTCAGGATTTTCCATGTATAACAGGGTTAGATAAGCTGACATGTTCAGTTCTCTTTCATTTTTCAAACGTTCTGCAACTTCAATTCCATCTATTGTACCAGTGATCACTGCCATATACTTTCTTAGAATATCCATGGTTAGAAATAGCTGATGTCTGTACTGTCTTCGGGGTAAAAATGAATGCTAGCTCCTAACCTTAACGTATTTCTCTAAAATAGGCGCCATCTATACTCTAAACAGATTGGTTAGCATCATGTTGCTATGAGCTCATTGGGTGGTTTGAATATTTTCAAATATTAATGTCATAACGGCCATCGGCCATATGCACCTCTCTTTTTGAAAAATTGAGGTGCTCCCTGAGAGATAATGACCATAGTTTATAAACCATACATGTACACCCTCCATTGTGGGTGATAATCGTGGACAATGTGAAAAAAATAATCCGAAAAATCAGATATGCAATCCTCGACATTGTTAGACACATAATCATGTCTTCGGTGACATTCAGTATGGCCAACAAGTATCCAGCGGTAAAATGTAGCCATGATGCTGTCAGTAGAGCTCTTGAAATCCTAATGAACACCTTCCCTCCAAAACATGTCTAGACATGTCGAGGTTTACAGAACACTCCTCTACCACTGGTCATTTGCCCATGCTACACTTTCAAAGTATCACAAATATACCGCAGGGTGGCAGCACCTCACAGTGTGTGAGGGCGTGTGGGTGTGTGGTGGCAGCACCTCACAGTGCTACACTGCTGCCACCTACAGGGTGACCTACTATACACGGTAAAGCACATACTACTGTTATTGGTAGTGTCTCAGAAAATTACAATTTTTGGCCAGTTACAGAAAGTTGACATTCCTGCAGTGTGTCCGTGAAGGGGCAACTCCAGAATGGGCCTTCTGCTGCTCTACTGTGTCTTCAGATTATCAAAATCAATTTAAAATTTAGACAATGGTTTCCATGGCACCAAAAATATTTATAATTTATTATAATTAGATACTTCGTGTTATTCAAATTTATTTCTTACCATGAGCACTTTGATAAAGCTATAGCCATACAAATTACAAATTGGCATTAAAGCTCTTTCCATTGTAGCCATATTTTAGCACACAGTGGGATTATACTGGAAATTGTTTCCTGTTATCAAAAGTGAATAATGGGAGAAATATTTATTATTTGTGATTAGAAAGCACAAAATTACAGGAGAAATTCCATTTTTCTTATACTATAGGAAAAAGTTAAATTGATTACCATACAAAATCCTAAATAGCAAAATGAGTGTCATATTAAAATATTTCAGAAAATTCCACACAAGTTGAAACGGTTTTTCACCGGTCAACTTGCAGGTCACATTTTAACCCCTATATACCGGACTAATATGAAAACAACATGCAATAATACATCTTCACACATCACTCTAAAATAAATTGCATGGTTTAGGGTTTATTGATTTATATAGCACTCATATAGATACATATAGATAAAATACTGATACAATTTAATTGAATTTACAAAAGATTTTGTATATTGTAAACAAGAGCCCGGGCAGCAGCAATAACCTCAATCTCCTAGCACTTGGCTAGGAGGGATATCCTTTGTGGCCGATCTATAAGAGATGTAAGGTAAATCTGCTCATGAAACTTTAATAAATAAGTCTTCATTTTAGATCTAAAAATGGCAAAGCAGTGACCAGTTTGTATATAACTGGTACAGTCTCCCTGGACTGGGACCATAAACTGCAAATGAACAATCAGCCAAAGTTCATCTTCTGGTAAATGGGTTGAAACGATTGCTATAAAATCTGCCATATTGTTCTTCCTGAAATAATTGAATTGAATTGAAAATAATTTATTTGGCAATTAAACTAGAATACAGCATATTTTTCTTTTTTTTTGGCATGATCAATTTAAAATTATTACATATATTCTATTAGTGTTAAATTTGCCAGGAGACCCCAAAGAACCTCAGTGGGTTGTGTTAGGGCCCACCTCAAATTGATACAATATTAATATCATAATACTAGATAAAAATAAAAATAAAATAAATAATAGTATAAGTTAGTAAAAAAAAATAGAAAGGAGAGAGTAATAATAATAATGAAAATAATAATGATAATAATATATGATTGCTAAAGCCAACAAACATCATTGTTTGATTTATACAATCACTGATTGATTAAAATATATTTATTTAGGGTAAAAAATCCTGTTGTCTCAAGCCATGCAATATACTGGCTGATCTTAAGCAAACTATTGAGTGGAAACAATTATTTGTCTGAAAGAGGCAGTATTTTTCAGAGTGCATAAAAATTACTTCTGAAGACGCCTATGAAATTCTATAAGGAATGACAGCATGGATGATTCACCAATTATGGTATGGTAGATTTTTCGTCTTTTCTATGACAATCTGCTGGACAAATTATGGTACTCTGCCATTTTATTTAAAGGATAAATTTACGCATCTTGCCTAAAAATTTTATGGTACCATACTGTATTCTAATTTTGTTAAATTTCACATTTCAACTGTACAATGTACTATCAGTTGGAATAAATGACATACTAAGCTAAATTTGTAGTATTTTGCTGTAAAAGTTATGGCAAAAAAATAAAATCACATCAGTACAGCAAAGTATTTTGACTTTGTTGTTAATTTGCTGCTGACTCGTAAAATTAAGGCAAAAGCACCACGTGCAAAAAAAGCACTATATGCAAAAAAATCACCACATGCAAAAAAAAGCACCACAAGCAAAATTCCTTGGCTTCAGTGCATGAATCATACTAATAATAAAGAAGACTTGTTACACACCCCCCTCCTCCTCTCAGACAAAAAAAAAAAGGTTGATTAAAAATGTATTTGAACGGACATCCTTGTAGGTTAGTAATTTATGTTTGTATCTACAAATTGAATGACAGCCAAGGGCAGCAACTACAGGACAAAGCTGTGTCAGTCACATAGTCCATTACGGATGTAAACTTGCCAGACAAGCAAAATTATAGACCTACATGTGTATTTTATGTAATACAGCACTGTCAAACTAAGTGTTCATATTTGGCAAACTGGAATGCATAATAATTAATTTGGGAGGCATTTTGAAAATATGATGCCATCTTTTTTGCATGTACAGCACACTTATTTTGAAATGTTGAATGCTTAGTTCAATGTGAATCCAGCTTGCTGTGTTTAGTAAAATTCCATAGTATTCTCAGATCTTATAAGTCCATAATTCACGTTTTCATTTTGAAGGTTTGCATTTGAAAATACCCCGTGCATTTGCTGTTGAATGATATTATTACATATCCAGTGACGCCTATATAGCAAATGCCATGTGCATGTTCACCTACCAATGTTAAACCAGTGCAACATCTACCCACTCACCTGTAATGGAACAAAACCCCAGGATGAAACCGACGAAAAGGAAAATCATGTTTGCATGAATTGCATTCAATATATTCATCTGTTGATCTGGCAATGGTGCATATTATATACACCGGAATAATTGGTGCCCTGGTTCAGCTGAGGTTTTTTTTTTTAAATTCAGTAATACAAAAAGCTTACACCTATGTGTCGCCATCACAGTACACAATAAACGATATGTTAAAATATGCGTAGTAAGTAATGCGCGGTATGGTCAAAGCAGTGCCACCAGTGGGTTTTTTAGGAACTACAGTTGTGTACTGTGTCGCCACATAGGTGATAAATATTATACTAAAGACCGATCGCTTTAATATCGATCTATCTTTGACTTATTGATAATTTTTTACGATTATTTTTTATAGATCTATCTTAGGTTTATTGATGATTATTTGATAATTTAATTAAGTTATTAAGTATTTGGAACTAAATATAATTAACACTCAATTATAATTTATTGCTTTATAAATTGATTTTAAAAATGATATCATATTGCTGAGGGTATTTGCTGGTGAAGCTCTTATGTTTATTTGCTACTGACAAAAACTAAAGGTACCAGTGGATGTTTTAGGAACTACAGATGTGTACTGTGTCACCATCTGGGTGATTGATATGGTAATAAAGACAGATCACCTTAATATGGATCTTATCTTAAGTTTATTGATTATTATTTGAAGTCATTTCATTGTATAGCTGAGGGTCTCCGTTCGTTAAGCTGTGATTATTTCGGGGTAATCGTAAAGTGGTATTGCGACAGGTCATCCACACCTCTGATGAGTAATGTAATCATTTTACGAGTGGATAAATAATATTATTGGATAATTCAAATAATGCAATATTTAAATTAGGTGCTATAGTATCCAATAAGCTGTTAGGGTTATTATCACGTGATAAATTTGGAGTTAGGGGGGTGAACTATTAAAGTCCGTCATATCCATTTAGTGGCAGACTTTCGTATATCTTGCCAGTAAGTGAACTATATACGAAAGGATTTTATAATATTATTAAAATATTATCAAGGAAGATTTGAAAAATGGATTATTATGGATCACCTGAGAGATTGTTAAATTCACACCTTGACACTTGTCATAAATTATTGACGCTATGGCTATGGATGAAACAGATCAGCTCTTCTTAGTTGAAAATTATTCGGGAGTTTTATGGTGTATAAAAAAAATTATATCCAGAAAGTGCCCTGAACTCAATCATCAGGACATCTCATGTAAATGTAAAGAATGGTTATTAAACAGTGCTATTGACTGGGTTGTTCATAAAGAATATGAATTGTATGACATAATGAGAGTTAGAATATTCTCTGACCCAGAGGATTGCTGGTTAACAGGATGTTTGAAAAATATTTTCATCTTACAGCAACATGTTGACCCAAACAATCAAGCAGTTTTAAGGTTAGAAGAAGATTATGAATTTTTGGAATTTCAATTAGATTGTAGCGATTCAGAAGAAATAGATCTAGCTAGAAGGTATTATAATGTCTTGAAAAACCTGGAAGCCTATTTAAATGAAAAATGTTCTACTCTGGATCATTCTAACTCATGCAACTATATGTTGCCATAGATGACCAGTTAGATAAGATTATTAATAAACGAATAGAAAGTGACCCATCAGGGTGTTGGCTAATTCAAAAAATGGAAAAATATCGTCTCATCTGTTTAATCTATGACATGGCTCAAGGGATTTAAGATATATATATATATATATATATATGTATATATATGTATAACAACTTTTTTGTGGTGATTTTAGGTCTATAGCTTTGAAGAGTAATACACCAAGATGATTCTCATTCACTTGGCAGTGTTCGGACAAAGACTTTGTAAAGAAGAAAGCCATGAAGTCATTTTATTTAAAAGTCAACCATTTAATTCACTTGAAAAATGCAGGAATAATTAGGAACAATATGTCAATAGAGGAATTATTACAGCGATGACATCTGAATACCTAAGTTACGCTGTAAGATATATAGTGGATAATACTGAAGAGGAGTCTGACTCTGATTCTGAAAATTGTTCCGATTCTGAAAGTGATGGGAACTCGGAAATGGACTCTGTAGATGGTTGGTATACCAGTAGAGTTGCATCAGTTCATAATGAAAATTTTATGAGCAGGATAAATAGACATCAAGGACTTACCGGAGTTGTGAGAATGAAATGGACTTTATATCTTTTGGACAAATGTGAACATAAGGATCACTCGAGCGAGCAAGAAACTTCCAAAGACACTTTTTTAACTTTAAGAGATTGCTTAGTATATTTTTGAAACTCCCAATTCGATCGAGTTAATTCAAGCATGAAATATGAAGTTATTATTAATCTGGTGAATTAATATTGTATTAAAGATATTTATTGTATTTACGTATACTATATTATATCAAATTGTAAACTGGCGAATACGATATGATATGATATTAAACAAATTATTTCTCAACCTGTCAATTTTACGGTTCATTTTTGAATATATATCTGTTGAGGGTGCATTGCTAGAGCGCTGTATATTTTTTCATTTTATAATTAACTAATTATATATTTATATATTTCCCCCATCAACAAAATTTTAGTAATGCTGAAGACTCCGTATGAATCACATCTTGAACAAAGGGTGAGATAGTTTAGTGTTAAACACTTCACAGCACATAAAATGAACAAACAACATCATGCTTATCTTAGTAAGATTTATTACAACCCTAGGTCACCTGAAAGTTTCACCAGTAAATATAAAATTTGGAAGTTTATTCAAGCCAGAAAAGATAAACCTAAAGGACTGAAGTTCGAAATTTTACAAGAATGGGTACAGAGGGAAGACACCCCCCCCCCCCCATCTGTTCATAAACAAAGCACTTCTAAATTTGAAAGAGAAAAAATAATAGTGTCATGTAGAGATGAACAATGGTGCAGCTGACTTAATGGACATGAGTAATATAAAATCTCAAAATGATAATATAACATTTATATTAGTTATAGTTGACGTGTTTTCTAAATTCGCATGGTTACAACCTCTGCTTAATAAAAAAGCTGAAACTTTTTTTTAAGTGATAGAGCAGGGGCGGAAAACCCAGCGTTTATGGGAGGTGCTAAAGATAAAAAGATATAAAAATTATAATAATGAGCGATAAAATAGTTATACTTGTATCTAGCAGAATTTTTTCCATTGAACAAACAAAATGCGTTCACATATATATTTAATTCTCCATTCAATTTAGAAGGAAATTGGTACTTAAGTTTAAGGGACATAACTATTACATTAAGTAATTCTGTTACTGAATTAAACCCTATTTTAGTAGATGTGAAATTAGATCAAGTAACAGGAAATGTAAGAGACGGGGTAGAAAGCAGTTTTAAAAAGAGTTATTTTTAAACCTGAACAAGGAGCTAAATCAATAACAGCTTCATTCAACCATTCTGATGGCATTAGGATAAGAACTCCTTATCTGGATGGATTAGATTCTCTTATAAGTCCAGTTCAACCTGAAATTTTATCATTTGACTCTCAGACATCGGCACACTTAACACTGGTTCTAGAGAAGTGTTATTAAATCAATATGGTTTTCAAGATTTATACACCAGATCGAGACCAGTGGACAGATTATTTCATGGATCAGATTAAAGGTAATAAAATTAAAAGGGGTTATAATAGTTCAGTGGTGAGTGGGGGAGTTGATCATGGTGAAGACTCTGAATATTTGTCTATAGTAGGTAGTTTTAAAAAAGAAAAAATACCAGAAGATCCAGTTACAGTTAATATGACGTCATCAGCTAAGACCACAGTTGATATGGCAAAATCTGAACTGGATTAAAGAGCAGGAAAAAGACAGATCAGTCATTTCAAATCAGGTGGCACTCCTGAGAAGACAAGTGTTAAGAAAAAAAGAAAAATCAAGTCTACTAACAGTTAGCGATCAACTAAATACAACGACATATTTTCTAAACGTAAGAGTAGGTAAATCGTAATTAGATAAATAATAATGAGTCGTGAAGCTGTTCCTAATAATGCTATGGTGGGTCTCCCACCCCAACTAGATTTATTTGAACGTCCGATTATACAAAGTAGAGTAGAAAGAGCTTTGATTGTACAGGCCTACAAATCAAATAAGTTCCCAGCAGGCTCCAGTATCCTTTGTTTTAGGTTATTAGAAAAACTAAATTATACGTTAAAGCAAAATTAACAATAGAAGATGGTTCTGATATTGGTAAAGATGATAAAGTTACCACTACAAACTTGACACTGCATTCTATGTGGAGCCAAGTGGACATAAAAATATCAGGACATTCTATGTCTCTCTCAAAAATTCTTATCCTTACAAAAGCTACCTTCAAACCTTGTTGAAAACTTCAGCTGATGTAAAGGATTTGCAATTATGTGCCCAGAGGTATTATTTAGATGATGGCGATATGGAAAAATGTGAATTGAACACAGGAAACGCTAGTAGAATGGCTCTTTTTTCTGAGAGCTCTAGCGTGGAAATGGAAGGGCCACTATTAGAAGATATATGTCAAACTTCTAAATATATTTTAAATAACACTCAAATTGAAATAAAACTGTTTCGTTCTAGACCAGAATTTATCATGTTCACAGAAACTGATAATAAAATCAACTGCATATTGAAGACATTTGTCTTAAAGCCTGTTACATAGATGTTAACCCCGGCGTGATTACAGGTCATGCGGAAGCTTTAAAGAAATCTAATGCAATTTATCCTTTTGTTAAAGTGCAAATGAAATCTTTCCATATTTCCACAGGAGCCAGAAATTTTAACTGGACAATTTATTTAACACAGAAGGTCCTACTAAAGTATTAGTAGCTTTTGTTAAGAGTGACAGTTTTAGTGTTTTTTTATAAAAATCCTTTTAATCTTCAACATTTCGATATAAGTGAGATAGAGCTTTGTTGCGACGGTACTAGTGTACCTTCAAGGCCAATGAAGGTTAACTTTGATGCAAAAGGTTGTGAGGTTGTTACCCCCTTTTTACGACTTCATGAGTGTTTAGGGGGTAGCATTTTTTCAACATAATTATTTTAAATATGCGTTTTTTGTAAATAATTTTTTTTAGATTTGCGTTTTTTGTACATTTTTTTTAAACTTTAAACTTTTTTTAAATTGCGTTATTTGTACATAATTATTTTTTGGCGTTTTTTAAACTTATTTTTTGGCGTTTTTTCAACATAATTTTTTTCCATTTGAGGACATGAGAAAATTTTTTTTTTATTGTATAAACGATGTAGTAAATTGTATATACAAAATAATAAATCGAATATACGAAATACTAAATTGAATATACGAAATACTAAATTGTATATACGAAGTAATAAATTGAATATACGAAATACTAAATTGTATGAACAAAATACTAAATTGTATAAACGGAATACTAAATTGTATAAACGGAATTACTAAATCGTTTAAACGAATTACAATAATGTTTCAACAAATTACTAAACCGGCCATATCTTTGTTAATATTTGGTCGACAATTATGTGCCACCTATCTAAAGACTCGTCTTGGACAGTGCTATTCAAAACTCTAAGTTAGAAAAGTCTAAGTACAGCATAACCTATGACAACGGCACTCAAAATATATGTCGGCAAAAGCGGGAATAACTTTGTTTCACAACGTGACATCCTAATTACCCTTGTCCTTAAACCCAGCTCTTTCTATCAGGCCCCAGTCTTCCCTTTCCATTCCTTCCCTTTCCTTCCCTCCCCTTTTATTTGAGCCATATTGGAATCTATTGGGCCCTGATGAGTTATAACCAGTCAGTGTCTATATGCTAAGGCAAGTAAAAGACCCCGCCCATGGGGTAAATGTGTGACATGAGTGGACTCCTCCTCCCTCTCAACTCATCAATCAACCCTCGATAGTGGCAAGAACTTACCCTAGAGGGCTGCATTTCCCATATCTATCTATCTATCTATCTATCTATCTTGGATCCCTCCTATATTGATGGGAAAAGTTATTTTAAAGTCCTGCTTCCTGAAATCATCCATGTTTGGCCTATAATTGTAAATTTAATACTTATGCAATTTGACAATATGCAATTAGCATAGATCAAGATATTATTTAAATGTAGCATGGTGCAATTAAAGTCAGCATCACATAATAAACCCAGCTACAAGAAATACTACTAGGAAGGGAAACAAAGTTATTTCCGCTTTTGTCGACACATATTTTCAGTGCCGTTGTCATAAATTATACTGTATCAGTATATACAGTATTATATTTTCTAACTTAGATTATTGGATAGCCCTGCCCAAGACGAGTCTCAACATAGGTCGCACACAATTGTTGATCAATATCTACTAAGATATGGCTGATTTAGTACTATATTTGCATTAGTTCGCAAATATTTGCGAATAAACGCAAATTTATATTTGCGAATATACGAAAATGTTTGCGAATAAACGCAAATGTTTGCGAATAAACGCATATATTTGGGAATAAATGCAAATATTTGCGAATAAATGCAAATGTAAATAAACGCGAATGTAAATTTGCGAATAAACGCAAATATAAAAAAAATTATGAACAAAAGAGCAAATTTAAAAATTAGGTTGAAAAAACGCAAATTAAAAAAAATTTTGTTAAAAAAACGCAGATTAGAGAAAACAGAAAGTGTGTGACACTTATAGGTTTCCGTAGGCAGGCTATACCAGGACGAAATCAGACAAAAATCTCAGCATCACCTGAAGTTCAAGCACTGGAGGTCTATTATTCAGAATTCAAGTGTGATGCCATCTGGAAAAAGACTTCAATCAGCAAAATTAGAACTGCTAGATTCACCAGCTTTGTTGTGCATCTAACTCCTCAGAAGGATACGGGTTCAATCCCAGGCCCAGGCACACTTCATCAGCTACATCCCAGCTGGAGGTGGTTCAGATGAGACTTTAAATTGGTGGTTCCTTGTACTCAGTGTCTATGCTGAGGCGTGTAAAAGATCCCACCCATGGGGTAAATGTATAACATGGGTGGACTCCTCCTCTCTCAACTCATCAATCAACCTTCAATAGCAGCAATAACTTGCCTTAGAGGGCTGTACTTTCTATATCTATCTATCTTGTGTGTATATATTTTGGGTGTCTGTTGTATTGTATATTTGATGCTTTGTGGATTTGTTTGTATTGATGACCATTCACCAATTCTACAAAACTAGTTTCATGCTGGCAAGATGTTATCTTAGTCAGTTTCAATAATTTTTTGGTATTGATTTCTTAGCTAACATGAAGAACATAAGACAATTTTATGATTTTACTGCAACTTTATTCTCTACAAACCTGTGAAACAGGTAACAAAGAGTGGTCTAAATATAGAAGTTACACTTCATCATCAACTTCAACTTTTTCTATCTTCCCATGCAGAGATCTGTATCATAAAAATACAGATACTTTAAATCACCTTCAAACTTGATATCATCGATTACAAAATTAAGGGAACTGAACTCCCATCCATAATTTCTGTAACTCTTGATTTCTCTCTTTGCTCCATCTAAAACATTAGCAATGTAGTGCAGGGTTATGTTTCGCCTTTGGTTCAGAGAATTCCAATTTCTCGTGTAGGATGAGTCACACGTGTTGTGGCACTCTTCACGCATAGTGCGATTAGCTCTGCTGTTGCCTTGCATTAGGACATTGCAGGTATCTTTACAGGTTCCAACCACACAATCGTCCTTGAAATTGAAGTAGTAGGTTAATGTCTCTGAGTCTTCATCGTTTGGTAAACATTCGCTTTGCCAGTTCATGATGTTTGCCTTTATGTGATCTTTTCTTCTGAGGAGTCTACTATTAAATGCCATTTCCATTTTGTCAGCCAGGTTAGCTTTCATGGAGTCTCTGCCACATAATCCAGTGCTAACCTTTCCCGTCACTTCTGCGGTGATGGGGGTTCCTAGAAACAAAGAATTCATTTACAAAACTTATCCACCTGGCAATAAGTCATACAGTTCAATGTAGCCTTTGTTCTGCAGAGGTCTGGACAAAGACAGAGACATCTTAACTGCCATATTACTAACCACATACACAGAACTTCATGATATCTACAAAATCTGTATGTACAAAGTTCTTGAAATGCCAGTAACATAATGCATTGGTGACATTATTTTTTATCATATTATTGTTTACCACATTAATGTTTATCATATCATTGCTTACCACTTGGTGGTCAACAGCTCTTGACAAATTCACAAACTGGACAGAAAATCAATGGGGGCATTGCAATCTCAGAAATATATCTTTATTATTAAGACTTCTAGGCCAGTTTAGATTATTAATTACTACCCAATCTAAATAAGCCCACTAAGGTTACAAAAATAGTCTTACTCTTGCATCCAGGAACAATTTCTGGTTCTGGTATTTTTGGACGGGCCCATTCTGAGGACCATCTGAATTCAGTAATTGGTCCACAGTTTATGTTATACCTGCTGGCAGGCATGTGGTACTTGTCACATTCTAGTTCACAGAAAGCGGTTTGCGTCCAGGATTCCTCATGACAAATGTAGCGGCCATGTTCAGGCTGCAGGTATGCCTTGTCACATCTTGATTTGACTGAAAAAGTTAATATTTTGACGTTTCCAGAATGTTATAGAGTATTTAATTAAACTGACAACATTTTACACATGAGATTTATGGAAGTGTTGATGTGATGTCACACTGTTACAAGAAGCTCTGGCCAATCCCTTAAGTTTGTTATGTTCCCAAATTATCTTGTGATGTCACACTGTTAGAAGAAGCTCTGGCCAATCCCTAAGTTTGTTATGTTCCCAAATTATTTTGGTTTCCATAAAAGGTCTTAAAACTAGGAGTGGGCCAGATGGTATTTTAGTTTTGTTTACCTTAATTTAGTGGCCCCTCCCCATCTAATAGTTCACTGCTTGCTTGAGTTTGAGTCCACATTTGCGGTCAGTTTTGGGTTGTTTTTAGTCAGTTTGATTGAACGACCAGTATTGAAATTATATATATAAAACTGTTGCTCTTTAAGTTCCAGTTCTCAGAAATTTATTCAAAGTTATATTGTTATTATCAACTTACAGGCACAAGGAGGCATTTCAGAGTTGTTGTGTCGAAGTACGTGTGACCAGAAAAACCTAGTGTCAGAACTACAAAGTTCATTCACAAATTCAGGCTCGGTGGGTACCATAGGAAAGCGGCATTTTCTGGTACAGGTAGTCTCCTGTTGATCATTAGAACAGTCAACATGGCCGTTCTTTGGTAGGTCCTCGCTTCGAATTGTGGGGCAAGTGTTGGGCACTGTGAAAAAAAAGTTGCATATTACACTGTATTCTGTCATTCAAATCCAGACATTCTTTGCTCGTTTACTCATCTAAACTAAATTATAAAACTGTTATAGTCTATAGGCTGGCTTATGGCCTTTAAGGTCTGACAATGAAATTACAGAATAATTAGATGTTCAGTTTTAAATTATGCAATTCTTGTAATTATTCTGACAAACAGGAAATTCAGAAAGATATTTCTCCTGTAAGAGGTTTCGTCAGTCAATACAAAGCCTATAAATATTTTGTCTGACTAGGTCCATAGATAGGTCACTTGCCTTTGAGGTGAAAGCTCAGTGATTACTTATACTTCACCAAGATAGTTTCCTATTATTCTGATAGATAACAACGGAAAGTGCAGCCCTCTAAAGCAAGTTCTTGCTGTTATCGAGGGTTGATTGATGAGGTTAAAGAGAGAAGAGACCACTCATGTTACACATTTACCCCATGGATGAGATCTTTTACTTGCCTCAGCATGGACACGGAGTACAAGAAACCACCAATTTAACGTCTCATCAGAAAGACATCTAGCTGGGATTTAGCTCATGAAGAGTGCCGGGGCCTGGGATTGAACCCGGGACCTTCAGCAGATGACCTAACCATTAGGCCATCCAGCTGAGAGGGGTATAACCAACGAATATGTTAGTTAACTCCCTAAGTGCTGAATTTTTACACAGTTTGCATAGTAAGAGTGTTACATGTTGAAGTTTTTGGATAATTTATACTTACAAGAACAGGTCAATTCATTAGGATCTGTGGTCCATGAACCACTGTATGGTCTCCCTGCCTCTCTAGAGGGTCCTGCTCGTGGAACACAGCTAACAACATCATCACTGGGTTGGAACCCGGGGATACACACCACCTTGCACTTGAACAAATACCCGTCCCTGTAGTCTGTGGAATAACACTCGATCTTCCCATTCTCTATTGTCCTTGAGGCATTGTAGCAGTCATTATCACCACCTAAATATAATTATTAGTTTTATTTATAAGATAAGATGAGATAAAATTTTATCTAAAGTAGGGGTTGATACAATAAAACAAATAACACAAGCTGCAAAGCTTTTTGCCGACAAATGAAACAACAGAAACAATGGACAAAGATGAGATATATACAAATGAGAAGTGAATATGAGTAAATTAAATGTTATAAAATAAATGATAGTACAGGACCGTAGCCGTTAGACCCACCCTACACATCAGGGAATGCTATTTAAAAAAATTGTAATGAAGGTCCACAATTTTTAAGAACAAGACCCACCCAAAGCTAGCGGCTGGCTATGGGAAACTATATTAAATGGTCAAATAAAATGTACTAGTGCCCTCGCACCTGTCAATATGTGTATACATTTATATACATATGTATAAACAGTTGCTTGATTTTTTTTCGTTTTTTCTTTTTCTGTGTGAGAACACAACTGCCTAATTCACTTTCGTGCTAATGCTGTTGTCCTGTTGATGTATATCAAGTTTAAAAAGTTTAGTTACTCACCCCAAACAGTGAAAGCCAATGAACTTACAATGAGAATTTCAAACAACACATCCATTCTGTGCATCAAATGTAGCTGAAATGGCAGTATACTTTATGCAGATGCAGCATTTAAGTGCCTGCCTGGAATAAAAAGTGTAAAAACTAGTTCATGACCCGGGAATAATGGCCAAAATCAGTGGTAACAGGCAGACAATGACAACAAATATGGTAAAAAATAATGAAACCGCTGACATCATATTTAGTGTCACATTAAATACAACTTGAATTGGCCTGACTCTGCAATGAACATGTGTGATGCCCCTTTGCTACATTAATACCCGTTTAAAACTACACAGGAAAGTGATGTTTTCTTCCACCACTTGTCGGTATTGAGTATAACCTGTTGCTGTGCATGTAAATAAAACTTTAGCCTTGGCAACCAGACTCAAGCAGTAATCTACCCTTCTCTCAGAATTGCTGCAACATCTGTTATACAATATATCAAGTAGGCTTCTTCATACCAATATACCTTGACATTTTTAATGCTAGCGCCTTTCGAAAAAAAAAAGTGATTTTTGTCCATTATGTTTCAAAAATGGAGTAGAAATAATATAAATGCAAAAATATTTTGTTCATAATTTCATGAACCGGTTCTCATGGAAACAGTTGTTATTGGTAGTGTCTCAGAAAATTACAATTTTTGGCCAGTTACAGAAAGTTGACATTCCTGCAGTGTGTCCGTGAAGGGGCAACTCCAGAATGGGCCTTCTGCTGCTCTACTGTGTCTTCAGATTATCAAAATCAATTTAAAATTTAGACAATGGTTTCCATGGCACCAAAAATATTTATAATTTATTATAATTAGATACTTTGTGTTATTCAAATAATCTCTTACCATGAGCACTTTGATAAAGCTATAGCCATACAAATTACAAATTGGCATTAAAGCTCTTTCCATTGTAGCCATATTTTAGCACACAGTGGGATTATACTGGGAATTGTTTCCTGTTATCAAAAGTGAATAATGGGAGAAATATTTATTATTTGTGATTAGAAAGCACAAAATTACAGGAGAAATTCCATTTTTCTTATACTATAGGAAAAAGTTAAATTGATTACCATACAAAATCCTAAAGAGCAAAATGAGTGTCATATTAAAATATTTCAGAAAATTCCACACAAGTTGAAACGGTTTTTTCACCGGTCAACTTGCAGGTCACATTTTAACCCCTATATACCGGACTAATATGAAAACAACATGCAATAATACATCTTCACACATCACTCTAAAATAAATTGCGTGGTTTAGGGTTTATTGATTTATATAGCACTCATATAGATACATATAGATAAAATACTGATACAATTTAATTGAATTTACAAAAGATTTTGTATATTGTAAACAAGAGCCCGGGCAGCAGCAATAACCTCAATCTCCTAGCACTTGGCTAGGAGGGATATCCTTTGTGGCCGATCTATAAGAGATGTAAGGTAAATCTGCTCATGAAACTTTAATAAATAAGTCTTCATTTTAGATCTAAAAATGGCAAAGCAGTGACCAGTTTGTATATAACTGGTACAGTCTCCCTGGACTGGGACCATAAACTGCAAATGAACAGTCAGCCAAAGTTCGTCTTCTGGTAAATGGGTTGAAACGATTGCTATAAAATCTGCCATATTGTTCTTCCTGAAATAATTGAATTGAATTGAAAATAATTTATTTGGCAATTAAACTAGAATACAGCATATTTTTCTTTTTTTTTGGCATGATCAATTTAAAATTATTACATATGTTCTATTAGTGTTAAATTTGCCAGGAGACCCCAAAGAACCTCAGTGGGTTGTGTTAGGGCCCACCTCAAATTGATACAATATTAATATCATAATACTAGATAAAAATAAAAATAAAATAAATAATAGTATAAGTTAGTAAAAAAAAATAGAAAGGAGAGAGTAATAATAATAATGAAAATAATAATGATAATAATATATGATTGCTAAAGCCAACAAACATCATTGTTTGATTTATACAATCACTGATTGATTAAAATATATTTATTTAGGGTAAAAAATCCTGTTGTCTCAAGCCATGCAATATACTGGCTGATCTTAAGCAAACTATTGAGTGGAAACAATTATTTGTCTAAAAGAGGCAGTATTTTTCAGAGTGCATAAAAATTACTTCTGAAGACTCCTATGAAATTCTATAAGGAATGACAGCATGGATGATTCACCAATCATTGCGTACATACAGTAGCACTGGAATGCATAAATGCAAAAAAAAAAAAAAAACTCATACTTATCCCATGAATACGTTATTTCACACACATTGCATTTGATTGACTGACTCATAACTGATTAATATTGAGTGTTTTTTATTGGTTCAGTCCACTTTTACCCCAGACATGAAAAAAATATTGCATGTAGCGAAAACGTTACGACTATGCCAAGCAGGGGTGTCAATTTCTCTTGATGGGTGGGAAATGCAGGCCTACTTTGTTGTCTGTGACTATCTGTCACGTGTCCAAGTTTCGGTAGTTAACGCAAAGACACTTGTCGAAAGGTAAGTAATGGTGGATCATTGATGCAAAACTACTTTTACAGATAAACATGTACTGAAATGTGATATGAAGTGTTAAGAAAGCAACAAACATGTGGAAAAAAGGTCATTTTCATTTGTGAAATTCAAGGTGGGAGGGGGGGGAGGTGCATTTCATTGATCATCCCCCCTTCCTAAAAAGTGGGGAGGGGGTGGACACATACAGATGTGATGAAACCAACCATTCGGCTCCCACGGGGGGGGGGGGGAGTCCTCACATTTGTCATTAATACATTCTATGTGAACAACAATAAAATCATCAAAAATGATTTTTCTTGCTTTTATTTCAATTTTGCATTCCATGCAGGTTTCTACAATTTACAATAAAAACCATCCCCAAAAGAAGTGGTTATTTTGCCTTTTGGGGCAGTCGTAATAGAAGCAGGACGTGGAATCATTGCATGCAAAGTGATTCACTCAACAGTAAGGACTTCCTGGTGCGTTATAAGCTTGATAAGTGCTATCCACTTCAGGGTACGTATCATCATCAACATCCACCCTCATTGACTGAACCTTCTCCTCCCCAAAATCTGCTGCAACTCGACCTTCAGTGCTCAAGATATTGGCAATATGGTGAAGGGTGACATTTCTCATCTGCCTGAGCAAAGTAATGTCATACATGTCAAAGGTAGAGTAACATATTGTATTACAATTGGTGGGAGTGGATAATTTGAAGACAGAACAAGCATCTCTGCAAGTACTTTGATTGCAAATATCCTTGACGTTGAAATAGAAATTTACAAGCTGGGTATTGTTATCATCAGTTACACAGTTATGTTGCCAGCTGACTAACTCCCATATTTTCCTTCCTTGTGTTTCTTCTAAGAGCTTGAGATGGTTAGCCACTCTCTGTGCTTGAATCGGTATAAAATCGCAAGGGATCGCCGCTGTCACAACAACTTTGACCGGTGCTCCTGAAACAAAGAAAGACATTCTGTGTTAATCAGTCAGTCAATCAATTAAACGATCAATCAATTTACAAATAAATAATTATTTATATGATGGGTGGATCAGAACTCAAAACTCGATATTTTTTAATCTTATAGGCTTAAAAATAAGATTAAAAAAGTTAAATTCAAATAAACCTATTGGAGCTCAGTCGTACAATGTAGGCTATGCTTTTTCCTGAATGAAAGAGACCATGACAATTAAGTTTCTTCATCCCACTTACTGGGTAAACTATTTCTACAATTTGTATATTGCATCTGAGGGTGCAAATCATATTTTATTTCCTTCAATTTGACTTGTTGGAATGCACAGTCAATTTTGGAAATTGGTTTAGAGCTGTCATTTAACAAATTAGTAATTATACTCCACCTAGATAGTTTTCCTATTGTAATGAGCGGGACATAACCAACAAAAATATTAGTTAACCTCTTCCCTGAGTGCAAACTGTACTTTAATTGCTTAATAAGAGCATTAAAACAAATGAAAAATCAAACAAATTTGTAAATATGTCTAGTGGAGTATAAGGTAGATCCCTCATAGTCTTGAGTTAACTAACATTTCGGCGTCGGAATATAATTAACAAAAATGTTGGTTAACTCCCTTCTACTCGGGATATAACTATTAACCAAACAATACAAGAAGCAGAATGGCATTTAATAAGTTAATGGAGTCTTACTCTTGCATTCTGCCAAACGTCCAACAACTGATCTAACCCTGGCCCATTCATCTGACCATCTATAAGCTGTCGAAGGCCCACAAAATGTTTCATTGAAGCTGTTAGTTGGAAAGCTGCCAAAGTCACACAGTAGATGGCAAATTCTGGTTCGCATTCAGGGTTCTTCTTGACATTCAAAATGGCCGTTTGGACGTCTCAGACTTTTCTCCACATCATCACACCTTTGTTGCACTGAAAATTAAACAATTCCTAAATAACATCATCGTCATTATCATTAAGAAAAATATTGGATATTTCTTGGTCTGTAAAATATCATTCATCTAATTTCATTTCATAAATCAGGAATTTGTAATCACCACCAGGTTGCTATCTTGAATCTGTCATCGGTAGCCTCATTCAAGCAATATAATCCTCTTAAATTGGTGATTTTAGTGAGGCAAATTACTTATGAATTATTGTATGTTGTCTTTATTAGCAATGTGACATTTCTTCTTGCTGAATAAATGAAAGCAATCTTATTGTTACATAACAACACATGGAGGCATTCGCGTTTCATTGTTTCGAAGGACGTGAGACCAAAAAAACTTGGTTTCAGGACTGCAGTGCTCATTCACAAAATCGGGTTGTGCTGGTGTATAGGGAAAACTGCAAATTCGAAGGCAAGTGGATTCCTGCCCTTCTGTTGTGCATTTGACTTTCCCATTGCGCGGATACTGGGTTGTTGACACGGCAAGGCAGGATGTGGGTGCTGTAAAATTATAATTGCATTAAGACTGATTGACAAACAGCAGAGAGAAGATTTAAACTGAATGGAATTTATGGCATCCTGACAGGAAAAGTTGCTTGAAATCACAAATTGCTACCTTGCAAGCGAAGATTATGAACACATTTGTATATTGCACAGCATGAATCCTAGCAAATCTGGCAATTTTTCAAATGCCAGAACTACTAATGATAATGTAAACGATATTCGGTTTATCAAAATAATGTATAAAATGCAATTTATTACAATATTGTGGTAAATGCAATAAAAGTTACCTGTAGTTTTATGGTTCAGGTTAACAGACAATTTCATTGACTGGAAATCAGTCTCAGAGACTCGGAAACTGAACTCTAGATAAATTCATGTGAATCCAGGATTTCAATTGGTTAAGGCAGTCTTTCTGCCGCTAAGAGTCTTGGACTCTCATGACATCCTCTGGCATTTAGTTTCCAAGTCTATGAAATGTTCTGTAATCTTATACAAAGATGCATCTCAAACTGAAATTAATCGCCTTACGATAGCATCGATGGGTCTCTAAATTGGTTGTCCATGTTCCATTGAACACCTTGGGCAGATTGTCCTCCCTGTATTTCCAACTGTCTGGACGTCCATCCAGACACATTATTGATCCCTGTGAGCTTCCTTGGTATCCAGCAACACACCTCAGGTCACAAACATACTCAAGTTGTGCATAACTTCCTGGATAGATTAAATCACACACTAGATGTCCATTTTCTACCATTCGGGTGGCATTGAAACATGTCTCCGACTGGGCTGAAATTTGATTAGGACCATTTGAGAAAAGATAAGAAAAGATGAGACAAGATATAGTGTGCCTGTAGACATGGTTGGTCACACACCAATAGTTATATCTCTATTGATAACAAGGAGTTAATCAGCCATTTTGATTTCTTACATTTTATTTGGTTATATCCCTACTCAGGACAGTTGTAATTATAGGAAAACTATCTTGGCATCAATATAAGAAATGTTATGAAGCATCACTAAAGTTTTGCCATTGAATATACATCATTGGAGTACATTGCTGGATAGTCAGTTGGACTATCATTTCACAACACTAAAAAAAAAGGAATATTAAGATAGATAAGATAAGATAAGATACATGTTAAAACTTTATTTAAAGTCGGTGATGATTGACAAAAATCAAATAAGCTATATGACCTTTTACCGATAATAAAATAACAGAAGGCAAAATAAAATTATATACAAATGATAAAAATGGCAATTAATGGAAATATGATGAGATGTTAATTTGATTTACATATTAATTCGTTGATTAGGATTTGTTGACTGTCCAGGGCTGTTGGGAAGGACTTGTCAAGAACAGTGAGAACATAATCAGAATCTCCATATGTAAGTGCTACTACACATAAGGACATCCGGCCTGTAGCACAGTAAGCTCAGATTGCCACTCTTTTGACATGGGACTGTAAGGTGCAATATTTCTTACTTTTTAGAGTATATAGTTTTATTCTATTGGCCAGTATTTTATTATTTATGTAGTGTAAAATAATCCTGTTTTCATGGCATCTTGCTGGCAAATTTTTTGCACAGTATCTTGCTGCAAACGTTACAGTTGCAAGATGGTCTACCATTAAAGAGGACAAATGGATGTTTGCAGTAATATTGTGGCACATGCATATGTGAAGTTGCGATGATTGCTTACCGTGAAATCTTACAAATGGCACTTTACTGTATAATATACGGTCGATGAGCATCATACTATCAATAAGATTTAATGCTGTGGTATCATGGTGTAGAGTTGTTTTTAACCCTCAGCGAACAAAGTACGAAAAAGGTTTTTGTTATCATCAATGTCCGTCCGACAGGCAGACAAGCGGGCATAACACTTTCGTTTCTGGAGCAGAACTCTAACACTAATGCACTCACCCTAACAAAATTTTGAACAGTAATACTCTATATGGCCTAGTGGTGCCTTTTGATAGTCACATTGACATATGTTGGCTATGTTTTACAAAATTTGGAAAAAATAGAAAAAAATTTGTTTTGGTTTCAAGAGCAGAACTCTGACTACTGCACAACATGCTTACAACTTTGTCATAATATGTCTAAAAGGTGTAGTGGTGCCTTTTGGGGGTCTAATGGCCATAAATATTATAGAATTTTTAAAATTAGGGCAAATACGGAAAATTCCTACTTTTTCAAACCTCCATATAAAAGACACTATTTACCTTACATGAATGAAATTGTAAAATCTGAAAAAAAAGCTGAAAATTGTGTTAAATTGTGTTTTCGGAGCAGAACTCTACCATTAATGCACTTACCTTAACAAAATTGTATATGTTATTACTCTATATAGCTTAGCTGTGCATTTTGATAGTCACATTGATATATCTGAGCTGTGTTTTAAAATATTTAGAGAAAAAAGAAAAAAAAACATAAAAATTTCTGTTTCTAGAGTAGGACTCTCACACTACTGCATATACATGCGTACAAAACTTAGTAGGAATATTGAATAAAATAGTTTAGAGATACCTTTTTGGGATTTCATGACCATTTATAACAGATAATTTTATTTAATAAGGAAAATATGAAAATTTGGACAGGTACTCTTTCAAACCCTCATATCAATGACTCTATGATCCTTACTTATGTTTGAAATTTGTTTCATCATTCTTTTGATATTCATAATAATGGAAAATCTGGAAAAAATGCTAAAAATTGTGTTGCTTCCTTCATATTCTTTAGCATCCCAGACTTAGCAATGACAGCTGTAAATGTTGTACAATTCATGTGCAATTATTAAATTTATATTTGATCATAGTATTGCCATGCTCAACCTATTCAAACGGTTTTTGTTTATAATTTGCAATTTTATAATAATTAGTTGCATGATGATCTGTATTACTTTCACTTGACTCCAATACTTATTATTGTTTTCTTCCTATACACCTGTAAAGTGTTCGGTTATAAATACTAATTTAAATGCCATAAATTTAATGTAAATCAGCAACCCAACAATTTAGTAACTGAAGGAAAAAGGGCAATTGAAAATATATAGTTCCTTCAGTTGCCAGCTAAATTTAAACAGCGAGCAAAAAATTTTTGACCTATAAAGGCATTAAAATGGGTGTGTTGAGTATCATTCCATACAAAATAAACCTTTAAGATTTTGTGTTTCTTTGTATTTAGACTTTATCCATGGAGTCACTAGAGAAGGAGGGGAAAGCTCTGTTATCACACACCGTGCATCTATATTTTTAATGGCCATAAAATTAGTTCCGAGGCTAAGTTGGCCCAGAGAGCTGTGTTAATGGCAATTTAATTTCACACAGGTCCTCTTTGATGTCCTATGTTAGTCTCGCTGCCGCAGCAGCCAATCTGCACCCTTTTCAGAGGGGTTTTCAAATCTCGCGGTCCTAGCAGAATCTGAGAGCCTCACTTTCAATCTAAGAATTTCCAAATGGATATTTAAGTTTGGCTCACATTGCGTGCGCATAGTAGGGAATACCTTGACCCTCATATGCTGGTCAACTACGAAGTTTTCCAGTGAAAATCCGTCCAGAAGTAGGCTAATTACGGCATTTTAAGCAAGTGATAACAGCAATATGGCAGAGTTAGGAATGTTTTACTTGGCTCTATTCAACTTGCCATATCTTAAAACCACTTTATTTCGCGTCCAAAAGAAAATATATGCTTGAAAGAAAATCTTTTTGGCTACATGCCAATATTTATTTTATTGGTGTCGGTCGATGTCGGCCTGAGCTATGTTAGTTTAAAAAGTCATTGTCTGACGATGAAATGCAATTATTACAAAAAATTTTATGGATTTTAATTTAGACGTCAGACAAGACATAAATTATATTAATATAATGCGATATAACATAAAAATACATAAAATGTTTGAACAAAACATAAAAAAACTATAGTTAAATAGATACTTTTGGTTCCTTGCAGTCACCAAATCAAATTATTAACCTGTCCTGATGCATATTCAGATCTATATTTCTCAGGGGAAAAAAAATCATATTTTCCCATCACCTCACATTGTTTAGATAATGTAGGATATGAATAGATGACAAATTAGTTTATTTCTATTATTGGCTATATTATTGATATATCCTGATCTTGATGATCTGCCATGAGTGTGTATCTACTGTTCATCAGCTTCTTTGTTTATTTATTTGTTACAATATGTTGTATTATTGAATAATTTTTACAGAATGAGAAGGAGAACAATGTTGTGAATACAATCTAGTTATAAACATGAGAGCACATGGGTGCTATTTATAAAACATTTAGGAAACCCCCACTTTATTTGGCCAATCAGCACACAGTTATTTGGGGGTTTAAACCCCAGGAATGTTTATCAGCTGGGGTCATAAAGACTGGCACCAGATTATCTGCCCATCATTAAAAGACCATCGCGACTCACATAGAACGCAATAAAACCCCAGCTTTCCCCTCCTTCTCTAGTGACTCCATGCTTTATCTATTTAAATATAGGTAATTAATAACCTTGAAGATTAATTTTGTATGAAATTATACCCAACATCTTTATGTGGCATAAAATTATTGCTGAATTTCATATATATTCCTTAGAATCATTGCCATAGCCCATATATGACTAATTTGGACATATAAATGATAATCTTAGTTGTAGATTAGTTAAGGGAACATGCTTTTGTGTTGATAATTCTAGCGAACTGAATACTCCTTATCAAGCATACCTCTTTAATTAGCATTGCATAACAGGCTGTGTAGGCCAAGTGGCAATAAACACTCAAGAAATAATATTTTTGTAAAATATGGTCATGAATGATACTGTATACTAGTCTCTACATTCTTCCTCTCTCTCTCTTGCCAACACCTAGTTATTATAAATCCCCTGCTATGCATTGAATGATAATAGTCTTTCCAGTCCATGCCCAGTAGGTCACATGCAATATTTCCATGGATCATAAGGATTCCTGTTTTCCTTCTCATTTTATCATCAATGCATTCATATATTACATAATCTTCAGTGTGTTTAGGGCCTGTAAATTTCCTGATAGTTGTAATATATGTCTATTGATCATGATATGTTGAACAATATAGGGGGCAGCACTAGTAACTCTCTAAAATATCTCATTGAAACAAATGATATCGAGCAGGAAGATGAACCATCAATAATTTAATTATACATTCACCCTGTTAGTTACTAAATATTCTGTAATCAAAGAAAAATGTATTCAAAACAATGGGAATGAACATACAAAGTATTAATGCTAAGTTTGATCAATTACTAATATATATTAACCAGTTAAAGGACGATGACTGTGAATTTGAAGTAATATGTCTCCAGGAAACCTGGTTAGGTAATGAACATGATACTTCACTTCTCCAGATTGATAACTATAACCTAATTACAAAACCTTGCCGAGCAACAACACATGGTGGACTAGCAATTTATCTAAAACAAAATATTTCCTATGAAATCCTTGACCTTATTGAAAGCCCTTCTAATATATGGGAGGGTCAATTCATCAAGCTTAGCTTACCCAACAATAGGAATATAACATTAGTCAAATGTTTATAGGCCACCCAGGGACAATATTGAAAACTATAAATGCTTCATAGAAGAATTTGAAAATTTGATTAAACTATTCAATGGTGATTTGATAATATGTGGTGATCTTAACATTGATCTTCTTAAATTTAATGAGCGTAATATTATAAATTAAGTTCTTGAAAACTTTCTTCACAATGGTCTGATCCCAAAAATCACATTTCCCACCCGCTTTACTAAGAATAATGGAACCCTTACCGATAATGTTCTTGTTAAAATTTCAGATAACTTCTCAGATACCACTAGTGGAATATGTACAATGAAGCTATCAGATCACCAACCCTTCTTCGTCTGCCTCGACTACCTTATTGCCGTTAAAAAATCTCCAAAATATGTAAAAACTAGAAATCATAATGACAACTGTATTCAAGAGTTTAGAAAATACCTAAGTGATCAACATATTTTAAACAGTTTAGAAAACAATGACTCACAAAATCCCAATACAACGTACACAATATTGAAGCAAGTATTACAGGATGGTATTAATCGATACATGCCACTAAAACCAATAAAATTTAACAAATATAAGCACAAAAACAATAAATGGATATCGCAGGGAATAATTAACTCCATAAAATTTCGAGATAAGTTATATCAAAAGTTTAAAAAAATTCCCACCAATACGGAGCTATACAACACTTTAAAAGTAAATTTAAATACCTTAATCTTAAAAAAATTGATAAGAGATGCAAAAAGACTTTATTATGACAGTAAATTTATAAATATAAAAATGACCTAAAAAATACATGGAAAACCATAAACGACATCATATGTAAAAGAAGTAGCACTGCCAAATTTCCAGAATATTTCCAAATAGACAGTCGGAAAGTTACCAACAGTGAAGAGATAGCTAACAAATTTAACAATTTTATTGTAAATATAGGAACTAACTTAGCTGACCAAATCAAAATACCTGCTGATAAGAATTTCTATCACTACCTAAGATCCCCATGCCAAACATAGTTTTCTTTTAAAACAATATCAGAAGATGATACTCAGGGAATCATAAATAAACTACGATCCAAAACAAGCATTGGAATTGACAATATCTCGACCATTCTATTAAAACAGATTAACTAGAAATATATAAACCACTTACGTTTTTAATTAATCAGTCTTTTGCCACTGGCATCTTCCCTCATGATTTAAAAATAGCATATAATAATATGGCTTTAGAGAGTACCACTCGACTGAGTTAGTTGCAATAGAATTAATAGACCGAATTGTGCTAGATATGGATAATGGTGATACCCCAATAAGTATTTTCATGGACCTTAGCAAAGCCTTTGATACCATTGACCATCACATACTTCTTAAAAAATTGGACTATTATGGAATCAAAGGAACTGCCCTCTCACTAATCAAAAGTTACTTAACCAATCGCCAACAATATGTAAAATATAAAGATTGTACCTCAGACTTACTACCAATCACTACTGGAGTACCTCAGGGTTCAATATTAGGCCCCCTACTTTTCATTATTTATATTAATGACATTTGTTTTGCCACAAGTATGTTTAAATTTCTCACATATGCCGACGATACCACCCTCTTTGTAACATTGAACTCAATACATACCATAGATAACCAACATCCAGAGGTCTTGTTAAATTTAGAACTAAAAAGAGTAAGTGACTGGTTTAAACTGAATAAATTATCTCTAAACACCAACAAACCCAAATGCATGATATTTCGGCCAATCAACAAACTTGTACATCCTCCACAATTAAGCATTGACAGTATTCAAATTGACTATGTGCAGCACTTCAACTTTCTTGGTATACTTTTAGATAACAAACTGAGCTGGAATACCCACATTGATTCTATAACTAAGAAAATTTCTAAAACCATATGCATTATGAATAGATTAAAACATACCCTGCCCATATTTACATTGAAAAATATCTACAATAGTCTAATCAACTCCTATCTTAATTATGGTGTACTCTGTTGGGGACTAAAACCAAACCGCATTACAAAAATACAGAAAAAAGGCAGTTAGAGTGATTTCCGTTGGCAAATATAATGCTCACACTAATCCTATTTTTAAGAATTTAAATATATTGAAAATTGAAGATATTGCTACGAGAAAACTCTATAAATTCTACCAACAGTTTATTATAAATAAGCTACCTGACTACTTCACTGTCAACTTCAATATTCAACAACAACAGTCACGTCACCAATATAATACAAGACATCATAGATTTATGATTCCTAGAGTACATCACAAATTTGCTGAATATACTGCATGCTATCAGCTTCCTTTACTCCTCAATAAAAATGTTGAATGTATTTTAGATAAAGTTTTGACACATAGTGAGTATGGTTTTTCCCAATATATAAAAAAAGTACCTGACTGGTCAATATGTAGAAAGATGCAACATCCGAAATTGTTATATTTGCCAAATTACAAACTAGTGCAAAACTATACCCACCTCCCCCTTACCCAACATATACAGGTTATTTGTCAATTTATATACGTATCAGAAGATCTTAATTAAATTGAAAATATCTTTATATGCCCTCACATTCATTATTCAGCCATTCTATATTGCTCATCGTCATATATCATCATAAAATTTGTTCTCTCTTCTTCTCTATCTTTTATTTTGTAAGCCTTGAGAATTAGTTTATTATTATTATGTTTTTTACTATGTACTGATTAAATTATAAATCAATAGCAATATAACTGATACACAGAACCACAAGGGGGTGTGATGATAGCGTTGTTACCACAACTTAGTCACTGCCTCCTTGACCATATAGTATACAATAATTTATATATGGTTGTACCAGACAGATTTATTTTTTTGTAAATGTATGGTCAGAATAAAATATTCTTGAGTTTTGAATGTGAATCCAGCTTGTTGTGTTAAGTAAAGTGCCATAGTATTCTCAGATCTTACAAGTCCATAATTGTATTCAATTTGAAGGTTTACTTTTGAAAATACCCCGTGCATTTTCAGTTGAATGATATTATTACATATCCAGTGACGCCTATATATAGCAAATGCCATGTGCATGTTCACCAATGTTAAGCCAGTGCAACATCTACCCACTCACCTGTAATGAAACAAAACCCCAGGATGAAACCTACGAAAAGGAAAAGCATGTTTGTATCCAAAATATTCATCTGTTGATCTGGCAATGGTGCATATTATATTCACCCGAATAATTGGTGCCCTGGTTCAGCTGAGGGTTTTTTTTTTTTAATTCAGTAATGCAAAAAGCTAACACAGCATATTTTAACATATCGTTTATGATATGCAATGCATAGTTTAGTCACGCACTAGCTGCATCATCAAAACATAAAGCTGTAATTTATCTGAGCAAACAGGAATCTCCTGATATCAATTTCATGACTCTAAACATGCATTACTAACACTGCAACCAGCAGAAAACCAGCAAAGCCCTCCTTAAAAAAGAGATATGTATCAGAACTGGTTGAAGTAGTCTAGCCATGAGAAAAAAATAGCATGCCTGAAATAATGTCAGTAGATATTAAGCTGTTGAGTTGCTGGGCATTTTTACATGATGAGGCAACATATATTCGTGGATAGCCTCCATAAGCTTTCACCCCTAAGTCTAAGATCAAAATGAACCATGACTAACATAGGGAGAGTCCATTGATGTTGGAGGGGGAACTGTTAAGATTTAATAAATATCTTGGAACAATTAACCCAGTCACCTTTGACCTCCATGCAAAGTTGCACAATGATTGTTATTCAAGGAAGCAAAACATGCCTTATTTAGGCCTTTTTGTTAAGCCATTAAGGGTGTGAAGCAAAAGGTTGTTGGTGACTGAGTGATCAGGCCACAGCTAAATGTACACACACATCAGTGATGTCACCGCCAATCTTTACAAAACTGGGCAGAAACGAAGCACCCTGTCACCACAGTAAACGTATCATATTCTATAAGAGATCTGACACATAAAGGATATCTTAAGGATTTAGATACTAATACAAAAGTATCCATGAGAGGCAGGGTACATGTTTTTCTGATTGTATGATATAATGATTTAGCCTATTGCAGTACATTAATCGGAAACAGAATACAATTGATTGGCTATGATTGTGGAATATATTGTAATGACTGGTTTCGAATCATAAGTTCAACTATTTATACCACTACTGTAAGAACAAGTTATCGCATATTACAAATTCTTAATTCATTGAAGTATGAACTCCCCATATACATAATGCCAGAACATTGAGATTTAAAAATTCTGCTGTCAACTATGGACTTTTTAACTGCTAATGAATAAAATAAGACAAACGCGATAAGATGGTAAACTGGGCACAGAAACGAAATAAAAGAGTGCAGAATTGCACTTATATGCCCCTTATTGGGGCTACTAAAATGAAAAATACTTTTTATGACTTTACATTTTGGATTGTTTTTGCTACAAGATGAATTTTTAATAAGAAAATAAAATGAGGGTGAGGTGGGTGGGACGAAGAGAAGTGAATGCCTGCTTGAAGAAAACTTAACGGTCGAAGAAAAGTGTTTGCAATGCCTTCACGCTGTTCAGCAGGCGAGTCTTTTGATGAATCGCCACATCTGATTGGCTGAGAGGCCTTTACATATTATTTTTTGATTCTGTGCCTCGGCCACTTTCATAGTTGCTTACAAGTCAGTATAAAAAAAAGAAAAATTTTGAACATAGTGTGGAAATGATCGAAGCACGGATGCGATTTCAGGTAAGGTTTTCTTAGTGGAGGATTAGCTTTTGATAGCAATTAAGAAGACTCTAATTGGCTATGTACAGGGAGGCTGAAGTGGAGCTACACCGGAATAACACCATATATAACTTCGTTTATAAATTTCAATTTTTTTAACTTAACTTTGAATTCTCTCTATTTCCCAACTTTTCAATATATTTTACCATTAATTTATTTTTCAACATTTCAATATCGCAATAGCAAGAACTCAGAATCGTTTTATTCATATAACATATATATGCATATTGTTGTACAGATATCATTACGACACACATGGTGCCTAAACATGACATATATATGTAATAAGGGGGACACCTCCAAGATAAATATATATCGCTACTGAGGTGCCACCCATGATTTCAGAGGTTCCCCTTCCAATCCATTCAGTTAAGATTATTGTCAAGAAAAATCTATAAAACATGAATAATTTATAGAAATATTTAGTTGAACGCTCAGATGCTATTTATAAGATATGATAATCAAATGGCATGGTATTAAGACAAAAGTAAACGAATCCCAAAGAACCGATAGATACAAAAGGAACAAAATTAAGAAGGGGTGAAAGAAGAATCCCGCAGGAACCATAGCCACAAAAGGTGAAAAGGGGAAGGAGGACCAAAGAGAAAGAAAGCCGGGCATGCCCTATTACAATTAAAATTTCACACAAATAAAGTTTATTAATAATGTTGCATATATAACAATCCTCAATAAAACATTGTATTGGATATTTTGCTAAATAGATTGTCGTGATATATTTTGCATAGCCGCTTATGTATTTTTTCTTTTATAGAAACAGGACAATTGTTTATAATGTCAGGAAAACGATAGCAAATGCTATTCTTTGTAAAAGTATGGTGACTTAAAATTGTCTCAAAATTGTATGCAAATCTTGTACCATATGTATGTGAAATCGTGATAGTCGGCACAGATGCATTTATACTGTCCAGACAATATTTATTGAACCAATTGCAAAATACCACGAAAAGTGGATATCCCATTCAATGGCATGAATTGCCGCAATGACAGTGGCCAAAATCTATTGCATTCAATTCATTTTCTTCTTAATACTGATTACCTACCATCCAGAGTTTTGCTGGGTTCACAGTTTCTCTATAAAAAATATAAACTTACCCTGGCATTTAATTTTTCATGCAATCAAAAATACCGATTTGTTTACATTGCATTGTCCATTGAGTTGAAAACGAGGTAAAAATGAACGTCATGAGCGTCATTAGCATCCTCGCTTCGTGATACATTTTATTATATATTAAACAGCTCATTCAATTTTAGTCCGATTTTCAAAATTCCAAATTCCTTATGTACACAAATGCATTTTAGTTCGCTTTTTGCATGAATTGAAACAATTCTGACCTCAATTGTTCATAAAATGACTGTGAAATCGCGAATCGGCGACGCTCTCCATTACGTTGCTATGCATAATTAACTAAAATGTAAACAAAGTCGATCTAATAAATTCCAGCAATAATTTACAATTAAGTACAATTTAGAAGGTTTGGGTTATCGAATTCATCAGTAAGAAGTATTTTCTTTCATTTGGATAGATTTTTTGATGGTACAAAAATCGACAGACAGTGCACCTTTAAAGCCCCATACTGCTGTCCCATAATCAATGATGTGTAACGCCTAATTAATAAAGTTTTGTATTATAAGTATGATACCTGCAATTCTTTATAAACTTAATCTTATTCAAGATAGCACCAAAAGCCCAACTAGCAGCATCAGGTAAACAGTTCATAGTAACATTATAATTAAGGTTTTCTTGTACATATATAACACCAATATATTTATACTGATTTACTGTTCGCAAGTCAAAACACCTAATCTAAAGTTATACTGAGACCTTGTACGTCTAGGAGGCTAAAAATGTACCACATTAGTTTTCTGTATATTTAGATGTGGAAGCCATTTTGTACAGCAATAGTGCAAAATAATTAACTGATTTTAAAGATTTGATTCATCTTGTGCTATTAAGACCACATCATCTGCATAAAGCAAAATGCTTACATGGGCATTTGTAATATCTTGGAGAAATTAGACCTAATTCCTCCAAGGTAATATCAATACCTTTCTTCAGCTCATTTAATCTTTAACTAAATCATTGAAAAGGGTTGGGGACGAGGTATCGCCTTGTCTGACACCAAGGCCAACATTAAACCAATCTGTCATGAAATTGTTAACTCAAATCTGAGATAGTGAACCAGAACAGTTGAAAAATTTACCATCAATATTGCAATACTTAGCTAACCTATATAAATCTCTATCTACCCGATCGAAGGCTTTTTGGAAATCATACCTTTTCTTCAATAGGCAGGCACATCTATAGCACACTAGAGCTCTGATGCCTGACCTAAGCATCAATACCTTCATATGCATGTGATATTGCCAGGGCCCTTGAAAGAAACTCAGAACTATGTTGAATGGCAGGTCACATGACCTCACAAAGCAAGTGCATGTATTGTAGTGGGCTTTCTAGTCAATTATAAGTAATAACTAGGAAATGGAAATCAATTGATACAGTGAGTCTTTCCAGCGATATCAGAACCTCATGGCTATCGACAAATCTACCCAGTGATGCTGATGCAGCTGTCGGTGTGCACAACAAAGTACTTTCTGAGCTGTTAGATAAGTATTCACCTCCAAAGCAGCTAGATATAGTTGTAAGGCATAATGCTGCCAAAGTTGAAAGAGGTAAGCTTGAGAATAGGTACCGGGCATCCAGACTCAACATCGACCTTCAGTGATATCAGCACCAATGCAATAGAGTGAATGCAACGAGAGAAGAATCCAAGCATACATATTTCACAGACAATATAAACATGATTCATATGTATTTAAATACCAGCTGCATCAGACCCAAAGGAACTCCAGAGGTTCTTGACCAACCCCAGAGGGTTCTTGACCAACTCCTCCATAATGATAACAAAACTGGTGCTCTGCCAACTTTGTACCATGGTAAGGGGCTAGCAGAAAAATTTGCAGATTTTGTCTGTGAAAAGATAACAACTATAAGGAATTCTATTTCACATCATGAAATGACTGAGGATATTGACGGTGATCCTGCAGCCTCAGCAGTGCCTCTCACTGATTACAAATGTTTGACTGACTGCGATTTCCTCAAGCTACTCTAAAAAAACTCAACTAAGTCATACAAGTTGGATCCCAACTTGGTTATTGAAAGATCTTAAAAGTGATACAATACCCATATTTACAAGACTCGTAAACCTTTCTTTGTCTGCTGGTCACACACCTATCCTGAAGAAAAATTACAGGCCTGTTCCTAACCTGGCCTCTGTTTCAAAACTCACAGAACGAGCTGTTGCAGTTAAAGACATCACACAAACAAACAAGTAAAAAAAATGGGCAAAGTTTATTAAAATTAATAACTATACAATTAATGATGTGCGCACCAATAAGCATAGATAAAACTCCTCCAAGTTGGCAAAATATGCATAGGTTACAATATCTGATGAAAATGGTGAAGGAGGGGTGCAGGGTGAAAATTAAAACAAGCCACAAGTGATGCTAACACTGCTGCTGCTGCAAACACACTGACAAGGGATGAAACTTTCACCACAAAGATGGGGTGATGCTAATCTGCATAGATAAGCAGTGACGCGCTGGTGTGCATCTTTAAAGACTATTAATAGAAATATTAATATATCTTAAAGACATCACACAAACAAACGAGTAAAAATTGGGCATAGTTGATTAAACTTAATAACTATACAATTAATGATGCGCACGCCAATAAATTTGAACAAAACGCATAAAAACAAAGATCAAATAAACATAGTTAAAACTCCCAAGTTCACAAGTAGAGAGTATACTAAAATACCTAACTAGTGATATAGTAAAAAGATTGAAAATTCATAAAATAAAAGGTTTGTATCAATAGTGTCACACAAGTCCAGAGCAAAAAGAGTTTATTATTGTCCAAGCAGCTGGTTCATGGATATGACTGAAGGCATCTGCAATGACATTGTGGTCTCCAGGGTAATATACTGCACTGATCTTAAAGTTATAAATGGCAGACAACCAGAGCACACATTGTAAAGAATTACGAGCAGTACCACCGTTAATAATTGCACAGGCTGCTTGGTTATGCACTTTCCCTGCAAACGCAACCATTTTTTAGTAATATTAGCATTCACTCATTTGGACAATATTTGACAAAAAATGCTCCAAAACAGATTGTGTAAATGTGGAGACAACATTGTATAATATATATGTTATAATTTACATGCTTAAACTATTTTGATAATGTTTCGTGATGATATGATTTATAATATTACCGCAAGTATTTCTGGGGTCCACACTTTCATATTGTAACATTATGCTCTAATAATATTGTCACAACATAATTTGAATGATAATGGGGATGTTGTAAAAAATATGTGTCATATTTTACCAAATATGTTATTAAACATATTGCCAGAAGGATTTTATTCACGGTATAAAAATGTGTTCTGCAAATATTTCTATAGTGTTTAGTTATAATATGATTAATGATGTTGCCGCAAGTATTTCTAGGTCCACACCATCATATTGTTACATTATGCTCAAATAATAGTGTCACAACATTAGGTAAATGATAATATGTATGTTGCAATGATGTTTGTGCAATGTTTTTAAAAATATCATTAAAAACATTGCTCCAATATTTTATTCACATTATGAAAATATTAATTTAAATTTACAAGCGGATTATATTCATCTGGTAGCCATTTTGATATGGAGAGAGTTTTCAAGTCTCAGTAACAAAATCCAGGAACATCTGCGAAATATGTTGGTATTTTGTTTGCGTTGTCAGTCATTGTAGAAAACATATGAAGATTAATTCCCTTCGAAATGTGATTTTTATTTGCCCAGTCAGCCCCAAAAGAATTTGCAACCTCATAAATGGTTGGCAACACAGTCACTGTTGTCATGTAAATGTAAATAATATATTTCAAGTTTCAATTTAAAAAGTTTTTTTTTTTAATTATAATTTTTAGAGGTGTATACTGATCTAGAAGTGGACCTAATCATGAGCCTGACTAACAACAAGACATGACATGGAGAGATACATCACTGTGAATGCTCACCCACTATTGCCATTTATATATTCTGTATAAAAAGAAATAATTGCAATTGAAATTGATAATTTCCAGATACTGATCGAATGTTCATTTGAAAATAATGATTTTCTCTCCCTATTCCAGACATGTTGCTGTTATATTTCATATATTAAACCTGAATCATGATATAAAAGATTGTGAAAATCTTTTTCCTTAATATTTACAAAATATTGCTTCAAAGTGTTCAGGGTCCACACTTCAATCTTGTGACAATATATTCTGCAAGTAGTCACAGTATTTGTTCGATAAAATAATATCAATGCTATGGGTATCTTCTGGCCATGTTTCAGGGAAACGTGTGCAATAATGTTTCTACTGTGGACACTTTAATGTGGTGACAATATGATCTGCAATACTCTCAAAATGTTAGTTAAAAATGTCAATCCTGTGAAAATATTCTAACAATATTGTATTGGAAGGATTACTCTTAAAACTTATCTGATTGTTCTAACAATATATTCATAATGTTTTTGGGAATGTTATCAGAAATGTTGCCGCACACTTTTCTAGGGTCCACACTTTCATGCTGCGACAATATGATCTACAATATTGTGACAATATTATACTATGACAAGATTGTCACAATATGCTTGTGTTTGCAGGGTTGATTATCTTATTTGCCCATTGAGCAGCAGTTTCTCATGCCAGAACTGCTCCAGGCCAATCGGAAAACTGAATATTAAGAGCTTGACCAGCAAAATGACCACCCCCTCCCTGGGGGCAGGCATCAATACATACTGGGGCATAAGGCCTGTTAAATACAATCCAATATATGTCGCAGGTGGGGCCTACCACCTTGGATTACCTGGCTGGCCCAAGAAATCTTGCCAGCAAGAGATTGCAGTTGTGTAGAAAGGTCTCCAATTTTCCCTTTGGAAGTGATAAGGTGCAGGTGTTGGAGTCAAGCTCAATTCCAAGGAATGTGATGCCTGGGCTGGGCCCACAACTTTATTGTAATTAATGCTAAAGCCCAGATAATGCAGGAGTTTAATGAGTTCCAGGGTTTGTCTGCTACATTCTTCTTTGGTATCCGCAATCAGAAGGAAGTCATCAAGATAGGCTATGCATTTTGAGAAGCCTTTAATTGCCATTATGCGTCTGACAGCTTGAGACAGTTCATTAAAGATGCTTCAAACATGCGCCTGCTGTCATACATCCAAGTGGGTGACAGGTCATGTTTAAAAGTCCATTCCAGGCCAGATATGGTATGCTCATGGGGGTGCAGCTTGACAGATCGGTATGCCCTGGCCAGGTCAGCCTTGTACATCCAACAGCCAGGAGTGATAAGGCTGACTGCATCTTGCACTGACTGACAGGAAAACTTGTCACATGTAGCCAGGTCATTAAGGGCATTGCCTGGAGGTCGACTGCAGTCATGAATTAGTCTGACTTTGCCTGAGTCTTTTAAAATAGCACCCAATGCAGAAATAATGTGTGGTTTTTCTTGAGTGATGATGTAACGACCATTGTCAATTTCTTCGTGAATCTGTCAGTGGTTGTAACACGAATGCTGCTACACTCATACACATCTGACATCTCAAATATTTGCATGGTATATGCACAGTAAAATTCCACTTTATCCCTGCTAAGGTCACCAGTCGACATAAGATAGTTCATCAGTTTCATATTTGCTGCTCCCCACTCAGCTATTGTGATGCCAGACAGGTCCTCCTCACTCTGCTTGAGGGATATCCTGCCATCCTCACCATGCATGTGAAAGGACCATCCTGTTTCTTCTCTTTTTCTGCAGCCATTGTTTGACTCTGGCAGAAAGTTTGCAATTTTTTCTGCCTTCTTTCCTGTTGACCTGGCTGTTAGCAGGATTCGTGGATCATAAGCATGATAAGCCATGGTTGGAGCTGGGGCAACTTCATCTTGTACTGTTGGGAGAGTGCCACCATTCAGCAATGCATCCAGTGTTTTGCCTGCTGATAGCAAATCATCTGATCCAGATTGCCCTTCCTGGGTATCCAAGGACTGTTCAGGTGCACTTTCTTCAGTCACAGATGCTGGGCTGGAGTCTGGCTTGGCTGGTCCCTCTTACTCCATGAAGTGAGTATTGCCCAAGGTACCCAGGACCTTCCTCACGAGCACTTCCTGACCCACAGAAATCCCAGTTTTACTAATATCTCCAGGTTTACCCAGAAGCAGAACTTCCAGATCGCATAGTCTTTGAGTCTTTAAAGCCTTTTGGGTGTCAGAGCCAAACTTGCTCACCTTAGCCCAATCGCGAAAATCCTCATCAGCCATAGTAACAAATTAAAACAAGCCACAAATGATGCTAACACTGCTGCTGCTGCTAAAGACTATTAATAGAAATATTAATATACCTACAATATATGGAACACTGACCAAAACCAGTTGAGGAATGACTTTTTTTTCGATTTATAAACCACAAAACAGTACAGAGACTGTAATGACAAGGGTGCAAAGTGACATTCTACAAGCTGTGGACGGAGATGGTGCTGTTATTCTTGTACTACTCGACAGTGAGTCTACGTGCAGCGTTTGACACTATCGACCATTCTCCGCTCCTATAAACGTTGGAAAAAGAAATGATGGTGTGCGGCCAGGCCCTTTAATGATTTAGATCATATCTTTCCCATTGCACTCAAATAGTCCGTCCAAGGTTCAATTTTGACAAAATGGAGCCTTAGTTGTGGTGTCCCCAAGGGGTCTGTTTTGGGACCCATCCTCTTCACCACCTACACACGGACCCTGGGAAAGATAATTTCCAGAGGACCTCTTTCTTACATGCTGTATGCAGATATCAAAACCTGGATGTCAAATCACTTTTAAAACTTAATTAGGATAAAACCAAAGTACTTGTAATTGCAAGTCCAACATGAACTCACTCAGTCAGCATAGCATCACTTCAACTTGCTTGAGCCGAAGTTGACACTGTCAGCACAGTTCGGGACATGGGAATCACACTTGACTCCAGGCTGCAGCTCCATCAGCATGTAAACAATATTGTCCGAAAGTGCTACTGTCAGCTTAATAAGATCGCTTGCACCTGCAGATATTTAACCAGCAGTGCCACACAAGTCCCTTGTCCATTGTAATGTTGTGCTATATGGTCTACCGATCTATCTACTTACTAAGCTGCAACGAGTCCAGAATCATGCAGCTAGACTAATTGTTCGCTCTTGTAAATATGACCAGGTATCGCCCTTTCTCCAAGTAGGAGCACACCACGACCTGTTATTCATTTTTAACTGTTATTCATCAAAGCGCCAGCTGGCTGGAATCTTCCCAGCTGGAGGTAACTCTGAGATCTGTCTCCCAGCTGGATCATTCCCAGCTGGTATATAAGCCAGCTGACAAGGACTTGAGCTGGATCCATCTTAGCTGACAAATTCTCAAATTATTGAGGCTCCAGCTAGTGACCTCTAGCTAGCTGGCAGTCTCCCAGCTGCAGTGGCGATGCTTGTTATTTTTTTAACTTATTGAGGCTTCAGCTAGTGACCTCCTGCTAGCTTGCAGTCTCCCAGCTGCACTGGAAATTCTTGTGATACAGCCGTTTACAAAATAATTTCTAGATCTATTTATTTTACCACTTTCAGTCATAAACAGACTTCAGTAGAAATAATGACAAAATATGCAGACAATCATGTCCTGCCTCCTTTTTTGCTTATTAGGCCTATCTGGCCTAACATAACAATACCAGCTGGAAAAGTTAGGGGAAAATTTACAGTGTCAGCTGGCTAAGAAAGTTGCTAGCTGGGTAAATCAAATTGGCTGGCTGGCTAAGACAGTTGCTAGCTGGGTGAATTTAATTGGCTGGCTTAAAAAAAAATCATCAATGGGCTGGCTGGCACCAGCTAGTGCTTATGCAGTAGCTGGTAAGTCAGAAAAAAATTAATAATCAAAACTTTGGAATCAGCTGCCCCTCATCTTAGAACTCTCTCTATTTTTGTTAGAAAAGCGTATACAGACTATAACGACATCGACATTCGCCACCTACCTAAAACATGATTATTCACCTTAATTGCAAGTTCATGATTCTTCACAAAACTAATTGTTTACATATTTATTGTGGTGAATTTCAATGTTCGCCGAGTGTATAACTTAAACATATATTTTACTTGATTGTATTATTTTATGTACAGCGCCTTTATGCAGTATTCTCTGGAACCGGCGTACGTTATGTAAAGTATAAAATACAGGGGCGGATCCCAAAATGTTTCACGGAGGTGGGGGGGGGGGGGGTTTGATTGGGGACCGCTGAATTTTTTATAATAAATGGACTAGGAGCTAAGGTAGCTCCATGTGCCTGGCTTATGCTGTGCGCCTGCCCTGCCTTGCGAGGCAGTCTGTTCGGGCTAGGCCAAGGGGTTCAACCCCCTAACCCTCCCCCTCCCCCCCCCCCCCGGCTAAATACTACTCTATAATAGTTGGGCTTTCGAATTGCCACGGACACTGTTGGTACGTTTTATCATAATGCGAATTCGGCCGCAAATGACTTCCAGCCAAACTGCGTGTGAAATTGCCGCAAGGATTTCCGAACTTCACTCGATAAACGTGTGGTGGCGCCCCGACGTCTTTCACGCCATCTAGCGGACGTACTGAAATACATTGCTAACTTCGATTCGTGGTGTTTGGGAAGAGTTCTTCGTTTTCGTTGTTTTAAAAGTATGTATCGGGTGCAAATGTTGCGTATTAAGAGATACACTTAATTAGTATCCATGTTTAAGTCAAGCAATGTCGATAGACGGCTGGGATTTTGCTTCTTTCGATTATCTTTCTCGCAGTAACTTTTTCAAACGTGGTTTAAATTTACCTAATATCGCTCGCAGATGGAGGTCGAATGTGGATTCTCAGAAATCGGGTGTAACTGATAGTAACTGATATAATTGATATTAGATGGTGTTACTATTGAAGAGAAACCTACTATTAAAAGAAAACTCCAGCATTTGTCGAGTGCAAATGCAAGAGTGGTATTTAGTGCAGTATAGGGGACCCAAATGTATGCCCATGTTTGGCATCCATGAAATCTGAAAATAACCACATTCTTTCCAAATATTTTTTTCTGACAAACAATCAGAATAATATTAATATCAACAGTGTGAGTTTGAGGGGGGCGACACAATAAACAATGTAATTGAGATAATTGAAATCAAGTACAAACTGAATGGAATTGGTGGACATTGTACCAATATCAACTTATCAACACAGCTCAGTGTATGTCTTGAATATATGTTGTTTTTATTTCGTGAATATTATCGTTAATTTGTACACATTCTTATTTTGAAGCAGGTAGTTTTCTTCATCAATCACCAAGATGGCAGCTACAGATGCAATGAGCAACGGTCCCAGCCAAGTTCCCTCCGATGATGCTGCTAGTCGCTTGCAGGAGCCTCAAAATGTCCAAGAAGTTTTAAGCGCTGCGGAAGAGGTTCCGAAATCTAACGGAAACGAATCTGCTCCTGTAAAATCTGAAACAACCTCAAGCACTCAGAGCAACCGCAGCAAAAAGAAGGAAGATAAAAGTATCGGTAATGCAATTATTATTCATTCATTTAGATCAGGAAAAAACACATTTTAAATTTGTTTCGTTTGTTGATCTCATAACCGCTGAATTTTGTTTGCTTCAATAAGGTTACTAGGAACAATAATGAATATTTGAACATAATATTTGTTATAATAAGATTATGGTTACATGAGTTTGCAATATTTTTGAATGTTCATTACTAAAATATTGTGCAGGAATATTGCGATTATGGATATTTCATGCAAGTTTTTGTCCCAAGGTTTACTGTTAATATCTTAATTGTCTGTCTGTCTGAAATGGTTATATCAGGACTCTCTGAATTTAGTTATTTTCCTTTACAGAGCATATCTTAAAAGCCCTGAGTAGCCTGGAAAAACCAGAGGAGAAGTTAGCAGCTCTGTGTAAGAAATACGCTGACATCCTTGAGGAACACCGTGCTTTGCAGACTTGGTCAAAGCAAAGTCAGAAGAAACAAACAATGGTAAATACACCCTTTTTTTTCTGTTTAGATGTTTGTGACACTTATGGTGAAGATAGTTTACTTTTTAATAGGTCCCGCCAAATTTGGTAATTAAGTCATATGACTTGACTGAGTGTACACAGTCGTGCACTGCGTTAGCAGGGGTCTAGTCAAGTGGTCCGCCCGACAACTAGTCCTCTGACCAACTCGTCCGCCGCTCAGGTCAGAAAAGTCATCTGGCCCGCCAGAAAAGTCATCTGGTCCGCCACAAAAATTTGGAAAAAAATAGGATTTTTCGGAAATTACTAGGAACTTTTAATTTTGAAAATCGGAATATAAATGACCAAGTTATGCTTGATTAATGACACAGAAGGTTACTCCCTTCATATTGGCTGGGGAGGCCGTTTCGGTGACGTGTTAATGGCGGACCGCTTGCCCTGCTAGAGGGGACGGGGCGGGCGACTGTACTTGCACCCCCGCGAAGCCACTCGCACCGACGGGCTGCTTCCCGGTGGACGGATTGACTTTGAGTTGGTTGGGCGGCGGACGGGCCGTCGGACAATGAAAATGTCAGCGGGCGAGTAGGTTTCGACGGCGGGCCAGTAAGTTTCGACCAGTCGTCCTCGGCATCGGCCCAGTCGGTCTCACGGCGGGCCAGTCGGTTGCGGACCAGTTTTCGGGCGGACCACTTGACTATACTCCCGTTAGCAGCGCCGACTGAGGACATTGCGTTGGTTAACCGTGCTAGTTGTGGCACTGACATAAAACGTTAATTTGTGATGAAATAAAAGATTATACCTCATTGAAAACCTGTGCCGTGACTAAACTAACATGTTTAGGGGTAATCTTGTCTTGTAGAGACAACTTGTCAATTCTTTTATGCTTCATACAAGTGCATTTTGTCTTATGAATAGAAGAAAAATCCATCATGGCGGCCAACAGAACAGTTTACCTGAATTTTAGATCGCGATGCCAATGGGTCGCAGTTGACAATATTTCAGAAACTTATATTTCTTAGTGAGAACTAAATTTACACTAGAATGATCGTCGACCATATCGCCAATAAAAAAAATTAATTTAACTGCCTCTCAGCCAATCAGATGTCTAGAATCTTCAAAATAAAAAAAGGCAAAACGTTGTTCAACCCCAGAAATAGAACCACAGTCGCACCATGTTGGACGAAACGGAACTATGCTCGTTGATTTTTGGGGATATTTTAGACTTGAAACAAGTCATGTACCATCTGTAGGGCATGTGAGTTTCATTATCAACTTTATTTTGCTAAAAAACTAAGCCTCGCGACAAGGCCTCTTGTCGGAAGGCCTCTTGTCGCCTTGCAGCGCACGACTGTTTACATTGGGGTAGTCATATGGTACAAATAAGGGGGTTAAAGCCCAATGCACACGAGTCTTGTGCAATGCTGTCTTGAGATTCAACATTAAGGACTTGATATTTAATAATTGTGATGTTAAAATGGTGTCCTAATGCATGTAAGGATATTGTTTCATTTTGATGTGGATGAATGACGTTTTTATCCAATAATATACTGAAAATTCTTGATGGGCTTCTTGTTTTTGTTAGGTAGTGAGAGAAAAGGATCAACTGCAAACAGAACACAGCAAAGCAATTCTTGCAAAGAGCAAACTGGAATCTCTGTGTCGGGAACTTCAAAGACACAACAAGCTGGTGAAAGAAGAAAGTCTTGCGAGGGCTAGGGAAGAGGAGGACAAGCGCAAGGAGGTCACCGCTAAATTTCAGGTAAGTTGGGATGATGATCTATGATCAGACAGTCTGACTGAAAATTTGATAAATTCAATCAAAGCATTCATTCGTTGATCATCTTGAATACACTACCGGTGCCAAATATTCTTTAATTTTAGTTATTGAAGATATTAGGTACAAGCTCTATCATCTTGTGTATTGCTGCAATTTTAGTGTTCTTATTTGAGATTTATGGGTATTTACGTAAAATTGGAACTTATTCCGACCCTTCAGCATTTGACTTATTGAATGATTTCCTTAGAGGCTTAACGATCATGTGCTTTGCACCTTATAGACTGTGTGTTGGGATAACATTTGTGAATGACATAATTATCTTATTTATGTATTTAGCATGGTTTGGATAACAAATATATGCCAATATAAAGTACTTGTGATGTCCAAACTGTAAACTGTTGTATCAAAATATTCACAGTTTAGTTGTAAAGGATATTTATTGTGCATCTGATTTTCAGACCACAATCTCTGAGATTCAACAGCAGATGACTGAAAACTCGGCTACTACCATCAAACTGCGTGAAGAAAAGGCTGAACTAGTTGGGAAGATTAAGACTTTAATAGAAAAGTATGAGCTTCGCGAGCAGGTAAATATGATTCCGGCAATCCTTTGGATTCCAGGTGTAACTCACACCTCAGTGTATGGGTCACAGATCATTCCTAGAGAAATTATAAACAGTTTCTGGTGGAATCTGATATCTGGCTACATGATAACCTGATATATCTAATGAAGCACAATGTGTGTGACATGAATCTTTGCAAAGAAATCTTTGGTCCTATGTGTTTTGTATATTGATTAATATTATATTAATGGGAATCTTTCCTGTTTCATGCTTACTATATAATGTTTGCTGCTTTGAAAACTTTATTTTGCTTAAAAAAATATATATTTGTTTATGCACATGGGACTACTATATATTTTGTAAAGTAAAAAGAAGTCTGTTACAATGCTATTTGAGTACAATACAAGGAATGAGACTTGCAATTTTGTCTTTTTGTCTTTATGTCTAGCACTTTGACAAAGTTTTGAAACACAAGGAAATTGAGCAGCAATTAGCAGAGGCCAAACTTGCTCAGTCGGAACTGATCGCCACTGAACAGAAGGAGACATTTGAGAAAGAGAAACAAATTGTGAGTGAAGAATTTTATTGTTGTGTTTTTTTTCAAACAAAAGCAGATGTCGTAAAAATTACCAGCACAGGCGTCAGCTAGCGATTTTAACGAACGACGCAGAATACAATAATAGATAGAATGTTGAGCAATCCGCAGAAACAAGCAAACTCTCTGTTGCCAGAATGATGTGACCTTCATTTGCATGACAACGGCAAGTGTGTTCACTGACGTTTGCAGGTGTCTCCTCTTAATTCGTTTGCAACTTTACTGTTTCTAGCCAGTGGGAGGCCTTCTCCTTGGCGTCTAAATATTCGCCAGTCCCTGTGCTGTGCACTCCCTTTTCATTGGGATACTGCTTATTTTGATGATATAAATCTCCAGCTGACACCAGTACTACTAGCAAAAATAATAATGCCTTAGTTGTCGTACTAAAAAGTACAAGGATATTGATATATAAAGAAAAGGTTGCCTTAGGACATATATTTAAATTTCTTTCCAATGATGGTTTTTTTCAGATGATGATAGAAGCCTCGACTGCTCAGCAGAAGATCATGGTTCTAATGGAACAAGAGAAGCAATTACGCAGCCAGGTGGCGCTCTACACCGACAAGTATGAAGAATTTCAAGACACCTTGAAAAAATCGAATGACGTCTTCTCAACCTTCAAGTCAGAAACTGAACAGGTTGGTTTGCATCTAATTTAAGTGTTTCAGCCATGAAAGGGTTATTTAAATTGTTACATGAATGACTTTTATCAGAGGAATCTAGGCTTTATAGAACATTTTTTAATAGCTTTTCCCAAACAAAGGCCTCATGCTCACCATTTGTGTTTAGAAATTGATTGACATCTTACAGCTGCTTGTTTGTATTTTACATTTAGCATTGTACATGATATTTCATCAAATTTGCGCGTTTCATTTTCTGATAAATGTTAGGCCATGGTTTTTTTATCTTTCGTTTCTCGACACTGCCGGCCAAACTTTTGCAGTGCCGCTCAATAAAAATCAAAAATTGCACATTTATTAATGGGGAGTAAATTTAAAGTAAATTTTATATTTTTTTATTTTCCGACCGACCGTCTCACTAATAACGGTCCGAGAAAGTTCCGAGAAACATAAGATAAAAAAACCGTGGCCTTATGGTTAATCCATGGTTTGAGTTTTTTTCAAAAAACTCTAGTATAACAGAATCTTGATGGAATTTTCATGGCATTTGCTACAATATTTTTCTTGTCTCTAAAAATAACAAGATACGTTGCTTTATCGTCAGATGACTAAGAAGATTAAGAAGTTGGAAAAAGAGACAAATATGTGGAGATCAAGATGGGAAAACAGTAACAAAGCACTGCTGCAGATGGCCGAAGATGTAAGTCGTAATCCTATTATTTATCTCTCAGTCAGGTTCAGTGGTTGTCGAGTATATAGATCAAGTTCATGGTTATGTATATTTGCCCTTTACAGAAAACCAGAAGTGACAAAGATATTGCTATGCTACATGCCAAAGTCAAGAAGTTGGAAAGTCTTTGCAGGGCACTACAGCAGAGAACTGCCAGCAACAAAGGTATGTCTTATTTAGGCCATTATAATAAAAGTATTTACCAATATTCTATTGTGCACAAATGAAATTGGGATAGTTCTGTGTTAAAGTATTTCAATTTTTTTTTAAATTGTCTGGTAGAGGAACATGTATTTGTGAGATATTGATATCTACAACTTTGAATTCCTCTTCAGAATCTGAAGAAAATGGCTCCAGAGAAAGCCCAGTAAACGACGGGGCTAGCGCCGCAATAATGTCTAATGAGGTTACTTCTCAAACTTCGTCGGAAGATACGTTAGCATCACCATCATCGGAAGGTGGTCCATCCGCAGAAGCGGGATCTGTATCGTCGCCTGAGGTGTCATCGACGTCGGAGAAGACGGACATTGGTCCCCCTCCAGATAATAGTACCCCTTCTCAAGGTAGTTCTGACGCAAAAACGCCAGATCCCACGTCTCAAGGTACTCCTCCTGAAGGCTCAGAAGCTGAGGAAGCCACCGCCTCCGAAAGTATTAATGCAAGTAGTCAGGAGGGTGCACCAGTGACGTCGCAGGCACCTACTTCGAATGAGGGTGGTTCGGACCAACCTGAATCCACTAGCAGCCCAAGTGAGGCTGCAAGTTAAACTGATTATATAGTCTTTGTGTGGTTTTTTATTTGCGTTTCAAACATGAATATAATTGCATATCTCAGAATATAGCGGTGTTCATCTCAATATTCTGGGCAAAAAACTGTTTTCAAATTGGCAGATGTGCGTACAGATCAAGAGTTCATTGCGTAAGTATATGAGCAAAGCGTATTTTTGTTAGTGCACGACGACTGCCTCTGAATAAACATTGCCTGTTGTTGAGACAGAAAAATGCTATTTATACCATATTTAAATGAATTGTTCAGTATATAAACATGCTTGCCGTAGCGTAATTGTCTTGTTATTTATTTATCTGGTGCCTAGACTGGATAGGCTTTTATTTATATTTGCAACAAAATGGTTGAAATACAAAATGCTGTCAAATATGGCATGTGAATTTCATCATCACACTGGCTAATAATTGGTGGTGCTGCAGACTACCTGTGGATTGCTAACTGAGCATAGTCCGGTGTTCACACTTCGTCTGGTTCATTTGATTTGGCAAGTTTTTCTTTAAATTAGAGTAGGTTCGAAACCAGGACCATTGTTTACAATGTGTTTCACTTGACTGAGAGCATAATCGTGACAATTACCAGTAGATGGCGCATACAGTCCTCTTGTAAACAATGCCATGCGGCAACTTGCACCCTAAGGGTCACTGGCTGTCCTGTGCTGCAGTTCGGCCATAGGTAATAGGATATAATTTGCCTGATGCAGTTCAGCCTACATTTAAATGACGAAAACAGTAATAGCCATGCAAGACTTGATACAGCGTCAATACACCTTCAACATTTTTATCAAGTGGGTGTCTGGGTTCCACTGTTAATATTTGCAAGATATTTGATTTATTTGATTTAATACATATTACAGAAACCCATGTAGATAGTCATAACAAAATTGTTTTGATATTATTTTATACAAAACATGATGAAATATTATATTAAAATTCACTCACAATTTCATTCTCTTTCACTCCTAGACATATCACAAACATGCATTACATCCTAGAACCACAAATCATTAATGACTTAGAGCTAGCAATTCAGAGTAATTGCCAGTTGCATGTTTATGAATTATACAGGAATGTGCAAGAGTTACAACAATAATTAATGCTTCAAGTTCAAATATTGCACATGGAAATCACATTTATTATTATGATATATAACTAAGTTGCTGTAAATTTATGTAAATCAATAGAGTGCTCCGTTGTAATAACGTGAAGTTTAATACTGTGATCACCTTCTAGTCATGTGACAGTATATTGAAATTTGCCGGCAACATGCTTTTTATGATCAACAAGGTAAAATGCTAATTCTCAACAGATAGCAGCACCAGTCAGTCACAGTGTGCCATCTAGCGGTAACACATCACCGTAAATACAACGGAGCACTCAACATCACATTTCGCAAGAGAAGGCACTCGCTAGAAAGTTACCATAGACTTAAGCTAAAAATTTAGTAAGTTTCAAGAGGATTGAATTCTAATCTACATCCAATCAAGATGTCTTCGATTTAGGTTCGTAAGCCATTAAATGCTTCAGCGATGTAACTCCGTAAATAAACGTCGTAGCTCCCCACTTCTTGGCTGCTCCATCTGTCAAGTTTTTTGATCTACAAAATAAAGCAGAACATTTATTATATATTCAGTTCTTAAAATATAATAATGCGTAATATTTTAAAGAAAACATGAATTGCTTGATGCAGCTTCATAACTACACTTAATGTACTTCATTCAGATCAATTAAGCTTCACATGCTCCTCTTCAATTTTGGGCATTTGTTATTACATAGTGAGTTTTTGATGGTACGAGACAAGAAGCGTATTCAAATAACTATTCAAACCAATACCCTTCGTGTCTCGTGCCATCAAAAACTCACTATGTAAACACTCCAAGTGATGACGTCACAATACTGAACAAGGGTTGATGATGCTAAAATCCATTGCGTTCCAGATGTTTTGGTCTGGATGTGGTCTCAATGTATGATTTTATTTTTTTTAAATTAAAGCCTGATAGAATCATTAGCTTATGTATACATATTTGGTGTGCCGTGATTTAATAAGGCTAGGCTTCCGCTAAACGTTCGCCATGGTCCTCTTGGCGACATTTATGTAACTGTGGCTAAATTAAATGCTTGTGTGGTGGAAATCTGTCAAACTTAGTGGCAAAAATGCCTCTTAAGTGCACACAAGAGAAACTGGGAATTAGAAACTTATGAAAGCTGCTGCAAATAATGGTGGCTAAACTGTCTCTGTTGTGGCTTAAACAATTTGACCTGCTTTAGCCACAGTGGCTAGAATTAATTTAGAGGAAGCCTAGTAAGGTGATTTTCAACTATTTGATGAGGTTTCAGAAAATTTTAATTTTGACAGGCAGTGCAGCTTTACGTTAATTCTTTTCTTGTTTACTCACTTTGCCATATTATAAGCGTAGTACCCCTCAAAAGTATGTAATCCCCATGCAGTGTAACATCTGAAGAGGAAAAAGAAAACATGTTATACCAATATATATATACATTATATTTACATATTATGATTTATGACAACTTAAAAGCAGGTTTACAAAAATAAATTAGCTCTAATATTATTTCTCAAAACCTGGGATAACTTTGTCAATGTCATATCATGTAGAATTATTGAAAGTGCTAATGTAACTCAATTAATTACTAATAAATGTTCTAATCACATAGGCCTATGACAATACTAATTCTTGTTCTAATCACATAGGCTATGACAAAACTAATTAATGTTCTAATCACATAGGCCTACGATAATACAAGAGCAAATGTTAAACTTACATGCCGGCAACAACATTTGGGAAATTCATAATGACATGCTTGACAATATTGCCCAAAAATCCCATGTAAGAATAAGGAATGGACTGTGGACAAAATGTTCCCATCTGCAACATAATAAATATTATATCATTTAACATGCACATTGTGTACTTTGTGCAAACTATATGTAACAATATCAGTATGAACCATGTACAAAGCTCATAAAAAATTATTAATATTATATGCAATGACCCATAGACCTTCAAAATAAAATATTAGATGTGCTGATGCTGATTATGTGCAACTATTACTATTATTATTATAAACTTTATTCCAGGCACAAAAGCGGTCCACATACCATACAATTATATCATTATATTTTACAGGCTAGCACCAACATAAAATGTTCAGTTGAATCCAGTGATTTATCATTGTTTATACTCCTGGATGTAAAAGCAAGACTAGTTAGAGCATTTTATAATATAGAGTTCACAAAAATTTATTTATTAGCTGTCACACATTTGTGTGTCTGTGAAAAAAATTATATGGCATTAAATGGGACTAAGCAAGTGGCATGATCACTTGATAAGACCTTTGAGTTTGACATGACATGGATTCAGCAATTCAGTCGTGATCACGCCATGCTCAGATGCTCATCACATGTAATTTTTACGATACATTTTAAACATGAGTTACAGAATAATTTACCGTCACAAGTGCCATTCCAAATGGCACTAGGGCCAAGAACAAGAAGCCGGGAGGCCTGTAGTAGTCATCTTTGCTCCCTTCACGGTCCATGATTGTTGACATTGATGCTGCCCAATCCGCTAGAGGGCAGGCCCTGTGGCGCCACCTCTGGTTTGATGGTTTCAGTTTAAAACATGCCTGGATTCTGCACCATATTGTGTAAGGTCTTTACAGAAATAATGAGCTCTGAGACAGAGATGCCATCAAGTTCTGAATAAGTGAGTTTGGCTTTTCCAACCAGTTTATAAAATGTTAAAGATTTATTCTGGTTCTCTTTTAAGTAAGACAAATTAAAATAAAGAAAAAACTCAAATCTAGAGGAGTGAGACAGCAACCACTTTGAAATGAGTGAGTCTCACTGAATGAGTGAGACTTGGCATGTCTGTAAACAATTTAAACTCATGGGTGTCTTCACGGGCTGGGATTGGTCATTGACCATGTTGACAACATACATGTTCATGACTTAAATTGACCTTATCTAATGCTAGGGGGTGACTTCAGAAAGTTGTGACCTTTTTTTCATGCAGAAAGTTAATGACATAGACTGGTTGACAATATCGGAGTATTAGCAGCTGGGAGGTCTAATGGTTAGGGCATCTCCCAATTCCACATTGGCCCGCAGCTGTGGATGAAGGTCTGGATCCACGGCCTGGGCACTCTTCATGAGCATCATCCTAGCTGGATGTCGATCACATTAAAATTTCAATAGATTCAGATTCATTTATTTTTGCAAAACATGTTAAAAATACAGAGATTTTCATTTAATAAAGTATTGAGCAGGGTGACTTAGTCGACGTCTCTGCAAGACGTCTCATGACCAGCCCATACTGGTCTCATATGCAAACTTCAATGACGTCTTATATGAGACGTCTAAAAGACGTCATCTGACGAGGTCTTTTAGACGTATTTAGTTGACCAATATCTGACGTCTAAAATACGTCATCAGATGACGTCTTTTAGACGTATTTAGTTGACCAATATCTGACGTCTAAAATACGTCATCAGATGACGTCTTTTAGACATCATCAGACGACCTCTTTAAGATGAACTTTGCAATCTTTGGACATATTGAATGTACAGAGAACACACACAAGTTTAAAATTAAAGAAAAAAACTTTATTATATTGTGTAATATAGCATACATCATTGGATGCATGCATGCACATATGATGCAAATCTATACATGGGACTGCTGCAATTTAAGTTTTAAAGAAATATATATTTTTATTCATGTATATCAGAATTCATCAGCCAAGTTTCATCCATAGTTCCATAGATCCCTGAAATGAATTTATATTCAGAAAATAAACTTAACACCAAATCATATATGAATCAGCATGTGCAACATATTTTCACAGTGGTTAGAATTTAAAAAACTTCACTTACCATGCAATGATGTGATAAATGGTATATATCACTCCATAGAAGAATTAAGTTTAAAATCCAACTTCACTAGTATCCCTCCAAAGTTACTGAATGAATTTCAAATTCTTAACTGACAAGATGTGACCTGTCCTGCAGCTGCTCAAGTTTTCTAGGGGTTTGATTGGTCAGCCAGTTCAGATAATGATAGGCACATGGCTATAATATAGGGTGCACTGGGGTCAGGGTGATATTATGAGCCCATTAACCCCAATTGATAGAATTCAGCTTGGTTAGAAAAGTTGATAAATTTGCTATACATTGAAATATATTCTGAAAAGGAGTTCACATTGTATTTTTCTATCCTAAATTAAAAATATGAAGTTACACAAAATGTGAATTTAGTCATTATATATATATTGCTAAAAATGTTAACTTGCAAATTGTATGAGACTTCATGGTTAAAGAATTGGTTATATTAAAGACCACAAGATTACGTTGATAAGACGTAAAAAAATTAACTATTCTAGACGTAATAATGACGTATAAATTAAGTAAAATAATTACGTCTGCTTGAGCACCAGAATAAGACGTCGATAAGACGTCATATTTCCTGGTCATTTTGACGTCTTGAAAATAATGTCTCATTTACGTCTCATATTGGTCACCGACGTCATGACCAATTTGAGACCAGAAAAAGACGTCATTTTTACGACTAGCGCCTACTGGGTTTCTAAGATGATCATCATGTCATCGCTGCCGAGGGGCCACCCACAAACTAACACTAACTGTAAATTATTACAATGATGTCAGCGCTTGGAGGTGCTGTGATCAGCATCTATACTTAGGAAGTAAAGATCCTACCCTAAGGGTTTACAAATGTGTAATATGGTGTGAACTCGAAGCCTTAAATTATATCATCTCATCATTGTGTTTGCTTGCAGTGTGGCAACTGGTCATTTAAGCTGACTAATTCAGACCCAGTAGCATTGAGACATTGACATTAATACTTATTGTAGTACTTGCTTGTAGTTCGTATCTGTGTGTCGAACACAAGCACATTGACAAAAAATATTAAATAGTAGCATCAAGGTGTGATGGAATTGGTGGGAGTCCTCAGGAACCATGGGGGGGGGGGGGGGGGGCATCTCAGTAGCAATATATCAAATATCTTAGAGATGTCCCCCCATATTACATGTATCATCTGTTATTTCATTCTTATGTTTCTTATATGTTAAATTGTATCAATGATTGATATGCGTAATATGAAATAAATATGTTCTGAGTTATCGTCAGCATGCATATAGAATAATGATTTTTATGTTGCCATAGAAACTATATTGACCATTTTAATGTTCTATAAAAACAAATATTCCAACATCAACAGTGAAACAGTATTCTTTTGCATCATGATTAGGCCTAAGTGTCAGACCAGAATAGGATCAATCTTGGTACTGAAAGGTCTAACTATAGTATATTCGCTTTAACAATAAAATCCACTGACAACTTACAACGAAAATCTACAGGATTTGGAGACCAGACAGAACAGCTAGCATAATAGTCTAATAGATAGAGGTAGAAAAGGGGAAAAAGACCAAGAAAATGTTGGACTGCGGATAACCCTGAAGTGGAATGGAGTTGCATGCAAACTACGGAGCATTAACGAAGCCACTTGGGGAGATCATGTGCTATGATTGTTCATTTAAAGATGCTAGAAGACCCCCAATGAGGAATCTCCATGATTCATGACTGCCTAGGGGTCCGTCAGTCCTGCAGCAGCAGCAGCAGCAGCCAAGATGCGTGTGCCCCCATCAGCGATATGATTTATAGCCTCATGGCCCAAGACTCGCTTAGTTATACATTTATAGAAGATATTGATCATGTCAGACTGCATTATAAGTATGGTAATACTTACATGTAAGTATACGTACAATGTCATGTTCATATATCTTGGGGATTTGCTGAAATATAGGCAAAAATTGAGTTCATATGGGGGAGGAGGGGGGGGGGGGGTGATGGTGATTGGATATATTTAATTACCCCCACTTTTTGGAAAGGGAAGGGGTGGTGGGTTGTCAATGCAATCAACCGCCCCCCACCCCTCCTCCTGAATTTCACAAAATTACCTTTTTACTCATATCTAGATTTATCATTGGCAAAATGTTACTGATGTAAGGATCATAGAGTCATTGACATGAGGGTTTGAAAGAGTACAACATTTTCATATTTTCCTTATTATATAAAATTATCTGTAATTAACCCCAAAAAGGTATCTCTACGCTATTTTAGACATATTCTTGATAAGTTTTGTATGCATGTAGGTGCAGTATAGTGTGTGAGTACTGCTCTGGAAATGTTTTTTTTTTTTCATTTTTCTTTAAATATTTCTCTGAAATATGTCAATGCGCAGCTAAGCTATATAGAGTAAAACATTAATGCCAGAGTTTTGCTCCGGAAACAAAATTTAACACAATTTTTAGCATTTTTTTCTGATTTTCCATTATTATGTGATCAGCATGTGATGACTATCAAATAATTTAGATATGTTATTGATACAATTTCATTCATGTAAGGTAAATATTGTCTTTCGTATGGAGGTTTGAAAAAGTAGGAATTTTCCCTATTTTGCCCTAATTTAAGTTCTATAGCATTTATGGCCATGACCCCCAAAAGACATGACTGCACTATTTTAAACATATTATGACAAAGTTTTCAGCATGTAGGTGCAGAATAGTCCGAGTTCTGCTCTGGAAACAAAAAAAATTCTTTCTATTTTTTCCAAATTTTGTAAAACATAGCCAACATATGTCAATATGTCTATCAAAAGGCACCACTAGGCCATAGGGTAAGTGCATTAGTGTTAGAGTTCTGCTCCTTAAACGAAAGTGTTACGCCCGCCCGTCGGACGCACATTGATGATAACAAAAATCCTTTTCGAAACTTCATTCGCTGAGGTTAAAAATAGTTTGGCATCAATGATCCACCATTACTTTACCTCTTTGACGAGTGTCCACGTTTTAAGTCATGCTGAGACAGACAAAGTAGGCCTGTATCCGCCCCACAAGAAAAATGTATGCCCCTGCTACAAACAAAGGCATTAGGTAAAAAGTGGCGAGTTTGATATAAATTAATAATTTGAGCTAATAGAGCAAGTAGCAATGACGGTATTTACATTTGCAATATGAAACACATGATGTCTCTTTTTTGTGTCTCTGTTTTTAGATAAGATAAGATAAGATAAGATAAGATAAGATAAGATAAGATAAGATAAGATAAGATAAGATAGATAAGATGAGATGAGATGAGATGAGATGAGATAAGATACGATGATATACGATGAGATGATATGAGATAAGATAAGATAAGATAAGATTTAGCTCAGAACAGTCTTTAGAACAGCAACCTTTTATATCTGCTGATTTGATCCATTTAATTTCCGTGGAGTGACACATGTGCCCAGTCAAACTTTGGCCATCCTTGACTTCTTTTCCAAACTTGTAATCGAATGCTCCCATCCAAAGTTTCAAGGTGCGGCGGTTAATGTGTGTCACGGTGATCAGGCAATTAACACCAGGTGCCATGGCAACCTGTCATGTGTGTCAAGCTTAAGGTCACGTGCAACGAGTTTGTACCTGCATACGTGTGTCGGTGAAGTTAAACAGACAGATAAAGTGCAGTTTCATTGTAAGTTCAGTATAGATCTATTAGGGATAATGATGTTTTTGTGGTTAAGGAATGTGCTTGCTCTTCGCAAGGTCTCAGGTTCGACACCCCAGCTGACTTTTATAATCCTTGGAAGTCTTGGCCATCCTTAAATTTGTGGCAATTGTGGTTACACGAACTTGGCACGCCAGTATCTAATATAATTATTGCTAGTTATGACTGCTTTGATATGAGCTTTCTTGTGCCACAACAACTAAAGAAATTAATCGGAGATCTGAGAGCAAAGGTCTGATTGTAACTAGGACCTGGTGTTCAAGTTGACTGCCCACGCCATCTAAATGAGAATCTGTACACGCTCGCGCTGCCAATAAAAGTGAATATGATGGTGCGGACAGTCGACTTGTGCTGGCCCATTAAAAGTGAATATGGTAAATGATCGTAGTTAAATATACTGACACAGTGACAGTGCATTGTTCGGCAAGTGCCTGTGTTTAGAGTAACTGAATGTCTCGCACAACTAACCCAGCCACCTTTGACCTATGGTCCTCGATTCAAACAAAACCGCCGGATTTAGGCTATTTTACGCTGTTTACGAAGCTAGTTAGATCAGCCAACATTGAACTAATTTGTTCGGTCAGCAGTACGATGTACGTGAGTAGTGATTTCGTAAAAGTAGGTCACTTCAGTTTCAAGGGGCCCTGAAGGTTCAAGGGTCCCGGTCAGAGACAGACCAAAGACAAAAACAGCTAAAAACTTAACATGTTGAGCAGTCATTTTGTGTCACCTGACCAAAACTGGAATGAGCTGCCCTGGTCCATTAGGCTGTCACCATCAATTGAAACATGCAAGGCAACACTGAGGACCCATCTATTCACCAAAGCTTTTAATTTGACTTTTTTAATCTGACTTTTTAAATGACCTTTTTAGTTTTTAGTAATTGCCATTTATTTTTTTACACATTTCACTATTGTGACTTGTTAATATTTACTTCTTTTACATTATTATGTTATACAGCACGTGAGGATTTTTTAAAAATATGTGCGCTTTTATCAAATGTGATATAAAAATAAAAAATATAATAATATTAAATTAATGACTTAATCTGCAGAAGCCTAAACCAATCAAACTCAATTCCTGCGTTCTGATAACCAAGAAAAACATAGGCTGCGCTGCAGCTAAACCCTCAGCGAATCCCACATAGCACACAGGCATAATTATAATTGTTAAGTGTTTGTCCGATAGGCAGGAGGGTGGGCATTACATTTCCAGAGCAGAACTCTAACACTAATGCACTTACCCTAATGGAATTTTATACAGTAACACTCTGTATGGCCTAGTGGTGCCTTGTGATAGCCACACTCACAGATCTTGGCTATGTTTTACAAAATTAGGAAAAATATCATTTCTTGAGTGTTTATACAGTTTGTGCCAAGAACCGAAACAATTGCCATTTGGCCTACATAGCCTGTTACGCAATGCTAATTAGAGTCAAAGATGTTAAATTTTTTTTTAACTTTGGAATTTCTTCATTTGTTAATTTTATTCTGCTAAGTGTGAAATAATACAGTGTTCCCGTGGGTTATTACAAAGTCTGATAAAGTCTTACTTTATTTTTGTAATAAGTAAGTCCCATATTAAGTTTTACTTTTGTCCGCTAAGTCTTAAATTGTCTTATTTTGATGCAAATATACTTGGATATTAACATCTACATTGTAATATTCAGACAATTAGGTAAATATGAATGAATAGAAGTTATGAACTTTAAATCAATAAGAACTGCGTTTATTTTTTCGCTTAATAGCCAATACCCTGATGGTTTTTTGGACGATGAAATTAAAAAAAATTGGTGTATATTACTATAATAGTGGTCTTATTTTTCATGTGCGCATAATATTATGATGTCTTACAAATTTCTTACACTTCTTATGAAGGTAAACCTGTAGGAACCCTATATTAACAACAATCCATTCTGTTCAGAGTAAAGCCAAGTGAGCACAAAAAGTATTGTCTATCCTTTTCCTGCCACTTAATTGTTCGTTTTCAAAGATTTTATGCACAATAAGGAGTATTCAGTTTGCTAGAATTATCAACACAATAGCATGTTCTCTTAACTTATTATCTACAACTAAGATTATCATTTATATGTCCAAAATGGGCTGTGGCAATATCCTAAGGAATATATCTGAAATTCAGCAACAATGTTTTGCCACATAAAGATGTTGGGTATAATTTCATACAAATGAACCTTTAAGGTACTTGTATTTAAATAAATAAAGTCTAAATACAAATAAATTCAAATCTTAAAGGTATATTTTGTATGAAATGATACTCAACACACCCATTTTAATGCCTTTATAAGTCAAAACATGTTTTGCTCGCTGCTTACATTTAGGTGGCAACTGAAGGAACTATATATTATCAATTCTCATATGCCCTTCTACAGTTACTGAATTGTTGGGTTGCTGATTTGCATTAAATCTATGGCATTTAAGTTTGTATTTTTAACCAAACACTTTACAGGTGCATATGAAGAAAACAGTAATTAATTTATAAGTATTGGAGTCAAGTGATAGTAATATAGATTATTATGCAACTAATTATTATGAAATTGCCAATTATACACTAAAACTGTTGAATGGGTTGAGCATGGCAATACTTTGATCAAATATTAAATAGTTGTATGCACATGAATTGTACAACATTTACGGCTGTCATTGCTAAGTATTGGATGCTAAGGAAACTGAATATAAACAAAGGAAATAACACAATTTTAAGCATTTTTTCCAGATTTTTCCATTATTATAAAAAAGAAGAAGAAAGGATCAAAGAGTCATTGATTGATATGAGGGTTTGAAAGATTCCCAATTTATCATATTTTCCTTATTATATAAAATTATCTGTCATTGATGGTCATGACACCCCAAGAAGGTATCTCTACACTATTTTAGACATATTCTTAATAAGTTTTGTATGCATACAGGTGCAGTAGTGTGTGAGTCCTGCTCTGGAAACTGAAAATGTTTATGGTTTTTTTTTTCATCTTTCTCTAAATAGTTTAAAACACATGATATAGAGCAAAAACATATAAAATGTTGTCAGAGTAAATGCACTAATGCTGGAGTTCTGCTCCGAAAATACAAAGTTTTAGCATTTTTTTCTGATTTTCCATTATTATGTTTTTGGCATGAAATGAATATCTAAATGAAGTGATATGTTATTGATGCAATTTCATCCATGTAAGGTAAATAGTGTCTTTTGTATGGTTTAAAAAAACTATGAATTTTCCCTATTTTGCCCTAATTTTGAAAATTCTATAGTATTTATGGCAATGAGACCCCCAAAAGGCACCACTACACTATGTTAGACATATTATGACAAAGTTTTACGCATGTAGGTGCAGTAGTGTCAGAGTTTTGCTCCAGAAACGAAAAAAAATATTTGTTTATATTTTTTCCCAATTTTGTAAAACATATTGAACATATGTCAATGTGACTATCAAAAGGCACCACTAGGCCATATAGAGTATTACTGTACAAAATTTGGTTAGGGTAAGTGCATTAGTGTTAGCTAGTCTACTCCGGAAACGAAAGTCAGACGAACATTGATGATAACAAAAACCCTTTTCAAACTTTGTTCACTTAGGGTTAAAAACAGAGGAGCGACAGCTGACACTTTGCATTAACATTAGTTGTACAATTGCATTTGTTGTGATTTGCCTTGAAAGAATACCTTCGCAGTAGCACCCTTGCCTCTCCAGAATGCTGGGGAATTATTTTGTAACAGTGGATGACTGAGAAATAGGAGAAGGCCGGGAAATTAAGCCCCTACACGGAATGTAATTAGGAGTTGTCTTCCTGCCTCGTCTCTCAGGCCTTAAACAACGCCACAATTTGCTTGGCCAAAAATGCGTGTAATTGTCCCTCATGGAAATGGAATATTACAGTCAACTGCAGTCGGTAGGTGCATGCTTTATTGCTCATTCTGACAATACTACTACTACTACTACTACTATACTACTACTACTACTACTACTACTACTATCACTGCTGTTACTACTACTACTGCTACTACTACCACTACTGTTACTACTACTACTGCTACTACTATCACTACTATACTGCTACTACTACTGCTACTACTACTTTGACTACTACTACGACTACTACTAGTAGTAGTATTACTACTACTACTACTACTACTACTACTATGACTACTACTACTACTACTGCTGTTACTACTACTACTGCTACTACTACCACTACTATACTGCTACTGCTACTACTAATACTACTACCACTGCTGTTACTACTACTACTGCTACTACTACCACTACTATACTGCTACTGCTACTACTAATACTACTACCACTGCTGTTACTAGTACTACTGCTACTACTACCACTACTATACTACTACTACTACTACCACTACTATACTACTACTCCTATTACTACTACTGCTACTACTACTAATACTAATACTACTACCACTGCTGTTACTAGTACTACTGCTACTACTACCACTACTATACTACTACTACTACTACCACTACTATACTACTACTCCTATTACTACTACTACTACTACTACTACTACTACTACTATGACTACTACTACTACTACTGCTGTTACTACTACTACTGCTACTACTACCACTACTGTACTACTGCTACTACTACCACTACTATACTACTACTCCTATTACTACTACTACTACTACTACTACTACTACTACTACTATGACTACTACTACTACTACTGCTGTTACTACTACTACTGCTACTACTACCACTACTGTACTACTGCTACTACTACCACTACTATACTGCTACTGCTACTACTAATACTACTACCACTGCTGTTACTACTACTACTGCTACTACTACCACTACTATACTGCTACTGCTACTACTAATACTACTACCACTGCTGTTACTAGTACTACTGCTACTACTACCACTACTATACTGCTACTGCTACTGCTACTGCTACTACTACCACTACTACTACTACTACTACTACTACTATGACTACTACTACTACCACTGCTGTTACTACTACTACTGCTACTACTACCACTACTGTACTACTGCTACTACTACCACTACTATACTACTACTCCTATTACTACTAATGCTACTAGTACTACTGCTACTACTACCACTACTATACTGCTACTGCTACTGCTACTGCTACTGCTACTACTAATACTACTACCACTGCTGTTACTAGTACTACTGCTACTACTACCACTACTATACTGCTACTGCTACTGCTACTGCTACTAGTACTACACGGCCAAATGTTCCACGTGCGTTTTCCATGAGAAGGATAAACGCTTGGAAAACGCATGGTATTTAGCTAATTATAATAGGAAAAAGCCATGCGTTTTCCATGCGTTTGGATAAACGCATGGAAAACGCACGTAGCACAATTGGCCATGTACTACTACTACCACTACTACTACCACTGCTGTTACTACTACTACTGCTACTACTACCACTACTACTACTGCACTACTGCTACTGCTACTACTGCTACTACTTCTACTACTCTCTTGCTATACATATCTCTAGTACTAGCTAGCCCACTTCTGTCAATCCTTTGAATCAATGTAATATGAGAGTTTGCCCTATAAGTTTGGCCTCCTAACTGTGATGTGATGTTGGAAGGTATCCTAATTCAGAGTTGGTGGAATTAAGTTCAGGTTCAGGTGTTTCATTCATTTCTTCATCCGTGTCGTTTGCTATTTTGTTTGTTCATTCATTTTATCTTTCATTGATCTGTTTATTTTGTTTGTTTGTCCGTTCCTTGTTGATACCTTCATTTCCTTGTGTTAATTGTATTTCTTCTTCTTTATTTTTCCTTTGTATATAAGCACATTCTGACAGATTGCTCTGCGGCTAATATCTGCAACATTCTCTGTTTCGTGCCTGTGGAACTTCTCTGCATACTTCCTCTTCATTTGCAGCACACTGTAAGATACATATAGCGTGCTGTTTATGTGTGTGCATGCGGTCAGGCAATTTCTTTTACTGCTACAATATGTACTTCTGCTAGCATACAACTGCATACGGCATACGATATGCAAGGCAGTCAAAAACAACTCACAAAGTTAGATGAAAAAAATGCCAGACCAGCAAGGGGGGGGGGGAGGATGGGGAGATTGAGGGGGTTGATATACTTTGCACAAATGGCAACTCATAAGAGGACAGGCAATGTCTTGGCTGTGTGTATCTGGAGGAGATGTGCCTAGCACTTTTGCATAACTGCCACCGCCCCAGGTTATCTGCCCTTAGAAATATGGACCTTGCCAAAGACAAGCAGGAGACTTTGGCAGGTGCAATGCAAGGGGCCCAGCTAATAAAAGCCACATAAGACCAGTGCTGCATTTCTTAACGTTGATATGACCCCATGCCATGACCTTTGACCTCCAGTCACGTGGTGAAAGTGCAAATGGGACCGAGGCTAAATAGGCTACTCAGGGCGCCCTCTATGACGGAAGTGCTGACATCAGCAGTAACTGAAAGGACTTATGACGTCACAATCACACTCAGGGCCTTGATAGTGTCAAATTGGGGTCTCGGAGGTGCCCTGCTGTCCCATTGCCTCTGTCACTTTTGGAAACTGGTACTTTCTATATGTGCAAGTTATATGTGGCCTTATTGGTTATTAAGGCACTATTGTTAAGCCAACAACTATACTACATGTTGTAACTATGTATTTTACAGAAAATCGGTCCTGGTTGCATTCTTTCATTTAAATGACACATATTGTAAATAATAATAGTAGTAGGAGCCGAATGAGGGGGGAGGGGGGGGGGGGTCGGAACTTAATTTTATAGTTTGTAAGAGTAAGGTCTAATGCTGTTAAAGGGGTACTAACACCTTCTGCACTTTACCTCTCAGAAGTTAGCTTTAGTCCATTGAAACGCATTCACGCTATTCATAACTTGTATATATGCCCTGGTAAAGTAATATCCTGTATTTATTAGCTCCGTGTTGTGAACTACGGAGGCCGCCATTTTAGGCAACCGTGGTGTTTTGCACTGGCCGGAAATACGTCACTTGTGTCATAGGCTAGAGAACTGACCAGTTTCAGATACAATTTGTAATTGCACTTGAGCCTTTTTTTATAACAGCATGTCAATAGACATGGTTCTCACTAAGTGTCAAATTGCTATTGAACAATTTGATACAATGCAATTATCAGAGTAATAGTCACTTGGGGAGTCAATTAATAAACTGAGTATAATATAGATATATATCTACATATATATTTTTTAGCATTTTATCAGTTACTCGATTTTATTAATATTAATTATTCTTTTTTATTTGAACTACAATTATTTTATAGATTTTTTATTATACTTTATTATATTTTATCTTGGAGAAATTAGGTTTAATTTCTCTGAGGTATTTTGTTGTCAATTCTATCAATCTATCTATCTATCTATCTATCTATCTATCTATCTATTTCTCTATCTATCTATCTATCTATCTATCTATCTATTTGTTCATGTAAACTTTAAAAAAAAAGTTGTTTGGGATCTACACATTTCCGAAATAAAAAAATATTTGTAATATATTTATTTATTTATTTAGCATAGACCTCCCTCCCCTTGTAGTTCATACAGTATAATTCTGATTTCCATATGCACAGACTAACTTAAATGTTGGGAACATTATGTATAAATTCCAAAACCAAGTGGAATGTATATTTAATTTTGAATTGCAATTTTCTACAGTGCATGCAAATTTAATATAACCTGGTATTGATTTGTAATCCTGGCTTCTATTGGCATAATTGTTATTTTGATCTCTTAGTTTACCTGGTGCAGGCATCACGTTTCAGAGGGTGGCGCAAAAGGCACAAAGTATTAGCTTAAAATTAGACTAAACTCCACTTCAAAATATTTCTTTCAACTGCAATATATTCCTTACTATCTAATTGAAGTATCAAAATTAACTTTCACTTTTCCGTTAGTTCCCCTTTAACATTCTTTTCATCACTGACAGATCAAGATGGGGGGGGGGGGGGGGGCTTGAGCTAAATTCATTCTTATCTAATAGTAATATTTAACATAGTAGAAATGTGCAATTATTTATTACTCCCTTGATTGTATCAAATATTGATCATCAAATGTTATACAGCTTATACTTTTTTAAGATCCATGTTTTGGGAAAAAACTTGCTTTATTTTATAATATCTATGAAAAATACGATATTATGAGAGGCATTCAGAGAATGGAAGCTAAATTCCCAGGGAGCAAAATTGTTATATGAACATTCATGAATAGAGTCTACAAATAACTTTTATTGCAATTAATTAATTGAAGTAAGTTCCCAGTAATGAAATCAAATTAATGAAGTACAGTCCAACAGCTGGCGTGCTATCTGTTCAGACTGTTCTTTTAAAATTGCAATCAAGAATTATGATTGATTTGTAGGCCCTAGGAATATTTAGAAATGCCTGACAAATAGCCTGTACATAAGTGACGTCACGGCTTTGCATGTCGTGTGCAATAATGGCGGCCCCCATCGTTTTGGCGAGTGGCGTAAATTGCATTTCTAATTGTTCTAAAATCATACTTAACTTGACTTTTAGAGACTTTTTCCTACTGCAATATATTCATTTACATCCAATTGAACTTTTAAAACTAACACACAAATGTCCTTTAGTTCCCCTTTAAATTATAATGCAATGGTTATCACGCTGTCCCGAGTCTATATTTGCATGCATCAGCATAGGTCCGAACGGTCTGTATGGTCCGCAATTTATGAAACCTGCTAAGCAAGGCTTTCTGGGAAAGCCAGGGAGCGATATTAGAAGTATTCGCTGGTAAGCCCAAAGACTACATATTCTTTTGAATAAGTCATAGGGGATTTCGGCGAGCCAGCTCAAAGGCTAGCTCATCGCCCAAAGACCTGCTTATCGGCCAAAAGGACACAATATCCAGCCCAATATGCAATCTCGGCAGATATTGGATATTAGCAGCAACAACTATGTGCAATTCTTGGAACCTGGTTGGAAATCCTACAATGCATATTTTCTGCATCACAATGCTTGACAAACGCATTTTAAAAATGGTTAATTATTCATGACTGATTTAAAATATTTGTGCCTATAATTTAGTGTTCCAAACTGACATGTAATTTTGTAGTTATACTTTGCTCTGTCTGTTCAATGTTCATCTTACAAAAGATACTGTCCTTACTAAACATATTGAAAATTTCCACATTTCCGGAAGTCCTGGCTATTTAGGTTGCGTAAGGTGTTGAGAAACCTGAATGTATTGCTTGTAAACATTAGGAACTCAAAAACATTCAGACTTCAGAAAATAGTCTTCAGCAAAGATCCTCTATGTAGTAAAAGGTCATTGAGCCTATTGCTCTAACATGTTCCTGTCCCAATAGTAATGAATGAATAGTCTAAATGTTTTGTTTCTTTTTTTTTCTGGTCAATATCAATCCTTATAGATGTCGATAGATTAAGACTAAATTAAAAGTCATATAAATATATTACTAATTCATGTTAAGGACAAATATAATATCTCACTTCCGGCATACTTGCAGCTCTGGGCATGCGCAGAGCACTTTTTGTGTCTTCGGCATCCGCCATATTGATTGGGGCCACGTGCACCTCAGATGTATTTTCTTAGCAGAAGAGTTCTAGGTCACACACAATAAATGGGTCTTTCATGTGCATAAGGCCGAGCCCACATAAAAGGCTACATTATTCAGTACATTTGCACTCAAGTGTGGCTCAATCAAAGCACCCAGCAGCCTGTGTATCCTCCTCAGAATTCGGGGTTCATCATAGATATAGCTATGCATACTTTAAAAGATAAGACATGCAGCTTAAAATTCACTTCCTGTCTGAAATGGTCGCTTGTAAGCTAATGTTTGCCAATGTGCTTCTTTCAATGGAAGAAAAGCCACAGAAAGCTATAAGGTAGTGTGCTGCAAACTAACTCCAGATATCTTATGATATATAAGGGTATCTGGTGTACGTTATCTGAATTGTATTGATTTATTTCGTAGGTGCATGATACAGACATTTCAAATGTATCCAAAAGTCACTTAAAGAACAAAACCTACAGGAATACACCTGAAAGCAAAGCTTGTTAGTGGCATACACCATAAATTAAGTAAGGAAAATACAAGTATAAGGGAGAGAAGTAGCAGGAGTAAAGGAAGAGAGAGAAAAAATAAAATAAAAGATGGAGAAAGTGGGGCTTTGTAGTGAGGTGGAAAGGTGGTCTTATATACCAGGTAATACCAGGTGATAAACGCCCAATAAATAGTAAATGGTGCTGCGATTGAATTAGTTCAGATTAAAGAATGGATTAGGCTACACCCACTCTTGAAGCTAGCTAGGCAATTGGTTCAATTGCCCCTCATTGAGTAACTCCGCCAAAGAGATACACTTAATCTGTGGAATTCCTCTTCAAGAAGACATAAGCATTGTGGCAGCAGCAGCCAAAATGACACTGGCTGCATCCTGTGACTTCCTCTGTCAGGCTCTGTGGCTGATGTATAAATCAATGAGTTTGCACTTACAGTAGCCCTCAGCCGTAAGGATTGGATTTAAGGATTGGAGAAACTAAATGAGCCTCAGCCCCCAAGACAAGTCACAGGTCAGAGCAGTTCAAAGGCTGCATGGGTGTCACACTAGTGACATGTGAAGGTGACTTTAACAAAGACAAGGAGTTGGCGTAAAACCACAGTATAGAACCAATTCATCTGGAATTGTTGATGAATTACTAACACGAGCAGCCACGTCACATAGTATTTGGGAAAGTGATTAGATTTGTACAATTGTTTCTTCTTTGATAAATCGAAGTTTTTGTTTACTTTTACTTATATGATTGATTTTGTTGGTCCATGCTGAGACAATGAAATACCCAAGCCCCAAAATGATAACATGATTGCAGCCTCTGGCAATTGGTCATTATTTGATTCCCTGATCAGTTTCCAAAAAGGAAACAAGATACACTAGTGTTCTTTAAGTAGCTTTGACAGTTCGTTTTGAATTTCAGATCTTGGAGGTAAGAGTGAAGCGAAGACACCAAGATGTACACTCCTGGGCAAAAAGAAAATGAGGCAAGCCATTGTATATATCTGTGTGTTAACGGTCTGTAATTGCTACAGAATGCTGATAATAAAAGTGAAACTTGAACATTTCACGACGATACCGTGCCTATTCACACACAAAACTGAATAGAAAAAATGGGTTTTGGCCTCACTTAACAACTTGATTCATTTGGGCATTTACAGAGGGTTGTTTATCTCAACTTGAATAACATCTCATGGGCACACAACAAGTTTCTGTGGCAACACATTTGAAAGGCTTTTTAAAGTCGGAAATGAAATAAGAAAATTTCTGTAAAAAGAAGGCTGCCGAGGAGCGCTACTTCAAAAGTTCTTTTAAAACTGAAACGCCAGGGAAAAAAAAACTATTCCGTTTTTAACTTTTCCAATTGTTTTTAGCGAAATATCACAATGTTAAGGTTTTGGATAGTGTGTTTCTTGCAGAAAATAAGGGAAATTTAAAATTACGAAAAACTAGTCTGACTCATTTTTTGTTTGGCCAACAATGTAGGGCTTAAATTCTCTCTACTAGCCTGTCTTTGTTGTGCACCCACTGTCCCAAAATAAACTGAATTGTTGAGTCAGAATAAAACCCATTTTTCTCATATTTGCTATTCGGCTAAAATAAATGACAGCATCTTCCTGGAATTTCAAATTTTGACTGATTTCATAAAGAAACCGTATTTCAAGGCTGTATAAAAAGCCCTTTTAGCAAAAGTTCCATGCATTATGTTGCCAAAAGAGAGTTTTTGCCACAAGCGGACTGATACGCATAACTTGCCTCATTTTTTTTGGCCCAGGAGTGTATGAATAGATTGTTTTAAACACAATTTCTATCAGCAAGGTCATTTGTGTCAGTGCATTGGTAAAGAAGACTTTATTAAACAGTGTTGGCCACTGGAGTTTGAGGTCTTCAGTTACTGTTGGTGGGTGGGTGTGTGAGTGAATAGGGTTTTACGTCCTGTATTTTCTGCACCAGTTGGGCTAATTAGGACAAGCAGAGACCATGGCAATGAGACAATGGATGAAACAGCCATCCAACTTAGGCTCGCCTGGGAATTGAACCCGGGATCCAGCGGTTGGAAGCCCAGAGTGCTACCTCTGAGCTAGGCCCCCGCGGGAACACCTGTGAACAAATCTTGATTAATATAATTAAAACTTCCATCTGTGACCTTGCCCAAGGTTTGTATATCTTATGTCTTAAGGGATTAGGGCCGTTATATAAACTTATATCCTGTATACCAATTTTCTCCTAAAGATCCTGAATACCAATTTTCTCTTAAAGCTGAGAAACCTGTGTTTTGTATTTCTCAGCAGCATCTCTGGTCACTTGATTGTAAATAACAGAAGAATGACACTGACATGCAGGTGTTGGAAAGAGCAAGATCAAACAAGACAATTGGGTAATTGGACATTACTTAAAGGGGAGCATTTCAGGCAGGTTGATTCCCATTGACATGTGATTCTGTAATTGGCTCAAGAGGTTTAAGTGGCCCATGTTCAATATTTCAATTGGCAAAATGGCGTTTGCCATTAAGATGCTAATTGATGACTGTGTGAAGGACAGCGTCTGAAGTTGCAGATTGTCTGCATATATTCTGCATAGGCATATGCATGATATTGTATGATATGTTGGGATCTTTCTTGGTGCATTTAATCACTTCACTCGTTAAATGTAATCAAATTATATCAAAATGTTTTATACCAGGGTTTTCGACACGTGGGTTACATTTAGCCACCATTTCATGTTATGTCATTGTGATGAATAATGTCATATTTTGCTGCACTAAGAATTTCTTGTTACCCTGGTTGTTTCTTGTGTTATGTGTCTATGCAGAGGCAGGCAAACCCCACATTCTACCCAAAACTCCCAAATAAATAAGTCAGCACAGGCAGATTCTATAAAATCCATATTTTATTAACACAGACTGGTTCGTTTAAAAAGTAGGGGATCATTGGCAAGATAGCAAACAAAGTGCAAGTATTATTTACTAATTATGCTTCAGAAACAAAATGTCCTATACCTTTTCTCATCAACACATATCACTTGATAAGAGAGAAACGAACTGAACCTATAGCTAGAGTTCTGTCAATTTCAGCTTGAATTTTTATAATACAAACATCTGCAGGACTACCCCGTTCACTGGACCACGTGTTCATCACAACAAGGTCATGTGACTAAGATATAAATAGATCGTAGATGGCGCTCTTCTTCCGGCCTCATTAATGACGTCACTATTACGTTAATTTATACAGACGCCTTTATAACGATCAGAAAAAACATTGATTAAGGTCATGCAATAAAACTTTCCTTGAACATTTGAACTGATTTGAAGCCGTCTGCTGGAAATTTTGTAGAAAGTTCTAGCAACAGAGACACCTTGTGGTAATTCTAAGTAAATGAAAGGCTACTAAATGTGAGATACAAAACTTAGAAGTTTAACAAAATGTGATTTACTTTTACTTAGATATTACCTTATAAATGTGATAACCTTATTAATAGATATGCAAGCTCTAATTCACAGTTAGAAACATACAATGTGACATGATAGTTATCACTTATCAATTACTATAATGATTAACATGACCTTAATATCATATAACAGCAACATATACCACAGTAATAACAATATACAGTATTGTCTATGAATATGAAACAACAGACTCTCATAAATGGTTGACTCATCTTCTGGTAAAATATAAATCTATTGCAGCTTGTGAAAAATATATATCATCTATGTCTAACCTACTTTCTTAATTGATCAGATACCCGCGAAGATTAATTATGTACAGAGTTTGCAACTGCACATCATGATAAACTGAGATCAACACAGTTGCAGCAGTTATAGAAAGATGATAATAGAAGGATGCTATGGAACCTTGATAAACTAAGATGTTATGGAGTCCTTACACAGTAAAGATCCATTGTTTGGTTGGCAGATGACTAGATTTATTTACTACGTTTTATGTTGTTAGTTATTGTGGATACCACATAAAAGAAATTAAACTTGTAATAGGCCTATTCATTACATACCAAACAATATTGAAGTTGTTAGTTCTAATACTATTATTTGATTCCACTCAGTGGTTACATTAATTTATGAAGTATGATACCTTGGAATGATTTTATGCCATGTCAGATTTAGGCTGAATAAGTCTTTGGACCTAATTTAGTTGAACTGAACTAGATTTGATAATAATTTACATCCAAATGACCAATGATTATGGTATATAATCAAATTCGTTATTAACAAATGACAGTTTTATATTTGACGTGTATTTCCGTAAATATAATATCACAAAGATGCAGGAAATTTGAGTTACTGAACACAACCTGGCTCATGAACAACAGTGTGAACATTTGTGGATATTCTGACTAGTGGGTTGAGATCAATAGCCACCAGGGGGCTTTGATTTTCACCGTTGACAACAGAGGGAGTAATGTACTTTCAAGTATGCAAGGAGAGTCATATCTCGTTTATTTTAAGCACTCAATTATTAAATCAATCAAGTTCCTGCTCTACACCAAGGTCTTTTGATTAAATGTAGCAATAGTTCAGATGTCTAATGATTCAATTGTCATCATTCTGTATATTTCATCACAATTGATTATTTGAGTCTAAGATTCCCTATACATTTATAGCAGTTTACTCTGGCAGAACAGACAGTCCATTAAATTAATGGCAAGAGTGTAAAATATCTAATTGTTGTCTGATTGACTATACCATGGATTCATTAGTGCTAGCGGATACTTGCTGGTCGTATTTCACTCGAAGCGAAGTCCCATTGGCCGTGGTGTACGTTATGGGCTGCGACTCCTCTGACGTACAGCGACACCGAAGAATTTGGATGAAAGTCTGCTTGAAAGTCTTGTTGAACACTGTGTAAATGATAGGATTGAGTGTGCTGGAAACATAACCACACCACAGGAAAACCTTGAAAAGTGTCACCTCAATGTTGCAACTTTCGCAGACGCCCATTGCAAAATTGAGCGAAAAGAACGGGCCCCAGCATAAGACGAAAGTGCCAAACATGGTCCCTAGCACTTTAACTGCCTTACGCTCGGTTTTCACATTGTTAAGCTGGTTCTTTTCATTCTCCTGGCGTTTGGCAATCAGAATACCTGCCACTTTGATGGCCGCGCTGTGTTTTTTAACCAGCGCCTGTAACCGAGGACCACCGTCCGCTCGCCTAAAACCCTGGGAACCAGCACTACTTCCATTTCCACTGGGTTCACTGGTATCCTCTGTGGCTCTGAGTCGTGCGATGAGAGGGCTGGGACTTGGTTCTGTCTCCAACCCGTCAGGTCGACTGTGAGCGAGCGGTTCTTTTTCACTAGGCGTCGCTTTATTTCTGTCTAAATGACTTTGAATCTTTCGCGCCAAGCGTAAACCATTGGAAGTGGACTGTTTCTCATTTTTATCATGCTTTTCTTGTGTTTCTGTCAACTGATTGCTGCTTCTTTTAGTCCTTTTTTGTCTGCGGCTAGTGGAGCGTCTCATCATGGGGGCACCGTATTTGGACTTTTTGGCACACATCTTGGCCTGTTTGTGCAGTATGTGAATGGTGAGTGAATAGGCTATCAGCATGATTATCAGGGGTATAAAAAAAGCAGCCAATGAGCCATAGATGAGGAAGTATCGATTGAATATGGCACAGTCTCCTCCGCTTAACACATTTTCAGGGTTCAGCAGACTCAGAAGAATGATTGGGCTGGCAATTGCCAAAGATATCAACCAGACGGTTGCTATCTTGATGCCCACAACTGTCCGTGACTTATTCCTGACTTTGAGAGGATGGCGAATGGCGATGTACCTATCCAGGCTGATGGTGCACATGTGCATGATTGATGAGGTGCACATCATTACGTCTGTCACTTGCCAAATGTCACACATCACCAGTCCGAATGGCCAGTAACCTGCAACAGCAACACACAATATTCATAAATCATATCTAAATTTGATCTGCAGTGAGTTTTGGCAACATTTCATCAATAATACAGCAATAGTGTAACAAAATTCATAGCAATATCATGGTAATATCATGTGGCAATATCATAGCAATAAGACACGAGAATAAATCGTAACCTGCAAAAAAAAACAATATTCAAGTAACCAGTAACTGCAAAACAAATATATATAAAAAAAGAAAATAAAAAAAGAAAATACGGATAACACACATATCTGGAAAAAGCAATGATTCTTGAGTAAATCATAGCAACAATGAAACGTCTGATTAGGAACTGTGTTCAGTGTTTCTGGAGGAGCTGACTTCTATGGCTCACTCTGATTATATGGGTTCAAATCACTGTGCAGGCACTTTTGCAAGGAGCACTAGAAACATGTAATATAAAACAGTTGATAATCAAATAAATATTACATAAGAGCCAAGAACCTGCAACACAAGAGACTTCATATTAGAAAATTTTTCAATAAAAGTGAAAAACCTGACAATTAAAAAAAGTATGCCTTGGATAAATGTGCTACTTCTCTGCCTAAATGGTGCCGTTGATCCGCCATATCTATGAGTATGAGCCAAATTGGGCAAACTTGATATTATATGGATGCTAGAAAGTTATTGCAATGCTAAATCGACTCATCATTACGTCTGCCCAGCAGCTGATCATGTGCTGCCTAAAGATTTGTCAACACCACATATTTTAGAGTGGTGGTGGTGGTGGGATAGGGCTTTATGTCCTGTATTTCTGCACCTGATGGGCTCATTAGGACAGGCAGGGATCATGGCAATGAGATGATGGATGAAACAGCCATCCAACTTGGGCTCGACCGGGAATTGAACCCGGGACCCAGTGGTTGGAAGTCAAGTGCGCCTCAACTGAGCTCAGCTCCTTCTCCAACACATTTTGTAAGACACATTGACTATAAAATAATACCATATATCACAGCTCATATATCTCGCTGCAAGAAACTAATAGGCTGCATTATTCATCTACACAATATGCGTATTACGCACTTTGCTAAATCATGATGAATTGCACTAGGCCGATATGTGGACATCAGGAATACAGAGGCAACATTGCTGCTCACTTGTTATTGAATACGGCAATATATTAGGAGCATTGTTATATGCTGTTCATGCACATGTCATTAATAAAGTAATCAGGTGCTCGTTGACCAGCCAAACAAATGCTCAAATGTAACCATATATGGTTTAATTATTAACCAACATGTAAATAATGGCTATTTTCTTTATTTGAATTAACAGTATAGCACTTCAATATTGGGCAGAACCATAGAAGCTCGCATAGATGTATTACATGGACTCTCTCCATAAGGCTGATTCACTATTATGGCTGATTCTTGATGAAAGACACTTAAATACTCTCTCCATAAGTCTGATTCACTATTATGGCTGATTCTTGATGAAAGACACTTAAATTGACAAATGCAATCTATATGTATATGGTAGTAGTTATCTTTTGTCATAAAATATACAAACTAACCATTAAATTGCAATAAAAGCACATCATTTTGTGACCATTAAAAACATGATGCTTGTAAGCCATAATTAATAGCATACTTAAGTTCAGTTTGTGATTTATTAAGACTATTGTGGCGTCAATTTATAGGTTGCTTTAATAGAAATGTGTAACAAAGGGTTACTTTAATAGAATTGTGTAACAAAACCATTCTGTCGTTTTTCAGAATCAGTGCCTATGTATCACGATTCAGAAATTTTCCATAGGTTCGCTACTTCCTCTCATGTTTCTGCTGATATTCGTGTCCTGTTTCTGCACAATATGACTTATTTTTCGTGTGTGTTAAAACCCCAGAAAGATATTTATGAAATTCATAATCCAAAGACAGCCATATCTATAACCAACCAAAAACGTTAACATCAGTTGCATAGTGCAATTTTCAACATTGCTTTAAAACATATTGTTATTTAAATATTGTCACAAAAGCACTGCAGCCGCCCACATACACCGTATATAGCTATTGCACATCTCCTTATTTCAGGCAAATGGTAACAGACAATTTAGTTGGTATCTGACATTAACCGAAATGTTATGCACTACAACTGTGGATGTAATTTGTGATGAGCTGTAATGGAGAAGAAATGCTATTCAGGAGTGTCTTTTTAAAGCCTGTTCAAAATTACCAAAGATATGTATTGTATCATGCAGTGTGTCTATAATATTATGTGTAATTAATTGGACAAAGAGTAACATGTAAAGGGGCGGGGAATCACATAATAATCTAGAAATAAGAGGGGTGCAGCCTAGACAATTTATGGAAAATTCTCAAGTGATTAATGTTCACACATATATATATATATGGTACTGGGATAAACTGTAGTTCTTAGCAGTCAAATGTATCAAGGCTGTGATGTTGGCAAATTCAGTCAAATGCAGTCAAATTAGACGGAGAGAGCCGCAGTACAATCGCAGACACCTCCTTGCTTGACTCCTTGCCGTGGCTCAGGTGGCCCTTTATTCGCTTGGTGAGCATCCACAGACCCAAACTTCGATTAGTGCGGAATTTGCGGACCACATTAGACGGTGTCCGCATTAGTGAAGCCCTGTTAACATGAAAGATGGTTGAGGCAGCTGGCCCTACAGCTCTATGCAAACACCTTGTGACTGGCGTCGATTACAGAAGTTTCTGCATAATGCTATGGCCAGGGTTTTGTTGGACATTAATGCATAAAACAGATGCATATTGGTAATTTTCTTGGGTCTCTATGAGCATTACTTAATGTGTACATAACGATTGATGACACACTGGCAATGACATAAAGGGCTTCGACGTAAAAACACACCTGATGCCACCTGCATTTGGCACTCTGGCTATTACCTTTGCTGACTTAGCCACCATAGCTTTTTTGCCTGAAAGAAAAGTCTCATATTGGGTTTTTGTAACATTCGAACATTTGAGGTCTCAGGGTTTTGATTACAAGTTTCACAAGTTTATTTATCAATATAGCATCTGACACCATTACGTGTGTGTGTGATACATGAACATTTCTCAGCATTTACACAACTATTGCGTTTAGGGCGATATTAGTAAATTGAGAATAGTACATAACAGGTATAAAAAAACCTTCCAAACATCCAAAATAAACATCATGTATAAATCGTTTAATTAGCACTCAAACAACTATCACAAAAATGAAAATATAATCACAATGTTACATTATCTAATAAATACTTGTATAAAAAGTACACCGGTAATCTAATTTCCAGCTGATATAGTTCCAAAACACTACACCTTTATAACGGATATTTGTTTTCGAGTATTTATTTCTACAAACTGGTAAATGAAAATCTAAGTTTTGCCGAGTATGATATTGATGGTATTCTTGGAAGCTCTGTTCTTTTATGGATTATATAATATAGTTGTTTGCCACAAATGTTTAAAATGTCCTACACCATTATAATGTAGATGTGTAACTACCTTTTTTAAACATTTCAACTAAGTAGAGAGTCTAGGCATTTTGACCATATCTCTCATGACTAACCCCCATGTAGTCGTATTGACTAACTTCATGTCACTATAAATAAACATTGACTAACACTGTATTATTGTAAAATTGAATAATTTGTTCGTCATAATGAAATTACTGTCAAAATGAATACAAGTTTAATTAAAAACGGCCCATCAAATTGAAACTAGACCAAGCTGTCATAGCTGGCTACTCAAAACCGAATCTAAAAGTACATATTTATGATATATTCAATTAATATCTTACATTTACCAATGTTTATATTTATCTGATGATAGATGTAAGCCTATTATTAGCTATAAATTTGGACAGAAGCAGCTGGCTTTAGCCTTTTTAGACCACAGCCAGGTACAGGTCGCTACAGACAGCTGGAGTCGACCATATTTTATGAAACTAACTGTAAGACACACTTGAACAGTGCATGTATTACACAACCAAATCAGGCAACCCACTTAAAAGCAACATAATTTAATATAGCCAATAAATCTGTAGAAAGTGAGCAGTATTCATTTGTTCCTTTAGTATTGAGTTCTTTATTTCTGGATAATTAATAAGATTGTAGGGACAATCGATGGTCGGCCATTTTGCCATTGGCTTGTTCATTGAACAAGTCCAATTGTGTGGGCTTATTTATTCTCATTCCCCCTCGCCTATTTGTTTAATTGAAACCCACTCTGCAAATGACGTGGATCGGTGAAGGAATCTTTCAATCAACGGATTAACTCACAAGTTATGGGCAAAGCAAGAGTCCCTTAATTCATACTCATTCTTTTGAGTTGCACTCAGCCTATTTGTAATCATGGAATTATGAATTATATTATTGTTGTTGTGGAATTGACAATATTGATAATTTCAAAGATAATTAGATTTTTCCAATGCAGTGATGTATGTAATTACATGTGAATTTTCTATGAAATAATAACTGTTTTCAGTTGCAATTCTGCAGCTTCTATATATCAGAATTACAATACTCTTAAAGCCTACAGCAGGCTAGATATAATTAAACTGCAAGCAACTTAACATGGCCTTCCGAGGTAGGTTGTAATTTTGAGCAGTGACAATCTGGGTGTCAATTGCAATCAATTGCAATTAAATTGTGGCACTTCCGGTGTACCATCACTTGAGGCAGAAACGAAGTGATGTCAACATTTAACAAACCGGTGACAATTTCACTCACTCTTATTAGTCTTATTATGAAACTAACTGAAAGACACACTTGAACATTGCAAAGTCTATTTCAGTCATAACCTTAATGCTAAAACAAACACAACGTATACAGTTAGTTTCATAAAATACGGCCGACTCTAGACAGCTGCAGCAACCTATTCGTGGCTGTAGATATAACTGACTAAAGCCAGCTACTTCTGTCTACTCCTAGCTTATAGTCGGCTTACATCTACCACCACTGAATAACTATAAACCTTTGTTAATGTAAGAAATGTATCTAATATATCATAAATATGTATGTACAATAGACAGACATTGTATCAACAAGAAATGGAGAATATGTGTAACTCAACACTTATGCTGCATGTACTTTTAGATCTGGTTTTGAGTAGCCAGCTATAGCCAGATAGTTCCATTTAGTGGCAGGTAGAATCGCATAGCAGAAGCTGTCTAGCTTTGTGTAGATTCGATTTGACAGGCTGTTTTTAATGAAACTTACCGTACATGAGGATAGTATTTGTTGTTAATAACATAATTATAATTATAAGAGCTAGCGAAACCCTATGGGGTTTTTGTCCTCAAGTTCATGAGGAATGCCTTACAGTATGGTTTGTGAAACCATTGATAAAAATTGGCCCTAGCAACGGTGCAAAGTTTCCCACTTTGGCAATAATTAATCTGTGAGACTGAATCAAAGTGCGGACTGTTAAGACGCTGCATCTTTAATGTAGCAATTTCAATATACTTTTTTTCAGTACATTTTCCTAAGATGTTGGCGTAAGAGAAGCCTTGATGACTTTCTTTCTTGGTGAAAATGAAGGCTTTTAATGGTCCATAGCTGTGAAAGGCTGAATCCTGCAGGCTTATCTAACCTATTTAATGCATATTATGTGGATGGCAGTCTAGAAACTCAAGGTACTTGCAGTAAAAAAGTCTTTTCACTGAGCAGACAAAATTTTTCCTTCCCTCTTATTACTCATTTTGGTTTTCAGACATAGTACTTAGGTCATAACTAACTGATTCCATAAATATCATTTTCTCAGGGAAATAACAAAAATCAACTAAATGATAAGATGTCAAACATAAATTAAAATGCATTAAAAATACTGCTACTGGGATGCACTTTCCGACAGCCAATTAGAATCAAGGGCGGAAACTTTTTCAGCCAAAAGGATTGCAGTATTCTGTCGTAGCCACCTGGTGCAAATACAGAGAACCTTCCGTGAAAATCGACTATTCATTGCTTATGTCCAGTAGTTTACTAGCCTGACTAAGCTAGATAACGATACCTATGATACCAAGATGTCTTAGCTATTGCTGGGATTTGGAATTGTCCATATCGTGACAAGTTTTAAATAATTAGTTTTATGTGTTACATTTAGGAAGGTTGGCTATATTAAATTGCAGATTATTTGTTAATCATTTTAATTCAAAAGTTCATGTAAAAACTTCTGTCTCTCATGTTATCACGTCAATGAAATCTCGGAAATCACAATATTCACAAATTAATTGTGCTGATGGATTGAATGTCAAAAATAGGATGAGGTGTTATTTTGCACAAACGTCCATCACTGAGGACATCTGCATTTTACTCAGTCAACAAAACACTCGGCTGGATGTACAATCCTCTTCAACATCACTCGTTCATGCGGCGCCCCGGTGCAAACCTCTCGCCTGTCACATGACTTATGACGTCATCACACTGTGACGTCACGTCCGGTGTGGTGATTGGTGGACGGCGCTAATGGCTAGGGGCACATGGAGGGTCGGGGCTGACAGGCGTTTGATGGCCGCTCGCACTGATCCCTCCCTTTATTTTAGGAGCCAATATTTCATATTTATCGATTGTAAAACTGACCATCTTGAAACAGTAAAACAGCATGACGTGTAAATGCCAGTGATGTCATCAATCAAAAGATAAAGGAGCTCAATGGTTAAGTATCTTTTTTATCACAGGAAAGAAACAGTTTGTGGTATCTGCCACTAAAAATAAGCTCAACTGAGATGCTTATGTCAGCTAAAGGAACAACAGTTCTACTCCACCTAGATAGTTTTCCTATTGTTCTGAGTGGGATATAACCAACAACGTTGTTAGTAAACTCCCTCCCGAGTGCAAACTGTACTTTAATAGCTTAATAACAGCAGTTAAACAAACACAACAATCAAACATTTAGTAAATATGTCTAGTGGAGTATAAGTTAGTTATAACCCTCATAGTCGGGAGTTAACTAACATTTCGGCATCTGGATATAACCAACAAAAATCTTAGTTAACTCCCTCCTATTGGAGATATTTAGATTCCACACCATTAAATGTAAACTGACCGTCACTCCTGCTTTCTCCATTAACCAACTGCAATTGTCAAACAACCCCTTATCTAATGAAATGTGATCAGCTAACGCAGGAAACCCAGCTACGTCACACTATCCTATCCTATCCTATCCTATCCTATCCTATCCTATCCTATCCTATCCTATCCTATCCCATCCCAGATAGCATTCCTAATAGTTTCAACATCGGTGCGATGTCGGCGATGTTAATACCATGTTGTAGCGACAGTGGAAACGATGCTGAGCCACTTTGGAATCCTATCCTATCCTATCCTATCCTGTCCTGTCCTATCCTTTCCTGTCCTTTCCTTTCCTATCCTGTCCTAGAAGTAATTCATGGACGTTGTGGTGTCTTTTGAAGACGTTGTTGAGGACGTTAGTATGGGCGTCACGTACAGCGTCATGGCGGTGACAAGTTACGTCCCAAGCGGAAGAAGGAAGGGGGCTGGAGGAACGCGTTGTTCACTTGGATGGACAGACAGGAGACGGACACTCATGGGGGAGACAGACAGTGTCAGACAGCCATGAGCTACTCAAGGGAACACAATTTACAAAATCTGCTGCAGTGTGCTCACTCTACATATCCACAGCGTTTGTTATGGCGATCAGTTGTAACTTGTCAGTGAGGAAATGATTTATTAACTCATATCTAAAGCTGCTTAGATATAGAAAAGTTGTATGTAATGGGGAAACGATTTATATTTGCCATAATTTCGCAAGAAAACCAAAGCCATTGCATTTGAAAATTTATTGAACCACGGACTAAGTTAAACTTTATGATATTTAATTGGTATGATGCTGCAAGGTAGCTGACAGAAACCTGTGTTTTCCTATTGTGAACTAAAACTAATGAGGTCATAGCCTAAATTAGTTCCCGTATTTTTAAGGTAACCTGATTTCCTATTATCTTGCTTTAATAGCCTAAGGAAATTATAGAGGATCAGTCAAAACAATGATGTATGGGAGTAATAGGGCTTGGGGCTGGCCCATATTCCAGGCTGTGCCTATTAACTACACAGCCTGGGAACTTCTCTTTGAACTGAGACATAAAAGCTGTTCCTATCAGAAGACATTATACAGCCAACATATTCCGTACACAGCATCTCTGTCTGACTTACCTTTGCTGCTCATGCTGCTGATGCTGCTGATGCGGACGTGGGAGGATAATGAGGTGATGATTACACCTCATCAGAACGGTTTATGATGTGCTAGGGCTATTGTAATGATGACTATATAACAATGATGAAGACCTACATGCATTTTAACTCCATAAGCCATAGAATATTTATCTGGTTCTAATTCTGCAATGAAGCATCACATTCTCCCATTTCTATTGACATTTTATTTGAAAGATATGAGTGATACCAACATGCAGATTCATCTTGTTCTGATTTATATTAATTACAATCATTACATGTTTACTCTCATATTATCTATCTATCTATCTATCTATCTATCTATCTATCTGTCTATCTATCTACCTATCTACATATCTACATATCTATCTATCTGTCTATCTATCTATCTATCTGTCTGTCTGTCTAGATGACTATCAATCTATCTATCTATCTATCTATCTGCCTATTTATTTTTTCCCTATACAACAAAGTAATCCCCAAGCATACTTGTGATGTGTAGTGGATGTGATGTCTCCTGTATGTTCTGTCTGGTGTTGGCCTATGAGCGATTGTTCCTGGGTTGGCAATATATCTTTCAGCTTGTGCAATATTTACAGTGAGCTGATATCAAAATGTCCCTGCAGTACAAGGGGACACCCAGGTTATATGGTGTTCTTTCAGAGAACCTATCAGTGACCCTAAGTGTCTCCAGGGGGTCTCGAGTGTTCCTAGGTGCCCCACAAGTATCCCAAATGGACCCTCAGTCTTTTGACTCAAAACTTGTTACAAAGGATCTCTAGATCTGCCAAAAAAGTATGCTTCAAACGGAGTATGGTGTTCTTCAGTTTTGCCATACAAAAAGATATGCTGCCACGTATGTACAAAAGAGATTCAGCATTGTTCAGATGCCTAGTAGCAGTTTAAGAGAGTATTATGCATTGCCATTTAGCACTGCCATTTAGCACTGCCACCAAGCATTGTCATAAAACAACTCTTAGCAAGATGCAATCTGAGATGTGGTTGTCATGGTTAGCCAGGGTGACTGATCGCTGTCAATTCATGTGCATGACAATTATGTCATCGATTAAATGCTCTGGACTCTCAGACACAAGATAGTTTATGAGAGGAGTGGGTAAGAAGGAATTGGAAATTGGAGAAAAATGCATAAATCTTTTCAGTTTTAGGCATTGGGAATGGAATTCCGTAATTTGACATCCCTAGAGGATCGAAAACCATCAAGCATATAAGAAAGCAAAAGCCCACTAATGACGTCACGATAGGAAATGAATAAAGTATAGATAGATAGATACTTTATTTGCATCGAAATTTAAACATACATGGTTATTAACATCGATGAGGGGGATGCACAATAGTTTCGTGTAAACTATGTTTAATTGTGCATCCCCGCAATATTATTATACTAAATAATTAACAAAAGTTATATATAATAATAAAAATAATAATAAAAATTATGTATGAATCTTAATTGCAATAGGCTTGTAAACGCCCATTGAATCATTGGATAGAAGAAGAAACATCAGTAAAGATAATAGAATATAACGCACACAAAAAAAGTGAAATCAAAAACTCAAAAGAAGAGGGAGCTAGGTGTCACATTAAGAATAAAATTGATCAAAAGGAAAGAGATGATAATGAAATCATGAAAAAAAAAAAACAAGACTCAGACACAATTCGTAGAATGAGTAGAGAGCAGAGTGTTTTTACTTGAACTGAGTTTAATTAGAAACAAGAGCTTTCAAGGGAGCCCAGGCCATTTCAATGTGATGGAATGGACCACTGCAATCTGTAGCAATGAGGTTGTTTTATATCCAAATAGAAAAAGACCTTAAGTAAGGTAAGATGTCAGACTGATCTGCTAGGACCAGCTAGAACCAAGGTCCCATGATCCTCATTCCATCAGACAGGAAGTGCTCTCCTGTCAGGTCAGTAGCATTTCACTCTCCGGAAGTGGAGAACACTTCCGGGTCAGGTCATAACAAGGTCTTGGACGAGTGGGGCAACTTCACAACCTTCAGAGAACAACAGGGAGGCAGAAAGGTTAATTCAGCATGACAGATAGGTTGGCCAGAGGTCCAATTGGCTGCATTGTGGAAATATACAAAGATAATAAAGTGTACATTGTATATATACTGGAATAAAGGAAAAAAACACATTGTATTGTAAAACAAAGGAGCATTGGAAGCAAATCACCATTATTGAATTCCATGGAGGAATGAAGCCATGCATTATGCACTTGCATGTGTGGGTGGGGGCCACCTGCCCGTCCCTGAGCATTCGTGCATATGGTGCAGCCGTTGGTGTTGTGGTAGAAGCAAATTTATGGAAATTCATAATATATGAGGTTGACATTATGGGCATGTCACCATAATGCACAAATGCCTTAGACAATGTGTGGTTGTTGAAAAGAGAAAATGATTGTGTGTGGCAAACGAATATGGATTTGTGACAAGTCTGGCAAATTGCTTTGAAACAAAAGAGACAAATGGAGCTGAGAGGAAGGAATTTGCAAGAGCTGCACTCTGGAAAAGGGATCAAATAATCATGTGTAATCATAAAAGTAGTCATTATTGACACTCCATCACCTGTGGTAGTTTTGCCTGTCCAGTGCAGTCTTAGTCATGCATCTGTAATGAATAAATCTATGTATATGTGTTCTATTATTGTAAAAAATGTACTTTGTATGTTGGAAATAAAAAAATCAATCAATCAATCAATATCAAGACTAGGAATTAATTGGTTGCATGGGCCACCGGAAACATCATGACGAACTAATAGCCTATACAATAATAAAATAAAAAAATATAAAGAAACTTTGGTGTTTCATGTCTACTAGAAGCAACAAAAGCAACTAAACCATTTATGACTGTGGTGAGGAATAAGATTAAAACCAGTTTACAGCTCCATGTTTTTGGTCTTTTTTTCTATCATTGAATCAAGGAATGCTCTGGAGGCCTAGGTCTAAATCCAGACAGAATGTGCGTGGAATCTGGGAGGACGCGAATTGCCCTTGAAGGCCCTTGAAGGGCTACATAAAGCAGGAGTTAAGCAAGGCGGTGTCTGGCAGGGCCTTGGAGGCTCTGATGTTTAACTGGAGAACAGAGGTCTGATGCTGAGAACAGAGGTCTTGGGCTTATTGGCCAATTTGTGGGCAGCCCTATACATCTTGACTGGGGGCCATTTGGTCCCGTTCTAGTGTCCGGTAATTTCAGGCGGAAGGGTCTTTGAGCAGAGATAGAAAGAAAGAAAGAGAAAGTAAAAAGGTGGAGGGAAAGAAAAGGTAGATAGAAGGAAGGAACAAACAAGAAGGATGCTAATAAAAGAGGACAGGGACGTTGAGATAAAAACAGCAAAAACAAACAGGAAGATGTAGTAAGGTAGTGGCAAGTCAGCCTGTATACTATCCTGACTGGCCCTTGTGTCTATTATAACTCATCAGCTTTATTTATCAGGCATAAAAGATGCACAACAATGTCTACAGTACAGCACAATACATCTCTGGTCAATCCTTCATCTGGGCTTATTTCAATTATTAACTGCTGCCAGAATGATGTATCATTCACACGTCATGATATTATACATTAGACAACAACCACAATAGATAAGAGTGTTGTGAATTTGAAAATCTAACCGTGACATTTATCATTTCCTGGAAGGAATTGTGTTTGACGCTGGAATGTCTTGCAATTAAGCAATTGATCTTTGTCCAGGGTTCGATTCAAGGCAACTTTTATGAGCCTAGCTCAGTTTGGAGGTGCCTTGGCCCAGTGGCTAAGGTGCTCGCCTTCAAACCAAAAGGTGTTAGGTTCAAGCCCCCACCATGGCATGGAAGAACTGATCAGATCCTCTGTAACTCTTTGCTCCACTCCACCCAGGTGTAAATGGGTCCTTGGCTTTAGGCAGTGATGGCGATTGTAGAGTACTTAGCTCCCTGCCGTTGACACTGTGTAATGGACTGTACGATCTTCATGGAGTGGAGAAAGGCTCATGCTTGAACAGGCCTGTCAAGGATTTAATGGATTATCAACCAACCAATACATTTGTAGAGGGTGTTTGCGAAAGCCGTCAATCTAACACCATTAAGCAAGAATGAACACGTCCATCTATTGGTTATACTTTTAACCTTGTGATGTTCATATCATCATTACATGTGCCATTTGCTGTTGGTCTTATGAGAGTAGCACTGAGATATCAGACACCATTCCATCGCACATCTAAGCATCTCTGCATATTTCTGACGATCACTGATAAAATCTTTACTGACCTCACCATAACCATCTAGGATATGCAAATGGGCTTATGAAGCCACCAAAGGTCAAGGAATAGCCAGAGGTTTGCCAGAGGTTTGCCACAGGGTTGCCAGAGGTTGACCAAGGGTGGCCAGTCAAGGGTGGTCCCAAAAGGCCACACAATGGGTGGGCAACGGGTGGCAATCACTTCAAAGTCAACATTTGGCCTTATTCATACAATTGTACAGATATTCTGGGCTACAGAACATACTGCATCTTGCTAGAGATGTTCTGGGAGACTCCTCCAAAAATCAAGATTTAGCAAGAAGGTTTCCTGATGACACATTCACTGCCATTCCACCCTTCCTTGCAAATATTCATCATCCTGGTCTCCTAAAATTGCAAGTGTCAAAACGAAGAAAGGACTTGTCTGAATGAAGTACTTTTTTCATGCAAAGAATCCATATTGCTGGCATTATGAAAATTTAGTACAGTATTTCTAGAATACATGCTGTACATATGTCAGTATGAGATGTATCTTTCCTGTCTCATACAGAAAGATAGCCTCGGTGCTTCTATCATTTAAAATCACAAGAAGAAGCCTCTGTCCTTATTAGCTTCTCCTCTTGTCGTCCTTCCTACTGATTTCTTATTTGTCTGTTTCTTATTCTTGAAGTTTCAAAGTAAAGTACTTCTTTAAATTTTATTCCTCTTTTCAATTTATTCCTAATGTCTCGGTCACTGTTTTTAAAATCTGCTCTTAAGCTCCTCTAACTACATTATCTTTTGTAAAATCATTGGCACCTCGGCAATCATTCGGATAACCCTTCATCAAGCTTATGAAGTCTGTAATCCTGATTTTCCAATTCTCTTGCATGTTGACAGGAGTAAAACGGTCTAAATTTAGAGGTGCATGCAAAGGGAGTCCTCCCTGATGAGGGATAAATAGTTCACGGAAAGGCTCTGGAGGGCGCTGAAGCAAATCTCGTGCGGAAATCTCAGACAGTACTCATCTCGCGAGAATGGTAACCATGGTGGTAGGGATATCCGGCTCTGTGGTTGTAAGCGATGACATAAGTGGAGCGAGCTGGCGAATGGGCCCTGCCCTCTCTCCGCGCTCTCTATGAAATATGCAGATTAAGTTTCGCGTCGTTTTCTGGGGTCTCGACACGACATCACGGATAGCTCGAGATTCGGTGAGATGTGCAGTTTCTCTTGGTGCCATAATCAATCAGAATCTTGCGTTGCTTGTCGTGGTAAGGAACTTATCATGCTCTAACGAAGTCGCTGTTTTATGATGAGAAGCTGAGAAATGAGGAATAACTCTGAATCTAAAAGGCCAGACATAGAAGAATAGAAAATATACCCTACTTCTTGGTGTGTCCCTCTGTCTGTCTGTCTGTCTGTGCTATCCAGCTGTCGAGCTGTCTGCCTGTCTGCCTGTCTGTCTGTCTGTCTGTCCTGCAGCAATAGCTCAAGAAGTATTAATCAATTAATCACACGACGCACATATTACTCATATTACTCAGAGGTGTCACATCACTGTCACATAAACATCTTGATCACTTCCGCCGAGAGAGGAAGCCATTAATAGTAACTTGTGTTTACCTACATCGGTGTGGAGCAAAGGTGACAGGCAACCTGTAAAGGCTTGATTGTGTAAATCGAAGGTAACACAGACAATTTGTGCTTCCTATCGTATGGGACAGTCTGTAGTGGTAAACATACAGATTATCCCAGTTAAAATGCTACATTTTTGCATGTGGGTTAGATAGATAGATAGATAGATTGATAGATAGATAGTTAGAGATAAATAGAAAGATAGATCGATAGATATATATATATATATAGATAGATAGACAGACAGATAGACAGATAGGTAGATAGATAGATGGATAGATGGATAGACCCCTAGAAATCAAGTTGTGGTATCAGACTGTATATTCTATTTTTATCTGATTGATAGATAGATAGATAGATAGATAGATAGATAGATAGATAGATAAACTAATGTTTTTAGGGTAAAGTGCAACACTTATCTTCCATATGGCCCTTTTGTTAGTAAAAGGTTAATACACTACATAAAAAAACTATGTACAATAAATAGGTAAGAGATTAGAAATATAACACATGGGTTGTAGAATGATTTTAATGCCTTATAGTAGTTCTAATATGGTTACATTTTAACAAATCAAATCTGAAATGCACAAATTCAGGTATTTTATAATTGACTACAATGTACCATTGCAAGAATGGTAGATGCTCATGTGAGTGACTCAGTTTAGAGTGAATTGTCCTTGCAAGAATGGTAGATGCTCATGTGAGTGACTCAGTTTAGAGTGAATTGTCCTTGCAAGAATGGTAGATGCTTATGTGAGTGACTCAGTTTAGAGTGAATTGTCCTTGCAAGAATGGTAGATGCTTATGTAAGTGACTCAGTTTAGAGTGAATTGTCCTTGCAAGAATGGTAGATGCTCATGTGAGTGACTCAGTTTAGAGTGAATTGTCCTTGCAAGAATGGTAGATGCTCATGTGAGTGACTCAGTTTAGAGTGAATTGTCCTTGCAAGAATGGTAGATGCTTATGTGAGTGACTCAGTTTAGAGTGAATTGTCCTTGCAAGAATGGTAGATGCTTATGTGAGTGACTCAGTTTAGAGTGAATTGTCCTTGCAAGAATGGTAGATGCTTATGTGAGTGACACAGTTTAGAGTGAATTGTCCTTAACCTTTGTGCCCTTCAAAGGTTTCGATTACCTCGTAAATGTGTCACCAAACAACCCAATGTCATTCCGACATATCTGCCAAAACTGTCTTTGAAACATCCACCAAACATCTGCATATGAAAGCTACAATCGTTTGCAGACAGCAGTGCATATCACATTCACAAGCGACATATTCTGCACGAAACCGTTTGACAGAAACTCCACACCTTCAGCTGCCCGGAAGATGCCACATACCTGCCATCATTCTGTACCTTCTGAGAATGCCCCGCCCCCACACCCACCCTCCCAACATGAAGTAGTCTGTCTGCTGGTTCCATTGCGTGAAGAAAATGGGCCAAAGACGAAGATTGAATCAATGCAGAAGCTCAAAGACAGGCAGCCCTGAACCCACAAATCAATTGGGAAGGAACCCAAGCAGACTCCATCCCTCCCAGGAGCCTGAATTAATTTGCAATCAAGTGGGAATTAATAGAACTCCGAAGAAATTGAGCTATTCTCTATACAGGAACTTCGCACTTTTTCACTGCATACATGTCTTTGTTTTACTCGCATTCTTATTTCTGGACAACAGCTAATGAAATTGTCCCAAAATCATGCATGGATTAATTGGGTCAATCTATCATGTGGTTGATCGACACATCAGTTGGTCCATCATGATCAGTATGAATCATCGGATTGTATATGTGTCCCCAACACCCTATTAAAAAAAAGAAGAAGTATTTTGATGTATACTATTATATTTCTTGTAAAAAAAAAAAAAAATGTATGGTTGAAATAAACATACCTCTCTCTCTCTATCATTGCATTATACAGCACCCCTAAAATACAAGACTTCATCCACTCGGTACAAGCTTAAGCAGTCTTATATTTTTTGGAGGTGTGTATAAACTGTACAATATGTCTGCACTGTTGATATCTCTGTCAGCAGGGATTGGAGGCACAGCTCAGTGAGCTTCCAACTACTGGGTCCCGGGTTCAGTTCCCGGTCACGCCGAAGTTGGATGGCTGTTTCACCTTCCATCTCATTGCCATGGTCCCTGCCTGTCCTAATTAGCCCATCAGGTGCAGAAATGCAGGATGTAAAGCCATAATGCACCCACCCACACACCATCTGTCAGCTGATCTAGCTACCTGTCTTTCTGTCTGCTACTGTGTCACTCTGTCTCTGGCTGTCTTGTACCTTCGTCTTTCTGTCTACGTCTCTGTTTGTCTGCCTCTCAGGACTCTAACCTCTAAAATCTTCAATTCCTTACGATCCCATCTAGTTATCAGGCTACAGACGCCCCTAGCTATTATGTAACGCCAACAACTCCCTCGTAAAAAATGATATGATTAGGAAATCAATTGAGAAATCAACCTGGGGCAGAAGCATCGGCCAGGAGATGGTATTACTGCCTTTTATTGTATCAAGCAAAGAAGCCAGAGCAGCTGGATCGGCTATCACCAAATAGGGGATGGTGTAATACAGGGAGGTGCATATGCACCAGACATATATTCCAATATCACTGTCGTGCAAATGTTGGGTTCCATTGTTAAAAGATTGTTCCAGACCAGGTTCACCTATCAAACGATCTTATGTAATTAGCTACCAGGGGCTGACATAATTGTCAGGTTTGGGGTCCACACCATGTCACACTTTTACCCCATAGGTTGAGTCTCTTTCTTGCCTCACTAACTTGACTGAATAGACTACCACCGATTGTACAATACAACAGATGTATATGCTCGGACAAGTAAAAGTCCCACCTATGTGGTATACGGTCACCAAAATCTGCAAAATCAGCTGGAAACAACCAGTACACTTTGAATAATTTGGTAAATGCTTGGTGACAAAAATGTTCTGTTCAGTTAGTTTTCACCTATTTTTAAACTGATATAAAATGATTAAAAAATGTCACTTATATTTAGAAAGCAGTAAGCAACAAGCAATCAATATAATGGTAAAATGTATTTATAGTTAATATAATATGATGACATGAAGCATTGGAAACACAGTAAGAATATATTCTAGAATCCCAAATAATGTTCGAAACACGTGGGAACATTTCTTGATAACAGGCTACAATAAGAGAGAACATTCTCTACTCCATACCTTTTAATCAGCTGTCTGATAAGATTAACCAGCATTTATCTTTCTCCAAGAATTATAGAAGAAGCTTGGCTGCATTTAGAATATGTGCTACAAGAAAAATGAAAAAAAGTCCACAATATCACTTATTCTGCTGCTTTGCAAGCCAACAGAACTTTTGTGTTCTATAGTATTCCTTTACATTAAACAGTATATTTGGTATCACACTTTTTGGTTGTCTAAAATTGTGGACAGCTGTGAAAATTACATGGGTTACATGGAGTATCTTTGAATAATAACTCAGTACATGTACATTTCTGCGAAGTTTGAATCTAACTATCAAAGTCTTCATAATTTTTACATGGTAGTAATGAGGGCACATCAAGTAAACTAAATGATCAGTAGTCTTAGTGTATCCTTAGAATGTATCTCAATATAAATTTCTCGATGATATGCCACTCCAACATTACATATTTCCCTACACATAGATTTCTTGAAGCAGATGCAATGCTAGATTTGAAGCATCTTCCTAATTCGAAGTGCCTGAGAACCTGCTCCTTCGATCCTGACCTGAGAACCAGCTCACCTGCCATGGGGCTGTCAAGTGGGTCAGGAGCCGGAGATGCTACCGAATTAGGTCAACTGCTGCTGAAATTAGGTCAACTTGTGAAACCTCAAAATAGTCATCAAAGAAGGCTGATTGCACAAACGAGAGAGGATGCATCATCTGATTAAAGCTTAGTTACCAATAAAACTCTTCAAGTTTACTAGAGTTCTGAGTTGGAATTCATAAATATATATGTCAAGTACTGATTTCATATGAACATAAATTATCACTGAAAGTATGGATGTATTAATGTATACATCTGACTTCATCTTTCTAAAGATGTCGACATTTCAACCTGGGTGGGGGCCTAGCTCAGTGGTAGCGCGCTGGGCTCCCAACCACCGGGTGCTGTTTCATCCATCATCCTATTGCCATGGTCCCTGCCTGTCCTAATAATTACTAATTAGCCCATCAGGTACATAAATACAGGACGTAACACCCTAATCCAGCCAACCACCAATTTTATTGTCACGGTTATTTCTGTCTGTATGTTTTTTAAATCATCTCACCTCATCTCATCTCACCTTATCTCATCCCATTACAGAGAGAAGACTCATATCACTTCATTTCATCCGATCTTAGCAACCATCTCCACCCACATAGCGTCAAAATCATCCTGTACTTTCTTGTGAGGCTAAATATGGCATTTGTGGGTCACCCCTGACACCTCGAGCAGCAATCATCCTTATGACTTAAGAAGTTGTTGGCAACTGCCCTTAAATAACACGAGCTGTCCACTTGGGTCAAGAAACAGCTGTAAAAAAACTGCCTCTGCTTCTGACAAACTGCTCAATACAGACGGCTGTGGGGGCACTGGCAAGATAGGGACTGAGATGTCGAGGTTTATGCAAAACCCTTTGGTCACATGTCTCGGATTGCTGTCTACTACACGTATTTCGTCTTGCTTTTACTACGGATAAGGCGGATTGATATGAAGTTGTCCTTTCCGAACTCTTTTTGTAGGAATTTTCTTTGGAAGATTTAAAGATACTGACTACCATAGTCATACCGAGCAGCACTAAAGAAGGCTGTGTCCAAGTGGTTAACTTGTCCATCTAAAGCAGTGACTGTGGGTGTATGAGTTCAAAGCCCACTCCCTGCACTGTTTATGAGGCACATCTCCATCTCTGTCCAATGGCATGGGAGGTAGGCTACTCATCAATATCGAAGAATAACTACCAAGAAGCACCACTCGCTATACTTTACATTGTAAATGCCAGGAAAGCTGGGAAAAGGAGGCGCGCACACACAGGATTGATAAAGGCCAATGTGACGTCATCATTTTATTAACAGTGACCCAATTGTACCGATTGTGTGTGCCTCCTTTTCCCTGTAGGCATAGCGCGTCCTGCTTACGAGAGTGTGGGTTCTTGATACTTATTATTCTTTGTCAATATTTATGTACTTCACTTGTGATCCGAGTGGTTTCCAGTAGTGAGACACTATGCAATGTAAATCGCCAGATTAAAATTGGTATTGTGTTATGGGCTTTTCACTCATATATATATGACACCTTAAAGACATGAAAGGAACACATATAAAGGACCTACAAAATGAGAAGGAGTTTTCGTGTTGAAAATTATACATTAGGAAATAGGCAGACCCTATACAAGAGGCGTATGTACACATATGTACATAGCCTTTGCATGGATGTGTTTAGGCTTGGCATTTACTTTTACAACCAACAAATTCATACATCCATCCAACAGAATGTTCATCAAACCAGAGACAAACAAAGCTGACTCACACATCACAGCTTTACTGCCGACTACATAGAATTTTTTTTGCCTTTATACATTTTTCCCTCATTTCTTTCTGTTTCCTCTTTTCAGAATATCAGAGATTGATGTTTCTCCTGAGACCCGGACATTTAGCCTGGCTACTGCCTTTCCCTGGGTGCTTGTACATTGCCATATCAAGTGAATGTTACCGCGCACTCTGCTCTCCACTGCCCACCAATGACCGCCCCTGCAACTTTGAAAATGACCAGAATCTGCCCAAAAACACGTTGCAGTTTATCACAGCCTCAATGGCCCCGGGGCACTGTGGGAAGTATGTGCTACCAGCCAGAGTAAGGACAGAAAGTGCAGATGTGTGTTGCACTGTGAAGTATTGGCCATGTATACCTCAAGTCCTGAGCTTGGGGAATGCACAACTTGACTCTATTCCAAGGAATTCTAGCCACAGCCTCTGTTTTAGCTACATGGAAAATAGACTGAATAGTTGATTTTCACGGAAGTTTCTCGACATTTCCACCAGGTGGCTAAAACAGAATACTGCAATTCTATTGGCTGAAAAAGTTCCCGCCCTTGGCTGTGATTGGCTGAAGCAAATTGCATCCAAGCAGCAGTATTTTTAGTGCATTTTAATGTATATTTGACACTTTATCAGTTATATTTATTGATTCAGTTAGTTATTACTTACTGCGTCTGAAAAGCAAAATAAGTAATAAGAGGAGAGGAAAGACTTATGTCCTGCTGAATTCAGGGCTGTTCAGTGAAAAGACTCTATTATCAAACAGTGTATAGCATTGTATTGCGTACCGAGCAAATTTGGTTAAATTCCGAAGGTGCAGGCCTAGGTCAGTGGCAGTGCGCTGGGCTTCCAACCACTGGGTCCCGGTTTCAATTCCCGGTTAAGCCTACGTTGGATGGCTGTTTCATCCATCATCTCAGTGCCATGGTCCCTGCCTGTCCTAATCAGCCATCAGGTGCAGAAATACAGGATGGAAAGCCCTAATCCACCCACCCAAAAATGGTCAAAATCCATGAAATATATATGGTTAATAGGCCACAATACAACCATTGAGCTAAGAATTAAATGGCAAAACATTGTGTATTGCTAGCTACATTTGCCAGTTTTTTCCAAAAAACCGTTTACCTTCCCATGTATAACTTATTGTCTTGACGAACAAAAAATGAGATATCCTGAATGCCATTGTTTCGATTTCTATTTTGAAACATATTCAGAACAATGCTGGTTGAAATCATGTCATTAATTTATCGGATATGTGTATTTGGCAAATTCCATAGAAAGTGAAACTTGAGCTGGTTATATTTCTATGCTATGCAAATATCTGAGTATTCCTATTGTATATTAAGATGAGAGTTTTTTTTTCATACTCAGATTTCATGGCAGCATTTTGTTACAGAAGAGTCTTAATCGAATCTTTTCAAGCTAATTGGATTCACAACAATGAAGGTGTGAATGTCATGCCTAAGTATCAAGACATCGTTCTCTGCACGTGCTAGTCATGTGATGTTCACGAGACTGCCTCGTGAATTTGTCATGTGTTCAAGGGGCGAATATTCCACGGCGGTGTCTCAGATACCACGTGATGGGCATCAAAGGCAGCCATCTTGTTTGAAGCAACCCAGGTGCATTTTCTGATGTATATATTACATATAAGAAGTGTCAGCGAAAACCTTTGGTGTGTGGTTGTAATGCCAAGTACGAAGGAAGAATGTGGTGTCTTTGTTAAGTACAATGGTTGCTGTCTTTTTGTTCTCACAATCTTTTGAGTTATGCCAAACTTTCTCTTAAGATATACTACAAGCATGGGTGTCATTCAACCCTCTAAAGTAACTGGGTGACCTAATATTCCACCATTTCCACGTTGGCCAGTTCTGTTGAAGGTCCTAGGTTCGACTCCCAACATTGTACTTGGTGTCATGCTGAGGCAAGTAAAATACCCCACCCATGGGGTAAATGTTTAACAAGATTTGGATACCAATACTTGTCATCTGATCATTATGTCTGCCGCTGGCAGCTGCTCATATAAGCTGACCAAGGTTCAGATTTGGTAGCATTGAGACATTGCCACTGACCAAAAAAATAAAATAAAAAATCGCGATCTCGTCACTCTAAATTGGATTGAACGATTGCAAGGAAGAGTTGGCAAATCTCAAGAGTCAGATCTGTCTCAACCAACAAAATTAATATTCTTCCTTATCTCCATGACGTTCCTGTTTAACTTCAGTTGCATTTCTAGTAAATAAATAAGGTTAACACAAAAAAAACTGGCTAAGTCTACACAAACAAAATAATTTAAAAGTTTAAATTAGTACTGGTTAGATAAGGAAAATACGCACCATTTAATAAATTCTATAGCGAGAGAGAGAGAGAGAGAGAGAAGTTCAACCTTCACATTTGAAACTATTTCTCTCGTAAGGTTTATGCTGTATAACTTCACTTAGGCCTATATGTGCACTGTAGCTGCATGAAATGCGTTGTCAATGAGTGGGTGGATGATGCAAGGGAATATTTTGTGGCCATTCAGCCCCTGGGTGTCTCTGTCAAATGAAAACTAAAAGAAGAAGGAACCTCTTATGTCATATCATCCAGGGGCGTGGGCAGGGGAAATCCCCATCACCCAGTTTATAAAAATATACATACAATTTTGTATGATTCAATTACTGAGTTGACAGTGCTAGTTTAACAAAACAACAAACAGAAAAAATGTTCATTCCCGAGGTACAAAATTTCCTATGTATGCTAAACAAACACATGTAATCTGTAAATTATTCACCTATATTGTTCGTGTGCAAGATATGCCTATAAAGCTGTATAATTGTGATTTACTTGAATGAGCATTTGCTCAAGTACCATTGCAACTGTAATAAAGACGAGTATACAAGAAGCAAAGATGTTAAGAAATATCCTTGAAATGAAATGATTCTACAACTCCAAGATCTTCAAACAGATAAAGGCAGCCAATGAGACATATTTATCGCCAGGAACGTGAATCTGCGAGACTGGGAGGGAGAAAAACGAATGCCATTGGCTGGGAGGGGTGTGTATCATGTTGAATTTGTGTTTACGTCTGAGAGTGAAAAGCACACATCCCTCATCCAATAAGACAACTCTTTGGCGAACGGAGTCAGACCCCCCATCATTCATGAGCGTAGTCAGGTAATGCCCCAGGGGGCAGCACTGTTCTGTCCCATCTCAGAATGAGGCTCAATGGCCATTGTAGGCAGGGTTCACGATTTAGAGTCAATAGTACACTTAATCATTTCTCACAATACACAGATCTAGTAAAAATCTTAAAGGGATCCCAGAACCTGGCTGTGTGAGCCTTCTTATAAGAATAGAATAAAAGCAAAGGTATCTGAGGTGTATTAGGAAGCGAAAAATCTGCACTGGAAGTTGATTTATCGTCTCCATGGTGACCCGCTAGCCTCCGAAACAGAAGAGAACGACATGTGAGCGATGATAGGTGCGCCGAACGACCATGTGATCAACCATGCTTTATCAGCATTTCTCTGGCCCTTGGTCCTCCTGTCATATTTATATATTACTGGGAAGGATAAAGCAGTGTTCAATAAAGTCCCTGGGCTTAAAATACGTTCATGAGGCTTCGTCTGTGTCTACAAGGATTCTGACAAGCGTTATGAAAAACTGGTGATGCATATTGCCATTTCAAATAACCACGATATAGTGCATGTCACTTCATATAGGTATATTAAATCCTACCAGAAAACTACCAAGGGGCAAACCTTTGGTGTATTTAAAACTCATTTGATTGATCAATGGAAAACCAATATGTTCATATCACCCTACAGGCTATATTACTTGAATCACATACAGTATATGCCGATATAAAGATTTAATTTTGTCAGTGACAGACCACACTACAATGACATTGCTATTGCCTCAAATAATATTTGATATATATTCAATAAGCAATTGGTGATTTTGCTAAAGATATTATATCATAATATGTAAATAGCCAAGCTGTGAGTGTAGGCCATGCGAAAGATTTGTGACAAATTGCAGATTAAAATGTGTTACCAACAAACTCTCCACTCAACCACAATTCACAACTGAGCTCTCAATTATATCACACATGAAGAGAGAAAATCTAGGCTTAGTGTGATAAACGGCTGACACGAATCAGCTGCATAATTGGAGCACGATCGAAATGTTTGACTTATAAAATTACTAACACACAATTGCCCAAGTGAAGTCTTATTTCATGGTGAATTATATATCTGATTATGAACGGTGCTGTTTCTACATTGGATTAAAGTCTTAGTGGTAGTGGAACAATTTATTTCTAAATAATTGTGCTTACTCGGTGCTGCTTACAGGCATAATGGTGGATTCACACCATATTTATTTAGACATTTATGTGTAAATAACGTACAAAGATAAGATAAGGTTAGATAAGATAAGATAAGATAAGATAAGGTTAGATAAGATAAGATAAGATAAGATAAGATAAGATAAGATAAGATAAGATATTAAGTAAAACTTTATTCCAACAACTTTATTTATAGTCGGAGGTGTAAACAAACAGTAGAACATAAGCTATAAAGCTTTTAGCCGACTGAAAAAGCCTCAACATAATTAAATCCAGTACAGGATTTAGTATTGGTCAGGAAAGGAACCTAAGGACCTTTGCAGTGGCTACGCAGCACCTTCGCCTCTAGACCAACAACTCTTAGGTCCTAATAGATCATAAACTGAAAATATGTTTCACTATTACCAATTTGTTTGTGCTTGGAGTAATGTAGCCACCAACGCAATTTAGACTGACGCATTTAGTCATCTCTACTTCACAAATTAATCTGTCTTTGACCAAGACGACGTGCTTCTGACTAATCAGTTCGTCATTTTGAGTCATTCTGACTAATGACATGTTTGACTAATTGACTAATCGTCAATGACTATGAGTGAGGTTGGCTAACGTTAGAGATATGAAACTGGCTATGGGTTGTATTGGTTAATCATTGCAAGGAGATTCAAAATGTGGAAAGATAGTCAGTTAGTAAGCTGCTTGAACTACAAGTCTAGTCACACGGATTTTCAGTGTAGTAAAAATCAGTGTGATAAGTCTTCTGTAATGTGATACATTTTCATGTCTAACATTAGTTCTCCCATTTGGTGCATCAACATATGAGCATGCGCATTGAGCTTGCTTCTAAAGAGCCATTCACAGTATTCTGTTGTCATTGCTTCCTTATTATCTCGCCTACCTAAGGTAATAATATAGCACCCTGTAGGACCCCAGGTCACTCTGCCTGAGGCTGGATTCTTTGATCCTCCTGTGTCTGTCTAATGCAACGTAATACTATGTAATGCAGTCAGCCAGGGTGATTTCAATTAGGCCGCCAGATGGCCTCCAGTGCTTAATTGTTGCATGCTGCTAATGTGATCATGTGGTCACGTGATCGTTTTCGTCATGTGATCAACGTCTGAGGCATTATATTTGTATTATCGAATGGTAATGGACTTACCTACAGGGTGAGTATGTAATTACAATACAACTTCTTTTAAGGCACATCTTCATATTGACTTACAGTAAAAGTATCATCTTCTACTTAAAAGACAATACCTCAGGCATTGGCTCAATACAGGGGGAACTGTCATCAATATCTGTCTATCTATCTATCTGTCTGTCTGTCTGTCTGTCAGTCTGTCTGTCTGTCTATCCATCTATCTATCTATATATCTATCTATCTATATCTAACTATATATCTATCTATCTATCTATCTGTCTATCTGTCTGTCTAGCTGTCTATCCGTCTATCTATCTGTCTGTCTGTTTGTCTATCTATCTATCTATCTATCTATCTGTCTGTCTGTCTGTCTTTCTACTGTCTTTCTTTCTTTCATGAGACGTTAAATTGGAGGTGCCTTGTACTCGGTGTCTATGCTACGGCAAGTAAAGGACCCCACCTATGGTGTAATGTGCAACATGGTGTGGACTCCAATTAAGCAGCCTTATCATCTTATCATTACTTTTGCCTCTGGCAGCTGGTCATATAAGCTGAGTTAGCTTCACTAAGTTATTCAGTCCCAAACAATCAAATGTGCCTCCTCCAAACACAAGCGATTTGCGTGGAAGACTGTGTATACTGTTTCAAGTGGACAAGTGGAGCAGACATCACTTTGTAAGTCAGTTTTTTCCCAAACAACAAAACACAGAGGATGTACCTCATGAAAATGCTGATGGCTACTGCATTGGCCTTTGCAGTGTCATGGGGTAGTCTCAAAACTTCCCAAACTTTTAAGCTGTCAGGTTCGTTTAAAGAGAAGGGCAGAAAACATGAACGTCTCATGGCATGCATACAGAGTATGGTGCCACATGCAAATGATATATCCTGATTCCCTGTGTTGACAGAATGTGTGTGTCATATATAGGTGTATGCTGTATTCTGACGCGAACTCTAATTTGTGAAATTGTAACCCCACGTGCCCCTACACAGTCTACAGTCCTGTTACATAACATGCTGTAATGTTATATACCATCCACTTTGGCCTAATGATTATGGCTCGGGGTAACATAGTTAATTACCCCCAAATGACATTACCATTAAGTCGGCCATTTTATGGTCTTACATCATGCAAGCCAAAAGGTATTTTCTGCAATCTCCAAAAACAGCCGAATCTCTAATAATAACACTTTGGATTTACTCTAAGAATCTGGGAGAATATCATGAATTTGTTAGATAATTTACATCATTATTAAGCCATAGGAAGAGTGTTTAGTGCCGTTTACAAAAATTACCTTTGGAAAATTACCATAAAGGTTATGATATCAATGTGGGTTAATATTCCGTGTCTTTTTTTTTTTGTTTTTGCATCTTTTTTCCATATCAGACCATGGATGTATAATCAAACATAGTCTAGGAATATTAAAATTAAATATTAAGGAAATGTAATTACATACAGTTAGTTTCATTAAAAACGGCCCTTCAAATTTGAACGCCAAACAACTTCTGCTATACGATGCTACCTGACACTAAACGGAACTGTCTAGCTATAGCTGGCTACTCTAAGCCGGATCTAAAAGTGCATGAAGCACATAAGTTGGGAGTTACGCATACTTGCCATTCTTTGAAAAGATGCATGTCTGTTATACATACATATTTGTGATATATTAGATAAATTTCTTACATTTACCTAGGTTTATATTTTTCAGTAGTAGGTGAAGCCGACTATAAGCTAGGAGTAGACAGAAGCAGCTAGCTTTAGACAGTTATAGCTACAGCCAGGCATAGCTAGGCTGTCTAGAGTCTACCATATTTTATGAAGCAAGCTGGCTGTATCTATTCATCTATCTGGCTATCCAGTAACCTATCCATTCACCAAGGCCTTCCTTTCACGTATAAAGTAACTACGCAAGGACAACTTCAAAGAACTTCATTTGTGACTCTTCTCTCTTTTAATATATCCGATTATGACCTGTCCTTGCTCACTCAGGTTTGACCTTGCCTGTTTTGATTGAGCAGTCTGCGGCTTTGTCAAAGGTACGGAATAATGCTGATTTATAAGAAATAATACATTAATACAGAATAATAAATGTTAGCTCTTTTATATGACTTGGCAGCCCATTGCCAGATGGCGCTGGTTGACAATGATTCTGACACAAGTCATTGATTCATGAGCTCTGTTTCCTTGCAAGGGAATAGGTATGGCATTGAGAGGAATCTGCTATGTCAGATAATAATCCCAGGCCTTATATCATACAGTCACAATGGCTAATTTATGTCATCTTTATTTCGTACTCAGTGGCACACAGAAAACTGGAAATTTTTAAAAATTATTAAAATTTATTGTAAATGTATACATAATTAGGCAATATGCTTGTACAATTCACAGTGCATACTGTTCAAATTACAGCCAATTTCAATTACTTGGAAACTAAAAGCCAGAGGACGTCATGTAAATCCAGGACTCTCATTGGTTGATTGACTCCCTTAACCAATCAGAGTCCTGGATTCACATGACGTCATCTGGAATTTTATTTCCAAATCTATGAAATTGGCGGTAAAAGCAACTGTAACTGCGAAGAAGTTTCACTAGAGAATACGCCCGCATACCCAATATCAATATGTAGTAATAATATATACAGAGCCAAAAAGAAGTATACCTAAACATTGAAATCACTTTCACAACTTCACTATTAATCCAGCCTAGCATGTCATCTGTTGGAAAAGACTGCAGCAGAACTGCAATTTGCTTATTATCAGAGACTGGTTTCTTTCTTTTACTACATGGCCAAATGTGCCATGTGCGTTTTCCATGAGAATGATAAACGCATGGAAAACGCATGGTTTTTGCCCAATTAAAATTAAGTGAAAACCATGCGTTTTCCATGCATTTAACCAAACGCATGGAAAACGCACGTGGCACATTTGGCCATGTAAGCAGGTAGCTAGACTATTGGATTTATACTGTAGACAAAAGAAAAGTGTTATAAATGCAAAAATACAGTTTTATCAATTGTCCATCGATTTATCCATAGTTAGCTTTTACAAGAGCTACTCAACATCTTATTGCATAGACATTCAATTGGCACCCGAGACTGTTTGCAGCACCTGAAAGTGTTAAGTTTAAACGCCACTTATTTAAGATCAAATTTTTCCAATGTCCATATATCCCTCAGAAGCAACATAAAATGCATTAGAATACCAGACAATGTCTAGTGTAGTTTGGACAATCAAATATGGTTACAAACCAGTCTACTAAAAACCACCTGTTGGAATACATATACACCGTTCAATAAGACGTCCCACTTGCACCAAGAAATGCAGAGAATGTTTCCTAAGGGGAAAATGGCATTTACATCTTCCTGCACTTAGTGTAAGTGGCTATAGACCTCTACAATTATGAGAATATGTCACACTGGCTGACCATTGGATGGGATATTGGATGACCACTGGATGACCACTGGATGACCATTATTCACATCCACAATATGCACAATGACACTGACCACGGCAAGGGCAGTTTTCACTGGACATATGCACAATGCGTATGGCAAGATTCGAGCGGTTTCAGGACGCAAAAAAAAAAAAACTTCATGAATGAGATAATGATTTGACAGCTTTCAGTGGCATCTTCACAGTGTCTGCAGTCAGTTCCAAAATTATCATACACGTAAGCAAGACGACAAAGATTCAATTGTGTGTGAATAATTAATCTTATGTAGAGAAAATGTTGTCTAACCTAATATAGAATTAAAGGAAAATGGTTCGAATTGTCATTGGAATTCACAAATTGGTGGTTTTTTATTCACAAAAAGGAAATTGCAAGTGAGGTATTTATAAACTTTTGCGCCCGACTGTATGAGCTCCGACATTTGTAGGGTAAAACTGTACAGTGTGGACTCCAATTCTTAAGTACCTCATATGGCTTTGGTGGTAGCAATATTAGCATTCCAAATCGTTACAACATCGGCGCGATGCCGGCGATGTTGCAACGATGTTGTACCGACGGTGGCCGATGAGGAAATGACACTGGCCCGATTTGGAATGCTATCTGGGTAAGTTTCAGGCCATGAAGTACCCAGATAGCATTCCAAATCAGCTAAGCATCGTTTCAATGTAGGCCACTGTCGTTACAACATCGTAACAACATCGCCAACATTGCACCGATGTTGAAACGAATTGGAATGCTAACTGGGTAATGCTAACTGGGTAGTGCTCACTAAGACAAAGACAATACAAGAAGATGACTACTGTTTATACAAACGAAACATAGGCTTTCCAATTAGTCCCCTCTTTTACACAATACCTCAGAGACCTCTACACTAGTACATGCAATGCAAGATGCAGCTGCAATCTGGCTGAGTCAGAACTGCAATGTTTAATAATGATATTAGGAGAGAAACCAATATATGTTATTGTGCCTTATGGGAGCTGACCTGACATGCCATGAATCTTATGAGTGGATACTGCATGCATTTAGTAACAACAAGGGCTGCCTCTAATATTGATGGGTTGTATATAAAGTTACAGTCTTTGTTTGCGCTAAGTCCTGAGATAGGAAATTTCGTCCTAATCCACTGGCAAATCACAGACCACTCTGCCCCCTACTGGACACACTTCGCCTCAGATGTCAACAAATTAGATCATGGCGTCTTAAGTGAATCTAGCACCAGCCAATTGTAGATCCTGTCCATTGTTTGTTGTTGTCAATAGATGGCGCTTAGACAGTATCCGGGTAATCACGTGGTTCATTAGGTATTCCTTCCGGTGGTGGCAGCACAGTCGTTTGTCAGAAGTTGACAGCGCCACCTAGACCTTCTAATGAGGGGGTCAAGTCCAGAATGAAAGATCAGCCTTGGAACCTCACGAAAGGGCTCCTTGTATTCAAAGTTAGGAAGTTTTAAACCTCCCTTACTGAATGGACGGCAATGAATCACCATCTTGAAGTTGTCTGCAGAATATTAAAGAGTCCAGTTTCTGTAATAGTAATTTACTAAGGTTATATTACTGAGCTTAGAACACTTACAAAACTTCTATAATATAACATAATTCAAGCCGATTTATATATCCAGGCTTCTATCTAGCTTTTGAAATAACAGAACTATCAAAATTACAGAAATGTTAAATAATGATGGGAACTTTCACTTTCCTCAGCATTCACACTTCGACATTTGTGACCAGATTCCACATTGCAGTCTTCTCCAGGCTCATATATGCAAAACTACTTTTAGAAGTTTGAGAAATGTGAAGCAACTAATAAGAGTTTTTGGGGAGAGGAGTCTTTTTGCTCCTCTGATTTGCATTCATTGGACGATCGTGGGAGATTGGCAATTAGGAGAAGTTGGCTGATTGCAGGGAGGCCTTGATTCCAATGTACTTTTAACCACCCAAATAAACTTCTCAGTCAGTTTGAGCTACTGGAGTCACTTGAGGTATTTAGTGCTGGGGTCTGTATTTATTAAAGCAAAGTATAGGCCTACATAAGTGGAATATGAAAATTTAGCATAGACGAGATTTAATTATTACTTATCTTTAAGAATCTTAATAAACTCTTATAATGTACATTTCTACGTCTCAATGATACTGATCTGAAGCTTAGCCAGCTTACATGACCAGCTGCCATAGGCAGACGTAATGATGAGATGATAAGGTTTGGAGTCCACACCATGTTACACGTTTACCCCATGGGTGGGGGTCTTTCACTTGCTTCAGCATAGACACTAAGTACAAGATACAATTTGAAATCTCATGCGATTGACATCCAGCTTGGATGTAGCTCGTGATAAGTGCCCAGGCCGGGAATCGGACCTGGGACCTTCAGCAGAGCTGGCCTGCATGGTTATGTTGCCCGCCCAAGCTGAAGTCCGAGGAAATGTGTATATTGGGAACTATAGGGGACGTTGTGGAGCTAGGTGGAATAATTGATGCTGGATGTCACTTACAGCTATGTGTGACTCCTGTGCCTTGTATGAACATTCAGTCAGTCACTTATGGCCAAAAATGTCTGCGAGGCGTTAGGTGGAATTTAACAGGCATAGACACAGGGCCCTGGAGAGGGTATATATATACAGAGACAAACTATACTTTTCCCATACAGCTAGGAACACTTGGAGCTGCATATTTGTAGTGGGAGATTACTTGGTGCGGTAAATGACAGTGTTGTGGAGGGACTTCTTCAAGGGACAGTCATTCCCCAATGCATGTTCTTTTCCAAGATCAATATTTCCTTCAGAATGAAGCCAGACCACTGGCCTGTAGGCATGGTCGAACAATGGCGAAGAAGATGACAATTTTCTTTCTTAACAGCAAAGACAGAGCTCAGTCCCCTGTCACCAGACTTTTTCCCAAAGATGCCTCACTTGCAATTGGTGTGTCCTACCTAACCCCCATGCACCAATGAGTGCCCTCCATGAGCGCCCTGCCTTCGTTATGTTAACACCACTCCACCCACTGAAACCGCCACCTGGTGGAGAGACCTCATTGGTACACCAGGTCATGTGACAGTTACCTGATCATCCGTGTTGGTCATGTGACCCAATCAAGTGGCAATGTCACATGACGGTCACATGACAGGCCCGCGTGTCAGGCCATAAAGCACTAAGCCGGGACAATCTATCTTTCCGTCTACTGATAACTTTGGGAATAAGGAGCTGGAATTTATATTGGCAGGGCCACGTGATAGCACTGGACAGAAGGATGACCACTACATTGTTTGGTCAAAGTGATCCGCAGAGTTGTCTCTGAATGTGATATTGTGGACTGGAAGACTTCAGGAAAGTGTCACTATTCAAACATAGTATATTGTCACAATCCTGCCATAAACTCAAAGATCTCCCATCACACCAAAAACCATACAATTCAAGCATAATCTGCTTAAAAGTATTTGAAACACTGATTCCTCTTTTCTCTTGAATCCTGTTATTCGGTAACTGCTGAGGTAACTGCTGGTTTCAGGTAATAAGGATTACATTGAGTAGGCCCAGTCAGACCAGATGACATTATTGCAAATCGCAGTTCCTTTCCATGAAAGCAGCCCATCCAACGGCATCCGCTGATTTCTGCTGAATTTGTGACCAACTATTTTTAGCCTAAATGATTGTCATAAATGAATTAATGCCTTACAAAAACACTGTGTAGAATAGCAAGCACTGCTGTTTATTCAAAGATAATTAAACAAAAACAAACGTCAGTGCAATATCACAAAGCTTGACATAATGTTCTTGACTACATATATACTAGGTCTGGAACAGAGGTCTGGTCAGAGCCCATCTTTCCTTGACTTAATTAATTAAAAATTTGAATTATCTAACCTACACACCTACACACCCATGTCTTGTTTTGAATTAGACTGCATTCACGATTATCAACACGTTGCAACGGCCATGTTTACATTGTTAGATTGAGATCAAGGGAGCATTTATTTTTTCGTAAAATTACGTAAGTATCTATGAAATTACCTGCAAAGTAATATGTGCCATTGGCAGACAATCAGAAATCATCCATAGTTCTATGTAATTGTAATTGATAGGCAATCAGACAATACACAATATTTATCATTATACATATATATGCATATATTTTTTTTTTTATCCTTGCATTTTACTTTTATGACACGTATCTTTTTGATGCTCTGCTGTCAATACAATTCTCTCTATATATATATATTCATAGATAAAACTCGTGACATATTCATATATGTGTGTGTATTATGATGGTAATCCCTCTCAAAATTGTGTGTACTTCTTTTCTCCATCTAATCAACAGAGAAAATTATTATGAAAATAATTTGTCTTTGTCATAATATTTAAGAGGTTATATAATGTGTTAATACTTAAGTAACTAAGATTAACCTGCCAACTTAATTATAAAGTTATATCAACTGGTGTCATATATTTAATTAGAAAAGTTATCAACACGTCGCAACGGCCATGTTTACATTTCTGGCAATTTCCAATCCATAAGTTTAGTAGTTCTAATTTAACTGAAGCAACTAGTGAATTGAACATTACAAAACCAGTGAAATTACACTTGTGTCATGCAACCCTTGTTAATTTGATTCCTATACCCTGCGAGCAACTGACAGACCAGGCCAATATTCTCGTGGTTATAATATTTTCAACAAGTATATCGCTGCATTTACGAATGCTTGCTCAATTCTATATGAAGTTAATTGATAACAGTTCACAACACCAAAATAAACAGATATTTCATCAAATCAGAAAAATATAATTAAAGTAGTTTAATTTTGTTATTAGTGCGTTATATGTTTTGCAATACTTCTCATAATTCACTTTTGTTGCCCTGATTCTCACTCTCTTTGTTTTTCATTCTTTTATTTACTTTGACCTAACTTTTCATTTCAATCTCACTATTTCTAACTTTTCATTTCAATCTCACTAATATTATTTCCCACCAGACATGAACATGATGAATCCATTAACCCATTTCAAATATCTCCTTAATCTGTAGAATCAGTGCTCCAATGCACATGTAACTACATGGCTGTAGGAGGGAAATAAAATGAGAAATCAAGGGCTGCATAAATCTGATGCCTCTTCTTTTCTCTAAGACTTTCTTTTTGCAAGGGGAAAAGATCAGCATTCACTTTCGGTATCTCGTAACCTGTAAATCTTCCTCTTGCCAGGATTAATGCATCCCCTTGCATTACCCCCTGGGGATGAGAGAGGCATAAAACAGATTAAAGTCCTGCACCAAAATCATCCTTAGTGCACCAGTATCATCCTAAGTGCTGCAAATAAACGAGTAATAGAATACATCTCACTTCGGCTCTATTACCAGCTCATCCTTGGGGATATCTGGCCACACTTCGCAAAAATCTTGAATGTATATCTGCTATATATCGTGTGTATGTCAGCTATATATCGTCTGTATATCTCTAGATATATGTATATCTTCGGTATTTCGTAGTACTTCAAGGATTGATGAGGGAAATACTGGATCACTTGTGCTCTGATATTGAATCAACTGATCGCAGGAAGTATTGACTCAGTTGGGTGTTTTTGCCCATTCATTGCAATAAAAATACCCTAAATCTCTCATTCGATGTAATGTTGTTTAAGATACAGTGATATAAGCCAGCCAGCCATGGTTAGAAGCAGACTGTATGATAAAAACCACTTCTATTAACCTGAGTTGTATCTTTCTTGAGGCTGAATTGCAGCTATACTTCAGAAGCAAAGACTGGCTATGTGATTAGAAAAATGAGGTCTGATATCAGGGAATCATGAATTATAGCAGCTGGCTGGCAGTTGGAACTTACAGGCATAGCTCCAGTGTATGGCATAGCTGTGAAGCATGTAATGAAGCCATTTAGAATCTCATCCAAGCCTTACTTGCTCTGTCTTACTCTGCTTTATTCTTAAAGATTGCTCCAGCAATTTCCAGCAATTTGCAATGAGCAAGGCAAGGCTGGCATCACCAAAGGAGCCCCACTGAGTCCCTATGTCTCCTCCAGAGTACTTCTGAGTCATTGAGTCCACTGCCACGGAGTCCTATGACAAACACCGATGTCAGTGAAATGTGTCGAAAATCACAAGTGAAATCTTTACAAAACCAGATGCAATTTTGACACAATTTGATGTGATGTAAATCATTCGATGTGAAATCACTATCAAGCCAGTTTGTTTACTTAAATGCTTAATTGTTTGTTTACTTAAATGTCTAATTAAATCCATACAAAATATGTAAATAAACATGCATTGATGATGATGGTGTTGATGGTTAGTTTTAACTATTGATGCAACTTTCTCCTGACCACATACTGCCTTTTACAATAATTACACGTGTATGCTCACACGATTTAAATGACCTTTCAAGATGTGGCTAATTAATAAAATATAGAGTTAGTAGCAGCTGTAACACAAGTTTGTGTACAAAACCAATGCAAAAAAGGTGCACAAATGGAAACTACAAAAGCTACCAGTCCAGGGTAGTTGATAGATTTTTGGGCAGGCCCAACAGATTGCTGATCCTGGGTAAAGTAGGTTGCGAATAATACAGGGTTTTGCGTTCATGCAAGCTGACAAGTTAGGTAGCATAGGCCCTGTGGGAGGGCTAACTGAGCCCTTAACAGCTTGTCCTAATGCTTTTTATGCAAAGTTACAGCAAACGACCTAATAAATAAAGCATTAACGAGCAAACGGCTGCCTGGTGGTGTTCCAGTCCTCTGGTTCACGTAATAGCTATGTCTAGTGAATATGCTGTAGTTCTAAATATATGATATAAGTACTTGTAGATCTATATAAATGACAAAAAGAGTGAATATAAAATGCATTTTCATGAGTTATTGCCCACAAATTAAAAGCTGTTTCAGACTAAGGATACGTTTTTATAATTTAACTTATGTTTCCCTAATTTTCCTATAAACTGTTAAGTGAACTATAGATATTCCTGTACATAGCTGTTCCCACCCCGTCCCAGGCACTCTTCATGATCTACATCCCAGCTGCATGTCAACTGCATGAGATGTTAAATTGGAGGTGCCTTGTACTCGGTGTCAATGCTGAGGCTAGTAAAGTATGGGGTAAATGTATAACATCATGTAGACTCCAAGCCTTATCATCCCATAATTACGTCTGCCTCTGGTAGCTGGTCATATAAGCTGGCTAAGTTTCAGACCCAGTAGCATTGAGACATTGAGGTGTGATTTTGCAAAGAAGAAACTGTTTTAGGTTAATTTTTTTTTTTAAACTGACACATATAAGTCTTTACCCTTGACATTTGACAAGAAAACAAACACGAAATTCATCACCATGCAAATAACATCAGAGGTTGATTTGATGAAAGGCAATTGGGTGACAATTGGCAGTTGCTTCAAGAAAGACATCACCGGTCATCAGTGGTCAGTTGTAGGCCCTCAATCTGGTGACTGACCTTTCCTAGGTGGACATCCACGGTCCATTATCCATTGGTCATCTCCTGACAACTGGACATTGATTGTCTTCCTCTCCAAAGGTCACTGACCACAATAGAACATTTCTCGCCATATCAAGACATTTCCTCTTTTCCTTTTTTCCTGAACTGCTTCTTTGGGATTACCTCTTCTTTCATTTACTCATCTTCCTAAAGCAAGCCCGCCATCTTTACGTAGCTACGTAATGCGGCCTTGCTTGAAATGGGCTTAATTCTCTGGTTTATTCATTCTCACCTGATTGGTCGTAAAGATCTGTGGAACGCCAAATCAGCAGTAATGTTGACCACAAGTATCCATATTTAAGCGAAGCAACGTGGCATGCAGTGACGATTTAGTCTTTTGAATGCTGGTGAGTAGATTTAATTGACTGACCTACTTAGTCATGCTCCTACTTACCACTAGAGGGCCACTGCGAAAAAAACCACGGCATTGCCATGAAATCTAGCAAGGCTACCCGGAGCCGGGCGGAAAGGTATGCTTGCTTCAGGTAGATGTCATTTATTATGATTTTGTTCAAATAATGGCGTTGCAAAATGTGTACTGGCATGAGTCTGTGTTATAAATGTTAGAACCTATTTTTGATAAGAGAGAATATTATTACTTATTTCTTACATCTATTTCAGCCAAATTCATTGACTTGGAAACAAATCTAAAAGTCTTGGAAGCTAAATTCCAGCTGATGTCATGTGAATCCAGGACTCCCATTGGCTGAGTGACTCCCTTGACCAATGGGAGTCCTGGATTCACATGGCATCAGCTGGAGTTTAGCTTCCAAGTCGATGAGATTGTTTCCAAGTCAATGGATTTGCTGTATCAATGTGCCTGGTTGTGTATCGAAATATAAGTCAACTTATATTTCGATACACAACCAGGCACATTGATACGGCAAAACTAAAACTAAGTTGTTTCAAATCACCACCTCTGAAAAATTACAATATAACTCAGTTTATGTTCAGTCTTGTACACGCCAGACTGGACTGGACCACTGTCAACACGCCCTGATCTCTGCTACGTGGCCAAATCCAGAAGTTTAAAAGAAAAGAAGAAAAATATACATTTTAGACCATCAATTTTCACAAGAATTGCAAGAAATTGTTCGAATTTTGGCCCGATTTTGCTTGTTTTTAAGGATATTTTAAAATTATTTTGGATCTGACGGGATATGACCCATTGGCTCCCCCCCCCCCCAAATACGCCACTGATTACTGTAAACCAAGCGATCCAGCTGTAGCTGTCATCTTGAAGCTGCAACCAAACTATAACATGTCTGCAGTTAGATATATGGCTTCAATTAGTATTCCTGACTTGGAAAGCAACATTTGAATGTTCTTTATAAGTATAGTACTGCAGTTGGGCTGACCATAAGGTGTCTCAGGCTAGCAATATATGTATGGCTTGATTTGGCTCCTTGTACAAGGTATGGCCTAAAAACTTGCACCAGGCATCTCCTCTTTCGGGATTGCTCTAGGTTACTCAAATGCTTATGAAGTCGTTGAAAGTTTTGCCACATTTAGTTAGGGGTATAAGCAATGGGTTATTGTGATATTTTTGATCTTATAGTGTCAGACAATATCAGTATCTGAATTATTGAGAGGTTTCATGCTGCAGGGCTTGTTCTGAGTGACACACATCACAGAAGTCAAATTTCTGTCTGCTTAAATGGTGTCACTAGTTGCAGAAAGTTCACAAATTAGAGATTTCCTAGTAACTACACCTCTGGAGCCACAGAAAATATAATATTTGCACAGAATCCTCCTTCAATGTTTGTTATATGTGCATATATATATCATGGTATTAGATGATAAGAAGGTTGGTTCCAGTTTTGATTCAGCAAGGTCATGAATTATAATGGAGAAATATAATGGCATTCCAGAGGGACTAATCTGTAAACAATCACATGATTTTCAGGAGGATTGGCCAGTTAATTAAACAGAAAAGACAGAAAATAGACCAAAATCCAAAATGGCACTTTCCACCTCAAAGGTGTAAATGCTCTTCCTTCATTTTAAAAATGAATCTATTTGGCCTATTTTTGGTTGCAAAGGTCAAGAAAGGTTTCTGTAACACATCTGTATGATCAGTGACATAATATAATGCTTATATTGCAAAAGCCGAGGTGAAAATCACCTGAAGGTGTGATAAATGTGCATGTGCTATATTTAGATCCATATTATCTATAATTCTTGAGGAAACAAGAAAATATATTAGTCAGGAATATTAGTAAAGATAATTTAGGACTATTATTACTTCTGTGTGTATGATTGCAGCTGCATGCAATCACTGTCAATTGAGGCAATAACAAAAGTGGTAGCAGTAGCTGCTGGTGCAAGTTCTTATGCCGCACCCTGTAGCTTAATGTAGCTATTTCTAGCTCTCAATATCTGTCGTTGAGCGCTCTTTAATAATGGTAGTACTTTAGGTTCCACAACTGAATTACCACAAGATGACGCAAATGTATTCATTGCCTATTCATTACCGAAGCTTTTTGTGGACAATGTAGTTTGGGAATAGAAGACATATCTTTGACTGATTCGGAATCACGATGTGGGGGAGTTTCATCAATGCACTTGTTTATACTTCACACAGGGATGTACATTGACTATAGAGAGTCACACACATACAGATGACCGTCTATAGATACATAAAGGCAACGCTGCAATGGACTTGTGCTGCTTTGCAAGAGATTTTCTACCATTCATGATTCCCTTTGACACTTATATATCTTTATTTGTCCCAATGGGCCCATGCATCTTGTGAATTATAGAAAAGCGGGGACCAGTGGTGACAAAGCGCCATATTAGTCACAGTGTGAGACTTCCAAGGAAGCCCCTTTATGGGGGTATTGCCATTATGCTTCATTATGACGTCACAATGGCATGAATGATTCGACTGTGTTCTTGCACCTTCACAATTGCATATGGCAGACAAAGCAGTATGTGTTAATAAAGCCTTATTCAGATGTAATGCACAATGGCATCCTGCGCTTCTCTTAATTGCATGTGTGTCTTAAAAAGTTGACATAGTTACATCGAATGTCTCTATTAAGGCTACACGTGACTTTGGGATGAGGTCATGTGTGACTTGATCCACTTAATTGAGCTAGATTTTATCACTATCTGTGGGAATACTGAAAATGGGTCAAAATGGCAGAATGTACATGGTTGGAACCATGTAAGGCGACTTGGATTCAGATTCGGATTCAGATATATTTATTTGACTTAAATCTGGTATCAAAGAAAAAAAAAATTACAATCATGTTTATCATAATTTGCTTTAAGTAGGGTTACCCCTTTAAGACATCTTTGATGTCGCTGCCAAGGGGCCACACTAGTCTTAATATAAAGAATGTCTTTCACATTTCAATCCTGCGACCAGTGGCTAGGGACAACTACTCAGTGGTAGTCTTAAAAATGAAAGTTAATAAATAAAAATTACAACGATTGAACAAATGACAGTAAATCCATGACAGAGATGACACCGGTCAACCCAAACCATTACAAATATAACAATTAGTTATATCACAATTGACATTATGAGATTCTAGAAAATTTTGTTTTACATAATATATTTTATCTTTTATATTAGTAAAGTTATGCTTAATACCTACAGTATGGAGTAACTATGACCGATTAACAGAGGTTATTTTGGTCTGCCAATTAAATAATGTTCTAGTGCAATAAGTTAATACAAACACTTGTATAAAATAGAAAATGAGCAGCACTTTTCCTTTGAATGTTCTTTATATGATGATTTTAGAGAAGCTTTTCCGGACAAAATAATAGACCATTACCCAAACTTTACTTTCCTAAATAATGAAGAAAAATTAGAAATATATATGAACAGTGTCAATATCAAATTATATCAATGAATGTTTTACTAAGCGTCAGTCTTTGCTTTACAACTAGTTACATTTCTTACTAATTTGTACAACTCCGTTGCTTTTTTTCACCGCATTTATTATATCGTTTTAAATTGTTATTCGTGACTCATAAGCCTGCAATAGGCTGGATGTATTAACGTGTGTCACGCAAATAAAAATAAACTGAAACTGAACTGAAACTGTTTTACTGATCATGTAAATGAGTAATTAATCATGATAGATGCAGTTGCATATTATTGCTGTCATTACTCCATTACTATAGTTAACTATGTTCATTATTACTTTATTACTATACCCATTACATGAACAATAACTGAATAGTTCAGTCTATCTGTAGTTAAAACTCTTCATGAGCTACATGTTAGCTGGATGTTGGTCATCGCATGAGATGTTAAATTGAAGGTGCCATGTACTAGGTGCCTATGCTGAGGCAAGTAAAAGATCCCACCCATGGAGTAAACGTATACCATGGTGTGAACTCCAAGCCTATCATGTCATCATTACGTCTGCCTCAAGCAGCTGGTCGTGTACAAGCTGACTACGGTTCAGACCCAGTAGCATTGAGACATTAGACAGAGACATACAGCATACATAGATAGCTAGATAGATAAACTTTATTTGTTGAGGGTAACACCTATTAAGTGTGACACTTATCTTCCATAGGGTCTCCTGTTAGTAAAAGTTTAATACACTACATTAAAAACTATGTACAATAATATAATAAATAGATAAGAGATTAAAAAATTATACAAGTAACCATAGAAATATACACAAAAATATACTGGATAAACATAAAATAATTAGGATAAATGAGCATAAAATATAAAGTAAACATGCATAGAAAATACAAAAAAATTTGAATTGTACATAAGATGAAATGAAAGTAAGACAAACAAACAAATCAATAAGAAGCATAGTTTAAAAACAGGAGGACCCATTATGTTTGATTAAGTACAATGTTTTTAAAATAGTTTTTAATACAGACATGCTTAAAAGAGTCAAGGCTAGATTTGCTGCGGACAGTAGGACAAGGTTTGTTCCACAGTTGAGCACCACTATAAGCAAAACTCTTAATATACAGGTCTTTGTGTTTGCCCCTGGGTAAAAAAAGTCATTTCTGCACACACTCCTCGTTTGTCTTACGCTGATATCTCTGGAAAACTTGAACATGTCACACATGTGAGAGGGAGCAAGATTTGCACACTTTTGAAAACCATTGTTGCTGTACGGAAATCGATTCTTTCGTGTGTTGACATTTAGTTCAGTTGTTATAACATGTCACTCACTGCTAGGGTGTCAATAGTCAAGAATAAATTGTGCATCTTCTCTTTCAGGATAGCCTTAGGTTACTCAAATGCTTGTTAGGTCTTTGTAAGTTGTGCCATATTTAGTCAGGGGTATACGTAATTGGTCGTTGTGATATTTTTGATCTGATAATGTCCAACAAATCAGTGTCGCAATTATTGAGAGGGTACATGCTGCAGGGCTAGTTCTGAGAGACACATATCACTTAAGTCTGACTTCTGTCCGCTTGCATGGTGTCTTTAGTTGCAGAAAAGTTTACAAATAAGAGTTTTCCCAGTTACTACACCTCTGAAGCCACCGAAAATATAATATTTGCAGAGAATCCTCCTTCAGTGTTTTCTATAAATGCATATGTATATTATGGTATTAGATGATAAGAAGGTTGGCTTCAGTTTTGATCCAGCAAGGTCATAAAATTATAACAGAGATATATAATGGTATTCCAGAGGGACTTTTTGAATCTACAATTAATCTGGAAAAAATCACATGATATTCAGAAGGATGGTACAGTTAAATAGACAGAAAAGACAGAAAATTGTCCTGAACCAAAAATGGCACTTTCCGCCTCAAAGGTGTCAATGCTCTTCCTTCTTATAAAACATGAATCTTTTTACCCTATTTGGAAAAGGTCAAGACAGGTGTCTGTAACACATCTGTATGATCAGTGACATACTCTAATGCTTGTATTGCAAAGGCAGAGGTGAAAATGACCCGAAGGTGTGACAAGTGTGCATCTGCTAAATTAAGTTCTATTTTATCGATAATTCTTGAGGAAACAAGGAAATGTATTCATAAAGATAACTTAGGACTATTATTACTTTTGTGTGTATGATTGCAGCTGCATGTGATGACTGTCAATTGAGATAATAACGAAAGTGGTAGCAGTAGCTGCTGGTGCAAGTTTTTTAGCCGCACCCTGTAGACATAGACATAGACATATCAGGTATCACAACTTATATTGAAATACATGTCAGGAGAAGTTTTAAAGTACTCCGAGAATCACTGGATACTAACAGGATAATTCACTTTAGCAAGTGATGCTTACATGGAGCACCCATAGCTATGTCAAAAACACTTATGTGATTAAACAAACTTTCAAAACTTCTTATTCCACCCACTCAAGTTGGCAAATTTTCAGCAGGATTAAGATATAATCTCATCATATTCTGACAATCCATTTGTGACTCTATGAAATAATCCTCTTAATCTCGAATGACTTGCAAGATAAGATATATAACCCAGTGAGAGAACGTATAAATGCTTTTATGGAATAATGGCATTTGTCTTGATATATGCTAAGTGATAACTTTGTTGTGTAATAAAGATGTGTTTGGAAGTTAAAACTCATAGAAAAAAAGAAACAATGAATACCAACTCACATTACGTCGTTATATTTGTAATTTGTATGCATGCTTTGGAGTCAACATTGATAAACTTAAATTTCACATCATCAAACAAGCATGGGGGACATTAAGCAAGAATGATGGACCCACCACACCATACATTGAACTGTACACCATGTATAACAGTTCAGCATATTTACCATCATTCCATGTGACAATGAGAAACAGTATTTATGAACTTGGCATGTTTGCATCCCATACACTTTCACTGCCGTGGCTGTTTGGCTGTTGTCTGGTATACCAGCTTTCACAAACAAGCCATTCCCTCATGAGCAATGACTGGCCATTACAAAATGCCCATGACAGACACCAAGCAGCTCACTGATGTTTGCCAGAAACTGCATCATGACAAGCACAAACTTCAATGAAACAAAACAAAGTTTTCAGACAACACACAACTCGAATTATATGACATGCCAGTTCACTGTGTCTATTTTGACTTAGGGTGGAGCACTCCTCAAACTGATCATTATGCACAGGATTTTCAGTGCTACAAAAGTGGGACATGTGTGGCGTGTACATTTACCTGTTTATTGTAATAATAGTTCACAAGACAGTGTGAAGACCTGCATCCTGTTATTTAGATTTTCCCCTGACCTTGGTAGGCCGTTGACCTAGAATGTGGAGTATTTCCCCTGCCATGGCGTGGGTATCACGTGATAGGGGCTGCTGGTGTTCCTCAAGGGGAGGAACTGCCTGTAAGGCTAGGCTTGGGTTCAGATAGGACGTGTGGCTGGGGCAGGAGTAATAAAAGATGTGAAACTTGAATTCTTGCTCTTGGTCTCAGTCAATGACAGAGGGACCTTACAACAGACAGCTAGACAGCTAGACAGACAGACAGCTAGACAGACAGACAGCTAGACAGACAGACAGCTAGACAGCTAGATAGATAGACAGATAGACAGATAGACACAGCACAAATTTTAGATGTTTTTGAAAAGATTAGAATGGTGAGGCTTTTTTTTGTTCTTTTGCTTTTTTTTTGTTTATAAAGGAATTTGTTCGAAAGCATGAAGACAAACGGTCTTACCAGAAGAGACGTTTTGAAACCGTTTAGCAAAAAATGGAAGTCTCAAGTTACTTTCTAAAGACGTACCTAGATAACGTTTGAATATTTCAGAATCAAAAGTGGTTTTTGCCTGTTCTAAGAAACCCATAACTTCTATCTAAATAACACAGTGCAAACTTTCGCATTCTAACAATATGTTTTAAAATGTTGTATAACATGGTTTTCACTACCTTTGTAATATGTTTGTAGTTAGTTCTGAAGCTTCTTTATCTGGATCCTTTATCTCTTCACAGTTTAACACCAAGTGGATATTTATAGCAAGAGGTAAACTTTCCAGGTCCAACAACAAACCTTTATTGTATTTTTGGTTAATGCAGCGTGGGCCTGCCCATTTGTATAATGCATATAAAACAGATAGGGTCATGTGGTGTGAGGTGAAGGTTACGGGACCAACGTACAGAAAACATTGCGTCAATGTCATAAAGAGGCTCTGTATAAACACTGAACAATGATTACAAACAAAGAAAACAAAGGAATGGTATCGGGCTCTTGAATAATGCTATGTAAACAACATATATATTGTGGTAATTGCTAAGTATATCATACAAAATGTGAAGCAAATGGGGCAGTATTGTGTATGTTTGATTACTCTGTCAATGAAACTAAGTTGAGAATTGCAATAAGTTTGAATAGTTTTACACACTGCTGGTCTGTTACATTGTGTGTACACGTGGTTATAGATCTTGCTGCTCACATGTTCCTGGTGTGTATACAGTTGACGGTGTACTAATTAGCAGAGAAACTACAAAGGATATATCTTACTTTCCACCCCATTGCCTAGCTCGTTTGATCCTTTAATGCCATCAGGCCTTAAGGGACAGCTCCAAGTACAGTCAAGTACACCTCAAAGTACAGCCAAGTAGAGTCTATAGCCAAGTACTTTGGAAGTATTTTAGATGCCCATACATGGTCACTTAACAGCAATTTCATCACTTTAAATATTAGGTGCATTTGTGCGGCTATGAAAAACTACTACTTGGAGTCACTATGCTATGTTATATGTCATAAATGACGAAGTAGTAGTCACGGGTGAAATTACTGTAGCTAATGTTATCTTTATCTCTTTCTTTGTGCTATTCTTTCTTTGTGTTATTCTTTCTTTCTTTCTTTGTGTTATTCTTTCTTTCTTTCTTTGTGTTATTCATTCTTTATTTCTTTTTGCTATTCTTTCTTTCTTTGTGCTATTCTTTCTTTGTGCTACTCTTTCTTTCCTTCTTTCTGCTATTCTTTCTTTCTTTCTTTCTTTCTTTGTGTTATTCTTTCTTTCTTTCTTTCTGAATGAATGAATCAATGAATGAATTGTCTACCTATTTTTTGTTCTGTATATAGCAATTTTGTTATTTTTCTTAAATGGTTGTGTTAGTGTTACCTTTTGATTCCAACAAATGTATCAGTTTTAATTAATAAAGGAGCCAATATGCCTTTTGGCATCTGTTTCCTTTTTTATATTTACAGTACACTTGTATATCTACCTTATATGTAGATATGCTTGTATTTTTGTACTACTGTTCATAACATGAAATAAAGTTTCATTCAAAAATTTCAATTTTTCGGGATATTACAAAACCTCCACAGTGTAACCAAAACACCCTTACATTAGACACTGTTTATTAATAGGGCCTTTTCCTCCGTTTCTTAACTCATAAAATAAGAAACCCTCATCTGTGAATTATTTGTTTCATACTGATTGATTGTGCTGCGTGTTGTGTTTTCTGTACAAAAATGCTTGAGACTGAATTGATTTATCCTCACACCATCGTGTCATAATCCTGTGGGACACCACCATCAGCAGCAGCAGCAGCAGCAGCAGCAGCAGCAGCGGATGAAACATCTCAATGGAACTCTGTTGAAAACTCTTGCTGTGCAGTGACATATCACAGCTGTCTGCAGAACTCACCTGGTGATGGCTGATTCACATTCAGACAAAACATAATAGATCTGACAAAACGCCATGACAACAATGGCTGGTGATCCTTGGAATCCAGGCTTATGATGAAAACATGAAAGAGACCAGCAAATGAGGTTTGCAGAACAATACCAACAAAATGGAGCCTTGATATCCCCTTGTAACAATGTCTGTCAAAATGTCTGAGCACCGTTATGCATGTTTAACCTCGTACCACAACAATTAGTTGAACTTTAATTGTACTTGGTGAACTTGCATGAACTTCATTGGGCCTCTGTGAACTTTGTTTATCGTGAATAAAGACCCACTGACCCCTCTCGCAAGATCGCGGCCTTCAGCAGAAATTGTATTGCTGCAAGTGCATTTGGAATTACTAAGGAAAGGTTGAAATGTGCTGCATTGTATGCAAGATATAAATAGGACAAGAATAGCAGATGATATCATGGAATAAGGTTGATTTGGTCAGAAAGTTAGGGAATTATTCGGCTGATGATATTTGCTACTCAATGGGATTTGAGTGGGTCCGAATCAACACAAAGAGAACTGGTTGTAGTTATCAATGCATTTAACCTCCCTCACCTTAACATTATAGAAAGTAACTTTTGAAGATCTGCTTTTACTAGCTTTTTATCTATCTACCTACCTACCTACCTACCTACCTACCTACCTACCTACCTACCTACCTACCTATCTATCTATCTGTCTGTCTGTCTGTCTGTCTGTCTGTCTGTCTCTATCTGTCTATCTATCTGTCTATCTATCTATCTATCTGTCTATCTATCTGTCTATCTATCTATCTGCCTGTCTGCCTGCCTACATGACTGCCTATCTGTCTATCTATCTGTCTATCTATCTATCTATCTATCTATCTATCTATCTATCTATCTATCTATCTATCTATCATAGAAAAATATTATGGTGGAAAGTCTATTTGAAAGCAGTAATTTGTAGCTTTTAATATAAATAAATGCAGTTCCAATGATCTGGAGTGGGAGTTACCATGCAGTAAACTTCACTTGTTTATAAATATGAAGAATATTTCACATTTAAAATGCACTTCGGACAAATGACGGGCAGAATTAAATGCACAGTTGAACAAGCAACTCTAAATCAACCTCAAATTTTCTCTCATTTTTGTGATTGATCTAGCATTATTGCAGTTTTAATCAAGATTTGTCATTTTTGCTTCCTTCCACAAATTGGACAATTCTTTGATTGATAGCCAGTCCTCTGCACGTGTGCATGTCTCTCTTAACATCCGGTTGTGACGTCATCAATCCATGACGTCACATTCCATTGGAAATTTTTAAGTTAATGATAAGAATGATTTGGAACGTATAGCCCATGGACTAAGCTTTGAAGCTATTACTATTGTTCAATATATTTGTGTACAGCGCTATACATGTAAAACATACAACAATCAAATTTTAAGAGGAATAAAATAAAACGTATTTATGATAGTTTGCATGTATCAATCAACTAAAGTGAAGAGTCATAAATTATATGCATGACTGGAGGTAGTTGGATACTTTTTGACACTCTAAGGTAGTCAATTTGACTACTTGGTGGTAATTGAATGCAATATATGACTATGCTCATGTCATTTCCAGAGCTCTATGTCATAGTGCAGTTCAGGTATATTTTTGGTAAGTTTTAGATCATTTAATATACTGTTTTAAACAAACTAATTACTTTACGTACAAGGTAAAACTCAAATACTTCTCAACATTATATTCAGGAAGTATGCATATTATATATTACACTTACAAGGCCAATTGTGCCACATGCATTTCCATGTGTTTGGATAAACGCATGGAAAACGCATGGTTTTTGCCTCATTATAATTAGCTAAAAACCATGCGTTTTCCATGCGTTTATCCTTTTTATGGAAAACGCATGTGGCACATTTGGCCATGTAGCCTTGCTTTGGAAATGCAAAGGTAAAATGAAATTCCAAATAAATCTCCCTAGGGTCAAATTGTGTATCTTTCCAAATCATTTCGCATTGTAAACGATAATTTTCAGAATATCATAACTCAAACATTGCAGAAATCAGGTTGGTGCTCAGCATAACAATAGTGACAGGCACAATGCTCAGATACCAGAGCATGTCAAGTTACTTTCAAGAGAAGAAATTTCCAAGAAAGCATAACGAAATGAACAAACAAATTATGAAAGTTTTGAGAATTTCATGAGACGTGATGGTGTGTGCCTCTCACACTGAAATGCATCTTTCACGCAAAATGTAACAATCTCATAGTTCCTTCAGGCAAACTACTTTTTATTCTTGGGAGGGATTTTTGTCAAATGTGGGATCTGTAATGAAACAGACAACGCAGGCTCGTTTTGAGAACAATGGGATCCCAGATTTCTTAGTAAATTATATTTACTCAGGACAATGAGAAAGCTATCTTGCTCTTGATTACTCAAACATTTTCCTCGTGTAATCTACAGCTCTAATCTAATGCGAGTAATCTAAGGCTGTAATCTAAGGGCTAATCTAAAGCAAGTGCTCATTGACAAACCCTTATCAGGATAGGCTCAAATAATTGACTGTAGTACTGAGTTTTAAATGCGTTTTCTTAAAGTTTTTAAGTATGGTGGTGTTTTAAAATCTTAATTAGAATGAGAGCAATGACTGAATATATTGATTTTACATAAATTAAGAAATCTAGGTGGATACATTCATAACTACACATTATTATTTATTATTTTATAATTTTTTTTCATCAGTTTCATTTCACAGTTACTTTTTTATTACTTAAGTATTTCAAATTACTATTATATTTTTATTGCTTATTTGAGTCTGGCGTACACAGTATTTTAAATTGTGTGTCTGTAATCTTATATAACATTGACGTGTACAATAGATTAGGATCACAGCTGCTTGATTATTGTGTTAATTGTTAATTCATTATTTCAAGTCATGCATGAAATGTCAGTGATAAAGTTCTAAAGAAACAGCAAATGTAGACCATACAATAATATGAATCTATGCCTCATATATTGCATATAGCGTGTAATTTATTATAGTTTTATGAATAGTTTTATGAAAAGGCAGGACTGATTAATTTTTAATAGCAAAAGTTAGATGATTTCATTAATGTCAGCTTCAGACCCAGTAGCACTGAGACGAGAAAAACACCAGGTAGAGACAGGTTGCTAAGAATTTGGTTGTTGTCTGGTATGACACCAAATTGGTTCCAGACAATAGTTGTCATAGAAACCCATTTTCCTGGATATGATGTTGCATAACTGTCGTGATTATGCAGCTTGGAGAGGGAGACAAGTCCCAAGACTCCTCTTATTAAAAGGAACAAGAGTGTATGAGCACAATATGATGTCGCCTACATCTGTCATTGATATGGGATTCCGAATATATACTTGCATTGCTGCCGTAAACGGACAGATTATGGTATGATTTGAATTGCTTTAAAAACTGTCAAATGTTGCATGTCTAAAGGAAAGCGGTTTTTATAGCAGCATCAAAAATATGCAAAAAATCACAGCCAGCCATGACACCTGATACTTCTGGCTGGTGACCCCCTATCGACTTCTGGCCCCCCAGTTTAGCATATGTCATTCTCCGAACTAATTTAGTCCCGTCCAAGCCAACAGCTAAAATATCAAAGTGAAAATATTCTTTGAAGCGAAGTTGAAAGACATCACATAGATCCCATCTAGGCGGTCTGGTCCTGCACCTTGGAATAATGCTATTAATAGCCACTGAATGCTGTCAATTTGTCAATAAATAGCTTACATTGTCTGGTCATATTTGTATGAGTTTTGCATTTTTGTGATGAAAGAAACACTTTGTCAATAATTAGACTAAAACAGCAAACAACTACTTCCATGGAATTTTGTTCTAACCAAATCACTTCTAAGTTTGATATTTTTATTTATTTTTATTTACAATAATTATCTGAATCAAATTATAACGACTGATTGCACCCTCGTGCACCAAAGGACTGATGATGATTGATTGCAATTGAGACAGACTTAATGATGCGATAACAGACTATGTATTGACCATGGAACACTGCATACAGCCACATATAAAATTATTCAGACCCTTTCAGAATAATAATGTATGGTAAATTTGAACTGTAATGGAAGCGATTTAGCTTGAGGTGGCATTGGATTCTATAGTATCATCCTAAGGTATTTGTGATTAGCTATCTGTGGATGTGATTTCAAAGTATTTGCCATTGTACTTTAAAATTTATGGAAAGTTATATATTTGAGGCAAATTTAAATATTTTTAGTGTGAATGGATATCCACATCCATGCTTGATATACTTCTGTATAGTTGTAGTATAGTCCAGGTCATAGTATAAATCGGTGCATTTAGTCTCAATCAAGAGAAGCTCAAACAGAATGCCCTGATTTCCTGTGCTTTGGTCCATCTCTATGGAATCAAGCTGCCCTGTTAAATTGGCATTAGCTGCCCCTATTCTCAGAGGTACATACTGTGCGATAGGAAAGGGCCTGAGGGAAATGTGTTCCACTTGATTGGATGAGCATTAGGGTAGCGTTTAAGCCAATCATAGCTATTAATGACCTTGACCTTTTGTTGGTTTGACCTTGACAGAGGACATGGCCAGAGACTAAGCTATATAAATGGGCAAAGCAAATTTCCGGGTTTCTGGGCAAGTAATAGAGGCTTAGGGAATAAAGGAATCAGGGCAGTGCATAGTATTATCACTGGATGCTGAATTAGCTTCAAAAACTGGTCAGCCACATTTGGCAGAGAATTCGGTTATTGATAAGAACATATTATAATTGAATGTATAAATCAATGAACATTTTTTTATACATTCATCATCTGTACAATTATATCTGTCAACTTTTTAAATTTAACTTATCTGAACATGTTTAGACTATGGGTACCCGTGCCAGTGTATATTCTATACAAACCAAAATATGAATGAATATACACTGCCGTACAAAAGTTTGGAAACGCATTGGATTTTGCAAGTGAACATGTTTCTGCACAGGTGATAAATAGTACATGTAATCAGCTGAAATATTTAGATGTGATAAATTAAAGTGATTAGTACAGTTTAAAGCTGCTTTGCAGTTGTTATGTAATGTTACATAACCTGTGCACATACGAACCCGACCACATGCCATTTTTCAGTAGTGATATAAAATAGTGAATATTTTCATTTTCAGACTTTCACCAGATAGTCACTGAATTTTCTGAAATTAACCCTGGCTAACATTCCATCAAAAAATCATGAAATATCAACCAGCCAGCTGAAACTTAGCAAAACTTTCAGTGGAGTGATAAATTGGTGAAAACACATCAATATTTCAATCTTATTTTCAGAAGTCAATTTGTGGAGCATGTAATTAAAACAACTATTGTTAAATGATTAGTCAATGAGTAAACAGAAATGAAAGTTTTCAGAGGGATAGCCAAATATTACTATCTAATCATTAGAAGTGTAAAAGTAAAGCATTATCTTGAATTCAGGACATGAGGTAAAGCTGTGTTAATCCGAAAAGTGCCAATAAAATCAAATGAAATTTCTCCATTATAACCAAGAGTATGTCTGAATAAAAAGAACCCTGGGTCCGACAATAGCTATAAGACTATAAAACAAATAATAAACATATAAACAAATTGCCTAATTGAAGTGATTTTGCATGAATATTATTGTATAATGTCATATAATAATTTGATTATCTGTATCTCTTATTGATTTCATAAATTTTTCTTCTGAAATATTTTGTGATGATTGCATATGACTTTTATGACCTGGGCATAAATAAAGCTGATATTTTCATTGCAGAATCATATGCGTTTTCAAACTTTTGCACAGCAGTGTATGAGCAACTAAATGGTCTAATTCAAAACTTTTCTAAAAGACTCTTCCCATTTCCTGTGATTAAGTCATCTCAAGAAATATCTTCTTTTCTTGGTTTTCAACACCAGGCTGTTCTGTAATACAATAACAAGCAAATGTTTTGAATAGAATTATTGGATGCTATTTGGAAATTACAATAAATTGCAGCTATTGTGAAGAATGCCTAAGGAACGGTTGAAATGACATGCAAATATTTAATATAAAGAGGAGAAAATGATCTGGATTGGTTTTTCTTTGAAATCTAAGTGCTCAATGCAGTTGATGATAGATATTAAGAATTCCCAGCATATGGAATCACGGTTCTTACTTGTAATGTTATCCTAAAGTAGAACAGTCTGTCATTTTATGGGGGATAATAGTAATCTGATTATGGTTATACCAAGCTAAATTGCTACCATTGGTTCTCAATTTTCATTCATGTCTTTTTAAAACTAGTACTGCGAAACATGTGACCAAAACAATTTCTTCTGGGAGCACTTAAGTCACAGGACTACACGAAACCAAATGTTTAGTAGACAATAGAATCCCTCATACAGATAGAAAAATACTCACAACAAGCTTAACTTGAGCTTTCAGTGTATTCCTGTAGACTTTTTTTGTTAATTTACTCCGCTGTTATTCTTATTTTCTTTCGTTTGTTGCCCAAGAAGTAAACTAGTATCAATATCAATTGATTTCATCCATATACCAAACTACCAAGTTGAACTTGTTCGTTTATAGCTTCTTTAACTGTGTAATAGCAAAGTTATTGAATATACCAAGTAGCTTATAAATTAATTTAAGCAATATATTGGGAATAGTGACTAGAGTGACTATAGGAGTCCTCTACCTTTTGTTGGGAGCTACTATGAGCAACAGAATAGAAATCCCATGTGACACATATCTACCTTTCACAATCAGGATATCAAGTACATGAAGCACGACCCTCTCACCCATACAATGAAGAGCTTAGCAAGGAGTTCTCCAGGGGACCCTACTAAGACCTATTACAGTCCCCCTTAACATTTCGTCTTAACATCAACTCAGGATGGGCTGATTACGGCTTGACCCACATGGCTGTCATTGCAGGCTCTTGATTGGAGGGCAGTGTTCTCTCGGTCCTTGTGATGTCAGACTTCACTTCCGGTCTCAAAGCACCTCCAGAGGGCGCCCTTGATTGTCGCAGGTCACGTGACTGTGCTTGAAGTCCAAAATGAGGCTGACCTGATTAAGGAGAGAGATTGGATTGGCTGTCAACAAGTGACACAGCTCTTCCAAGACAACCCTGTGCTATTTTTAGCAACAGCCTCATTAGGTGTTAAGCTTTCAATTGAATTGTACTGAACAGGAAAACTGCGTGCTGACTCACTTTTTATGCAGTTCCTCAACATTTTTATGAAACACAAAGCCATGATAATAATACTTCTGCCTTGAGCTGCTAGCATTCTCTACATGGCCAATTGTGCTACGTGCGTTTTCCATGAGAAGGATAAACGCATGGTTTTTTCCTTATTATAATTAGCTAAACAACCATGCGTGTACCTGTGAGAATTTAATTAAATGCCTGTCATTTATCACAAAAAATCGCATTACCTTATAATTAATACGCCCTGTTTAAATAATAACTATGTGGGAGTATGAAAATAAAAATTTTACATTGTGAAAAATAAACAATATCATGATTTTGTTTCATGTCATTCGTTGTTTCCTTTTTACGAATGAAGCATCTGAGGCAAAACTATAAGATGTGTCACAGGGGCGGATCCAGAAAAATTTCACCGGGGGGGGGGGGTTGACAAATTAAAATGTATTGCGGGACCACTGAATTCTTTTAATTGACATATACTAGGCCAGAGGGGGGGGGGGGTTAAACCCCAAAAATCCTTCCCGCCCCCCTAATCTGCTATTGTGTTATATCCCCATGCAGTCTTGGTTTGACTTGAAATTTTGATTACATGTTTCAACTTCATCCAGGGATTAAAGTAATTACTTAACATTGCCCTCTAATCCCTGGGAAGGACCTGGACCAATCTTATTGCATTAAAGGGTATTATGCCTGGCATTTCACATGAAAGGGATGACATCATGAAGTCAGAAGTCACTGGGATCACTTGAGTCAAATCTACGATGGAAATTAGACAGAGGGACATGAAATAATAAAATGAGGCAAGTATTCTTACCATAGTTAGTAAAACTGCTTCTTTCCTTTCAACTATGGTACAAATCCCTTTATAACAGCCAATTTCAATATTGATTTTTTTGATTATTTATTGTTTATTTATTGAAGATAACCTCTTCCCAAAGGTAAAAAATATTTCTTTCCATGTATAATTTTATACTTTAAAGCCTGAATAGCATCAACATAACTGATGCATAAGGCTCAGGTGCCGCATCTTTCATCAATTAAGACCAAAGGGGATGGACTTATGCAATGCACTGGTTCAGAGTGGTTCATGTTACATATATGTCAAAAGGAAAAAACTATAGCATAACTAACTTTGTGTCTTTCTTTTTTAGTTATAGTGTTTGTTATTTGCACTGAAGTTTATGCAAAGCCCATTGAAATATTCATGACTGCTCATTGTTAATTTGGTGCAAAAATTCTACGGTAGAAAAGATCCAAACAAAGTAAAGATGTCAACATTTGCGAATCAATAGCAGTCGGTTAAAACTACTGGCAAACAATTGATGCACTGGTTTTTCTGCATGGTTTTAATGAGAGTGGTGTTGATATGTCAGTTTTATGAATCAGGGAAAACTGATATAGATGTTGTCACACGTATTGTATTGGACTGTCGAAAAAGCACAATATAACTTTGATAAATACAGCGTTTATATGAACATTGTTCTATTTTGTAACATTGTTCTATTTTGTAACATGTTATTATTATTCTCCAGAGGGCTAGGATAATTTGTATGTTGTATTTCTGTAATGTTTGCCACTTTAACCAATAAAATATCAAATATATGAAATTTAAGACGGGGAAATCATACTATAACGACCAATGTTAAACTTCCCTGATTTTAAGATATGACCACTTAAGGGATTCCAAATAATGGTCACAACTGAGTACTCATGGTCTGCTGCAGCAATTGCAAAGATTGGGTGTATGTTTTGACACACCACCATTATCATGTACACCACAATTATCATGTTCACAACTATCATGAACACCACAATTATCATGAACACCACAATTATCATGTTCACAACTATCATGAACACCACAATTATCATGAACACCACAATTATCATGTTCAAAACTATTATGTACACCACCATTATCATGTACACCACAATTATCATGTTCACAACTATCATGTACACCACATTTATCATGTTAACAACTATCATGTACACCACAATTATCATGAACACCACAATGATCATGTTCACAATTATCATGTACACCACAATTATCATGAACACCACATTCATCATGTACACCACATTCATCATATGTGCACCACAACTATCATATGTGCACTTCTGACAAGATGAATCTTCTATGATTTATGTAAGATTTGTATACTTTCCATATATTATCAAATAGAACCAACTGGTACTTATGTTCAGAAAAATGTCACTAATTAAATCACCACAAAGTCAAACTACTGTTAGACCATTTAGAGTATCATTAAATCAACATACTGATGATATTATTACATCTGACACCTGGCGGCTGCCAAATGATATCACCTGAAGATAATTATAGTCTCGCAACTTTCCCACATTTTCATTTCACTGAAAGGTATCCGCCTGTTATTATGAACATCCAGAGAATGACATGCGAATATTCAGCACGACTTCTTGATGAGGTAGAGCATTTCATGATTTCTTTATGCAGCATATTTCACATTTCATATTTCATATTTCATATTCATATTCATTCGCTTATTCTTTTTCCCAATCCGTGACTGCCCGGAGGCTGTATCAGGGAGCACCTGTCTGTGCCGAGAATTCCATCCGTGTCATGACAAAAAGAAGAAAGAAAACAGTCTGAAGAAATAGAATATAAAAGAAACGAATATAAAAGAAAATGAATATAAAAGAAACGATACATGAACTCTGATATGCTGACTCAGTAGATTTTTCATTCAAAAATGTTGTGCAATGAAACACTTCTTGCCTTAAGCCAAAGGTCATTGACCTCTTCTTAGGTTTTCTTGGAGTATTATCTTTCTGAACTTCTCTGTAAGTTACTATATTTCTACTTGATTTCTTCCGTACATTATGTTCTGTAATCTCCCTCATCCCTACAGCCGCAACAATAATGCCTTTGGGATGAGTTATCTACTCAATAAACATTAAACAGAAAGTTGTCTAGCCATTTTATAATGATATTTGGTTAGCATTGTAATGTATTTTATTGTATTGCATTGTGTCATATTAAAACTTCTGGTCTACAATTAAAAAATGGTATCTTGCCAAAATGGGCCAATGTTAGGCCAACGTTCAGCACGACTGAGTGGGCCAACTTTAGGCCACCAAAGGGCCAACACTGAGTTAAAATGATGTCATCTTGGTGACGTTTTATACTTGTAACTCTAAGACACATGTAAATCTAAGACAATAATGACCCTAGATTTCTGATGCCAGTTATACAACACACTGTTGGTGGTACCTTTGGTATGGTGTCTTCAGTGAGGCAGGTGATATGACCCATCCGTGATGTTAAGGCATGACATACATGCCCTTAGTGACCTTTTGTTTTATAGTGTATAATTTAAAGGCTGTTAAACTGAAATAACGACACAGTAGGGTAATTTGAGATCATTTGACATAAATAATAGCAAATGACTTCGATTAATTGACAGCAGGTTGCTCCGCTGTAGGTGGCCTCGGGGTCACCTTGGTAAATTATATCATTTACTTAACCATTTGTAACTATGGCAACGGCTTTTTGAAGTCAGATGCAATAATCCATGGACAGAAGCGTTTACCAATAGAACTCCATCAACTGAAAGTGCAAAAATAACAAAAACGAGAAAGGTAGAAAAGCAAAAACCTTGGACGGGCCAGCCAAGGATTGTTTTGCCATCCCGTGATCACCGGAAACACGTGATAAATCTCGCACTGTTGCGAGAAGAGGCGATAAGTCACGATGCAGCCATGTTGGCTGTTGTCCAGTGCTATTGTCCAGTCATTAATAACCATTGTTGTCTTTGTTTGTTGGCTGCTTTCGTCATCACTTATCAATTGTAGGTGGGATGAGTTGTCATCATCTATTGTCCATCGTCTCCTTACGCAATGCCCATTTGTCCACAGCTTCCCAATGAAGCTGTTAGGAGTGTTAGGAGGCAGGATGCAGGGGGATGCGGTGCTGGTCATCAAGGGATGGATGGAGCAATTTACATCACTTCGTGTGATTTGACATCTCCTGGCGTCCACAGCAATGCCAAACAAGGCAGTGTCACTATGTGAATCTTTCAACCAGGAAATCTAATCAAATATTAAGTTATTTGAGAGATTACTGAAGTTAATACTTAAGACTCCACAACTGCGTAACTATACCTCAAGTGGCACGGTGATATTAAGTACAATTTTGTTATGACATATCATATGGAGTTGAGAAAGACTCATGATTGAACAGGCCTTTCAAGGGTGTGATTGAGGCTCTGTTGAATGATAACATACTATAAACATTACTTTACCTTTACATTTATAATGAAAAACACTCTTGTAAGCAACTCAAATAAACACATACCACTCACTCATACACTTAAGTAGTGAATCACTCAGCCTCATTCTGCTTCATTTACACACTACGCCCTCACTCATTCACTCACAACTCACTCCCTTCACTCATGCTATCCTCCAGTCCCCCCCCCCTCTATTCCACACACCTCCTCTTATATTTTAATGCAATCCACTGTTTCTCTGAACTTCTCAGGAGCACTGTCAATTTCGATGGTCTCTGCACATATGGACTGGATAAATGCAAACTCAAGAAATGTGAGAAATGTTCGTGTTTTGCATCCACTTCTGCAGCTGCTCAATTCAACTCAGCAGAACAAGTTGCAGATGAAGAACCCTGTTCCAGCACCAAGCAATTTACCAGTCCAGATGATTCCAGTCTCCATCCGTTTGTTTGTTGTTGTTTGTTTTTGCCATATATTCCATGAGAGAAAGTCCACAGATTGCTTTATTATATATGGCCAGCCTGTGTCTTCGACTGTTAGCTCCACAGCATACATGGGTCATAATTCTTACACTCTTATGTGTTAATTCAATTTTCCATAGAGTGTTAACCTACTTCGTCATAATATCGCCTATAGAAAACATCTGATCGACCCAATGCATCATCAAAGGATAAGGTAATGATGATATGATAATACACGATTATTGATATTGATAGCGCGGTAAAACACTATTGTTGGGATGGTATCTGACACCGCGCTATCAAGTTGGCGAAAAATTCAAAAATTATCTATATTATCTTCAGCTATATAAGGATACCTATAAGTACTATTACATCAATCACTTTAGCAGTAACAATACTCCTACTCCAACTATACTACCAACATATGACTACCACTGCTACTACTACTCACACCCCCCCCCCCCCCTTCCCTCCATTAGAATGACATTGACACGGGATAATGCTAGTGATGGCACTTTCCAAGGTGTTCAGTTTTATGGGAGCTTTCATTCTCGGTCTAATTGGTTCCTTTGAGACGAGTTGAAAGTGAAACCATCTGAAATCACTCTCCCATTTGGTGATCAAATATTCAAGGACTCCATGCTCCCTCTATCCCCATAAGATAATGAGGTTAGAAGATTAACCACTGAAATAACAGAGCAGTTCATGAGAACTGGGTAGATTAGTATGGAGTTTCATCTTAACAACAATGAACTAATTGTAGAATCAATCCGCCAAGCTCTGCTGAAGGTCCCAAGTTCAATCCACAGCCCTAATAACACTCTTCATGAGCTATGTCCCAGGTGGATGTCGATCGCATGCGATTTATTTATTTATTCCAATATATTTTACATGGGTTGCATCATCAGCACAGCTGTTTTGCAGATGGCCCATAAAAACAATATGTTATATAGTACAATATAATATAAAAACATTAAAACAAAGGCGTATAAAAACAGAAATATATAAAAGTAAGGTTCATAAAATAGTTAAACTAAAATGTGGCGTTTCAAGGCATATTTAAAACCAATCAGGTTGTTTACATCCTTTAAACGTGATGGCAACATCAGCATGAGATGTTAAATCGTAGGTGCCTTGTACTCGGTATCTATGCTGAGGCAAACAAAAGACCCCACCCATGGGGTAGATGTGCAACATATAGTGGATTTCATGTTTTTATAATCTCATCATTACATCTGCCTCTGGAAGCTGGTCATATAAGCTGACTAAGTTAGACCCAGTAGCATTGAGATATTGACATTAACCAATGACTGTTTAAAAAAAAAATCTGGCAAAGTCACAATGAAAAAATTAAAAGACCTTAACGGCAAAAGTCATGAGGACTTTAAATCATTTAAAATGTTTTATGTCTTTAAAGTTCTGAAAGTGTTCTTCAAATCTCTGACACACCTTGAAGTGAATTAGATTTCTTCTGACAAGTTAAGACACATTTAGGTAATTATCCTTCATAGCAAGAAGCCAATGTACAGGTGAAGTAAAGTGATCCAATTTAACTCTAAATGATTAAATTTGAGCCATCAAATTTTTTTTTTCTATTTTGAAAGATATTATAAAACAGCATTTAGAAAAACAATTCATTTAATTCTATAAGTGCCTAGATTTAACAAGACAATAGCAGAAAAACTGAGCTGCCTTATTTTTAAGGTGTGAAAAAAGATATGAATAGAAAGTTGCGAAGGTATTGCTATTAATAACTCATATTTATGACGCTCTATTCTTTTGTTTTTCTCTTCAATGAGTTTTCCACATCAAAGTACAGATGGCGCCCGTGCACTGGACAGCCTCGTTGTGAGGACAGGATATGACGTCACCGGAAGTTCACCTTGTGTCTCCCACAATGCACCTGCGAGGCTTTGACTGACAACGTCTGACAAGCGTTTTGCTTCTGAAATATCTTCAGGCGCAGCTGTCCCCTTGGAAAACATTGCCTCAAAAATGTCTTTTTAATCTAACAACAAAGTTTGGTGATCGTCTCCAACGGTTTAATCAAGACTTTGACCTTTGAAATATACAATAACATAATAATAAGCAATGATGCAAAGTCCTGTATTGTCGTCGAAAAACAATTTAACTAAGTGCACCTTATTTTTGGATGGCAAATTTCATAATATTATTTGGAAGCCCAGCACAAAAAACAAATATATATATATGCATTGCAATATCTCGTTCTAGTATCAAATTTCAATACAATTTCCTCATAATTTATGTGGAGGCCAAGTCATACCTACAGATATATATTCGAAAAACAACTTAGAATAGAATGTTCTGCAATCATGTCTATAATCATTTTTGTCTATATGGTTATGTTGGATGTTGAAATATTATTTCGTATTTGTCTCACAGCAATAACAAGCAGTTTGACTTAATTCCGTCAATCCAAGACAATCTCGCCTGTAAATTGCTCCATAGCTTGCAGCATACGTGCAGCATTATATATTAATAGGAAAGCTCGACTAGAAAATAAGATCATTATTCAGCTGAAACTTGCCATTATAACCATCTGTGGGACAGATTTAATGGTGTGACTAATGACATAAGCGACATTGTCTAACGCTACAAACTTTTATCAAGCTGACTAATTATTTGTTAGTTTGTAAAAAAAATAGCTATGGATTCAGTTAAACTAAACATAGACAATGTAATTATTATTATGATACGTGTTCTTGAGTCTGTGTTTTACTATATACATATAATGGAAATAGGTGGGTGGGTGGATTACGGCTCTACGTCCTGTATTTCTGCACCTGCTGGACTAATTATAGGACAAGCAGGGACCAAGGCAATGAGATGATGGATGAAACAGCCATCCAACTTAGGCTCGCCTGGGAATTAAACCCGGGACCCAGTGGTTGGAAACCCAGCACGCTACTATTGAGCTAGGCTCCCACCCCTATAATGTAAATAGAGGGACCACCCTGATTTTTTCTTGTTCCATCATCATGTTCTTCAACACCAGAGCATGCAGCATTGAATCCATTGACTGTAATTGCACTGAGCTCTCTGTACACAATCCAGCACACCATCTTCATTACGGAGGGATGAGTGGACTTGGCCAGCATCCAGCCATCACACCTGACACCACAGCCCAAGCACTGACCAATCAGAGGCCCAGCAAAGAGAAGGCCTAGACCAAAAGAGCAATTTGACACAACAAAGCAAGCCCCTCCACCCCCCACCTGGCTACCTTAATTGCTCTTTAGTACTTGAATAGATGCTTGATTGTATTTTGCCTGCTTTTAAGTTACTCGAGTTAAGAGCTTATGTTGTCCAATGGTTTTGGGGTTTTTTCTGAATCTATTTTGATACAGTTTTAAAGAAACTTCAAACTGTCACTGGCAGTTTAATCATGGACTTAGCAAACGGTTGAACCCACACACTATAGCCTAAATGATTTGGTATGCAGGGGCATATGTAATAGATCCCCGAGAGAGTAAATCGTGTATTGCAGTTTGAGTGATCATTAATCATTCCCCAGTTGTGGCAAATACCTGTAATGAGTTCTGCGCCTTTTGGTGATTGAATAATCACATTGACAGACATATAGGTCTTTTGTGACCTATGCATGTCAGTAAAATTCACCCATTCATTCAGATATTGTTGCACTCTCTGAATATTACTTTCCATTCGCCATTGTTTTGTAATTACTCATAATGCCATTTGTAATTGCAGAAAAATAGCCATGAATTTTGCAATAAAGTATGGCAGGAGTAAACAGCATGCCACTTCAATCTGCACCAAGGTCCATTTGTGGCTCAGGTCAGCGCAATCTCACAAATTGCCAAATTACTCCGATTGCCTGCGGAAATCCTTGAGGCGAAAGCGACACAAGAAAAACAAGATACTCGTGAAAGTTTAACGCGGAAGTGTCAATTGGGTGGAGTTGTCACGATACATCGTGATATGTGTGAAGAAACAACGTATACAGAAATAAAGTGCGGTATCCCCGGAAAGTATGCCATATCGCGTCAAAATTGTTCCAGCTTTAGCCGTTGGCTGCCATTTTCGGGTCGATCTTGAGCTGATGAGAGATAATAAAATGCAAGGCGAGATAAGGAAAGACATAGTAAACCACATATGATGAGACGAAGTTGATTTGTGATAAATTAGTTGTTGTTGTTGTTTTTTTGTACGTAAATGGGTGACTCTCGAGAAGCGGTGGCTTGTCTGTCTTAGAGAGTCCCTCCTCACTTGTAACACATTTTGTTCAAGTGGAATAAACAGCATACGTAATGTAAGGAAAGGGCAATAGGTATAAAGCTAGGTAAAGTACAGCACGTACTTACAGTAGCTTTCATTGATTTGGAAACTAAACTCCAGATGATGTCATGTTAATCCAGGACTCCAATTGGACTATCTTAGCCAATGAGAGTCCTATGGATTCGTTACACGTGCTCTGGAGTTTAGTTGCTATGTAAAATTTGCTATTCAAATAAAGTTAATGTGGGACGTGAAGTTAATGAAAATCAAAGTATGCATTAGTCTGTCTGCCACAACTAATAATGAAAAACTGTGATAGAAACAGAACAAATCTCGTCGCACCTGCATTCTGTATTGAAAACTTGCAAGTCTCAATTATATCCATTGTGTGTCCAATTGCATCCTGCATGCACTAAATGACAAATCTTTCCTTCTGTGGACGAAGTCACAAACATATTGTCAGTTCATCTCAGCTTATCATTCTGTCCTGAATTTAGCATCTTCAGTTCACTGCTGGCCTGAAGACAGATGATGCAAATGTCTGTCAATAAGGACAGAGAGGTGCCATCTGACATATTAAGCTTAATCAATGTAATCAATCGAAGCAAACTAAGTTCTACGTGGTCTCAATAATTGCATTCCAAATCACGGGCCTTCCTTGTCCAATCCCTCGGGTCTTGCATAAGTAAACTTTTCTGCTTAATGACCCAATCAAAATTCTGCCTCTATTCTTGGCGACTGTGTGCGGATTTCCATTATTTATAAAACACAAATGACTCAAAGACAAGCAACGACCACAGTACTTAACCATACCTCTCTATCTAACAAATTAGTATCTGCCTGCAATAAGTCTAAATTCAAGCCAATGTAAAGTTCGTTTACCCATATAGCTAAATATGTTACCCAATATCTGATTGAAAACAGACTTGTCTTAATTTTTAAGTAATTATGTATTTTGCCCTGACATATACATTTCAAAATTTCTATTTTTTTTCCAGGGATACTTATATTTTGATAAATCAAACACCCAAGAAATAGTCAAAAGGCACCACAAAGGCCAGTAATGGCAGTGCAGTCAGCCATGGTTGTTGCTTATTCAAGCCAATGCTCGGAGCTGCCTTATGATCGATTCCTATGGAGCTTTGGGCTATGGACGTTGTGCTCTTTAGACCAGCTTAAGATCAGCTTGTTCAAAATCTTTAACTTGCAGCCTAAACAGCCTTGGTTGCAGACAAAACTGATTTCTCTCTTTGCCAGTTGGTAACAATTCGCTTGGTCTGCCAACTGCTTGTCAAATAATCGATAATCGATGGGACGAGTGATCGATTTTTGGGTGGATAAATATAATAGTGTCCTTTGCTCATCGGATAGTCGGCCTCTTGAGCACATAAATCAAAGAGTAACCGGCCATTAGTAGACTTATAATGGCAAAGGTTTGACTTATTAGGGATCAATTACAGTACTGTTTACATCTGTTTGTAAACTTCAAGGCTTATCAGCGACAAGCTTCTACGTGGTATTCTGTACGACAAGTAGAAGACAGCTTTATCTCGCAACTGCAGAAGCATCAAGACAAGTAGACTTAGACAGGCAAGAACGTAGACCATGTCTACAGAATTGAACATGTGCTGTTAAAGTGATTACGCCAAAGCGTTTTAGTTATGCATTATGCATTGTGCTGACGTGTTCAAATTGACTCATTTTGAGTCTTTTAGCATGTTTGGTGTTTGAGTATGCAGGGTTGCAGTGTGGCAGCCAATTTCAACACTAAAATCAATAGAGCAAATACAGATTATCTTGTCAAACGATGGATTCTTATTATGCCTAATACCAAGCATAGATCACATATAAAACTAAGCACAGTCAGTTTGATTGTCCAGATACATAGCTCAAAGTGATTTGTCATCAAGTGCAGCAATCAACAATTTATCAATCATGGATAGGAACGCATCAATCATGATCTAATAAATTGATCTATCCAATCCCATGAATGAATAAGTTTTCCTGTCTAGATGACTTTGTTGTCGAATCATTGGGACTTTGAAAGGCTTCAATGGAAACAGAAAAAAACCACATTACCCACAAGATTAACGGCTGCTCGTGTCATTTTAGAAATGGCTTCACAGAAGGAGAATTTACGCCTGGGGCCCACACCTCCATTACGGTGTTAGGGAGAGTCTTTGGCAGAGACAGATCGGCCACTTTGAAACATAGCTGGTCACCAGAGAAATCAGGGGACCATTCAAAAATATGGATAGGTGTGGCAAACAGCCATTTGTTTGCAACAGCAGCAAATGTACAAATGGGACAGCCTTAAAAGAGACCCTAAAAGAGACTAATGCACTTCGAAGGGCGATCCATGCCAGTCTTGGGGGATTAAGAGCTATTAAAATACGTGTTGTCACACTGTTTTCTGTCTGTAAGATTCACTTTGTGACATATAAGTCCACTTTTGAAGCTAGGTTGGCCCACGGGAGTTCTCCAGGGAGCTATTCGGACAGCTGGACAGGAAGGACTCTCTGCCACATAGGTCTGTGTAAAATTGTAGACTCCAAGCCTAATCATCTCATCACTACATCTGCCTCTGGTAGCTGGTCATACGTAAGCTGGTAAAGCTTCAGACCCAGTAGCATCGACGCATTGACATATAATGCGAAAAACAGTAACAGCTATTAAGTAAATATTGCTTAATTTACTAGCACATGAATACAAATGAACTAGATTTAAAACTTTGTAGCTGTATTTCTTGCTAATGTTTTGTGACAGCTGTTGATCAAAATGTACAGCTATGTGCAACTTTAAGGACAACTCCTACAGCTTGAAGGCCCCGTGTCTGTTTGGAGCTGCTGGATAGAAAATCAACTAAGTGATTAATTAAAAAGATGGAATTAATGATGATTGCAAAGAAGCCTTATGCCTTAGTTGTGTGCCATGCAATACCACTGAAAGCAACCCAACTGTTGTATATGTATCTGCAAATATATCAAAGACCTTCTTATTGTGAAACTCCTTGTTTCATCAGCATCTCAAGCAATATCATGATGCTCTGTACTTAGCTCCAAATGAAAGTCTATCTTAATCGAAATCTGTGAAAGGACGATCACGAAGTGGGCCTGATTCACTGATGCAATTTAAAGCTCTGTCATAAATCAGAACATGGCTTTCTAAACTTTTGTCTCACTTCAATCAATTATCAAAAATAACGAGAGAAAAAATTACTTGGCAGGAGTTGAGAGGTATCAGGTGCAAAGGGCGGTGAACATTTGATCATGAACAAAGCCCAGGTTATTATTGGAAAGATCCTGCCAGAGAACCTGATCAAGCATGAGGCTTTTCCAACTAACTGGGAATAAACCTATTGGGGCCATGGATATTCTGCTGTTGTCTATGAGCAATGATCGTCATGCATTTTGGATAGAGAAAAAACGATATTCCTTAAACGTGAATGTAAATCAGGGTAAACTATTTCCAGTCTGTTATCCCTCAACATAGGCTCAAATGACCTTATAATTACATCCTTGGCAGACCAATTTTGAATCTTTCTCAACTCCTTGGGGAGTATCCAGCCTTGAACACGAGGTTAACCGCTGGGGTATAAGAGCTCACACAAGCGGCATCACTGCGGGTGCCTAATGCCAAGTACCCATTGCACCTGGGTGGGGTGAGGCAATGGCCGAAGAGGATCTGCCCAACACCTCGATGCCATGGTAGGGGTTCAAACCCACAACGTTGCGGTAAGCGGGCGAACACCTTAACCACTAGACTATGACATCCCATATTCCGCACTTTTTTTATCTGACTCTATCAGCTGTTCACGCATCACTATACCTTTTATGTCAGTCTACTAGATGTCATGCATACCTAGGACATGGCTATCCCATTGCAAGTCAATGCTAATCAGTTCAGATTGTGCATATTTGTGCAGATCATTCCTTGAAGGGCAGCTTCCTGTGAACACAACGTTTATGCGTCATAGCACACATTATGCAATACTGTATGAGCCGAGACGTCTGGTTTTCCATATTGCGTGGGAGTACAAATTGAAATCAATTTATTTTGGTCATACAATAGCTTGGTTTTCTTGAATTTCATCACTTCCTATATGAGTTGGTCAGGTCAACTGTGAGACCATATTTGGTGGAACACCATATTTGGACAAGACGCTACTTTTGGTCAAATGCCCATATTGTGAATTACCATATTTGGCATAAACTGGTCAAATGTAGAGCAAACAACATAGTAATTACTAGGTTTGAATGTCAAACATGAACAAGCACTACTATAACTTGCACTTTCATCCTTACCCACACAATTACTACTCCAATCTGGATAGATATACAAATGTACAGCTGCCTCAGAATTGGATTACCTAAAGCATAAATTGATGGATAATAGCTGTGAATTTACCACTTTTTGTAAAGCCTAATAAAAACGGTCATACTGAATTGTAAACTCAATCCAAGATAATGACCTTCTAAGACAAATGCTTTTCTCTGCTACAATATATTCCAGTTTTTATTGTTTTTTGTACTGCATCCCGCAGTGGCCAATCGGATGGCCCACCCCAGAGCAGGCACAGCATCAGCAACATCATCCTGACAAATAGGATTTTATCTGATGCTTTTATCTGATGCAGTTATCCAGAACTATGCCTTGTAGTGTGCTATTCTTGCAGGCAATCTGGCCTATCTGATGGTGACGGCTCCACCTCTTAATAATGGTTTTCCGTCCAAGTCTTTTTTGTTTCATAGGCTGAAGATTTTTGACTGATTTACGATGCTACTGCCTTTGGAGTAAGCAACTAGACTTCATCAAATGAAACTACTTTCAAACGCTATCTTGTTATCTCCATTAAAGTAATGAGTTTATGATTTGAAAGTTCTTTAAAGATGAAGACTTACAGAGGCCCTTCATGGCTGTTTTTCAAGTTTACTTCATCCACCCACTCATCATGTCTAATTACTTCTTAAAATGGCAATAATCACATAAGGAGTGATGCACTACCCAAACCATTTGATAAACATAACAAACAAACCCTTTGCTGTCATATAATTACCTAGAATCCTTGATTATTTTCATTTCGAGGCGATTTTCAACAAGGCACAAAAATCTGTTTAATTGGAATTTAAAGATGGAATTTCAGAACATTACATTTGTATAGACACAACCATAGACTAATTGTGGGACCAGAGTCTGTTGCAAATGGTTTTCTTTTCTGGAAATTATGGCCATGGCAACAAGAAATCATGAAATAATCAACACACAAAAAATGCCTTTCCTCTTTTGTGTTTTATAATTGTGCATTTGGTCTATAATGCATCAAAATTTGCCACCACAAGAAGTCTTCCAAACCCATGATGTCCTTTTATAACTATTCAATATTGGAAATTTGTAGAATGGAAATTCAAAAGCAATGACATTGCCACCAATATGATTTTTTAATACTAATTTTGACATGTAAAGTTAGTTCCATCAAATATGATTGACTCCAGACAGATGTAGCGACATATTTTTGGCTGTAGCTATAACTGACTTATGTCAGCTGTTTCTGTCTACTCCTAGCTAATAGTCAGCTAAAACTTACCACCATTTAAAAAAATATAATGCTTGGTAAAAATCTAAGAAATGTATCTAATATATCATGAATATAAGTATGTACAATATACCTGTATCTTTGCAACATGAAAAGACAAATTTGAATAACTCTTAACTCATGCAAAAGGTGGTGCTGCATGTACTTTTAGATCCAGCTTTGGTTTGCCAGCTATAGCCAGACAGTTCCGCTTAGTGGCAGATAGCATCATATAGCAGAAGTTGTCTAGCTTTGTCTAGGTTCAATATGACATGCTGTTTTAAATGAAAGTAACAGTAATCGTGATTGCAGTAACATGTATATCTGTCAGTGTAAATAATATGAATGGAATTGTTTGTTGAAGGATGACGAAACCCATATTATTATTTAATGGGCATTTGTCAGTGCACCACAGATGACCATTGTGGTGTATTGACCGCTGTGACGTCACAACCATTGTGACATAATGGCCTGAAATTGCGTTTGTTTGTGTGCATATCTGGCGTAGAGTGCAAATCTTCCATTTATCAATACAGCATTGCCATATAGCATTGCCATAGAACATTTTCATAGAGCATTGCCATAGAGCATTGTCATAGAGCATTGCCATGCAAGATTGCCACACAGCCACAATGCAGACTAAGTGGCCGGCCACAGGCACAATTCAGTCAGCAAGCCAGCCACAATTCAGTCAGCCAAACATTCAATTGGTGCTTGTATGCAGAGCAGTTAGACCCTTAAAAATGTCCTAAGGCTATGGCTGCAACTTAAGGATTTGTTTACTTTGGCTGTGACGTCATGGTAGATCTTTCTCCACAAGAGTTGCATAAAACAGTCGCATAAAACTAATCTTCAGTGGAAAGGACACAAGCAGTCTAGTTAAATATTCAATGTGGTAATTTGCAATGATGTAAAACAGACTCACTTCCTGTGAAGGAAAAATTGTTGGTACATAATCTCTTTCACGTGTGGTTCCATTCCAATTTTCCAAACGAATGGTAGAAGGTTTCAACTTGCATTGTATACCAGTATACTGAGTGCGTGTAGAAAGAAATACAAAAAAGGCCTCTTACATTTCACTGGCTCCAGTAACATTCATTCATTCACTCATTCATTCATTCATCCTTTCCACCCATTTATTATCATGCATTTCATTGACTCCAGCAACACTCATTCATTTATCCTTACCACCCACCTCCTCTCAATTTATCTCATACATTTAACTGACTCCAGTAACATTCATTCATTCATTCATTTATTCCACCCACCTGCACTCAAAGTTATCTCATACATTTCATTTAACGTTGTTTGACACGACTTCATGCCTTTAATGCCAAGGATATGAAATGCATATTCAATACATTGGAGAGATGCGCCCTCAACATCCATTATGTAATACTATTTCGATTGTCATATTGATTGTCATATTGTCATATTGATTGAATGAGGCTTTAAAATGCCCAATTTCCCTTGCAAAAGTCTCTAGCATTTGTGTTGTATGGTAGAATTGAATCAGTGATATCTGCTGACTCAGCAACATTTCTACCTAGCCTGGCTGATCAAAAGGGATATTTTTACCCCCCACCCTGCATTCCCCATACACCCTGCTACAGAGGATTTCGTGATAGAGGCTGCTTTGGCACAGGACAGTACAGGATATGATTGCAATTTGCTTTTAACACACAAAACAGACACAACCATCAGAGTAAATAAAGCTTTTAGACAATTAGGGCAGCAAAAGCGAAATGTACGGGGCGGACTGGTTCTCCTTGAATTACACTTTATCAGCCCATGTGAAATGATACACTATATCCAAGACACAAAGAAACTGAATTTCATACTAACCAAATCAAATGGTATATTATAGATATATGATAATTTTTCATGAAATTTCAGTCTAGGTTTGAAGGTGGTCATAACAGGGTTTATACTTGTACTAGCCCACATCTATTGGGCTTAATAAATTCAATTCTATTCTATTCCATTATATTCTATTCTATTATTATATTATATTCTACTTTATTATATTCCATTCTACTCTATTCTGATGACATTACAGGCCCTTCCCAACTTCTGGCAACTACTGTAAAGAATCCTTCCTTGGTCTAGCTGCTCCATAGCTCCATATCAACAAAAGGCTGGACCCTCAATAGAATCACATATCACAGGAGACCAGGAGTTTCAACCACCACACACAAACAGTGGATGTGTCCCAGAAGAGTTATGTAACCACACTCCTGGGATAGAGACATCATGGAGGCATTCCAATTAACCTTCGGGAATCTTTTAATTAGCCACTCATGTCAGGACATTTTGATGAAAAAAAAACCAGATGTGAATCTGTTGTAATTATGGATAAAAATCTTAATTAAGCAAAACAAGCGCCATTTCACCGCTCGAACTTCCCGGGGGTTAAGGAATTTGTTCCGATTCCGGTGAAAATAAATCCGCTTCCTCTCTTAATAGAAATACCGTGAATGACATTTTATGGGTGTGGGTTTTTAATTTCTCAATTTAGAATTAATTAGGTAATTTGTTTGGATTTGATTCATCAGGAACAAACTTTGCATAAAAAGGAAATTAGATTTTTTCGATCTGTTTCAGGACAACCGAGTTGTTTCTGTTTTTTATGATAAGTTAGCGATTCGTATTATAACAATATTTACTAAGTTTATTGAACCTTTTTTGATGGTGGTAGAAAAGTGCATTATGTGCCAGATATTGTCTTGTCAAGAGTCAGAATTATACTGCTCCTCAATTGAAATAGAAATTTTGACTAGAAATGCTAATTGGTTCATTTTGTCAGCAGCTGTTCAGAGTATCAAGTGAAGAATGAATTGAATTGAATTTTGAATTTGAATTTTTGAATTTATTAATTTTTTTGGCAATTACAGTCATATTTGCAATACAAGGTTACAATATACCAAATAAATATAATTATATTATGTAAGTTGCCTGGGTCCATATGTCTCGTACATGGTTCAAAGAAAGTAGTTAAACTTTAACAGCTGTTTGTAAGTTTTGACTTTTAGCTGTAAAAATATAAAGTATTATATTTCCAGAACTCCAGTCACATCATACCCATATTGCTGGTCATTTTATTTAAAGACTTCGTTCTTGTTCTTAGTGCAGTAAGTTAAACACCATTTATTTCAGCTATTGCATATTATCTTGCTTGAATAAGACATACATAGTTAGGTTCCTATACTGTATTGCCATTTATGACCAAGAAATAAAAAGCTGAAGAAATTTGAATCCATAACAAGAAACCCAACACTGACAATTAACTATCTTTGGATATTCGTATCGAGTTACATCATTTCATATGGTAATATATTGTTATCAGTAAATAGTCTTTCTTTGACTCCTATAAATATCTTCGATGGATCACGATTTTGAATAATGTATTGCATTGTGAAACATTTTTCCTCATTTTATCTTTGCTTGTATTGTGTTCATAGCTAAGGAAAGAGCAATTATGTGTTCAAATAACAGGACCCAGCCTTTCAAAAGGACATTATTATAATTATAATTACAAGAAGATACATTTTGCATTGAAACCCCCCCCCCAAAAAAAAAGAAAATATACTGACATGCTTGTTTCTGTGAAGAACGTTGATCCGCTCGCCTACGCTCGTAAAAACGCCTTGTAGGACGCCATGAGAACGTGATTATGAAATTCCTGTTTATGCAAGTGCATCTTGGGATTGTTGCAAACAAAAGCAGCAGCAAAGGCACTAAGCCATATCTCCCCTTTATCTCTAGTGAAAACTGCAAGTGCATTAACACATAACATAAATATCATTCCACATAAAGATGTATTTAGCTACACATCAAGTACATCTATGCAATGTGTGGTTAACGAATTGAAAGTTGTTAGGTGAATCTTTGGGCTAAATGCATCTATAATGCTTCAGCTGCAGAAGGCAGAAGTAATGATTACATGCCAAACATCATGAGACATGACTAAGCATTGTTTCTAATGAGTGGGTCAAGAATCTGTCTTAAATGGGTACGACTCTAATTTGCATAATTAGGCCCGTAAAACTCAATGATGTGTGGACCATGGGTGGTCGTAATGATGAACATCATGTTATCCCATTTCCTTATATGGCAGGTCATGATCGACTTATACATTCCATGTTGACAACACATGTAAATGTAGATGTATTTTGTATAGTCCGTTACACCGTTTAAGCAGTCTCAACCGACTTTACAATTAATTACACCCTTGGTTGGGCATGTTCAAGCATGAGCCTTTCTCAACTCCCCAGGGATTATACAGCCGGGCAGCCGTTGCCAGTGCACACAGACTATGCACTATACAATCACCATCTCTGCCTATAGCCAAGAACCCATTTGCACCAGGGTGGAGTGAAGCAGTTGTTTAAGGAAGATCTGTTCAGTTCTTCCATGCCATGGCTGGGCTTAAACCAACGATCATGCGTCAAGTCAAAACGTTCTTATTTTACAAGGGTGACTGGCCCTTAATACAAAGAAATACAGGCTTTGGAATTCGTACTGCAACTGATTGACATGGATACTTAACGTCATGGAACACAACAATTGCATAACAATAGAACAATCACAAAACAATAATGCTGGGTCTCTCTGGCAATGGGTTTATGCAATGAAGCCTTTGATCTCATAGGAGTGAGACATAACAGTTGCAGGGCCATGTCCTGAGGAGGCTTCTTGCATTGATCAACCTCATATGAGATCAGGAATATTTGGATCCCCTGCGGAGGGTCACAGCTAAAGTCTATATGCAGGGAAATACGCGTGTCCAATAACTAAGCTATCTTATGATATCTTATGACATTTGATGACATCTTATAGCAGGATATGACAATGTCAATGACACTGCCTCAATTCAAGGCATTTGGCTTGGCAATGGTTTATAAGTAAAATGGGGAGGGTGGGGTCCAGTTTTTAAATACATTTATAATTATTCTTGTAGCCTCAGTTTCGACTCGTGACATACATTGTAATTTATAATATTAATGTGCATTACATTATATACACCAGGTCAATCCTAAGAAGACCTGGATGATAATAGTGGATTTTCACGGAAGGTTCTCTATATTTCAACCAGGTGGCTTCAACATAATACTGCAATTATATTTGGCTAAAAAAAGTTCCCGACCTTGGCTGTGATTGGCTGAAGCAAAGAGCATCCTAGCAGCAGTATTTCTAATGCATTTTAATGTATATTTGACATCTTATCATTCAATTGATTTTCTGAGAAAGTTATATTTATTGAATAAGTTAGTGATTATCTTCTATGTCTGAAAAGCAAATTGAGTAATAAGAGGACAGGAAGGACTACTCTACATAATGGATGTTTGGGAAAGGCAATAATAATATTAAATTTCTTGGAGAGGCCAAATTACCTTGTTGTCAAATCTGCTTGATATTCAATTCTCTAAAGTAGAGCTTTCTCCCATTGTTATCAGTAGGTTGTTATGGATATGCATCTATTACACAATCATTATTCATGCTCAGTGTTGCATACAACAATGCTTTGTTCTGTTATGACATCATGTCTATTGTTAGCCATAACAGCCTGTGAGCCAATGGGGAGTAACATGACCCAATCTGACAAACGGATTACGTAATATAATTTGTCCAATGAAACAGCAGAACACCTTGGAACAACGAGCAGAAAGAAGACGGCCATGTCTGGCAGGAAGGTGGTCCTGGAGCCACCGGATGCAGATTTGATTCCAGAACTCATACAGACTTCTGATTGGCCAGAGGCAAGGGTGTCCTGTCAGCCGATCACAGGCAAAACCAGAACACACTGCTCAACTGCTTTATACCATGACAAGAAAGTTATGTGTTACATAATCAGTGATTCATTATTAATCACAAAACTCTCTGGACAGAGGAGGGGTTATATAGCACTTAAAAGTTATTTGTATTCCGCCAAATTGTAAAAATCCACAATTAAAATGCACTAAAAATAATTACAGCCAAGGGCGGGAACTTTTTCAGCCAATAGAATTGCAGTAATCTGTTTCAGCCACCTGGTGGAAATACAGAGAACTTTCCACTATTCAAGCATTTGTACCGTACTGGGAAAGCAAGGTCTACTTTACCACTTGAAGGGATACCTTCGTCTGCTTATCATCCTGGTTGACCTGCCTATATCATTGGAGCACTTCTATAGGGCTGGTTACATAACTTATTGCTTGTCTCTCCAGTATTCGTCACACCTTTAATGATTGTCACAACATTTGTTATACCTCATTTACTACACCTCCTGTGCTGCGGTTTATACATCCTTGCTGCATGGCTACACCTGAAGTGCTGGTTACACCTCTTCGTGTCTGTTACATCTCCAGTGTTTGTCCCATTTTAGGGCTATTCACAACTATTAGATACTTGTTGTATACAACACCTCAAGTGTTGAATAGCCTGTGCTTGCTACACCTCCAGGACATCTCACCTCTAGTGGTAGGTACATTACACCTTAAGTGCTTCTCACAGCTCAAATAAAGAAATGTAGTAATTCTTATAACACATCTCAAAACTTCCCTTGCTGTCACTTTAAAATGCTCTAATACTGGTAAAATCTCTACATGGCCAATTGTGCTACGTGCGTTTTCCATGCGTTTGGATAAACGCATGGAAAACGCATGGTTTTTCCTTATGCTAAAAACCATGCATTTTCCATGTGTTTATCCTTCTCATGGAAAATGCACGTGGCGCATTTGGCCATGTAGTTCCTACCAGCTATAGGGTCACTTATAAAAATAAAACTGAAGCACTAAAGACACCACTTGTGCCTGTTACACCAATAGTGTTTATCACATTATCTAGCATTTGTCACACCTCTTGTGCGTGTCACCTGTGGTGTTTATCACTCATCTACTATTTGTCACATCTCTAGAGTAAGAGTCCATTTTTGCCTCTAGTGCTTTTGTTGCACGTCTGGTGCTTGGTGTTCCCCTGGTGTTAGTTCAAACCTCTTTCCCACAACTGAATTGTTTATCAAACACCACCACTTTTGACATATATTATATATTTATATATTACCACTAATGACATTTATCATATATTATTTGCAGTTGCTTTTCAAAACTCTTAGTACTTATTACACTTGTAATATTATACTATCACCCCCTTATTTCCCAAGATTACCTCCTTCGTTCATAAAAACAGCCATTTCCTGCTTTTGGGACTGGTAACAATCAAAATATTTCACCCTTGCCCCCTGAAAAGTACAACATCCAGTCAACATGAGGGAGTTGAGTTTGTTGCCTGAATGTTTGAGATATTAAGGACCACAGCAATTTCATTAACTGCTTAATTCAATTTGATGAGAAATGGACAAATAGAATCAATAAAAAAACGAGTTATAAAACTCGCTGTGTTGAGTTGATATGATTACTTTTCATTCTGATTGTGTTATTGACTATGTTCAATTAATGTCAAACATAAATTGGTTTTCTAAATTCCCATTAAATGTTCAGGGTTGCCGCTTATTTGCATGGAATTACCTTAATTCCACTTCTTTGAAATACATAGTTTACAGCTTAAAGGTGCATTGTCTGTCAAATTTGCACATTAAAATAATGATATAAATCAATACTGCCTTCTTGTCTCGTGATATGTTTCACCATTACATACCCATTTTTGCAAACAATTTTGTTTTAATTTACAATAAATAATATAAATATTAGTTTTTCATGCAATCAAAAACTCAATATGTAAACAAATCAGTCATGACTTCACATAACTAAACAATGGTGATGATGTCTTTTTCCATTGTGTTTCCAATGTTTTGGTCTGGATTTTCTCTCAATGTATAATTTATTTTTAAGTAATTAATGTTGTATAAAATTATAAATTCACACAAATTTATTGTGCCTTGATTAATAAAGGTAATTTTCATCTGTTTGATAGGTCTTAGAAAATTGCAAATTTGACAGACAGCGCAACTTTAAAGATGATTGTTACAAATTACGACGGTCAGTGAAAAAGTACCACAAGAGGTCACTGATACCGAAGCAGATAAGTATTGTTTGATGACGTCATGTATACTGTGACTTCATCAATGTAACAATTTAGTATTTTCTAATTCTTATTAGGGTCTCCTGCCTTAACGCGAAATATTTCAATGCTCAATTTTTTTTATGTAAATGGCTAATAAATGTATCTGAATCTGAATCTGAAGTAGTGACGTCATCCTAATGTATTTTTGTGTGCTACGCTGGTAGTGCCCCCTGTAGGCTCTGTTACTTTTCCTCCCCACAGCAGGTTGAGCAAACTGAACAGCAATGCAATGATGCTGAAATAGACAGAACGACTGTTTCACAATGCAAGCATCTAAATACAATGACCCCGGGCTTAATTACCCTTGACAGGGGTATGCGAAGGCGGACATATAATCAACCAACGGAACCTACATTTACAGGACTAGGGCTAAATTAAACATTCTGCACTTGGTTCTCTTTAATTAAATGCACAGTAACACTGACGCCCTGCTTTACTGTAGTTTCATGGCATGGTTTTGCGCATGGCTGGCATAGTAGTGGCTTGGATCTCTATCTAGTTCATCCAAGGTAGCGGCATACAGTGGGTTATTTAGATCCAATATAGAATGTCTCTCTAACCCAAGAATTACACAAGGGTGTGCTCTAAAAATCATATCATGCCATCATCACGTCTGCCACCTACAGCTTACCAACGGACCTACAGTGGGTTACTATTGAAAATATACAATTGTCAATTCTGAGGGTTTTGTTAAACTTGTGAATTGATGTAACTGATAGATTGTAAATGACTTACAATGATAAATGTCAAAAATTTCATTTGAAAGATATGACAAGTCGACCTGGGGTACAATGACAGTATTTTCCCTTTGAGATATTCATTTATTTGTGTCCTTCATTTATAAATCAACAAAGTTGGCTAGTTTGTTATTCCTGATACCTTTTATGTCACAAGTCATATATGTATTGCATAGATCTACAATATATTCATACAAATTTACAATACATTTTAATATGAAATAACATAAAACATACAATAAATATTTATGACAGCCTTAGCAATAATTTCTCCTAACCACTTTGTAACAGTTAAAATTCTTAACATAAAATCTATAGCAACTGAAATTAATTTCACATGACATATTGTGACTTCTAAACCAGATTGGCTTTATTGCCATTTACTGAACACATTTCATGTTTTTAATTGAAAATTTATGAGACACGTGTAAAAATGACAAATGTGTCTGTTCATGGAAAAATATCAAATAAGAGGGATATATAGATAACTGAGGAAAAGATAAAATAAAATATGACTGAATTATTAGACACGACATGGAAACCTATTAATTTATAAGATTACCGTTTCGATGCATAGTGAATATCTATATGAGAAAATATATTAGTAAATGTAAGAATGTAAGACTCTCACTGAATATCATGTATTAATTTGCACATCTAGCTTAAAATATAAAATATTCCAGTGTCTTGCTATAGGATATAAGTCTTTCTTCCCCTCTTATTACTCATTTTGCTTTTCAGACACAGTAGGTAATAACTAACTGATTCCATAAATATAACTTTCTCAGAAAAATAACAAAAATCAACTAAATGATAAAGTGTCAAATATACATTAAAATGCACTAAAAGTACTGCTGTTAGGGTGCACTTTGCTTCAGCCAATCACAGCCAAGGGCTGGAACTTATACAGCCAATAGAATTACAGTATTCTGTTTTAGCCACCTGGTGGAAATACAGATAAACTTCCGTGAAAATCCACTATCAAGTAATGTGCAATTATACTTGTTCTACCAATATTACTGATTTTAAGTACATACAGCCATGACTAAAGCTGATTTTATAAAAAATAGTGGATACTGGGACTCGGACATAGACACAACTCTGTGTTGTACAACACACCAATCACCCTTGCTTATGTATATCTCCTCATTGTACAACATACAGTGTACACTACAGTTGTCCAACATACACTGCAGCCATCCAACAGTGAGCTGCTGTACAACATACACCCATACTGGATGACAATGGAGCCTTATGATTGGTTCCAAGCAGCCCAGCTGAGTGGAGAATATAATGATGATATGGTAAAGCTAGCTAGGAGTCCACACTTAACGGGGTCCACCAACTTCAGGTGGAGTTTACGAACTTGATATTTGGGCTGGGAATCGAACCTAAGAAGCTGGCAATACCAGACATTTTGGTTAGAACCCAAGACTGTTGAAACAGAGAGACATCAACCACTAAGGCACACATGGTGGAGGCCTAGCTCAGTGGCAGTGTGCTGGGCTTCCAACCAATGGGTCCTGTGTTAAATTCCCGGTCGAGCCTATGTTGGATGGCTGTTTCATCCATCATCTCATTGCCATGGTCCCTGCCTGTCCTAATTAGCCCACCAGGTGCAGAAATACAGGATGTAAAGCCCCAATCCACCCACCACCACCGCTAAGCCACAACCAAATACTAGAGTCGGTTACCCAAAAAATCTCTTGCTCACCGGAAATATCAAAACCTACAAATAAATCGTTATTTTTCTATTTTTTCTGAAAAAAGGATTTTAGTTATTAATCCGCTTGTCATCTGTTATTCGCAGAACAGAGTACATGTGGTACAGGGAACGCCCTGGATCCTGCATGACGTAGTTTTAAATGAGGAAGTACATCATCACTTGGGTGTAAACCAATGTCATAAAGCCTAAAAATATATTATTATGTACCCAGACAGATAACATGACTTAAAACATTTACACATTGAAATACTAGTGTTAAATATGTTCCTTTGCGAATGAGTACTTCTTATACACACATTGCATATTTTGTGTATCAATATGACATATATTGTTTGTTGCAGCCATAAAAAAAAAACATTGTCCTTTGATCTCTATAAACTGACGTTCAGATGAAAATTAAACAAATTCCATGCACGTTTGAGTAACTTTGAAATGTCTCCCAAAAAGATCTAAGAATACCATAACTCCAGTTATGTAATTCCTGCAATTATGACTTGCCAAATATGATCATAACTGAACTGAAGACGTCAGTCTGTGTAGTGTCTTATTGATTACTACACAGGTAGGCAAGTCTTCTATAATTAAAATATACCTGAACATTTTTTATGGAATATACCTGGAAAACTTGTCATTGAAGCTCATTGATATCAGTTATCAACCAACAAACATATTGTGTAACATATTAATAATAATTTAATCTGAAAGAAAGAGTATATTCGTGTGGTATAAGCATTAATACTGTACATGAAATTATACATAACATCTGTGCTGACTATTTTCTTATTTTAGTCCACTCATAATGATACACTCATTAAAACACTCCAACTTTCTCATGCATCTCCGTATAACCTAGGTCACCATATAATATGAAGATCATAGTAATAATTAGGCTATTATAATAATAGTGAATTACATTAGGCCTGGATCACACTTACAACACGATAACATTCTCTCTAATTTGCAGCCTGACCATTGGCAATGACATAATAACCTTGCTGTCACTTGCTGAAATATGGTGATTAATAAATCAAATATACACATTAGACAAGGCCAATTCTACAACGCCTGAAATTGTTGACAAAATAAGGGGGGGATTCATTTTAACAAACAACGGTGAAAGTCACATGCAATAGACGAATTGTACCAATATATAGGACGCAAAAAGGTAATAAACAAGGACTTACCTACAAGCTCGTGTACAATCGAGCATGGCATGACAACCAGTGAGACAAACAAGTCTGCCACAGCCAGGGAGACTAGAAAATAGTTTGTAACGTTTTGGAGTTTCTTTTCAATTGAGACCGCTATACAAACGAGCACATTTCCTGTAATGCCTGCTACGACCACTAACAGCAGAAGTAGGACATGCCAATGACTGCCTTCGTCTGTGTGGTCATCTCTCGATTGAGATTCGTTGGTCAAGTTGTATATAGCCCCTTCAATGGTATCCAGGCAAGGGTATGATCCAGTACAAGGGAATGTCACTTCCATGCCTTGTACCCCAGATACAGGAGTCGTCAGGTTGTCATAGTTGAGTGAAGTGAAGTTGAACACTGATATAACAGCAGTGGTGTTACTAGCACTACCTGTACTTTTGGGGTCGATATGACTTGGTTCAAAGGATGCTGTGTCCAGGGACGGCACTCCTAAGGTCCCTGTCACATTTACGGCAGCAGAGTCCTCTGTCCCTGTGCCAAGAACGCGCGTCACAGCATCACTGAGCACTCGCCAAGTGTCCTGAGCGCGCGTACTGGAGATTAGGGAGGTTGCAGCTTCAGGAGGCCAGCTGCTGTTGTTGCCAACACTTGCATTGCCAACTCCTGAAGTGTTGGTCTGGCTGTTGCTGCTGCTGCTGCTGGAAATGTTGGTGGAGACGTCCACATGAGCACTTGTATCGTTAACAATATATTGGTCATTTGTTGGCACTATACTTGATGGATTTGTTACCTTATCTATTGCTGTTGCGTTAGTAAAGAAGTCTACAGTACCATTGAGCACATTACTGAGAGTGTTATTAATGGCATCTCTCACAGAGAGTGTGGTATTTAACGTCTCACTTCGAGTGTAATCTTGAGCACTTAAATCGCTCCAGGTGGACGAAGTATTGCTTAACAAATTAACATTCACATCTTGCAGTTGATTGGATAATAAACCCTCTTGCTTAGAAAGATTATAAGTTGCATTTTCTGCTGACTTGGAGGTATTAGAGGCTAAGGGGTCGTAGAGTGTGGCCCTGGTGAATGCCTCAGCGAAGTTGAGGTCGTACAGACCTTCAGATGAGGTCTCTTGGGTCCTTGAAAGGTCAGACAAGGACCCCATTCTCGTGAAAACATCACTCTCCATCGCTGACTTTGCAAATCACTAGTCTAAAAAACTCAGCGCGGTTTTAAGCCACAAAAAAGCCGTTAAACCTGCAATGTTTGCAGTGTACATCATTTAAGCAAACATAATCTCCTTTGCATGTTGGGTTTGCCACTTGAAGTTCCTCAGTCTCTCTATCTCATTATGATGTCCTGTTATCTGTCACTCCCTTATTACCGCTCACTTTTGCCCGTTATCGCCCAGCTCTCTATATTATCGCCCAGTGTGCCCATTATCGCCCACCCTTCTGCCCTTGCCACACGCGAGCTGTTCGGCTTGAAATGATTTATGTCTGGTTTATTTCGTATCCATGGAAATGCTCGAACTGGCCTCTTTTTAGCCTCACAGATTAGAACATCACTTTGACCTCTGACCTCTGGCAGGTCACTGAGGTCACGTGGATGAGAACTTGTTATCCTATTGGATATTTGACGTCCTTTAAAAATGCTGCCTGAGAACAAAGATCCTATTGTTATTATGTAATCCACTTCCTCTGTGTGATGTCAATGCAATTGTTTGTCATCGTGCACATCCGGGTATCCTTATTTGCTTTTTTGCTTTGATGATATATTCAATGGCTAAACAGCTAAATATCTTTTTGAGATAATTATATATTATCCGGTATCTATGGCTGCTTTCTTAAAATAATTCCACGTTTTCTCAAAATAATTTAACGTTTTCTTAAAATAAATCCACGTTTTCTTAAAATAATTCCACGATTATAAAATTAGTTTCAACTTCCAAGATGTCACAAGCAGTTATCCCAAGCAGCAAATTAAATCCCAGGTGTCATGGAATGCCATAGAATGTCAGCAGATGCTAAATTAGCTTTTCAACTTCTCATTAATTCCTTAATTTAAGATCCTTGTCCTTGCTGGGCACCTTTTCTGTCCTCCATGTTTTTTTTTCTGTCTTTTTGCAGAAGGCCAGGCACATATGGGAGGCAATGATGAAGTCTGAAAGAAAAAAGACAATATTCAAAAACAGTCAGCTATCTTCATTGGACTTCTAAGTAGCTCTATAAATTTCCCATATGATGCTAAATTTCTGTTCACTCATTGCAACATAGGAACCAACTGAAAATTGTTTTATTGACTAGACTAACTGCCTATATCACAATGTCATATGATTTACCATATTGGCTATTATACTTATTGGAATGTATACACGGTAGTATAATATAATATGATATATGATTTTAATACGTTTGTTCACATTAATGTTTGATTGAAATATATTGCAGACAATAATTCAATGTGATATTTATATTTGGCAATGACATGTGAATGTAACATGAGAATGAATGGTAATTTGTCATGCAAAATGATGCCATGATGCTAAAAACATGATATGTTATAGACAATGTTAAAATGCATGGATTACATAAACTGTGACATCCATTGTAATAACTATATAAACATGCTCTCAGATACCGTATAATTGCCTTTACTTGAAAAAAAAGTTCAGACATGAACAGCTGAGACTCCAGGCTCCACAAGAATATAAGTTGACATGTGATTGAGTGTCTCAAGTAATTGACAACAATGTTTTTGTCCGTGCCCCTTTACCAGCTGTGTTAAAGTTTAGTCCGGAATTCTGTGGCAGTATTCGCCTCCCGCATCGGAGAGTAAACATCCCAGTGGATCATGGGTATTAGCAACAAACCACTGAATGGCTTATGCTCTAATCAACACTTTGCAATGCCTAAGCAAATTAACTAATTGTATTAGGGGGGCATTCTAGTCAAGGAATCGAAACCATCCACTTACCAAGTGTTGTTGACACATATTGTAATCACTGTGCATTGCAGTTTCACTGTAATAATCATTAACTATATATATCACATGTTTATTTGTATATCATAATCATAACAAATGTTATTGATGTTTCAGATTATATGCACCTGCTATTTGCTTAATTGGGATATTAAAAAAAATATTAAAAATGAAGGTAAAACCATTTAGGGATCAATTCAAAACTGCATATTCATATGATGATACGAGATTTTAAAATAACATAGTGATTATTAGCATAATTTCAATATGATTATGTACAGAAAGTAAACATACCATTATGATAGTTCTACATACAGTGCACGCCACCGATTTCATCAGGCCACCTATTATAGCTCCTATTGTTACACATATTATATAGCTCCTACTATTACACCTATTATGGCTCCTACTTTTACACCTATTACAGCTCCTACATTGTTACAAGCCTAGCATCATTATTAGATAAATATAAATGTGTGAAATATGGCATATTGGCACAAGCTTGTATTCAGCTATGTTAGTTAGCCTTGGTAAAACAAAATCATTGAAGATATTGGAATATCGTGAAAACTCAAATTTCACCTGTCACATGAGGAGTTGAGGCATGTGGCAACAAGATTCAGTTTCACAAAATTAATAATCAATTTATTCGGCTTGCAATGACAAGATACTGAAATCTACAGACTAAGTCTCTCTTCAGACTTTGAATGCTGACAGCGCTGAGGCTGACCAACTTATAATTTATAAGTTAAGAAACTGACATTAAATTCACCAAAATGTTTGAAGTTAGTCAGTATGCATACTCTTCAGTCAAAAATAATTGACTGGACAATTCTGTGGACTGTCTACAATGTTATCTCGTTTTGGCTAGACCTTTTCGTTTATTTGATCAATTGAAGCATGACATGTATGGAAACAGGTGAAACTATGACATCATGTTTTTAGAATAAAGTGCAAATTAAAGAGCTATTCCACATTATTTTTACGAGAGTAATGCATTGTATAAATATTTCAGATATAAATATTAACCAAGTGATGCTGCATTTACCCAGTTAATTGTTGCACTCAGCTAAGCTACCTTGTATTTGCCTTTAAAAACAGCGATATAAGGTGAACTATGACCATATGGGGAGCAGCACATTTAACAACATATAAAAAAGCAAAACATTTGAAAAACAAAAACAAACAAGACATTCTTCACTTGTCATTTCTTTGTAGAGGTTTCAAACAAGTGCTCCTGGATCGATCATACGTGTATAGCTTGCTCTGTTTACATACATACATGGTCATAAAATACTGGTAACATGTGTTAGCAAGAATTTAAATCTGTTTGAGGCACAAAGGTGAACATTTTCAGGTCTGCATTGCTGCTTTAAATGTAAGGACCATTAGTTTTGACAAGACTATAAATTTTATTTTATCAAAAAAGTTCATCCATCTTAGGAATATGACCACCTGCTTCAGACTTCTGGTAAACATAGGGAAATGGGCTTTCCTTAACTCTTACTTGCTTAGTATCTTGCATTTCTTACTTTTATTACTTTTTGGCAGTCTGTCTGTTCGAACGCTATTGGTCTCCACGTCTCCGCTTTTGTGTGTGAAAATAAACTTGTCCTGAACAGGATTGAGTGACAGTGTTAATGTTTCAGTCCGTTAGTTAGTTAGTTGGTTAGTCAGTTAGATAGTTAGTTACTAGTTAGTTAGTTGGTTAGTTGGTTAGTTAGTTAGTTAATTAGTTAGTTAGTTAGGTAGTTAGGTAGTTAGGTAGTTAGTTAATTAGTTAGTTCTGAACAGCATTGAATGACAGTTTTAGTTAGTCAGTAAGTTAGTTAGCTACATGTAGTTAGTTAGTTCTGAACAGTGTTAGTCAGTTAGGTAGTTAGTTAGTTACAGGATTGAATGACAGTGTTAGTTAGTCAGTTAGTTAGTTAGTTGCAGGATTGAGTGACAGTGTTCATTAGATAGTTAGTTAGTTGCTTTGTTTATCACAACAATGGTGCTTGTTTGTCACACTGCTTGTATAACCAGACTGAAAAATCTGTGACCTTCACCTGGTTTTAGCTTATGCTTACTTAACACTCATGTCAATAAAATGCAGGCAACTGCAGAAAACACGGAACTCCAGCAAGTACATGATGTTGATGATGCTGACATATGCATCATAGAAGCAGGGAGAGATGCAGGGCTCCTAGAAGATGTGTTCCCATCAACATGAACATTGACATGTGAGATGCACAATCTCTTCTGACCTCTGAAGCATGTATGTGCATCACCTATTGTCAAAGAGACCTCCAGTAAACAGCTGCGTTAACATAAGACAACACGTGTGCTCTTCCTTGGCTTTGAATTATAATTGCTGGGTCCACAATTGTGAACTGTTATCTTTTATTTGTTAAATTTTAAAGCGATTTTATATTCACAATAAATTATTTCATCAGACGGTTGGGTGAGTTTTTGCTGTTATCGTGTCTTATCCTATCTTATTCAATCATGTCTAATCTTCTCTTATCTTATCTTATCTTGTCTTGTCTTGTCTTGTCTTGTCTTGTCTTGTCTTGTCTTGTCTTGTCGTGTCTTGTCTTGTCTTATCTTATCTTATCTTATCTTATTCAATCATGTCTAATCTTCTCTTATCTTATCTTGTCTTGTCTTGTCTTATCCTATCTTATTCAATCATGTCTAATCTTCTCTTATCTTATCTTATCTTATCTTATCTTATCTTATTCAATCATGTCTAATCTTCTCTTATCTTCTCTTGTCTTCTCTTCTCTTATCTTATCTTATTCAATCATGTCTAATCTTCTCGTATCTTCTCTTGTCTTCTCTTATCTTATCTTATCTTATTCAATCATGTCTAATCTTCTCTTATCTTCTCTTGTCTTCTCTTATCTTATCTTATCTTATTCAATCATGTCTAATCTTCTCTTATCTTCTCTTGTCTTCTCTTGTCTTATCTTATCTTATTCAATCATGTCTAATCTTCTCTTATCTTCTCTTGTCTTCTCTTATCTTATCCTATCTTATTCAATCATGTCTAATCTTCTCTTATCTTCTCTTGTCTTCTCTTGTCTTCTCTTGTCTTCTCTTATCTTATCTTATTCAATCATGTCTAATCTTCTCTTATCTTCTCTTGTCTTCTCTTGTCTTATCTTATCTTATTCAATCATGTCTAATCTTCTCTTATCTTCTCTTATCTTCTCTTGTCTTATCTTATCTTATCTTATTCAATCATGTCTAATCTTGTCTTGTCTTGTCTTGTCTTGTCTTGTCTTGTCTTATCTTATCTTATTTTATCTTATTCAATCATGTCTAATCTTCTCTTATCTTCTCTTATCTTCTCTTATCTTCTCTTGTCTTCTCTTGTCTTCTCTTGTCTTCTCTTGTCTTCTCTTCTCTTATCTTATCTTATTCAATCTTTTTTTTTTTTTTTTTTTACATAAATATGCACTAATCTTTTGATTGTTATCAACTTACTTATGGTGTAATTATTATTTATTATTATATTGTCTTCATACCATGTGTTGTACAATGTAAGTTGGAAAGAAATAAATATTATATTATTATATTGTCTAATCTTCTCTTATCTTCTCTTGTCTTCTCTTATCTTATCTTATCTTATTCAATCATGTCTAATCTTCTCTTATCTTCTCTTGTCTTCTCTTGTCTTCTCTTATCTTATCTTATCTTATCTTATCTTATCTTATCTTATCTTATCTTAGAAATGTGTCAATGTCACCATGAATAAAGAGGACATTATTTTCTGGCATCATTGGCGATACCTACTGTTACGTAATGGAGAATGAAATAGTATGCACCAGATGGCGCTTGTTATGTCCTTAATAGGTCGTCTGTGGCTTCTAAAACTGAAGGAGATTATCAGAGACTTCCTGCATGGAGAAATTGCACCTTGTGAAAATGGCAATTAGGAGTGTTATTTTAGGTGTCCATGCAATTAGGACCACGGTCTGTCTTGTGATCAGCTGCAGCAATTGAAGGAGGTTGTTTCTTGGGGAAAATGTTTCTCACTATAAAAAAAAAGGAAAAGGGAAATGAGACATGTCTTTCATCGGATTACATAAAGAGAAGACTTGACATTAGCAAAAATAAGGCAGGCAAAATGTGGTCAAATGATTTGAAAAATGTGTTATGTGGATTATGTCTAGCTCATTATATTTATTTATTTATTCCAATATATTTTACATGGGTTGCATCATCAGCACAGCTGTTTTGCAGATGGCCCATAAAAACAATATGTTATATAGTACAATATAGTATAAAAAAACAATTAAAACAAAAGGCGTATAAAAACAGTAATATATAAAGTAAGATTCATAAAATAGTTAAACTAAAATGTGGCGTTTCAAGGCATATTTAAAACCAATCAGGTTGTTTACATCCTTTAAACTTGATGGCAACAAATTCCATAAGATAGCACCAACATAACCAAAATACCTCTCAGCAAACCGACTAGATACATGTGGCATATAGACATTCATGGGGTGGCTTCTGGTATTGATACCATTGACATCACAGTTCACTACAATATTGTCAACTAAATAGGTAGGGGCCAGCCCATGTATGCACTCATTATATAAATAGTTGTAACTGTCCATGTTTTATTATTGTTAATATATTATTATTATTTGCTATGGTATTGTTTTTCTTCTTGAATGGGTGCACTGGGCCCGGGTGATAACGTTTCAGGGCCGTAGCCTGCGGAGGGGCAGGCAGGAAGGGCAACTGAATTTTGCAAAATATGGTACATTTGGTTACTGAAGTGAACATCAGAACATGAGGAGCTTGGCTTTTGACCAAACTGCCCCCCCCCCCAGACCTTATCCCAGGCTACTGCCCTGCATTTGGCATCTCAGCATTACGTCTGCTACCTGTAATTTTATTCACAAAAATATAATAATTATACATTTGAACTGTTTATTCAAATCGCTAAATTCATTCCTATTCAACAAGAATTGTTTGCAATCGTTTGTAGAATGATCCATGTGCATTTGAAGATCAGAAGAGCCCAAGAGGTCATTGACCCCTGAGAAGAGATCAGCATGTCACTCGCATGTCACTCGCATGTCACTTGACCCTGACAGTCACTTCTAAGATGTCCATGCCGTTTGTCATGATAACATGTGTTGTCTGACATGATACTGTGTGACCAATGACATCATTGTGACATGCATCCTATCAAAGTAGGCTATTTAGATGGACTTAGATAAAAATAAATAAGATAAAAATAAATAAACTCTAAACTCTAACTCTTTAAATGCTCTAAACACGGTTTTCGTCTTTTTTGCTGTTTTTTGGGTTTTTTTTTCGTCTTTTTTCTTGACCTAACATCTTTGTTGTTTGTTTTTACCTGTCCATTTTGTTTAAACAAGGTTCACAAAGGTGGGCAAGTACATTGGCAATGTGGCAGACAGGACCTTCTTTTCTTTTTTTGGGTCTCTTTGACTGTTATAGTAGCCATTAGAACCACAAATAATAGTCTATTTAGAGCTGATATTGACTTCAAAGTCGTCTGATGTCAAATTAGTCAATAGGCTTTTAGCAGACACATCTGCTGGTAAACTAGGACCAGACTGATGGTTTGGGATAGGTTATTCTTGAACTGTGCATGCAGAATTACACTGTCAAGATTGGTAAAAAGGTAAATTTTTTCCATGAACATTATTAAACATATGATTTGTTAAAAGATATAAATTTTCAATTGTCAATTTCCAACTCATGACTCATTTAATAACTGATTACATATTTGTCCATGGTCTGATCTCATGATATCACTCCCTGACATACCTACAGCTGACCATACATATCTTGACCATGCAAGGTCAGTACCAGACGGACACTAGGGGTCGCTGTAGTGTGATATATGCTGGACACGACACCTAGCAGAGAATACAAATTTCACTCGTGTAAGACAGTGCATAAATGATTTAATACACAACTAACCCACTTTGTCGAAAATTATTATGATGGCTTGATGTTGATTTATCATGGATAATATTCACAATTTTTTTTTCATGTCATGGTATTACAAATATTGAATTGGCTTGTAATCCATAATACCCTCTAGTTGTCATAACATTATGCATCTATGATATTAAATTAATAATTCTCTGGCAGGCTTAAGTCAGTTCCCGCCTATTTGACGAACCCCATGCATAGTAGGTCAACTAATATCACGTGACAGGCTTGCGCAACTTTTCTGCACGTGCGCTTTTATTCTTAAGCGTCATGGCGCTGCATGGTTGCTTCTCAAAGTTTGGGACTCTTAACATAATCACTTTAAATCAGCTGGATTTATCCAATGTGGTGTTATTTGAATTGAGAACAATTCAGGAATCTATTTTGGACAAATCTGAGTGTTATCTGTTTTGAAGGGACTCTAAAATGTGAAGCAGAAATCGAGTCATTTAATTGTAGGCCTACTTTAAAGGAGCTATGGTGCCAATACTCGTAACGGCCCGGGAAAGAAAGGTAAGTTGAAATTATTCTTAAAATTGTCAAATTGACCACTGAAGTGTGGACGATGCTCATTGCATAAACTTAGTTTCTGTTCATATCATGAGAGCCTGCATGCAGAGACTCCGATGAGAGCAGCCCATTCTCGCTTGGATTGCCTTGTGGTACCCCATGACAAGAAGCCCACTGAAAATGTCACAAGTATAGAAGCTTTAATTATTCGAAGTCCTTATTTAAAAAATAGTAGTATACTAGTAATATCTTTTAGTTTAAAAATGGGATACTTAAAATATACTTGTTATTGATAGTTGAACGGACAGTGTATGCATGGCATGGGGGTATAAAATGCCTTTTGAAAGGATATATGTATTTGTGAAAACTGTTATTAATGTCATCTCCATTTTATATATTTTATATATTTACATGTAAAGAGCACTAGAATGTTTCCTAAATAATTTTAGCAATATACAGATTCAATAAATAAATAAATCTCATATCTATATGTCACAGATATATGGGCTTCACCAAAACTGTAATATTGTAAACAGAATATTTTTCTCGTTATATTATGAGAAATACTCAAGCATCACTAAATGACATGGCTAATATGTGCCCTGGAAACTCTTGGATTTAGCTCCTAATATATATTATGTATACATGCTGCACTGAGCACTCCTGTGACTTTATTTCACCCCAAAGATAAATTGTTAAGTAATATTTCAAAACCTCTTTTCAATACCAAAATTTTAGTAAGTTTAAGGTTCTAATACTGAAATTAAGCCAGTTAATTGACTTCGATGTCTGAAACCTCACTTTTTCACTTTGACCTTGAAATTCGGCCTTGAAAGTTCAAATTCATGCTTTATTTTCAAATAACCTTTCAAAAAACAATAAATTAGCTGGTCATGGGCTTTAAGAGATTCAGATATGATCCAATTTGGATCAGCCAGTCTAAACTTATGAAATGTTTAATGGCACATATCTCAAACAACATTTGTCAAATAATTGCCAAACTTCCTATTGACAAGCACTGCACGTGCAAGAATGTGAATTTATGCTTTTTCACATGTGTTTATGAGACAAAATGTTCCAAAAAAACTAGAATAATTACTACTTTTTTCACATATGACTCTTAATATTTGAACTTATCATAACATAAGGGCAAAATTGACATAATAGTTTCAAAGCACAATTTAACCCAAGATTGTATAACATTTGTTTCATAATTTTACCACTGAAATTAACCAAGATATGAATTTTCGAAATCTGCAACTTCAAGGTCATCTGTGACCTTGACCGTTGGCCCAAGGTCACCCATATTGCTTAATTATATCCCTTTACCCAAGAACTATACATGACCCTAATTTGGTTAAAAATGACCCTCTCAATCAAAAATTATAAAATGTTCACTTTCGACGGCAAACATGACATTTTTGAAGTGCTCTATCTTATAACCCTTTCAATACTAATTATGTTTGTGACAGTTCCGAGGAAACTCAGGTTTTATTAAATGGGGGGTAATTACCCCTTTTCATTATGCACGATGCTATTGCATTTTAGTCAATGACAAACATATCATAAACACTTTTCTGCAACTTCATTATTTACCTTATTCACATTATTTTCACCTTTGAGGCCTTTTGAGGAGCTTTGTGACCTTGAAAAGTATGTCAAGGTTACTAATACCGGGTCTACTTAAATGTCTCACCCAAAGGTACGTTCTGAAAAGGTTTCGCTCCCGAGCTCCAAAAAAGGGGGGGGGGGGGGACCGAAAAAAAGCCATAGGATGGTGAATCCCAATAATAATATGGTTTATTAATGTCAGACGTTACTTTGGCTTATATTGATATGCTCTTCGTAATATAATAACACTAATAGGCCTAATTCGTATAATTCCTACCCCAATCAAATTAACTCTCGTAGTTTTAATTTACTGAATTTAGACCTAAAACATAATTCTAAGGGATATATATTATGTATAACTTCGGCCATTTAGTATGGAGATTGGAGTAGGTTACCTAAGCTTTGTGTCTTATATCTAAATATTGATAATCTACATGAGCGGATCCAGAAAATTATTGGGGGAGGGGGTTGACAAAATTAAATTTATTGCGGGGACCGCACTTTTAAATTTTAATTAAAATGTACTAAGCCAAGAGGTTGACACCCCCCCCCCCCCTCCCAAATCTGCCACTGATCTAATATCTATAATTCTGGTGCATTATATTTTGTTGACGCGACAATCGCTTCAGTCTGACAATCCAAACTGGTCAATGTTTATTTAATGTGTTGGATGTGAATAATCAGAGTTCACCGCTTGTTTTTCTTCTTCTTTTTTGTGAGAAAGTGATTTCATTCCGGATCTTGCAATTAATCTTTCTTACAAGTTTATTTAGATTAGAGAAAAGTTGTCAAAATGAGTTATTAGAAGTATGATATGTATGTTGACACTTGACCTCACATCTGCATGACCTGCTGATATCAAGTGATGAAAGCCTCTTTTTGTGGGAAAATGTCTGTAAAATGAGGCTCATCAATTTGTCTACTTTGCCGATGTTGTTTCTTTGTCATATGAACCTTATCAATTTCTATAGGCCTGTGCTATGTCTGTTTTAAATAAACAAATGTATAGGACTTCACAAAATATGATGCAATGATAATGGGAATGTCTGTATGTCTGTCTCAGACATAGGGTGGGGGCCGGGGGTGACAGACTCGACCATGATCCAAGCCAGGGACGTTGTAAGTACATTTTGCTCTTATTGAATTAATTCCTATATGACTTGATTAGGCCTAAATGGATGAGATTTCCATTGACATTGCAGTATTCATTGTGAACTTTAAGAACATGGATGTGTTTCTCAAATACATAATGTACCTTAATATATAATCAATAGCATTTTTTACCTCGTTTCACGATCATTTGTTTATATGAATTCATCTATATAGTAGGTTTTATTCATTGTTATTTTTAGTTCTTTTGCTGTGTTTAGTTATTTTGTAACAGGGCCATTTTTGAAAAGAGCTTTTGCTCAAAATGTTTTTTACCCTTAAATAAATGCATAGTATAGGCCTAGGTCAGTCAGTCAGTCACAGTCACAGTCAGTCAGTCAGTCAGTCAGTCAGAACTCGTGTAGATAAGTTCATGATAGGTTAAAATAAGTTAGAAGGTAATGGTAACTCGTTCAAAATTTTTTTACTGAAAAGTTTACTACTTATAGGGAAAAAGTCTGTGAACTACTCGGCCTGAAATGTATTTTTAATTTATAGCTCAATAAATAAATAACATTAATTAAGATATTTCAAGTATAACTAAATAAATTGCTTAAATGACTTATAGCCTATATAAGGCACAGCTATAGAGGCCTGACTGTGGAGACCCCACCCATATGCTAATGTGCTTCCTTATCAGATTCAGATTCAGATTCTTTTTATTTTGCCAAAATAAAAATATTTACAATTTATTTTTATTTGTTTCGCAAGGAGACCTCACAAAGATAAATATATTTTATCACTATAGCGTGAGGCCACCTGGAGAGATCCATTAGTAGTCTCATCTACATTACTCATCTCAAGTTAAAGAATATATTGTTGAAAAGTATTATGAAGAAGCAGTAGGATAGTACTTATCATCTTCATTATGTCTGCCTCTATCAGCTGTTCATGAATCGGACTATAGATCTATGCATGGTGTATCAAAAAATTACTGATTTTATAGTACTTAGCATTGAGACATTGAGACATTGAGACAACGGCAGATTGGCCTATAGCATAGATCTAGAGTTCTGAATAGATCTAGATAAAGTTTGCGTATGACACGAGAGGACGCTGTGGTCTGACAGTGCAGTGCCATCTTGTGGGATGTGGCAGACTCATGGAAATGTGTCATGGGCCAGGAAACAGCTTGCCAGGAAGATTTCTAAACTTTCCCAGCCCATGTCAGTGTCCCAGGTGGTCTAGTGGTTAGGATTCGGCGCTCTCACCGCCGCGGCCGGGGTTCGATTCCCCGTCTGGGAAGTAACTTTTAATCGTTGCCAAAGTAAACTATGGTTAATTTTTTGGGAACTGTTGTCAAATCGGAGAACAAAACTGAAAAAGAATCCCTAATTTAAAAAAAATAAAATATTCCCTGCATGGATTAGGCCTAGGTACACATAGCACCGATCTAGGCCTACATTTACAATAAATATATGCACATTTTAAAATTTTACCAATAAACTCTGCATTTCGTCTGTGTGAAATTTTGTGAGCCAATCTGGGGGGGGGGGGGGGGCACCTGGGGGCACAGCCTTTGAGTGGGAATGAATGACCCCCCCCCCCTTTCCCCCTCCGCAGTGGCGTAGCTATGGGGGGCCTGGGGGCACGTGCCCCCCCCCACTCAAAGGCTGTGCCCCCAGGTGCCCCCCCCCCCCCAGATTGGCTCACAAAATTTCAGCCTCTTAACACAGTCACGTCGAAATGATCTATGTGGGCCCCCCCCCCCAAAAAAAAAAAACATTGTGCCCCCCTGAGTGCCCCCCCCCCACTCTGCTTACCCTAGCTACGCCACTGCCCCTCCACCCCTCCGCAGCTTGGCCTTACCCTAGTAGGCCTACTGGACCCTGCAATATATTTTTAATGTCCCCCCCCCCTGGATCCGCCATGGGCTGTAATTTAAATCTCATGAAAATCTCAACGCAATGTATGTCATTGATTTATTTTCAATATTTTTGTCAATATAGGCCTACTTGAAGATCTTATCAGCCTATAGCGTGGCGGCATTGTCATAGGCCTAGTATTAGTAGTAATAATTAATACGTCATGGTGTCACATCCACCCACTAAACAACAAATGCTAAAATAAAATCCTAGATGCTGAAACCAGCAGGGATTGAATTGCCACCAGCAGATGGCAGTACGGGCAGTTTCCTCTTCGGGTATTGGGCTATATTTAGGTATTTCCTTGTTGGGCACTGCTGGCTGAACAGCCTGAAGCCCTGAACAGAGAAACAAATCAGTGCCCTCAAATCACCCTCAGTGCCCTTGGTGTCAAATCACCTTCCTACAATACTGTCACTGAAGGAAAGAAATGCACGAAAGTAAATACAACCAACGGGGAAGCTGTCATAAATTCAGATCAGACCCACCAGCCAGGCATGAAGCCCGGTTAGCTCAGTCGGTAGAGCATCAGACTTTTAAGAGAGTCCATACAAAGGAGACATCTGAGGGCCGTGGGTTCAAGTCCCACATCGGGCGTTGCTTTTCCACATCGCCAGAATCGTTAAAATTTCATTATTTGTCTGTAAGGCGACACATGTAGATATGATGAGAAATGTGCCACACAGAAAAACTTACATGTACCAATTAATTTATTTTATTGTGGCCTAAACGCTAAAATTGGGAATATTATATGCTATGAACTTTAAATTTGGAAAACGGATGAAAATTGACGAAGTAATAAAATGTATCGGATGAGTGCTTAGGGGGTAATAAATGCGCTCTTTTGCATACATAATTGCAGTTATCAGCAATGTATCTCACTTTCTGATTTAAAGGAAGGAGGCAAATACATTGTAGTCTGATATAGGCTATGCATCATAGATCTGCTCACCCAAGTGTTGTTTCCTCAACTTTGTATTAATTATCATAAAATGATTATGTATAATTACAGTTTATTAACTGGTTTAATGACCTGTTCTTCAAACAGAATCTACAAATTCTTTTATAATCAGTCTCTGATGCACTTTCATATTTACCCTGTCCTGCCCTCAGGTCAGCATCAGTTAGTAAGCATTTAGGATATATCATAATCCAAGCTTTCCCACCCTCCTCTCCCTGCTATTTTTACAGAGGGTCTAGTTTAGGTTTAGGTTAGTCCAGAGACTGAGCTTAATTCTTATAAACGTTAACTTGTTAACTATGTTTGTCTCATTACTGTATAATATACTTTTGGTCAGCTAAGCATTAAAGTCTCTCTGTCCCACTATTTTATTGTGTAAATTGCAATCAATAACTTTAGTGATATATATTCAATTTATCATTTGTCCAATCCTGATCAATTTAACTACTTTTCAAAGCTGTTTTAGGCAACTGGTAAATTATTTTATTGTTAGTGTATTTATTGTTAATGCCTGGTTTTAATTGTTATCAATATATCTATGGATTTTATTGTTTTTAATGATGTAAAGGGCCCGAATGCAAAACAGCTCTGAACAGCTGATCTGGCAGTAGTAATATACAGTGCTCTACAGCCCGCAAAGGAATCCACTTGACTTTTGGTGAAACGGAGGTAGTAAGGTAGCAACATCAAAGGGAAACCCATTGTCTTTTGGAGAACAGGATGAAGTAGGGTAGTAATTAAATTTCACACTCCAATGCATTCGGTGAAGCTAGGGTAGCTTATGTGAAGGAAGGGTAGGTAATAAATCGCACACCTGTCAAAGTCATTGTCACGGTGCAGTGAATCAGACCCCCTCTTGATCCCCCCCCATCCATTGTAATCCATTGCAGTCTGCTGTAGCTGGCTGTAGTCTATGGTGCAATACTTGGGAACCCCCTAATCTAAAAATAGACAGGGTGATCATTTTCTAAAAATAGCTTATGAGGTAATGGGAAATAGGGGGAGCCAGTGGAACCCTCCAGCTGGCCTCCTACAATATAAAGCCCCATCACCCCCACTCTCAACACTCAAACTGCTTCTAACCATGGCAACGACGAGCTCCTCCTATTACGCTATGACCACCCAACCTGGTGAATGGTCAACCTATGTCCTGGACATAGGCCATAGGAGGAGCGTTAGGGTGCGATCATTTCCAGAAGGAATGACAATTCATCGCCCCGATGTAGAAGCAAGCGATTTGAGAAAATACTCAATCACACTGGGATGTGGTTCAGTCAAAGTTATGAACAAATTCTTTGACGAAATACGTCGTGCCGTGGCTGAATGTAAATCTGAGCAAATGACAGAGGAATTCTTTCTCCCTTTGGGTGATATGATTTTCCTCCAAATTAAGCCAGATTACAAATGTCTCACAATTCGTCAATTCTACAAAAGAAAAGACGATCCAACACCATTACCCGGTATACCCGGTGTTTCATTAAAATTTCAGGAATTCATCAATCTGGATCCGGAATGGATCGAATTGTTGGATTGTGTGCGTTATGAAAACGCAGAGATTTGTCAATTCGAACATCCAAAAAATCACAAAATCTGTCAGAAATGTTTCTAGTGCTCCCATCATTTATAAAATAACCCTACTGGGTTAAAAAAAAATTTTAAAAACCCTCCAATTCTAAAAAAAATCAGCAAAATGGCTGTACAAAATTATGATGTCACAAGCTTGCGTTCACGTCGCGACATTGTAAAACAGGTTACACATTATTGTTGCTTTTACAAGACTGTGTAACTTGTTGACTAAAAGCTTCAAACTGACAGTTCCAACCCAACAATCAATTCAAAACCCACCACCACCACTATCATTCCATTCATGATCAAATAAAATTTTCATCACCATCATCCCACTAGTTGTTTGTAGAATATGCTGATTAAATGAGAATAGTAATCAATGAGTTGGAATCTGTTATACTTCAACTCTTTTGATAACCAGCTCCCCCAAATCAGCTGTTTAGTGGTTGTTAGGGGTTCAACCAGCCATGGTTTTGTCCTAATAATGCTTTTTTGTACGGTTGAAAGCATTTGAGAATGTAGCTTATCGCACTGCTGCACACTGCTCTGCACACTGCTCTGCACAATTCCGTATTCTGGATATTCTGTGTTGATATAAAAGTGCTAATATACGAAATATCTTAACATTTATTCACGAGTTGTGATACGGTAAACATGTTGGGGTTTGAACCCGGATCCACGCATATCTTATTTGGTCAGTCAGGATCGGGAAAGACTAATTTTATTAAGCGAATACTACAAAATAAGGAGCATTTATTCGGTGAACAGCCACCATCTATTATAAAATATTACTATGGCATCTGGCAAAATACCTATGACCAAATACAAGAAATCATAGAAAACATTAGTTTTCAGCAAGGATTACCTACTGAAGATGAATTGTTAGCATTTACTGATCCAGAAAAACATAGTTTGATAATTGTGGATGATCTCATGGATGAAGCAGCTAATTCCTCAGTTATGGAATTGTTATTTACAAGAATAAGTCACCATAGGAATTGCACATGTTTCTACATACTGCAGAATGCTTTCATTCAAGGAAAGAAGCAAGTGACAATAAATCTTAACACAAAATACATGGAAGTATTTCGTTCTCCTCGTAGTTTATTACAATTATCATATCTTAATAGTCAAATCTTCCCTCATATCCCTGGATTGTTAATCCAAGCTTATAATGATATAATGAAAAATGAGCAGTACGGGTATCTCATTATAGATTTAACAGCGCAATGCCCTGATGAATTACGACTCAGAACAAAAATATTCCCCATGGAAGATACTATTATATACAAAAAAGATTGAAATACCTAGTGCACCCACTGAAGCGATACCCTGAAGTAGCAGGCTGGAGCGTTCCGATTAACTATCGCTTGGTGCTTTATATTCGCCCGAGCGGGGCGCTCGCCCGCTCGTGCGCGTCTAAATGATATAAATGAATGAAATATAGGAAAGTAAATTAGTTACAGGGTCGGAATGGAAGAGAGAACATCTAATTACGAAGAGTGGTATTGCTTCACACGTAAATGTCCGAAATCTCAGTTCGGATTCATCAGTCAGATTATCGTAATTTATATCATCATTATTACTTCTGTAATCAACCTTTCCATAGAAAACGGTGATAAAACTCTCTGGTCTACATTGCTAGCTTCCAGTCTGGGCTGTCTCATGCCTAACCCTCGTTTGAAAGGGGTTAAAAATCACAAAATTAATGAAAATATTTTACCATGAAAAAAATTTTTTTTCAAAAAAAAAATTTTCAAACAAATTTTTTTCATCTACTTCTTTCTTGTAGCAAAAATCAAGCCATAGCCCTATTAGAAACGGCTAATGAAGAACAAGTAGCTAACACAGTAATCATCATATATAATATTACACTCAACTCCTCAGTATTATCACCTCAAACCCAAAAATTGCTTTCCAAACATAAAAAGTTAATTTCAAAAATAACCAATAAAAAGAATTCCGATAAGAAGAATTATTCTATCATTAGAAATAATTCATCCAATTTTTCTCTGATTGACCAAAAAAATTCTGACCTTTACTTCTCCTATTTACAGAATATAATTGGAGGAGCTTCTATTATTTTTCACAGACAAGCTCAGAGAGATAAGACATTTATTCGGGGTGGTAATAATCGGGTGAAGAGAATAATAGGATATGACGCTAATGCGTTATATCTATACGCCTTCAGCAAAGAATTTCCAGTGGGTTCATTCATTAGAAGACACGCGAAAGATGAATTTAAACCCGTGGTGAGGGATAGATATGATAACATGTTCTATTGGATGGATTATTTAAGTCATAAAAGAAATCTAAAGATTTGGCATAAACGAAATGGAAATAAGGAAAAGAGAGATGGACGTTTCTTTGCTGATGGAGTATCTTGTTCAAATAATATAACTAAAATATATCAATACGATGGTTGCTATTTCCACCATCACGGTGGTGATTGTCCTCTAATGAATAAAAATTTATCTGAGAAAGAAAAGAAAAAAGGGTTACTCGCGCAGAAAAGAAGACAAGATAGGAATAACTACTACAAAAAGTTAGGATATGAAGTTGAGGAAATATGGGAATGCAAATTTCTGAAAATGATTAAAGATACTCCGGACTTGCAAAAATTTGTAGAAAACCAAAGACCCAAGTTTTTCAAAAAACATAAGAAAACACTGACCGAAAAGGAAATTTTAGAAGCGGTGAAACGGGATGAACTATTCGGTATGGTAGAAGTAGACATTGCAGTCCCCGAAAAATGGGGACAAGGTTTCAAACAACCGGATAACTTGACACCATACGAATATTTTAGTGAGATGTCACCGATATTTTGCACTACCGATATTCCATTCGAAGTAATAGGTGAACATATGCAAAATTTTGCTCGTGATTCAGGAATGAATACAAAACCTAGAAGACTGTTGGTAGGAGGAATGAAAGCTAGGAAAATGCTATTTGCTACACCTTTGTTGAAATGGTATTTAGAGCACGGTTTAGTCGTATCCAAAATTCACCAAGTCATAGAATATAACAGAATGAAGTGCTTTCAGGAATTTGTTAGCGATGTGACAGAGGCCAGGAGAGCGGGAGATAGAGATCCAGATTTATCAATAATTGCCGATTTATCAAAACTTATAGGAAATTCCGCCTATGGATCAACTATCCTTAATAAACTGAAGCAGTCGGATGTTAGATATGTAGAAGGTGAGAATGAGGCTTGCCTCAAAGCTAACGAGAAAGGATTCAAATCCATGACCCAACTTTCCGATGATTATGAATTTTATGAAATCGAATCTCAAAAAAACAAGATTAAGTTAGATTTACCAATTCAAATAGGTTTTTTCATTCTGCAATATGCCAAGTTAAGAATGTTAGAATTCTATTACGATTTTCTCTGTAAATACGTTCCTAGAGATAAGTTTCAAATGCTTCAGATGGATACGGACAGCAATTACTTTTCAATAGCAGGGGAAACATTGCAAGATGTGATTAAACCAGAACTCTTAGATGAATATAAACATAAGTTAAATGGATATTGTTCGGTTAGAGACGTTGATGCTGAAACTCATTGGTTTCCAAGAACTTGTTGCCCAGAACACACTAAATATGATAATCGTTGCCCCGGGTTATTTAAACGTGAATACGAAGGTGAGATATTCTATGGACTCTGTTCTAAAACCTATATCGTAGCCGACAAAAACCATTGTAAGTTTAGTTCTAAAGGTATATCCAAAAACAGAGTCAAAAACCCTCTAGAAATATTTAAAAGCGTTTTGGAGACTAAGGAAAGTCGTAGCTCTACCAATGTAGGATTTATCAGTAAAAGTAATACTATTTTCACGTACCAACAGAATAGAGCCGGATTCGCTTATTTTTATCCTAAAAGGGAAGTATTAGCTGATGGTATCTCAACCAAACCCTTAGATATAATATTAGAACCGATACGAACGAAGTATTTCAGGTAAAAAAATTTATTATAAATATTAAAAAAAATTTATTATAAATATTAAAAAAACACAAATTTTCGCAATAAGAATAAAATAAAATTAACAATATTTATAAAGACGATTCGGCGTATCGTTTGGTTCTTGTCTGGGTGGCGTGGACGTAGGCGATAGCGGGTGGGGTAGAGGAGCGACGAGATGGGGAGTGAGCCGATGGGGAGTGAGCCGATGGGGAGCGAGCCGGGGATCTGGGACCGGGAGTGAGAAGAGTTGGGAAACTCCATCGGTGTGGGTTGGATGGGGAGATTGGGAGGGTTGGGATGGTAAATACCGGGGTATTACCCCTTACGGAATCATCTCCGGTATAGCTCCCTTCCAAGTCTCGGTTTCTGAAAAGAAAAAGGATTATTTTTGAGATATTTTTCTATATGATTGAGTAATAGTTATAAATACACACAGAATTATCCAGAATACTTGTGAAAATAAACTTACTGCTCCGTTTCCGTCGATGCATTTTGAGTAAATGCTGACAACCTCTCAGCGCAAAAGTGAACAATTTTCTTTGTCCTGGCTGCACCCTAAAAATTAGGAAAAAATATTATTAAAAAACCGTAAATTGCAATGATATTCGAGTTATCTATAAATTTATATCACCGTTAAATTCCACTAATTCGTTATAACATAACTATTTATATATAAATTCATAAAATTAGAGAGGTGAATTATTGTTTAAATTCCACTTACGAATAGTTGAATGCTTAATACTAGCATGATCCCTGCCAGTATCGTATACCCCAGGTATAAAAGTTTAACATCAGTTGCTGGGCAGTTGCAAGTAGAATTCATCTCAGAGTGTGGTTCTGTAAATGCTTATTGCTGTCTATGAAGATTGTGATGCTATTTAGAAAAAATTCTGGACCTTATATTCCATTTCCAGGTGACACTACTCAACTTCAAAGTTTATTGTTTAAAGTACGCTTAACTATACGCGAGTTCATCTTAATGCAATGATACCACGATTGTTTCACACCCAATTAAACCCCATCCATATATTCAGAAGCTACGAAAGTTGACTTAGAGTAAATTGCAATGAAACCACGACTAGGAGGGTTAACAGAAACCCTATCAGGGGGAAACTCCAGAAGCTACGATTTTAAACAGGTGCATAAAACAATTTATGGTTGGTTTACTGCATGGTTGGTTTACCTGGATGGTTGAATACAGAGTTGAACATACGGTTGAAAAAGACAATTACTCATTTTTTTTGGTATTATTTAGCAGGGATTTTAGTTCCCGCATTCGACGCACAGTTGAAAAGACTCATTTTTGGTGTTATTTAGCAGGAATTTTAAAGCCCGCATTCGACGCACGGTTGAAAAGACTCATTTTTGTTATTATTTAGCGTCCACATTCGACGCACGTGTCCAAGCGTGCGCGCGCACCCAAAAGCGTGCCTAAGCGTGCTCAAGCGTGACCGCACGTGAGCGCGCGTGCCCAAACCTGCTCAAGCGCGACCCCCACGCGCTCTATCTAAATAAAATATTTTTAGTTCGAAACATTTCCTCAAAATGCTCAGATGCGATCGTGATGCTTTGCGTAGGAACTTTGTAGTTTTGGTTAGAGAAGTACCTTGTACAGAAGTGCTTTCATTTCTTTATCAAGACGGAATTCTCAATCAGCAAATGGTAACTGAAATATTAGAAGAAGCACCATCGAAACGAAATTACTCCCTTTTATTTCTGCTACAGATGCGAGGACCCGCTGCATTCGCATCCTTCCTTAACGCATTGAAGGAAACAAAAAGAACCGATCTAGCTAATCTCTTAACCAATCTCGAAGACGAATTCACAAAAGTATCGATATGAGTACTATGAGTACTACGAGTGATGATTTGGATTGGAACATTGCTTTGTTAAATGAAGAATTATTTGAGACAAAACCTAATCCAAAAATCCTTGTGAATCTTTTTGTTTGCATTCTGAACTCGGTATTAAGTCATACCGAATCCAATAGCCACCAAACCAATCTCTGTCAATGTCATAATTTCATCCAAACCCATAGACTCAATATTTTGGAGTGTAACATTCAAAATTATGCTTCCACTACTATTCAAACTAATCCAAATTCTTGTTGGATTATGCAAATGTCTGATAAATACAGACTCTTGAAACAGATGTATTTAAGAATAGGCTAGCTAGCTAGCTTGTAGCTTTTAGCTTGTAGCTTTTAGCTTGTAGCTTTTAGCTTGTAGCTTTTAGTTTGTAGCTTTTAGTTTGTAGCTTTTAGTTTGTAGCTTTTAGCTTGTAGCTAGAAGTAATGGCTACTGAAATATATTTGGCTCGATTTGTATTAAAAAATGTGACTCGGTGTCAACTTCCTTTCGTAAGGAGATGGTTGAAGGATCTAAATCTCCGCCATCTCGGTGTGACAGCACCACTCATAAATGGCTGAGTCGCTTAATTGTGTACAATACGCTTCATTTCATATTCACCCACTGTGGAAGGGAAAAATCCGACCCGGGTTAGATTTAACCATCCACATCATAAAGAGGGAGAGAAAACGAGTCACAAAAAAATTTAAAAATTAAAAAAATTTAAAAAAAAGGACAGATTTCAACTGTCTATATTCCAAATTATGCTCAACCGTGCTCTGCGATCTTCCCGTGATGTTGAGCGAATGTGAGAGAAGTGTTTAATAGCTGTTCACGGCTAACATTTTTTTCATAACAAACTGGCAGAGTGTCTTTTGAAAAAAAATCAAGTCATAATATCATTCAATCATCTTTATTTAAGTAATTAAAGCCCGCTCTCTACATCTTGGGGGCGACCACGAGGCGTCTCAGCAGCGGTAGCGGCAGCAGCAGCGGTAGCGGCAGCGGTAGCGGCAGCAGCAGCAGCAGCGGCTGTCATGGACCTCGTCACCGGGCCACTCACTGTAGGAGACGGGGATGGCGCACCCACCAAGTCCTGCAGGGTTCTCGGGAGTCTCAATCCGCGTGGAACTGAAATAAAAAATAATAAACTTAATATCAGCATTTTTCCCCCTATTATTAAAACTAATTTACTCTTTACAACGATCCGAGGATTCCCTGCTGGGATATCCCCCGCTGGTATGACGTCATTTTTAGGATCTCCCCAGCAGCGCCAGCGGAGCCAGCAGCGCCAGCAGCGCCAGCAGCGTCAACAGCGCCACTCTTTACGTTGCGGAGGATAATAGAAGCTTCAAGATACCGCATCGCGCATGCGTTGTAGCGCGCAGCGTCAAGGGTATTCCCTCCCGGGTGACGTCATTTTTAGGATCTCCCCAGCAGCGCCAGCGGAGCCAGCGGAGCCAGCAGCGCCAGCAGTGTCAACAGCGCCGCTCTTTTTACTACGGAGGAAAATAGAAGCTGCAAGATACCGCATCGCGCATGCGCGAAGCGATGCTTTTTTTAGATCTAATAATGTAAACATTAACGCGTGGGTAGTGCTATACAGTAAGACGCATAAACGTTCGGTTAATAATAAAAATTTAAATTTAAAAAGACTTACTTTCTAGAGAAGGGGGAGCCCTTCTCTTGCAAGCTTGACAGCGGCACATGAACATTATCACCCGGTGTATGATTTTCTGTAGCCATAATATCGTGGAAACGGAACAGGGTGGTGGTGGAGCTTGTCTTCTGAATTGGTTGATTCTTCTCCATGTCTTCAGCAAACCGCACATAACGCTTACATTCAACGTCAACAATCCAGCCAAAGACACAGAGAAAAATCCGAACCACCCTTCAACCTCCACATCAAACATTTCATCATCATCATCATCATCTTCATCATCCGTTTTGTCTTCATCATCCGTTTTGTCTTCAGCCACATCATCCACATCATCCATGACAACAGTTGATCCATCACCGGATTCGTCATTACACCCATAACTCCACTTCCTCAGCCGAGAGATACCACACACACCATAAAGTTCAACATGAAGATAACCTTCTAAATCAGAAGTCTTAACTCCATATCCATCATGCTCATCACTGAAGTGTACAACCAACACAGTCTCAGTCCTTCCTTCCAGAGGTAGGAAGGGCACAACATTGCCACACTTCATTACTGCATCTTCACAGATACAGTAATTCCCCTCCAAACACAAAACCTGAGTTTGGACAAACTCAAACGAACCAAAAAACAATAACAATTCAAGCAATCCAAACATAGTGAAAAAAATCATGTGCTCCTCTCCAATGAAAACTAGAGAATGGGGTGGAACTTGGATTTAGCAGTGAATTCTTCAGTCATATCACTAATTAATAGTAATAAAGATAAATTAACTCTACATCAAAGCACATTATGCTTCTGATTAATGAACACAACAAAGACCTCCTTCTAGGATCAATACATCCTTGATCATTGGAGTGATTACACAGTAGGTGGGATTGGAGCAATATGAAATGATAAGACAAGATACCTTAATCCTTAATGAGTTTGAACCTACAGACACCAAACAGCTGTCAGCCCTATCAGTCTTACATCTAATCTGGGATAAGGTCAATTATGCTATGGTGGCATACCAAACCTAGACCAAACTGTGATTTGGGATAAAGGAGTTGGGTAATAGGTTTATAGCCTCAATGGATGCCTATCAAACTTTTAATCTGAAAAAACTCTTTCAAAGTTTACTGTTTAAACATAATAGCTGTATCTCCTCACCTCAGCAATTTTTTGAATGCACTTAATGAATGTAATGCACCCACATGGGTTATATCCTCAGCAATTTTTTGAATGCACTTAATGAATGTAATGCACCCACATGGGTTATATTTTAGGAAATGAAAGGGTTTTGGTTCAATTTATTGATCCATACCCCATTGCACACATGCACACATCACTGCATTTTTTTAAATTATGCGAACTAGGGATTTTTTCAAATTTCACTTCAGTTGTGATTAGTCCACTACAGGAAAGAGATCACTAACATGGATGTGTGTGTAATATGTTTGGTAGATGGTGGTAAGCAATTGTTCTGCTGTAATGCCATAATTCACCACTCATGTTGTTCAGCATACATTAATAATTTCGATTTCGTCATTTATGGTGCTTTGAAATGTCCACACTGTCGTAAAGAGTGGCTTTTTGAAGAATTAAGCAAATTTTTGCATGAGAATTCGGAGGAGAATCCAATGCTGGAAGCGCAGGAGAATCCAATGCTGGAAGCGGAGGAGAATCCAATGCTGGAAGCGGAGGAGAATTCGGAGGAGAATTCGGAGGAGAATTCGGAGGAGAATTCGGAGGAGAATTCGGAGGAGAATTCGGAGGAGAATTCGGGGGAGAATTCAATGCTGGAAGCTGAGGAGAATTCGGAGATAGGAATTGAGAGAGAAATGGTGGTATTAGAGGTGGATCAGCTGGAAGCTGGGGAGGGTGGAGATCCTCAGGTAAGTGTTGGATCACCACAGGATATTTTTGAAACGGAAGACTTTCAGGTAGGACCTTCAATTTATTATGACTCATCAATTGATGAGATGGTGGTGGATTACAGCAGAGTCTCATTTCAAACCATCTCTGATGCAATGGTTAGAATTGTTAATGGTAGATTGGAGAGTGTTGAGTGGGAAGCTGATGAATTTTCGAGATTTTAACTAGTTTTGGGGTATTAGTTCCAACTATTTATTACTTTTTAAAAAGTGATAAACAGTTGTATCCAACACTGACCACGTGGAGGTTCCCCAAAGTACAGTGTCACTAGTCCTAAATATTATTTTTTGGTGTTATGATGTTTACAGATTTCTCAATCCTGCCAGTGACATCATAACTTTTTTTTATTTTATTTTTTTTGGTGTTATGATGTTTACAGATTTCTCAATCCTGCCAGTGACATCATAACTTTTTTATTTTATTTTTTTTGGTGTTATGATGTTTACAGATTTCTCAATCCTGCCAGTGACATCATAACTTTTGAAAATTGAAATTTTTTTTGCGGTTTTATTTTTTCAGTGCGTTATTTTGACTTATGGGTAACTTAATACCGCGACAGAGGTCAGATAACGCTCTCATACATTAGAGAATATATAAAACTATCAAGATTCACATTTTTCAACAAACGAACGATAGAAGAAAATTCTATTCCCTGACTACGCAAAATAGTATAGAATATACAAAATTTACCGCAGTCATCGGATTTAAGGTTTTGAAGAGCGATATCATTGTATACGTACCTACCGCACTTTTTAATTAAAAACTTGTGCCAATAAGAATGATAGTTTTCCGGGTTTTCACCCAAAGAATCAAAAAATTCGCAAGTATGATTATTCACAAATACAGCAACCCAATGAGTGCCTGCACTATTGGCTTCATCGGTATTCAATATAGCTATAGTGTTATCTTTGATTAAATGAATATGGTTAGCAGGGTAAACCCCACCAAACTCTGGATAGTGTCTACGTAAAATGTTAGTTATTTCCGAAGTGTTCATTGTGTAGTAATGTTTCGTGCAGCATCGATACTCAACAAGCCTTTAAATTTCCCATACAGAAAGACTACTATTGAGTCTTCCAGAGCTTTTGAAAATCTAAGTTCGAGTTTGGTTGTTCCTGTGTGCGAAATTGGAAGCAACTCTTCAAAATTTTCTCTATTCCCTAGATCGAAGCAGAATATTGTGTATCCTCTATGGAAATCTTCGAAAGAAATGATAGAGTCTGGGTTCAGTCTGTGAAGTCTCTGCCAAGCCTCTAAATAATGAGATTGGTAAGCTGTATCACCGAATTTAACTTGAAGTGGTTTAGCTGGGAGAGAAATGTTGTTTAAATACAATCCTATCTCACTGATGTTAAAGTGACTAAAAAAATATGGATTGTGTTGGAATGAGCCGCTGACAGCTGCAGATTTAGCCATACAAACGATTAATTGTTCTGGGCATTCGGTTCCAAATAAATCATTAATCGTAGCCACTTGACTACCTTTAGCTATAGTGTGAGTTCGCATTTTTGAATTGATATAAGGATATTGAGCTGATTTAAGTTTTAGGGCATCACTGATAGCAACACCAACTGCTGGGTCTAAGGTAACATGACATAACACTAGCTTAGCATCCAATATTTTAATATTAAATTTTTGGGTTAATTCGGAAGAGAGCAAGGAAAATTCGGGTGTAGAAGGCCAAAATTTCAATCCAATGTTGGTGTTGTGTAATAATAACCTTTTCTGTTTCATGAAATCCACTCCAATAGATCCAGTCATAACAAACTCTTGCCCCTGGTTAACAAACTTTGTTCTTTTTTTCAATGCAGGGTTCCCATCCGTAACGGCATTATCAGTTCCTGCTACTGCCTTGAAATTACTACAAGTATTTATCGCAGTACTTAGATCTTTGGTGAATAATATTCCCAGTTGTTCGTCTACTTTACTCGTTAAAAGAGTATCCAGCATATATTTATAAGGATAGCAGTAAGTAGGGATATCATTAGATATCGATTGATGTTGTAAACTGAGGTCAACTTTCTGAAACATTGATGCGATTAAACAATTTGTAGGTGCTACATCACCGGTAGCATCATATTTCTCCAATGATTCAACAAATTTGATAGGATCATTCTCCCCTATAACAATTTTACACCTAAGTTGAATGTGTGAACGGGAAAAGTCGATAAAATTTTGTGAAGTTACACTAAATTCCACACATCCGCTGGATAGTTGTGAGATTGGAAGATGTTCTATCATTTGAGATTGCGATATTGCTTTGTTGGTAGGTTGTACGCAAAAAAGGTTGAGAGAATCATCGTGAGCTTGCATTTTATCGTCTCCTTCTTACAACCTTTTTCTTAGTCTGTCTAGTTTTAGTGTTCTTGCTCCGGTGTTTAGATCTAGACTGAGGCGATTTTTTCTTTCTACTCGATTTTATAGCTTTGTTAATGATAGAGCATGACATGTTATCTTTCTGTGCGGCTGCAGTTACAACTTGCAAACCTTTGCCCGATTGAGTAGTTGAATCGTTTACCACAAATATTTTTTGATTTGGTAAAATTTTTCCATCAATCATTGCAGCGTAATGCTTTTTCCAACTATCGTAATCATTAATAACTGACATTGTGAAAACGAAGTGTTACGTTCAGTTCCGAAAGTGATAGTGGTGGTGATGTGGTTTCTCTGGGTTTTATATATATTCTGAAGCGATTGAGTTGTCCTTGAATAGTTTTCAATTTAATCGGGCGTACGAATTCTGTGTGAGAAACCTTCAACCCTGGTAATTGAAAAACTCGCAAGACTGGTGACAATTTTCCGTATAGAAAAGATTCCTGACACACATCGCTAAAAACATATATCTCTTCTTTGGTTCTTTCGTTAATTCTACATCTAATGTCTAGCAATTCCACATAAGATTCCGCGCAGAGGTTGATATTTCTATCTAGTTGCACTATAAAATCATTAGGATTATTGTCAGTGAAAATATTTTTACTATCTGTACTAGAAGCATACACCACAAACGATGTCATGATTAAGAATGTTCTTTTTCTCATTCACCGCTGTGTAATATACTACCGGGTACTTGTACACAAGAGTGCACCCAAGATGCACCCAAGTGTGCACCCAACAGTGCACGCAAGAACGCACATAACAGTAAGCCCTACCCTGGGTTTGGAACCCTGGGTTTGGAACCCCAGGGTTGCAGCCCTGGGTTGGAACCCCAGGGTTGGAGACCTGGATGTACCAGTTCTTAGTCTAGGTCACAAAACTAGGTCACAAAACTAGGTCACAAAACTAGGACACAGGTCACAAAACTAGGTCACAAGACTAGGCCCCAAGACTAGGTCACAAGACTAGGTCACAAGACTAGGTCACAAGACTAGGTCACTAGTGTTGCTTTTTGGAGATGTTCTATTTCACTTTTTTTCATCCATGTCGAGTGTTTCTTAGGCCAACCTAACCATTTAACCAACACTTTATCTCGTTTCCTTTTAAGTATTTTTTCTATGAGGTAAGTCTGATTATCATCAACTACCACTTTCTGCAGCTCGTTTTCTTGGAAATGCCCGTTTAAGACTTCGTTTTTCAAGTCTTTTACTACATAGATTGGTTTGATATCTCTCATAATTCTATCAGCAATGATGAAATGTTCTCTTGTCCACGATTCGTCAAATGCTCTCATGAACGGGTGTCTCACTACACTTATCCTAACCGTATCGTGTATATTAAAACGAAAATCGGTTTGTATCTTATCAGGCTGCTCCGTTTCGTATAACTGCTTCCATATTTTGTATTCATCCGATACTGTAACGGAAGCAGGAGTCTGTTTAATACTGCTATGATAAGAGTGATTGTAGGAATTTGTTGCTTTCTGCAACTGATCAACCCATTTGTGTGTATTTTGAGCAAGCATATAGGTAAACAATAACTTTTTTAAAGTCTTGAAAAATCTCTCAACTATGTTGGCTTTTGTTTCTGTATTATTAGTAAAAAAATGATTTATTCTCAGTTTCTTGAATAAATTCTGTGTCGCACGGGATCTGAACTCGGGACCTCTATCAGAACGACAGTTGGTTATAGTCCCTAATTTTAACAACAAGCTTTTTAAAGCTGGAACAAATTCTTGCGATTTCAAACTTTTCAAAGCTACTGTATGAGCAACTTTACTGAAGCAATCAATCCCAGCTAAGATGTAGATATATCCGGAATTATCTTTATCGTACTGCGGTATATGAGCTGTATCCAAGTCTATTTGATAACCAATATATGGAGTTACAACTCGATTTCTAACAAAGTTAGTATTCACTTGTCTAAGTAATGTGTAATACTCTCGACTTTGTAGAAATTCTTTGATTTGTTTTCTGGTTAAGATATGTTTATTATCTTTTTTTATAGCTCTGTAGAATTTATCAACGCTACTATAGGCTCCAGGAAAGTTAAAATCTTGAAATTTTTCCAGAAGATAGTTTCTCACATCTTGTGCCAAATCCATCTCTCTTTTTTTTCAGTAATAGGAACACCGGGTGGTGGTTTTCTCTGTGAACTTTGTTTCCGAATTATCCCTGAGCCATTCTGAACTAGAGTTTGAGGTATATTGCTATTTCGCAGTGCTACTCTAAACTGATGTAAACCTTCTGGTTGTACATTTTTATAACGGTAAAGCATGCATTTTATCAAATCAATGATGTGACTGTTTGGTATAAGATTTTGATTAATTATCACCTCACCTTTTTTATTCCAAGTTATATTTTCGTCATTATCCTCAATATGTTGTAGTATAGCTCGAGCTTTATATTTGATATTCTGAGGGATTGATGACAGAATACTATCAGAACTTAGTTTAGGAGTTGCTGCAGCTGCTGCTGCAGGTACTGCTGCTGCAGGTACTGCGGGTACTGCAGTTGTTGTAGCAGCTGCAGTTGATACTGCGGGTACTGCAGTTGTTGTAGCAGCTGCAGTTGCTACTGCGGGTACCGCAGGTGCTGCAGGTACCGCAGGTGCTGCAGCTGCTGCTGTTGCACTACTGTTGGTGAATGGAATTAAAACGTATTTCTTCATTTTAAGACTTTAATCAGGATCTTTTTAGCTGATAGCAAAATGTTGTGAATCTTGGATGAATTATTTCTAATGATAGAATAATTCTTCTTATCGGAATTCTTTTTATTGGTTATTTTTGAAATTAACTTTTTATGTTTGGAAAGCAATTTTTGGGTTTGAGGTGATAATACTGAGGAGTTGAGTGTAATATTATATATGATGATTACTGTGTTAGCTACTTGTTCTTCATTAGCCGTTTCTAATAGGGCTATGGCTTGATTTTTGCTACAAGAAAGAAGTAGATGAAAAAAATTTGTTTGAAAATTTTTTTTTTGAAAAAAAATTTTTTTCATGGTAAAATATTTTCATTAATTTTGTGATTTTTAACCCCTTTCAAACGAGGGTTAGGCATGAGACAGCCCAGACTGGAAGCTAGCAATGTAGACCAGAGAGTTTTATCACCGTTTTCTATGGAAAGGTTGATTACAGAAGTAATAATGATGATATAAATTACGATAATCTGACTGATGAATCCGAACTGAGATTTCGGACATTTACGTGTGAAGCAATACCACTCTTCGTAATTAGATGTTCTCTCTTCCATTCCGACCCTGTAACTAATTTACTTTCCTATATTTCATTCATTTATATCATTTAGACGCGCACGAGCGGGCGAGCGCCCCGCTCGGGCGAATATAAAGCACCAAGCGATAGTTAATCGGAACGCTCCAGCCTGCTACTTCAGGGTATCGCTTCAGTGGGTGCACTAGGTATTTCAATCTTTTTTGTATATAATAGTATCTTCCATGGGGAATATTTTTGTTCTGAGTCGTAATTCATCAGGGCATTGCGCTGTTAAATCTATAATGAGATACCCGTACTGCTCATTTTTCATTATATCATTATAAGCTTGGATTAACAATCCAGGGATATGAGGGAAGATTTGACTATTAAGATATGATAATTGTAATAAACTACGAGGAGAACGAAATACTTCCATGTATTTTGTGTTAAGATTTATTGTCACTTGCTTCTTTCCTTGAATGAAAGCATTCTGCAGTATGTAGAAACATGTGCAATTCCTATGGTGACTTATTCTTGTAAATAACAATTCCATAACTGAGGAATTAGCTGCTTCATCCATGAGATCATCCACAATTATCAAACTATGTTTTTCTGGATCAGTAAATGCTAACAATTCATCTTCAGTAGGTAATCCTTGCTGAAAACTAATGTTTTCTATGATTTCTTGTATTTGGTCATAGGTATTTTGCCAGATGCCATAGTAATATTTTATAATAGATGGTGGCTGTTCACCGAATAAATGCTCCTTATTTTGTAGTATTCGCCTAATAAAATTAGTCTTTCCCGATCCTGACTGACCAAATAAGATATGCGTGGATCCGGGTTCAAACCCCAACATGTTTACCGTATCACAACTCGTGAATAAATGTTAAGATATTTCGTATATTAGCACTTTTATATCAACACAGAATATCCAGAATACGGAATTGTGCAGAGCAGTGTGCAGAGCAGTGTGCAGCAGTGCGATAAGCTACATTCTCAAATGCTTTCAACCGTACAAAAAAGCATTATTAGGACAAAACCATGGCTGGTTGAACCCCTAACAACCACTAAACAGCTGATTTGGGGGAGCTGGTTATCAAAAGAGTTGAAGTATAACAGATTCCAACTCATTGATTACTATTCTCATTTAATCAGCATATTCTACAAACAACTAGTGGGATGATGGTGATGAAAATTTTATTTGATCATGAATGGAATGATAGTGGTGGTGGTGGGTTTTGAATTGATTGTTGGGTTGGAACTGTCAGTTTGAAGCTTTTAGTCAACAAGTTACACAGTCTTGTAAAAGCAACAATAATGTGTAACCTGTTTTACAATGTCGCGACGTGAACGCAAGCTTGTGACATCATAATTTTGTACAGCCATTTTGCTGATTTTTTTTAGAATTGGAGGGTTTTTAAAATTTTTTTTTAACCCAGTAGGGTTATTTTATAAATGATGGGAGCACTAGAAACATTTCTGACAGATTTTGTGATTTTTTGGATGTTCGAATTGACAAATCTCTGCGTTTTCATAACGCACACAATCCAACAATTCGATCCATTCCGGATCCAGATTGATGAATTCCTGAAATTTTAATGAAACACCGGGTATACCGGGTAATGGTGTTGGATCGTCTTTTCTTTTGTAGAATTGACGAATTGTGAGACATTTGTAATCTGGCTTAATTTGGAGGAAAATCATATCACCCAAAGGGAGAAAGAATTCCTCTGTCATTTGCTCAGATTTACATTCAGCCACGGCACGACGTATTTCGTCAAAGAATTTGTTCATAACTTTGACTGAACCACATCCCAGTGTGATTGAGTATTTTCTCAAATCGCTTGCTTCTACATCGGGGCGATGAATTGTCATTCCTTCTGGAAATGATCGCACCCTAACGCTCCTCCTATGGCCTATGTCCAGGACATAGGTTGACCATTCACCAGGTTGGGTGGTCATAGCGTAATAGGAGGAGCTCGTCGTTGCCATGGTTAGAAGCAGTTTGAGTGTTGAGAGTGGGGGTGATGGGGCTTTATATTGTAGGAGGCCAGCTGGAGGGTTCCACTGGCTCCCCCTATTTCCCATTACCTCATAAGCTATTTTTAGAAAATGATCACCCTGTCTATTTTTAGATTAGGGGGTTCCCAAGTATTGCACCATAGACTACAGCCAGCTACAGCAGACTGCAATGGATTACAATGGATGGGGGGGGGATCAAGAGGGGGTCTGATTCACTGCACCGTGACAATGACTTTGACAGGTGTGCGATTTATTACCTACCCTTCCTTCACATAAGCTACCCTAGCTTCACCGAATGCATTGGAGTGTGAAATTTAATTACTACCCTACTTCATCCTGTTCTCCAAAAGACAATGGGTTTCCCTTTGATGTTGCTACCTTACTACCTCCGTTTCACCAAAAGTCAAGTGGATTCCTTTGCGGGCTGTAGAGCACTGTATATTACTACTTCTGGCTACCCTTTTATAATATATTTGAAATAAAAAGGATTTAAAAAACCATTTATTTATGAATAATATTGCAACCTAATGATTTTCATTACTACTGGGAGTGGAAGTAACTTACTTTTCTGAGATTGGGCAACATGATGTAAAACACAGGCACAGAGCAAAGATTTTCTTATAACACCTCATTTGAATATGTATCAAGCACTAAATTGCTGCACTAATTTATCAAGTATGACCAAAAATCTTGAATTATACTGGATTTCATTCAGACTATTATTCTCCTTGGTGGATACATAAGAACGAAATGCAGTACTCACAATTAAGAACTTTGGTTAGAACATACATACTAATAGTGAGGTTTTAATAGTGTGGTTTTCTTAATTGTGAGGTGAGCTTAACAATGAGAATAATCTTTATAGTGAGGTTTCTAAATTGAGTGGTTTTAATAGTGAGGCTCTCTCAATAGAGAAAGAAGGTCCCACTCCCACTGTGTCAGTTATGAAGAGTATAGGATCCATAATAGATATAGTCAACATTACAAAAGAAATATATATATAATTGAATGTCACCATATATGTAAGAATAAGGCAAAAAAACCAAAGTGTACATTTTTCTCTATAATTCTTGGCTTATTTATACGAGTGGGAATCTTTTGTCCTCGATTGACCTTGCGAACTGAAAAGCCACATTTAAAGTTTTAAAATGCTGCTGTTTCAGTGGTGCAGCTGTTCGGTAGATGAAACTGGGGAGGATTAACTGAAACTGACCATTAGGACTAGGCGACTTCCACGCTGTACGGGCGAGCAGGAGAATGCTAGCACTGGTCTGTAGAATAGGGTTTATATAGTCTCCAGTCTGTCAATTGTGTCAATTGTTTGATTGCAATAGTGATCAAAGGCATAATCCATAGCAGTGGAGCAGGAGAGATTGATCAAGAGAGTGCATTTTGGAAAAGTAGAAGTCAGTGATAGCCTATGTAGGCCTAAAGATGTAGAAAGATGTAGTTTGTGGTCATGGGCACTTGGTTAAATATAAGCATCACTTCCTCTATATAGGCCTATAGACTCTAAAATTATCATTCCTGCCAATTTTCTAAGTTAATCATTTTGAGTAAAATGAGCATGACTGAGCTTCCCGCCCTCGATTCTGTTTGGTAGGAGCAAGGGGACCTCAAGCAGTGCATGTTAATAATGTATATTCGATGCCTTATGTTTTATTGTCTATCTGTGCTGCTGAGGCAATTAAAACAAAACTCACTTTATATGGTGCAAATGTGTAAAATGTTTTGGAATCCAAGCCTTATCATGTCATCATTATGTCTGCCTCTGGAAAATGGTCGTATAAGCTGAGTCAAGCCAGACTCCTTGCGATGCCAAATTTTCCGGGAAATCGCGTCGGCGGGTCCATGCACACCAGCGCGATTTCGTCGGCCGACACGGAAGCTATATCTGCCACAAAATGTTATGGGGTAAGGCCTGCACATATAATAAATGATATACATTATTGCGCTAGGGGCAATTATTTATTGTTCTGATACTGAGGTAATTTCAGGATATTTATTGAAATTTGCAGTAAGTATAAGCTTAGACTGTGTTTCCGCAAAATATACAAAATCAACAAAAAATTGTAAACTGGAGGTGAAGACCTAATTCCCTCATTGTCACTATGTATGCCATTAATTGTGTGTCACCAAGACAAATAACACTCAAGTGTCTATATAAATGTGGACTTCTTACTATTTCTTGCTAGCAGCTAAAGGGGAAGTCCAAAGATGTGAAGTAGAGTCAGTGACTTGCATTGTCACAACAATACATTTCTGTTAAAGGTTCACATCTCATCACAGTTTCCTTATATGGCTGTATGTGTATAATCTAATTTGCATGACTGTGTGTTGCCGGATTAACAAATTTTATTGTGTGACACCCCTACAGGTGTCAAAATCATGATATCAGATTAAAAATTATGTGGTCAGTGATGTCTGGTTTTTATCCATATATAAATATTACATAAGTCTGGTCACTAAGCATTAAAGCAGATCTTTAACCAAAGCAACAAAATTAAAGCACCAAAAATATTTATTGAAATAGTAGCCCAAACCTTTTTTTTTTTAGGCAATACATTTGCATAAGTACAATTACACAACCCAAAACCATATGCATTTTCATTAATTGTGTTAATTACAATGTAATTGTGCTTAAATAAACTTGAATTTCTGTTTGTTATTACAATGGATGTTTCCATGGTAACCAGTTGAATAAGGGTAGTTGATAAGGAGTTCACTCTATTCTGACCAGAGTTAGACCTTTTAAATGCATTTTTCAGTAGTAAATATGATAACAATCTAAGGCAAATGTACCACTTTGCTGCACAATGCATATAAAATCGGTTGTCTTTTTAACCATTTCCCAATTAAGTTTTCTCAAAAAGTACAAGAAAATAAGATAATCTATAGACTACTGTAAAGGCTTCCTGAACCTTTGAAAACAAATGAAATGCTGTGTGAAACCTGGTGCAAAACACGAAACATTTACGTAAATGGTAACGTATACTGTTTCAATTTAGTAGTTTGGTCAACTTTGTTGTCATGGTAACAGTTATAGTTTTTTCAAAATTGTTATGCTTTATTTCTTGTAACTGAGAATCTTCCAAAGGTTTTGGTGTATATAACCTGCTGCTTTACCTTAGTGTTGCATATCTTTACAAACACCAGTCTTCTGCAAGCTATTCATATTCTGATGCAGATTAAAATATGCACTTCACACCAGTTTGTATCCATGGCAACTAACTTCTATGCTGAATGTTATGTAAAGATTTGTCTTTCATTATACTTTACAGGGAATTTTTGTGTGAAACCTGTACCGTTTGTTTTAAATCTTTCGTTGCAATACATGTCATTTTTTAATTGAAATATGTCAATGCTCTTATTAGGTAATATGCAATGAGTATATTTAAATACAATCGTATGCAAAAGAACTTACCCTGTGCAATCCATATCCGGTATTAGTTTTAATACAGCTGTAAAATTTAGGCAGATATAGTGCTTTGTGTGGTTTCAATTGAATAAAAGCACAATCTGTGGGTTATTGACAGGCATATTATGAAATGCTATCTAGATTGTCGTCTTTCGTTCTGAGAAAACTTTGTGGCTGGAGAAAGACTAAAAACCATTAGCAGAGCATGGTTTCGATCCACGGACCTCTGGGTTATGGGCCCAGCACGATTCCATCCACTGCGCCACTCTGCTTGCACAGGGTGCAGTGTGAGGATGATGCAATGCATTCAGACTCATCCGGCATATTATACCATGGTTATCTAAATTGAAAAAAACTCTGAAGATGTCACTTAAATTTTGGCCTGAAAACATCCTCAGAAAGTTTTTGCCAAATTGCCAAGTCAGGCAGCTTGGGGTAATGCATTCAAATTCATCAGGATATAGACAGGCATATCATAAAATGGCTATCTAGATTGTTGTTTTTGATTCTGAAAAAACTTTGTGGCTGGAGAAAGACTAAAAACCATTAGCAGAGCATGGTTTCGATCCACGGACCTCTGGGTTATGGGCCCAGCACGCTTCCACTGCACCACTCTGCTTGCACAGGGTGCAGTGTGAGGATGATGCAATGCATTCAGACTCATCAGGCATATTATACAATGGTTATCTAGATTGAAAAAAACTCTGAAGATGTCACTTAAATTTTTTCCTGAAAACATCCTCAGAAAGTTTTTGCCAAATTGCCAAGTCAGGCAGCTTGGGGTAATGCATTCAAATTCATCGGGTTATAGACAGGCATATCATAAAATGGCTATCTAGATTGTCGTTTTTGATTCTGAAAAAACTTTGTGGCTGGAGAAAGACTAAAAACCATTAGCAGAGCATGGTTTCAATCCACGGACCTCTGGGTTATGGGCCCAGCACGCTTCCACTGCGCCACTCTGCTTGCACAGGGTGCAGTGTGAGGATGATGCAATGAATTCAGACTCATCAGGCATATTATACCATGGTTATCTAGATTGCAAAAAAAAACTCTGAAAATATCAAACTGCTAAATTTGACAAAATTAAAAGTAGAGTCAATCTACCTAAATCCATGAAGACCCAAATCCATGAAAAGCTGCAACATCAATCCGCAACTGCTCAATAGTAATTTTTCACCATCATTGCTTGACTATGTACCAAGATAGAATAGATTCATTTATTTATCTGCCTTGGGCACCAGTGGTTTATTGGGGATGAGGGGAATCACGGATTAGGTACACTGACACTATAGAATAAACATGATAGTGTGGCCGAGCAGTCTAAGGCGCTGGTTTTAGGCACCAGTCTCTCTGAGGCGTGGGTTCGAATCCCACCACTGCCAAATGTTTTATAGCTAAAGCATTGCTCTGCACAGTATTGCTGGCTAGCTCCTGGTTACAGGCTATTGCAGAAGGTCTATTATTTTTAAAGCTGCACAAGATGTCACTTGAATTTTTGCCTGAAAACATAATCAGTAAGTTTTTGCCAAATTGCCAAGTCAGGCAGGTTGGGGTAATGCATTCAGACTCATCGGGTTATAGACAGGCATATTATAAAATGGTTATCTAGATTGTCGTCTTTCATTCTGAGAAAACTTTGTGGCTGGAGAAAGACTAAAAACCATTAGCAGAGCATGGTTTCGATCCACGGACCTCTGGGTTATGGGCCCAGCACGCTTCCACTGCGCCACTCTGCTTGCACAGGGTGCAGTGTGAGGATGATGCAATGCATTCAGACTCATCAGGCATATTATACCATGGTTATCTAGATTGAAAAAAACTCTGAAGATGTCACTTAAATTTTAGCCAGAAAACATCCTCAGAAAGTTTTTGCCAAATTGCCAAGTCAGGCAGCTTGGGGTAATGCATTCAAATTCATCGGGTTATAGACAGGCATATCATAAAATGGCTATCTAGATTGTCGTTTTTGATTCTGAAAAAACTTTGTGGCTGGAGAAAGACTAAAAACCATTAGCAGAGCATGGTTTCGATCCACGGACCTCTGGGTTATGGGCCCAGCACGCTTCCACTGCGCCACTCTGCTTGCACAGGGTGCAGTGTGAGGATGATGCAATGAATTCAGACTCATCAGGCATATTATACCATGGTTATCTAGATTGCAAAAAAAAAACTCTGAAAATATCAAACTGCTAAATTTGACAAAATTAAAAGTAGAGTCAATCTACCTAAATCCATGAAGACCCAAATCCATGAAAAGCTGCAACATCAATCCGCAACTGCTCAATAGTAATTTTTCACCATCATTGCTTGACTATGTACCAAGATAGAATAGATTCATTTATTTATCTGCCTTGGGCACCAGTGGTTTATTGGGGATGAGGGGAATCACGGATTAGGTACACTGACACTATAGAATAAACATGATAGTGTGGCCGAGCAGTCTAAGGCGCTGGTTTTAGGCACCAGTCTCTCTGAGGCGTGGGTTCGAATCCCACCACTGCCAAATGTTTTATAGCTAAAGCATTGCTCTGCACAGTATTGCTGGCTAGCTCCTGGTTACAGGCTATTGCAGAAGGTCTATTATTTTTAAAGCTGCACAAGATGTCACTTGAATTTTTGCCTGAAAACATAATCAGAAAGTTTTTGCCAAATTGCCAAGTCAGGCAGGTTGGGGTAATGCATTCAGACTCATCGGGTTATAGACAGGCATATTATAAAATGGTTATCTAGATTGTCGTCTTTCATTCTGAGAAAACTTTGTGGCTGGAGAAAGACTAAAAACCATTAGCAGAGCATGGTTTCGATCCACGGACCTCTGGGTTATGGGCCCAGCACGCTTCCACTGCGCCACTCTGCTTGCACAGGGTGCAGTGTGAGGATGATGCAATGCATTCAGACTCATCAGGCATATTATACCATGGTTATCTAGATTGAAAAAAACTCTGAAGATGTCACTTAAATTTTAGCCAGAAAACATCCTCAGAAAGTTTTTGCCAAATTGCCAAGTCAGGCAGCTTGGGGTAATGCATTCAAATTCATCGGGTTATAGACAGGCATATCATAAAATGGCTATCTAGATTGTCGTTTTTGATTCTGAAAAAACTTTGTGGCTGGAGAAAGACTAAAAACCATTAGCAGAGCATGGTTTCGATCCACGGACCTCTGGGTTATGGGCCCAGCACGCTTCCACTGCGCCACTCTGCTTGCACAGGGTGCAGTGTGAGGATGATGCAATGAATTCAGACTCATCAGGCATATTATACCATGGTTATCTAGATTGCAAAAAAAACTCTGAAAATATCAAACTGCTAAATTTGACAAAATTAAAAGTAGAGTCAATCTACCTAAATCCATGAAGACCCAAATCCATGAAAAGCTGCAACATCAATCCGCAACTGCTCAATAGTAATTTTTCACCATCATTGCTTGACTATGTACCAAGATAGAATAGATTCATTTATTTATCTGCCTTGGGCACCAGTGGTTTATTGGGGATGAGGGGAATCACGGATTAGGTACACTGACACTATAGAATAAACATGATAGTGTGGCCGAGCGGTCTAAGGCGCTGGTTTTAGGCACCAGTCTCTCTGAGACGTGGGTTCGAATCCCACCACTGCCAAATGTTTTATAGCTAAAGCATTGCTCTGCACAGTATTGCTGGCTAGCTCCTGGTTACAGGCTATTGCAGAAGGTCTATTATTTTTAAAGCTGCACAAGATGTCACTTGAATTTTTGCCTGAAAACATAATCAGAAAGTTTTTGCCAAATTGCCAAGTCAGGCAGGTTGAGGTAATGCATTCAGACTCATCGGGTTATAGACAGGCATATTATAAAATGGTTATCTAGATTGTCGTCTTTCATTCTGAGAAAACTTTGTGGCTGGAGAAAGACTAAAAACCATTAGCAGAGCATGGTTTCGATCCACGGACCTCTGGGTTATGGGCCCAGCACGCTTCCACTGGGCCACTCTGCTTGCACAGGGTGCAGTGTGAGGATGATGCAATGCATTCAGACTCATCAGGCATATTATACCATGGTTCTCTAGATTGAAAAAAACTCTGAAGATGTCACTTAAATTTTAGCCAGAAAACATCCTCAGGAAGTTTTTGCCAAATTGCCAAGTCAGGCAGCTTGGGGTAATGCATTTAAATTCATCGGGTTATAGACAGGCATATCATAAAATGGCTATCTAGATTGTCGTTTTTGATTCTGAAAAAAACCGTTAGCAGAGCATGGTTTCGATCCACGGACCTCTGGGTTATGGGCCCAGCACGCTTCCACTGCGCCACTCTGCTTGCACAGGGTGCAGTGTGAGGATGATGCAATGCATTCAGACTCATCAGGCATATTATACCATGGTTCTCTAGATTGAAAAAAACTCTGAAGATGTCACTTAAATTTTAGCCAGAAAACATCCTCAGAAAGTTTTTGCCAAATTGCCAAGTCAGGCAGCTTGGGGTAATGCATTCAAATTCATCGGGTTATAGACAGGCATATCATAAAATGGCTATCTAGATTGTCGTTTTTGATTCTGAAAAAACTTTGTGGCTGGAGAAAGACTAAAAACCGTTAGCAGAGCATGGTTTCGATCCACGGACCTCTGGGTTATGGGCCCAGCACGCTTCCACTGCGCCACTCTGCTTGCACAGGGTGCAGTGTGAGGATGATGCAATGCATTCAGACTCATCAGGCATATTATACCATGGTTATCTAGATTGCACAAAAACTCTGAAAATATCAAACAGCTAAATTTGACAAAATTAAAAGTAGAGTCAATCTACCTAAATCCATGAAGACCCAAATCCATGAAAAGCTGCAACATCAATCCGCAACTGCTCAATAGTAATTTTTCACCATCATTGCTTGACTATGTACCAAGATAGAATAGATTCATTTATTTATCTGCCTTGGGCACCAGTGGTTTATTGGGGATGAGGGGAATCACGGATTAGGTACACTGACACTATAGAATAAACATGGTAGTGTGGCCGAGCGGTCTAAGGCGCTGGTTTTAGGCACCAGTCTCTCTGAGGCGTGGGTTCGAATCCCACCACTGCCAAATGTTTTATAGCTAAAGCATTGCTCTGCACAGTATTGCTGGCTAGCTCCTGGTTACAGGCTATTGCAGAAGGTCTATTATTTTTAAAGCTGCACAAGATGTCACTTGAATTTTTGCCTGAAAACATAATCAGAAAGTTTTTGCCAAATTGCCAAGTCAGGCAGCTTGGGGTAATGCATTCAAATTCATCGGGTTATAGACAGGCATATCATAAAATGGCTATCTAGATTGTCGTTTTTGATTCTGAAAAAACTTTGTGGCTGGAGAAAGACTAAAAACCATTAGCAGAGCATGGTTTCGATCCACGGACCTCTGGGTTATGGGCCCAGCACGCTTCCACTGCGCCACTCTGCTTGCACAGGGTGCAGTGTGAGGATGATGCAATGAATTCAGACTCATCAGGCATATTATACCATGGTTATCTAGATTGCAAAAAAAAACTCTGAAAATATCAAACTGCTAAATTTGACAAAATTAAAAGTAGAGTCAATCTACCTAAATCCATGAAGACCCAAATCCATGAAAAGCTGCAACATCAATCCGCAACTGCTCAATAGTAATTTTTCACCATCATTGCTTGACTATGTACCAAGATAGAATAGATTCATTTATTTATCTGCCTTGGGCACCAGTGGTTTATTGGGGATGAGGGGAATCACGGATTAGGTACACTGACACTATAGAATAAACATGATAGTGTGGCCGAGCAGTCTAAGGCGCTGGTTTTAGGCACCAGTCTCTCTGAGGCGTGGGTTCGAATCCCACCACTGCCAAATGTTTTATAGCTAAAGCATTGCTCTGCACAGTATTGCTGGCTAGCTCCTGGTTACAGGCTATTGCAGAAGGTCTATTATTTTTAAAGCTGCACAAGATGTCACTTGAATTTTTGCCTGAAAACATAATCAGAAAGTTTTTGCCAAATTGCCAAGTCAGGCAGGTTGGGGTAATGCATTCAGACTCATCGGGTTATAGACAGGCATATTATAAAATGGTTATCTAGATTGTCGTCTTTCATTCTGAGAAAACTTTGTGGCTGGAGAAAGACTAAAAACCATTAGCAGAGCATGGTTTCGATCCACGGACCTCTGGGTTATGGGCCCAGCACGCTTCCACTGCGCCACTCTGCTTGCACAGGGTGCAGTGTGAGGATGATGCAATGCATTCAGACTCATCAGGCATATTATACCATGGTTATCTAGATTGAAAAAAACTTTGAAGATGTCACTTAAATTTTAGCCAGAAAACATCCTCAGAAAGTTTTTGCCAAATTGCCAAGTCAGGCAGCTTGGGGTAATGCATTCAAATTCATCGGGTTATAGACAGGCATATCATAAAATGGCTATCTAGATTGTCGTTTTTGATTCTGAAAAAACTTTGTGGCTGGAGAAAGACTAAAAACCATTAGCAGAGCATGGTTTCGATCCACGGACCTCTGGGTTATGGGCCCAGCACGCTTCCACTGCGCCACTCTGCTAGCACAGGGTGCAGTGTGAGGATGATGCAATGAATTCAGACTCATCAGGCATATTATACCATGGTTATCTAGATTGCAAAAAAAACTCTGAAAATATCAAACTGCTAAATTTGACAAAATTAAAAGTAGAGTCAATCTACCTAAATCCATGAAGACCCAAATCCATGAAAAGCTGCAACATCAATCCGCAACTGCTCAATAGTAATTTTTCACCATCATTGCTTGACTATGTACCAAGATAGAATAGATTCATTTATTTATCTGCCTTGGGCACCAGTGGTTTATTGGGGATGAGGGGAATCACGGATTAGGTACACTGACACTATAGAATAAACATGATAGTGTGGCCGAGCGGTCTAAGGCGCTGGTTTTAGGCACCAGTCTCTCTGAGGCGTGGGTTCGAATCCCCCACTGCCAAATGTTTTATAGCTAAAGCATTGCTCTGCACAGTATTGCTGGCTAGCTCCTGGTTACAGGCTATTGCAGAAGGTCTATTATTTTTAAAGCTGCACAAGATGTCACTTGAATTTTTGCCTGAAAACATAATCAGAAAGTTTTTGCCAAATTGCCAAGTCAGGCAGGTTGAGGTAATGCATTCAGACTCATCGGGTTATAGACAGGCATATTATAAAATGGTTATCTAGATTGTCGTCTTTCATTCTGAGAAAACTTTGTGGCTGGAGAAAGACTAAAAACCATTAGCAGAGCATGGTTTCGATCCACGGACCTCTGGGTTATGGGCCCAGCACGCTTCCACTGGGCCACTCTGCTTGCACAGGGTGCAGTGTGAGGATGATGCAATGCATTCAGACTCATCAGGCATATTATACCATGGTTCTCTAGATTGAAAAAAACTCTGAAGATGTCACTTAAATTTTAGCCAGAAAACATCCTCAGGAAGTTTTTGCCAAATTGCCAAGTCAGGCAGCTTGGGGTAATGCATTTAAATTCATCGGGTTATAGACAGGCATATCATAAAATGGCTATCTAGATTGTCGTTTTTGATTCTGAAAAAAACCGTTAGCAGAGCATGGTTTCGATCCACGGACCTCTGGGTTATGGGCCCAGCACGCTTCCACTGCGCCACTCTGCTTGCACAGGGTGCAGTGTGAGGATGATGCAATGCATTCAGACTCATCAGGCATATTATACCATGGTTCTCTAGATTGAAAAAAACTCTGAAGATGTCACTTAAATTTTAGCCAGAAAACATCCTCAGAAAGTTTTTGCCAAATTGCCAAGTCAGGCAGCTTGGGGTAATGCATTCAAATTCATCGGGTTATAGACAGGCATATCATAAAATGGCTATCTAGATTGTCGTTTTTGATTCTGAAAAAACTTTGTGGCTGGAGAAAGACTAAAAACCGTTAGCAGAGCATGGTTTCGATCCACGGGCCTCTGGGTTATGGGCCCAGCACGCTTCCACTGCGCCACTCTGCTTGCACAGGGTGCAGTGTGAGGATGATGCAATGCATTCAGACTCATCAGGCATATTATACCATGGTTATCTAGATTGAAAAAAACTCTGAAGATGTCACTTAAATTTTAGCCAGAAAACATCCTCAGAAAGTTTTTGCCAAATTGCCAAGTCAGGCAGCTTGGGGTAATGCATTCAAATTCATCGGGTTATAGACAGGCATATCATAAAATGGCTATCTAGATTGTCGTTTTTGATTCTGAAAAAACTTTGTGGCTGGAGAAAGACTAAAACCCTTTTGCAGAGCATGGTTTCGATCCACGGACCTCTGGGTTATGGGCCCAGCACGCTTCCACTGCGCCACTCTGCTTGCACAGGGTGCAGTGTGAGGATGATGCAATGCATTCAGACTCATCAGGCATATTATACCATGGTTATCTAGATTGCACAAAAACTCTGAAAATATCAAACAGCTAAATTTGACAAAATTAAAAGTAGAGTCAATCTACCTAAATCCATGAAGACCCAAATCCATGAAAAGCTGCAACATCAATCCGCAACTGCTCAATAGTAATTTTTCACCATCATTGCTTGACTATGTACCAAGATAGAATAGATTCATTTATTTATCTGCCTTGGGCACCAGTGGTCTATTGGGGATGAGGGGAATCACGGATTAGGTACACTGACACTATAGAATAAACATGGTAGTGTGGCCGAGCGGTCTAAGGCGCTGGTTTTAGGCACCAGTCTCTCTGAGGCGTGGGTTCGAATCCCACCACTGCCAAATGTTTTATAGCTAAATCATTGCTCTGCACAGTATTGCTGGCTAGCTCCTGGTTACAGGCTATTGCAGAAGGTCTATTATTTTTAAAGCTAACACTGCACAAGATGTCACTTGAATTTTTGCCTGAAAACATAATCAGAAAGTTTTTGCCAAATTGCCAAGTCAGGCAGGTTGGGGTAATGCATTCAGACACATCGGGTTATAGACAGGCATATTATAAAATGGTTATCTAGATTGTCGTCTTTTATTCTGAGAAAACTTTGTGGCTGGAGAAAGACTAAAAACCATTAGCAGAGCATGGTTTCGATCCACGGACCTCTGGGTTATGGGCCCAGCACGCTTCCACTGCGCCACTCTGCTTGCACAGGGTGCAGTGTGAGGATGATGCAATGCATTCAGACTCATCAGGCATATTATACCATGGTTATCTAGATTGAAAAAAACTCTGAAGATGTCACTTAAATTTTTGCCTGAAAACATCCTCAGAAAGTTTTTGCCAAATTGCCAAGTCAGGCAGCTTGGGGTAATGCATTTAAATTCATCGGGTTATAGACAGGCATATCATAAAATGGCTATCTAGATTGTCGTTTTTGATTCTGAAAAAAACCGTTAGCAGAGCATGGTTTCGATCCACGGACCTCTGGGTTATGGGCCCAGCACGCTTCCACTGCGCCACTCTGCTTGCACAGGGTGCAGTGTGAGGATGATGCAATGCATTCAGATTCATCAGGCATATTATACCATGGTTCTCTAGATTGAAAAAAACTCTGAAGATGTCACTTAAATTTTAGCCAGAAAACATCCTCAGAAAGTTTTTGCCAAATTGCCAAGTCAGGCAGCTTGGGGTAATGCATTCAAATTCATCGGGTTATAGACAGGCATATCATAAAATGGCTATCTAGATTGTCGTTTTTGATTCTGAAAAAACTTTGTGGCTGGAGAAAGACTAAAAACCGTTAGCAGAGCATGGTTTCGATCCACGGACCTCTGGGTTATGGGCCCAGCACGCTTCCACTGCGCCACTCTGCTTGCACAGGGTGCAGTGTGAGGATGATGCAATGCATTCAGACTAATCAGGCATATTATACCATGGTTATCTAGATTGAAAAAAACTCTGAAGATGTCACTTAAATTTTAGCCAGAAAACATCCTCAGAAAGTTTTTGCCAAATTGCCAAGTCAGGCAGCTTGGGGTAATGCATTCAAATTCATCGGGTTATAGACAGGCATATCATAAAATGGCTATCTAGATTGTCGTTTTTGATTCTGAAAAAACTTTGTGGCTGGAGAAAGACTAAAAACCGTTAGCAGAGCATGGTTTCGATCCACGGACCTCTGGGTTATGGGCCCAGCACGCTTCCACTGCGCCACTCTGCTTGCACAGGGTGCAGTGTGAGGATGATGCAATGCATTCAGACTCATCAGGCATATTATACCATGGTTATATAGATTGCAAAAAAACTCTGAAAATATCAAACTGCTTAATTTGACAAAATTAAAAGTAGAGTCAATCTACCTAATTCCATGAAGACCCAAATCCATGAAAAGCTGCAACATCAATCTGCAACTGCTCAATAGTAATTTTTCACCATCATTGCTTGACTATGTACCAAGATAGAATAGATTCATTTATTTATCTGCCTTGGGCACCAGTGGTTTATTGGGGATGAGGGGAATCACGGAATTAGGTACACTGACACTATAAAATAAACATGGTAGTGTGGCCGAGCGGTCTAAGGTGCTGGTTTTAGGCACCAGTCTCTCTGAGGCGTGGGTTCGAATCCCACCACTGCCAAATGTTTCATAGCTAAAGCATTGCTCTGCACAGTATTGCTGGCTAGCTCCTGGTTACAGGCTATTGCAGAAGGTCTATTATTTTTAAAGCTGCACAAGATGTCACTTGAATTTTTGCCTGAAAACATAATCAGAAAGTTTTTGCCAAATTGCCAAGTCAGGCAGGTTGGGGTAATGCATTCAGACTCATCGGGTTAAAGACAAGCATATTATAAAATGGTTATCTAGATTGTCGTCTTTCATTCTGAGAAAACTTTGTGGCTGGAGAAAGACTAAAAACCATTAGCAGAGCATGGTTTCGATCCACGGACCTCTGGGTTATGGGCCCAGCACGCTTCCACTGCGCCACTCTGCTTGCACAGGGTGCAGTGTGAGGATGATGCAATGCATTCAGACTCATCAGGCATATTATACCATGGTTATCTAGATTGCAAAAAAACTCTGAAAATATCAAACAGCTAAATTTGACAAAATTAAAAGTAGAGTCAATCTACCTAAATCCATGAAGACCCAAATCCATGAAAAGCTGCAACATCAATCCGCAACTGCTCAATAGTAATTTTTCACCATCATTGCTTGACTATGTACCAAGATAGAATAGATTCATTTATTTATCTGCCTTGGGCACCAGTGGTTTATTGGGGATGAGGGGAATCACGGATTAGGTACACTGACACTATAGAATAAACATGGTAGTGTGGCCGAGCGGTCTAAGGCGCTGGTTTTAGGCACCAGTCTCTCTGAGGCGTGGGTTCGAATCCCACCACTGCCAAATGTTTTATAGCTAAAGCATTGCTCTGCACAGTATTGCTGGCTAGCTCCTGGTTACAGGCTATTGCAGAAGGTCTATTATTTTTAAAGCTGCACAAGATGTCACTTGAATTTTTGCCTGAAAACATAATCAGAAAGTTTTTGCCAAATTGCCAAGTCAGGCAGGTTGGGGTAATGCATTCAGACACATCAGGTTATAGACAGGCATATTATAAAATGGTTATCTAGATTGTCGTCTTTCATTCTGAGAAAACTTTGTGGCTGGAGAAAGACTAAAAACCATTAGCAGAGCATGGTTTCGATCCACGGACCTCTGGGTTATGGGCCCAGCACGCTTCCACTGCGCCACTCTGCTTGCACAGGGTGCAGTGTGAGGATGATGCAATGCATTCAGACTCATCAGGCATATTATACCATGGTTATCTAGATTGAAAAAAACTCTGAAGATGTCACTTAAATTTTTGCCTGAAAACATCCTCAGAAAGTTTTTGCCAAATTGCCAAGTCAGGCAGCTTGGGGTAATGCATTTAAATTCATCGGGTTATAGACAGGCATATCATAAAATGGCTATCTAGATTGTCGTTTTTGATTCTGAAAAAAACCGTTAGCAGAGCATGGTTTCGATCCACGGACCTCTGGGTTATGGGCCCAGCACGCTTCCACTGCGCCACTCTGCTTGCACAGGGTGCAGTGTGAGGATGATGCAATGCATTCAGATTCATCAGGCATATTATACCATGGTTCTCTAGATTGAAAAAAACTCTGAAGATGTCACTTAAATTTTAGCCAGAAAACATCCTCAGAAAGTTTTTGCCAAATTGCCAAGTCAGGCAGCTTGGGGTAATGCATTCAAATTCATCGGGTTATAGACAGGCATATCATAAAATGGCTATCTAGATTGTCGTTTTTGATTCTGAAAAAACTTTGTGGCTGGAGAAAGACTAAAAACCGTTAGCAGAGCATGGTTTCGATCCACGGACCTCTGGGTTATGGGCCCAGCACGCTTCCACTGCGCCACTCTGCTTGCACAGGGTGCAGTGTGAGGATGATGCAATGCATTCAGACTAATCAGGCATATTATACCATGGTTATCTAGATTGAAAAAAACTCTGAAGATGTCACTTAAATTTTAGCCAGAAAACATCCTCAGAAAGTTTTTGCCAAATTGCCAAGTCAGGCAGCTTGGGGTAATGCATTCAAATTCATCGGGTTATAGACAGGCATATCATAAAATGGCTATCTAGATTGTCGTTTTTGATTCTGAAAAAACTTTGTGGCTGGAGAAAGACTAAAAACCGTTAGCAGAGCATGGTTTCGATCCACGGACCTCTGGGTTATGGGCCCAGCACGCTTCCACTGCGCCACTCTGCTTGCACAGGGTGCAGTGTGAGGATGATGCAATGCATTCAGACTCATCAGGCATATTATACCATGGTTATATAGATTGCAAAAAAACTCTGAAAATATCAAACTGCTAAATTTGACAAAATTAAAAGTAGAGTCAATCTACCTAATTCCATGAAGACCCAAATCCATGAAAAGCTGCAACATCAATCCGCAACTGCTCAATAGTAATTTTTCACCATCATTGCTTGACTATGTACCAAGATAGAATAGATTCATTTATTTATCTGCCTTGGGCACCAGTGGTTTATTGGGGATGAGGGGAATCACGGAATTAGGTACACTGACACTATAAAATAAACATGGTAGTGTGGCCGAGCGGTCTAAGGTGCTGGTTTTAGGCACCAGTCTCTCTGAGGCGTGGGTTCGAATCCCACCACTGCCAAATGTTTCATATCTAAAGCATTGCTCTGCACAGTATTGCTGGCTAGCTCCTGGTTACAGGCTGTTGCAGAAGGTCTATTATTTTTAAAGCTGCACAAGATGTCACTTGAATTTTTGCCTGAAAACATAATCAGAAAGTTTTTGCCAAATTGCCAAGTCAGGCAGGTTGGGGTAATGCATTCAGACTCATCGGGTTATAGACAGGCATATTATAAAATGGTTATCTAGATTGTCGTCTTTCATTCTGAGAAAACTTTGTGGCTGGAGAAAGACTAAAAACCATTAGCAGAGCATGGTTTCGATCCACGGACCTCTGGGTTATGGGCCCAGCACGCTTCCACTGCGCCACTCTGCTTGCACAGGGTGCAGTGTTAGGATGATGCAATGCATTCAGACTCATCAGGCATATTATACCATGGTTATCTAGATTGAAAAAAACTCTGAAGATGTCACTTAAATTTTAGCCAGAAAACATCCTCAGAAAGTTTTTGCCAAATTGCCAAGTCAGGCAGCTTGGGGTAATGCATTCAAATTCATCGGGTTATAGACAGGCATATCATAAAATGGCTATCTAGATTGTCGTTTTTGATTCTGAAAAAACTTTGTGGCTGGAGAAAGACTAAAAACCGTTAGCAGAGCATGGTTTCGATCCACGGACCTCTGGGTTATGGGCCCAGCACGCTTCCACTGCGCCACTCTGCTTGCACAGGGTGCAGTGTGAGGATGATGCAATGCATTCAGACTAATCAGGCATATTATACCATGGTTATCTAGATTGAAAAAAACTCTGAAGATGTCACTTAAATTTTAGCCAGAAAACATCCTCAGAAAGTTTTTGCCAAATTGCCAAGTCAGGCAGCTTGGGGTAATGCATTCAAATTCATCGGGTTATAGACAGGCATATCATAAAATGGCTATCTAGATTGTCGTTTTTGATTCTGAAAAAACTTTGTGGCTGGAGAAAGACTAAAAACCGTTAGCAGAGCATGGTTTCGATCCACGGACCTCTGGGTTATGGGCCCAGCACGCTTCCACTGCGCCACTCTGCTTGCACAGGGTGCAGTGTGAGGATGATGCAATGCATTCAGACTCATCAGGCATATTATACCATGGTTATATAGATTGCAAAAAAACTCTGAAAATATCAAACTGCTAAATTTGACAAAATTAAAAGTAGAGTCAATCTACCTAATTCCATGAAGACCCAAATCCATGAAAAGCTGCAACATCAATCCGCAACTGCTCAATAGTAATTTTTCACCATCATTGCTTGACTATGTACCAAGATAGAATAGATTCATTTATTTATCTGCCTTGGGCACCAGTGGTTTATTGGGGATGAGGGGAATCACGGAATTAGGTACACTGACACTATAAAATAAACATGGTAGTGTGGCCGAGCGGTCTAAGGTGCTGGTTTTAGGCACCAGTCTCTCTGAGGCGTGGGTTCGAATCCCACCACTGCCAAATGTTTCATATCTAAAGCATTGCTCTGCACAGTATTGCTGGCTAGCTCCTGGTTACAGGCTGTTGCAGAAGGTCTATTATTTTTAAAGCTGCACAAGATGTCACTTGAATTTTTGCCTGAAAACATAATCAGAAAGTTTTTGCCAAATTGCCAAGTCAGGCAGGTTGGGGTAATGCATTCAGACTCATCGGGTTATAGACAGGCATATTATAAAATGGTTATCTAGATTGTCGTCTTTCATTCTGAGAAAACTTTGTGGCTGGAGAAAGACTAAAAACCATTAGCAGAGCATGGTTTCGATCCACGGACCTCTGGGTTATGGGCCCAGCACGCTTCCACTGCGCCACTCTGCTTGCACAGGGTGCAGTGTTAGGATGATGCAATGCATTCAGACTCATCAGGCATATTATACCATGGTTATCTAGATTGAAAAAAACTCTGAAGATGTCACTTAAATTTTAGCCAGAAAACATCCTCAGAAAGTTTTTGCCAAATTGCCAAGTCAGGCAGCTTGGGGTAATGCATTCAAATTCATCGGGTTATAGACAGGCATATCATAAAATGGCTATCTAGATTGTCGTTTTTGATTCTGAAAAAACTTTGTGGCTGGAGAAAGACTAAAGACCGTTAGCAGAGCATGGTTTCGATCCACGGACCTCTGGGTTATGGGCCCAGCACGCTTCCACTGCGCCACTCTGCTTGCACAGGGTGCAGTGTGAGGATGATGCAATGCATTCAGACTCATCAGGCATATTATACCATGGTTATCTAGATTGCAAAAAAACTCTGAAAATATCAAACAGCTAAATTTGACAAAATTAAAAGTAGAGTCAATCTACCTAAATCCATGAAGACCCAAATCCATGAAAAGCTGCAACATCAATCCGCAACTGCTCAATAGTAATTTTTCACCATCATTGCTTGACTATGTACCAAGATAGAATAGATTCATTTATTTATCTGCCTTGGGCACCAGTGGTTTATTGGGGATGAGGGGAATCACGGAATTAGGTACACTGACACTATAAAATAAACATGGTAGTGTGGCCGAGCGGTCTAAGGCGCTGGTTTTAGGCACCAGTCTCTCTGAGGCGTGGGTTCGAATCCCACCACTGTCAAATGTTTTATAGCTAAAGCATTGCTCTGCACAGTATTGCTGGCTAGCTCCTGGTTACAGGCTATTGCAGAAGGTCTATTATTTTTAAAGCTGCACAAGATGTCACTTGAATTTTTGCCTTAAAACATAATCAGAAAGTTTTTGCCAAATTGCCAAGTCAGGCAGGTTGGGGTAATGCATTCAGACTCATCGGGTTATAGACAGGCATATTATAAAATGGTTATCTAGATTGTCGTCTTTCATTCTGAGAAAACTTTGTGGCTGGAGAAAGACTAAAAACCATTAGCAGAGCATGGTTTCGATCCACGGACCTCTGGGTTATGGGCCCAGCACGCTTCCACTGCGCCACTCTGCTTGCACAGGGTGCAGTGTGAGGATGATGCAATGCATTCAGACTCATCAGGCATATTATACCATGGTTATCTAGATTGAAAAAAACTCTGAAGATGTCACTTAAATTTTTGCCTGAAAACATCCTCAGAAAGTTTTTGCCAAATTGCCAAGTCAGGCAGCTTGGGGTAATGCATTCAAATTCATCGGGTTATAGACAGGCATATCATAAAATGGCTATCTAGATTGTTGTTTTTGATTCTGAAAAAATTTGTGGCTGGAGAAAGACTAAAAACCATTAGCAGAGCATGGTTTCGATCCACGGACCTCTGGGTTATGGGCCCAGCACGCTTCCACTGCGCCACTCTGCTTGCACAGGGTGCAGTGTGAGGATGATGCAATGCATTCAGACTCATCAGGCATATTATACCATGGTTATCTAGATTGAAAAAAACTCTGAAGATGTCACTTAGATTTTTGCCTGAAAACATCCTCAGAAAGTTTTTGCCAAATTGCCAAGTCAGGCAGCTTGGTGTAATGCATTCAAATTCATCGGGTTATAGACAGGCATATCTTAAAATGGCTATCTAGATTGTTGTTTTTGATTCTGAAAAAACTTTGTGGCTGGAGAAAGACTAAAAACCATTAGCAGAGCATGGTTTCGATCCACGGACCTCTGGGTTATGGGCCCAGCACGCTTCCACTGCGCCACTCTGCTTGCACAGGGTGCAGTGTGAGGATGATGCAATGCATTCAGACTCATCAGGCATATTATACAATGGTTATCTAGATTGAAAAAAACTCTGAAAATATCAAACTGCTAAATTTGACAAAATTAAAAGTCGAGTCAATCTACCTAATTCAATGAAGACCCAAATCCATGAAAACCTGCAACATCAATCCGCAACTGCTCAATAGTAATTTTTCACCATCATTGCTTGACTATGTACCAAGATAGAATAGATTCATTTATTTATCTGCCTTGGGTACCAGTTGTTTATTGGGGTTGAGGGGAATCACGGAATTAGGTACACTGACACTATAGAATAAACATGGTAGTGTGGCCGAGCGGTCTAAGGCGCTGGTTTTAGGCACCAGTCTCTCTGAGGCGTGGGTTTGAATCCCACCACTGCCAAATGTTTTATAGCTAAAGCATTGCTCTGCACAGTATTGCTGGCTAGCTCCTGGTTACAGGCTATTGCAGAAGGTCTATTATTTTTAAAGCTAACACTGCACAAGATGTCACTTGAATTTTTGCCTGAAAACATAATCAGAAAGTTTTTGCCAAATTGCCAAGTCAGGCAGGTTGGGGTAATGCATTCAGACTCATCGGGTTATAGACAGGCATATTATAAAATGGTTATCTAGATTGTCGTCTTTCATTCTGAGAAAACTTTGTGGCTGGAGAAAGACTAAAAACCATTAGCAGAGCATGGTTTCGATCCACGGACCTCTGGGTTATGGGCCCAGCACGCTTCCACTGCGCCACTCTGCTTGCACAGGGTGCAGTGTGAGGATGATGCAATGCATTCAGACTCATCAGGCATATTATACCATGGTTATCTAGATTGAAAAAAACTCTGAAGATGTCACTTAAATGTTTGCCTGAAAACATCCTCAGAAAGTTTTTGCCAAATTGCCAAGTCAGGCAGCTTGGGGTAATGCATTCAAATTCATCGGGTTATAGACAGGCATATCATAAAATGGCTATCTAGATTGTTGTTTTTGATTCTGAAAAAACTTTGTGGCTGGAGAAAGACTAAAAACCATTAGCAGAGCATGGTTTCGATCCACGGACCTCTGGGTTATGGGCCCAGCACGCTTCCACTGCGCCACTCTGCTTGCACAGGGTGCAGTGTGAGGATGATGCAATGCATTCAGACTCATCAGGCATATTATACCATGGTTATCTAGATTGCAAAAAAACTCTGAAAATATCAAACAGCTAAATTTGACAAAATTAAAAGTAGAGTCAATCTACCTAAATCCATGAAGACCCAAATCCATGAAAAGCTGCAACATCAATCCGCAACTGCTCAATAGTAATTTTTCACCATCATTGCTTGACTATGTACCAAGATAGAATAGATTCATTTATTTATCTGCCTTGGGCACCAGTGGTTTATTGGGGATGAGGGGAATCACGGATTAGGTACACTGACACTATAGAATAAACATGGTAGTGTGGCCGAGCGGTCTAAGGCGCTGGTTTTAGGCACCAGTCTCTCTGAGGCGTGGGTTCGAATCCCACCACTGCCAAATGTTTTATAGCTAAAGCATTGCTCTGCACAGTATTGCTGGCTAGCTCCTGGTTACAGGCTATTGCAGAAGGTCTATTATTTTTAAAGCTGCACAAGATGTCACTTGAATTTTTGCCTGAAAACATAATCAGAAAGTTTTTGCCAAATTGCCAAGTCAGGCAGGTTGGGGTAATGCATTCAGACACATCAGGTTATAGACAGGCATATTATAAAATGGTTATCTAGATTGTCGTCTTTCATTCTGAGAAAACTTTGTGGCTGGAGAAAGACTAAAAACCATTAGCAGAGCATGGTTTCGATCCACGGACCTCTGGGTTATGGGCCCAGCACGCTTCCACTGCGCCACTCTGCTTGCACAGGGTGCAGTGTGAGGATGATGCAATGCATTCAGACTCATCAGGCATATTATACCATGGTTATCTAGATTGAAAAAAACTCTGAAGATGTCACTTAAATTTTTGCCTGAAAACATCCTCAGAAAGTTTTTGCCAAATTGCCAAGTCAGGCAGCTTGGGGTAATGCATTTAAATTCATCGGGTTATAGACAGGCATATCATAAAATGGCTATCTAGATTGTCGTTTTTGATTCTGAAAAAAACCGTTAGCAGAGCATGGTTTCGATCCACGGACCTCTGGGTTATGGGCCCAGCACGCTTCCACTGCGCCACTCTGCTTGCACAGGGTGCAGTGTGAGGATGATGCAATGCATTCAGATTCATCAGGCATATTATACCATGGTTCTCTAGATTGAAAAAAACTCTGAAGATGTCACTTAAATTTTAGCCAGAAAACATCCTCAGAAAGTTTTTGCCAAATTGCCAAGTCAGGCAGCTTGGGGTAATGCATTCAAATTCATCGGGTTATAGACAGGCATATCATAAAATGGCTATCTAGATTGTCGTTTTTGATTCTGAAAAAACTTTGTGGCTGGAGAAAGACTAAAAACCGTTAGCAGAGCATGGTTTCGATCCACGGACCTCTGGGTTATGGGCCCAGCACGCTTCCACTGCGCCACTCTGCTTGCACAGGGTGCAGTGTGAGGATGATGCAATGCATTCAGACTAATCAGGCATATTATACCATGGTTATCTAGATTGAAAAAAACTCTGAAGATGTCACTTAAATTTTAGCCAGAAAACATCCTCAGAAAGTTTTTGCCAAATTGCCAAGTCAGGCAGCTTGGGGTAATGCATTCAAATTCATCGGGTTATAGACAGGCATATCATAAAATGGCTATCTAGATTGTCGTTTTTGATTCTGAAAAAACTTTGTGGCTGGAGAAAGACTAAAAACCGTTAGCAGAGCATGGTTTCGATCCACGGACCTCTGGGTTATGGGCCCAGCACGCTTCCACTGCGCCACTCTGCTTGCACAGGGTGCAGTGTGAGGATGATGCAATGCATTCAGACTCATCAGGCATATTATACCATGGTTATATAGATTGCAAAAAAACTCTGAAAATATCAAACTGCTAAATTTGACAAAATTAAAAGTAGAGTCAATCTACCTAATTCCATGAAGACCCAAATCCATGAAAAGCTGCAACATCAATCCGCAACTGCTCAATAGTAATTTTTCACCATCATTGCTTGACTATGTACCAAGATAGAATAGATTCATTTATTTATCTGCCTTGGGCACCAGTGGTTTATTGGGGATGAGGGGAATCACGGAATTAGGTACACTGACACTATAAAATAAACATGGTAGTGTGGCCGAGCGGTCTAAGGTGCTGGTTTTAGGCACCAGTCTCTCTGAGGCGTGGGTTCGAATCCCACCACTGCCAAATGTTTCATATCTAAAGCATTGCTCTGCACAGTATTGCTGGCTAGCTCCTGGTTACAGGCTGTTGCAGAAGGTCTATTATTTTTAAAGCTGCACAAGATGTCACTTGAATTTTTGCCTGAAAACATAATCAGAAAGTTTTTGCCAAATTGCCAAGTCAGGCAGGTTGGGGTAATGCATTCAGACTCATCGGGTTATAGACAGGCATATTATAAAATGGTTATCTAGATTGTCGTCTTTCATTCTGAGAAAACTTTGTGGCTGGAGAAAGACTAAAAACCATTAGCAGAGCATGGTTTCGATCCACGGACCTCTGGGTTATGGGCCCAGCACGCTTCCACTGCGCCACTCTGCTTGCACAGGGTGCAGTGTGAGGATGATGCAATGCATTCAGATTCATCAGGCATATTATACCATGGTTATCTAGATTGAAAAAAACTCTGAAGATGTCACTTAAATTTTTGCCTGAAAACATAATCAGAAAGTTTTTGCCAAATTGCCAAGTCAGGCAGGTTGGGGTAATGCATTCAGACTCATCGGGTTATAGACAGGCATATTATAAAATGGTTATCTAGATTGTCGTCTTTCATTCTGAGAAAACTTTGTGGCTGGAGAAAGACTAAAAACCATTAGCAGAGCATGGTTTCGATCCACGGACCTCTGGGTTATGGGCCCAGCACGCTTCCACTGCGCCACTCTGCTTGCACAGGGTGCAGTGTTAGGATGATGCAATGCATTCAGACTCATCAGGCATATTATACCATGGTTATCTAGATTGAAAAAAACTCTGAAGATGTCACTTAAATTTTAGCCAGAAAACATCCTCAGAAAGTTTTTGCCAAATTGCCAAGTCAGGCAGCTTGGGGTAATGCATTCAAATTCATCGGGTTATAGACAGGCATATCATAAAATGGCTATCTAGATTGTCGTTTTTGATTCTGAAAAAACTTTGTGGCTGGAGAAAGACTAAAAACCGTTAGCAGAGCATGGTTTCGATCCACGGACCTCTGGGTTATGGGCCCAGCACGCTTCCACTGCGCCACTCTGCTTGCACAGGGTGCAGTGTGAGGATGATGCAATGCATTCAGACTCATCAGGCATATTATACCATGGTTATCTAGATTGCAAAAAAACTCTGAAAATATCAAACAGCTAAATTTGACAAAATTAAAAGTAGAGTCAATCTACCTAAATCCATGAAGACCCAAATCCATGAAAAGCTGCAACATCAATCCGCAACTGCTCAATAGTAATTTTTCACCATCATTGCTTGACTATGTACCAAGATAGAATAGATTCATTTATTTATCTGCCTTGGGCACCAGTGGTTTATTGGGGATGAGGGGAATCACGGAATTAGGTACACTGACACTATAAAATAAACATGGTAGTGTGGCCGAGCGGTCTAAGGCGCTGGTTTTAGGCACCAGTCTCTCTGAGGCGTGGGTTCGAATCCCACCACTGTCAAATGTTTTATAGCTAAAGCATTGCTCTGCACAGTATTGCTGGCTAGCTCCTGGTTACAGGCTATTGCAGAAGGTCTATTATTTTTAAAGCTGCACAAGATGTCACTTGAATTTTTGCCTTAAAACATAATCAGAAAGTTTTTGCCAAATTGCCAAGTCAGGCAGGTTGGGGTAATGCATTCAGACTCATCGGGTTATAGACAGGCATATCATAAAATGGCTATCTAGATTGTTGTTTTTGATTCTGAAAAAATTTGTGGCTGGAGAAAGACTAAAAACCATTAGCAGAGCATGGTTTCGATCCACGGACCTCTGGGTTATGGGCCCAGCACGCTTCCACTGCGCCACTCTGCTTGCACAGGGTGCAGTGTGAGGATGATGCAATGCATTCAGACTCATCAGGCATATTATACCATGGTTATCTAGATTGAAAAAAACTCTGAAGATGTCACTTAGATTTTTGCCTGAAAACATCCTCAGAAAGTTTTTGCCAAATTGCCAAGTCAGGCAGCTTGGTGTAATGCATTCAAATTCATCGGGTTATAGACAGGCATATCTTAAAATGGCTATCTAGATTGTTGTTTTTGATTCTGAAAAAACTTTGTGGCTGGAGAAAGACTAAAAACCATTAGCAGAGCATGGTTTCGATCCACGGACCTCTGGGTTATGGGCCCAGCACGCTTCCACTGCGCCACTCTGCTTGCACAGGGTGCAGTGTGAGGATGATGCAATGCATTCAGACTCATCAGGCATATTATACAATGGTTATCTAGATTGAAAAAAACTCTGAAAATATCAAACTGCTAAATTTGACAAAATTAAAAGTCGAGTCAATCTACCTAATTCAATGAAGACCCAAATCCATGAAAACCTGCAACATCAATCCGCAACTGCTCAATAGTAATTTTTCACCATCATTGCTTGACTATGTACCAAGATAGAATAGATTCATTTATTTATCTGCCTTGGGTACCAGTTGTTTATTGGGGTTGAGGGGAATCACGGAATTAGGTACACTGACACTATAGAATAAACATGGTAGTGTGGCCGAGCGGTCTAAGGCGCTGGTTTTAGGCACCAGTCTCTCTGAGGCGTGGGTTCGAATCCCACCACTGCCAAATGTTTTATAGCTAAAGCATTGCTCTGCACAGTATTGCTGGCTAGCTCCTGGTTACAGGCTATTGCAGAAGGTCTATTATTTTTAAAGCTAACACTGCACAAGATGTCACTTGAATTTTTGCCTGAAAACATAATCAGAAAGTTTTTGCCAAATTGCCAAGTCAGGCAGGTTGGGGTAATGCATTCAGACTCATCGGGTTATAGACAGGCATATTATAAAATGGTTATCTAGATTGTCGTCTTTCATTCTGAGAAAACTTTGTGGCTGGAGAAAGACTAAAAACCATTAGCAGAGCATGGTTTCGATCCACGGACCTCTGGGTTATGGGCCCAGCACGCTTCCACTGCGCCACTCTGCTTGCACAGGGTGCAGTGTGAGGATGATGCAATGCATTCAGACTCATCAGGCATATTATACCATGGTTATCTAGATTGAAAAAAACTCTGAAGATGTCACTTAAATTTTTGCCTGAAAACATCCTCAGAAAGTTTTTGCCAAATTGCCAAGTCAGGCAGCTTGGGGTAATGCATTCAAATTCATCGGGTTATAGACAGGCATATCATAAAATGGCTATCTAGATTGTTGTTTTTGATTCTGAAAAAACTTTGTGGCTGGAGAAAGACTAAAAACCATTAGCAGAGCATGGTTTCGATCCACGGACCTCTGGGTTATGGGCCCAGCACGCTTCCACTGCGCCACTCTGCTTGCACAGGGTGCAGTGTGAGGATGATGCAATGCATTCAGACTCATCAGGCATATTATACCATGGTTATCTAGATTGAAAAAAACTCTGAAGATGTCACTTAAATGTTTGCCTGAAAACATCCTCAGAAAGTTTTTGCCAAATTGCCAAGTCAGGCAGCTTGGGGTAATGCATTCAAATTCATCGGGTTATAGACAGGCATATCATAAAATGGCTATCTAGATTGTTGTTTTTGATTCTGAAAAAACTTTGTGGCTGGAGAAAGACTAAAAACCATTAGCAGAGCATGGTTTCGATCCAAGGACCTCTGGGTTATGGGCCCAGCACGCTTCCACTGCGCCACTCTGCTTGCACAGGGTGCAGTGTGAGGATGATGCAATGCATTCAGACTCATCAGGCATATTATACCATGGTTATCTAGATTGAAAAAAACTCTGAAGATGTCACTTAAATTTTTGCCTGAAAACATCCTCAGAAAGTTTTTGCCAAATTGCCAAGTCAGGCAGCTTGGTGTAATGCATTCAAATTCATCGGGTTATAGACAGGCATATCTTAAAATGGCTATCTAGATTGTTGTTTTTGATTCTGAAAAAACTTTGTGGCTGGAGAAAGACTAAAAACCATTAGCAGAGCATGGTTTCGATCCACGGACCTCTGGGTTATGGGCCCAGCACGCTTCCACTGCGCCACTCTGCTTGCACAGGGTGCAGTGTGAGGATGATGCAATGCATTCAGACTCATCAGGCATATTATACAATGGTTATCTAGATTGAAAAAAACTCTGAAAATATCAAACTGCTAAATTTGACAAAATTAAAAGTAGAGTCAATCTACCTAATTCAATGAAGACCCAAATCCATGAAAACCTGCAACATCAATCCGCAACTGCTCAATAGTAATTTTTCACCATCATTGCTTGACTATGTACCAAGATAGAATAGATTCATTTATTTATCTGCCTTGGGTACCAGTTGTTTATTGGGGTTGAGGGGAATCACGGAATTAGGTACACTGACACTATAGAATAAACATGGTAGTGTGGCCGAGCGGTCTAAGGCGCTGGTTTTAGGCACCAGTCTCTCTGAGGCGTGGGTTCGAATCCCACCACTGCCAAATGTTTTATAGCTAAAGCATTGCTCTGCACAGTATTGCTGGCTAGCTCCTGGTTACAGGCTATTGCAGAAGGTCTATTATTTTTAAAGCTAACACTGCACAAGATGTCACTTGAATTTTTGCCTGAAAACATAATCAGAAAGTTTTTGCCAAATTGCCAAGTCAGGCAGGTTGGGGTAATGCAGTCAGAATCATCGGGTTATAGACAGGCATATTATAAAATGGTTATCTAGATTGTCGTCTTTCATTCTGAAAAAACTTTGTGGCTGGAGAAAGACTAAAAACCATTAGCAGAGCATGGTTTCGATCCACGGACCTCTGGGTTATGGGCCCAGCACGCTTCCACTGCGCCACTCTGCTTGCACAGGGTGCAGTGTGAGGATGATGCAATGCATTCAGACTCATCAGGCATATTATACCATGGTTATCTAGATTGAAAAAAACTCTGAAGATGTCACTTAAATTTTTGCCTGAAAACATCCTCAGAAAGTTTTTGCCAAATTGCCAAGTCAGGCAGCTTGGGGTAATGCATTCAAATTCATCGGGTTATAGACAGGCATATCATAAAATGGCTATCTAGATTGTTGTTTTTGATTCTGAAAAAACTTTGTGGCTGGAGAAAGACTAAAAACCATTAGCAGATCATGGTTTCGATCCACGGACCTCTGGGTTATGGGCCCAGCACGCTTCCACTGCGCCATTCTGCTTGCACAGGGTGCAGTGTGAGGATGATGCAATGCATTCAGACTAATCAGGCATATTATACCATGGTTATCTAGATTGAAAAAAACTCTGAAGATGTCACTTAAATTTTAGCCAGAAAACATCCTCAGAAAGTTTTTGCCAAATTGCCAAGTCAGGCAGCTTGGGGTAATGCATTCAAATTCATCGGGTTATAGACAGGCATATCATAAAATGGCTATCTAGATTGTCGTTTTTGATTCTGAAAAAACTTTGTGGCTGGAGAAAGACTAAAAACCGTTAGCAGAGCATGGTTTCGATCCACGGACCTCTGGGTTATGGGCCCAGCACGCTTCCACTGCGCCACTCTGCTTGCACAGGGTGCAGTGTGAGGATGATGCAATGCATTCAGACTCATCAGGCATATTATACCATGGTTATATAGATTGCAAAAAAACTCTGAAAATATCAAACTGCTAAATTTGACAAAATTAAAAGTAGAGTCAATCTACCTAATTCCATGAAGACCCAAATCCATGAAAAGCTGCAACATCAATCCGCAACTGCTCAATAGTAATTTTTCACCATCATTGCTTGACTATGTACCAAGATAGAATAGATTCATTTATTTATCTGCCTTGGGCACCAGTGGTTTATTGGGGATGAGGGGAATCACGGAATTAGGTACACTGACACTATAAAATAAACATGGTAGTGTGGCCGAGCGGTCTAAGGTGCTGGTTTTAGGCACCAGTCTCTCTGAGGCGTGGGTTCGAATCCCACCACTGCCAAATGTTTCATATCTAAAGCATTGCTCTGCACAGTATTGCTGGCTAGCTCCTGGTTACAGGCTGTTGCAGAAGGTCTATTATTTTTAAAGCTGCACAAGATGTCACTTGAATTTTTGCCTGAAAACATAATCAGAAAGTTTTTGCCAAATTGCCAAGTCAGGCAGGTTGGGGTAATGCATTCAGACTCATCGGGTTATAGACAGGCATATTATAAAATGGTTATCTAGATTGTCGTCTTTCATACTGAGAAAACTTTGTGGCTGGAGAAAGACTAAAAACCATTAGCAGAGCATGGTTTCGATCCACGGACCTCTGGGTTATGGGCCCAGCACGCTTCCACTGCGCCACTCTGCTTGCACAGGGTGCAGTGTTAGGATGATGCAATGCATTCAGACTCATCAGGCATATTATACCATGGTTATCTAGATTGAAAAAAACTCTGAAGATGTCACTTAAATTTTAGCCAGAAAACATCCTCAGAAAGTTTTTGCCAAATTGCCAAGTCAGGCAGCTTGGGGTAATGCATTCAAATTCATCGGGTTATAGACAGGCATATCATAAAATGGCTATCTAGATTGTCGTTTTTGATTCTGAAAAAACTTTGTGGCTGGAGAAAGACTAAAAACCGTTAGCAGAGCATGGTTTCGATCCACGGACCTCTGGGTTATGGGCCCAGCACGCTTCCACTGCGCCACTCTGCTTGCACAGGGTGCAGTGTGAGGATGATGCAATGCATTCAGACTCATCAGGCATATTATACCATGGTTATCTAGATTGCAAAAAAACTCTGAAAATATCAAACAGCTAAATTTGACAAAATTAAAAGTAGAGTCAATCTACCTAAATCCATGAAGACCCAAATCCATGAAAAGCTGCAACATCAATCCGCAACTGCTCAATAGTAATTTTTCACCATCATTGCTTGACTATGTACCAAGATAGAATAGATTCATTTATTTATCTGCCTTGGGCACCAGTGGTTTATTGGGGATGAGGGGAATCACGGAATTAGGTACACTGACACTATAAAATAAACATGGTAGTGTGGCCGAGCGGTCTAAGGCGCTGGTTTTAGGCACCAGTCTCTCTGAGGCGTGGGTTCGAATCCCACCACTGTCAAATGTTTTATAGCTAAAGCATTGCTCTGCACAGTATTGCTGGCTAGCTCCTGGTTACAGGCTATTGCAGAAGGTCTATTATTTTTAAAGCTGCACAAGATGTCACTTGAATTTTTGCCTTAAAACATAATCAGAAAGTTTTTGCCAAATTGCCAAGTCAGGCAGGTTGGGGTAATGCATTCAGACTCATCGGGTTATAGACAGGCATATCATAAAATGGCTATCTAGATTGTTGTTTTTGATTCTGAAAAAATTTGTGGCTGGAGAAAGACTAAAAACCATTAGCAGAGCATGGTTTCGATCCACGGACCTCTGGGTTATGGGCCCAGCACGCTTCCACTGCGCCACTCTGCTTGCACAGGGTGCAGTGTGAGGATGATGCAATGCATTCAGACTCATCAGGCATATTATACCATGGTTATCTAGATTGAAAAAAACTCTGAAGATGTCACTTAGATTTTTGCCTGAAAACATCCTCAGAAAGTTTTTGCCAAATTGCCAAGTCAGGCAGCTTGGTGTAATGCATTCAAATTCATCGGGTTATAGACAGACATATCTTAAAATGGCTATCTAGATTGTTGTTTTTGATTCTGAAAAAACTTTGTGGCTGGAGAAAGACTAAAAACCATTAGCAGAGCATGGTTTCGATCCACGGACCTCTGGGTTATGGGCCCAGCACGCTTCCACTGCGCCACTCTGCTTGCACAGGGTGCAGTGTGAGGATGATGCAATGCATTCAGACTCATCAGGCATATTATACAATGGTTATCTAGATTGAAAAAAACTCTGAAAATATCAAACTGCTAAATTTGACAAAATTAAAAGTCGAGTCAATCTACCTAATTCAATGAAGACCCAAATCCATGAAAACCTGCAACATCAATCCGCAACTGCTCAATAGTAATTTTTCACCATCATTGCTTGACTATGTACCAAGATAGAATAGATTCATTTATTTATCTGCCTTGGGTACCAGTTGTTTATTGGGGTTGAGGGGAATCACGGAATTAGGTACACTGACACTATAGAATAAACATGGTAGTGTGGCCGAGCGGTCTAAGGCGCTGGTTTTAGGCACCAGTCTCTCTGAGGCGTGGGTTCGAATCCCACCACTGCCAAATGTTTTATAGCTAAAGCATTGCTCTGCACAGTATTGCTGGCTAGCTCCTGGTTACAGGCTATTGCAGAAGGTCTATTATTTTTAAAGCTAACACTGCACAAGATGTCACTTGAATTTTTGCCTGAAAACATAATCAGAAAGTTTTTGCCAAATTGCCAAGTCAGGCAGGTTGGGGTAATGCATTCAGACTCATCGGGTTATAGACAGGCATATTATAAAATGGTTATCTAGATTGTCGTCTTTCATTCTGAGAAAACTTTGTGGCTGGAGAAAGACTAAAAACCATTAGCAGAGCATGGTTTCGATCCACGGACCTCTGGGTTATGGGCCCAGCACGCTTCCACTGCGCCACTCTGCTTGCACAGGGTGCAGTGTGAGGATGATGCAATGCATTCAGACTCATCAGGCATATTATACCATGGTTATCTAGATTGAAAAAAACTCTGAAGATGTCACTTAAATTTTTGCCTGAAAACATCCTCAGAAAGTTTTTGCCAAATTGCCAAGTCAGGCAGCTTGGGGTAATGCATTCAAATTCATCGGGTTATAGACAGGCATATCATAAAATGGCTATCTAGATTGTTGTTTTTGATTCTGAAAAAACTTTGTGGCTGGAGAAAGACTAAAAACCATTAGCAGAGCATGGTTTCGATCCACGGACCTCTGGGTTATGGGCCCAGCACGCTTCCACTGCGCCACTCTGCTTGCACAGGGTGCCGTGTGAGGATGATGCAATGCATTCAGACTCATCAGGCATATTATACCATGGTTATCTAGATTGAAAAAAACTCTGAAGATGTCACTTAAATGTTTGCCTGAAAACATCCTCAGAAAGTTTTTGCCAAATTGCCAAGTCAGGCAGCTTGGGGTAATGCATTCAAATTCATCGGGTTATAGACAGGCATATCATAAAATGGCTATCTAGATTGTTGTTTTTGATTCTGAAAAAACTTTGTGGCTGGAGAAAGACTAAAAACCATTAGCAGAGCATGGTTTCGATCCAAGGACCTCTGGGTTATGGGCCCAGCACGCTTCCACTGCGCCACTCTGCTTGCACAGGGTGCAGTGTGAGGATGATGCAATGCATTCAGACTCATCAGGCATATTATACCATGGTTATCTAGATTGAAAAAAACTCTGAAGATGTCACTTAAATTTTTGCCTGAAAACATCCTCAGAAAGTTTTTGCCAAATTGCCAAGTCAGGCAGCTTGGTGTAATGCATTCAAATTCATCGGGTTATAGACAGGCATATCTTAAAATGGCTATCTAGATTGTTGTTTTTGATTCTGAAAAAACTTTGTGGCTGGAGAAAGACTAAAAACCATTAGCAGAGCATGGTTTCGATCCACGGACCTCTGGGTTATGGGCCCAGCACGCTTCCACTGCGCCACTCTGCTTGCACAGGGTGCAGTGTGAGGATGATGCAATGCATTCAGACTCATCAGGCATATTATACAATGGTTATCTAGATTGAAAAAAACTCTGAAAATATCAAACTGCTAAATTTGACAAAATTAAAAGTAGAGTCAATCTACCTAATTCAATGAAGACCCAAATCCATGAAAACCTGCAACATCAATCCGCAACTGCTCAATAGTAATTTTTCACCATCATTGCTTGACTATGTACCAAGATAGAATAGATTCATTTATTTATCTGCCTTGGGTACCAGTTGTTTATTGGGGTTGAGGGGAATCACGGAATTAGGTACACTGACACTATAGAATAAACATGGTAGTGTGGCCGAGCGGTCTAAGGCGCTGGTTTTAGGCACCAGTCTCTCTGAGGCGTGGGTTCGAATCCCACCACTGCCAAATGTTTTATAGCTAAAGCATTGCTCTGCACAGTATTGCTGGCTAGCTCCTGGTTACAGGCTATTGCAGAAGGTCTATTATTTTTAAAGCTAACACTGCACAAGATGTCACTTGAATTTTTGCCTGAAAACATAATCAGAAAGTTTTTGCCAAATTGCCAAGTCAGGCAGGTTGGGGTAATGCAGTCAGAATCATCGGGTTATAGACAGGCATATTATAAAATGGTTATCTAGATTGTCGTCTTTCATTCTGAAAAAACTTTGTGGCTGGAGAAAGACTAAAAACCATTAGCAGAGCATGGTTTCGATCCACGGACCTCTGGGTTATGGGCCCAGCACGCTTCCACTGCGCCACTCTGCTTGCACAGGGTGCAGTGTGAGGATGATGCAATGCATTCAGACTCATCAGGCATATTATACCATGGTTATCTAGATTGAAAAAAACTCTGAAGATGTCACTTAAATTTTTGCCTGAAAACATCCTCAGAAAGTTTTTGCCAAATTGCCAAGTCAGGCAGCTTGGGGTAATGCATTCAAATTCATCGGGTTATAGACAGGCATATCATAAAATGGCTATCTAGATTGTTGTTTTTGATTCTGAAAAAACTTTGTGGCTGGAGAAAGACTAAAAACCAATAGCAGATCATGGTTTCGATCCACGGACCTCTGGGTTATGGGCCCAGCACGCTTCCACTGCGCCACTCTGCTTGCACAGGGTGCAGTGTGAGGATGATGCAATGCATTCAGACTCATCAGGCATATTATACCATGGTTATCTAGATTGAAAAAAACTCTGAAGATGTCACTTAAATGTTTGCCTGAAAACATCCTCAGAAAGTTTTTGCCAAATTGCCAAGTCAGGCAGCTTGGGGTAATGCATTCAAATTCATCGGGTTATAGACAGGCATATCATAAAATGGCTATCTAGATTGTTGTTTTTGATTCTGAAAAAACTTTGTGGCTGGAGAAAGACTAAAAACCATTAGCAGAGCATGGTTTCGATCCAAGGACCTCTGGGTTATGGGCCCAGCACGCTTCCACTGCGCCACTCTGCTTGCACAGGGTGCAGTGTGAGGATGATGCAATGCATTCAGACTCATCAGGCATATTATACAATGGTTATCTAGATTGAAAAAAACTCTGAAAATATCAAACTGCTAAATTTGACAAAATTAAAAGTAGAGTCAATCTACCTAATTCCATGAAGACCCAAATCCATGAAAACCTGCAACATCAATCCGCAACTGCTCAATAGTAATTTTTCACCATCATTGCTTGACTATGTACCAAGATAGAATAGATTCATTTATTTATCTGCCTTGGGTACCAGTTTATTGGGGTTGAGGGGAATCACGGAATAAGGGACACTGACACTGTAGAATAAACATGGTAGTGTGGCTGAGCGGTCTAAGGTGCTGGTTTTAGGCACCAGTCTCTCTGAGGCGTGGGTTCGAATCCCACCACTGACAAATGTTTTATAGCTAAATCATTGCTCTGCACAGTATTGCTGGCTAGCTCCTGGTTACAGGCTATTGCAGAAGGTCTATTATTTTTAAAGCTAACACTGCACACACAAGATGTCACTTGAATTTTTGCCTGAAAACATAATCAGAAAGTTTTTGCCAAATTGCCAAGTCAGGCAGGTTGGGGTAATGCATTCAGACTCATCGGGTTATAGACAGGCATATTATAAAATGGTTATCTAGATTGTCGTCTTTCATTCTGAGAAAACTTTGTGGCTGGAGAAAGACTAAAAACCATTAGCAGAGCATGGTTTCGATCCACGGACCTCTGGGTTATGGGCCCAGCACGCTTCCACTGCGCCACTCTGCTTGCACAGGGTGCAGTGTGAGGATGATGCAATGCATTCAGACTCATCAGGCATATTATACCATGGTTATCTAGATTGAAAAAAACTCTGAAGATGTCACTTAAATTTTTGCCTGAAAACATCCTCAGAAAGTTTTTGCCAAATTGCCAAGTCAGGCAGCTTGGGGTAATGCATTCAAATTCATCGGGTTATAGACAGGCATATCATAAAATGGCTATCTAGATTGTTGTTTTTGATTCTGAAAAAACTTTGTGGCTCGAGAAAGACTAAAAACCATTAACAGAGCATGGTTTCGATCCACGGACCTCTGGGTTATGGGCCCAGCACGCTTCCACTGCGCCACTCTGCTTGCACAGGGTGCAGTGTGAGGATGATGCAATGCATTCAGACTCATCAGGCATATTATACCATGGTTATCTAGATTGAAAAAAACTCTGAAGATGTCACTTAAAGTTTTGCCTGAAAACATCCTCAGAAAGTTTTTGCCAAATTGCCAAGTCAGGCAGCTTGGGGTAATGCATTCAAATTCATCGGGTTATAGACAGGCATATCTTAAAATGGCTATCTAGATTGTTGTTTTTGATTCTGAAAAAACTTTGTGGCTGGAGAAAGACTAAAAACCATTAGCAGAGCATGGTTTCGATCCACGGACCTCTGGGTTATGGGCCCAGCACGCTTCCACTGCGCCACTCTGCTTGCACAGGGTGCAGTGTGAGGATGATGCAATGCATTCAGACTCATCAGGCATATTATACAATGGTTATCTAGATTGAAAAAAACTCTGAAAATATCAAACTGCTAAATTTGACAAAATTAAAAGTAGAGTCAATCTACCTAATTCAATGAAGACCCAAATCCATGAAAACCTGCAACATCAATCCGCAACTGCTCAATAGTAATTTTTCACCATCATTGCTTGACTATGTACCAAGATAGAATAGATTCATTTATTTATCTGCCTTGGGTACCAGTTGTTTATTGGGGTTGAGGGGAATCACGGAATTAGGTACACTGACACTATAGAATAAACATGGTAGTGTGGCCGAGCGGTCTAAGGCGCTGGTTTTAGGCACCAGTCTCTCTGAGGCGTGGGTTCGAATCCCACCACTGCCAAATGTTTCATAGCTAAAGCATTGCTCTGCACAGTATTGCTGGCTAGCTCCTGGTTACAGGCTATTGCAGAAGGTCTATTATTTTTAAAGCTAACACTGCACAAGATGTCACTTGAATTTTTGCCTGAAAACATCCTCAGAAAGTTTTTGCCAAATTGCCAAGTCAGGCAGCTTGGGGTAATGCATTCAAATTCATCGGGTTATAGACAGGCATATCATAAAATGGCTATCTAGATTGTTGTTTTTGATTCTGAAAAAACTTTGTGGCTGGAGAAAGACTAAAAACCATTAGCAGAGCATGGTTTCGATCCACGGACCTCTGGGTTATGGGCCCAGCACGCTTCCACTGCGCCACTCTGCTTGCACAGGGTGCAGTGTGAGGATGATGCAATGCATTCAGACTCATCAGGCATATTATACCATGGTTATCTAGATTGAAAAAAACTCTGAAGATGTCACTTAAATTTTTGCCTGAAAACATCCTCAGAAAGTTTTTGCCAAATTGCCAAGTCAGGCAGCTTGGGGTAATGCATTCAAATTCATCGGGTTATAGACAGGCATATCATAAAATGGCTATCTAGATTGTTGTTTTTGATTCTGAAAAAACTTTGTGGCTGGAGAAAGACTAAAAACCATTAGCAGAGCATGGTTTCGATCCACGGACCTCTGGGTTATGGGCCCAGCACGCTTCCACTGCGCCACTCTGCTTGCACAGGGTGCAGTGTGAGGATGATGCAATGCATTCAGACTCATCAGGCATATTATACCATGGTTATCTAGATTGAAAAAAACTCTGAAGATGTCACTTAAATTTTTGCCTGAAAACATCCTCAGAAAGTTTTTGCCAAATTGCCAAGTCAGGCAGCTTGGGGTAATGCATTCAAATTCATCGGGTTATAGACAGGCATATCATAAAATGGCTATCTAGATTGTTGTTTTTGATTCTGAAAAAACTTTGTGGCTGGAGAAAGACTAAAAACCATTAGCAGAGCATGGTTTCGATCCACGGACCTCTGGGTTATGGGCCCAGCACGCTTCCACTGCGCCACTCTGCTTGCACAGGGTGCAGTGTGAGGATGATGCAATGCATTCAGACTCATCAGGCATATTATACAATGGTTATCTAGATTGAAAAAAACTCTGAAAATATCAAACTGCTAAATTTGACAAAATTAAAAGTAGAGTCAATCTACCTAATTCCATGAAGACCCAAATCCATGAAAACCTGCAACATCAATCCGCAACTGCTCAATAGTAATTTTTCACCATCATTGCTTGACTATGTACCAAGATAGAATAGATTCATTTATTTATCTGCCTTGGGTACCAGTTGTTTATTGGGGTTGAGGGGAATCACGGAATAAGGGACACTGACACTATAGAATAAACATGGTAGTGTGGCCGAGCGGTCTAAGGCGCTGGTTTTAGGCACCAGTCTCTCTGAGGCGTGGGTTCGAATCCCACCACTGCCAAATGTTTTATAGCTAAATCATTGCTCTGCACAGTATTGCTGGCTAGCTCCTGGTTACAGGCTATTGCAGAAGGTCTATTATTTTTAAAGCTAACACTGCACAAGATGTCACTTGAATTTTTGCCTGAAAACATAATCAGAAAGTTTTTGCCAAATTGCCAAGTCAGGCAGGTTGGGGTAATGCATTCAGACTCATCGGGTTATAGACAGGCATATTATAAAATGGTTATCTAGATTGTCGTCTTTCATTCTGAGAAAACTTTGTGGCTGGAGAAAGACTAAAAACCATTAGCAGAGCATGGTTTCGATCCACGGACCTCTGGGTTATGGGCCCAGCACGCTTCCACTGCGCCACTCTGCTTGCACAGGGTGCAGTGTGAGGATGATGCAATGCATTCAGACTCATCAGGCATATTATACCATGGTTATCTAGATTGAAAAAAACTCTGAAGATGTCACTTAAATTTTTGCCTGAAAACATCCTCAGAAAGTTTTTGCCAAATTGCCAAGTCAGGCAGCTTGGGGTAATGCATTCAAATTCATCGGGTTATAGACAGGCATATCATAAAATGGCTAGCTAGATTGTTGTTTTTGATTCTGAAAAAACTTTGTGGCTGGAGAAAGACTAAAAACCATTAGCAGAGCATGGTTTCGATCCACGGACCTCTGGGTTATGGGCCCAGCACGCTTCCACTGCGCCACTCTGCTTGCACAGGGTGCAGTGTGAGGATGATGCAATGCATTCAGACTCATCAGGCATATTATACCATGGTTATCTAGATTGAAAAAAACTCTGAAGATGTCACTTAAATTTTTGCCTGAAAACATCCTCAGAAAGTTTTTGCCAAATTGCCAAGTCAGGCAGCTTGGGTAATGCATTCAAATTCATCGGGTTATAGACAGGCATATCATAAAATGGCTATCTAGATTGTTGTTTTTGATTCTGAAAAAACTTTGTGGCTGGAGAAAGACTAAAAACCATTAGCAGAGCATGGTTTCGATCCACGGACCTCTGGGTTATGGGCCCAGCACGCTTCCACTGCGCCACTCTGCTTGCACAGGGTGCAGTGTGAGGATGATGCAATGCATTCAGACTCATCAGGCATATTATACAATGGTTATCTAGATTGAAAAAAACTCTGAAAATATCAAACTGCTAAATTTGACAAAATTAAAAGTAGAGTCAATCTACCTAATTCCATGAAGACCCAAATCCATGAAAACCTGCAACATCAATCCGCAACTGCTCAATAGTAATTTTTCACCATCATTGCTTGACTATGTACCAAGATAGAATAGATTCATTTATTTATCTGCCTTGGGTACCAGTTGTTTATTGGGGTTGAGGGGAATCACGGAATAAGGGACACTGACACTATAGAATAAACATGGTAGTGTGGCCGAGCGGTCTAAGGCGCTGGTTTTAGGCACCAGTCTCTCTGAGGCATGGGTTCGAATCCCACCACTGCCAAATGTTTTATAGCTAAATCATTGCTCTGCACAGTATTGCTGGCTAGCTCCTGGTTACAGGCTATTGCAGAAGGTCTATTATTTTTAAAGCTAACACTGCACAAGATGTCACTTGAATTTTTGCCTGAAAACATAATCAGAAAGTTTTTGCCAAATTGCCAAGTCAGGCAGGTTGGGGTAATGCATTCAGACTCATCGGGTTATAGACAGGCATATTATAAAATGGTTATCTAGATTGTCGTCTTTCATTCTGAGAAAACTTTGTGGCTGGAGAAAGACTAAAAACCATTAGCAGAGCATGGTTTCGATCCACGGACCTCTGGGTTATGGGCCCAGCACGCTTCCACTGCGCCACTCTGCTTGCACAGGGTGCAGTGTGAGGATGATGCAATGCATTCAGACTCATCAGGCATATTATACCATGGTTATCTAGATTGAAAAAAACTCTGAAGATGTCACTTAAATTTTTGCCTGAAAACATCCTCAGAAAGTTTTTGCCAAATTGCCAAGTCAGGCAGCTTGGGGTAATGCATTCAAATTCATCGGGTTATAGACAGGCATATCATAAAATGGCTAGCTAGATTGTTGTTTTTGATTCTGAAAAAACTTTGTGGCTGGAGAAAGACTAAAAACCATTAGCAGAGCATGGTTTCGATCCACGGACCTCTGGGTTATGGGCCCAGCACGCTTCCACTGCGCCACTCTGCTTGCACAGGGTGCAGTGTGAGGATGATGCAATGCATTCAGACTCATCAGGCATATTATACCATGGTTATCTAGATTGAAAAAAACTCTGAAGATGTCACTTAAATTTTTGCCTGAAAACATCCTCAGAAAGTTTTTGCCAAATTGCCAAGTCAGGCAGCTTGGGTAATGCATTCAAATTCATCGGGTTATAGACAGGCATATCATAAAATGGCTATCTAGATTGTTGTTTTTGATTCTGAAAAAACTTTGTGGCTGGAGAAAGACTAAAAACCATTAGCAGAGCATGGTTTCGATCCACGGACCTCTGGGTTATGGGCCCAGCACGCTTCCACTGCGCCACTCTGCTTGCACAGGGTGCAGTGTGAGGATGATGCAATGCATTCAGACTCATCAGGCATATTATACAATGGTTATCTAGATTGAAAAAAACTCTGAAAATATCAAACTGCTAAATTTGACAAAATTAAAAGTAGAGTCAATCTACCTAATTCCATGAAGACCCAAATCCATGAAAACCTGCAACATCAATCCGCAACTGCTCAATAGTAATTTTTCACCATCATTGCTTGACTATGTACCAAGATAGAATAGATTCATTTATTTATCTGCCTTGGGTACCAGTTGTTTATTGGGGTTGAGGGGAATCACGGAATAAGGGACACTGACACTATAGAATAAACATGGTAGTGTGGCCGAGCGGTCTAAGGCGCTGGTTTTAGGCACCAGTCTCTCTGAGGCATGGGTTCGAATCCCACCACTGCCAAATGTTTTATAGCTAAATCATTGCTCTGCACAGTATTGCTGGCTAGCTCCTGGTTACAGGCTATTGCAGAAGGTCTATTATTTTTAAAGCTAACACTGCACAAGATGTCACTTGAATTTTTGCCTGAAAACATAATCAGAAAGTTTTTGCCAAATTGCCAAGTCAGGCAGGTTGGGGTAATGCATTCAGACTCATCGGGTTATAGACAGGCATATTATAAAATGGTTATCTAGATTGTCGTCTTTCATTCTGAGAAAACTTTGTGGCTGGAGAAAGACTAAAAACCATTAGCAGAGCATGGTTTCGATCCACGGACCTCTGGGTTATGGGCCCAGCACGCTTCCACTGCGCCACTCTGCTTGCACAGGGTGCAGTGTGAGGATGATGCAATGCATTCAGACTCATCAGGCATATTATACCATGGTTATCTAGATTGAAAAAAACTCTGAAGATGTCACTTAAATTTTTGCCTGAAAACATCCTCAGAAAGTTTTTGCCAAATTGCCAAGTCAGGCAGCTTGGGGTAATGCATTCAAATTCATCGGGTTATAGACAGGCATATCATAAAATGGCTGTCTAGATTGTTGTTTTTGATTCTGAAAAAACTTTGTGGCTGGAGAAAGACTAAAAACCATTAGCAGAGCATGGTTTCGATCCACGGACCTCTGGGTTATGGGCCCAGCACGCTTCCACTGCGCCACTCTGCTTGCACAGGGTGCAGTGTGAGGATGATGCAATGCATTCAGACTCATCAGGCATATTATACCATGGTTATCTAGATTGAAAAAAACTCTGAAGATGTCACTTAAATTTTTGCCTGAAAACATCCTCAGAAAGTTTTTCCCAAATTGCCAAGTCAGGCAGCTTGGGGTAATGCATTCAAATTCATCGGGTTATAGACAGGCATATCTTAAAATGGCTATCTAGATTGTTGTTTTTGATTCTGAAAAAACTTTGTGGCTGGAGAAAGACTAAAAACCATTAACAGAGCATGGTTTCGATCCACGGACCTCTGGGTTATGGGCCCAGCACGCTTCCACTGCGCCACTCTGCTTGCACAGGGTGCAGTGTGAGGATGATGCAATGCATTCAGACTCATCAGGCATATTATACCATGGTTATCTAGATTGAAAAAAACTCTGAAGATGTCACTTAAATTTTTGCCTGAAAACATCCTCAGAAAGTTTTTGCCAAATTGCCAAGTCAGGCAGCTTGGGGTAATGCATTCAAATTCATCGGGTTATAGACAGGCATATCATAAAATGGCTATCTAGATTGTTGTTTTTGATTCTGAAAAAACTTTGTGGCTGGAGAAAGACTAAAAACCATTAGCAGAGCATGGTTTCGATCCACAGACCTCTGGGTTATGGGCCCAGCACGCTTCCACTGCGCCACTCTGCTTGCACAGGGTGCAGTGTGAGGATGATGCAATGCATTCAGACTCATCAGGCATATTATACAATGGTTATCTAGATTGAAAAAAACTCTGAAAATATCAAACTGCTAAATTTGACAAAATTAAAAGTAGAGTCAATCTACCTAATTCCATGAAGACCCAAATCCATGAAAACCTGCAACATCAATCCGCAACTGCTCAATAGTAATTTTTCACCATCATTGCTTGACTATGTACCAAGATAGAATAGATTCATTTATTTATCTGCCTTGGGTACCAGTTGTTTATTGGGGTTGAGGGGAATCACGGAATTAGGTACACTGACAATATAGAATAAACATGGTAGTGTGGCCGAGCGGTCTAAGGCGCTGGTTTTAGGCACCAGTCTCTCTGAGGCGTGGGTTCGAATCCCACCACTGCCAAATGTTTTATAGCTAAATCATTGCTCTGCACAGTATTGCTGGCTAGCTCCTGGTTACAGGCTATTGCAGAAGGTCTATTATTTTTAAAGCTAACACTGCACAAGATGTCACTTGAATTTTTGCCTGAAAACATAATCAGAAAGTTTTTGCCAAATTGCCAAGTCAGGCAGGTTGGGGTAATGCAGTCAGAATCATCGGGTTATAGACAGGCATATTATAAAATGGTTATCTAGATTGTCGTCTTTCATTCTGAAAAAACTTTGTGGCTGGAGAAAGACTAAAAACCATTAGCAGAGCATGGTTTCGATCCACGGACCTCTGGGTTATGGGCCCAGCACGCTTCCACTGCGCCACTCTGCTTGCACAGGGTGCAGTGTGAGGATGATGCAATGCATTCAGACTCATCCGGCATATTATACCATGGTTATCTAGATTGAAAAAAACTCTGAAGATGTCACTTAAATTTTTGCCTGAAAACATCCTCAGAAAGTTTTTGCCAAATTGCCAAGTCAGGCAGCTTGGGGTAATGCATTCAAATTCATTGGGTTATAGACAGGCATATCATAAAATGGCTATCTAGATTGTTGTTTTTGATTCTGAAAAAACTTTGTGGCTGGAGAAAGACTAAAAACCATTAGCAGAGCATGGTTTCGATCCACGGACCTCTGGGTTATGGGCCCAGCACGCTTCCACTGCGCCACTCTGCTTGCACAGGGTGCAGTGTGAGGATGATGCAATGCATTCAGACTCATCAGGCATATTATACCATGGTTATCTAGATTGAAAAAAACTCTGAAGATGTCACTTAAATTTTTGCCTGAAAACATCCTCAGAAAGTTTTTGCCAAATTGCCAAGTCAGGCAGCTTGGGGTAATGCATTCAAATTCATCGGGTTATAGACAGGCATATCATAAAATGGCTATCTAGATTGTTGTTTTTGATTCTGAAAAAACTTTGTGGCTGGAGAAAGACTAAAAACCATTAGCAGAGCATGGTTTCGATCCACGGACCTCTGGGTTATGGGCCCAGCACGCTTCCACTTCGCCACTCTGCTTGCACAGGGTGCAGTGTGAGGATGATGCAATGCATTCAGACTCATCAGGCATATTATACCATGGTTATCTAGATTGAAAAAAACTCTGAAGATGTCACTTAAATTTTTGCCTGAAAACATCCTCAGAAAGTTTTTGCCAAATTGCCAAGTCAGGCAGCTTGGGGTAATGCATTCAAATTCATCGGGTTATAGACAGGCATATCATAAAATGGCTATCTAGATTGTTGTTTTTGATTCTGAAAAAACTTTGTGGCTGGAGAAAGACTAAAAACCATTAGCAGAGCATGGTTTCGATCCACGGACCTCTGGGTTATGGGCCCAGCACGCTTCCACTGCGCCACTCTGCTTGCACAGGGTGCAGTGTGAGGATGATGCAATGCATTCAGACTCATCAGGCATATTATACAATGGTTATCTAGATTGAAAAAAACTCTGAAAATATCAAACTGCTAAATTTGACAAAATTAAAAGTAGAGTCAATCTACCTAATTCCATGAAGACCCAAATCCATGAAAACCTGCAACATCAATCCGCAACTGCTCAATAGTAATTTTTCACCATCATTGCTTGACTATGTACCAAGATAGAATAGATTCATTTATTTATCTGCCTTGGGTACCAGTTGTTTATTGGGGTTGAGGGGAATCACGGAATTAGGTACACTGACACTATAGAATAAACATGGTAGTGTGGCCGAGCGGTCTAAGGCGCTGGTTTTAGGCACCAGTCTCTCTGAGGCGTGGGTTCGAATCCCACCACTGCCAAATGTTTTATAGCTAAAGCATTGCTCTGCACAGTATTGCTGGCTAGCTCCTGGTTACAGGCTATTGCAGAAGGTCTATTATTTTTAAAGCTAACACTGCACAAGATGTCACTTGAATTTTTGCCTGAAAACATAATCAGAAAGTTTTTGCCAAATTGCCAAGTCAGGCAGGTTGGGGTAATGCAGTCAGAATCATCGGGTTATAGACAGGCATATTATAAAATGGTTATCTAGATTGTCGTCTTTCATTCTGAAAAAACTTTGTGGCTGGAGAAAGACTAAAAACCATTAGCAGAGCATGGTTTCGATCCACGGACCTCTGGGTAATGGGCCCAGCACGCTTCCACTGCGCCACTCTGCTTGCACAGGGTGCAGTGTGAGGATGATGCAATGCATTCAGACTCATCAGGCATATTATACCATGGTTATCTAGATTGAAAAAAACTCTGAAGATGTCACTTAAATTTTTGCCTGAAAACATCCTCAGAAAGTTTTTGCCAAATTGCCAAGTCAGGCAGCTTGGGGTAATGCATTCAAATTCATTGGGTTATAGACAGGCATATCATAAAATGGCTATCTAGATTGTTGTTTTTGATTCTGAAAAAACTTTGTGGCTGGAGAAAGACTAAAAACCATTAGCAGAGCATGGTTTCGATCCACGGACCTCTGGGTTATGGGCCCAGCACGCTTCCACTGCGCCACTCTGCTTGCACAGGGTGCAGTGTGAGGATGATGCAATGCATTCAGACTCATCAGGCATATTATACAATGGTTATCTAGATTGAAAAAAACTCTGAAAATATCAAACTGCTAAATTTGACAAAATTAAAAGTAGAGTCAATCTACCTAATTCCATGAAGACCCAAATCCATGAAAACCTGCAACATCAATCCGCAACTGCTCAATAGTAATTTTTCACCATCATTGCTTGACTATGTACCAAGATAGAATAGATTCATTTATTTATCTGCCTTGGGTACCAGTTGTTTATTGGGGTTGAGGGGAATCACGGAATTAGGTACACTAACACTATAGAATAAACATGGTAGTGTGGCCGAGCGGCCTAAGGCGCTGGTTTTAGGCACCAGTCTCTCTGAGGCGTGGGTTCGAATCCCACCACTGCCAAATGTTTTATAGCTAAATCATTGCTCTGCACAGTATTGCTGGCTAGCTCCTGGTTACAGGCTATTGCAGAAGGTCTATTATTTTTAAAGCTAACACTGCACAAGATGTCACTTGAATTTTTGCCTGAAAACATAATCAGAAAGTTTTTGCCAAATTGCCAAGTCAGGCAGGTTGGGGTAATGCATTCAGACTCATCGGGTTATAGACAGGCATATTATAAAATGGTTATCTAGATTGTCGTCTTTCATTCTGAGAAAACTTTGTGGCTGGAGAAAGACTAAAAACCATTAGCAGAGCATGGTTTCGATCCACGGACCTCTGGGTTATGGGCCCAGCACGCTTCCACTGCGCCACTCTGCTTGCACCGGGTGCAGTGTGAGGATGATGCAATGCATTCAGACTCATCAGGCATATTATACCATGGTTATCTAGATTGAAAAAAACTCTGAAGATGTCACTTAAATTTTTGCCTGAAAACATCCTCAGAAAGTTTTTGCCAAATTGCCAAGTCAGGCAGCTTGGGGTAATGCATTCAAATTCATCGGGTTATAGACAGGCATATCATAAAATGGCTATCTAGATTTTTGTTTTTGATTCTGAAAAAACTTTGTGGCTGGAGAAAGACTAAAAACCATTAGCAGAGCATGGTTTCGATCCACGGACCTCTGGGTTATGGGCCCAGCACGCTTCCACTGCGCCACTCTGCTTGCACAGGGTGCAGTGTGAGGATGATGCAATGCATTCAGACTCATCAGGCATATTATACAATGGTTATCTAGATTGAAAAAAACTCTGAAAATATCAAACTGCTAAATTTGACAAAATTAAAAGTAGAGTCAATCTACCTAATTCAATGAAGACCCAAATCCATGAAAACCTGCAACATCAATCCGCAACTGCTCAATAGTAATTTTTCACCATCATTGCTTGACTATGTACCAAGATAGAATAGATTCATTTATTTATCTGCCTTGGGTACCAGTTGTTTATTGGGGTTGAGGGGAATCACGGAATTAGGTACACTGACACTATAGAATAAACATGGTAGTGTGGCCGAGCGGTCTAAGGCGCTGGTTTTAGGCACCAGTCTCTCTGAGGCGTGGGTTCGAATCCCACCACTGCCAAATGTTTTATAGCTAAAGCATTGCTCTGCACAGTATTGCTGGCTAGCTCCTGGTTACAGGCTATTGCAGAAGGTCTATTATTTTTAAAGCTAACACTGCACAAGATGTCACTTGAATTTTTGCCTGAAAACATAATCAGAAAGTTTTTGCCAAATTGCCAAGTCAGGCAGGTTGGGGTAATGCAGTCAGAATCATCGGGTTATAGACAGGCATATTATAAAATGGTTATCTAGATTGTCGTCTTTCATTCTGAAAAAACTTTGTGGCTGGAGAAAGACTAAAAACCATTAGCAGAGCATGGTTTCGATCCACGGACCTCTGGGTTATGGGCCCAGCACGCTTCCACTGTGCCACTCTGCTTGCACAGGGTGCAGTGTGAGGATGATGCAATGCATTCAGACTCATCAGGCATATTATACCATGGTTATCTAGATTGAAAAAAACTCTGAAGATGTCACTTAAATTTTTGCCTGAAAACATCCTCAGAAAGTTTTTGCCAAATTGCCAAGTCAGGCAGCTTGGGTAATGCATTCAAATTCATCGGGTTATAGACAGGCATATCATAAAATGGCTATCTAGATTGTTGTTTTTGATTCTGAAAAAACTTTGTGGCTGGAGAAAGACTAAAAACCATTAGCAGAGCATGGTTTCGATCCACGGACCTCTGGGTTATGGGCCCAGCACGCTTCCACTGCGCCACTCTGCTTGCACAGGGTGCAGTGTGAGGATGATGCAATGCATTCAGACTCATCAGGCATATTATACAATGGTTATCTAGATTGAAAAAAACTCTGAAAATATCAAACTGCTAAATTTGACAAAATTAAAAGTAGAGTCAATCTACCTAATTCCATGAAGACCCAAATCCATGAAAACCTGCAACATCAATCCGCAACTGCTCAATAGTAATTTTTCACCATCATTGCTTGACTATGTACCAAGATAGAATAGATTCATTTATTTATCTGCCTTGGGTACCAGTTGTTTATTGGGGTTGAGGGGAATCACGGAATTAGGTACACTGACACTATAGAATAAACATGGTAGTGTGGCCGAGCGGCCTAAGGCGCTGGTTTTAGGCACCAGTCTCTCTGAGGCGTGGGTTCGAATCCCACCACTGCCAAATGTTTTATAGCTAAATCATTGCTCTGCACAGTATTGCTGGCTAGCTCCTGGTTACAGGCTATTGCAGAAGGTCTATTATTTTTAAAGCTAACACTGCACAAGATGTCACTTGAATTTTTGCCTGAAAACATAATCAGAAAGTTTTTGCCAAATTGCCAAGTCAGGCAGGTTGGGGTAATGCATTCAGACTCATCGGGTTATAGACAGGCATATTATAAAATGGTTATCTAGATTGTCGTCTTTCATTCTGAGAAAACTTTGTGGCTGGAGAAAGACTAAAAACCATTAGCAGAGCATGGTTTCGATCCACGGACCTCTGGGTTATGGGCCCAGCACGCTTCCACTGCGCCACTCTGCTTGCACCGGGTGCAGTGTGAGGATGATGCAATGCATTCAGACTCATCAGGCATATTATACCATGGTTATCTAGATTGAAAAAAACTCTGAAGATGTCACTTAAATTTTTGCCTGAAAACATCCTCAGAAAGTTTTTGCCAAATTGCCAAGTCAGGCAGCTTGGGGTAATGCATTCAAATTCATCGGGTTATAGACAGGCATATCATAAAATGGCTATCTAGATTGTTGTTTTTGATTCTGAAAAAACTTTGTGGCTGGAGAAAGACTAAAAACCATTAGCAGAGCATGGTTTCGATCCACGGACCTCTGGGTTATGGGCCCAGCACGCTTCCACTGCGCCACTCTGCTTGCACAGGGTGCAGTGTGAGGATGATGCAATGCATTCAGACTCATCAGGCATATTATACAATGGTTATCTAGATTGAAAAAAACTCTGAAAATATCAAACTGCTAAATTTGACAAAATTAAAAGTAGAGTCAATCTACCTAATTCAATGAAGACCCAAATCCATGAAAACCTGCAACATCAATCCGCAACTGCTCAATAGTAATTTTTCACCATCATTGCTTGACTATGTACCAAGATAGAATAGATTCATTTATTTATCTGCCTTGGGTACCAGTTGTTTATTGGGGTTGAGGGGAATCACGGAATTAGGTACACTGACACTATAGAATAAACATGGTAGTGTGGCCGAGCGGTCTAAGGCGCTGGTTTTAGGCACCAGTCTCTCTGAGGCGTGGGTTCGAATCCCACCACTGCCAAATGTTTTATAGCTAAAGCATTGCTCTGCACAGTATTGCTGGCTAGCTCCTGGTTACAGGCTATTGCAGAAGGTCTATTATTTTTAAAGCTAACACTGCACAAGATGTCACTTGAATTTTTGCCTGAAAACATCCTCAGAAAGTTTTTGCCAAATTGCCAAGTCAGGCAGCTTGGGGTAATGCATTCAGAATCATCGGGTTATAGACAGGCATATTATAAAATGGTTATCTAGATTGTCGTCTTTCATTCTGAAAAAACTTTGTGGCTGGAGAAAGACTAAAAACCATTAGCAGAGCATGGTTTCGATCCACGGACCTCTGGGTTATGGGCCCAGCACGCTTCCACTGCGCCACTCTGCTTGCGCAGGGTGCAGTGTGAGGATGATGCAATGCATTCAGACTCATCAGGCATATTATACAATGGTTATCTAGATTGAAAAAAACTCTGAAAATATCAAACTGCTAAATTTGACAAAATTAAAAGTAGAGTCAATCTACCTAATTCCATGAAGACCCAAATCCATGAAAACCTGCAACATCAATCCGCAACTGCTCAATAGTAATTTTTCACCATCATTGCTTGACTATGTACCAAGATAGAATAGATTCATTTATTTATCTGCCCTGGGTACCAGTTGTTTATTGGGGTTGAGGGGAATCACGGAATTAGGTACACTGACACTATAGAATAAACATGGTAGTGTGGCCGAGCGGTCTAAGGCGCTGGTTTTAGGCACCAGTCTCTCTGAGGTGTGGGTTCGAATCCCACCACTGCCAAATGTTTTATAGCTAAATCATTGCTCTGCACAGTATTGCTGGCTAGCTCCTGGTTACAGGCTATTGCAGAAGGTCTATTATTTTTAAAGCTAACACTGCACAAGATGTCACTTGAATTTTTGCCTGAAAACATAATCAGAAAGTTTTTGCCAAATTGCCAAGTCAGGCAGGTTGGGGTAATGCATTCAGAATCATCGGGTTATAGACAGGCATATTATAAAATGGTTATCTAGATTGTCGTCTTTCATTCTGAGAAAACTTTGTGGCTGGAGAAAGACTAAAAACCATTAGCAGAGCATGGTTTCGATCCACGGACCTCTGGGTTATGGGCCCAGCACGCTTCCACTGCGCCACTCTGCTTGCACAGGGTGCAGTGTGAGGATGATGCAATGCATTCAGACTCATCAGGCATATTATACCATGGTTATCTAGATTGAAAAAAACTCTGAAGATGTCACTTAAATTTTTGCCTGAAAACATCCTCAGAAAGTTTTTGCCAAATTGCCAAGTCAGGCAGCTTGGGGTAATGCATTCAAATTCATTGGGTTATAGACAGGCATATCATAAAATGGCTATCTAGATTGTTGTTTTTGATTCTGAAAAAACTTTGTGGCTGGAGAAAGACTAAAAACCATTAGCAGAGCATGGTTTCGATCCACAGACCTCTGGGTTATGGGCCCAGCACGCTTCCACTGCGCCACTCTGCTTGCACAGGGTGCAGTGTGAGGATGATGCAATGCATTCAGACTCATCAGGCATATTATACAATGGTTATCTAGATTGAAAAAAACTCTGAAAATATCAAACTGCTAAATTTGACAAAATTAAAAGTAGAGTCAATCTACCTAATTCCATGAAGACCCAAATCCATGAAAACCTGCAACATCAATCCGCAACTGCTCAATAGTAATTTTTCACCATCATTGCTTGACTATGTACCAAGATAGAATAGATTCATTTATTTATCTGCCTTGGGTACCAGTTGTTTATTGGGGTTGAGGGGAATCACGGAATTAGGTACACTGACACTATAGAATAAACATGGTAGTGTGGCCGAGCGGCCTAAGGCGCTGGTTTTAGGCACCAGTCTCTCTGAGGCGTGGGTTCGAATCCCACCACTGCCAAATGTTTTATAGCTAAAGCATTGCTCTGCACAGTATTGCTGGCTAGCTCCTGGTTACAGGCTATTGCAGAAGGTCTATTATTTTTAAAGCTAACACTGCACAAGATGTCACTTGAATTTTTGCCTGAAAACATAATCAGAAAGTTTTTGCCAAATTGCCAAGTCAGGCAGGTTGGGGTAATGCATTCAGACTCATCGGGTTATAGACAGGCATATTATAAAATGGTTATCTAGATTGTCGTCTTTCATTCTGAGAAAACTTTGTGGCTGGAGAAAGACTAAAAACCATTAGCAGAGCATGGTTTCGATCCACGGACCTCTGGGTTATGGGCCCAGCACGCTTCCACTGCGCCACTCTGCTTGCACAGGGTGCAGTGTGAGGATGATGCAATGCATTCAGACTCATCAGGCATATTATACCATGGTTATCTAGATTGAAAAAAACTCTGAAGATGTCACTTAAATTTTTGCCTGAAAACATCCTCAGAAAGTTTTTGCCAAATTGCCAAGTCAGGCAGCTTGGGGTAATGCATTCAAATTCATCGGGTTATAGACAGGCATATCATAAAATGGCTATCTAGATTGTTGTTTTTGATTCTGAAAAAACTTTGTGGCTGGAGAAAGACTAAAAACCATTAGCAGAGCATGGTTTCGATCCACGGACCTCTGGGTTATGGGCCCAGCACGCTTCCACTGCGCCACTCTGCTTGCACAGGGTGCAGTGTGAGGATGATGCAATGCATTCAGACTCATCAGGCATATTATACCATGGTTATCTAGATTGAAAAAAACTCTGAAGATGTCACTTAAATGTTTGCCTGAAAACATCCTCAGAAAGTTTTTGCCAAATTGCCAAGTCAGGCAGCTTGGGGTAATGCATTCAAATTCATCGGGTTATAGACAGGCATATCATAAAATGGCTATCTAGATTGTTGTTTTTGATTCTGAAAAAACTTTGTGGCTGGAGAAAGACTAAAAACCATTAGCAGAGCATGGTTTCGATCCAAGGACCTCTGGGTTATGGGCCCAGCACGCTTCCACTGCGCCACTCTGCTTGCACAGGGTGCAGTGTGAGGATGATGCAATGCATTCAGACTCATCAGGCATATTATACCATGGTTATCTAGATTGAAAAAAACTCTGAAGATGTCACTTAAATTTTTGCCTGAAAACATCCTCAGAAAGTTTTTGCCAAATTGCCAAGTCAGGCAGCTTGGTGTAATGCATTCAAATTCATCGGGTTATAGACAGGCATATCTTAAAATGGCTATCTAGATTGTTGTTTTTGATTCTGAAAAAACTTTGTGGCTGGAGAAAGACTAAAAACCATTAGCAGAGCATGGTTTCGATCCACGGACCTCTGGGTTATGGGCCCAGCACGCTTCCACTGCGCCACTCTGCTTGCACAGGGTGCAGTGTGAGGATGATGCAATGCATTCAGACTCATCAGGCATATTATACAATGGTTATCTAGATTGAAAAAAACTCTGAAAATATCAAACTGCTAAATTTGACAAAATTAAAAGTAGAGTCAATCTACCTAATTCAATGAAGACCCAAATCCATGAAAACCTGCAACATCAATCCGCAACTGCTCAATAGTAATTTTTCACCATCATTGCTTGACTATGTACCAAGATAGAATAGATTCATTTATTTATCTGCCTTGGGTACCAGTTGTTTATTGGGGTTGAGGGGAATCACGGAATTAGGTACACTGACACTATAGAATAAACATGGTAGTGTGGCCGAGCGGTCTAAGGCGCTGGTTTTAGGCACCAGTCTCTCTGAGGCGTGGGTTCGAATCCCACCACTGCCAAATGTTTTATAGCTAAAGCATTGCTCTGCACAGTATTGCTGGCTAGCTCCTGGTTACAGGCTATTGCAGAAGGTCTATTATTTTTAAAGCTAACACTGCACAAGATGTCACTTGAATTTTTGCCTGAAAACATAATCAGAAAGTTTTTGCCAAATTGCCAAGTCAGGCAGGTTGGGGTAATGCAGTCAGAATCATCGGGTTATAGACAGGCATATTATAAAATGGTTATCTAGATTGTCGTCTTTCATTCTGAAAAAACTTTGTGGCTGGAGAAAGACTAAAAACCATTAGCAGAGCATGGTTTCGATCCACGGACCTCTGGGTTATGGGCCCAGCACGCTTCCACTGCGCCACTCTGCTTGCACAGGGTGCAGTGTGAGGATGATGCAATGCATTCAGACTCATCAGGCATATTATACCATGGTTATCTAGATTGAAAAAAACTCTGAAGATGTCACTTAAATTTTTGCCTGAAAACATCCTCAGAAAGTTTTTGCCAAATTGCCAAGTCAGGCAGCTTGGGGTAATGCATTCAAATTCATCGGGTTATAGACAGGCATATCATAAAATGGCTATCTAGATTGTTGTTTTTGATTCTGAAAAAACTTTGTGGCTGGAGAAAGACTAAAAACCATTAGCAGATCATGGTTTCGATCCACGGACCTCTGGGTTATGGGCCCAGCACGCTTCCACTGCGCCATTCTGCTTGCACAGGGTGCAGTGTGAGGATGATGCAATGCATTCAGACTAATCAGGCATATTATACCATGGTTATCTAGATTGAAAAAAACTCTGAAGATGTCACTTAAATTTTAGCCAGAAAACATCCTCAGAAAGTTTTTGCCAAATTGCCAAGTCAGGCAGCTTGGGGTAATGCATTCAAATTCATCGGGTTATAGACAGGCATATCATAAAATGGCTATCTAGATTGTCGTTTTTGATTCTGAAAAAACTTTGTGGCTGGAGAAAGACTAAAAACCGTTAGCAGAGCATGGTTTCGATCCACGGACCTCTGGGTTATGGGCCCAGCACGCTTCCACTGCGCCACTCTGCTTGCACAGGGTGCAGTGTGAGGATGATGCAATGCATTCAGACTCATCAGGCATATTATACCATGGTTATATAGATTGCAAAAAAACTCTGAAAATATCAAACTGCTAAATTTGACAAAATTAAAAGTAGAGTCAATCTACCTAATTCCATGAAGACCCAAATCCATGAAAAGCTGCAACATCAATCCGCAACTGCTCAATAGTAATTTTTCACCATCATTGCTTGACTATGTACCAAGATAGAATAGATTCATTTATTTATCTGCCTTGGGCACCAGTGGTTTATTGGGGATGAGGGGAATCACGGAATTAGGTACACTGACACTATAAAATAAACATGGTAGTGTGGCCGAGCGGTCTAAGGTGCTGGTTTTAGGCACCAGTCTCTCTGAGGCGTGGGTTCGAATCCCACCACTGCCAAATGTTTCATATCTAAAGCATTGCTCTGCACAGTATTGCTGGCTAGCTCCTGGTTACAGGCTGTTGCAGAAGGTCTATTATTTTTAAAGCTGCACAAGATGTCACTTGAATTTTTGCCTGAAAACATAATCAGAAAGTTTTTGCCAAATTGCCAAGTCAGGCAGGTTGGGGTAATGCATTCAGACTCATCGGGTTATAGACAGGCATATTATAAAATGGTTATCTAGATTGTCGTCTTTCATACTGAGAAAACTTTGTGGCTGGAGAAAGACTAAAAACCATTAGCAGAGCATGGTTTCGATCCACGGACCTCTGGGTTATGGGCCCAGCACGCTTCCACTGCGCCACTCTGCTTGCACAGGGTGCAGTGTTAGGATGATGCAATGCATTCAGACTCATCAGGCATATTATACCATGGTTATCTAGATTGAAAAAAACTCTGAAGATGTCACTTAAATTTTAGCCAGAAAACATCCTCAGAAAGTTTTTGCCAAATTGCCAAGTCAGGCAGCTTGGGGTAATGCATTCAAATTCATCGGGTTATAGACAGGCATATCATAAAATGGCTATCTAGATTGTCGTTTTTGATTCTGAAAAAACTTTGTGGCTGGAGAAAGACTAAAAACCGTTAGCAGAGCATGGTTTCGATCCACGGACCTCTGGGTTATGGGCCCAGCACGCTTCCACTGCGCCACTCTGCTTGCACAGGGTGCAGTGTGAGGATGATGCAATGCATTCAGACTCATCAGGCATATTATACCATGGTTATCTAGATTGCAAAAAAACTCTGAAAATATCAAACAGCTAAATTTGACAAAATTAAAAGTAGAGTCAATCTACCTAAATCCATGAAGACCCAAATCCATGAAAAGCTGCAACATCAATCCGCAACTGCTCAATAGTAATTTTTCACCATCATTGCTTGACTATGTACCAAGATAGAATAGATTCATTTATTTATCTGCCTTGGGCACCAGTGGTTTATTGGGGATGAGGGGAATCACGGAATTAGGTACACTGACACTATAAAATAAACATGGTAGTGTGGCCGAGCGGTCTAAGGCGCTGGTTTTAGGCACCAGTCTCTCTGAGGCGTGGGTTCGAATCCCACCACTGTCAAATGTTTTATAGCTAAAGCATTGCTCTGCACAGTATTGCTGGCTAGCTCCTGGTTACAGGCTATTGCAGAAGGTCTATTATTTTTAAAGCTGCACAAGATGTCACTTGAATTTTTGCCTTAAAACATAATCAGAAAGTTTTTGCCAAATTGCCAAGTCAGGCAGGTTGGGGTAATGCATTCAGACTCATCGGGTTATAGACAGGCATATCATAAAATGGCTATCTAGATTGTTGTTTTTGATTCTGAAAAAATTTGTGGCTGGAGAAAGACTAAAAACCATTAGCAGAGCATGGTTTCGATCCACGGACCTCTGGGTTATGGGCCCAGCACGCTTCCACTGCGCCACTCTGCTTGCACAGGGTGCAGTGTGAGGATGATGCAATGCATTCAGACTCATCAGGCATATTATACCATGGTTATCTAGATTGAAAAAAACTCTGAAGATGTCACTTAGATTTTTGCCTGAAAACATCCTCAGAAAGTTTTTGCCAAATTGCCAAGTCAGGCAGCTTGGTGTAATGCATTCAAATTCATCGGGTTATAGACAGACATATCTTAAAATGGCTATCTAGATTGTTGTTTTTGATTCTGAAAAAACTTTGTGGCTGGAGAAAGACTAAAAACCATTAGCAGAGCATGGTTTCGATCCACGGACCTCTGGGTTATGGGCCCAGCACGCTTCCACTGCGCCACTCTGCTTGCACAGGGTGCAGTGTGAGGATGATGCAATGCATTCAGACTCATCAGGCATATTATACAATGGTTATCTAGATTGAAAAAAACTCTGAAAATATCAAACTGCTAAATTTGACAAAATTAAAAGTCGAGTCAATCTACCTAATTCAATGAAGACCCAAATCCATGAAAACCTGCAACATCAATCCGCAACTGCTCAATAGTAATTTTTCACCATCATTGCTTGACTATGTACCAAGATAGAATAGATTCATTTATTTATCTGCCTTGGGTACCAGTTGTTTATTGGGGTTGAGGGGAATCACGGAATTAGGTACACTGACACTATAGAATAAACATGGTAGTGTGGCCGAGCGGTCTAAGGCGCTGGTTTTAGGCACCAGTCTCTCTGAGGCGTGGGTTCGAATCCCACCACTGCCAAATGTTTTATAGCTAAAGCATTGCTCTGCACAGTATTGCTGGCTAGCTCCTGGTTACAGGCTATTGCAGAAGGTCTATTATTTTTAAAGCTAACACTGCACAAGATGTCACTTGAATTTTTGCCTGAAAACATAATCAGAAAGTTTTTGCCAAATTGCCAAGTCAGGCAGGTTGGGGTAATGCATTCAGACTCATCGGGTTATAGACAGGCATATTATAAAATGGTTATCTAGATTGTCGTCTTTCATTCTGAGAAAACTTTGTGGCTGGAGAAAGACTAAAAACCATTAGCAGAGCATGGTTTCGATCCACGGACCTCTGGGTTATGGGCCCAGCACGCTTCCACTGCGCCACTCTGCTTGCACAGGGTGCAGTGTGAGGATGATGCAATGCATTCAGACTCATCAGGCATATTATACCATGGTTATCTAGATTGAAAAAAACTCTGAAGATGTCACTTAAATTTTTGCCTGAAAACATCCTCAGAAAGTTTTTGCCAAATTGCCAAGTCAGGCAGCTTGGGGTAATGCATTCAAATTCATCGGGTTATAGACAGGCATATCATAAAATGGCTATCTAGATTGTTGTTTTTGATTCTGAAAAAACTTTGTGGCTGGAGAAAGACTAAAAACCATTAGCAGAGCATGGTTTCGATCCACGGACCTCTGGGTTATGGGCCCAGCACGCTTCCACTGCGCCACTCTGCTTGCACAGGGTGCCGTGTGAGGATGATGCAATGCATTCAGACTCATCAGGCATATTATACCATGGTTATCTAGATTGAAAAAAACTCTGAAGATGTCACTTAAATGTTTGCCTGAAAACATCCTCAGAAAGTTTTTGCCAAATTGCCAAGTCAGGCAGCTTGGGGTAATGCATTCAAATTCATCGGGTTATAGACAGGCATATCATAAAATGGCTATCTAGATTGTTGTTTTTGATTCTGAAAAAACTTTGTGGCTGGAGAAAGACTAAAAACCATTAGCAGAGCATGGTTTCGATCCAAGGACCTCTGGGTTATGGGCCCAGCACGCTTCCACTGCGCCACTCTGCTTGCACAGGGTGCAGTGTGAGGATGATGCAATGCATTCAGACTCATCAGGCATATTATACCATGGTTATCTAGATTGAAAAAAACTCTGAAGATGTCACTTAAATTTTTGCCTGAAAACATCCTCAGAAAGTTTTTGCCAAATTGCCAAGTCAGGCAGCTTGGTGTAATGCATTCAAATTCATCGGGTTATAGACAGGCATATCTTAAAATGGCTATCTAGATTGTTGTTTTTGATTCTGAAAAAACTTTGTGGCTGGAGAAAGACTAAAAACCATTAGCAGAGCATGGTTTCGATCCACGGACCTCTGGGTTATGGGCCCAGCACGCTTCCACTGCGCCACTCTGCTTGCACAGGGTGCAGTGTGAGGATGATGCAATGCATTCAGACTCATCAGGCATATTATACAATGGTTATCTAGATTGAAAAAAACTCTGAAAATATCAAACTGCTAAATTTGACAAAATTAAAAGTAGAGTCAATCTACCTAATTCAATGAAGACCCAAATCCATGAAAACCTGCAACATCAATCCGCAACTGCTCAATAGTAATTTTTCACCATCATTGCTTGACTATGTACCAAGATAGAATAGATTCATTTATTTATCTGCCTTGGGTACCAGTTGTTTATTGGGGTTGAGGGGAATCACGGAATTAGGTACACTGACACTATAGAATAAACATGGTAGTGTGGCCGAGCGGTCTAAGGCGCTGGTTTTAGGCACCAGTCTCTCTGAGGCGTGGGTTCGAATCCCACCACTGCCAAATGTTTTATAGCTAAAGCATTGCTCTGCACAGTATTGCTGGCTAGCTCCTGGTTACAGGCTATTGCAGAAGGTCTATTATTTTTAAAGCTAACACTGCACAAGATGTCACTTGAATTTTTGCCTGAAAACATAATCAGAAAGTTTTTGCCAAATTGCCAAGTCAGGCAGGTTGGGGTAATGCAGTCAGAATCATCGGGTTATAGACAGGCATATTATAAAATGGTTATCTAGATTGTCGTCTTTCATTCTGAAAAAACTTTGTGGCTGGAGAAAGACTAAAAACCATTAGCAGAGCATGGTTTCGATCCACGGACCTCTGGGTTATGGGCCCAGCACGCTTCCACTGCGCCACTCTGCTTGCACAGGGTGCAGTGTGAGGATGATGCAATGCATTCAGACTCATCAGGCATATTATACCATGGTTATCTAGATTGAAAAAAACTCTGAAGATGTCACTTAAATTTTTGCCTGAAAACATCCTCAGAAAGTTTTTGCCAAATTGCCAAGTCAGGCAGCTTGGGGTAATGCATTCAAATTCATCGGGTTATAGACAGGCATATCATAAAATGGCTATCTAGATTGTTGTTTTTGATTCTGAAAAAACTTTGTGGCTGGAGAAAGACTAAAAACCAATAGCAGATCATGGTTTCGATCCACGGACCTCTGGGTTATGGGCCCAGCACGCTTCCACTGCGCCACTCTGCTTGCACAGGGTGCAGTGTGAGGATGATGCAATGCATTCAGACTCATCAGGCATATTATACCATGGTTATCTAGATTGAAAAAAACTCTGAAGATGTCACTTAAATGTTTGCCTGAAAACATCCTCAGAAAGTTTTTGCCAAATTGCCAAGTCAGGCAGCTTGGGGTAATGCATTCAAATTCATCGGGTTATAGACAGGCATATCATAAAATGGCTATCTAGATTGTTGTTTTTGATTCTGAAAAAACTTTGTGGCTGGAGAAAGACTAAAAACCATTAGCAGAGCATGGTTTCGATCCAAGGACCTCTGGGTTATGGGCCCAGCACGCTTCCACTGCGCCACTCTGCTTGCACAGGGTGCAGTGTGAGGATGATGCAATGCATTCAGACTCATCAGGCATATTATACAATGGTTATCTAGATTGAAAAAAACTCTGAAAATATCAAACTGCTAAATTTGACAAAATTAAAAGTAGAGTCAATCTACCTAATTCCATGAAGACCCAAATCCATGAAAACCTGCAACATCAATCCGCAACTGCTCAATAGTAATTTTTCACCATCATTGCTTGACTATGTACCAAGATAGAATAGATTCATTTATTTATCTGCCTTGGGTACCAGTTTATTGGGGTTGAGGGGAATCACGGAATAAGGGACACTGACACTGTAGAATAAACATGGTAGTGTGGCTGAGCGGTCTAAGGTGCTGGTTTTAGGCACCAGTCTCTCTGAGGCGTGGGTTCGAATCCCACCACTGCCAAATGTTTTATAGCTAAATCATTGCTCTGCACAGTATTGCTGGCTAGCTCCTGGTTACAGGCTATTGCAGAAGGTCTATTATTTTTAAAGCTAACACTGCACACACAAGATGTCACTTGAATTTTTGCCTGAAAACATAATCAGAAAGTTTTTGCCAAATTGCCAAGTCAGGCAGGTTGGGGTAATGCATTCAGACTCATCGGGTTATAGACAGGCATATTATAAAATGGTTATCTAGATTGTCGTCTTTCATTCTGAGAAAACTTTGTGGCTGGAGAAAGACTAAAAACCATTAGCAGAGCATGGTTTCGATCCACGGACCTCTGGGTTATGGGCCCAGCACGCTTCCACTGCGCCACTCTGCTTGCACAGGGTGCAGTGTGAGGATGATGCAATGCATTCAGACTCATCAGGCATATTATACCATGGTTATCTAGATTGAAAAAAACTCTGAAGATGTCACTTAAATTTTTGCCTGAAAACATCCTCAGAAAGTTTTTGCCAAATTGCCAAGTCAGGCAGCTTGGGGTAATGCATTCAAATTCATCGGGTTATAGACAGGCATATCATAAAATGGCTATCTAGATTGTTGTTTTTGATTCTGAAAAAACTTTGTGGCTCGAGAAAGACTAAAAACCATTAACAGAGCATGGTTTCGATCCACGGACCTCTGGGTTATGGGCCCAGCACGCTTCCACTGCGCCACTCTGCTTGCACAGGGTGCAGTGTGAGGATGATGCAATGCATTCAGACTCATCAGGCATATTATACCATGGTTATCTAGATTGAAAAAAACTCTGAAGATGTCACTTAAAGTTTTGCCTGAAAACATCCTCAGAAAGTTTTTGCCAAATTGCCAAGTCAGGCAGCTTGGGGTAATGCATTCAAATTCATCGGGTTATAGACAGGCATATCTTAAAATGGCTATCTAGATTGTTGTTTTTGATTCTGAAAAAACTTTGTGGCTGGAGAAAGACTAAAAACCATTAGCAGAGCATGGTTTCGATCCACGGACCTCTGGGTTATGGGCCCAGCACGCTTCCACTGCGCCACTCTGCTTGCACAGGGTGCAGTGTGAGGATGATGCAATGCATTCAGACTCATCAGGCATATTATACAATGGTTATCTAGATTGAAAAAAACTCTGAAAATATCAAACTGCTAAATTTGACAAAATTAAAAGTAGAGTCAATCTACCTAATTCAATGAAGACCCAAATCCATGAAAACCTGCAACATCAATCCGCAACTGCTCAATAGTAATTTTTCACCATCATTGCTTGACTATGTACCAAGATAGAATAGATTCATTTATTTATCTGCCTTGGGTACCAGTTGTTTATTGGGGTTGAGGGGAATCACGGAATTAGGTACACTGACACTATAGAATAAACATGGTAGTGTGGCCGAGCGGTCTAAGGCGCTGGTTTTAGGCACCAGTCTCTCTGAGGCGTGGGTTCGAATCCCACCACTGCCAAATGTTTCATAGCTAAAGCATTGCTCTGCACAGTATTGCTGGCTAGCTCCTGGTTACAGGCTATTGCAGAAGGTCTATTATTTTTAAAGCTAACACTGCACAAGATGTCACTTGAATTTTTGCCTGAAAACATCCTCAGAAAGTTTTTGCCAAATTGCCAAGTCAGGCAGCTTGGGGTAATGCATTCAAATTCATCGGGTTATAGACAGGCATATCATAAAATGGCTATCTAGATTGTTGTTTTTGATTCTGAAAAAACTTTGTGGCTGGAGAAAGACTAAAAACCATTAGCAGAGCATGGTTTCGATCCACGGACCTCTGGGTTATGGGCCCAGCACGCTTCCACTGCGCCACTCTGCTTGCACAGGGTGCAGTGTGAGGATGATGCAATGCATTCAGACTCATCAGGCATATTATACCATGGTTATCTAGATTGAAAAAAACTCTGAAGATGTCACTTAAATTTTTGCCTGAAAACATCCTCAGAAAGTTTTTGCCAAATTGCCAAGTCAGGCAGCTTGGGGTAATGCATTCAAATTCATCGGGTTATAGACAGGCATATCATAAAATGGCTATCTAGATTGTTGTTTTTGATTCTGAAAAAACTTTGTGGCTGGAGAAAGACTAAAAACCATTAGCAGAGCATGGTTTCGATCCACGGACCTCTGGGTTATGGGCCCAGCACGCTTCCACTGCGCCACTCTGCTTGCACAGGGTGCAGTGTGAGGATGATGCAATGCATTCAGACTCATCAGGCATATTATACCATGGTTATCTAGATTGAAAAAAACTCTGAAGATGTCACTTAAATTTTTGCCTGAAAACATCCTCAGAAAGTTTTTGCCAAATTGCCAAGTCAGGCAGCTTGGGGTAATGCATTCAAATTCATCGGGTTATAGACAGGCATATCATAAAATGGCTATCTAGATTGTTGTTTTTGATTCTGAAAAAACTTTGTGGCTGGAGAAAGACTAAAAACCATTAGCAGAGCATGGTTTCGATCCACGGACCTCTGGGTTATGGGCCCAGCACGCTTCCACTGCGCCACTCTGCTTGCACAGGGTGCAGTGTGAGGATGATGCAATGCATTCAGACTCATCAGGCATATTATACAATGGTTATCTAGATTGAAAAAAACTCTGAAAATATCAAACTGCTAAATTTGACAAAATTAAAAGTAGAGTCAATCTACCTAATTCCATGAAGACCCAAATCCATGAAAACCTGCAACATCAATCCGCAACTGCTCAATAGTAATTTTTCACCATCATTGCTTGACTATGTACCAAGATAGAATAGATTCATTTATTTATCTGCCTTGGGTACCAGTTGTTTATTGGGGTTGAGGGGAATCACGGAATAAGGGACACTGACACTATAGAATAAACATGGTAGTGTGGCCGAGCGGTCTAAGGCGCTGGTTTTAGGCACCAGTCTCTCTGAGGCGTGGGTTCGAATCCCACCACTGCCAAATGTTTTATAGCTAAATCATTGCTCTGCACAGTATTGCTGGCTAGCTCCTGGTTACAGGCTATTGCAGAAGGTCTATTATTTTTAAAGCTAACACTGCACAAGATGTCACTTGAATTTTTGCCTGAAAACATAATCAGAAAGTTTTTGCCAAATTGCCAAGTCAGGCAGGTTGGGGTAATGCATTCAGACTCATCGGGTTATAGACAGGCATATTATAAAATGGTTATCTAGATTGTCGTCTTTCATTCTGAGAAAACTTTGTGGCTGGAGAAAGACTAAAAACCATTAGCAGAGCATGGTTTCGATCCACGGACCTCTGGGTTATGGGCCCAGCACGCTTCCACTGCGCCACTCTGCTTGCACAGGGTGCAGTGTGAGGATGATGCAATGCATTCAGACTCATCAGGCATATTATACCATGGTTATCTAGATTGAAAAAAACTCTGAAGATGTCACTTAAATTTTTGCCTGAAAACATCCTCAGAAAGTTTTTGCCAAATTGCCAAGTCAGGCAGCTTGGGGTAATGCATTCAAATTCATCGGGTTATAGACAGGCATATCATAAAATGGCTAGCTAGATTGTTGTTTTTGATTCTGAAAAAACTTTGTGGCTGGAGAAAGACTAAAAACCATTAGCAGAGCATGGTTTCGATCCACGGACCTCTGGGTTATGGGCCCAGCACGCTTCCACTGCGCCACTCTGCTTGCACAGGGTGCAGTGTGAGGATGATGCAATGCATTCAGACTCATCAGGCATATTATACCATGGTTATCTAGATTGAAAAAAACTCTGAAGATGTCACTTAAATTTTTGCCTGAAAACATCCTCAGAAAGTTTTTGCCAAATTGCCAAGTCAGGCAGCTTGGGTAATGCATTCAAATTCATCGGGTTATAGACAGGCATATCATAAAATGGCTATCTAGATTGTTGTTTTTGATTCTGAAAAAACTTTGTGGCTGGAGAAAGACTAAAAACCATTAGCAGAGCATGGTTTCGATCCACGGACCTCTGGGTTATGGGCCCAGCACGCTTCCACTGCGCCACTCTGCTTGCACAGGGTGCAGTGTGAGGATGATGCAATGCATTCAGACTCATCAGGCATATTATACAATGGTTATCTAGATTGAAAAAAACTCTGAAAATATCAAACTGCTAAATTTGACAAAATTAAAAGTAGAGTCAATCTACCTAATTCCATGAAGACCCAAATCCATGAAAACCTGCAACATCAATCCGCAACTGCTCAATAGTAATTTTTCACCATCATTGCTTGACTATGTACCAAGATAGAATAGATTCATTTATTTATCTGCCTTGGGTACCAGTTGTTTATTGGGGTTGAGGGGAATCACGGAATAAGGGACACTGACACTATAGAATAAACATGGTAGTGTGGCCGAGCGGTCTAAGGCGCTGGTTTTAGGCACCAGTCTCTCTGAGGCATGGGTTCGAATCCCACCACTGCCAAATGTTTTATAGCTAAATCATTGCTCTGCACAGTATTGCTGGCTAGCTCCTGGTTACAGGCTATTGCAGAAGGTCTATTATTTTTAAAGCTAACACTGCACAAGATGTCACTTGAATTTTTGCCTGAAAACATAATCAGAAAGTTTTTGCCAAATTGCCAAGTCAGGCAGGTTGGGGTAATGCATTCAGACTCATCGGGTTATAGACAGGCATATTATAAAATGGTTATCTAGATTGTCGTCTTTCATTCTGAGAAAACTTTGTGGCTGGAGAAAGACTAAAAACCATTAGCAGAGCATGGTTTCGATCCACGGACCTCTGGGTTATGGGCCCAGCACGCTTCCACTGCGCCACTCTGCTTGCACAGGGTGCAGTGTGAGGATGATGCAATGCATTCAGACTCATCAGGCATATTATACCATGGTTATCTAGATTGAAAAAAACTCTGAAGATGTCACTTAAATTTTTGCCTGAAAACATCCTCAGAAAGTTTTTGCCAAATTGCCAAGTCAGGCAGCTTGGGGTAATGCATTCAAATTCATCGGGTTATAGACAGGCATATCATAAAATGGCTAGCTAGATTGTTGTTTTTGATTCTGAAAAAACTTTGTGGCTGGAGAAAGACTAAAAACCATTAGCAGAGCATGGTTTCGATCCACGGACCTCTGGGTTATGGGCCCAGCACGCTTCCACTGCGCCACTCTGCTTGCACAGGGTGCAGTGTGAGGATGATGCAATGCATTCAGACTCATCAGGCATATTATACCATGGTTATCTAGATTGAAAAAAACTCTGAAGATGTCACTTAAATTTTTGCCTGAAAACATCCTCAGAAAGTTTTTGCCAAATTGCCAAGTCAGGCAGCTTGGGTAATGCATTCAAATTCATCGGGTTATAGACAGGCATATCATAAAATGGCTATCTAGATTGTTGTTTTTGATTCTGAAAAAACTTTGTGGCTGGAGAAAGACTAAAAACCATTAGCAGAGCATGGTTTCGATCCACGGACCTCTGGGTTATGGGCCCAGCACGCTTCCACTGCGCCACTCTGCTTGCACAGGGTGCAGTGTGAGGATGATGCAATGCATTCAGACTCATCAGGCATATTATACAATGGTTATCTAGATTGAAAAAAACTCTGAAAATATCAAACTGCTAAATTTGACAAAATTAAAAGTAGAGTCAATCTACCTAATTCCATGAAGACCCAAATCCATGAAAACCTGCAACATCAATCCGCAACTGCTCAATAGTAATTTTTCACCATCATTGCTTGACTATGTACCAAGATAGAATAGATTCATTTATTTATCTGCCTTGGGTACCAGTTGTTTATTGGGGTTGAGGGGAATCACGGAATAAGGGACACTGACACTATAGAATAAACATGGTAGTGTGGCCGAGCGGTCTAAGGCGCTGGTTTTAGGCACCAGTCTCTCTGAGGCATGGGTTCGAATCCCACCACTGCCAAATGTTTTATAGCTAAATCATTGCTCTGCACAGTATTGCTGGCTAGCTCCTGGTTACAGGCTATTGCAGAAGGTCTATTATTTTTAAAGCTAACACTGCACAAGATGTCACTTGAATTTTTGCCTGAAAACATAATCAGAAAGTTTTTGCCAAATTGCCAAGTCAGGCAGGTTGGGGTAATGCATTCAGACTCATCGGGTTATAGACAGGCATATTATAAAATGGTTATCTAGATTGTCGTCTTTCATTCTGAGAAAACTTTGTGGCTGGAGAAAGACTAAAAACCATTAGCAGAGCATGGTTTCGATCCACGGACCTCTGGGTTATGGGCCCAGCACGCTTCCACTGCGCCACTCTGCTTGCACAGGGTGCAGTGTGAGGATGATGCAATGCATTCAGACTCATCAGGCATATTATACCATGGTTATCTAGATTGAAAAAAACTCTGAAGATGTCACTTAAATTTTTGCCTGAAAACATCCTCAGAAAGTTTTTGCCAAATTGCCAAGTCAGGCAGCTTGGGGTAATGCATTCAAATTCATCGGGTTATAGACAGGCATATCATAAAATGGCTGTCTAGATTGTTGTTTTTGATTCTGAAAAAACTTTGTGGCTGGAGAAAGACTAAAAACCATTAGCAGAGCATGGTTTCGATCCACGGACCTCTGGGTTATGGGCCCAGCACGCTTCCACTGCGCCACTCTGCTTGCACAGGGTGCAGTGTGAGGATGATGCAATGCATTCAGACTCATCAGGCATATTATACCATGGTTATCTAGATTGAAAAAAACTCTGAAGATGTCACTTAAATTTTTGCCTGAAAACATCCTCAGAAAGTTTTTCCCAAATTGCCAAGTCAGGCAGCTTGGGGTAATGCATTCAAATTCATCGGGTTATAGACAGGCATATCTTAAAATGGCTATCTAGATTGTTGTTTTTGATTCTGAAAAAACTTTGTGGCTGGAGAAAGACTAAAAACCATTAACAGAGCATGGTTTCGATCCACGGACCTCTGGGTTATGGGCCCAGCACGCTTCCACTGCGCCACTCTGCTTGCACAGGGTGCAGTGTGAGGATGATGCAATGCATTCAGACTCATCAGGCATATTATACCATGGTTATCTAGATTGAAAAAAACTCTGAAGATGTCACTTAAATTTTTGCCTGAAAACATCCTCAGAAAGTTTTTGCCAAATTGCCAAGTCAGGCAGCTTGGGGTAATGCATTCAAATTCATCGGGTTATAGACAGGCATATCATAAAATGGCTATCTAGATTGTTGTTTTTGATTCTGAAAAAACTTTGTGGCTGGAGAAAGACTAAAAACCATTAGCAGAGCATGGTTTCGATCCACAGACCTCTGGGTTATGGGCCCAGCACGCTTCCACTGCGCCACTCTGCTTGCACAGGGTGCAGTGTGAGGATGATGCAATGCATTCAGACTCATCAGGCATATTATACAATGGTTATCTAGATTGAAAAAAACTCTGAAAATATCAAACTGCTAAATTTGACAAAATTAAAAGTAGAGTCAATCTACCTAATTCCATGAAGACCCAAATCCATGAAAACCTGCAACATCAATCCGCAACTGCTCAATAGTAATTTTTCACCATCATTGCTTGACTATGTACCAAGATAGAATAGATTCATTTATTTATCTGCCTTGGGTACCAGTTGTTTATTGGGGTTGAGGGGAATCACGGAATTAGGTACACTGACAATATAGAATAAACATGGTAGTGTGGCCGAGCGGTCTAAGGCGCTGGTTTTAGGCACCAGTCTCTCTGAGGCGTGGGTTCGAATCCCACCACTGCCAAATGTTTTATAGCTAAATCATTGCTCTGCACAGTATTGCTGGCTAGCTCCTGGTTACAGGCTATTGCAGAAGGTCTATTATTTTTAAAGCTAACACTGCACAAGATGTCACTTGAATTTTTGCCTGAAAACATAATCAGAAAGTTTTTGCCAAATTGCCAAGTCAGGCAGGTTGGGGTAATGCAGTCAGAATCATCGGGTTATAGACAGGCATATTATAAAATGGTTATCTAGATTGTCGTCTTTCATTCTGAAAAAACTTTGTGGCTGGAGAAAGACTAAAAACCATTAGCAGAGCATGGTTTCGATCCACGGACCTCTGGGTTATGGGCCCAGCACGCTTCCACTGCGCCACTCTGCTTGCACAGGGTGCAGTGTGAGGATGATGCAATGCATTCAGACTCATCCGGCATATTATACCATGGTTATCTAGATTGAAAAAAACTCTGAAGATGTCACTTAAATTTTTGCCTGAAAACATCCTCAGAAAGTTTTTGCCAAATTGCCAAGTCAGGCAGCTTGGGGTAATGCATTCAAATTCATTGGGTTATAGACAGGCATATCATAAAATGGCTATCTAGATTGTTGTTTTTGATTCTGAAAAAACTTTGTGGCTGGAGAAAGACTAAAAACCATTAGCAGAGCATGGTTTCGATCCACGGACCTCTGGGTTATGGGCCCAGCACGCTTCCACTGCGCCACTCTGCTTGCACAGGGTGCAGTGTGAGGATGATGCAATGCATTCAGACTCATCAGGCATATTATACCATGGTTATCTAGATTGAAAAAAACTCTGAAGATGTCACTTAAATTTTTGCCTGAAAACATCCTCAGAAAGTTTTTGCCAAATTGCCAAGTCAGGCAGCTTGGGGTAATGCATTCAAATTCATCGGGTTATAGACAGGCATATCATAAAATGGCTATCTAGATTGTTGTTTTTGATTCTGAAAAAACTTTGTGGCTGGAGAAAGACTAAAAACCATTAGCAGAGCATGGTTTCGATCCACGGACCTCTGGGTTATGGGCCCAGCACGCTTCCACTTCGCCACTCTGCTTGCACAGGGTGCAGTGTGAGGATGATGCAATGCATTCAGACTCATCAGGCATATTATACCATGGTTATCTAGATTGAAAAAAACTCTGAAGATGTCACTTAAATTTTTGCCTGAAAACATCCTCAGAAAGTTTTTGCCAAATTGCCAAGTCAGGCAGCTTGGGGTAATGCATTCAAATTCATCGGGTTATAGACAGGCATATCATAAAATGGCTATCTAGATTGTTGTTTTTGATTCTGAAAAAACTTTGTGGCTGGAGAAAGACTAAAAACCATTAGCAGAGCATGGTTTCGATCCACGGACCTCTGGGTTATGGGCCCAGCACGCTTCCACTGCGCCACTCTGCTTGCACAGGGTGCAGTGTGAGGATGATGCAATGCATTCAGACTCATCAGGCATATTATACAATGGTTATCTAGATTGAAAAAAACTCTGAAAATATCAAACTGCTAAATTTGACAAAATTAAAAGTAGAGTCAATCTACCTAATTCCATGAAGACCCAAATCCATGAAAACCTGCAACATCAATCCGCAACTGCTCAATAGTAATTTTTCACCATCATTGCTTGACTATGTACCAAGATAGAATAGATTCATTTATTTATCTGCCTTGGGTACCAGTTGTTTATTGGGGTTGAGGGGAATCACGGAATTAGGTACACTGACACTATAGAATAAACATGGTAGTGTGGCCGAGCGGTCTAAGGCGCTGGTTTTAGGCACCAGTCTCTCTGAGGCGTGGGTTCGAATCCCACCACTGCCAAATGTTTTATAGCTAAAGCATTGCTCTGCACAGTATTGCTGGCTAGCTCCTGGTTACAGGCTATTGCAGAAGGTCTATTATTTTTAAAGCTAACACTGCACAAGATGTCACTTGAATTTTTGCCTGAAAACATAATCAGAAAGTTTTTGCCAAATTGCCAAGTCAGGCAGGTTGGGGTAATGCAGTCAGAATCATCGGGTTATAGACAGGCATATTATAAAATGGTTATCTAGATTGTCGTCTTTCATTCTGAAAAAACTTTGTGGCTGGAGAAAGACTAAAAACCATTAGCAGAGCATGGTTTCGATCCACGGACCTCTGGGTAATGGGCCCAGCACGCTTCCACTGCGCCACTCTGCTTGCACAGGGTGCAGTGTGAGGATGATGCAATGCATTCAGACTCATCAGGCATATTATACCATGGTTATCTAGATTGAAAAAAACTCTGAAGATGTCACTTAAATTTTTGCCTGAAAACATCCTCAGAAAGTTTTTGCCAAATTGCCAAGTCAGGCAGCTTGGGGTAATGCATTCAAATTCATTGGGTTATAGACAGGCATATCATAAAATGGCTATCTAGATTGTTGTTTTTGATTCTGAAAAAACTTTGTGGCTGGAGAAAGACTAAAAACCATTAGCAGAGCATGGTTTCGATCCACGGACCTCTGGGTTATGGGCCCAGCACGCTTCCACTGCGCCACTCTGCTTGCACAGGGTGCAGTGTGAGGATGATGCAATGCATTCAGACTCATCAGGCATATTATACAATGGTTATCTAGATTGAAAAAAACTCTGAAAATATCAAACTGCTAAATTTGACAAAATTAAAAGTAGAGTCAATCTACCTAATTCCATGAAGACCCAAATCCATGAAAACCTGCAACATCAATCCGCAACTGCTCAATAGTAATTTTTCACCATCATTGCTTGACTATGTACCAAGATAGAATAGATTCATTTATTTATCTGCCTTGGGTACCAGTTGTTTATTGGGGTTGAGGGGAATCACGGAATTAGGTACACTAACACTATAGAATAAACATGGTAGTGTGGCCGAGCGGCCTAAGGCGCTGGTTTTAGGCACCAGTCTCTCTGAGGCGTGGGTTCGAATCCCACCACTGCCAAATGTTTTATAGCTAAATCATTGCTCTGCACAGTATTGCTGGCTAGCTCCTGGTTACAGGCTATTGCAGAAGGTCTATTATTTTTAAAGCTAACACTGCACAAGATGTCACTTGAATTTTTGCCTGAAAACATAATCAGAAAGTTTTTGCCAAATTGCCAAGTCAGGCAGGTTGGGGTAATGCATTCAGACTCATCGGGTTATAGACAGGCATATTATAAAATGGTTATCTAGATTGTCGTCTTTCATTCTGAGAAAACTTTGTGGCTGGAGAAAGACTAAAAACCATTAGCAGAGCATGGTTTCGATCCACGGACCTCTGGGTTATGGGCCCAGCACGCTTCCACTGCGCCACTCTGCTTGCACCGGGTGCAGTGTGAGGATGATGCAATGCATTCAGACTCATCAGGCATATTATACCATGGTTATCTAGATTGAAAAAAACTCTGAAGATGTCACTTAAATTTTTGCCTGAAAACATCCTCAGAAAGTTTTTGCCAAATTGCCAAGTCAGGCAGCTTGGGGTAATGCATTCAAATTCATCGGGTTATAGACAGGCATATCATAAAATGGCTATCTAGATTTTTGTTTTTGATTCTGAAAAAACTTTGTGGCTGGAGAAAGACTAAAAACCATTAGCAGAGCATGGTTTCGATCCACGGACCTCTGGGTTATGGGCCCAGCACGCTTCCACTGCGCCACTCTGCTTGCACAGGGTGCAGTGTGAGGATGATGCAATGCATTCAGACTCATCAGGCATATTATACAATGGTTATCTAGATTGAAAAAAACTCTGAAAATATCAAACTGCTAAATTTGACAAAATTAAAAGTAGAGTCAATCTACCTAATTCAATGAAGACCCAAATCCATGAAAACCTGCAACATCAATCCGCAACTGCTCAATAGTAATTTTTCACCATCATTGCTTGACTATGTACCAAGATAGAATAGATTCATTTATTTATCTGCCTTGGGTACCAGTTGTTTATTGGGGTTGAGGGGAATCACGGAATTAGGTACACTGACACTATAGAATAAACATGGTAGTGTGGCCGAGCGGTCTAAGGCGCTGGTTTTAGGCACCAGTCTCTCTGAGGCGTGGGTTCGAATCCCACCACTGCCAAATGTTTTATAGCTAAAGCATTGCTCTGCACAGTATTGCTGGCTAGCTCCTGGTTACAGGCTATTGCAGAAGGTCTATTATTTTTAAAGCTAACACTGCACAAGATGTCACTTGAATTTTTGCCTGAAAACATAATCAGAAAGTTTTTGCCAAATTGCCAAGTCAGGCAGGTTGGGGTAATGCAGTCAGAATCATCGGGTTATAGACAGGCATATTATAAAATGGTTATCTAGATTGTCGTCTTTCATTCTGAAAAAACTTTGTGGCTGGAGAAAGACTAAAAACCATTAGCAGAGCATGGTTTCGATCCACGGACCTCTGGGTTATGGGCCCAGCACGCTTCCACTGTGCCACTCTGCTTGCACAGGGTGCAGTGTGAGGATGATGCAATGCATTCAGACTCATCAGGCATATTATACCATGGTTATCTAGATTGAAAAAAACTCTGAAGATGTCACTTAAATTTTTGCCTGAAAACATCCTCAGAAAGTTTTTGCCAAATTGCCAAGTCAGGCAGCTTGGGGTAATGCATTCAAATTCATTGGGTTATAGACAGGCATATCATAAAATGGCTATCTAGATTGTTGTTTTTGATTCTGAAAAAACTTTGTGGCTGGAGAAAGACTAAAAACCATTAGCAGAGCATGGTTTCGATCCACGGACCTCTGGGTTATGGGCCCAGCACGCTTCCACTGCGCCACTCTGCTTGCACAGGGTGCAGTGTGAGGATGATGCAATGCATTCAGACTCATCAGGCATATTATACAATGGTTATCTAGATTGAAAAAAACTCTGAAAATATCAAACTGCTAAATTTGACAAAATTAAAAGTAGAGTCAATCTACCTAATTCCATGAAGACCCAAATCCATGAAAACCTGCAACATCAATCCGCAACTGCTCAATAGTAATTTTTCACCATCATTGCTTGACTATGTACCAAGATAGAATAGATTCATTTATTTATCTGCCTTGGGTACCAGTTGTTTATTGGGGTTGAGGGGAATCACGGAATTAGGTACACTGACACTATAGAATAAACATGGTAGTGTGGCCGAGCGGCCTAAGGCGCTGGTTTTAGGCACCAGTCTCTCTGAGGCGTGGGTTCGAATCCCACCACTGCCAAATGTTTTATAGCTAAATCATTGCTCTGCACAGTATTGCTGGCTAGCTCCTGGTTACAGGCTATTGCAGAAGGTCTATTATTTTTAAAGCTAACACTGCACAAGATGTCACTTGAATTTTTGCCTGAAAACATAATCAGAAAGTTTTTGCCAAATTGCCAAGTCAGGCAGGTTGGGGTAATGCATTCAGACTCATCGGGTTATAGACAGGCATATTATAAAATGGTTATCTAGATTGTCGTCTTTCATTCTGAGAAAACTTTGTGGCTGGAGAAAGACTAAAAACCATTAGCAGAGCATGGTTTCGATCCACGGACCTCTGGGTTATGGGCCCAGCACGCTTCCACTGCGCCACTCTGCTTGCACCGGGTGCAGTGTGAGGATGATGCAATGCATTCAGACTCATCAGGCATATTATACCATGGTTATCTAGATTGAAAAAAACTCTGAAGATGTCACTTAAATTTTTGCCTGAAAACATCCTCAGAAAGTTTTTGCCAAATTGCCAAGTCAGGCAGCTTGGGGTAATGCATTCAAATTCATCGGGTTATAGACAGGCATATCATAAAATGGCTATCTAGATTGTTGTTTTTGATTCTGAAAAAACTTTGTGGCTGGAGAAAGACTAAAAACCATTAGCAGAGCATGGTTTCGATCCACGGACCTCTGGGTTATGGGCCCAGCACGCTTCCACTGCGCCACTCTGCTTGCACAGGGTGCAGTGTGAGGATGATGCAATGCATTCAGACTCATCAGGCATATTATACAATGGTTATCTAGATTGAAAAAAACTCTGAAAATATCAAACTGCTAAATTTGACAAAATTAAAAGTAGAGTCAATCTACCTAATTCAATGAAGACCCAAATCCATGAAAACCTGCAACATCAATCCGCAACTGCTCAATAGTAATTTTTCACCATCATTGCTTGACTATGTACCAAGATAGAATAGATTCATTTATTTATCTGCCTTGGGTACCAGTTGTTTATTGGGGTTGAGGGGAATCACGGAATTAGGTACACTGACACTATAGAATAAACATGGTAGTGTGGCCGAGCGGTCTAAGGCGCTGGTTTTAGGCACCAGTCTCTCTGAGGCGTGGGTTCGAATCCCACCACTGCCAAATGTTTTATAGCTAAAGCATTGCTCTGCACAGTATTGCTGGCTAGCTCCTGGTTACAGGCTATTGCAGAAGGTCTATTATTTTTAAAGCTAACACTGCACAAGATGTCACTTGAATTTTTGCCTGAAAACATCCTCAGAAAGTTTTTGCCAAATTGCCAAGTCAGGCAGCTTGGGGTAATGCATTCAGAATCATCGGGTTATAGACAGGCATATTATAAAATGGTTATCTAGATTGTCGTCTTTCATTCTGAAAAAACTTTGTGGCTGGAGAAAGACTAAAAACCATTAGCAGAGCATGGTTTCGATCCACGGACCTCTGGGTTATGGGCCCAGCACGCTTCCACTGCGCCACTCTGCTTGCGCAGGGTGCAGTGTGAGGATGATGCAATGCATTCAGACTCATCAGGCATATTATACAATGGTTATCTAGATTGAAAAAAACTCTGAAAATATCAAACTGCTAAATTTGACAAAATTAAAAGTAGAGTCAATCTACCTAATTCCATGAAGACCCAAATCCATGAAAACCTGCAACATCAATCCGCAACTGCTCAATAGTAATTTTTCACCATCATTGCTTGACTATGTACCAAGATAGAATAGATTCATTTATTTATCTGCCCTGGGTACCAGTTGTTTATTGGGGTTGAGGGGAATCACGGAATTAGGTACACTGACACTATAGAATAAACATGGTAGTGTGGCCGAGCGGTCTAAGGCGCTGGTTTTAGGCACCAGTCTCTCTGAGGTGTGGGTTCGAATCCCACCACTGCCAAATGTTTTATAGCTAAATCATTGCTCTGCACAGTATTGCTGGCTAGCTCCTGGTTACAGGCTATTGCAGAAGGTCTATTATTTTTAAAGCTAACACTGCACAAGATGTCACTTGAATTTTTGCCTGAAAACATAATCAGAAAGTTTTTGCCAAATTGCCAAGTCAGGCAGGTTGGGGTAATGCATTCAGAATCATCGGGTTATAGACAGGCATATTATAAAATGGTTATCTAGATTGTCGTCTTTCATTCTGAGAAAACTTTGTGGCTGGAGAAAGACTAAAAACCATTAGCAGAGCATGGTTTCGATCCACGGACCTCTGGGTTATGGGCCCAGCACGCTTCCACTGCGCCACTCTGCTTGCACAGGGTGCAGTGTGAGGATGATGCAATGCATTCAGACTCATCAGGCATATTATACCATGGTTATCTAGATTAAAAAAAACTCTGAAGATGTCACTTAAATTTTTGCCTGAAAACATCCTCAGAATGTTTTTGCCAAATTGCCAAGTCAGGCAGCTTGGGGTAATGCATTCAAATTCATTGGGTTATAGACAGGCATATCATAAAATGGCTATCTAGATTGTTGTTTTTGATTCTGAAAAAACTTTGTGGCTGGAGAAAGACTAAAAACCATTAGCAGAGCATGGTTTCGATCCACAGACCTCTGGGTTATGGGCCCAGCACGCTTCCACTGCGCCACTCTGCTTGCACAGGGTGCAGTGTGAGGATGATGCAATGCATTCAGACTCATCAGGCATATTATACAATGGTTATCTAGATTGAAAAAAACTCTGAAAATATCAAACTGCTAAATTTGACAAAATTAAAAGTAGAGTCAATCTACCTAATTCCATGAAGACCCAAATCCATGAAAACCTGCAACATCAATCCGCAACTGCTCAATAGTAATTTTTCACCATCATTGCTTGACTATGTACCAAGATAGAATAGATTCATTTATTTATCTGCCTTGGGTACCAGTTGTTTATTGGGGTTGAGGGGAATCACGGAATTAGGTACACTGACACTATAGAATAAACATGGTAGTGTGGCCGAGCGGCCTAAGGCGCTGGTTTTAGGCACCAGTCTCTCTGAGGCGTGGGTTCGAATCCCACCACTGCCAAATGTTTTATAGCTAAATCATTGCTCTGCACAGTATTGCTGGCTAGCTCCTGGTTACAGGCTATTGCAGAAGGTCTATTATTTTTAAAGCTAACACTGCACAAGATGTCACTTGAATTTTTGCCTGAAAACATAATCAGAAAGTTTTTGCCAAATTGCCAAGTCAGGCAGGTTGGGGTAATGCATTCAAATTCATCGGGTTATAGACAGGCATATTATAAAATGGTTATCTAGATTGTCGTCTTTCATTCTGAGAAAACTTTGTGGCTGGAGAAAGACTAAAAACCATTAGCAGAGCATGGTTTCGATCCACGGACCTCAAGGTTATGGGCCCAGCACGCTTCCACTGCGCCACTCTGCTTGCACCGGGTGCAGTGTGAGGATGATGCAATGCATTCAGACTCATCAGGCATATTATACCATGGTTATCTAGATTGAAAAAAACTCTGAAGATGTCACTTAAATTTTTGCCTGAAAACATCCTCAGAAAGTTTTTGTCAAATTGCCAAGTCAGGCAGCTTGGGGTAATGCATTCAAATTCATCGGGTTATAGACAGGCATATCATAAAATGGCTATCTAGATTGTTGTTTTTGATTCTGAAAAAACTTTGTGGCTGGAGAAAGACTAAAAACCATTAGCAGAGCATGGTTTCGATCCACGGACCTCTGGGTTATGGGCCCAGCACGCTTCCACTGCGCCACTCTGCTTGCACAGGGTGCAGTGTGAGGATGATGCAATGCATTCAGACTCATCAGGCATATTATACCATGGTTATCTAGATTGAAAAAAACTCTGAAGATGTCACTTAAATTTTTGCCTGAAAACATCCTCAGAAAGTTTTTGCCAAATTGCCAAGTCAGGCAGCTTGGGGTAATGCATTCAAATTCATCGGGTTATAGACAGGCATATCATAAAATGGCTATCTAGATTGTTGTTTTTGATTCTGAAAAAACTTTGTGGCTGGAGAAAGACTAAAAACCATTAACAGAGCATGGTTTCGATCCACAGACCTCTGGGTTATGGGCCCAGCACGCTTCCACTGCGCCACTCTGCTTGCACAGGGTGCAGTGTGAGGATGATGCAATGCATTCAGACTCATCAGGCATATTATACAATGGTTATCTAGATTGAAAAAAACTCTGAAAATATCAAACTGCTAAATTTGACAAAATTAAAAGTAGAGTCAATCTACCTAATTCCATGAAGACCCAAATCCATGAAAACCTGCAACATCAATCCGCAACTGCTCAATAGTAATTTTTCACCATCATTGCTTGACTATGTACCAAGATAGAATAGATTCATTTATTTATCTGCCTTGGGTACCAGTTGTTTATTGGGGTTGAGGGGAATCACGGAATTAGGTACACTGACACTATAGAATAAACATGGTAGTGTGGCCGAGCGGTCTAAGGCGCTGGTTTTAGGCACCAGTCTCTCTGAGGCGTGGGTTCGAATCCCACCACTGCCAAATGTTTTATAGCTAAAGCATTGCTCTGCACAGTATTGCTGGCTAGCTCCTGGTTACAGGCTATTGCAGAAGGTCTATTATTTTTAAAGCTAACACTGCACAAGATGTCACTTGAATTTTTGCCTGAAAACATAATCAGAAAGTTTTTGCCAAATTGCCAAGTCAGGCAGGTTGGGGTAATGCATTCAGACTCATCGGGTTATAGACAGGCATATTATAAAATGGTTATCTAGATTGTCATCTTTCATTCTGAGAAAACTTTGTGGCTGGAGAAAGACTAAAAACCATTAGCAGAGCATGGTTTCGATCCACGGACCTCTGGGTTATGGGCCCAGCACGCTTCCACTGCGCCACTCTGCTTGCACAGGGTGCAGTGTGAGGATGATGCAATGCATTCAGACTCATCAGGCATATTATACCATGGTTATCTAGATTGAAAAAAACTCTGAAGATGTCACTTAAATTTTTGCCTGAAAACATCCTCAGAAAGTTTTTGCCAAATTGCCAAGTCAGGCAGCTTGGGGTAATGCATTCAAATTCATCGGGTTATAGACAGGCATATCATAAAATGGCTATCTAGATTGTTGTTTTTGATTCTGAAAAAACTTTGTGGCTGGAGAAAGACTAAAAACCATTAGCAGAGCATGGTTTCGATCCACGGACCTCTGGGTTATGGGCCCAGCACGCTTCCACTGCGCCACTCTGCTTGCACTGGGTGCAGTGTGAGGATGATGCAATGCATTCAGACTCATCAGGCATATTATACCATGGTTATCTAGATTGAAAAAAACTCTGAAAATATCAAACTGCTAAATTTGACAAAATTAAAAGTAGAGTCAATCTACCTAATTCCATGAAGACCCAAATCCATGAAAACCTGCAACATCAATCCGCAACTGCTCAATAGTAATTTTTCACCATCATTGCTTGACTATGTACCAAGATAGAATAGATTCATTTATTTATCTGCCTTGGGTACCAGTTGTTTATTGGGGTTGAGGGGAATCACGGAATTAGGTACACTGACACTATAGAATAAACATGGTAGTGTGGCCGAGCGGTCTAAGGCACTGGTTTTAGGCACCAGTCTCTCTGAGGCGTGGGTTCGAATCCCACCACTGCCAAATGTTTTATAGCTAAATCATTGCTCTGCACAGTATTGCTGGCTAGCTCCTGGTTACAGGCTATTGCAGAAGGTCTATTATTTTTAAAGCTAACACTGCACAAGATGTCACTTGAATTTTTGCCTGAAAACATAATCAGAAAGTTTTTGCCAAATTGCCAAGTCAGGCAGGTTGGGGTAGTGCATTCAGACTCATCGGGTTATAGACAGGCATATTATAAAATGGTTATCTAGATTGTCGTCTTTCATTCTGAGAAAACTTTGTGGCTGGAGAAAGACTAAAAACCATTAGCAGAGCATGGTTTCGATCCACGGACCTCTGGGTTATGGGCCCAGCACGCTTCCACTGCGCCACTCTGCTTGCACAGGGTGCAGTGTGAGGATGATGCAATGCATTCAGACTCATCAGGCATATTATACCATGGTTATCTAGATTGAAAAAAACTCTGAAGATGTCACTTAAATTTTTGCCTGAAAACATCCTCAGAAAGTTTTTGCCAAATTGCCAAGTCAGGCAGCTTGGGGTAATGCATTCAAATTCATCGGGTTATAGACAGGTATATCATAAAATGGCTATCTAGATTGTTGTTTTTGATTCTGAAAAAACTTTGTGGCTGGAGAAAGACTAAAAACCATTAGCAGAGCATGGTTTCGATCCACGGACCTCTGGGTTATGGGCCCAGCACGCTTCCACTGCGCCACTCTGCTTGCACAGGGTGCAGTGTGAGGATGATGCAATGCATTCAGACTCATCAGGCATATTATACCATGGTTATCTAGATTGAAAAAAACTCTGAAGATGTCACTTAAATTTTTGCCTGAAAACATCCTCAGAAAGTTTTTGCCAAATTGCCAAGTCAGGCAGCTTGGGGTAATGCATTCAAATTCATCGGGTTATAGACAGGCATATCATAAAATGGCTATCTAGATTGTTGTTTTTGATTCTGAAAAAACTTTGTGGCTGGAGAAAGACTAAAAACCATTAGCAGAGCATGGTTTCGATCCACGGACCTCTGGGTTATGGGCCCAGCACGCTTCCACTGCGCCACTCTGCTTGCACTGGGTGCAGTGTGAGGATGATGCAATGCATTCAGACTCATCAGGCATATTATACAATGGTTATCTAGATTGAAAAAAACTCTGAAAATATCAAACTGCTAAATTTGACAAAATTAAAAGTAGAGTCAATCTACCTAATTCCATGAAGACCCAAATCCATGAAAACCTGCAACATCAATCCGCAACTGCTCAATAGTAATTTTTCACCATCATTGCTTGACTATGTACCAAGATAGAATAGATTCATTTATTTATCTGCCTTGGGTACCAGTTGTTTATTGGGGTTGAGGGGAATCACGGAATTAGGTACACTGACACTATAGAATAAACATGGTAGTGTGGCCGAGCGGTCTAAGGCGCTGGTTTTAGGCACCAGTCTCTCTGAGGCGTGGGTTCGAATCCCACCACTGCCAAATGTTTTATAGCTAAAGCATTGCTCTGCACAGTATTGCTGGCTAGCTCCTGGTTACAGGCTATTGCAGAAGGTCTATTATTTTTAAAGCTAACACTGCACAAGATGTCACTTGAATTTTTGCCTGAAAACATAATCAGAAAGTTTTTGCCAAATTGCCAAGTCAGGCAGGTTGGGGTAATGCATTCAGACTCATCGGGTTATAGACAGGCATATTATAAAATGGTTATCTAGATTGTCGTCTTTCATTCTGAGAAAACTTTGTGGCTGGAGAAAGACTAAAAACCATTAGTAGAGCATGGTTTCGATCCACGGACCTCTGGGTTATGGGCCCAGCACGCTTCCACTGCGCCACTCTGCTTGCACAGGGTGCAGTGTGATGATGATGCAATGCATTCAGACTCATCAGGCATATTATACCATGGTTATCTAGATTGAAAAAAACTCTGAAGATGTCACTTAAATTTTTGCCTGAAAACATCCTCAGAAAGTTTTTGCCAAATTGCCAAGTCAGGCAGCTTGGGGTAATGCATTCAAATTCATCTGGTTATAGACAGGCATATCATAAAATGGCTATCTAGATTGTTGTTTTTGATTCTGAAAAAACTTTGTGGCTGGAGAAAGACTAAAAACCATTAGCAGAGCATGGTTTCGATCCACGGACCTCTGGGTTATGGGCCCAGCACGCTTCCACTGCGCCACTCTGCTTGCACAGGGTGCAGTGTGAGGATGATGCAATGCATTCAGACTCATCAGGCATATTATACCATGGTTATCTAGATTGAAAAAAACTCTGAAAATATCAAACTGCTAAATTTGACAAAATTAAAAGTAGAGTCAATCTACCTAATTCCATGAAGACCCAAATCCATGAAAACCTGCAACATCAATCCGCAACTGCTCAATAGTAATTTTTCACCATCATTGCTTGACTATGTACCAAGATAGAATAGATTCATTTATTTATCTGCCTTGGGTACCAGTTGTTTATTGGGGTTGAGGGGAATCACGGAATTAGGTACACTGACACTATAGAATAAACATGGTAGTGTGGCCGAGCGGTCTAAGGCGCTGGTTTTAGGCACCAGTCTCTCTGAGGCGTGGGTTCGAATCCCACCACTGCCAAATGTTTTATAGCTAAATCATTGCTCTGCACAGTATTGCTGGCTAGCTCCTGGTTACAGGCTATTGCAGAAGGTCTATTATTTTTAAAGCTAACACTGCACAAGATGTCACTTGAATTTTTGCCTGAAAACATAATCAGAAAGTTTTTGCCAAATTGCCAAGTCAGGCAGGTTAGGGTAATGCATTCAGACTCATCGGGTTATAGACAGGCATATTATAAAATGGTTATCTAGATTGTCGTCTTTCATTCTGAGAAAACTTTGTGGCTGGAGAAAGACTAAAAACCATTAGCAGAGCATGGTTTCGATCCACGGACCTCTGGGTTATGGGCCCAGCACGCTTCCACTGCGCCACTCTGCTTGCACAGGGTGCAGTGTGAGGATGATGCAATGCATTCAGACTCATCAGGCATATTATACCATGGTTATCTAGATTGAAAAAAACTCTGAAGATGTCACTTAAATTTTTGCCTGAAAACATCCTCAGAAAGTTTTTGCCAAATTGCCAAGTCAGGCAGCTTGGGGTAATGCATTCAAATTCATCGGGTTATAGACAGGCATATCATAAAATGGCTATCTAGATTGTTGTTTTTGATTCTGAAAAAACTTTGTGGCTGGAGAAAGACTAAAAACCATTAGCAGAGCATGGTTTCGATCCACGGACCTCTGGGTTATGGGCCCAGCACGCTTCCACTGCGCCACTCTGCTTGCACAGGGTGCAGTGTGAGGATGATGCAATGCATTCAGACTCATCAGGCATATTATACAATGGTTATCTAGATTGAAAAAAACTCTGAAAATATCAAACTGCTAAATTTGACAAAATTAAAAGTAGAGTCAATCTACCTAATTCCATGAAGACCCAAATCCATGAAAACCTGCAACATCAATCCGCAACTGCTCAATAGTAATTTTTCACCATCATTGCTTGACTATGTACCAAGATAGAATAGATTCATTTATTTATCTGCCTTGGGTACCAGTTGTTTATTGGGGTTGAGGGGAATCACGGAATTAGGTACACTGACACTATAGAATAAACATGGTAGTGTGGCCGAGCGGTCTAAGGCGCTGGTTTTAGGCACCAGTCTCTCTGAGGCGTGGGTTCGAATCCCACCACTGCCAAATGTTTTATAGCTAAATCATTGCTCTGCACAGTATTGCTGGCTAGCTCCTGGTTACAGGCTATTGCAGAAGGTCTATTATTTTTAAAGCTAACACTGCACAAGATGTCACTTGAATTTTTGCCTGAAAACATAATCAGAAAGTTTTTGCCAAATTGCCAAGTCAGGCAGGTTGGGGTAATGCATTCAGAATCATCGGGTTATAGACAGGCATATTATAAAATGGTTATCTAGATTGTCGTCTTTCATTCTGAGAAAACTTTGTGGCTGGAGAAAGACTAAAAACCATTAGCAGAGCATGGTTTCGATCCACGGACCTCTGGGTTATGGGCCCAGCACGCTTCCACTGCGCCACTCTGCTTGCACAGGGTGCAGTGTGAGGATGATGCAATGCATTCAGACTCATCAGGCATATTATACCATGGTTATCTAGATTGAAAAAAACTCTGAAGATGTCACTTAAATTTTTGCCTGAAAACATCCTCAGAAAGTTTTTGCCAAATTGCCAAGTCAGGCAGGTTGGGGTAATGCATTCAGACTCATCGGGTTATAGACAGGCATATTATAAAATGGTTATCTAGATTGTCGTCTTTCATTCTGAGAAAACTTTGTGGCTGGAGAAAGACTAAAAACCATTAGCAGAGCATGGTTTCGATCCACGGACCTCTGGGTTATGGGCCCAGCACGCTTCCACTGCGCCACTCTGCTTGCACAGGGTGCAGTGTGAGGATGATGCAATGCATTCAGACTCATCAGGCATATTATACCATGGTTATCTAGATTGAAAAAAACTCTGAAGATGTCACTTAAATTTTTGCCTGAAAACATCCTCAGAAAGTTTTTGCCAAATTGCCAAGTCAGGCAGCTTGGGGTAATGCATTCAAATTCATCGGGTTATAGACAGGCATATCATAAAATGGCTATCTAGATTGTTGTTTTTGATTCTGAAAAAACTTTGTGGCTGGAGAAAGACTAAAAACCATTAGCAGAGCATGGTTTCGATCCACGGACCTCTGGGTTATGGGCCCAGCACGCTTCCACTGCGCCACTCTGCTTGCACTGGGTGCAGTGTGAGGATGATGCAATGCATTCAGACTCATCAGGCATATTATACAATGGTTATCTAGATTGAAAAAAACTCTGAAAATATCAAACTGCTAAATTTGACAAAATTAAAAGTAGAGTCAATCTACCTAATTCCATGAAGACCCAAATCCATGAAAACCTGCAACATCAATCCGCAACTGCTCAATAGTAATTTTTCACCATCATTGCTTGACTATGTACCAAGATAGAATAGATTCATTTATTTATCTGCCTTGGGTACCAGTTGTTTATTGGGGTTGAGGGGAATCACGGAATTAGGTACACTGACACTATAGAATAAACATGGTAGTGTGGCCGAGCGGTCTAAGGCGCTGGTTTTAGGCACCAGTCTCTCTGAGGCGTGGGTTCGAATCCCACCACTGCCAAATGTTTTATAGCTAAAGCATTGCTCTGCACAGTATTGCTGGCTAGCTCCTGGTTACAGGCTATTGCAGAAGGTCTATTATTTTTAAAGCTAACACTGCACAAGATGTCACTTGAATTTTTGCCTGAAAACATAATCAGAAAGTTTTTGCCAAATTGCCAAGTCAGGCAGGTTGGGGTAATGCATTCAGACTCATCGGGTTATAGACAGGCATATTATAAAATGGTTATCTAGATTGTCGTCTTTCATTCTGAGAAAACTTTGTGGCTGGAGAAAGACTAAAAACCATTAGTAGAGCATGGTTTCGATCCACGGACCTCTGGGTTATGGGCCCAGCACGCTTCCACTGCGCCACTCTGCTTGCACAGGGTGCAGTGTGAGGATGATGCAATGCATTCAGACTCATCAGGCATATTATACCATGGTTATCTAGATTGAAAAAAACTCTGAAGATGTCACTTAAATTTTTGCCTGAAAACATCCTCAGAAAGTTTTTGCCAAATTGCCAAGTCAGGCAGCTTGGGGTAATGCATTCAAATTCATCTGGTTATAGACAGGCATATCATAAAATGGCTATCTAGATTGTTGTTTTTGATTCTGAAAAAACTTTGTGGCTGGAGAAAGACTAAAAACCATTAGCAGAGCATGGTTTCGATCCACGGACCTCTGGGTTATGGGCCCAGCACGCTTCCACTGCGCCACTCTGCTTGCACAGGGTGCAGTGTGAGGATGATGCAATGCATTCAGACTCATCAGGCATATTATACCATGGTTATCTAGATTGAAAAAAACTCTGAAAATATCAAACTGCTAAATTTGACAAAATTAAAAGTAGAGTCAATCTACCTAATTCCATGAAGACCCAAATCCATGAAAACCTGCAACATCAATCCGCAACTGCTCAATAGTAATTTTTCACCATCATTGCTTGACTATGTACCAAGATAGAATAGATTCATTTATTTATCTGCCTTGGGTACCAGTTGTTTATTGGGGTTGAGGGGAATCACGGAATTAGGTACACTGACACTATAGAATAAACATGGTAGTGTGGCCGAGCGGTCTAAGGCGCTGGTTTTAGGCACCAGTCTCTCTGAGGCGTGGGTTCGAATCCCACCACTGCCAAATGTTTTATAGCTAAATCATTGCTCTGCACAGTATTGCTGGCTAGCTCCTGGTTACAGGCTATTGCAGAAGGTCTATTATTTTTAAAGCTAACACTGCACAAGATGTCACTTGAATTTTTGCCTGAAAACATAATCAGAAAGTTTTTGCCAAATTGCCAAGTCAGGCAGGTTGGGGTAATGCATTCAGACTCATCGGGTTATAGACAGGCATATTATAAAATGGTTATCTAGATTGTCGTCTTTCATTCTGAGAAAACTTTGTGGCTGGAGAAAGACTAAAAACCATTAGCAGAGCATGGTTTCGATCCACGGACCTCTGGGTTATGGGCCCAGCACGCTTCCACTGCGCCACTCTGCTTGCACAGGGTGCAGTGTGAGGATGATGCAATGCATTCAGACTCATCAGGCATATTATACCATGGTTATCTAGATTGAAAAAAACTCTGAAGATGTCACTTAAATTTTTGCCTGAAAACATCCTCAGAAAGTTTTTGCCAAATTGCCAAGTCAGGCAGCTTGGGGTAATGCATTCAAATTCATCGGGTTATAGACAGGCATATCATAAAATGGCTATCTAGATTGTTGTTTTTGATTCTGAAAAAACTTTGTGGCTGGAGAAAGACTAAAAACCATTAGCAGAGCATGGTTTCGATCCACGGACCTCTGGGTTATGGGCCCAGCACGCTTCCACTGCGCCACTCTGCTTGCACAGGGTGCAGTGTGAGGATGATGCAATGCATTCAGACTCATCAGGCATATTATACAATGGTTATCTAGATTGAAAAAAACTCTGAAAATATCAAACTGCTAAATTTGACAAAATTAAAAGTAGAGTCAATCTACCTAATTCCATGAAGACCCAAATCCATGAAAACCTGCAACATCAATCCGCAACTGCTCAATAGTAATTTTTCACCATCATTGCTTGACTATGTACCAAGATAGAATAGATTCATTTATTTATCTGCCTTGGGTACCAGTTGTTTATTGGGGTTGAGGGGAATCACGGAATTAGGTACACTGACACTATAGAATAAACATGGTAGTGTGGCCGAGCGGTCTAAGGCGCTGGTTTTAGGCACCAGTCTCTCTGAGGCGTGGGTTCGAATCCCACCACTGCCAAATGTTTTATAGCTAAATCATTGCTCTGCACAGTATTGCTGGCTAGCTCCTGGTTACAGGCTATTGCAGAAGGTCTATTATTTTTAAAGCTAACACTGCACAAGATGTCACTTGAATTTTTGCCTGAAAACATAATCAGAAAGTTTTTGCCAAATTGCCAAGTCAGGCAGGTTGGGGTAATGCATTCAGAATCATCGGGTTATAGACAGGCATATTATAAAATGGTTATCTAGATTGTCGTCTTTCATTCTGAGAAAACTTTGTGGCTGGAGAAAGACTAAAAACCATTAGCAGAGCATGGTTTCGATCCACGGACCTCTGGGTTATGGGCCCAGCACGCTTCCACTGCGCCACTCTGCTTGCACAGGGTGCAGTGTGAGGATGATGCAATGCATTCAGACTCATCAGGCATATTATACCATGGTTATCTAGATTGAAAAAAACTCTGAAGATGTCACTTAAATTTTTGCCTGAAAACATCCTCAGAAAGTTTTTGCCAAATTGCCAAGTCAGGCAGGTTGGGGTAATGCATTCAGACTCATCGGGTTATAGACAGGCATATTATAAAATGGTTATCTAGATTGTCGTCTTTCATTCTGAGAAAACTTTGTGGCTGGAGAAAGACTAAAAACCATTAGCAGAGCATGGTTTCGATCCACGGACCTCTGGGTTATGGGCCCAGCACGCTTCCACTGCGCCACTCTGCTTGCACAGGGTGCAGTGTGAGGATGATGCAATGCATTCAGACTCATCAGGCATATTATACCATGGTTATCTAGATTGAAAAAAACTCTGAAGATGTCACTTAAATTTTTGCCTGAAAACATCCTCAGAAAGTTTTTGCCAAATTGCCAAGTCAGGCAGCTTGGGGTAATGCATTCAAATTCATCGGGTTATAGACAGGCATATCATAAAATGGCTATCTAGATTGTTGTTTTTGATTCTGAAAAAACTTTGTGGCTGGAGAAAGACTAAAAACCATTAGCAGAGCATGGTTTCGATCCACGGACCTCTGGGTTATGGGCCCAGCACGCTTCCACTGCGCCACTCTGCTTGCACAGGGTGCAGTGTGAGGATGATGCAATGCATTCAGACTCATCAGGCATATTATACAATGGTTATCTAGATTGAAAAAAACTCTGAAAATATCAAACTGCTAAATTTGACAAAATTAAAAGTAGAGTCAATCTACCTAATTCCATGAAGACCCAAATCCATGAAAACCTGCAACATCAATCCGCAACTGCTCAATAGTAATTTTTCACCATCATTGCTTGACTATGTACCAAGATAGAATAGATTCATTTATTTATCTGCCTTGGGTACCAGTTGTTTATTGGGGTTGAGGGGAATCACGGAATTAGGTACACTGACACTATAGAATAAACATGGTAGTGTGGCCGAGCGGTCTAAGGCGCTGGTTTTAGGCACCAGTCTCTCTGAGGCGTGGGTTCGAATCCCACCACTGCCAAATGTTTTATAGCTAAATCATTGCTCTGCACAGTATTGCTGGCTAGCTCCTGGTTACAGGCTATTGCAGAAGGTCTATTATTTTTAAAGCTAACACTGCACAAGATGTCACTTGAATTTTTGCCTGAAAACATAATCAGAAAGTTTTTGCCAAATTGCCAAGTCAGGCAGGTTGGGGTAATGCATTCAGAATCATCGGGTTATAGACAGGCATATTATAAAATGGTTATCTAGATTGTCGTCTTTCATTCTGAGAAAACTTTGTGGCTGGAGAAAGACTAAAAACCATTAGCAGAGCATGGTTTCGATCCACGGACCTCTGGGTTATGGGCCCAGCACGCTTCCACTGCGCCACTCTGCTTGCACAGGGTGCAGTGTGAGGATGATGCAATGCATTCAGACTCATCAGGCATATTATACCATGGTTATCTAGATTGAAAAAAACTCTGAAGATGTCACTTAAATTTTTGCCTGAAAACATCCTCAGAAAGTTTTTGCCAAATTGCCAAGTCAGGCAGGTTGGGGTAATGCATTCAGACTCATCGGGTTATAGACAGGCATATTATAAAATGGTTATCTAGATTGTCGTCTTTCATTCTGAGAAAACTTTGTGGCTGGAGAAAGACTAAAAACCATTAGCAGAGCATGGTTTCGATCCACTGACCTCTGGGTTATGGGCCCAGCACGCTTCCACTGCGCCACTCTGCTTGCACAGGGTGCAGTGTGAGGATGATGCAATGCATTCAGACTCATCAGGCATATTATACCATGGTTATCTAGATTGAAAAAAACTCTGAAGATGTCACTTAAATTTTTGCCTGAAAACATCCTCAGAAAGTTTTTGCCAAATTGCCAAGTCAGGCAGCTTGGGGTAATGCATTCAAATTCATCTGGTTATAGACAGGCATATCATAAAATGGCTATCTAGATTGTTGTTTTTGATTCTGAAAAAACTTTGTGGCTGGAGAAAGACTAAAAACCATTAGCAGAGCATGGTTTCGATCCACGGACCTCTGGGTTATGGGCCCAGCACGCTTCCACTGCGCCACTCTGCTTGCACAGGGTGCAGTGTGAGGATGATGCAATGCATTCAGACTCATCAGGCATATTATACAATGGTTATCTAGATTGAAAAAAACTCTGAAAATATCAAACTGCTAAATTTGACAAAATTAAAAGTAGAGTCAATCTACCTAATTCCATGAAGACCCAAATCCATGAAAACCTGCAACATCAATCCGCAACTGCTCAATAGTAATTTTTCACCATCATTGCTTGACTATGTACCAAGATAGAATAGATTCATTTATTTATCTGCCTTGGGTACCAGTTGTTTATTGGGGTTGAGGGGAATCACGGAATTAGGTACACTGACACTATAGAATAAACATGGTAGTGTGGCCGAGCGGTCTAAGGCGCTGGTTTTAGGCACCAGTCTCTCTGAGGCGTGGGTTCGAATCCCACCACTGCCAAATGTTTTATAGCTAAATCATTGCTCTGCACAGTATTGCTGGCTAGCTCCTGGTTACAGGCTATTGCAGAAGGTCTATTATTTTTAAAGCTAACACTGCACAAGATGTCACTTGAATTTTTGCCTGAAAACATAATCAGAAAGTTTTTGCCAAATTGCCAAGTCAGGCAGGTTGGGGTAATGCATTCAGACTCATCGGGTTATAGACAGGCATATTATAAAATGGTTATCTAGATTGTCGTCTTTCATTCTGAGAAAACTTTGTGGCTGGAGAAAGACTAAAAACCATTAGCAGAGCATGGTTTCCATCCACGGACCTCTGGGTTATGGGCCCAGCACGCTTCCACTGCGCCACTCTGCTTGCACAGGGTGCAGTGTGAGGATGATGCAATGCATTCAGACTCATCAGGCATATTATACCATGGTTATCTAGATTGAAAAAAACTCTGAAGATGTCACTTAAATTTTTGCCTGAAAACATCCTCAGAAAGTTTTTGCCAAATTGCCAAGTCAGGCAGCTTGGGGTAATGCATTCAAATTCATCTGGTTATAGACAGGCATATCATAAAATGGCTATCTAGATTGTTGTTTTTGATTCTGAAAAAGCTTTGTGGCTGGAGAAAGACTAAAAACCATTAGCAGAGCATGGTTTCGATCCACGGACCTCTGGGTTATGGGCCCAGCACGCTTCCACTGCGCCACTCTGCTTGCACAGGGTGCAGTGTGAGGATGATGCAATGCATTCAGACTCATCAGGCATATTATACCATGGTTATCTAGATTGAAAAAAACTCTGAAAATATCAAACTGCTAAATTTGACAAAATTAAAAGTAGAGTCAATCTACCTAATTCCATGAAGACCCAAATCCATGAAAACCTGCAACATCAATCCGCAACTGCTCAATAGTAATTTTTCACCATCATTGCTTGACTATGTACCAAGATAGAATAGATTCATTTATTTATCTGCCTTGGGTACCAGTTGTTTATTGGGGTTGAGGGGAATCACGGAATTAGGTACACTGACACTATAGAATAAACATGGTAGTGTGGCCGAGCGGTCTAAGGCGCTGGTTTTAGGCACCAGTCTCTCTGAGGCGTGGGTTCGAATCCCACCACTGCCAAATGTTTTATAGCTAAATCATTGCTCTGCACAGTATTGCTGGCTAGCTCCTGGTTACAGGCTATTGCAGAAGGTCTATTATTTTTAAAGCTAACACTGCACAAGATGTCACTTGAATTTTTGCCTGAAAACATAATCAGAAAGTTTTTGCCAAATTGCCAAGTCAGGCAGGTTGGGGTAATGCATTCAGACTCATCGGGTTATAGACAGGCATATTATAAAATGGTTATCTAGATTGTCGTCTTTCATTCTGAGAAAACTTTGTGGCTGGAGAAAGACTAAAAACCATTAGCAGAGCATGGTTTCGATCCACGGACCTCTGGGTTATGGGCCCAGCACGCTTCCACTGCGCCACTCTGCTTGCACAGGGTGCAGTGTGAGGATGATGCAATGCATTCAGACTCATCAGGCATATTATACCATGGTTATCTAGATTGAAAAAAACTCTGAAGATGTCACTTAAATTTTTGCCTGAAAACATCCTCAGAAAGTTTTTGCCAAATTGCCAAGTCAGGCAGCTTGGGGTAATGCATTCAAATTCATCGGGTTATAGACAGGCATATCATAAAATGGCTATCTAGATTGTTGTTTTTGATTCTGAAAAAACTTTGTGGCTGGAGAAAGACTAAAAACCATTAGCAGAGCATGGTTTCGATCCACGGACCTCTGGGTTATGGGCCCAGCACGCTTCCACTGCGCCACTCTGCTTGCACAGGGTGCAGTGTGAGGATGATGCAATGCATTCAGACTCATCAGGCATATTATACAATGGTTATCTAGATTGAAAAAAACTCTGAAAATATCAAACTGCTAAATTTGACAAAATTAAAAGTAGAGTCAATCTACCTAATTCCATGAAGACCCAAATCCATGAAAACCTGCAACATCAATCCGCAACTGCTCAATAGTAATTTTTCACCATCATTGCTTGACTATGTACCAAGATAGAATAGATTCATTTATTTATCTGCCTTGGGTACCAGTTGTTTATTGGGGTTGAGGGGAATCACGGAATTAGGTACACTGACACTATAGAATAAACATGGTAGTGTGGCCGAGCGGTCTAAGGCGCTCGTTTTAGGCACCAGTCTCTCTGAGGCGTGGGTTCGAATCCCACCACTGCCAAATGTTTTATAGCTAAATCATTGCTCTGCACAGTATTGCTGGCTAGCTCCTGGTTACAGGCTATTGCAGAAGGTCTATTATTTTTAAAGCTAACACTGCACAAGATGTCACTTGAATTTTTGCCTGAAAACATAATCAGAAAGTTTTTGCCAAATTGCCAAGTCAGGCAGGTTGGGGTAATGCATTCAGAATCATCGGGTTATAGACAGGCATATTATAAAATGGTTATCTAGATTGTCGTCTTTCATTCTGAGAAAACTTTGTGGCTGGAGAAAGACTAAAAACCATTAGCAGAGCATGGTTTCGATCCACGGACCTCTGGGTTATGGGCCCAGCACGCTTCCACTGCGCCACTCTGCTTGCACAGGGTGCAGTGTGAGGATGATGCAATACATTCAGACTCATCAGGCATATTATACCATGGTTATCTAGATTGAAAAAAACTCTGAAGATGTCACTTAAATTTTTGCCTGAAAACATCCTCAGAAAGTTTTTGCCAAATTGCCAAGTCAGGCAGGTTGGGGTAATGCATTCAGACTCATCGGGTTATAGACAGGCATATTATAAAATGGCTATCTAGATTGTCGTCTTTCATTCTGAGAAAACTTTGTGGCTGGAGAAAGACTAAAAACCATTAGCAGAGCATGGTTTCGATCCACGGACCTCTGGGTTATGGGCCCAGCACGCTTCCACTGCGCCACTCTGCTTGCACAGGGTGCAGTGTGAGGATGATGCAATGCATTCAGACTCATCAGGCATATTATACCATGGTTATCTAGATTGAAAAAAACTCTGAAGATGTCACTTAAATTTTTGCCTGAAAACATCCTCAGAAAGTTTTTGCCAAATTGCCAAGTCAGGCAGCTTGGGGTAATGCATTCAAATTCATCTGGTTATAGACAGGCATATCATAAAATGGCTATCTAGATTGTTGTTTTTGATTCTGAAAAAACTTTGTGGCTGGAGAAAGACTAAAAACCATTAGCAGAGCATGGTTTCGATCCACGGACCTCTGGGTTATGGGCCCAGCACGCTTCCACTGCGCCACTCTGCTTGCACAGGGTGCAGTGTGAGGATGATGCAATGCATTCAGACTCATCAGGCATATTATACAATGGTTATCTAGATTGAAAAAAACTCTGAAAATATCAAACTGCTAAATTTGACAAAATTAAAAGTAGAGTCAATCTACCTAATTCCATGAAGACCCAAATCCATGAAAACCTGCAACATCAATCCGCAACTGCTCAATAGTAATTTTTCACCATCATTGCTTGACTATGTACCAAGATAGAATAGATTCATTTATTTATCTGCCTTGGGTACCAGTTGTTTATTGGGGTTGAGGGGAATCACGGAATTAGGTACACTGACACTATAGAATAAACATGGTAGTGTGGCCGAGCGGTCTAAGGCGCTGGTTTTAGGCACCAGTCTCTCTGAGGCGTGGGTTCGAATCCCACCACAGCCAAATGTTTTATAGCTAAATCATTGCTCTGCACAGTATTGCTGGCTAGCTCCTGGTTACAGGCTATTGCAGAAGGTCTATTATTTTTAAAGCTAACACTGCACAAGATGTCACTTGAATTTTTGCCTGAAAACATAATCAGAAAGTTTTTGCCAAATTGCCAAGTCAGGCAGGTTGGGGTAATGCATTCAGACTCATCGGGTTATAGACAGGCATATTATAAAATGGTTATCTAGATTGTCGTCTTTCATTCTGAGAAAACTTTGTGGCTGGAGAAAGACTAAAAACCATTAGCAGAGCATGGTTTCCATCCACGGACCTCTGGGTTATGGGCCCAGCACGCTTCCACTGCGCCACTCTGCTTGCACAGGGTGCAGTGTGAGGATGATGCAATGCATTCAGACTCATCAGGCATATTATACCATGGTTATCTAGATTGAAAAAAACTCTGAAGATGTCACTTAAATTTTTGCCTGAAAACATCCTCAGAAAGTTTTTGCCAAATTGCCAAGTCAGGCAGCTTGGGGTAATGCATTCAAATTCATCGGGTTATAGACAGGCATATCATAAAATGGCTATCTAGATTGTTGTTTTTGATTCTGAAAAAACTTTGTGGCTGGAGAAAGACTAAAAACCATTAGCAGAGCATGGTTTCGATCCACGGACCTCTGGGTTATGGGCCCAGCACGCTTCCACTGCGCCACTCTGCTTGCACAGGGTGCAGTGTGAGGATGATGCAATGCATTCAGACTCATCAGGCATATTATACAATGGTTATCTAGATTGAAAAAAACTCTGAAAATATCAAACTGCTAAATTTGACAAAATTAAAAGTAGAGTCAATCTACCTAATTCCATGAAGACCCAAATCCATGAAAACCTGCAACATCAATCCGCAACTGCTCAATAGTAATTTTTCACCATCATTGCTTGACTATGTACCAAGATAGAATAGATTCATTTATTTATCTGCCTTGGGTACCAGTTGTTTATTGGGGTTGAGGGGAATCACGGAATTAGGTACACTGACACTATAGAATAAACATGGTAGTGTGGCCGAGCGGTCTAAGGCGCTGGTTTTAGGCACCAGTCTCTCTGAGGCGTGGGTTCGAATCCCACCACTGCCAAATGTTTTATAGCTAAATCATTGCTCTGCACAGTATTGCTGGCTAGCTCCTGGTTACAGGCTATTGCAGAAGGTCTATTATTTTTAAAGCTAACACTGCACAAGATGTCACTTGAATTTTTGCCTGAAAACATAATCAGAAAGTTTTTGCCAAATTGCCAAGTCAGGCAGGTTGGGGTAATGCATTCAGAATCATCGGGTTATAGACAGGCATATTATAAAATGGTTATCTAGATTGTCGTCTTTCATTCTGAGAAAACTTTGTGGCTGGAGAAAGACTAAAAACCATTAGCAGAGCATGGTTTCGATCCACGGACCTCTGGGTTATGGGCCCAGCACGCTTCCACTGCGCCACTCTGCTTGCACAGGGTGCAGTGTGAGGATGATGCAATGCATTCAGACTCATCAGGCATATTATACCATGGTTATCTAGATTGAAAAAAACTCTGAAGATGTCACTTAAATTTTTGCCTGAAAACATCCTCAGAAAGTTTTTGCCAAATTGCCAAGTCAGGCAGCTTGGGGTAATGCATTCAAATTCATCGGGTTATAGACAGGCATATCATAAAATGGCTATCTAGATTGTTGTTTTTGATTCTGAAAAAACTTTGTGGCTGGAGAAAGACTAAAAACCATTAGCAGAACATGGTTTCGATCCACGGACCTCTGGGTTATGGGCCCAGCACGCTTCCACTGCGCCACTCTGCTTGCACAGGGTGCAGTGTGAGGATGATGCAATGCATTCAGACTCATCAGGCATATTATACCATGGTTATCTAGATTGAAAAAAACTCTGAAAATATCAAACTGCTAAATTTGACAAAATTAAAAGTAGAGTCAATCTACCTAATTCCATGAAGACCCAAATCCATGAAAACCTGCAACATCAATCTGCAACTGCTCAATAGTAATTTTTCACCATCATTGCTTGACTATGTACCAAGATAGAATAGATTCATTTATTTATCTGCCTTGGGTACCAGTTGTTTATTGGGGTTGAGGGGAATCACGGAATTAGGTACACTGACACTATAGAATAAACATGGTAGTGTGGCCGAGCGGTCTAAGGCGCTGGTTTTAGGCACCAGTCTCTCTGAGGCGTGGGTTCGAATCCCACCACTGCCAAATGTTTTATAGCTAAATCATTGCTCTGCACAGTATTGCTGGCTAGCTCCTGGTTACAGGCTATTGCAGAAGGTCTATTATTTTTAAAGCTAACACTGCACAAGATGTCACTTGAATTTTTGCCTGAAAACATAATCAGAAAGTTTTTGCCAAATTGCCAAGTCAGGCAGGTTGGGGTAATGCATTCAGAATCATCGGGTTATAGACAGGCATATTATAAAATGGTTATCTAGATTGTCGTCTTTCATTCTGAGAAAACTTTGTGGCTGGAGAAAGACTAAAAACCATTAGCAGAGCATGGTTTCGATCCACGGACCTCTGGGTTATGGGCCCAGCACGCTTCCACTGCGCCACTCTGCTTGCACAGGGTGCAGTGTGAGGATGATGCAATGCATTCAGACTCATCAGGCATATTATACCATGGTTATCTAGATTGAAAAAAACTCTGAAGATGTCACTTAAATTTTTGCCTGAAAACATCCTCAGAAAGTTTTTGCCAAATTGACAAGTCAGGCAGCTTGGGGTAATGCATTCAAATTCATCGGGTTATAGACAGGCATATCATAAAATGGCTATCTAGATTGTTGTTTTTGATTCTGAAAAAACTTTGTGGCTGGAGAAAGACTAAAAACCATTAGCAGAACATGGTTTCGATCCACGGACCTCTGGGTTATGGGCCCAGCACGCTTCCACTGCGCCACTCTGCTTGCACAGGGTGCAGTGTGAGGATGATGCAATGCATTCAGACTCATCAGGCATATTATACAATGGTTATCTAGATTGAAAAAAACTCTGAAAATATCAAACTGCTAAATTTGACAAAATTAAAAGTAGAGTCAATCTACCTAATTCCATGAAGACCCAAATCCATGAAAACCTGCAACATCAATCCGCAACTGCTCAATAGTAATTTTTCACCATCATTGCTTGACTATGTACCAAGATAGAATAGATTCATTTATTTATCTGCCTTGGGTACCAGTTGTTTATTGGGGTTGAGGGGAATCACGGAATTAGGTACACTGACACTATAGAATAAACATGGTAGTGTGGCCGAGCGGTCTAAGGCGCTGGTTTTAGGCACCAGTCTCTCTGAGGCGTGGGTTCGAATCCCACCACTGCCAAATGTTTTATAGCTAAATCATTGCTCTGCACAGTATTGCTGGCTAGCTCCTGGTTACAGGCTATTGCAGAAGGTCTATTATTTTTAAAGCTAACACTGCACAAGATGTCACTTGAATTTTTGCCTGAAAACATAATCAGAAAGTTTTTGCCAAATTGCCAAGTCAGGCAGGTTGGGGTAATGCATTCAGAATCATCGGGTTATAGACAGGCATATTATAAAATGGTTATCTAGATTGTCGTCTTTCATTCTGAGAAAACTTTGTGGCTGGAGAAAGACTAAAAACCATTAGCAGAGCATGGTTTCGATCCACGGACCTCTGGGTTATGGGCCCAGCACGCTTCCACTGCGCCACTCTGCTTGCACAGGGTGCAGTGTGAGGATGATGCAATGCATTCAGACTCATCAGGCATATTATACCATGGTTATCTAGATTGAAAAAAACTCTGAAGATGTCACTTAAATTTTTGCCTGAAAACATCCTCAGAAAGTTTTTGCCAAATTGCCAAGTCAGGCAGCTTGGGGTAATGCATTCAAATTCATCGGGTTATAGACAGGCATATCATAAAATGGCTATCTAGATTGTTGTTTTTGATTCTGAAAAAACTTTGTGGCTGGAGAAAGACTAAAAACCATTAGCAGAACATGGTTTCGATCCACGGACCTCTGGGTTATGGGCCCAGCACGCTTCCACTGCGCCACTCTGCTTGCACAGGGTGCAGTGTGAGGATGATGCAATGCATTCAGACTCATCAGGCATATTATACCATGGTTATCTAGATTGAAAAAAACTCTGAAAATATCAAACTGCTAAATTTGACAAAATTAAAAGTAGAGTCAATCTACCTAATTCCATGAAGACCCAAATCCATGAAAACCTGCAACATCAATCTGCAACTGCTCAATAGTAATTTTTCACCATCATTGCTTGACTATGTACCAAGATAGAATAGATTCATTTATTTATCTGCCTTGGGTACCAGTTGTTTATTGGGGTTGAGGGGAATCACGGAATTAGGTACACTGACACTATAGAATAAACATGGTAGTGTGGCCGAGCGGTCTAAGGCGCTGGTTTTAGGCACCAGTCTCTCTGAGGCGTGGGTTCGAATCCCACCACTGCCAAATGTTTTATAGCTAAATCATTGCTCTGCACAGTATTGCTGGCTAGCTCCTGGTTACAGGCTATTGCAGAAGGTCTATTATTTTTAAAGCTAACACTGCACAAGATGTCACTTGAATTTTTGCCTGAAAACATAATCAGAAAGTTTTTGCCAAATTGCCAAGTCAGGCAGGTTGGGGTAATGCATTCAGAATCATCGGGTTATAGACAGGCATATTATAAAATGGTTATCTAGATTGTCGTCTTTCATTCTGAGAAAACTTTGTGGCTGGAGAAAGACTAAAAACCATTAGCAGAGCATGGTTTCGATCCACGGACCTCTGGGTTATGGGCCCAGCACGCTTCCACTGCGCCACTCTGCTTGCACAGGGTGCAGTGTGAGGATGATGCAATGCATTCAGACTCATCAGGCATATTATACCATGGTTATCTAGATTGAAAAAAACTCTGAAGATGTCACTTAAATTTTTGCCTGAAAACATCCTCAGAAAGTTTTTGCCAAATTGACAAGTCAGGCAGCTTGGGGTAATGCATTCAAATTCATCGGGTTATAGACAGGCATATCATAAAATGGCTATCTAGATTGTTGTTTTTGATTCTGAAAAAACTTTGTGGCTGGAGAAAGACTAAAAACCATTAGCAGAACATGGTTTCGATCCACGGACCTCTGGGTTATGGGCCCAGCACGCTTCCACTGCGCCACTCTGCTTGCACAGGGTGCAGTGTGAGGATGATGCAATGCATTCAGACTCATCAGGCATATTATACAATGGTTATCTAGATTGAAAAAAACTCTGAAAATATCAAACTGCTAAATTTGACAAAATTAAAAGTAGAGTCAATCTACCTAATTCCATGAAGACCCAAATCCATGAAAACCTGCAACATCAATCCGCAACTGCTCAATAGTAATTTTTCACCATCATTGCTTGACTATGTACCAAGATAGAATAGATTCATTTATTTATCTGCCTTGGGTACCAGTTGTTTATTGGGGTTGAGGGGAATCACGGAATTAGGTACACTGACACTATAGAATAAACATGGTAGTGTGGCCGAGCGGTCTAAGGCGCTGGTTTTAGGCACCAGTCTCTCTGAGGCGTGGGTTCGAATCCCACCACTGCCAAATGTTTTATAGCTAAATCATTGCTCTGCACAGTATTGCTGGCTAGCTCCTGGTTACAGGCTATTGCAGAAGGTCTATTATTTTTAAAGCTAACACTGCACAAGATGTCACTTGAATTTTTGCCTGAAAACATAATCAGAAAGTTTTTGCCAAATTGCCAAGTCAGGCAGGTTGGGGTAATGCATTCAGAATCATCGGGTTATAGACAGGCATATTATAAAATGGTTATCTAGATTGTCGTCTTTCATTCTGAGAAAACTTTGTGGCTGGAGAAAGACTAAAAACCATTAGCAGAGCATGGTTTCGATCCACGGACCTCTGGGTTATGGGCCCAGCACGCTTCCACTGCGCCACTCTGCTTGCACAGGGTGCAGTGTGAGGATGATGCAATGCATTCAGACTCATCAGGCATATTATACCATGGTTATCTAGATTGAAAAAAACTCTGAAGATGTCACTTAAATTTTTGCCTGAAAACATCCTCAGAAAGTTTTTGCCAAATTGCCAAGTCAGGCAGCTTGGGGTAATGCATTCAAATTCATCGGGTTATAGACAGGCATATCATAAAATGGCTATCTAGATTGTTGTTTTTGATTCTGAAAAAACTTTGTGGCTGGAGAAAGACTAAAAACCATTAGCAGAACATGGTTTCGATCCACGGACCTCTGGGTTATGGGCCCAGCACGCTTCCACTGCGCCACTCTGCTTGCACAGGGTGCAGTGTGAGGATGATGCAATGCATTCAGACTCATCAGGCATATTATACCATGGTTATCTAGATTGAAAAAAACTCTGAAGATGTCACTTAAATTTTTGCCTGAAAACATCCTCAGAAAGTTTTTGCCAAATTGCCAAGTCAGGCAGCTTGGGGTAATGCATTCCAATTCATCGGGTTATAGACAGGCATATCATAAAATGGCTATCTAGATTGTTGTTTTTGATTCTGAAAAAACTTTGTGGCTGGAGAAAGACTAAAAACCATTAGCAGAGCATGGTTTCGATCCACGGACCTCTGGGTTATGGGCCCAGCACGCTTCCACTGCGCCACTCTGCTTGCACAGGGTGCAGTGTGAGGATGATGCAATGCATTCAGACTCATCAGGCATATTATACCATGGTTATCTAGATTGAAAAAAACTCTGAAGATGTCACTTAAATTTTTGCCTGAAAACATCCTCAGAAAGTTTTTGCCAAATTGCCAAGTCAGGCAGCTTGGGGTAATGCATTCAAATTCATCGGGTTATAGACAGGCATATCATAAAATGGCTATCTAGATTGTTGTTTTTGATTCTGAAAAAACTTTGTGGCTGGAGAAAGACTAAAAACCATTAGCAGAGCATGGTTTCGATCCATGGACCTCTGGGTTATGGGCGCAGCACGCTTCCACTGCGCCACTCTGCTTGCACAGGGTGCAGTGTGAGGATGATGCAATGCATTCAGACTCATCAGGCATATTATACAATGGTTATCTAGATTGAAAAAAACTCTGAAAATATCAAACTGCTAAATTTGACAAAATTAAAAGTAGAGTCAATCTACCTAATTCCATGAAGACCCAAATCCATGAAAACCTGCAACATCAATCCGCAACTGCTCAATAGTAATTTTTCACCATCATTGCTTGACTATGTACCAAGATAGAATAGATTCATTTATTTATCTGCCTTGGGTACCAGTTGTTTATTGGGGTTGAGGGGAATCACGGAATTAGGTACACTGACACTATAGAATAAACATGGTAGTGTGGCCGAGCGGTCTAAGGCGCTGGTTTTAGGCACCAGTCTCTCTGAGGCGTGGGTTCGAATCCCACCACTGCCAAATGTTTTATAGCTAAATCATTGCTCTGCACAGTATTGCTGGCTAGCTCCTGGTTACAGGCTATTGCAGAAGGTCTATTATTTTTAAAGCTAACACTGCACAAGATGTCACTTGAATTTTTGCCTGAAAACATAATCAGAAAGTTTTTGCCAAATTGCCAAGTCAGGCAGGTTGGGGTAATGCATTCAGACTCATCGGGTTATAGACAGGCATATTATAAAATGGTTATCTAGATTGTCGTCTTTCATTCTGAGAAAACTTTGTGGCTGGAGAAAGACTAAAAACCATTAGCAGAGCATGGTTTCGATCCACGGACCTCTGGGTTATGGGCCCAGCACGCTTCCACTGCGCCACTCTGCTTGCACAGGGTGCAGTGTGAGGATGATGCAATGCATTCAGACTCATCAGGCATATTATACCATGGTTATCTAGATTGAAAAAAACTCTGAAGATGTCACTTAAATTTTTGCCTGAAAACATCCTCAGAAAGTTTTTGCCAAATTGCCAAGTCAGGCAGCTTGGGGTAATGCATTCAAATTCATCGGGTTATAGACAGGCATATCATAAAATGGCTATCTAGATTGTTGTTTTTGATTCTGAAAAAACTTTGTGGCTGGAGAAAGACTAAAAACCATTAGCAGAGCATGGTTTCGATCCACGGACCTCTGGGTTATGGGCCCAGCACGCTTCCACTGCGCCACTCTGCTTGCACAGGGTGCAGTGTGAGGATGATGCAATGCATTTAGACTCATCAGGCATATTATCCCATGGTTATCTAGATTGAAAAAAACTCTGAAAATATCAAACTGCTAAATTTGACAAAATTAAAAGTAGAGTCAATCTACCTAATTCCATGAAGACCCAAATCCATGAAAACCTGCAACATCAATCCGCAACTGCTCAATAGTAATTTTTCACCATCATTGCTTGACTATGTACCAAGATAGAATAGATTCATTTATTTATCTGCCTTGGGTACCAGTTGTTTATTGGGGTTGAGGGGAATCACGGAATTAGGTACACTGACACTATAGAATAAACATGGTAGTGTGGCCGAGCGGTCTAAGGCGCTGGTTTTAGGCACCAGTCTCTCTGAGGCATGGGTTCGAATCCCACCACTGCCAAATGTTTTATAGCTAAATCATTGCTCTGCACAGTATTGCTGGCTAGCTCCTGGTTACAGGCTATTGCAGAAGGTCTATTATTTTTAAAGCTAACACTGCACAAGATGTCACTTGAATTTTTGCCTGAAAACATAATCAGAAAGTTTTTGCCAAATTGCCAAGTCAGGCAGGTTGGGGTAATGCATTCAGAATCATCGGGTTATAGACAGGCATATTATAAAATGGTTATCTAGATTGTCGTCTTTCATTCTGAGAAAACTTTGTGGCTGGAGAAAGACTAAAAACCATTAGCAGAGCATGGTTTCGATCCACGGACCTCTGGGTTATGGGCCCAGCACGCTTCCACTGCGCCACTCTGCTTGCACAGGGTGCAGTGTGAGGATGATGCAATGCATTCAGACTCATCAGGCATATTATACCATGGTTATCTAGATTGAAAAAAACTCTGAAGATGTCACTTAAATTTTTGCCTGAAAACATCCTCAGAAAGTTTTTGCCAAATTGCCAAGTCAGGCAGCTTGGGGTAATGCATTCAAATTCATCGGGTTATAGACAGGCATATCATAAAATGGCTATCTAGATTGTTGTTTTTGATTCTGAAAAAACTTTGTGGCTGGAGAAAGACTAAAAACCATTAGCAGAACATGGTTTCGATCCACGGACCTCTGGGTTATGGGCCCAGCACGCTTCCACTGCGCCACTCTGCTTGCACAGGGTGCAGTGTGAGGATGATGCAATGCATTCAGACTCATCAGGCATATTATACCATGGTTATCTAGATTGAAAAAAACTCTGAAAATATCAAACTGCTAAATTTGACAAAATTAAAAGTAGAGTCAATCTACCTAATTCCATGAAGACCCAAATCCATGAAAACCTGCAACATCAATCTGCAACTGCTCAATAGTAATTTTTCACCATCATTGCTTGACTATGTACCAAGATAGAATAGATTCATTTATTTATCTGCCTTGGGTACCAGTTGTTTATTGGGGTTGAGGGGAATCACGGAATTAGGTACACTGACACTATAGAATAAACATGGTAGTGTGGCCGAGCGGTCTAAGGCGCTGGTTTTAGGCACCAGTCTCTCTGAGGCGTGGGTTCGAATCCCACCACTGCCAAATGTTTTATAGCTAAATCATTGCTCTGCACAGTATTGCTGGCTAGCTCCTGGTTACAGGCTATTGCAGAAGGTCTATTATTTTTAAAGCTAACACTGCACAAGATGTCACTTGAATTTTTGCCTGAAAACATAATCAGAAAGTTTTTGCCAAATTGCCAAGTCAGGCAGGTTGGGGTAATGCATTCAGACTCATCGGGTTATAGACAGGCATATTATAAAATGGTTATCTAGATTGTCGTCTTTCATTCTGAGAAAACTTTGTGGCTGGAGAAAGACTAAAAACCATTAGCAGAGCATGGTTTCGATCCACGGACCTCTGGGTTATGGGCCCAGCACGCTTCCACTGCGCCACTCTGCTTGCACAGGGTGCAGTTTGAGGATGATGCAATGCATTCAGACTCATCAGGCATATAATACCATGGTTATCTAGATTGAAAAAAACTCTGAAGATGTCACTTAAATGTTTGCCTGAAAACATCCTCAGAAAGTTTTTGCCAAATTGCCAAGTCAGGCAGCTTGGGGTAATGCATTCAAATTCATCGGGTTATAGACAGGCATATCATAAAATGGCTATCTAGATTGTTGTTTTTGATTCTGGAAAAACTTTGTGGCTGGAGAAAGACTAAAAACCATTAGCAGAGCATGGTTTCGATCCACGGACCTCTGGGTTATGGGCCCAGCACGCTTCCACTGCGCCACTCTGCTTGCACAGGGTGCAGTGTGAGGATGATGCAATGCATTCAGACTCATCAGGCATATTATACAATGGTTATCTAGATTGAAAAAAACTCTGAAAATATCAAACTGCTAAATTTGACAAAATTAAAAGTAGAGTCAATCTACCTAATTCCATGAAGACCCAAATCCATGAAAACCTGCAACATCAATCCGCAACTGCTCAATAGTAATTTTTCACCATCATTGCTTGACTATGTACCAAGATAGAATAGATTCATTTATTTATCTGCCTTGGGTACCAGTTGTTTATTGGGGTTGAGGGGAATCACGGAATTAGGTACACTGACACTATAGAATAAACATGGTAGTGTGGCCGAGCGGTCTAAGGCGCTGGTTTTAGGCACCAGTCTCTCTGAGGCGTGGGTTCGAATCCCACCACTGCCAAATGTTTTATAGCTAAATCATTGCTCTGCACAGTATTGCTGGCTAGCTCCTGGTTACAGGCTATTGCAGAAGGTCTATTATTTTTAAAGCTAACACTGCACAAGATGTCACTTGAATTTTTGCCTGAAAACATAATCAGAAAGTTTTTGCCAAATTGCCAAGTCAGGCAGGTTGGGGTAATGCATTCAGACTCATCGGGTTATAGACAGGTATATTATAAAATGGTTATCTAGATTGTCGTCTTTCATTCTGAGAAAACTTTGTGGCTGGAGAAAGACTAAAAACCATTAGCAGAGCATGGTTTCGATCCACGGACCTCTGGGTTATGGGCCCAGCACGCTTCCACTGCGCCACTCTGCTTGCACAGGGTGCAGTTTGAGGATGATGCAATGCATTCAGACTCATCAGGCATATAATACCATGGTTATCTAGATTGAAAAAAACTCTGAAGATGTCACTTAAATGTTTGCCTGAAAACATCCTCAGAAAGTTTTTGCCAAATTGCCAAGTCAGGCAGCTTGGGGTAATGCATTCAAATTCATCGGGTTATAGACAGGCATATCATAAAATGGCTATCTAGATTGTTGTTTTTGATTCTGAAAAACTTTGTGGCTGGAGAAAGACTAAAAACCATTAGCAGAGCATGGTTTCGATCCACGGACCTCTGGGTTATGGGCCCAGCACGCTTCCACTGCGCCACTCTGCTTGCACTGGGTGCAGTGTGAGGATGATGCAATGCATTCAGACTCATCAGGCATATTATACAATGGTTATCTAGATTGAAAAAAACTCTGAAAATATCAAACTGCTAAATTTGACAAAATTAAAAGTAGAGTCAATCTACCTAATTCCATGAAGACCCAAATCCATGAAAACCTGCAACATCAATCCGCAACTGCTCAATAGTAATTTTTCACCATCATTGCTTGACTATGTACCAAGATAGAATAGATTCATTTATTTATCTGCCTTGGGTACCAGTTGTTTATTGGGGTTGAGGGGAATCACGGAATTAGGTACACTGACACTATAGAATAAACATGGTAGTGTGGCCGAGCGGTCTAAGGCGCTGGTTTTAGGCACCAGTCTCTCTGAGGCGTGGGTTCGAATCCCACCACTGCCAAATGTTTTATAGCTAAATCATTGCTCTGCACAGTATTGCTGGCTAGCTCCTGGTTACAGGCTATTGCAGAAGGTCTATTATTTTTAAAGCTAACACTGCACAAGATGTCACTTGAATTTTTGCCTGAAAACATAATCAGAAAGTTTTTGCCAAATTGCCAAGTCAGGCAGGTTGGGGTAATGCATTCAGACTCATCGGGTTATAGACAGGCATATTATAAAATGGTTATCTAGATTGTCGTCTTTCATTCTGAGAAAACTTTGTGGCTGGAGAAAGACTAAAAACCATTAGCAGAGCATGGTTTCGATCCACGGACCTCTGGGTTATGGGCCCAGCACGCTTCCACTGCGCCACTCTGCTTGCACAGGGTGCAGTGTGAGGATGATGCAATGCATTCAGACTCATCAGGCATATTATACCATGGTTATCTAGATTGAAAAAAACTCTGAAGATGTCACTTAAATTTTTGCCTGAAAACATCCTCAGAAAGTTTTTGCCAAATTGCCAAGTCAGGCAGCTTGGGGTAATGCATTCAAATTCATCGGGTTATAGACAGGCATATCATAAAATAGCTATCTAGATTGTTGTTTTTGATTCTGAAAAAACTTTGTGGCTGGAGAAAGACTAAAAACCATTAGCAGAGCATGGTTTCGATCCACGGACCTCTGGGTTATGGGCCCAGCACGCTTCCACTGCGCCACTCTGCTTGCACAGGGTGCAGTGTGAGGATGATGCAATGCATTCAGACTCATCAGGCATATTATCCCATGGTTATCTAGATTGAAAAAAACTCTGAAGATGTCACTTAAATTTTTGCCTGAAAACATCCTCAGAAAGTTTTTGCCAAATTGCCAAGTCAGGCATCTTGGGGTAATGCATTCAAATTCATCGGGTTATAGACAGGCATATCATAAAATGGCTATCTAGATTGTTGTTTTTGATTCTGAAAAAACTTTGTGGCTGGAGAAAGACTAAAAACCATTAGGAGAGCATGGTTTCGATCCACGGACCTCTGGGTTATGGGCCCAGCACGCTTCCACTGCGCCACTCTGCTTGCACAAGGTGCAGTGTGAGGATGATGATATGCATTCAGACTCATCAGGCATATTATACAATGGTTATCTAGATTGAAAAAAACTCTGAAAATATCAAACTGCTAAATTTGACAAAATTAAAGTAGAGTCAATCTACCTAATTCCATGAAGACCCAAATCCATGAAAACCTGCAACATCAATCCGCAACTGCTCAATAGTAATTTTTCACCATCATTGCTTGACTATGTACCAAGATAGAATAGATTCATTTATTTATCTGCCTTGGGTACCAGTTGTTTATTGGGGTTGAGGGGAATCACGGAATTAGGTACACTGACACTATAGAATAAACATGGTAGTGTGGCCGAGCGGTCTAAGGCGCTGGTTTTAGGCACCAGTCTCTCTGAGGCGTGGGTTCGAATCCCACCACTGCCAAATGTTTTATAGCTAAATCATTGCTCTGCACAGTATTGCTGGCTAGCTCCTGGTTACAGGCTATTGCAGAAGGTCTATTATTTTTAAAGCTAACACTGCACAAGATGTCACTTGAATTTTTGCCTGAAAACATAATCAGAAAGTTTTTGCCAAATTGCCAAGTCAGGCAGGTTGGGGTAATGCATTCAGACTCATCGGGTTATAGACAGGCATATTATAAAATGGCTATCTAGATTGTCGTCTTTCATTCTGAGAAAACTTTGTGGCTGGAGAAAGACTAAAAACCATTAGCAGAGCATGGTTTCGATCCACGGACCTCTGGGTTATGGGCCCAGCACGCTTCCACTGCGCCACTCTGCTTGCACAGGGTGCAGTGTGAGGATGATGCAATGCATTCAGACTCATCAGGCATATTATCCCATGGTTATCTAGATTGAAAAAAACTCTGAAGATGTCACTTAAATTTTTGCCTGAAAACATCCTCAGAAAGTTTTTGCCAAATTGCCAAGTCAGGCATCTTGGGGTAATGCATTCAAATTCATCGGGTTATAGACAGGCATATCATAAAATGGCTATCTAGATTGTTGTTTTTGATTCTGAAAAAACTTTGTGGCTGGAGAAAGACTAAAAACCATTAGGAGAGCATGGTTTCGATCCACGGACCTCTGGGTTATGGGCCCAGCACGCTTCCACTGCGCCACTCTGCTTGCACAAGGTGCAGTGTGAGGATGATGATATGCATTCAGACTCATCAGGCATATTATACAATGGTTATCTAGATTGAAAAAAACTCTGAAAATATCAAACTGCTAAATTTGACAAAATTAAAGTAGAGTCAATCTACCTAATTCCATGAAGACCCAAATCCATGAAAACCTGCAACATCAATCCGCAACTGCTCAATAGTAATTTTTCACCATCATTGCTTGACTATGTACCAAGATAGAATAGATTCATTTATTTATCTGCCTTGGGTACCAGTTGTTTATTGGGGTTGAGGGGAATCACGGAATTAGGTACACTGACACTATAGAATAAACATGGTAGTGTGGCCGAGCGGTCTAAGGCGCTGGTTTTAGGCACCAGTCTCTCTGAGGCGTGGGTTCGAATCCCACCACTGCCAAATGTTTTATAGCTAAATCATTGCTCTGCACAGTATTGCTGGCTAGCTCCTGGTTACAGGCTATTGCAGAAGGTCTATTATTTTTAAAGCTAACACTGCACAAGATGTCACTTGAATTTTTGCCTGAAAACATAATCAGAAAGTTTTTGCCAAATTGCCAAGTCAGGCAGCTTGGGGTCATGCATTCAAATTAATCGGGTTATAGACAGGCATATCATAAAATGGCTATCTAGATTGTTGTTTTTGATTCTGAAAAAACTTTGTGGCTGGAGAAAGACTAAAAACCATTAGCAGAGCATGGTTTCGATCCACGGACCTCTGGGTTATGGCCCAGCACGCTTCCACTGCGCCACTCTGCTTGCACAGGGTGCAGTGTGAGGATGATGCAATGCATTCAGACTCATCAGGCATATTATACAATGGTTATCTAGATTGAAAAAAACTCTGAAAATATCAAACTGCTAAATTTGACAAAATTAAAAGTAGAGTCAATCTACCTAATTCCATGAAGACCCAAATCCATGAAAACCTGCAACATCAATCCGCAACTGCTCAATAGTAATTTTTCACCATCATTGCTTGACTATGTACCAAGATAGAATAGATTCATTTATTTATCTGCCTTGGGTACCAGTTGTTTATTGGGGTTGAGGGGAATCACAGAATTAGGTACACTGACACTATAGAATAAACATGGTAGTGTGGCCGAGCGGTCTAAGGCGCTGGTTTTAGGCACCAGTCTCTCTGAGGCGTGGGTTCGAATCCCACCACTGCCAAATGTTTTATAGCTAAATCATTGCTCTGCACAGTATTGCTGGCTAGCTCCTGGTTACAGGCTATTGCAGATGGTCTATTATTTTTAAAGCTAACACTGCACAAGATGTCAATTGAATTTTTGCCTGAAAACATAATCAGAAAGTTTTTGCCAAATTGCCAAGTCAGGCAGGTTGGGGTAATGCATTCAGACTCATCGGGTTATAGACAGGCATATTATAAAATGGTTATCTAGATTGTTGTTTTTGATTCTGAAAAAACTTTGTGGCTGGAGAAAGACTAAAAACCATTAGCAGAGCATGGTTTCGATCCACGGACCTCTGGGTTATGGGCCCAGCACGCTTCCACTGCGCCACTCTGCTTGCACAGGGTGCAGTGTGAGGATGATGCAATGCATTCAGACTCATCAGGCATATTATACCATGGTTATCTAGATTGAAAAAAACTCTGAAGATGTCACTTAAATTTTTGCCTGAAAACATCCTCAGAAAGTTTTTGCCAAATTGCCAAGTCAGGCAGCTTGGGGTAATGCATTCAAATTCATCGGGTTATAGACAGGCATATCATAAAATGGCTATCTAGATTGTTGTTTTTGATTCTGAAAAAACTTTGTGGCTGGAGAAAGACTAAAAACCATTAGCAGAGCATGGTTTCGATCCACGGACCTCTGGGTTATGGGCGCAGCACGCTTCCACTGCGCCACTCTGCTTGCACAGGGTGCAGTGTGAGGATGATGCAATGCATTCAGACTCATCAGGCATATTATACAATGGTTATCTAGATTGAAAAAAACTCTGAAAATATCAAACTGCTAAATTTGACAAAATTAAAAGTAGAGTCAATCTACCTAATTCCATGAAGACCCAAATCCATGAAAACCTGCAACATCAATCCGCAACTGCTCAATAGTAATTTTTCACCATCATTGCTTGACTATGTACCAAGATAGAATAGATTCATTTATTTATCTGCCTTGGGTACCAGTTGTTTATTGGGGTTGAGGGGAATCACGGAATTAGGTACACTGACACTATAGAATAAACATGGTAGTGTGGCCGAGCGGTCTAAGGCGCTGGTTTTAGGCACCAGTCTCTCTGTGGCGTGGGTTCGAATCCCACCACTGCCAAATGTTTTATAGCTAAATCATTGCTCTGCACAGTATTGCTGGCTAGCTCCTGGTTACAGGCTATTGCAGAAGGTCTATTATTTTTAAAGCTTACACTGCACAAGATGTCACTTGAATTTTTGCCTGAAAACATAATCAGAAAGTTTTTGCCAAATTGCCAAGTCAGGCAGGTTGGGGTAATGCATTCAGACTCATCGGGTTATAGACAGGCATATTATAAAATGGTTATCTAGATTGTCGTCTTTCATTCTGAGAAAACTTTGTGGCTGGAGAAAGACTAAAAACCATTAGCAGAGCATGGTTACGATCCACGGACCTCTGGGTTATGGGCCCAGCACGCTTCCACTGCGCCACTCTGCTTGCACAGGGTGCAGTGTGAGGATGATGCAATGCATTCAGACTCATCAGGCATATTATACCATGGTTATCTAGATTGAAAAAAACTCTGAAGATGTCACTTAAATTTTTGCCTGAAAACATCCTCAGAAAGTGTTTGCCAAATTGCCAAGTCAGGCAGCTTGGGGTAATGCATTCAAATTAATCGGGTTATAGACAGGCATATCATAAAATGGCTATCTAGATTGTTGTTTTTGATTCTGGAAAAACTTTGTGGCTGGAGAAAGACTAAAAACCATTAGCAGAGCATGGTTTCGATCCACGGACCTCTGGGTTATGGGCCCAGCACGCTTCCACTGCGCCACTCTGCTTGCACAGGGTGCAGTGTGAGGATGATGCAATGCATTCAGACTCATCAGGCATATTATACAATGGTTATCTAGATTGAAAAAAACTCTGAAGATGTCACTTAAATTTTTGCCTGAAAACATCCTCAGAAAGTTTTTGCCAAATTGCCAAGTCAGGCATCTTGGGGTAATGCATTCAAATTCATCGGGTTATAGACAGGCATATCATAAAATGGCTATCTAGATTGTTGTTTTTGATTCTGAAAAAACTTTGTGGCTGGAGAAAGACTAAAAACCATTAGGAGAGCATGGTTTCGATCCACGGACCTCTGGGTTATGGGCCCAGCACGCTTCCACTGCGCCACTCTGCTTGCACAAGGTGCAGTGTGAGGATGATGATATGCATTCAGACTCATCAGGCATATTATACAATGGTTATCTAGATTGAAAAAAACTCTGAAAATATCAAACTGCTAAATTTGACAAAATTAAAGTAGAGTCAATCTACCTAATTCCATGAAGACCCAAATCCATGAAAACCTGCAACATCAATCCGCAACTGCTCAATAGTAATTTTTCACCATCATTGCTTGACTATGTACCAAGATAGAATAGATTCATTTATTTATCTGCCTTGGGTACCAGTTGTTTATTGGGGTTGAGGGGAATCACGGAATTAGGTACACTGACACTATAGAATAAACATGGTAGTGTGGCCGAGCGGTCTAAGGCGCTGGTTTTAGGCACCAGTCTCTCTGAGGCGTGGGTTCGAATCCCACCACTGCCAAATGTTTTATAGCTAAATCATTGCTCTGCACAGTATTGCTGGCTAGCTCCTGGTTACAGGCTATTGCAGATGGTCTATTATTTTTAAAGCTAACACTGCACAAGATGTCACTTGAATTTTTGCCTGAAAACATAATCAGAAAGTTTTTGCCAAATTGCCAAGTCAGGCAGGTTGGGGTAATGCATTCAGACTCATCGGGTTATAGACAGGCATATTATAAAATGGTTATCTAGATTGTTGTTTTTGATTCTGAAAAAACTTTGTGGCTGGAGAAAGACTAAAAACCATTAGCAGAGCATGGTTTCGATCCACGGACCTCTGGGTTATGGGCCCAGCACGCTTCCACTGCGCCACTCTGCTTGCACAGGGTGCAGTGTGAGGATGATGCAATGCATTCAGACTCATCAGGCATATTATCCCATGGTTATCTAGATTGAAAAAAACTCTGAAGATGTCACTTAAATTTTTGCCTGAAAACATCCTCAGAAAGTTTTTGCCAAATTGCCAAGTCAGGCAGCTTGGGGTAATGCATTCAAATTAATCGGGTTATAGACAGGCATATCATAAAATGGCTATCTAGATTGTTGTTTTTGATTCTGGAAAAACTTTGTGGCTGGAGAAAGACTAAAAACCATTAGCAGAGCATGGTTTCGATCCACGGACCTCTGGGTTATGGGCCCAGCACGCTTCCACTGCGCCACTCTGCTTGCACAGGGTGCAGTGTGAGGATGATGCAATGCATTCAGACTCATCAGGCATATTATTCAATGGTTATCTAGATTGAAAAAAACTCTGAAAATATCAAACTGCTAAATTTGACAAAATTAAAAGTAGAGTCAATCTACCTAATTCCATGAAGACCCAAATCCATGAAAACCTGCAACATCAATCCGCAACTGCTCAATAGTAATTTTTCACCATCATTGCTTGACTATGTACCAAGATAGAATAGATTCATTTATTTATCTGCCTTGGGTACCAGTTGTTTATTGGGGTTGAGGGGAATCACGGAATTAGGTACACTGACACTATAGAATAAACATGGTAGTGTGGCCGAGCGGTCTAAGGCGCTGGTTTTAGGCACCAGTCTCTCTGAGGCGTGGGTTCGAATCCCACCACTGCCAAATGTTTTATAGCTAAATCATTGCTCTGCACAGTATTGCTGGCTAGCTCCTGGTTACAGGCTATTGCAGATGGTCTATTATTTTTAAAGCTAACACTGCACAAGATGTCACTTGAATTTTTGCCTGAAAACATAATCAGAAAGTTTTTGCCAAATTGCCAAGTCAGGCAGGTTGGGGTAATGCATTCAGACTCATCGGGTTATAGACAGGCATATTATAAAATGGTTATCTAGATTGTTGTTTTTGATTCTGAAAAAACTTTGTGGCTGGAGAAAGACTAAAAACCATTAGCAGAGCATGGTTTCGATCCACGGACCTCTGGGTTATGGGCCCAGCACGCTTCCACTGCGCCACTCTGCTTGCACAGGGTGCAGTGTGAGGATGATGCAATGCATTCAGACTCATCAGGCATATTATCCCATGGTTATCTAGATTGAAAAAAACTCTGAAGATGTCACTTAAATTTTTGCCTGAAAACATCCTCAGAAAGTTTTTGCCAAATTGCCAAGTCAGGCAGCTTGGGGTAATGCATTCAAATTAATCGGGTTATAGACAGGCATATCATAAAATGGCTATCTAGATTGTTGTTTTTGATTCTGGAAAAACTTTGTGGCTGGAGAAAGACTAAAAACCATTAGCAGAGCATGGTTTCGATCCACGGACCTCTGGGTTATGGGCCCAGCACGCTTCCACTGCGCCACTCTGCTTGCACAGGGTGCAGTGTGAGGATGATGCAATGCATTCAGACTCATCAGGCATATTATTCAATGGTTATCTAGATTGAAAAAAACTCTGAAAATATCAAACTGCTAAATTTGACAAAATTAAAAGTAGAGTCAATCTACCTAATTCCATGAAGACCCAAATCCATGAAAACCTGCAACATCAATCCGCAACTGCTCAATAGTAATTTTTCACCATCATTGCTTGACTATGTACCAAGATAGAATAGATTCATTTATTTATCTGCCTTGGGTACCAGTTGTTTATTGGGGTTGAGGGGAATCACGGAATTAGGTACACTGACACTATAGAATAAACATGGTAGTGTGGCCGAGCGGTCTAAGGCGCTGGTTTTAGGCACCAGTCTCTCTGAGGCGTGGGTTCGAATCCCACCACTGCCAAATGTTTTATAGCTAAATCATTGCTCTGCACAGTATTGCTGGCTAGCTCCTGGTTACAGGCTATTGCAGAAGGTCTATTATTTTTAAAGCCAACACTGCACAAGATGTCACTTGAATTTTTGCCTGAAAACATAATCAGAAAGTTTTTGCCAAATTGCCAAGTCAGGCAGGTTGGGGTAATGCATTCAGACTCATCGGGTTATAGACAGGCATATTATAAAATGGTTATCTAGATTGTCGTCTTTCATTCTGAGAAAACTTTGTGGCTGGAGAAAGACTAAAAACCATTAGCAGAGCATGGTTTCCATCCACGGACCTCTGGGTTATGGGCCCAGCACGCTTCCACTGCGCCACTCTGCTTGCACAGGGTGCAGTGTGAGGATGATGCAATGCATTCAGACTCATCAGGCATATTATACCATGGTTATCTAGATTGAAAAAAACTCTGAAGATGTCACTTAAATTTTTGCCTGAAAACATCCTCAGAAAGTTTTTGCCAAATTGCCAAGTCAGGCAGCTTGGGGTAATGCATTCAAATTCATCGGGTTATAGACAGGCATATCATAAAATGGCTATCTAGATTGTTGTTTTTGATTCTGAAAAAACTTTGTGGCTGGAGAAAGACTAAAAACCATTAGCAGAGCATGGTTTCGATCCACGGACCTCTGGGTTATGGGCCCAGCACGCTTCCACTGCGCCACTCTGCTTGCACAGGGTGCAGTGTGAGGATGATGCAATGCATTCAGACTCATCAGGCATATTATCCCATGGTTATCTAGATTGAAAAAAACTCTGAAGATGTCACTTAAATTTTTGCCTGAAAACATCCTCAGAAAGTTTTTGCCAAATTGCCAAGTCAGGCAGCTTGGGGTAATGCATTCAAATTCATCGGGTTATAGACAGGCATATCATAAAATGGCTATCTAGATTGTTGTTTTTGATTCTGAAAAAACTTTGTGGCTGGAGAAAGACTAAAAACCATTAGCAGAGCATGGTTTCGATCCACGGACCTCTGGGTTATGGGCCCAGCACGCTTCCACTGCGCCACTCTGCTTGCACAGGGTGCAGTGTGAGGATGATGCAATGCATTCAGACTCATCAGGCATATTATTCAATGGTTATCTAGATTGAAAAAAACTCTGAAAATATCAAACTGCTAAATTTGACAAAATTAAAAGTAGAGTCAATCTACCTAATTCCATGAAGACCCAAATCCATGAAAACCTGCAACATCAATCCGCAACTGCTCAATAGTAATTTTTCACCATCATTGCTTGACTATGTACCAAGATAGAATAGATTCATTTATTTATCTGCCTTGGGTACCAGTTGTTTATTGGGGTTGAGGGGAATCACGGAATTAGGTACACTGACACTATAGAATAAACATGGTAGTGTGGCCGAGCGGTCTAAGGCGCTGGTTTTAGGCACCAGTCTCTCTGAGGCGTGGGTTCGAATCCCACCACTGCCAAATGTTTTATAGCTAAATCATTGCTCTGCACAGTATTGCTGGCTAGCTCCTGGTTACAGGCTATTGCAGAAGGTCTATTATTTTTAAAGCCAACACTGCACAAGATGTCACTTGAATTTTTGCCTGAAAACATAATCAGAAAGTTTTTGCCAAATTGCCAAGTCAGGCAGGTTGGGGTAATGCATTCAGACTCATCGGGTTATAGACAGGCATATTATAAAATGGTTATCTAGATTGTCGTCTTTCATTCTGAGAAAACTTTGTGGCTGGAGAAAGACTAAAAACCATTAGCAGAGCATGGTTTCCATCCACGGACCTCTGGGTTATGGGCCCAGCACGCTTCCACTGCGCCACTCTGCTTGCACAGGGTGCAGTGTGAGGATGATGCAATGCATTCAGACTCATCAGGCATATTATACCATGGTTATCTAGATTGAAAAAAACTCTGAAGATGTCACTTAAATTTTTGCCTGAAAACATCCTCAGAAAGTTTTTGCCAAATTGCCAAGTCAGGCAGCTTGGGGTAATGCATTCAAATTCATCGGGTTATAGACAGGCATATCATAAAATGGCTATCTAGATTGTTGTTTTTGATTCTGAAAAAACTTTGTGGCTGGAGAAAGACTAAAAACCATTAGCAGAGCATGGTTTCGATCCACGGACCTCTGGGTTATGGGCCCAGCACGCTTCCACTGCGCCACTCTGCTTGCACAGGGTGCAGTGTGAGGATGATGCAATGCATTCAGACTCATCAGGCATATTATCCCATGGTTATCTAGATTGAAAAAAACTCTGAAGATGTCACTTAAATTTTTGCCTGAAAACATCCTCAGAAAGTTTTTGCCAAATTGCCAAGTCAGGCAGCTTGGGGTAATGCATTCAAATTCATCGGGTTATAGACAGGCATATCATAAAATGGCTATCTAGATTGTTGTTTTTGATTCTGAAAAAACTTTGTGGCTGGAGAAAGACTAAAAACCATTAGCAGAGCATGGTTTCGATCCACGGACCTCTGGGTTATGGGCCCAGCACGCTTCCACTGCGCCACTCTGCTTGCACAAGGTGCAGTGTGAGGATGATGATATGCATTCAGACTCATCAGGCATATTATACAATGGTTATCTAGATTGCAAAAAAACTCTGAAAATATCAAACTGCTAAATTTGACAAAATTAAAGTAGAGTCAATCTACCTAATTCCATGAAGACCCAAATCCATGAAAACCTGCAACATCAATCCGCAACTGCTCAATAGTAATTTTTCACCATCATTGCTTGACTATGTACCAAGATAGAATAGATTCATTTATTTATCTGCCTTGGGTACCAGTTGTTTATTGGGGTTGAGGGGAATCACGGAATTAGGTACACTGACACTATAGAATAAACATGGTAGTGTGGCCGAGCGGTCTAAGGCGCTGGTTTTAGGCACCAGTCTCTCTGAGGCGTGGGTTCGAATCCCACCACTGCCAAATGTTTTATAGCTAAATCATTGCTCTGCACAGTATTGCTGGCTAGCTCCTGGTTACAGGCTATTGCAGAAGGTCTATTATTTTTAAAGCTAACACTGCACAAGATGTCACTTGAATTTTTGCCTGAAAACATAATCAGAAAGTTTTTGCCAAATTGCCAAGTCAGGCAGCTTGGGGTCATGCATTCAAATTAATCGGGTTATAGACAGGCATATCATAAAATGGCTATCTAGATTGTTGTTTTTGATTCTGAAAAAACTTTGTGGCTGGAGAAAGACTAAAAACCATTAGCAGAGCATGGTTTCGATCCACGGACCTCTGGGTTATGGCCCAGCACGCTTCCACTGCGCCACTCTGCTTGCACAGGGTGCAGTGTGAGGATGATGCAATGCATTCAGACTCATCAGGCATATTATACAATGGTTATCTAGATTGAAAAAAACTCTGAAAATATCAAACTGCTAAATTTGACAAAATTAAAAGTAGAGTCAATCTACCTAATTCCATGAAGACCCAAATCCATGAAAACCTGCAACATCAATCCGCAACTGCTCAATAGTAATTTTTCACCATCATTGCTTGACTATGTACCAAGATAGAATAGATTCATTTATTTATCTGCCTTGGGTACCAGTTGTTTATTGGGGTTGAGGGGAATCACAGAATTAGGTACACTGACACTATAGAATAAACATGGTAGTGTGGCCGAGCGGTCTAAGGCGCTGGTTTTAGGCACCAGTCTCTCTGAGGCGTGGGTTCGAATCCCACCACTGCCAAATGTTTTATAGCTAAATCATTGCTCTGCACAGTATTGCTGGCTAGCTCCTGGTTACAGGCTATTGCAGATGGTCTATTATTTTTAAAGCTAACACTGCACAAGATGTCAATTGAATTTTTGCCTGAAAACATAATCAGAAAGTTTTTGCCAAATTGCCAAGTCAGGCAGGTTGGGGTAATGCATTCAGACTCATCGGGTTATAGACAGGCATATTATAAAATGGTTATCTAGATTGTTGTTTTTGATTCTGAAAAAACTTTGTGGCTGGAGAAAGACTAAAAACCATTAGCAGAGCATGGTTTCGATCCACGGACCTCTGGGTTATGGGCCCAGCACGCTTCCACTGCGCCACTCTGCTTGCACAGGGTGCAGTGTGAGGATGATGCAATGCATTCAGACTCATCAGGCATATTATACCATGGTTATCTAGATTGAAAAAAACTCTGAAGATGTCACTTAAATTTTTGCCTGAAAACATCCTCAGAAAGTTTTTGCCAAATTGCCAAGTCAGGCAGCTTGGGGTAATGCATTCAAATTCATCGGGTTATAGACAGGCATATCATAAAATGGCTATCTAGATTGTTGTTTTTGATTCTGAAAAAACTTTGTGGCTGGAGAAAGACTAAAAACCATTAGCAGAGCATGGTTTCGATCCACGGACCTCTGGGTTATGGGCGCAGCACGCTTCCACTGCGCCACTCTGCTTGCACAGGGTGCAGTGTGAGGATGATGCAATGCATTCAGACTCATCAGGCATATTATACAATGGTTATCTAGATTGAAAAAAACTCTGAAAATATCAAACTGCTAAATTTGACAAAATTAAAAGTAGAGTTAATCTACCTAATTCCATGAAGACCCAAATCCATGAAAACCTGCAACATCAATCCGCAACTGCTCAATAGTAATTTTTCACCATCATTGCTTGACTATGTACCAAGATAGAATAGATTCATTTATTTATCTGCCTTGGGTACCAGTTGTTTATTGGGGTTGAGGGGAATCACGGAATTAGGTACACTGACACTATAGAATAAACATGGTAGTGTGGCCGAGCGGTCTAAGGCGCTGGTTTTAGGCACCAGTCTCTCTGTGGCGTGGGTTCGAATCCCACCACTGCCAAATGTTTTATAGCTAAATCATTGCTCTGCACAGTATTGCTGGCTAGCTCCTGGTTACAGGCTATTGCAGAAGGTCTATTATTTTTAAAGCTTACACTGCACAAGATGTCACTTGAATTTTTGCCTGAAAACATAATCAGAAAGTTTTTGCCAAATTGCCAAGTCAGGCAGGTTGGGGTAATGCATTCAGACTCATCGGGTTATAGACAGGCATATTATAAAATGGTTATCTAGATTGTCGTCTTTCATTCTGAGAAAACTTTGTGGCTGGAGAAAGACTAAAAACCATTAGCAGAGCATGGTTACGATCCACGGACCTCTGGGTTATGGGCCCAGCACGCTTCCACTGCGCCACTCTGCTTGCACAGGGTGCAGTGTGAGGATGATGCAATGCATTCAGACTCATCAGGCATATTATACCATGGTTATCTAGATTGAAAAAAACTCTGAAGATGTCACTTAAATTTTTGCCTGAAAACATCCTCAGAAAGTGTTTGCCAAATTGCCAAGTCAGGCAGCTTGGGGTAATGCATTCAAATTAATCGGGTTATAGACAGGCATATCATAAAATGGCTATCTAGATTGTTGTTTTTGATTCTGGAAAAACTTTGTGGCTGGAGAAAGACTAAAAACCATTAGCAGAGCATGGTTTCGATCCACGGACCTCTGGGTTATGGGCCCAGCACGCTTCCACTGCGCCACTCTGCTTGCACAGGGTGCAGTGTGAGGATGATGCAATGCATTCAGACTCATCAGGCATATTATACAATGGTTATCTAGATTGAAAAAAACTCTGAAGATGTCACTTAAATTTTTGCCTGAAAACATCCTCAGAAAGTTTTTGCCAAATTGCCAAGTCAGGCATCTTGGGGTAATGCATTCAAATTCATCGGGTTATAGACAGGCATATCATAAAATGGCTATCTAGATTGTTGTTTTTGATTCTGAAAAAACTTTGTGGCTGGAGAAAGACTAAAAACCATTAGGAGAGCATGGTTTCGATCCACGGACCTCTGGGTTATGGGCCCAGCACGCTTCCACTGCGCCACTCTGCTTGCACAAGGTGCAGTGTGAGGATGATGATATGCATTCAGACTCATCAGGCATATTATACAATGGTTATCTAGATTGAAAAAAACTCTGAAAATATCAAACTGCTAAATTTGACAAAATTAAAGTAGAGTCAATCTACCTAATTCCATGAAGACCCAAATCCATGAAAACCTGCAACATCAATCCGCAACTGCTCAATAGTAATTTTTCACCATCATTGCTTGACTATGTACCAAGATAGAATAGATTCATTTATTTATCTGCCTTGGGTACCAGTTGTTTATTGGGGTTGAGGGGAATCACGGAATTAGGTACACTGACACTATAGAATAAACATGGTAGTGTGGCCGAGCGGTCTAAGGCGCTGGTTTTAGGCACCAGTCTCTCTGAGGCGTGGGTTCGAATCCCACCACTGCCAAATGTTTTATAGCTAAATCATTGCTCTGCACAGTATTGCTGGCTAGCTCCTGGTTACAGGCTATTGCAGATGGTCTATTATTTTTAAAGCTAACACTGCACAAGATGTCACTTGAATTTTTGCCTGAAAACATAATCAGAAAGTTTTTGCCAAATTGCCAAGTCAGGCAGGTTGGGGTAATGCATTCAGACTCATCGGGTTATAGACAGGCATATTATAAAATGGTTATCTAGATTGTTGTTTTTGATTCTGAAAAAACTTTGTGGCTGGAGAAAGACTAAAAACCATTAGCAGAGCATGGTTTCGATCCACGGACCTCTGGGTTATGGGCCCAGCACGCTTCCACTGCGCCACTCTGCTTGCACAGGGTGCAGTGTGAGGATGATGCAATGCATTCAGACTCATCAGGCATATTATCCCATGGTTATCTAGATTGAAAAAAACTCTGAAGATGTCACTTAAATTTTTGCCTGAAAACATCCTCAGAAAGTTTTTGCCAAATTGCCAAGTCAGGCAGCTTGGGGTAATGCATTCAAATTAATCGGGTTATAGACAGGCATATCATAAAATGGCTATCTAGATTGTTGTTTTTGATTCTGGAAAAACTTTGTGGCTGGAGAAAGACTAAAAACCATTAGCAGAGCATGGTTTCGATCCACGGACCTCTGGGTTATGGGCCCAGCACGCTTCCACTGCGCCACTCTGCTTGCACAGGGTGCAGTGTGAGGATGATGCAATGCATTCAGACTCATCAGGCATATTATTCAATGGTTATCTAGATTGAAAAAAACTCTGAAAATATCAAACTGCTAAATTTGACAAAATTAAAAGTAGAGTCAATCTACCTAATTCCATGAAGACCCAAATCCATGAAAACCTGCAACATCAATCCGCAACTGCTCAATAGTAATTTTTCACCATCATTGCTTGACTATGTACCAAGATAGAATAGATTCATTTATTTATCTGCCTTGGGTACCAGTTGTTTATTGGGGTTGAGGGGAATCACGGAATTAGGTACACTGACACTATAGAATAAACATGGTAGTGTGGCCGAGCGGTCTAAGGCGCTGGTTTTAGGCACCAGTCTCTCTGAGGCGTGGGTTCGAATCCCACCACTGCCAAATGTTTTATAGCTAAATCATTGCTCTGCACAGTATTGCTGGCTAGCTCCTGGTTACAGGCTATTGCAGAAGGTCTATTATTTTTAAAGCCAACACTGCACAAGATGTCACTTGAATTTTTGCCTGAAAACATAATCAGAAAGTTTTTGCCAAATTGCCAAGTCAGGCAGGTTGGGGTAATGCATTCAGACTCATCGGGTTATAGACAGGCATATTATAAAATGGTTATCTAGATTGTCGTCTTTCATTCTGAGAAAACTTTGTGGCTGGAGAAAGACTAAAAACCATTAGCAGAGCATGGTTTCCATCCACGGACCTCTGGGTTATGGGCCCAGCACGCTTCCACTGCGCCACTCTGCTTGCACAGGGTGCAGTGTGAGGATGATGCAATGCATTCAGACTCATCAGGCATATTATACCATGGTTATCTAGATTGAAAAAAACTCTGAAGATGTCACTTAAATTTTTGCCTGAAAACATCCTCAGAAAGTTTTTGCCAAATTGCCAAGTCAGGCAGCTTGGGGTAATGCATTCAAATTCATCGGGTTATAGACAGGCATATCATAAAATGGCTATCTAGATTGTTGTTTTTGATTCTGAAAAAACTTTGTGGCTGGAGAAAGACTAAAAACCATTAGCAGAGCATGGTTTCGATCCACGGACCTCTGGGTTATGGGCCCAGCACGCTTCCACTGCGCCACTCTGCTTGCACAGGGTGCAGTGTGAGGATGATGCAATGCATTCAGACTCATCAGGCATATTATCCCATGGTTATCTAGATTGAAAAAAACTCTGAAGATGTCACTTAAATTTTTGCCTGAAAACATCCTCAGAAAGTTTTTGCCAAATTGCCAAGTCAGGCAGCTTGGGGTAATGCATTCAAATTCATCGGGTTATAGACAGGCATATCATAAAATGGCTATCTAGATTGTTGTTTTTGATTCTGAAAAAACTTTGTGGCTGGAGAAAGACTAAAAACCATTAGCAGAGCATGGTTTCGATCCACGGACCTCTGGGTTATGGGCCCAGCACGCTTCCACTGCGCCACTCTGCTTGCACAAGGTGCAGTGTGAGGATGATGATATGCATTCAGACTCATCAGGCATATTATACAATGGTTATCTAGATTGCAAAAAAACTCTGAAAATATCAAACTGCTAAATTTGACAAAATTAAAAGTAGAGTCAATCTACCTAATTCCATGAAGACCCAAATCCATGAAAACCTGCAACATCAATCCGCAACTGCTCAATAGTAATTTTTCACCATCATTGCTTGACTATGTACCAAGATAGAATAGATTCATTTATTTATCTGCCTTGGGTACCAGTTGTTTATTGGGGTTGAGGGGAATCACGGAATTAGGTACACTGACACTATAGAATAAACATGGTAGTGTGGCCGAGCGGTCTAAGGCGCTGGTTTTAGGCACCAGTCTCTCTGAGACGTGGGTTCGAATCCCACCACTGCCAAATGTTTTATAGCTAAATCATTGCTCTGCACAGTATTGCTGGCTAGCTCCTGGTTACAGGCTATTGCAGAAGGTCTATTATTTTTAAAGCTTACACTGCACAAGATGTCACTTGAATTTTTGCCTGAAAACATAATCAGAAAGTTTTTGCCAAATTGCCAAGTCAGGCAGGTTGGGGTAATGCATTCAGACTCATCGGGTTATAGACAGGCATATTATAAAATGGTTATCTAGATTGTCGTCTTTCATTCTGAGAAAACTTTGTGGCTGGAGAAAGAATAAAAACCATTAGCAGAGCATGGTTACGATCCACGGACCTCTGGGTTATGGGCCCAGCACGCTTCCACTGCGCCACTCTGCTTGCACAGGGTGCAGTGTGAGGATGATGCAATGCATTCAGACTCATCAGGCATATTATACCATGGTTATCTAGATTGAAAAAAACTCTGAAGATGTCACTTAAATTTTTGCCTGAAAACATCCTCAGAAAGTGTTTGCCAAATTGCCAAGTCAGGCAGCTTGGGGTAATGCATTCAAATTAATCGGGTTATAGACAGGCATATCATAAAATGGCTATCTAGATTGTTGTTTTTGATTCTGGAAAAACTTTGTGGCTGGAGAAAGACTAAAAACCATTAGCAGAGCATGGTTTCGATCCACGGACCTCTGGGTTATGGGCCCAGCACGCTTCCACTGCGCCACTCTGCTTGCACAGGGTGCAGTGTGAGGATGATGCAATGCATTCAGACTCATCAGGCATATTATACAATGGTTATCTAGATTGAAAAAAACTCTGAAAATATCAAACTGCTAAATTTGACAAATTAAAAGTAGAGTCAATCTACCTAATTCCATGAAGACCCAAATCCATGAAAACCTGCAACATCAATCCGCAACTGCTCAATAGTAATTTTTCACCATCATTGCTTGACTATGTACCAAGATAGAATAGATTCATTTATTTATCTGCCTTGGGTACCAGTTGTTTATTGGGGTTGAGGGGAATCACGGAATTAGGTACACTGACACTATAGAATAAACATGGTAGTGTGGCCGAGCGGTCTAAGGCGCTGGTTTTAGGCACCAGTCTCTCTGAGGCGTGGGTTCGAATCCCACCACTGCCAAATGTTTTATAGCTAAATCATTGCTCTGCACAGTATTGCTGGCTAGCTCCTGGTTACAGGCTATTGCAGATGGTCTATTATTTTTAAAGCTAACACTGCACAAGATGTCACTTGAATTTTTGCCTGAAAACATAATCAGAAAGTTTTTGCCAAATTGCCAAGTCAGGCAGGTTGGGGTAATGCATTCAGACTCATCGGGTTATAGACAGGCATATTATAAAATGGTTATCTAGATTGTTGTTTTTGATTCTGAAAAAACTTTGTGGCTGGAGAAAGACTAAAAACCATTAGCAGAGCATGGTTTCGATCCACGGACCTCTGGGTTATGGGCCCAGCACGCTTCCACTGCGCCACTCTGCTTGCACAGGGTGCAGTGTGAGGATGATGCAATGCATTCAGACTCATCAGGCATATTATACCATGGTTATCTAGATTGAAAAAAACTCTGAAGATGTCACTTAAATTTTTGCCTGAAAACATCCTCAGAAAGTTTTTGCCAAATTGCCAAGTCAGGCAGCTTGGGGTAATGCATTCAAATTCATCGGGTTATAGACAGGCATATCATAAAATGGCTATCTAGATTGTTGTTTTTGATTCTGAAAAAACTTTGTGGCTGGAGAAAGACTAAAAACCATTAGCAGAGCATGGTTTCGATCCACGGACCTCTGGGTTATGGGCCCAGCACGCTTCCACTGCGCCACTCTGCTTGCACAGGGTGCAGTGTGAGGATGATGCAATGCATTCAGACTCATCAGGCATATTATCCCATGGTTATCTAGATTGAAAAAAACTCTGAAGATGTCACTTAAATTTTTGCCTGAAAACATCCTCAGAAAGTTTTTGCCAAATTGCCAAGTCAGGCAGCTTGGGGTAATGCATTCAAATTCATCGGGTTATAGACAGGCATATCATAAAATGGCTATCTAGATTGTTGTTTTTGATTCTGAAAAAACTTTGTGGCTGGAGAAAGACTAAAAACCATTAGCAGAGCATGGTTTCGATCCACGGACCTCTGGGTTATGGGCCCAGCACGCTTCCACTGCGCCACTCTGCTTGCACAAGGTGCAGTGTGAGGATGATGATATGCATTCAGACTCATCAGGCATATTATACAATGGTTATCTAGATTGCAAAAAAACTCTGAAAATATCAAACTGCTAAATTTGACAAAATTAAAAGTAGAGTCAATCTACCTAATTCCATGAAGACCCAAATCCATGAAAACCTGCAACATCAATCCGCAACTGCTCAATAGTAATTTTTCACCATCATTGCTTGACTATGTACCAAGATAGAATAGATTCATTTATTTATCTGCCTTGGGTACCAGTTGTTTATTGGGGTTGAGGGGAATCACGGAATTAGGTACACTGACACTATAGAATAAACATGGTAGTGTGGCAGAGCGGTCTAAGGCGCTGGTTTTAGGCACCAGTCTCTCTGAGGCGTGGGTTCGAATCCCACCACTGCCAAATGTTTTATAGCTAAATCATTGCTCTGCACAGTATTGCTGGCTAGCTCCTGGTTACAGGCTATTGCAGAAGGTCTATTATTTTTAAAGCTTACACTGCACAAGATGTCACTTGAATTTTTGCCTGAAAACATAATCAGAAAGTTTTTGCCAAATTGCCAAGTCAGGCAGGTTGGGGTAATGCATTCAGACTCATCGGGTTATAGACAGGCATATTATAAAATGGTTATCTAGATTGTCGTCTTTCATTCTGAGAAAACTTTGTGGCTGGAGAAAGACTAAAAACCATTAGCAGAGCATGGTTACGATCCACGGACCTCTGGGTTATGGGCCCAGCACGCTTCCACTGCGCCACTCTGCTTGCACAGGGTGCAGTGTGAGGATGATGCAATGCATTCAGACTCATCAGGCATATTATACAATGGTTATCTAGATTGAAAAAAACTCTGAAAATATCAAACTGCTAAATTTGACAAAATTAAAAGTAGAGTCAATCTACCTAATTCCATGAAGACCCAAATCCATGAAAACCTGCAACATCAATCCGCAACTGCTCAATAGTAATTTTTCACCATCATTGCTTGACTATGTACCAAGATAGAATAGATTCATTTATTTATCTGCCTTGGGTACCAGTTGTTTATTGGGGTTGAGGGGAATCACGGAATTAGGTACACTGACACTATAGAATAAACATGGTAGTGTGGCCGAGCGGTCTAAGGCGCTGGTTTTAGGCACCAGTCTCTCTGAGGCGTGGGTTCGAATCCCACCACTGCCAAATGTTTTATAGCTAAATCATTGCTCTGCACAGTATTGCTGGCTAGCTCCTGGTTACAGGCTATTGCAGATGGTCTATTATTTTTAAAGCTAACACTGCACAAGATGTCACTTGAATTTTTGCCTGAAAACATAATCAGAAAGTTTTTGCCAAATTGCCAAGTCAGGCAGGTTGGGGTAATGCATTCAGACTCATCGGGTTATAGACAGGCATATTATAAAATGGTTATCTAGATTGTTGTTTTTGATTCTGAAAAAACTTTGTGGCTGGAGAAAGACTAAAAACCATTAGCAGAGCATGGTTTCGATCCACGGACCTCTGGGTTATGGGCCCAGCACGCTTCCACTGCGCCACTCTGCTTGCACAGGGTGCAGTGTGAGGATGATGCAATGCATTCAGACTCATCAGGCATATTATACCATGGTTATCTAGATTGAAAAAAACTCTGAAGATGTCACTTAAATTTTTGCCTGAAAACATCCTCAGAAAGTTTTTGCCAAATTGCCAAGTCAGGCAGCTTGGGGTAATGCATTCAAATTCATCGGGTTATAGACAGGCATATCATAAAATGGTTATCTAGATTGTTGTTTTTGATTCTGAAAAAACTTTGTGGCTGGAGAAAGACTAAAAACCATTAGCAGAGCATGGTTTCGATCCACGGACCTCTGGGTTACGGGCCCAGCACGCTTCCACTGCGCCACTCTGCTTGCACAGGGTGCAGTGTGAGGATGATGCAATGCATTCAGACTCATCAGGCATATTATACCATGGTTATCTAGATTGAAAAAAACTCTGAAGATGTCACTTAAATTTTTGCCTGAAAACATCCTCAGAAAGTTTTTGCCAAATTGCCAAGTCAGGCAGCTTGGGGTAATGCATTCAAATTCATCGGGTTATAGACAGGCATATCATAAAATGGCTATCTAGATTGTTGTTTTTGATTCTGAAAAAACTTTGTGGCTGGAGAAAGACTAAAAACCATTAGCAGAGCATGGTTTCGATCCACGGACCTCTGGGTTATGGGCCCAGCACGCTTCCACTGCGCCACTCTGCTTGCACAGGGTGCAGTGTGAGGATGATGCAATGCATTCAGACTCATCAGGCATATTATCCAATGGTTATCTAGATTGAAAAAAACTCTGAAAATATCAAACTGCTAAATTTGACAAAATTAAAAGTAGAGTCAATCTACCTAATTCCATGAAGACCCAAATCCATGAAAACCTGCAACATCAATCCGCAACTGCTCAATAGTAATTTTTCACCATCATTGCTTGACTATGTACCAAGATAGAATAGATTCATTTATTTATCTGCCTTGGGTACCAGTTGTTTATTGGGGTTGAGGGGAATCACGGAATTAGGTACACTGACACTATAGAATAAACATGGTAGTGTGGCCGAGCGGTCTAAGGCGCTGGTTTTAGGCACCAGTCTCTCTGAGGCGTGGGTTCGAATCCCACCACTGCCAAATGTTTTATAGCTAAATCATTGCTCTGCACAGTATTGCTGGCTAGCTCCTGGTTACAGGCTATTGCAGATGGTCTATTATTTTTAAAGCTAACACTGCACAAGATGTCACTTGAATTTTTGCCTGAAAACATAATCAGAAAGTTTTTGCCAAATTGCCAAGTCAGGCAGGTTGGGGTAATGCATTCAGACTCATCGGGTTATAGACAGGCATATTATAAAATGGTTATCTAGATTGTTGTTTTTGATTCTGAAAAAACTTTGTGGCTGGAGAAAGACTAAAAACCATTAGCAGAGCAAGGTTTCGATCCACGGACCTCTGGGTTATGGGCCCAGCACGCTTCCACTGCGCCACTCTGCTTGCACAGGGTGCAGTGTGAGGATGATGCAATGCATTCAGACTCATCAGGCATATTATACCATGGTTATCTAGATTGAAAAAAACTGAAGATGTCACTTAAATTTTTGCCTGAAAACATCCTCAGAAAGTTTTTGCCAAATTGCCAAGTCAGGCAGCTTGGGGTAATGCATTCAAATTCATCGGGTTATAGACAGGCATATCATAAAATGGCTATCTAGATTGTTGTTTTTGATTCTGAAAAAACTTTGTGGCTGGAGAAAGACTAAAAACCATTAGCAGAGCATGGTTTCGATCCACGGACCTCTGGGTTATGGGCGCAGCACGCTTCCACTGCGCCACTCTGCTTGCACAGGGTGCAGTGTGAGGATGATGCAATGCATTCAGACTCATCAGGCATATTATACAATGGTTATCTAGATTGAAAAAAACTCTGAAAATATCAAACTGCTAAATTTGACAAAATTAAAAGTAGAGTCAATCTACCTAATTCCATGAAGACCCAAATCCATGAAAACCTGCAACATCAATCCGCAACTGCTCAATAGTAATTTTTCACCATCATTGCTTGACTATGTACCAAGATAGAATAGATTCATTTATTTATCTGCCTTGGGTACCAGTTGTTTATTGGGGTTGAGGGGAATCACGGAATTAGGTACACTGACACTATAGAATTAACATGGTAGTGTGGCCGAGCGGTCTAAGGCGCTGGTTTTAGGCACCAGTCTCTCTGAGGCGTGGGTTCGAATCCCACCACTGCCAAATGTTTTATAGCTAAATCATTGCTCTGCACAGTATTGCTGGCTAGCTCCTGGTTACAGGCTATTGCAGAAGGTCTATTATTTTTAAAGCTAACACTGCACAAGATGTCACTTGAATTTTTGCCTGAAAACAGAATCAGAAAGTTTTTGCCAAATTGCCAAGTCAGGCAGGTTGGGGTAATGCATTCAGACTCATCGGGTTATAGACAGGCATATTATAAAATGGTTATCTAGATTGTTGTTTTTGATTCTGAAAAAACTTTGTGGCTGGAGAAAGACTAAAAACCATTAGCAGAGCATGGTTTCGATCCACGGACCTCTGGGTTACGGGCCCAGCACGCTTCCACTGCGCCACTCTGCTTGCACAGGGTGCAGTGTGAGGATGATGCAATGCATTCAGACTCATCAGGCATATTATACCATGGTTATCTAGATTGAAAAAAACTCTGAAGATGTCACTTAAATTTTTGCCTGAAAACATCCTCAGAAAGTTTTTGCCAAATTGCCAAGTCAGGCAGCTTGGGGTAATGCATTCAAATTCATCGGGTTATAGACAGGCATATCATAAAATGGCTATCTAGATTGTTGTTTTTGATTCTGAAAAAACTTTGTGGCTGGAGAAAGACTAAAAACCATTAGCAGAGCATGGTTTCGATCCACGGACCTCTGGGTTATGGGCCCAGCACGCTTCCACTGCGCCACTCTGCTTGCACAGGGTGCAGTGTGAGGATGATGCAATGCATTCAGACTCATCAGGCATATTATGCAATGGTTGTCTAGATTGAAAAAAACTCTGAAAATATCAAACTGCTAAATTTGACAAAATTAAAAGTAGAGTCAATCTACCTAATTCCATGAAGACCCAAATCCATGAAAACCTGCAACATCAATCCGCAACTGCTCAATAGTAATTTTTCACCATCATTGCTTGACTACGTACCAAGATAGAATAGATTCATTTATTTATCTGCCTTGGGTACCAGTTGTTTATTGGGGTTGAGGGGAATCACGGAATTAGGTACACTGACACTATAGAATAAACATGGTAGTGTGGCCGAGTGGTCTAAGGCGCTGGTTTTAGGCACCAGTCTCTCTGAGGCGTGGGTTCGAATCCCACCACTGCCAAATGTTTTATAGCTAAAGCATTGCTCTGCACAGTATTGCTGGCTAGCTCCTGGTTACAGGCTATTGCAGAATGTCTATTATTTTTAAAGCTAACACTGCACAAGATGTCACTTGAATGTTTGCCTATAAACATTATCAGAAAGTTTTTGCCAAATTGCAAAGTCAGGCAGCTTGGGGTAATGCATTCAAATTCATCGGGTTATAGACAGGCATATCATAAAATGGCTATCTAGATTGTTGTTTTTGATTCTGAAAAAACTTTGTGGCTGGAGAAAGACTAAAAACCATTAGCAGAGCATGGTTTCGATCCACGGACCTCTGGGTTATGGGCCCAGCACGCTTCCACTGCGCCACTCTGCTTGCACAGGGTGCAGTGTGAGGATGATGCAATGCATTCAGACTCATCAGGCATATTATACAATGGTTATCTAGATTGAAAAAAACTCTGAAAATATCAAACTGCTAAATTTGACAAAATTAAAAGTAGAGTCAATCTACCTAATTCCATGAAGACCCAAATCCATGAAAACCTGCAACATCAATCCGCAACTGCTCAATAGTAATTTTTCACCATCATTGCTTGACTATGTACCAAGATAGAATAGATTCATTTATTTATCTGCCTTGGGTACCAGTTGTTTATTGGGGTTGAGGGGAATCACGGAATTAGGGACACTGACACTGTAGAATAAACATGGTAGTGTGGCCGAGCGGTCTAAGGCGCTGGTTTTAGGCACCAGTCTCTCTGAGGCGTGGGTTCGAATCCCACCACTGCCAAATGTTTTATAGTTAAATCATTGCTCTGCACAGTATTGCTGGCTAGCTCCTGGTTACAGGCTATTGCAGAAGGTCTATTATTTTTAAAGCTAACACTGCACAAGATGTCACTTGAATTTTTGCCTGAAAACATAATCAGAAAGTTTTTGCCAAATTGCCAAGTCAGGCAGGTTGGGGTAATGCATTCAGACTCATCCGGTTATAGACAGGCATATTATAAAATGGTTATCTACATTGTCGTCTTTCATTCTGAGAAAACTTTGTGGCTGGAGAAAGACTAAAAACCATTAGCAGAGCATGGTTTCGATCCACGGACCTCTGGGTTATGGGCCCAGCACGCTTCCACTGCGCCACTCTGCTTGCACAGGGTGCAGTGTGAGGATGATGCAATGCATTCAGACTCATCAGGCATATTATACCATGGTTATCTAGATTGAAAAAAACTCTGAAGATGTCACTTAAATGTTTGCCTGAAAACATCCTCAGAAGGTTTTTGCCTAATTGCCAAGTCAGGCAGCTTGGGGTAATGCATTCAAATTCATCGGGTTATAGACAGGCATATCATAAAATGGCTATCTAGATTGTTGTTTTTGATTCTGAAAAAACTTTGTGGCTGGAGAAAGACTAAAAACCATTAGCAGAGCATGGTTTCGATCCACGGACCTCTGGGTTATGGGCCCAGCACGCTTCCACTGCGCCACTCTGCTTGCACAGGGTGCAGTGTGAGGATGATGCAATGCATTCAGACTCATCAGGCATATTATACAATGGTTATCTAGATTGAAAAAAACTCTGAAAATATCAAACTGCTAAATTTGACAAAATTAAAAGTAGAGTCAATCTACCTAATTCCATGAAGACCCAAATCCATGAAAACCTGCAACATCAATCCGCAACTGCTCAATAGTAATTTTTCACCATCATTGCTTGACTATGTACCAAGATAGAATAGATTCATTTATTTATCTGCCTTGGGTACCAGTTGTTTATTGGGGTTGAGGGGAATCACGGAATTAGGTACACTGACACTATAGAATAAACATGGTAGTGTGGCCGAGCGGTCTAAGGCGCTGGTTTTAGGCACCAGTCTCTCTGAGGCGTGGGTTCGAATCCCACCACTGCCAAATGTTTTATAGCTAAATCATTGCTCTGCACAGTATTGCTGGCTAGCTCCTGGTTACAGGCTATTGCAGAATGTCTATTATTTTTAAAGCTAACACTGCACAAGATGTCACTTGAATTTTTGCCTGAAAACATAATCAGAAAGTTTTTGCCAAATTGCCAAGTCAGGCAGGTTGGGGTAATGCATTCAGACTCGTCAGGTTATAGACAGGCATATTATAAAATGGTTATCTAGATTGTCGTCTTTCATTCTGAGAAAACTTTGTGGCTGGAGAAAGACTAAAAACCATTAGCAGAGCATGGTTTCGATCCACGGACCTCTGGGTTATGGGCCCAACACGCTTCCACTGCGCCACTCTGCTTGCACAGGGTGCAGTGTGAGGATGATGCAATGCATTCAGACTCATCAGGCATATTATACCATGGTTATCTAGAGTGAAAAAAACTCTGAAGATGTCACTTAAATTTTTGCCTGAAAACATCCTCAGAAGGTTTTTGCCAAATTGCCAAGTTAGGCAGCTTGGGGTAATGCATTTAAATTCATCGGGTTATAGACAGGCATATCATAAAATGGCTATCTAGATTGTCGTTTTTGATTTGAAAAAACTTTGTGGCTGGAGAAAGACTAAAAACCATTAGCAGAGCATGGTTTCGATCCACGGACCTCTGGGTTATGGGCGCAGCACGCTTCCACTGCGCCACTCTGCTTGCACAGGGTGCAGTGTGAGGATGATGCAATGCATTCAGACTCATCAGGCATATTATACAATGGTTATCTAGATTGAAAAAAACTCTGAAAATATCAAACTGCTAAATTTGACAAAATTAAAAGTAGAGTCAATCTACCTAATTCCATGAAGACCCAAATCCATGAAAACCTGCAACATCAATCCGCAACTGCTCAATAGTAATTTTTCACCATCATTGCTTGACTATGTACCAAGATAGAATAGATTCATTTATTTATCTGCCTTGGGTACCAGTTGTTTATTGGGGTTGAGGGGAATCACGGAATTAGGTACACTGACACTATAGAATAAACATGGTAGTGTGGCCGAGCGGTCTAAGGCGCTGGTTTTAGGCACCAGTCTCTCTGAGGCGTGGGTTCGAATCCCACCACTGCCAAATGTTTTATAGCTAAATCATTGCTCTGCACAGTATTGCTGGCTAGCTCCTGGTTACAGGCTATTGCAGATGGTCTATTATTTTTAAAGCTAACACTGCACAAGATGTCACTTGAATTTTTGCCTGAAAACATAATCAGAAAGTTTTTGCCAAATTGCCAAGTCAGGCAGGTTGGGGTAATGCATTCAGACTCATCGGGTTATAGACAGGCATATTATAAAATGGTTATCTAGATTGTTGTTTTTGATTCTGAAAAAACTTTGTGGCTGGAGAAAGACTAAAAACCATTAGCAGAGCATGGTTTCGATCACGCCTCTCTGAGGCGTGGGTTCGAATCCCACCACTGCCAAATGTTTTATAGCTAAATCATTGCTCTGCACAGTATTGCTGGCTAGCTCCTGGTTACAGGCTATTGCAGATGGTCTATTATTTTTAAAGCTAACACTGCACAAGATGTCACTTGAATTTTTGCCTGAAAACATAATCAGAAAGTTTTTGCCAAATTGCCAAGTCAGGCAGGTTGGGGTAATGCATTCAGACTCATCGGGTTATAGACAGGCATATTATAAAATGGTTATCTAGATTGTTGTTTTTGATTCTGAAAAAACTTTGTGGCTGGAGAAAGACTAAAAACCATTAGCAGAGCATGGTTTCGATCCACGGACCTCTGGGTTACGGGCCCAGCACGCTTCCACTGCGCCACTCTGCTTGCACAGGGTGCAGTGTGAGGATGATGCAATGCATTCAGACTCATCAGGCATATTATACCATGGTTATCTAGATTGAAAAAAACTCTGAAGATGTCACTTAAATTTTTGCCTGAAAACATCCTCAGAAAGTTTTTGCCAAATTGCCAAGTCAGGCAGCTTGGGGTAATGCATTCAAATTCATCGGGTTATAGACAGGCATATCATAAAATGGCTATCTAGATTGTTGTTTTTGATTCTGAAAAAACTTTGTGGCTGGAGAAAGACTAAAAACCATTAGCAGAGCATGGTTTCGATCCACGGACCTCTGGGTTATGGGCCCAGCACGCTTCCACTGCGCCACTCTGCTTGCACAGGGTGCAGTGTGAGGATGATGCAATGCATTCAGACTCATCAGGCATATTATGCAATGGTTGTCTAGATTGAAAAAAACTCTGAAAATATCAAACTGCTAAATTTGACAAAATTAAAAGTAAAGTCAATCTACCTAATTCCATGAAGACCCAAATCCATGAAAACCTGCAACATCAATCCGCAACTGCTCAATAGTAATTTTTCACCATCATTGCTTGACTATGTACCAAGATAGAATAGATTCATTTATTTATCTGCCTTGGGTACCAGTTGTTTATTGGGGTTGAGGGGAATCACGGAATTAGGTACACTGACACTATAGAATAAACATGGTAGTGTGGCCGAGTGGTCTAAGGCGCTGGTTTTAGGCACCAGTCTCTCTGAGGCGTGGGTTCGAATCCCACCACTGCCAAATGTTTTATAGCTAAAGCATTGCTCTGCACAGTATTGCTGGCTAGCTCCTGGTTACAGGCTATTGCAGAATGTCTATTATTTTTAAAGCTAACACTGCACAAGATGTCACTTGAATGTTTGCCTATAAACATTATCAGAAAGTTTTTGCCAAATTGCCAAGTCAGGCAGCTTGGGGTAATGCATTCAGACTCATCGGGTTATAGACAGGCATATTATAAAATGGTTATCTAGATTGTTGTTTTTGATTCTGAAAAAACTTTGTGGCTGGAGAAAGACTAAAAACCATTAGCAGAGCATGGTTTCGATCACGCCTCTCTGAGGCGTGGGTTCGAATCCCACCACTGCCAAATGTTTTATAGCTAAATCATTGCTCTGCACAGTATTGCTGGCTAGCTCCTGGTTACAGGCTATTGCAGAAGGTCTATTATTTTTAAAGCTAACACTGCACAAGATGTCACTTGAATTTTTGCCTGAAAACATAATCAGAAAGTTTTTGCCAAATTGCCAAGTCAGGCAGGTTGGGGTAATGCATTCAGACTCATCGGGTTATAGACAGGCATATTATAAAATGGTTATCTAGATTGTTGTTTTTGATTCTGAAAAAACTTTGTGGCTGGAGAAAGACTAAAAACCATTAGCAGAGCATGGTTTCGATCCACGGACCTCTGGGTTATGGGCCCAGCACGCTTCCACTGCGCCACTCTGCTTGCACAGGGTGCAGTGTGAGGATGATGCAATGCATTCAGACTCATCAGGCATATTATACCATGGTTATCTAGATTGAAAAAAACTCTGAAGATGTCACTTAAATTTTTGCCTGAAAACATCCTCAGAAAGTTTTTGCCAAATTGCCAAGTCAGGCAGCTTGGGGTAATGCATTCAAATCATCGGGTTATAGACAGGCATATCATAAAATGGCTATCTAGATTGTTGTTTTTGATTCTGAAAAAACTTTGTGGCTGGAGAAAGACTAAAAACCATTAGCAGAGCATGGTTTCGATCCACGGACCTCTGGGTTATGGGCCCAGCACGCTTCCACTGCGCCACTCTGCTTGCACAGGGTGCAGTGTGAGGATGATGCAATGCATTCAGACTCATCAGGCATATTATACAATGGTTATCTAGATTGAAAAAAACTCTGAAAATATCAAACTGCTAAATTTGACAAAATTAAAAGTAGAGTCAATCTACCTAATTCCATGAAGACCCAAATCCATGAAAACCTGCAACATCAATCCGCAACTGCTCAATAGTAATTTTTCACCATCATTGCTTGACTATGTACCAAGATAGAATAGATTCATTTATTTATCTGCCTTGGGTACCAGTTGTTTATTGGGGTTGAGGGGAATCACGGAATTAGGTACACTGACACTATAGAATAAACATGGTAGTGTGGCCGAGCGGTCTAAGGCGCTGGTTTTAGGCACCAGTCTCTCTGAGGCGTGGGTTCGAATCCCACCACTGCCAAATGTTTTATAGCTAAATCATTGCTCTGCACAGTATTGCTGGCTAGCTCCTGGTTACAGGCTATTGCAGATGGTCTATTATTTTTAAAGCTAACACTGCACAAGATGTCACTTGAATTTTTGCCTGAAAACATAATCAGAAAGTTTTTGCCAAATTGCCAAGTCAGGCAGGTTGGGGTAATGCATTCAGACTCATCGGGTTATAGACAGGCATATTATAAAATGGTTATCTACATTGTCGTCTTTCATTCTGAGAAAACTTTGTGGCTGGAGAAAGACTAAAAACCATTAGCAGAGCATGGTTTCGATCCACGGACCTCTGGGTTATGGGCCCAGCACGCTTCCACTGCGCCACTCTGCTTGCACAGGGTGCAGTGTGAGGATGATGCAATGTATTCAGACTCATCAGGCATATTATACCATGGTTATCTAGATTGAAAAAAACTCTGAAGATGTCACTTAAATTTTTGCCTGAAAACATCCTCAGAAAGTTTTTGCCAAATTGCCAAGTCAGGCAGCTTGGGGTAATGCATTCAAATTCATCGGGTTATAGACATATAAGAATAAACATGGTAGTGTGGCCGAGCGGTCTAAGGCGCTGGTTTTAGGCACCAGTCTCTCTGAGGCGTGGGTTCGAATCCCACCACTACCAAATGTTTTATAGCCAAAGCATTGCTCTGCACAGTATTGCTGGCTGGCTCCTGGTTACAGGCTATTGCAGAAGGTCTATTATTTTTAAAGCTAACACTGTACAAGATGTCACTTGAATTTTTGCCTGAAAACATAATCAGAAAGTTTTTGCCAAATTGCCAAGTCAGGCAGGTTCGGGTAATGCATTCAGACTCATCGGGTTATAGACAGGCATATTATAAAATGGTTATCTACATTGTCGTCTTTCATTCTGAGAAAACTTTGTGGCTGGAGAAAGACTAAAAACCATTAGCAGAGCATGGTTTCGATCCACGGACCTCTGGGTTATGGGCCCAGCACGCTTCCACTGCGCCACTCTGCTTGCACAGGGTGCAGTGTGAGGACGATGCAATGTATTCAGACTCATCAGGCATATTATACCATGGTTATCTAAATTGAAAAAAACTCTGAAGATGTCACTTAAATTTTTGCCTGAAAACATCCTCAGAAAGTTTTTGCCAAATTGCCAAGTCAGGCAGCTTGGGGTAATGCATTCAAATTCATCGGGTTATAGACAGGCATATCATAAAATGGCTATCTAGATTGTCGTTTTTGATTCTGAAAAAACTTTGTGGCTGGAGAAAGACTAAAAACCATTAGCAGAGCATGGTTTCGATCCACGGACCTCTGGGTTATGGGTCTAGCACGCTTCCACTGCGCCACTCCGCTAGCACAGGGTGCAGTGTGAGGATGATGCAATGCATTCAGACTCATCAGGCATATTATACAATGGTTATCTAGATTGCGAAAAAACTCTGAAAATATCAAACTGCTAAATTTGACAAAATTAAAAGTAGAGTCAATCTACCTAATTCCATGAAGACCCAAATCCATGAAAACCTGCAACATCAATCCGCAACTGCTCAATAGTAATTTTTCACCATCATTGCTTGAATATGTACCAAGATAGAATAGATTCATTTATTTATCTGCATTGGGCACCAGTTGTTTATTGGGGTTGAGGGGGAATCACGGAATTAGGTACACTGACACTATAAATAAACATGGTAGTGTGGCCGAGCGGTCTAAGGCGCTGGTTTTAGGCACCAGTCTCTCTGAGGCGTGGGTTCGAATCCCACCACTGCCAAATGTTTTATAGCTAAAGCATTGCTCTGCACAGTATTGCTGGCTAGCTCCTGGTTACAGGCTATTGCAGAAGGTCTATTATTTTTAAAGCTTACACTGCACAAGTTGTCACTTGAATTTTTGCCTGAAAACATAATCAGAAAGTTTTTGCCAAATTGCCAACTCAGGCAGGTTGGGGTAATGCATTCAGACTCATCGGGTTATAGACAGGCATATCATAAAATGGCTATCTAGATTGTCGTTTTTGATTCTGAAAAAACTTTATGGCTGAAGAAAGACTAAAAACCATTAGCAGAGCATGGTTTCGATCCACGGACCTCTGGGTTATGGGCCCAGCACGCTTCCACTGCGCCACTCTGCTTGCACAGGGTGCAGTGTGAGGATGATGCGATGCATTCAGACTCATCAGGGGAGAGTTTTGAAAACAGTAGACGTTGCTGGGCCTACCTGAATGACGAGGCAAATGTACCTATTTAAGGAAGACACAAATGTGTTTGCTGTATAGCTCTGTATCAAACAGTTTGACTGTATCTCACATACTTTGGAACCCATTATGATCTGTTGCAAAAGTAAAAGATTTACAGACATCGTTGAATAAATACATCATAGGCGCTTTGCACCATTCTGCGATTCAACATTGCCAATGACAGGATGATGGCCAAAGCTGCATGATTAAATCTGATAAATCTTACACAAGTATATCTAATGCACTTGATTTTATGTGTGTATAATTATGGGTAGACCGAGTGTACACAGTCGCGCGCTGCTTTAGCCTTGCAAGCGCACAACTGTGGACACTCGGTCTAAATTATGGGTATCTCCCTGATTATCATGTCACATTAAATCAGTAAAGTATATTATTTAGCAATATGGCTGACAATTAGGTTAACCCCACTGGGGTCAATTAAAGTACAAAACGAGACCATATCATTTATAATTGCTATGCACTATGGGCAGTGATTCTAGCGAATAATGAAAAACTACAATTAGGGAAACGTGAACCTGCATCTTAGATAGTCTATTAAATGTTTTACTTCAGACTTGTGGAACCAAGCAATAACATTTTCAACTTGATGTGTAAATGTTATACTGATGGCTGTGACATTGTTTCAAGCATGCATTCTCACAGATTGTATTCTTTATCTGTCTCATACACAGACCCTGTCCTGTCTTTGTAATGATATGCCACTGGGGGCACTTAGCGAAGGGCGATAGCCCTGAGGGTCTGCCAGATTTCGAACGGATCAACGATCCTGGTGGGGGAGCAAGGAATTTTACAGTATATATCAGGTTATTTCAAACATAAGAATAAAAAACCACACCTAAAAGTACTTAATAACATGACGCCGCTTCAGATTCGGCGATATTTAAGGAACTATTTTGATCCCCTGCTTCATTTGAATAAACGGATCCAGTAATTGCTAACGCACCATCTTGCGTTTGTTTTTTGGAAGGGTTCACGCGTAATATTGGCAAAATAGAGAATTCTTTTTGAACTAGTAGACAGTATATTTAGATCTTCAGATTAGATCTTCATTAATCTTTTTAGTGAGAAATTTAAGGTTACCGCCAGTTATATAAATTGTTGTGTCATCTGCAAACATTATGGAGCTACAAAATTTTATTTAGGCATATCATTTGCTAAAATTGAATACAACAGGGGACCTAAAACAGACCCCTGGGGGGTTCCAAACATAACATCAAATTTAGCGGAAATTACATTTTTGAACATTACTCTGATATTTCTATCAGTTAGATAACTTTTAATCCAATTTAATGTTAACCCTGTTATACCATAATTGTCAATCTTTTTGAACAATCTATAGTGTTTAATACTATCAAATGCTTTTGACATGTCTAAAAATACTCCTATTTTATACATTTTTTTATTAAAACCATCCAAAATATTGCCAGTTAAAGCTAAGATTGCATCTGTAGTACTACTACAGAAGCTATCTTATAGGTTCAAAGGGTTGCTGCCCCCTGAGGCTATAAGATCAAAGGATCCCTGCAGGTGCCTGCGGCTATTAAGATCAAGACATAGAGGCAAGTGACAACCCCCCAGGCGATAGTGCCTATGGCAATGACGTTTAGTAGTCATTTAGCTGCTCAAAGAAGCCCCCTAGGGTAAAATGCAATGAAGTGTGAATATGTTGAATGAACAGTTTAAAGCATGAATAACTGTCATTTAAATTAAATTAAATTAAATTAAATTGTTTAACATGACATATTAAGCAGTCATTGAGAGCTTTATTATCATTAGTTATATTATAAAAAACTGATTGGCTCTAGTGTATTAAAAAGCTACCCAATCACTGAGTCATCCCATTGAAATATGATGGACCAAATTACTTTTTAAAAAACAATGGAAAGCTTACAGCCCTGTGCGCTTCTTTATTAGACACACTAAAAGCTACACAAGGCTGTTCACTGGGAATGTCATAAGTCAAATGTATTTTCCAGCATATCTAATTCCTTGTTTATTGTGAGGTACACAGGCATGAATGCATGAATGCATGAATGCACGCATGCATTGAATGTATTGAATGCATGTAGTATTCAACATTATCCAGTGGTGTTGAGTTAGCACCACAGCCACTCAATGTAAACATCATGGCTATATCAATTGTGCTTTACAGTGTATTTAAAATCCTTTGTTTATAAGTAAGCATACATGTAGTATGACTTATCCGTGAAAGACAAAAGCACAAGTGTGTATGTGTGCCCAGTGATGCTCAGTGATGCTCAGTGAGCAGAGTCACACAGTACAATGAAAGAGGAGCCGTTGTCAAATGCCCTGAGGCTTATCAATGAAAACCTATGATAGGCTGACTTTTTAGCTTGTGTCCCAGAGCACTGGCCATACAGAATTGGCCACCTGGTGGTCAGCCCTCACATTGTTCTGTGTTCATTGTCTTTGACTAGTAATGTTAGAGTAAAAAAGCACTTTAATAAACATCAGTAAATGTACTTCTGAAAAACTTTTATTCGCACAGACATATCTCACCACCCATACAGTTAACTAAAATCCTTAACACTTTCATACAGTTAAAAATAAAATAATGAAATAAGTGTTCTAAGCAGCAAAACAGTCCAAGCACTTTCATGCATTTAAAATGAAAATAATGAAATAACTAAATAAGTACCAAATAGTAAGAAGTAAACTAGATTAACTGAAACCTATGGGCCACACCCATCAGACATACTAAACACATTCATGCTGTTAAAAATAATGGAGTGAACATTCCTTATCACCAAGCATACTAAAAAAACACTTTCATGCAAGTTAAAAAAAATAAAATAAAAAAAATGCAAACATCCAACACTAAACAGTAAACTCTGTTAATTTACAAAAAATCCTTAACAGCAGACATACTAAACACTTTCATGTTAGTTAAAAAATAAAATAATTAAGTAATGACTCAAAACATTCAATACTAAGCGGTAAACTCCATTAATTATCAAAAAACCTTAACACCAAGCATGTTAAACACTCTCATGCCGTTAAAAAAAAATAAATAAAAAAAAATAAAAAATAATGAAATAAACACTAAATGGTAAGCGGCAAACTAGCTCTGTGAATGAATCCAAATCCATAATTACTGTAAAACACAATTGCTAATTACCTGGAAATAATAAAAAAATCACGAGTATGTACACACACACATATATACATATATACATATATATATATATAGCTGATAAAGAAAATAGCCAGTAAAATCAATAAAATAATAATAATAAAAAAAAATAATAAAAAAAAAACTGTACATCAATAAATCATCCAGTCTTGTGACCACAGCCCTAAAACTTTAAACTACGCCATTTCTCAGTCGAGTCGGCAAAATGTTATTTAAATCTAGGCCTCCTAGAGCGCGGTTACGGCGGACACCTGCAGCTCTCCTTTCGATCACCGGCTGTCTACGCCCACGCACTCGCGCACGCCGTTGTATTACCGGACCCACGTTCTCGATTTCGATGTTGTTGTCTTCGTTGTTGTTCACGATGTTGTTGTCGTTGTGGGCATTTTCCGCGTTTTGCATTTCAATCGCGCCTATGAGCCATCTAGCCATTCTCACTAGCATCACCAAAAATGCATTTCTGTCATTGGCATTTTCGTATGCAAGCAGCTGGTTGACATTCCAAATGTACAATAATATGAGGCGTCCGAGTAAACTTAAGGCTGTGGTCACAGCTAGGTCGTGTAATCGTGCAAGGATGTAGTCTCTTGTCTGAAAAGAATAGAAATAATAGTTAAACATTTTTGCTATACTGAACTTCAATCCTATATTTTGGCTATACTGAACTTCAATCCTTAATAAGCAATGGTCACTGTGTCATGTTGCACTTGGGTTGTGCTTGTATTTTGCCCAGTTGACAGGTCAGGGTTGTCAAGGCTACTATGGAGAATGCATTATAGGAAAAGATAAACTACTGATTTCTTACATGTACGGCTGCATGACAGGAGTGGACTGCCATCAACAGTGAAGGGAGCATCACTAGATAATTAGCTGACTCCAGTGAATTTACCCTGTACTGACAGATGACACCTACAGTACAAGTTGTGTCATTAAAGAAAATGAGTCTCAATCTACCTGAACACTTCTCTATTGAAAAGAATACTAGTAATAAGCAATTTCTGCACAAATTTTTTTACACTTCTAGTGAATTTACGGTGTACTTTTAAAAGTGGTATGGCTGAGTAGAGTTAATTTACAGGGATCAGGTAACCCACCTCGTTATGTTCAGAATGTCGTCGAAGAACCTCTCACACCCTGCTCCAGTGTGTGCAAGCAGCAGCCAGTGCATTTGCAGATTTTGGCACAAAAATGGAATGGGCACAAGAAAACTGCCATGCATTTTAAACAGCAGCTTACGGCGAACATAGGGGGGTCATTGCAGCGTGCATGGGTGTTAATGCGGGCATGGAGATTAACTAAACTTACCAAAATGCACGCTGTCAAAATGGCCCCTATGAGCCCAGAAGCCACTGTCCATGCTAACATGCCGTTCAGGAGCTGCGCTGACGCTACTGCAGCCCTCTGCTTGTGCTCATCGGTGCCTCGGCTGTCTACGCTGCTGCCTCTCATCGGGTACCTTGAAGTGGCCGTGCTCGGTGTAGCGAAGCGGCCGTCAAAAGGCGAAGGGGGGCTGTTGGATGTTGATGACCTAATGCACACTATATCGGGGAATTCCATAGCGATCAGCTCACATTGTTCTTTCTTGACAGCCAAGATTAGGACCCGATCAAAGCCGTACGTTTCCGAGAGACTCGTCACTCTGAAGTCAGAGTTTGCCTCGATTGTCAGTCTCTTTCCTTGTCTGTATTCGTCATCGAAGTACGGGGTCGTGGTGATCGCTGTGCACATAACTTCGCCCGATGAGGTGCATCTGCACTGTGCATCATTCCCGCAAATCCAGGCATCCGTGGGACGCATCCCCAGAGCCAAAAACAGAAAGATCCAAAGCATTTTTCCTTTTCTTTTTTCAGTGGTCAATCTCAAAAACGTCTTGCTTCTCCAAAATATCAGTGCTGTATGAGCCCTTGCACTTGCAAAACACCCCAGCACAGAGGGGGGTAAAGTCTGTGATTACATAACACAACAAAAGACCCCCAATTCCAGGCCAGTCCTAAGACAATAGATAGGGTATAATCTATTCAAACTGAGAGTTATATTCACACATATAGTGCGCTACTGTTGTTTTGTATCAGAACAAATGAATATTATAAAACCAATTGTTTCAATAAATGTCAGCAAACAGTGAATTATCTCTGTATACCGAATTATGGAGCATTGCCATTGATTCCTGTAGTTCTCATAAAGCCTCACATTTTGTTAATATACTTTGAATGGAAAAAATTTAAATTGAAAGAGTCATTAAAGATACTCATGAAATTCAGAGGCATGGAAATAGTATTATGCTGAATTATAGGCCATTTGTAATTGAGTCTATTAATTCTTATAAATTTAACATTTTCGAAATTTACATTTACATTTAAAAACTAAATGGCCTCAAGAGAAATAATTAAAGATAAATTGCCCACAAAACTTCTGTCTTAGCAAAATGTGTGCTCGTTTAACACCAGGGCAGAATTTCACTATGAAAACAGTAGCTGGAATTTCTCATTGCTCTTAAAGTATCTCCTGCATAATGAAAGTACTTATTCCATGATTCTCATTTAAAAAGAGAATATTACTAATTTTTGGCCGTTTTTGCCTAAATCAGTAAATTGCAACAATTGCTCTTAAAGTATCTCCTGAATAATGAAAGTACTTATTCCATGATTCTCATTTAAAAAGAGAATATTACTAATTTTTGGCTGTTTTTGCCTAAATCAGTAAATTGCAACAAGAGATTAGTGTTTGCATGCTATTAAAGTCATTGTCTCATTACATCACCCGGTTAATGCATGTTTTAAAGTTGAGAATTATGTGAGATTTGTTTAACCGCTTGGTGTGAACAATAGACTTTTATAATGCATTACAATGATGAGGGCTAATAGGTGGGGGTGCTGGGGGTGGGGCAGAGTCAAAATGCTTGAGTCATTAGATGAGGCATGCAATTGTACAGCAATTATGCCAATTAAGCACATGCGTTTACAGCTGACTGATGAAATCTCACTAATACTCAATCGGTGAGGGCCACTGGTAGAGGCTGACAGTACATGCAGTCACACAAGACCCAGCATATGTGACCTTTGAGGTCAAGCTCATGGACGGCACAAGTGACCATTACTAAAAAAGTGCTCCCCCCTGATGCCAACAAGTTTCCCCCCTCTCTTCCCCCCCTCCTCGGCTCCCACTGAGATTGCCTGAGGCAAAATAAGTAGTATAAAAAAGCATGAAGACTGGAGCATCTCCATCACTTGGCCTTGTGCTCTTTACACGAAAAATACTTCAATCGCGCCGTCTTCAGGATCTCAGCTCTACTCTACTCTACTCTACTCTACTCTACTCTACACTCTACCAACTACTGTCTACCGGTTACTCTCTGCTGGATATCAACCGCAAGCTACTCGTCTCAACTCGTCGGCTGTCATTTCGCAGTAAAAAATAAAAGGTAAGTGAAATAGTTTTAACCGCTGTAATGACATTGTATTGGTGTACTTATTAGACATCCCCGAGTGACTATTAAGAATTGACACGTGGCTCTCAGCTCTCAGCGCTCAGCGCCCAGCGCTCTGCTCTCCGCGCTGGGCTACCTGCAGTCAGTTATCCGTCACGCTCCAGTACTTATAACTATTTTAATACTGTAATACAATAAGGCTGGGATATTGAATTACGAAAAAGTCCATTTTCTGTGTATACCACCTTTTATTATACTTAGTAACGCAATACAACGAAATACAATGCTATACAATACAATTAATATTACTATTACAACAAAATTGTATATACACGGATTACCTTAATTCCGAGTATTTTACATTTATTAAATATATCGAAATAGTCAATTCGAATAACTACAATACAATTAATATTACACACGTAGCTAGTTAAATATAACCAAATGTTACATCTGCAGGTTACATTAATTCCGTGTATATTACATTTATTAAATATCTCTAAATAATCATTCATTCATTCATATCCATCTTATTACAGTTATCCTTGTATATCACATTTTATTTCAAATTCTACATATTTATGGTTTACTCATCCTGTATAATTAAATAAAAATAAGAAAAAAATTACTCAAGTCTGTCTGCCGTATAGCATCAGACAATGTTCTTTCACATCGCCAATTCCCTTCATTATATTTAAAACACTGGCGGGGTTAAAGGCCCTACAACGATAATAGGAGTACACTAGAGTGTAAAAACCACAATTAACCTTAGAAAGGTACTGGTAATTGTATGAACAGCTGTCGAATTGTCTCATAAACATGCATATTTCTTCGTTGTAGACACTCTCTCCATGAGGATCGAAAACTTCTAAACTCGAGCCCAGGTCCACCCGAGCGCCAACTTCGACTTCGACTTCGACTTCTACTTCGACTTCTACTCCGACGTCCACGTCAACATCAGTGGAATGGACGCCCAGGAAAATCCAATGTCCGACGTCACCGCGTAAGTACGAGTTTGCATTGCAATTCACGATGTAACAGCTCCTCACTGCAGGGGCTGAGATGTATTTCAGAGCGTTGCATGGTATTACAGCCATCACGTATGACGATACAGTAGCGTCATTCCACAGCATTTCATATATTTGATCCGTGTTCATGTCAGATAGATGTTTCTAGCGTAGTCAATCTGAAATAGGCCTGGATATGTCACTTTGGTGATCATGACAGCTGATTCGGGTAGTGGTGACTTAAATCGGAGTTCTATTCTCACACACCCGTCTCTTGTCACCGGATAAAAGTCTTCATAGTTTTGAGGAGCCAAGTCTATGACAAATAAACTGTAACCGTCTTTGTATTCCTCTCTGGTGATCCTAGCTTCGTTGCTGAAATTAGGCTTTCCCCTGTAAAGCTCCGAATAGCAGTGTATGTACTTGTCCTCTGCAAAGTCGATACTTAGTGGGCCTGTGGGCACTGGCATACCAGACAAACTCACATTGATATAGGTGACATCATAGTGCCTGAAATTGTAAGGATTCTTGCCCAGGCTGCCACTCATCGATTCTCCTGACACAAAACCCATCACAATCTTACTCGGTATGCGACCATTGTATGCATCTTCTATGTAATACGAAGAGGTGTCCTTGGCCAAATTAAATTTTCGTAAATCTTCTTTCTTGTAGAAATACTTGGCTAGAGAGATTTCTTCTTCCATGACTTTTTGATGTCCCAGTAATACTAGATTTGATGGTGTCACATGTTTCAGAATAAGTGTAATGTCCTTAATTTCCAGTACATAGTCTCTCTTGTTGACGTTTGAGCTCAGTAGTCTGAAGCTGCTGGAAGTGGGTGTAAGAGTCATGTCCATGGTTACCCCATTTAAAAGTAACTTATTCACTTTAAAGACATCGACATCCACTTTGCACATTAGCTCAACAGTTTTGCTACCACTCATGAGTGAGGCCCGCTTTTTAAATCCCTTATTGGTTCCTGACACCAGGCTCACATCCTCCATACATCTCGCGGTGTCCTTCTCGAACAAAGAGCATTCCAGTTGAGCATCATTTAGATCCCCCTCTCCTAGCAGTGTATTTATTATCGCCTTGTAACTGTAACCCGTCTGTCCGCCTGTGACTACTCTGTCATTTAGTCTTACTTCCACTTGATCCCAGAGAGCATGAGCCAGGTTATTTACAACACCTACACTCCAGTCTCCTTCAGAGTCATCATTGTCTTGGGCATCATCATCATCATCATTTTTTTTCTTTCCAGCCCCCCTTTCAGGGATGGGGGAGCCTCTGTCAGTAGCAATCCGGACTCTAGTCTTTATGTAGACACTTGACATGTCAATGTATGCTGTGCCGGCTCCAGGCACATGAAATTTCACATCTCCCTCTGATGAAAATTGATTAATCGGCTTGTGAGTTAAATATTTAATGTCAGTCACTCCTAGGTTGCTGAGAGGTAGACTGAACAAATTAAGAGTGTCATCATAGGCTAACTCTGTTGATTCCAGAACCTTTTCACCTGATGCCATTGCTGCCGCAGCTGCTGCAGCTGCTGCTGCTGCTGCTGCTGTTGCTGCTGTTGCCGCTGCTGCTGTTGATGTTGATGTTGTTGTTGTTGTTGTTGCTGCTACACCGTTTACCGTTTACTGTTTACTGAAAATGTCCTTGAGCTTAGTGATTTTTTTCTTCTTCCTGTCGTTCGCTGGCTTAGGTTTAGTCAGCTTTCTTTTCACCGCTCGCTGTGTCAGAGACGTAACCGGACCGCTGACTGAACGCCCTGAGCTGACGTTAGCCCTTTTATCGCTTTCCATGCGTAAATCTGCCTCAGCCATTTCATTAGACTGCCCTATCGGTGACACTATAGTGAGGGGCAGACTGTCATTGTCTTTACCGCTACTAGAGCCCTTGTCGCCATTACGCTGCTTTTTTATCACCACAGGTCGAGGGCGTGTGGACAGTATGCTCGTGTGTCCAGCTGTTTTTTTAAAATGCTCTATCCATGGTTCGGCATTCATGGCTGCTAGTGATTTGTATCTCTCCTCCATATTAACTCTAGAGTACACTTGGTGGAATGTTTGGTTTCAGTCACAAGCTCCCGCAGCAGGTTCCAATTCGAATCTCTCAGTTCAATAGAAATATGTCTCACGTCCTTCACTCGTAGTGGTGTGTAGAGTACTGAATGGAAACGTGTATAGTTGTGTCTTCTTATTTCCCCCACCGCTATAGACCTCAGCACGGTTCTGTACGTGTCACCCATCGCAACTCCTTCGACATGAGGACAAGTCACGTAGATAGCGTCCCATTTAGTGCTTCCCCCTCCTACTGGGGGTATGGCTATCTCGATCAGCCCCAAGTACCACTGACCCCTTAGTTCGGCATTAGGAGGTCGTGTGAATGACTCGGGTAGCTGTACGGTGAACCCGGCAGCTGTATTACCCGGATTTATCTCAAGCGACTGATCACTGGACAGATAAATATACATTTATTTTTTTCTTTGTCTCTTGCTTTTCAATGTCTTCAGGTTAGAGCTGAGGATCCACTGGTTATATTTACTCGGCCACGACTGATACTTAACCAGACTTTCTTCAACACCATCACGTCGGACTCGTTTCTTGATCACTTTTTCGATCTTGAAGAAAGCGTCTGGGTCGAATTTCACAGCTGTCAGTTCATGAGCGTAGAAGGGGCCATCAACATTGTCTCCTCCGTAGTCTCTCAGGTAATAAACTGCCACTCCGTCTGAGAATTTCCTGGATCTGATCGTGAATACTTCACCGGTAAACTGCTCGTCATAGGAGCGGAAAAACTTTGCAGACCTGCTGTACGACGCTCTGACACTCTGATCTAATGAGAATTTGTACGGACTGCGTCTCTTGTACTTGCTCGTAGAAATGGCACTCTTGAATGCCCTCTCTAGGTCCTTGGCATTTTGCTGTGTGACGTATTGGTAGTCCCAAATTGCCTGTTCATTTTCCTCATTGACACTCGCAGGAGTCGCTCCAATACTCGAATGAATGGTCCTGTTGTAAGAATCCACTATGTTCTGGAGTTCATTCAGATAGGCGTAGCTGTTCGTATATTGGAAGTACTGGAACAGTCTCTTTTTTAATCCTTTGATGACCGCTTCGGCGTAGTTTGCCTTGGTTTCAGTATTGGTGAAGATGAGCTTTACTCCCTTGTCTTTAAGTAAATCGCCGACGCTCGAGTTTGTGAATTCTGTTCCTCTATCAGTCCTTATAAACTTTGGTCTCCCTATAGATCCATCAGTTTCTGTCTCTGCCTCTGACTCTGGCTCTGACTCTGACTCTGTCAGTCTCTTAAATATTTCTTCAAACCCCTGTTTCATGTGCTTGGCACTTTTACTTTTGACCGGCTGGACTCTGCAGTATCTGGAGAACACATCTATAAGCACCATGATGTAGGCGAAGCCTTCATTAGCACTCTTGAACCTTTCACCTGTCAAAACCAGTAGATCACAGTCCCACAGGTGATTCATACCAGGCGCTATGACTCTTCTGTACTTTCTAGGTTTTTTGCGAGCTGCCTTGTGTAATGTGACAATGTCTTGAGATCTAGCCCAGTCCTCAATTCGTGCCAGACTTATGGTATAACGCCCTTCGTTTTTTATAACCGAGTGTAGCTTCGCAGCGCTGGTGAAACTCCCCGGTAACCGATGGTTGTAAAATCGACGCGATAAATAAGCGTCTATATCTCTAGGCAGAACCATTTCGTTATTTAGTTGTCACCTTAATCCAAGCTCTCTTGAGTCTCCTTTTTTTTCCTGGTCGCTCTGTCCCTGTTTCTGACTGTCTTTGCCTCTTGTCACTCTTGTCACTCTTGTCACTCTTGTCACTCTTGCCACTCTTGTCACTCTTGTCACTCTTGTCACTCTTGACACTCTTGACACTCTTTCCACTCTTGACACTCTTTCCACTCTTTCCACTCTCTCCTTCTTCTTCTTCTTCTTCTTCTCCCTCTTCCTCTTCCTCTCCTTCTTCTTCTTCTTCTTCCACCTGATATTTGTTCTTCATGTAATGTAATACGCGTCGTAATTTAACATTCGAAATTAAATTCAGAGGCACCGCTCGTCGTAACATAAGCCAGTACAGCTTATGATGTCTGGCTGGTACAGGAAAAGAACTCGACTGAGTGTGCAGCAGTAGTTCGACGTAATATTTTTCCACTCCGGATCCAGCTCTAGCTCCAGCTCTAGCTCCAGCTCCAGCTCCAGCTCTAGCTCTATCGACAGTTAGTAGATACAGTATCGCCCTGGCCCTTTTTCTCAATGACTCGTCTCTCAGCAGAGAGTTAATTTTACGAGAGATAGCATCAATGCTCTTGTCCGTGACAGCGACAGTGCCAGTGCCAATACCAGTGCCAGTGTCAATGCCGGTGTCGGAGCCAATACCAATGCCAGTAGCGGTCTCAGACCCAGTCACGGCCCCAGTCCCAATCGAGGTCTCGGTCTCAGTCTCGCTCTCATTTTCGGTAGCGGAAGAACCGGTGGTCATCTTATTTCCATGGCAAACCGGCGGGCCCCCTTCCTCGAGGTGCCCTACTCCTGAACTAGAGGAGGGTATCGTCAGTACCTCGTCCGACAAGCGAAGGGAGGGCGACTGGCCCGCAACCCCCTGGGTTGCGGCCAGACGCCCGGGCTCATCCTTCGCAATTTTTCTGTTCCTCTCCATAGTCACGGCCATGAGTCCATCGTATTTTTCCTGAGGAATCACGTAAACTTTTCTGTTAAATTTCATCGTCATCGGCGTGGATGTCATGTCGTTTTATTCTATTTTATTTACAATTCCTCCTCCTCCTCCAATTCGGATTCTTCCTCCTCCAATTCAGATTCCTCCTCCTCCTCCTCCAATTCAGATTCCTCCTCCTCCTCCTCCTCCAATTCAGATTCCTCCTCCTCCTCTTCCTCCTGGTTCAGCAGAATTTTCAGTTGAGGGATACAACGTTCCAAGAACTCTACCAACGTTTTACAGCGTTCGACGTAGACTTCTCTCAGCAACTTTCTAGACGCGGCTGTCGTCCTAGAGTTGCGTAATTTTGTAGCTGCTCTCCCCGGTGCGATCGAATTGTAAGTGGAAGTAGAAGTTGAATCGGCGACTATTTTAGCCACTTTCCTTAGCATTATTTTGAACTTGGTCAGCTCTAGTTGGGGGTCCTTAGAGATGGTCAAGTTGCCATTTAACGTGTTAAGTATCACCTCTGTTATGCAGAGAAGTTGATCGCTAGTCGCATCTCTCAGAAGTGAGCGCGTAGAACGAGGCGTTAGTTTGTATGTTCTCGTCACGAGCTCCAGAAAACTCATGCACGATTTTACTCTGACACTCATTATTTCCTAGTGTACAGTATGAGGGTCTCACCGGGTAGAATGGATGTACTTAGACGCACGTCCTCGTCACCTGTACTAGTCAAGTTGTTCACCACTAGGTAGCCTCTCGGGTGACTGGTAGCGTCTTCGTGAGCTTCGACTAGTCGCTTCGGAGTGCCGGGGAACATCTGACGCGAGAGGAAGTGTATCTGCTGTAAGTCTCTGCACGTCTTCATCAATATCAAGTAGCTAGTATTGAGGCTAATGGTCCGCGAGTAGCGTGACTGATGGTAGACGTTTTGAGATATCATTATTACGGAGATGCGACCGTGATGGACTTCCCTCGTAAAGAGAGAACACATTTCGGCTGACTTGCATATTTCGTCCATAAGGTCATCCAGAACCACTAGATTGTTGCCCTCTTCGCTTTTCAGTTCTTCGATCAACTCTCTCTCCGGTAAGCCGTGATGAAGAGACAAATTAGGTACCAGCGCTTCTAGGCCTTCGTACTTTTTTTGATAGACTCCGTAAGCGTACAGGATCTTCATCGGTGGTATAGTGTACATGACTCTCGAGTTCTTCACGATAGAAAGTGCCAGAACCGTTTTCCCGCACATAGATGGACCCACGATCGTAGTAGAGGAGGGCGATTCGAATTGAAAAAGAGATTCTTCTTTTTCTTTTACCTTTTCTTCGTCCTCTCCATTATTCATCGGACTTCGATACGCGTTATCCATGCTTTATTAGTAGTAGTAGTAGTAGTAGTAGTAGTAGTGGTAGTAGTAGTAGTAGTAGTAGTAGTAGTAGTAGTATACGTATATGTATAATGTATATGTATTTGTATATAGCTCCAATGAGCGAAACGAGTGATTGAACGAGTGAACCAGCGAGTGAGTGAATGAATTGTGTAACTAGACTAACTGTTGGCTGTCGTCTCGTCTCGTCTCACCACGTCTCGTCTCGTCTCATGTGTGGCAACTGTTGATAAACTCGCCCTTGTATATATATATATATATATATATATATAACTCTTCATTATTTTTATATTTTATTTTTTATAGCTTGGCTCTACAAACCATGAGGGAAATCCGCCAGCTCGATTTACTCGTCAGTGGTCAGCCTGTACCCGCATCAGTACCTACGGCGGGGCAAACGCATGCAACGTCAACGCAGTCGACGCCAATGACACGGACACAGACACCGAAACGTCACCCGGGTCCTCTGCTGACATCCACCCCTAGGAGACCTGTTTTGCATAGAGTGAGACGCTTAAATGCTCCTCCTCCTCCTCCTCCTCACAACTCCCCTTCTTCTCCGCAGTGGGCCCATCTCTCACCTCAGACACCTCGTACACCCCCTCCTGCACCCCCTCCGAGCCCCGCATCACCCGTAACTAGGGAAGAAGAAGAAGAAGAAGAAATGGAGTGTAAGGATACGGATGAGGATATTCTTTTGGCTGAAGCTGACATGCTGAGGGTATGACTATAGTTATACTATTATATAGATTTATATAGACATAAACAGTTGTAGTACTATCAGGTGATAAAATCTTTTTTTCTTTCTTTTTTTTTTCCCAGAGATATAGCGAACAACTCTCATATCACCGGAAAAAAGTTGCGAAACTAGAAAGTTTTATGATGTGTTTCGCCGAGAAAGCACAATGCGAGGGTGAGCCTCCGCTGAAAAAGGGGCGATCATCCATTGCTGTCGAGATGGCGACTAAGACAGTGACTGCCATAAAGAGAAAAAAGACTATGGCATGTGGCATACTGAAAGGGTATGTCTAATTACCAATAAATAAAGAAATAAATATGCATAATATATACCAACGGTCAGTTGTATATAAATAATATACATCATGGGTCAGTTGTTTGGTTCTGAACTTGTAACATTCTCTACTATTAGTTATTACATTTATTTATTTATTTTATTTTTTTTTCTCACTCTACAGACACGATGTTGATGTAGCTGCAGCTGTAGCCCGAGCGGTGACTTCGCGTGTAGGCGCGGTAGTCAAACCTCCTACGAGCTCAAGAGTCAGGAGGGTACTAGATTTTGAGAATGTACCAGACTGCTTCATTGACCACAATAATATTGACAGTGGCAGTGACAGTGTCAGTGCCAGTGACAATCCCCCTGTACCCGCTATACCACAGAGAAAGAGAGCTGATGCCTACAGAGTTGTGGATGGGTGAGTTAACACGAGATATGAACTTAAATGTATTTCTTTCTTTTTTCTTTATTTTATATATATATATATATATATATGTGTTTTTCTGTTGTTTTTTTTATCGGATATAGTCTTGAACACTTTTTTACCTTTAATTTTACAGTATTGTTGAGGATGGTGAGGTTGCGGGTCCATCAAGGGCTTCGCGGGAACCACCATTGATGACTGATCCTGATCAATATAGGTACGGATAATAATAATAATAATAATAGGTGTTGATTTAGTTAAGTGAATGAAACTATGCTACTAAAATAATTTTTATTTTATTATATATATATATATATATATATATATATTTTTTTTTTTTTTTTTTTTTTTTTTTTTCAAATCACATTATTTCTATTCCAGTGACATCAGTGATGATAATATGCCTGCTGCTGCTGCTGCTGCTGCTGCTGCTGCTGCTGCTGTTGCTGCTGATGCTAGTGCTGTTGCCTGTGCTACAGATGTAGAGGAGGAGGAGGATGAGGAGGATGAGGAGGATAGTTTTTCATGGCTCAACGACCTGAACCTGGAGGACCGGTCTGACAACTAGTCAGTATTTTGTTTTCATTTGTATTTATTCTTTATCATTTTTGTTCATTGATTTTTAAATTTTTATTTTATGCCCCATTAAAGACATAACTGTAACTGTTCAATATTTAAATAAATAAATATATATATTATGATAATATAAACATCTTGCATTAATTTCTGTACATCGTATCCTCAATACTAGAAGGCTCTACTAGAAAAAGAGTGTAAAATAAATACAATAAAAAATTAAAATTAAAAGTCCATCAGATGTGACTCATATGAAAACCCTTTTTTCTTCATCGGGGTTACTTATCTTTAATGCTACTATTTTTTTCATTATTTTCTATAGCTTAAATGAAATACCACACAAGGATCAGAGAGTAGAAGGGCAGGTTCTTGACGAAAATCAGCGCGAGATACTGTTTCTAGACATGCTCTATGAACAGAATATTATAGGAGGAGGTGACATAGCTGAAAATGTTGAGCAGGGTGATGCGATGGAGGCTGAGGCTGAGAGGGACATTGAACCGCACATGATTTTTGATGGACCTGATTATGCTGTGAATTTTCACAGACACATCGAAGTCAGGAACGTGAAAGACATTGAGTTTGATGGTGGTGTAGCAAGGGAGACAGTATACAGTGTACATTTCAATGTAAATTGGGCTGGTGTGAATCTTAGAGACATCATGGGGGATCTTGAGGAGGTACTTGAGTCAATTATTACTCGACTTCACGAGAGTTATAATGGCCAAGATCTTGTAAGGTTTTTTATTCAGAATGAGGCCTTTTATAGTCCTCATACTACCGGTTTAATACCCCTGCACCAGCTCACTATTTTTAAAATTGTTGAGCTCATGGAAAGCCTACTGCAGTCGGATGACGACCTTTTCTTAGATGAGCCACTGGAAATTCACGTCGGCGTGATCAGAAATCCCCTTGCAGCTGGCCTGAGTACAGGTGTTAATTACATGGATGATCTACGCCGACTGAAAAGTATTTGCGAAATCAAAAACAGTGATAATCTATGCTTGGCGAGGGCTATAGTTGTTGGAGTGGCCAAGGCTAATCTTGACGCAATTCCTCGTTCTAGTAAGCGAATGTATGAGAGTGCCTTCAACGAGTACAGACGTGTTCAGCGTAGTGAGAAAAAAGTGCAGACAGTTGAGGCTCAGAGGCTACACACTGCTGCAGGTTTTGCTCTTGATTATGTGCCAGCTTTCACTGACATACCTTCTTTTGAGAGAGCTGTCAACGCACGTGTCGTGGTTTTCGGCCGTGGATCCAGCGTTAAACCTCTCTATGTGGGTGATGATCACAGACAGCGTACTGTTTATCTGCTCTATCAGTGCGACCCTCTTGACGCAAAAGCTGTGGGCCACTTTCACACTATAACCAAGGTGCACTGTATTTTCGCGAAGTCAGCTTTTTGTTCTAAATGCCTGAAAGCGTATGACGAGCGATATGGACACACAGGCTGTGACAGGTGTTCGTCTTGTAAAGGAGAGTCATGTCCTGTCATTGACATTGAGAAGCACAGCTGCCAGACATGCAACCGCTTCATGCACTCTTTGGCATGTAACCAGAGACATCTGGAAAATGGCACGTGCTCGAGCTCTCACAGATGCAGAGGGTGTGGTGTGTTCAATAAGCCCGGTCAGGAGCACAAATGCGGTACCCGTGAGTGCAAGATTTGCAAGAAGCTTGTAACTGGTGTACATTTTTGCTACATCAGACAGCAAAAACCCAAGGCTATGGCCTGCAAGTATGTCTTTGCTGACTTTGAGGCAGACCCAACAGGAAAATATCATCTTCCGAACTTGCTGATTGCGCACTGGGAGTGCTCCCACTGTATAGCTCTCAGCTACAGGGCCAACCCTCACTGTTCGCACTGCGGTACTGCGTGTGCCAAATGCTCGGTAAATGTGCCTGATAGCATACCCAGGGGTCACGACGAGCGAGACTTGTGTATGAAGGGACCCGACTGCGGAAGGAGAGCTGTGTCCTTCTTTGGAGACGATGCAGCGTCTGATTTCTGTAAATTTCTGTTCAGGCGAGAATTTGAGGGCTACACACTCATCTTCCACAACGGTCAAGCTTATGATGCCTACTTCATGGCGAAATACATTTTCTGCACCATGACAAAGCTTCCCAAAGTTATCTACAGAGGGAGCAAAATTGTTGCCATAGATGCGGGGAAGTTCAGGATAATTGATTCGTTAAACTTCCTTACGTTCCCTCTGGCTCAGATGCCCAAAGTGTTTGGTTTACAGGGAGTTAAAAAGGGCACATTTCCAGTGTTTTTCAACCAGAAGGAAATGTGGGACTTTGTTGGCCCCATGCCGCACCCATACTGCTACCGAGTCAACAGAATGAAGTCGAAGGCCCGAGAGGAGTTCATCTCCTGGTATAAAGAACAGAGAGGTAAAGTCTTCGACTTCAAGAGGGAAATACTCGCTTATTGCGAAGACGATGTCAATATCCTGCAAGAGAGTTGCAATGCATTCAGGGATTGGCTCATAGGTATAACGTCGAGAGAGGAGGTTGTTGATGTGGGAGAAGGAGGTGAGACTGTGACGCAACTGGTAGGCATTGACCCCTTCCAGTACAACACTCTGGCAAGTGTCTGTATGGCAACGTATAGGCACATGTTCCTAACAGAGAAGTACTGTGTGACACTCCAGGACGATGTTAAGCTGGTGGGACACCTTCAAAATGCTCAATTGAGTCTTATGACCGAGGCTGGAGGAGCTGTTGACCCCTGTGCAGTGGACATCAAGAGCATGGAATTCGTTTCCACTCCCTTTGCTCGGATGCCATCTTGCGGTTTTGCAGGGCTAGACACGCACAGCAGAGTCTCTATCATATGGCTGGAGTATGAGGCTCAAAGACGCAATTTGACCATTCAGCATGCTCGAAATGGCGGTGAGCACAGAGTGATCAATCAGACTAAGGATGGCTGGCTGAAACTAGATGGCTATCACCGTGACACAGCAACCGGGAAAGAGACTGCCTGAGAATTTCACGGCTGCGTGTACCACGGTTGCAGGAGGTGTTTTGGTGGGCCAAACACACCAGCCAATGTCCGTCACCCGCATACCGGGGAGAGTTTGAAAACTCTATATATGAGAACGGATGACAGACTCAAATATCTGAGAAGAGAGCTGAACTTTGAAGTTCATGTTATGTGGGAGTGTGAATTCAAGCTTATGCTTGAGAGGAATGAGAGGCTGAGGGATATTGAGAGAAACAGTGAGCTACTTCCGCGTCTTGACCCCCGTTCTGCTTTTTACGGAGGGCGCGTGAACGCTGTTAAACTCTATCACGAGGCCGGTGAAGGGAGGCGGATAGGGTATGTGGACATCTGCTCCTTATACCCTATGGTGCTGAAAAATGACATTTTTCCAGTGGGGATTCCTGAGGTTATCATTGATCCCCCTCCTCAGGACATTGAAAAATTCTTTGGCTTAGTGCAGGCAAGGGTGCGACCTCCTAGAGGACTCTACCATCCCTGTCTGCCACTGCGTGCTGGTGGGAAACTCCTATTTCCTCTCTGCACAAGGTGTGCGCTCAACTCATACCAGGAGGACTGTATGTGTACTGACGAGCAACGAGACTTGGTAGGCACATGGACCTCGATCGATCTGCGAGATGCACTGGCTGTAGGCTACACTGTAATCAAGATCTTTGAGGTCTATCACTTTAAGGAAACGGCCAAGTTCGATAAGACGCAAAACACACCCGGCCTGTTTTCCGACTACGTGAACTTGTTCCTGAAAGGAAAGCAGGAGGCATCGGGTTGGCCTTCCTCTGACATGTCGCACGAAGCGAAGACCGAGTATATCGATCAGTATGAAGCGGTTGAAGGCATCAAACTAGAGCGAGAAAACATTTCATACAATTCGGGGAAAAGGGCCACGAATAAACTGCTCTTGAACAGTTTCTGGGGCAAGTTTGGTGAAAACAACAATCACCGTACTCACAAGCTTGCCGAAACAGGGGCTGATATTTTCAAGCTGCTGGTTAACCCCTCCATAGCACTCAAGGGTATGCATGTCCTTGACAGCAATCGCTGCATGGTAGAGTATGTGCACTCTGAGGGGTTCCTACCCGAAATGGCTCATGTGAATGTTTTTGTTGCTGCCTTCACCACTGCCAATGCCCGGAGTCGTCTTTTTAATGTCTTGCATAACTTGGGACGAAGGGTGCTCTATTTTGATACAGACAGTGTTGTCTACGAATACACCGAGGGTGATGTCTCCCAATACACACCCGACATGGGCGATCATCTTGGTCAGTGGACTAATGAATTGAAGACAACGCAGTACATCTCTCGTTTCGTGAGTAGTGGACCCAAGTCATATGCCTACTTGACCAATGATGATGACAGAACGACCAAGCTCAAAGGGTTCACTTTGAACCATGAAGTAGCCAGACTCTTGAACTTTGACAGCATTTGCGAACTGGTGTTGTTTTGGGCTGACCCTGACAACCATTCACTGTCAATAGACCAACAACCTCATGTTGCTGTACCATACAGTAACATAAGGCGTAAAAAATATGAGTTCAGGCTTTTTAATAGAGAGGAAATTAAGAAATTCCGTGTGACTTACTCCAAGAGACGCTTAGTACGAGGCACATATGATACTCTACCTTATGGCTTTTAATTTAAATTCTAATTGTCTCCAAAGAACCCAAATTGTGACCACCCATCGTTGTAGAAATAGCCTGTATGTATGTATGTATGTATGTATGTATGTATTTATGTAAGTATGTATGTATGTGTGTATGTGTGTATGTCTGTATGTCTGTATGTCTGTATGTTGTATTCTTTACTATCAAAGTATTGTTGCCTTTTTTTATTTTATTTATTTATTTTTTTTTTTTTTGAATGTTGTACATTGCGTTATTGAATGCTGTGTTTATTTGTATTTATTTGTATAATCGTCTGGAAATAACTTATGTATTACATTGTATTATTGAATGTCACACGAAATGGTGAAAATAACTTGTCTGTTGTGTTGTATTATTGAATGTTACACGAATAGCGACAATAACTTGTATATTGCATTGTGTTATTGAATGTTACAAGAAATTACGAAAGTAACTAGTCTATTGCATTGTATTATTGAATGTTACACGAATTGCGACAATAACTTGTCTATTGCATTGTGTTATTGAATGTTGCAGGAAATTACGAAATTAACTAGTCTATTGCATTGTATTATTGAATGTTACACGAATTGCGACAATAACTTGTCTATTGCATTGTGTTGAATGTTACAAGAAATTACGAAAGTAACTAGTCTATTGCATTGTATTATTGAATGTTACACGAATTGCGACAATAACTTGTCTATTGCATTGTGTTATTGAATGTTGCAGGAAATTACGAAATTAACTAGTCTATTGCATTGTATTATTGAATGTTACACGAATTGCGACAATAACTTGTCTATTGCATTGTGTTATTGAATGTTGCAGGAATCGTGAAAATAACTTGTAACATATGAAGACTTACGTGTCAACTAGAATTGAGAGTGTTCTTAATGAATAGTGTTTTTAATTGACATTAAATAAACCAGCTCCGTATGTAAACAGAGCTCTAATGCATTGACATTATCAGACTTCTGTCAATAATAATAATAATAATAATAATAATAAATGCATTGCTTTTAAATTTATTCTATTTGCTGTGTTATTTTTTATTTGTATTTTTTTTTTTCCAGTGGTGCAATAATGAAATTCACAGGCACCTTTTCTGTTTCTTAGTACAAAAATGATACAACAAGATAGAATCAGAGTTCAAACAAATTTTTATTGTGTCATGAAGAAAACAATTACAGTTTATACAAGACTATATATATATATATATATATATATATATATATATATTTATAGAAACTAATATACAAGATGATAGTCATTTAAAAGACTGACAGGGTACTCTACATAGTTTTCTTTACAACTTTCTGATAGCAAGAATCGATCAGTCTACATGACTGGAGGTCTGGCGGTGAGACAACACATTTTGCTAGAATTTCCCTGGTTCTCTCAATCCCTCCGAGATACACAAAAATGTCATACACATCGCTCATAAAATACAATCTTTTATGATTCAGGCAGACAGCAATACGTTCTGAAATCCGCAAGACTTCACTTTTAAGTACTTTTGAAAGGGCAATGTCAATCTCTTCGCAGGTCGGGGAGTTCATCATCAAGTCAGTCCAGGAATGACCAGTTTTGTCTAGGACCTGGTTGCAGAACACCTGCTCCAAAATTTCCATTTTACTGGCCCTGTGTACATCGAGTTCGATTAGGTTATATTCACACTTCTTCTCATTGTCGGGGAGTCCTGCCAGGTAGCCCTTGACGCTGTCTTCACAGTCTTTACGAGTAGGGTATAAAGTGTGAGACTTCATTCCTCTCTCCTGGACATTCCACTGATAAGCCCTGATGGTTGTAGCTTCCTCGAGATTAGTGGGGCTTCCCTCTCCATTCTTGGGTGGTGTAATGATGACCTGATAAATATTCTCCATTGCAGCATGGAATTTTTCGTACTCTTCTTTGCGGAGATTAATGGTCTTACTATGGTGACATTCACTGGTATCTGTGAGTTTTTCCTGTTCAGTCTTCGGATGCAGAAAAGAAACATAGTGTAATGGTTCCTTATCACTCCTCTGAAACTTGGTTATCATTGCAAACTGTCTCTTGGTCAAACAGACTTGGTTAGCTTCACCATTAGTCAGTGACTTGTAAAGTTCAGCAGAAGCCTCCTTCAGCTTTTCAAATGACTTCTTGGCGATGTGGACATTCCTCCATTTGGAAGTGTCACAACTGTAGCGTGACACTGTGACATAACCCGACTTGTATTGCTGAGCTGAATGAGCAATAACTCGTGTGTGCTCTGACAGAAAGACAGTCATTCCATTGGATCCTTGAGGAGTCTGAGTGCTAAGTTGGTTGGATGCCATGATGTGGATGGAGAGCTGGTTCTGGGTGAGTGTATAGATAGGTTATATCTTCAAATCTTCAAATCTTCAAGAGAATACTGACTGCTGACAGAGAGGCCTTATTTATACAACATGTAGAGTATTCTCGGAGCTGTAGGGCATATCTTGGCCACTAGTCCTTTCGCTGAGAACTTTGACCAATAACATGACAGAATGAGAGCTATAAGCCTCGAGGGCTCTGTAGTCAGCTCCTCCTCTTGGACAAGGTGGGAGCCGGCAGCATTATTCCCAGTGATGAGGACAGAAGAGCAGTCCAAAGATTACTGTCTCCATTACCAAGAGACAAATTGACTATACATGTGATGATGATGATATAGAGAATTACAACTTGACAAATAAAAATCACTTCATTTTTTGGTATAGTTCTACCAAATATCTTCCACTGACTACCACTGCTCCTAGTAGAACTAATGTCTGCATTACTGGAAATTATTGCATCATGAAGATCATGGCTAGCATTTTCATTTTTAACATCTGAAACAATAACTTCTGGTATAAATTCTTCTGAGACATCCGCTCCCTCCATATCCTCAATGTTAACTGAAATGATTGGGTAATAACGCGTATACTTATTGTTATTATTATTATTATTATTATTATTGATATTTAGTCTTTCATTAAACTAAATGTTCACTAAATGTCAATGCCAGAGGGGGTGAAAGTCCATTTACATTTGGTTGTAGCCGCGGGGCTATGACGTTTTTTTAACGACAGTACACATGTACTTAATGCCCGGGGGGGCACACAAGATCTGAACCTAATAGCCGCAGGCACCTGCAGGGATCCTTTGATCTCATAGCCTCAGGGGGCGGCAACCCTTTGAACCTATAAGATAGCTTCTGTAGTAGTACTTCTTTGTTTTCTAAATCCATATTGGCCTCCATATAATACGTTGTGTTTTTTAAAAAAAATTTTGTTTAACTTAACTGTACTATCTTTTCTAATTTTTTTTATATAACTGGAAGTAATGAGATTGGTCTATAATTACATATTTCAAATTTACTTTTAGCTTTATATAACGGTTGACAATAGCCAGTTTCATATCCTCTGGAAATACACCAGTAACTAATGACTTATTAAAAATGATAAACAATGCATGAACTATGCCTGGATAAATAGCCTTCAACATGACATTAGAAAAATGATCTTGACCTTTACTATTTTTTGACTTCAATCCTTTAATAAGTCGTTCTATTTCATTATGTGTCGTAGGAAAAAGAAAACAACTTTCATTAATCCTATTATAGCTATTGAGTACTGGACCTAAAGGAGTTCTATTTTGCTGTATTTTGTCCGCCATACACTTTCCAATTTCACTATAGTACTTGGCAAATGCATCACTGATGATTTGTTTATTATTCTGCATAACTCCATTAATGTAAATTTTGTCGGATATTTCTCTTTGTTTTAAATCTTACCAGTGAGCTTATTCAGGATACCCCATAAGTTTTTTGAATCATTACTATATTCCGAAATGATATTATGTACATATTGATACTTAGCTTAAAACTTTTGATAAATATTTCTGTATTTTTTGTATGTATATATTCTACAGAGTCACGGGATAAATTCATTGACATTACAGAAAGGCTTATAAATAAAGCAATGTAATGAAACATATTGCAAAGAATTGGTTATAACATACTGAAATAACTTCAGACAACATAATGACATACTTACAGCGCAAAACAAACACCCATATAATTATATAGGCCTATTATAAGACTGAAACCAATCAAAATAGAAAATAGGTACTCACTTTGAGACGGCCAAATAATTTGAGTGACACTCACTCTGAATGGGTGGACTTGGCATGTCTACGCGTCAAAAGGTGTTTAACTGGTTTTCTGCAAATATTTTTCCAATTGTTTATATAGATCTGCTCTTCGTTCTTCCATTAACTTTTAGATCATGCCTTTCTGCTCTACGCACCATTTGCGCATTTGCATGCGCTCTAGTTTTTTTACATTTTTTTTTTGTGGGTAGAGCAACAAACTGCTGTTTTCCTTGGTCGGTCGGCACTGCAATGTCCAAATGGAGAAATCTGGAATGGGAGGGGCGGGGCATGGTCTTGGTTGGGCCACAGTCCTAAATTACTGATCTTGAGCACGACTTCAGCTGACGCGTCTGCCTGTAGATTTATTCTATATATAGACTCTATATATGTATCCATCGGCCATGCAGCCCCCCACTTTGTCGATGTTTTTGATAATACAGCATGACTTAGACTGTTAAAGCACAGAATAGTCCCAAATATTATGTAGATTTACAACTGTTGTTCACATACCAAAAGTTGTTGCTACAAGCGGGAATTCCTGAACTTGAACATTTTGTTGATCAGTAGGGAAATTACATCAGTGCCCGAAGACCTTTCTTTGGGCCATGAACGATGTTTACTAATGTTTACCTTGAGGTTATCATAATTTGGGCCTGTGGAACATTGGGCTAAGCCACAAGAGCCGGTCCTAGTTGCCCAAAGCTTCCTATTATCCCTCATTTGACCTTTATTTATTTTTCGTGGTCTAATATAGTAATAATATATCGTGCGGGGCCCAACGCAGCCCAACGCAGCCCCACTCAGGATCCGCCAGTGAAAACCACAACCATCCTCTCACTGGAGATGATTAAAGCAAACGTCCCTATGTCATAGCAATACAAAGGTTACCTGTGCAACGCCGTAGCCCGGTTAGCTCAGTCGGTAGAGCATGAGACTCTTACACAGCTAACTGCAACTGAGGTATCTCAGGGTCGTGGGTTCGAGCCCCACATCGGGCGACTTCTTTTCATTTTTCCCTGAAGCACTGTTTTGCGTATAGATATCAAGCTTGACCTCTATAACACCAGTTCACAGAGAGACCTAGATTTAGGCCTGCATTATTAAACTTTACATATAAATTTTTGAACATGTTCGACCATAGACCACGGAATCAAAAAACTTAATTTAGCGGTCGTTCAGCCAATCAGACATGGCGATTCAAAAGACGCGCCCGCTGATAGTCACTAGCTAACCAGGGATGGATCCAGATTTTTCGTGGGGGGGGGGGGGGGGGAAAGGTCTTATAATTGTTTATAGAAATGTTTTTGCAGTCAAAATTTTGGGATAAGTGCATCCGTGTTCGAGCTGCTCCATCTTCCTTAATGAAGCAATAGATAGCCGCCCTCTTTGCCCACTTTGTTCGCTGCGAGTTTTAGAATAAAAATTAATTCTCACACCACCCATGACAGATATATAGGCCTAACCATTTGAATATATAATAATATATTCTTTCAGTTCTTTTAATCTTGATGATTATTTTCTGGCTCTCTTTTTTTTATATTAGGGCCTACTTTTCCCTGTTTTGAGGGGCTGGTGAATCCATCCCTGTTGCTAACACTAGTGTTTTAGCTTCTAAGTCTAAGAAAATATACATAGATATCTAGACGTCTAATTAAATAAAAAATGATCGAAGGAAAAAATTGAAGTACTTAGGCGTCGCTCCACATGTAGACGACGATATGGTAGGCCCACCTAGATCTAAGTAGTGTAGAGTCTAATTAGGGAAGACTGAGAGATGCGGTGTAATATCACCTCATGCCTGATTACTCTGCTCCTGGGCTGCCTCAAAATTGGGTTGATAAATGACTCTTCTGACTAAGTTCTTTCATACTTCTTTCCAATAGAATACAGATCCAAAAAGCCCCCCCCCCCCTCTCCCCCTCTTCCATGCAATCCAGCAGCCTTGCTTGGTCTATATAGGCTTTTTGGCTAATGCTAGTCTGACACTTAATGGATGTTATATATTGTTGGTCAATTGTTTGTTGTGTGTTATGTCATTTAAAGGACATTGTCCATATGACCCCATCCCCCTGCTTCACGGACATGTGGCCAATGAATTATTTCCAGCTATTTCCAAAAAATATTTGTGTCATTGATGGTTAGGATGGATCTCAGAAAATAAGGATCTAGCAAGTTCATACAAAGATACATGTATGCAGAAGGAAAATATCATGTAGATGAGACAACATAATATTTATTATACATAACACAACATTTTGTCACGTGATCAGGGTCGTAGCCAACTAGCTTACAAGGGGGGGGGGCAGCTTGGGTCGTAGCCTGCGGGGGGAACTGCCCCCCCCCCCCACCTAGAATTTTGCAAATATAGTACTACTGAAGTGAACATTAGTTCTAACATGAGAAGCTTGACTTTTGACCAAACTACCCCCCCCCCCCCCTAGACTTTTTCCCAGGCTATACGGCCCTGGTGATGTCACAGTTTTCTCATTTGTTTGCATACATTTCATGCTTCATTTCCCAAAAACAACATAACAAAGCTTATTATAAAAAAGGGTGACATCGCATTAAAAAATGTAGGCCTATCAACAAGACTTAAGTTGTAACCATGTAGGCCTAAATCATGAGTAAAGGTGAACAAATTTACTAGTATGATCCACTATGTCTGAAAAGCAATATTAATAAGATAAAAACTTATGTCCTGCTGAATTCGGGGCTGCTCAGTAAAAATACTCTATTTGGAGCATGTTATTGATATCTCTTTTATAATTGTGAAAGCCTTGACTTATAAAATTAGGAAGATGTGATTCCGGTTTTACACGTATCATGTTAATAATTATGCATAATATTTCATTGTTGGGTATTTACAATTGGTGTGAATGTTTGTTGATAATAATTCATTAGTAGCCCTAGTGAAACTGATTACCCCAAAAAAAGCTGGTGTAGGTGTACGACCAAATAAGGCCTGATTTCTCACAAAGGTAAGACCATCAAGCTTCATTTTAAGATGAATCAAAAACCGTAAGACTGCTACTAAGACAATGAAATTGATATTTACCTGTGACTTCAGCCCCAACACAAAGGTAAATCCCAAGTGGTAGTGATATGCAATGTTTTCAACAGAATTAATTCTCAATTCTGCACAGTATTAGACCAAGTAATTTGAAGCTGCATGTGATCCAGTGAGAAACTAAAACATGGTAATAAAATGGTAATAAAATCCATGAAGTCCATCACAGAAAATCTCGTTGATTTATCCAGTGGTTTGGTAATTCCATGTATTTCTTGGTGATTCCTAGTACTTCCTGACCTCTGGTTAGTCTGAAAATAAGTAAGAAAGTACTTATAACGTTGGTTTAAGACATGCAGTTCAAAGTTTTTGATGTGTTTAAATGTTACTGAGAAATAATGCTTTGATCACTGCAAATAAAATCTAAGTCAGAATTTAAAAATAAATTCATATTTTTATGTCAACAGGTTTGATTGCTATACCTGGCTGCCATAACACTGTACTCCTGGCATACGGATAATACATATTTTAGGAACCTATAATAACTAGGGTAGGTGAAATAGGATTTTGGTTCTGTGAGCTTTATTTAGATCATCATTCATGAACCTTAAGAAGGACCTATGTGTATAATAAGGAGTTTCACAGAAGGTGCTCTGTATTTACACCAGGTGGCTATGACAGAATACTGCCATTCTATTGGCTGAAAAAAGTTTTCGCCCTTGTCTCTTATTGGCTGAAGCAAAGTGCATCGTATCAGCAGTATTTTTAGTGCATTTTAATATTAGAGTGAACAAGCCAAAAATTTGCCATCAGTCACTGTGCTGATAGTATGGGGATTTACCCCAGTAATTGATTAGGGTGATTTATTAGGATCATAATATTATACCGCATGCCTGCAGCTAATTTGCATATTTACAAGCATACATGTATTAACTTTCTACTTACATACCTACTTAGTACGTGGACCCAATTGTATGACAACACTCCTGGGCAGTATCCCACCCAGCCAAAAAGTCATGCCATGAAGTTGCTTTTGGCCTTGCAATGCCTTGCACCATTAGTGTCAGATTGATGCTTGCAAGGCATGGCTTGGCTCACCCTGCTCGCTCACTAAGCCACTGGGCCAATTCAATTACACCATGCTCATTTACAATGTTCTGATGCGGTTTTTGCCCTTTTCATATATATCACTGAACAATAGAATTACACAGCCTGGCCTCTGTGAGACCTAAGTAGTCGCAGCAGTCTAGGTAATCACTCTGCCAAGAAAATATTCAGAGAATCTCCATCATTACATGACCATAGTAGGCAGTGGCAGTGTTCAAAATATGGGCCGATCCGTCGGTCCTGACCAGCAGCTTCAAGGCAGGACCGACAGGTTTGATGACTTCCCAATCCTGGGGACTGGCAGGTCCGAATGAAAGGCTAATGTTATGGCCTGGTAGGGAACGACAGCTTTCCCACACAGCTTTTCCTTGGGACCGGCAGCTATTTTGTGCTTACCGTGAACACTGCACAGTGGGCACTAGGCAGTGGCTTAGGAGCCAACTTCCAAGGACCGGCATAACTGACTACCTAGGGCTAGGGTCAGACCTAAAGTCAGGGGGGGGGGGGGTAATCTCTAGGCCTAGCTACTACTTAATCTAGACCTGTGTGACAGGCTGTGTGGGAGTGTGTCCTTAAGTTGGTCCCCTCCTAATCCCAGGCATGACCAGATGCTTGACCTAGTATATTTAAATTAAAAATGAGTGGTATCCGCAATAGATTTAAATTGGCAATCCCGCTCGTGAAAATCTTTTCGAGATCCGCCAGGGCTGCCTTTGTTAGTGCAATGCCTTATCATCCTGGGGGGTGAATTTCAAGATGGCGTCCAAGATGGCCACCAGTTATGTCAAAGGTAATATATATATCTGATTTATATTTTTTAAATTGATGCACAACCTCGCTATCTTCATCAATTGGTAAGTCTTTGGGGTCAAGAAATTCATTTCTCAAGACAAAAATACTGAATAAATGGCTGTAACCCATATATGGAATCGAAATGGCGTACAGACATCTAGATGACCACCATATATAACGATGTATATATGTCTGACACCAATAATCAGGGCCGGTCCTAGCACTTGCAGGGCCCAAAGCAGGACCTAATTTGCCCTAATTTTCTTCTTTTTTTTTAAATTTAGTTTTGGACCTGCCATGCCTATAATGCGGAGGACACAACCAGTACGTCATTTTTCTGTACTGCATTAAAGCTGCCCTGTCTGTCAAATTTGTGATTTTGTAAGACTTAGGCCTAATTGAGTCTTACAAAATCGCAAATTTGACAGATCAAATTTATAGTTCATAAATAACCTTTATTAATCAAGGCACACTAAATTTGTGTGATCTAATGATTTTATCAGATTAATTGCTAAAAAAATTAATCATAATATATACATTGGAAACAGTGGAAATGACATCATCCCCTTTGTTTAGTATTGTGACGTCATCACTGGGTTTGTTTACATATTGAGTTTTTGATGGCATGAAAAACTAATATAAATTTATATTATGGTAAAATATATCATGAAACAAGAAGACAGCTAGTAGGCCTATTGATATTTAAATATCATTATTTGTATGTGCAAATTTGACAGACAGTGCATGCACCTTTATTTAAAGGTTTATGTCCAATATTTATGGCACCAAATGGCATGCATCCAAGATAGCTGCTAATAACATTAAATATGCATAGTTCTAACAGATGGGCCTACAGCTAAAGCCGATATGGTCAAGGAGTCATTTCTGATGAAAATAATATAACAAGAGGTCAATGTCCAAATAAGGCATCCAATATACAGTCTAGGCATGGAGTCACTAGAGATGTTCTAGAGATACATTCATTTTTCTATGTTATGTTTGTGCGGTCAGCCCGGTCAGGGAGGTAATTTATGTCTAAAATAGGGCAAAAGAGGTACATGTATGTCGATGTCAGTCAGGTGGTTACGATGCACAGGCAATGAGTCTCAGTCCTTTCATGCTGTTGGTCATGAGCGGCTCGTTGGTCTAGGGGTATGATTCTCGCTTTGGGTGCGAGAGGTCCCGGGTTCAAATCCCGGACGAGCCCATGTTTTTTTCTTTTGTGTACTGTTTATTATATTATATTATATTAATAATAAAGGCTTATAATCTTTATATTATGTTGTTTTTGTTATTACCAGGTAATAAAAGTTAATTTTAATGGTACCGAAATTGCGTAAAGGATGGTAATTATTGTTGCCCTGTCGACAGCGATAATATGTCAAAGCGGAATTGGCGTCATTTCTTGCTTCTCATTTTCAAGACTTCGCAATTCAATGGTCTAATTGCTGACCTGTCAGTGGCTGTCACTGCTTAGTTTGTTCAAAAGGTGACACAGTAATTAAGTAGCTTTAAGTGGTAAAATGCAATTAGCAACCCCCCGTGTGTCATCGTCTTAATGGTCACACAATTACCAAGACGGCAAGAGGAAGCCTAAGTCTAAGAATGAGTAAGATGTTTTTGCTTTGATCAATTAAAAGCAATGTGTTTTATTCCCGAACCCCAATTCGGCGAAGCTAGAAGACGAAGGTTACACATTGCGAATTTCTTGAAAAAAAATTATACGAAACTACGAAATTACGAATATATTATAAATTACGAAGTTCTTGGGCGAAAATGCGAAGCAAGAAATGAGTGTCACTGAAGTATAAAATGCTATATAATATAATAACAATTTTGTGCATAAATTTAAATTACATTTGCCCCTAATAAAAAGGTCTGATAATATTTTCGGTAGAAAAATGGAAAAGAACTTCCCAGACGGGGAATCGAACCCCGGCCGCGGCGGTGAGAGCGCCGAATCCTAACCACTAGACCACCTGGGAGACGAAAGCTCGGTGTGTTTCCCTTATAGATAAACACTGTAGCTCAATATAACTGCAGCCTGCAAGCAAGCTACTGTTTTGTGCCACTGGTGGCACTGCAGTGCAGCCCCAATGCAGAACTGCAACTATTTATAGTTCACATGTTGAGCATTCATGAGCGTACTTTACTGTTCTAGAGGGGGCCCTCTGAGAATTAGGAAAATGAGGAAATTGATGAGATCAACATGATCAGGCTATGTGAATAAAGTTTTTAATCCAAGTCTGACAAATAACCTAGGCCTTTACAATGTAGGTTGCCTATCCTAGGCCCTAGTAAATTTGTTCACCTTTTACTCATGATTTAGGCCTACGTATTGATCTTTATGCCGATTTTATGATTACTAAGTCTTGTTGATAGGCCTACCTTTTTTAAAATTATAGAAATATTGCTCTGACGCAAAAACAAAAACTTGTACCTGAGCTCTTGTGGGGACTCTTCAAAAACATGTTTACATTTTCCCATTTGAGACCTTTCTTTGTAAGTGCTGCAGTACGTGGCAATTACGAGCTTGCAACTACACCTGCTCAAAATTGCTCTTCAATTAAGTTGATGATGAAATTTGCAAATGCTCCTTGGCTTAAATTTGCAAATTTTATCTTTGATTTCATGGCAGAGCTCTCAGCTTTAATTCATCTTCTAGCCAGGTTTAGGCAATAACAGCATCTGGGCACATTGTTGAGCACTGTTTCCTAAGTATCATAATCATGTCATTCTAATCTGAGCATCTTTCATGACTATGTTCCTTTTGTCTTGGAAATTCGAATCATTTGAACACCGAGCTTTTGTTTATCACGTTTTAGAAATGGGCACGAAGGAAACACTTTTTTTTTTTTGTGGCAAGATTAATTTAGAAATTAAACGATTTTGACGAACATTAAGTTCAATAGCTAACAGATTTCTATAAGATGAAAGCAACGAAGTCGAATCTGTCACATTTGTTATTTATATTTATAAGATATAGTTGCTGGTAGCCATAGCGATTTTCACAAAGGTATATATTTATAGAACTGGTTGTGTAATATGTTATAGGCCTACATGGTGTTTTTCATAGATGTGTCAATTATTGGAAAAAAGAAAAAAGGATTTTCCCGTTACAATGATGTTGAGATCGCCTCAGATTCTACAATGCTCTATTTGCCATTGTGTAATTTTCTAATTGTGTTACATGTTGATAAGTGTTTTTGGTGGAAACTAACATTAAATTGTGTCTTTCACGTTCTGATAAAATGATGTACCTCCAGCATGAAAAATTCAATAAGAAAAGCCTGTCATAAGTTCTCAAAAATCGTTTATATCCATTTTGCTGTGGAATTGGTCCCATAAAGTATGCTAATCACCAAATATGTGCTAATCAAACCTGCTATGTCCGTCACTTAGCACAAAGATTTTTACAACTTTACAGAAACGCTTTCTTAAAAAACCTTCTATCTCCATAAATTCCCACTAAAAATGTGTTAGTCCATGTCAATTAGCTAAAACAAAAACTTCTATATGTCAACTATTCTAGGAAATGTATTGGAATATTATAAAACAACATAGTGAGTTCAATATCTGATTCATTCCAAAAAAAAAGTTTACAATTGTATTGCAGTAAATAGAATGATGAATGTAGACATACTGCTGTTCTTTATTTCAAATTTGATACCATTAGCAATCGGTGTTTTACAAACATAATATATCAACTTTAACATGCATACCATACGACAGTGAATGCAATGATTCAGTTGATTAAAGAAGGCTATTTATACCCTAGTTGTGGGTGATATCATTTACTGCTCCTTGTATGATTCCTCCAAGTATAGATGTCTTTGCAAAAGATGTAGTATTCTTTAATAATATTTGCCTTGGATTTTTGTCCCTACATTTAAAGCTTGATAGTGGCCAAAACCTATTGCATTCACTTCATTGTCTTCTTAATAACGATTAACGACCATCCAGAGCCTTGCTGGGTTTACTGTCTCTCTATAAAAGAAATAAACTTCACCTAGTATTAAATTTTTCAAGCCATCAAAAATCCAATATGTAAACAAATGAAGTGATGATGCCACAATACTCAACAATGGGTGATGATGCAATTTCCATTGCATTTCCAATGTTTTGATCTTGATTTCTTTTAATGTATCATTTATTTTTTGTAATTAATGCCTGATAGATTCATTAGCTTACACATATTTAGTGTGTCTTGATCAATAAGGTGATTTTCAATCATTTGATGAAGTTTTTAGAAAATATTAATTTTGACATACAGTGGAGCTTTATTTATTTTTCTTTATTGACATGTGGTATACCATCACAACAATGCAGACATCATAACTTGTCAGCAGATTCAGCAGCAATCTGTGATGACACAGGGCAGTCCTGTAGTGCGTGTGGCGTTATGTATCACTTTTCTCAATGAAAGACTTGGTCCCAAGACAACCATTATTCACACAAACACTCCCCATGGCTCCGCCTTCCGACAATTGATTACATGCTGCCAAATAATGACAACCTTCTCATTGGTATTCCCATAGGCAGTGGTTCTGAGGTGCTTGATAGCCTCATGGGGGTAGGGTTGGCAGAGTAGTGTAGGGTGCGCATACCATTTAAGGTTTAACTGCACTTGATAGAGATTCATTTACACTGACATGCGAGACTATGGAATTCAAGCAACTAGTGAAGCATTATGAGGTTGGTGTAACAACACAGTCTGATGCTAGAGACATTCTTTAGACCTACAGAATTCAAAATATGCAGTATCATCTTTATTGCTTGCTTGTATAGTTAGAGTTGGAACTTTAACTTAGACATTGTGGATGTACTCTTCATGAAATAATTATTGTTTAGTGACTCCTTCGTCCCATTGCTGGTGCGGATCCAGAAATGTTTTCACTGGGGGGGGGGGGGATCGACAAATTAAAATATATTGCGGGACCGCTGACTTTTTAAATATTTTGTAATTAAAATGTGCAAGGCCAAGTGGGGGGGGGGGGGGGGTTGCAACCCCGAAAACCCCCGCCCTAAATCATCTTTCCATCCGTAAGTATTCACAGCGAATTATATATAGTTATAATAAATGCCACAACGATATCATGGAACATGGGCACAATACAGTCTCATTAAAACCTAAACTAACTGACTGGGTGCTTGCAATGCCCTTGTATTAAAGAACATCCTCATTAGCAGAGCAGACAAGGTTGAGGAGTAATTAATCCTGATGCTGTCAATGAACTTCAGATGTGCTGGGAGGCAAAACAGGACTACACTGCGCTTCAATTTACATGCTTGTTGCTTGTACCTAATTTGCAGCATTTGGTATCTCGGGCATTTACGCAGTTCTTAACCAGTTTCAAAGAGCTTGAATATTGATTTTCATGTCTAAGAATGTGCTCTGTATCTAATATGATACTGCCTTTATGATAAGATTTTGAGATGTGATGCTAGAGAACTGCAAGAGCATAAAACCAGATTAGTTTGTTATGCATGAATTCAAACTTCATTGGTTTTTTGCCTTTGAATAAGTCGTAGGACGGTGCTGTTCAGCCTGGGTTTCATATGAACGATTTAGTGTTACAGAAATGTAGTGGAAGGTCTTTCCTGTGCATCTTTCACGTATATGACTGAAAGAGTAATTAACCATTTTGCTTAGCTGCTTAGTAGATAAAGAATCTGATGATTGTGAGTACATACAAGCAATGAGACACTGCTGGAACTGAGATGAGACTCATTAACATCATCGTATTTGTACTCTCATAGTTGTCTTTTTAATATGTTAAGAAACATCATAGACTGAAATTGTTCTATTTATACTTTGAAAAAAAAGTTCCATCTACTGTTAAATGACATCCATATTTGAATGGTAAAGTAATTTAAATCGATATTTGCAGTTATCTATATGTTTATATGATTTAGAATTTGTTCTCTCTGTCATTGTTAATTGTATATATTAATTGTGAGTAATGTTTGTTGTAGTAGTGGCCATATACGTCAATCTGACGTCAGGTCATCTTGTAATTCTGATTGTAAATTCATAGATAACGAAAATAAATGAACTTGAAAAAAAAAACCATAATAACTGCTGTAAATGTTTCCACGTGGTCACCCAGCCCCTCAAACTGGTCTTGGCTTGCTCTGTTAGCATAATCAGGACCTGTATTCCTGTAAAGCATTGTCACTGGACCAAACAGTAAGGAAAGATCTGTGGCTAAACAAAAAATGTCTAAGAAGAATGGGGCTTACGTGTGGTGGAAAAGAGAAAAGAACAGGTATCTTTTGTGGCTGTGTCTATTAGGGAGAGAGATATTATCCATTGACACGCACTTGGGCTTTGTGGTCCAAGTCCAGACCTCTGATGCAACATAAGCAGAACTTGGCGAATGAATCAGACGAAGTAGGCCTACAGTGGATCCATTAGCCGCAAAGCTGTGCATAGCAAAAATTTGGCACAGAACAACTGCGTTCAAGTTTCAATGTTCAAATGTGAGTATTGCAACCATCAATATAAAACACAACACAATAAATTCAAAGTAAAAAGGAAAGTATGGTTACATTTGTGTGTAGCTTTCCATTTTCAATTCAAAGTTAACTACTTACAACCATGGAGTCAGATCTGGTCAGATAGCAGCCATTTGCCAATGATGTATTAGAGTAGTTATACATTTGCCAATGATGTATTAGAGTAGTTATACATGCACGCAGTCTCTCAATATCTCATTCCCGTCTGGTGCCATAGAGTATTTTCACAGAACAGCCCTGAATTCAGCAAGACATAAGACTTTCCTCTCCTCTTATTACTCATTTTGCTTTTCAGACACAGTAGGTAACAACTAACTGATTCCATAAATATATCTTTCTCAGAAAAATAACAAAAATCAACTTAATGATAAAGTTTCAAATGTACATTAAAATGCAGTAAAATACTGCTGCTTGGATGCACTTTGCTTCAGCCAATCACAGTTAAGGGCGGGAACTTTTTCAGCCAATAGAATTGTAGTATTCTGTTTTAGCCACCTGGTGGAAACACAGAGAACCCTTCCATGAAAATCCGCTATCGCGCATTCTCATACTCGAATCTCACTTGGTCTCTCATGCAGTCTCACGAATTGGTACCAGTGTCTTGCCTATTTTATTGTATCATTGTAATTTCATGTGGTGTATTCTTGAAATTACGTTTTCTCGTCTGCATGGTGCTCTCTCATGTCCTCCTGTTATTGTTGGCGAATACAATACTTGTAGGCTAATTGACCTCTATCAGCTACCATATAAAACCTTTCAAGTATACATTTTAAGCTCTTGGGCAACATATTCATGATATTGTTCAGGTAGAATAGAGAAGTCCCATAACAGGCCAATATCCCTTCTATATTTTAGTGTGTCTGCCTGATGCTGGGTTTGTTCTGTTGCAACCTGATCTAAATGAATTGCATTGAGGTCACAATGGGTCACAATTGATACCAGCTGCAGGAGATTGAGAGGCTGAAGTAATATATCTACAAGTTATATTCAACGAATGTGCTTGTTTACGATTATTTTGGCCGGCTAATGTGTATTCTCAGATATGTTATGAGATGTTAGCCAGATAGCATTCCAAATCGGGCCAGCGTCGTTTCTACATCGTTTTGACGTTGCCGACATCGCGGCGTCGATACGATTTGGAATGCTATCTGGGTATACCTGGTGATGTTTTTAGTTAATATCTAATTAGCTGAACCATTAAACCCAGATAACATGATACATTGATAGATCGGCTGAACATTAGCATGATGTTGGTAGATGGTGGCCAAACGCTGGAACAATGTTGTCCCAATTTGCAATGTATGACTGTTAGATTAAGACCTGAGGCTGAGAAGATAAATCAATTAAGACACTAAAAATGTTTGCCTTTTTTGCTATTTGCCTTTGTTCTCACTACATGGATCAAAACGTTTGCAGTTAAAAGGAGGGACTTTTAAATGGGAAGTTCTATAGCTACAGCCTGTCCAGGCTACACTGCTACAATGAAGGCTGGTGGCCTGTTCAGATACTTGTCTATATTAACATTGCTACAAGTGTTGTGCTTTTATTATTAGAATAATGCAGTCAGAAGATTGAAAAATAATTACATAGATTCGATAAAAGGTATTAAAGAAATGTAAAGTAAAACGGAGATAAAAAAAGGGATTATATAACTGATAACAAATGTATATTATCAACGAAACATCGGTAACCGAAGTTTATGATTGGATGGTTCAGTGTAATGCCAAGGATTCCACACACAGGCCACCATGGGGTCTAATCAGTCTAATAGATATGTTTAGTTGCTGCATGATGGCCATGACCTCACCTTTGATCACTTGATGAAGCAGGAAATCAACATCAAAGACCATTTGGGGGTAAATTGTATCTCCCATTGAGCAATTTATGGCTACTGTGGCATACAAATCAATGCCTTGCTTTGCAACGTTTACTCAAGCTGCTAGGAAATCCATTACAAGTATTTTGAGTAGAAACGAAGAAACTATAACTGATTTGACCCCCTGATACTCGTGTTTCTTCATTTCTGTGAGAGAGAATTATTGATAATTTTTCTACCAGAAAATATATACCTTTCTATGTACCACACTTATCTTTGTGATGTTTGTTTGCTACTAAAGACATACTTTTTATTTGTAATATAAATAGCTTAATCCCATATAACATTCCAAATCGGCCAAGCATCGTTTCCATATAGGCCACTGTTGTTAAAACATCGTATTAACATTGCCGACATCGAGCAGACGTTGAAACGATTTGGAACGTTATCTGGGATACGTGTAAGGAAGTCATTCTTCAGAATATGGCTAAATGATGATACTGAGATTGCAAGTTCGAGAATTAAATTTGTGATTGCTTAGTGCATAATTCTTAAAGACAAATGCGGGTATCATCATCGCCACACTGTGTAGATCGTCATAAACACAAGTGCGCCCTCTTGTGAGAATTACGATAAGTGCCGTTGCAATGGTTTCTTGGTATCAGGAAACGTCCGAAAACGGAAACTTCCAAACCCGTAACGTCCGATTCCCTAAACGTACGAAAGTGTCCGAAACGTCCGAAACTATTTTTTCTGCTGTTTTATGTATTTTTACGCAATAGTTTGTTAAAAATTCATTTAATATTTCTAAAGGAATACAGGAATAAACGTGGTTAAGAATTGGAAATTATATTTACTTCAAGCTAAAATAGGATTTTAAAACAAGAAGATTTAGAGGATTTAGAGCCATGGTCTGTGAGGTTAGAAGAGCCAGAGTATACGGATTATATATAGTCTATGGGTGCCTAGTGCCCAAAAACTATTTTAACAGTCCTTGGATAAAGTGGAATCTGCAATGTGTGCTGTCTTCCAAGGAATGTTCTACAAACATTGGAAAAATTAAACAAATATTAAATGGGACGTTTCGGACATATTTCGGAGGTTTCAGGAATCGGGCGTTTCGGTTTTCGGACGTTTCGGAATTGGACGTTTCGGTTTTCAGACGTTTTGACTTGTATATAATCTTTCACTTTCAAGCATGGACAAAAACATAGATGGCGCTCAAGTCGCCTCTGCTGTTTTCTGTTTTTTGGGGGGTCAAGATATAGAACTAGCACATATAGTCTACTTTATATATGTTTATTCATGAAAATAAGTGTTAGAATCTATACCCAGTAAAAATGTCCCATATATCATTTATATGCAAGAACTAACCATCAAATCAATTTGGTTTTTACCACCAGGGGGCCAGATGCAGTGGTACAAACATTTAATGTCCCGCAGCTTCATAATATTGCTGGTGACCTTTCCTTTTTTTTTTCTTAAAAGATGCTGGGATAACTTAACTTAGTATTCACAAATTAGTGGTAAAAAATCAGTGGTAGAACTGAAAACCCACAATTTACTTTAAGTGAATGATAGGCAGCATTATTGTTCCACAAGTTGATCTTTGATATTTTCCTGTGGATCTGTGATGTAAGATTAGCCCAGCCTCTCTACTCTACATCTACGCAGTTCATAAGTCACACAAAGGATGTTGGCTCTGATGTGTGATGACATGGGGCAGTCCTGTAGTGCGTATGGCGTCATGTATCACTTTTCTCTATGGAAGACTTGGTCCCAAGACAACCATTATTCACACACAAACACTCCCCATGGCTCCACCTACTGACTATTGATTACATGCTGCCAAATAATGACAACCTTTTCATTGGTATTCCCATTGGCAGTGGTTCTGTGGTTCCATAATAGCCTGATGGGGGGTATTGTTTCTGCTAGTTAGCTTAATTCATTATTTTGCTGTAATGCCTTGGAGTCTGGCCAATGTTTACATGCATTGACCAATACAAACACATGCTTTCAGATGCTGGAAAATAGCTTTATTTCAAAAGCAAGTTCAGATATGAAGAGCTGAGACTCCAAGCTTCACAAGGATGTAAGTTTTGTCACATGTTATAGTGTTTCACATACATGATATAGTGCATTTATGGGTGATAGCAAACTACCGAATGCAGAAGGTTATCTACTAAACACCTCAACAAAGTAAGTTCCCCCTAAAATATGTGCTTATATTTTCTAATCCACCCGATTTAATTCCAGTGAAATCCACAGGGTTACCTCAGTACGACGATAGGAACAAGCAGTGAAAAGGATTATGCAATCGTCAAGGAAGTGCTTGAGTGAGCGAGCTCTGAAGTCAAAAGTTACCCATTTAAAGAACTGCAAAAAGCAATACACACAGGTTGTAATCCCAGCTGGCCAACAATACCAATGAAATCAAATGTTAATCAGGTGCATCATTAAACACACTAATTGTTTGTTTGCCTAACAGTAATTAAACCAGCTGAGATTACAACCTGGATTTCACTGGAATTGAATGGGTGGATTAGAAAAAGCATATATTTAAGGGGGAACTTACTTTTGTTGAGGTGTTTATAATCTACTAATGACTTGAAGGCAATCTCAGAGCTCATTTGGAAGTTATTGTGCCCGTTGTGTGATGTGACACTCAGACTAATTAAGCCATGATGTTAAATAATGATTATTGCAATTGAAATAATTGCAGCTCCCTCCCAAATTGATGCTCATTTTAAATGGATTCAGGAAAATGCACATGTTCTTCAAGTCCATTAGTGATCAATCAAGGACTTGGGAGGAACAACCTCAAAACTTGCCAACCGATAATGAGAGAAGATGCAGAACTTGTAGTTAACATCCGCGATGCTGCATTTTTGACTTGCCTGTGATGCAAGTTGTTCAGTCTCATAGAATTAAAATGCTCTAACCTCACGTTGGACCGATCCATCAATCCATACATCAGGACAAATATAGTCGTGATATACATATACCCCTTGATGAATGGTATGCACTTATCATTTTTTTCTGAATCTTGCAAGACTACAATCTCTCTCTTCTTGTCTAACTTCAATGACACCTTTGGTCTTACCAAATTTCTTGAATGCTTTGTGGTCAGTCAGTGATGACCCCTCGTTTAATTGAAGCAGCTCATTTCAACTAAGAGTCACCTGACAATGATATTGCTTGAGGACCTGGTTGTGTATCTGTTTGCTTGGTGGTAAAATAACAACAGTGCAGACTACAGTGGCGGCTCCAGGATATTTCATTGGGGGGGGGGGGCTGTGGATCAATATGCAGCGGCATTTGTAACACAGACCTAAATTATGTACCTAAAGTTTGAGGGGGGGGGGGGCGCTTGGAGGTTAGAGGATTTTTTTTGGTGGGGCGGGGGGGGGGGGGGCTGCCCCCTCTTGTAGCAGCCACGCGCAGACTATTATGTTTTAGAAGACATTGAAATTAACAAGAACCACCTTAACTAATGGTATCAGCTTGTAATATTGTGAAGAAAACAAGTTTTTGTAACAATTTGTCTGTGGCAGGAATGTACAGCAACTTCCTTGGTTTGATGGTAGATAAGAGAGCCTTGAGGAACCCCCTGTTAGTTATCATCATAATGTTTTATATGACACACCTAATTACAGTGCAATGAATTTATCAGGAACTTTCTATGTTATCTTCTGTACTTGGTACATTGTTTGTGTTAGCTATTGCAGTAAATTATTTGAGTAAATTTAGTAACAAAGAACTATTGACGTTGCCAATTGGTCTGTCCTTGACCAATCGATTGGTGCTGACGAGGCAGGGTAACTGCTTCAATATGTTGACAATGTAACTTTGTGAGAGTCTGAGTTGTTTGCATTGAAAGTTAGGATTACCTTCATTGCAGTCATTGGAAACTGGAAATAACCAGTCTGTGTTTAATCCAAAATGTAATCTTTAGTGTCACAGTTGCAAAAGGGGGAAAAACCCCCAAAAACAACAACTAAATACCCTCACACTGGCTACAAATGTATTTTCACAAAATTGTAGGGCTTAGTGCAAATCAATGGAATGTTATCTAATCATATATATCTTCCACTTGACATCTGGATAGACCCAAATCGATAGCATGGCAGATCGGATCGACATCGTTTCAACGTTAGTTGTTGTTGGTAGTGATTAAAAACTGATATCATTATCAGACAAAATTTTTATTTTTTCCCCTCTTTGCTTCTGTGACACTTAAAAAATGGAAAGAGCATAAATCAATCAAAATGTTCATTAATATACTGAATTACTGAAGAATACACAAGCTGTGTGGGAAACTTTCAATAAGTTCTACAGACGTTTTTTCTGATGGTTGATCTATATGAAAAGTTTTAGCTGATGAAACTTGCAGGCAGGAAAGGGATACCACAGGGAGATCCTCTTCTTTCCATAAGACAATTGATGGATGAGAAAACATACTCTAGTGTCCATGGACTACTGACTGTGGAAAGCAGTCTTACATCCACTCAAGAGAGTAGCCCTAAATTGAGAAGGTCTATTGATGATTTTGATTTAGACACCTAATTTGGTTCTGTCATGTAAACACTACAGAATCAATCTGTAGTTACTATTAATGAATATGTACTAATGAGCACAGCCATTGGAAAACTGGAAAAGGGATTGCCTAAAGAACATTTTTTTTTCGCTGCTTTTGGATCATTGCACATACGAATACAACATGACCTTTTAATGAGGCATGTAAACAAATTGGATCGTCATTGTCCAGACAAAAAATAATCATAATCATATATACTAGGAATTAGCATGGAAACAAAAGATTTCATAAAATGCCTATATGTTAAGCTTTAACTTTTCTTTCATTAAGTTATGTGATGCAAATGTGTTCATGTGCTCATTACCTTGTTTTTAGCTCTGTTTCTTGTCATGAAATGTCTTTGTTTACTTTGCTATGCATGTCTTTGTTTATCATTTATAGGGCAATAGACATGCAGTGCATTAGATACAGCGCACACCTATCGAAAACATTTCTTATTTACTTTCTGTTAACTGTAGAATGGTTTTTACACTGTAGAGAATTTAAGAAAAGACGACCACAAATTTACAACTCTCTGCAAATCTTACAGCAAATTCACACTGTCTGTTGTTGTTTTGGTGTCATCGAATGAGCTATTTCTTATTCATGCAACCTGATTTATCGGAAATAACCAAATATGGAGCATAATCGCGAGTCGTTAAACCATAACACGTCAACAGCCACCTCATGAGCTGTTTATTAGCAGTTTACATGCCTTATAAAAGCTCGTGTTGTATTTTCATGGCGCAATGATCCGAAAGCAGCCCATAAAACTGTTCTGTAGGCATGACCTTGCAAGCATTAGCCATGCTTTGTGTATTGTGAGGTTATCCAAAAGATAACCTCTCCCTCCACAGCCAGCTAAGCTGTCTGCAACGCCCAAAATATGCAGTTGTGTGGACATTAATGCCATAAAGACAACAGCGGAAAAGCAAAAACCGTGTTTTGCCATGTGATGTTATTTTAAAGTATCAGCGGCGCCTGGAATAAAGTGTACACTGTACAAACATCCCAGATAGCATTCCAAATCGGGCCAGCCTCGTTTCTATATCGGCCCAGCCTCGTTTCTATATCGGCCCAGCCTCGTTTCTATATCGGCCCAGCCTCGTTTCTATATCGGCCCAGCCTCGTTTCTATATCGGCCGCCATCGGAACAACATCGATTTGACATTGCGACATCACGCCGACATTGAAACGATTTGGAATGCTATCTGGGATAGCAACAGAAAACAATATCTATATTTACGAAATCTCTATTGTTGTTATGTTTATTGGACCTTTTTCTTCCTTCTGTTATGAAGTATCGTGGTTAAATTTATTGTAGTAAAAAGCTTAAAAAAGAAGAAGAAAAACGAGAATTGACAAAGTACCAAGCGAAAACATTGTGTAGTTATTGTATAGTCTAGTGAACTTATGACAAAAGGGAACAAAAGTGACAGGAAAACTGGTTGTTTAAACCGGGTGACTATTATCTTGGATTCCCAGAGTCTGGTGCGTCTGTCTTTGTTGCTAACTGGTGATGAGTAATGCATTTGTTCTTGAAGATTTTAATCTGTCTCTCTGGAGTATTGTGGCTCGATGTGTTTTATTACTGCACTGGACTGTGTCAAATAAGCTGATAAAAAGGAAGAACAGAAAGATGTACTTGAACTTAATTGTCCTTGATTGTCCTTGATTGTCCTTGAGAAGTAAAGTTCTACTTTTTTGGCTTTAATACATGTATTCAGTGCAGCAATAACTTTGCTTATGCATGAAATTTATAGATTATGAACATATTGAAAATCTTCTTCAAGTTGGCTAAGATCTCAGACATTTTATTTTGGCTGTGCTTGGATCTTTTGACTGACGAGTGAAAATTATTTAGATGTCAAATTCAAACGGCTTACTTTTTAAAGGCTGACTGATTTATGAGACCTGCACAGCTGGCTAACTTGTCCGCCGAAATATGGTTATGGGGTGATGTTTAACCTTTTTCTCAAGAGTGTGTATTTTGCTCATGAGCAACCTTTTGGAAATAAATGATTGGCCGTCAGCTTGGAAACTCTTCCATAACTAAACCATAACAAACTACCTATCCATTGATCGCAAAATAATTGGGTAGTTAAAGGACGAATGGACATTAACCTGGCTCTCACATAATTTACACAACATTTATGATGTTCTATTGCTTTATGTAAGCTTTTCATGTTCTATGGAATCAGAAACTGGATAGGGAATCTCCAAGTCATCATTGGCCACGAATTGCGCCATAAGTTGTTCATAGGTTGACCCTTAAGCCTCTCAAAAAGCAGAAGATGGAATTTCATGGGTGTCCTAATCCACGGCTGGCCATAAGAGGTGCTGCTTCAGCATGGAATGACCTTGTTGTGACCTTGTGGGGACCTTCAGAGGACCTGTAATGTCCTGCATTGTGTGCTTATCTTCCCTGACAAGCTCTCCTGAGCTGCCTCTCAGCAATCAAGGGTTCAGGACAACAGTTGTTTAAAGCAGACAACATACTAAAACAGGGAAGAAGCTGTGGCATAAAAATAAAACATCTACCCTACAGACAACGATTTTGTTTAGGCAAAAAAAATCCATTTCGTGAAATACATCATGTCTCATGTTTAGTGCTAAACAACGTATGGTCTGATATTTTCGCTGTCATCACCAAACTTGCATATATCATGTCTCATATTATACACACAGACGAAAATGAATTCAACAAATTTTACCTTTCCAATCTCATTATTGTTGAGTTTTACACAATTTACATGTTCATAGTTCGAAACGCAATTGCTGGTAGTGAGTTGCCAAATTCATTAAAAAAATATGCTTCAAATTAATAATGATTGTGAATGACATGAATTAATTTTTATCTTTGTGATACGAACACAACTCTTTTTAATGTTTGAATCAACTGACCATTCAAGAAACAGAAAGGCAGAATGGCATTAGCATACAAATATCCTCATTAGTTGGCAGAAATGAGACATGACACGCCATTAGGCCTGATGCTGTCGGTGCACTTTTTCAGTGCACTGCACGGGAAAGATTTCTTTTGCAACTGAACTGGTGATGTAGCACCACAGAGAAAAAAAAAATGCTATACACTTATTCAATTTGCATGCCTGTCACTCATTTAAGAATCACAGTCTTCGGTAGAGAATTTACTCAAATCCACTCTGATATCAAGTTACTTTCATAGATATATTTTTTCAGCTTCTTCTCTTTCCATGTTTGCATGGCAAAATGAATTCCAACTGGATCTGTCAGCTCTTGGATTATGTGACAGTGAATGATTGCAATTGTGAAAACATTTCACTTTATTGCATGGATGAATTTGGTTATCAATTTCATAAAACGATTCAATGATGATTCTAACTGCTTGGGTTCATTAAATGAGTAAAGTCACTTATGTGAATAGTGATAATTCAATGTCACATTTTTGCTCATTTATCATTGAATTTTATATAAATAAAGTCCTTAAAGCAGCAATCTGTATTTATAAGATGATAAGGAGGGTAAACTTCGCAGTTCAGCTGGTAGAACCCTATTGTAACTTACAATGTACCATACATGTTGATACTAGCCATGTTTGGAACAAGTGTTTTCTTGCAATTGTATTTTTACTATCAAGACAACCTCGCAATTAAGAATTGTAAAATTTTGCAGTGAGGGTGTTTTAATAGTCAGGTTTCAATGTCGTTTGTAGTTGACAACACTGGCGAAATACTAATCCACAACTTATCCACAACAAATTTTGTAGCAGTTTGTCTGAGACCATGACTAGATAAGTGTGCCAAGGAACACCGAATTGGCCAAAATACAGAAAGGGCCGCAAAAAAAGTGGTCAAAAGAAATTGGCATCTGATGTGGCAATGTCTATTAGGTAATGCTATTATTCTTCGACACGTACCGGGACTTTGTGAGACAAGTCCAGACCCCAACTGCCTGCCAAGCCGTTCCGACTGAATCAGATAAAGTTTGTGACTGAATGAGATAAATAGCAGCTGAGTGACAAGCAGGTCATCTGGGCCACTGGTCAAGCACAAGCAATAGAAGAGGGCACGAAAATGAAGAAGTATGTGAGAGAGTTAGAAGTTAGGGATTGCAAGGAATCTCTTGCTAATTCTGCGGTGTTTCCATACATTCTTCTCTGGACAGAATACCTGTTGGCGTCAAAATACTACATCATGCTTACCAATCAATGTTGAAAATTTTAGTACTGAGTCATAAGCATATGCTCACTCATCAGGTCATGGTATACTTCGACTAGCCTCACGAAAATAAGAAGTATGGTTACCCTTTAAGCCTAGGTCACACATAGCCGGTTTTGCCGTAGTGAACCCGTAGTATTACATAACGGTTATGCAACAGCTTTTTTCGCCGGGTTGGCGACGGATTCTGGCGGCAAAAAGGGTTCTACGGGTGACTCGGCGGGTTCTACAAGTGACACAGTGGGTTCTACGGGTCACTCGGCGGGTTCTGCGGGTCACACAGCGGGTACGGCCAATTAGTGGATGAATTCCATGAGAGACTCGACAGCTTCCAGGAGTAACTCGCCAAGTTGTAGGAGTGACCCGCAGGGTTGTACGATAGACTCGCCGGGTTTCGGCGAGTCACTTATCAAATGATATTTTGTACATGCAGCAGCGGAGGGGGTTGTATATATTTTAAAAGGCTGCTGCTCCCATAATATTAGTCCGATTTTCGTCAAATAAAGACTGAATTGTAGTATAGTTCATACTGATTCCATACGTGTGTTTGGATCGAAATACTAAGCGAGTTATTTGTCTGAGAAGGCAGCTAGGTTGGCGGAGGCAAACAGTGGCGCTCCCTCCAACGTCCACGCCCGGACTGTATCAATGCTGGAAGGGCTGAGCGCTTCTTTAAAAGGCTGCTGCTCCCCTAATATTAGTCAGCAGCCTTTTAAAGTATATACAACCCCTCTCCCTGTGCTGACACTGGTAGCAGTCGGCGAGTTACTCCTGGAAGCCGTTGAGTTACTCCTACTACCCGTTGGCTTACTCCTAGTAAACCGCCGGCTTTACTATGGGTAAAATTAGGGACGGATAACTCTCCGTCTTCGATGGGTAATCTGCCGACTTCCATGGGTAATCTGCTGACTTCCACAGGTAATCCACCAACTTTTTGGACACCCGGGAGTTTGGCATACCTGGATACCGGGCCCTGAGTTTTTTTAGGCTTGGCCACGAGTCCCAGGTGTTACTCGACGGGTATCGCCGGGTATTCACTGGTAGCTGTCGGGTTGGAGCCGGGAAGCCCGTTGCGTAACCGTTATATAAAACTACGGGTTTACTACGGGAAAACCGGCTATGTGAGACCGGGGCTTTACGCTATATAATGTATACACCAGCTCATACACCCATTGTGATTGCTCTAGGGGCATGATATTATGTCCCACATGTGTGCATTGTCCTGCCAAGTATAGATATCTTTATGAAAACCCATCTTCCCCAGCCATCATGAATTCAAGCTATGAAGAAGATTTGTTGAAAACAGAAAGGACTCCTCAAGGCTGTGATGAAAGGTTTTATTATGCCTACTGACAGGCCACAGTATTTCAAACTGCATTAGCTCTTTATATATGCATGAAGTTCTTTATGTTGAAATTCCCCATTTAATTTTCTGAGCCATGTAGAGGGTTGGCGGATATTAAGAAAGAGACCGAGACTTCAGACCAATAAATCTTTCAGGCCTTATCATGTGAAGTTGATTAAAACATTTCCTTTAATCTGCGATATCTCTGTCTCAGATGTAGGTACACCTACAGTCTTGGCCATTTAAAATATTCTACAACAATTATTTAGTATAATCAACATGCCATCAGCAAGTAAATGTTCCCACCCATGAGGTGGACTGCTTCTCTCTCTCTAACCTCATCAATCATCCCTCGATAGCGGCAAGAACTTTTCTCATGGGGCTGCACTTCCTTTATCTATCTATCTATCTATCTATCTCTATCTATCTATCTATCTATGTTGGCTCATATGTTGGCTCAACAGCATACTGGTTGGCACTTTTTTGGCTGAACGTTGGCCCAGTCTTGGGTCGGTAGCCAGTAACATACTAACATCAGGTAGACATCGTGTTTATGTCAACCAACGATAGCCAATGTTGGAACATTGTCGAGCCAATCTGGCATAATATCAGATTCTGTGTAGGCCTGGATGCTCTCATTTCAAATGAAATTTCCTGACATTATTGGAGAACCCAATACGTCTACCATTACTATAGAGCTGAAGAAACACAACTGACCTCATCCAGACTTATGTCAAGAATAAGTACAAATCTTCAGGGTCCAGAATAAGTACAAATCTTCAGGGTCCGAACTATTCATTACTACTGTCCAGAGAGAGGGGCTGAGAGCTCACCGACACAAGAGCTAGTAGTGGAATCAGCTACCGAACGATCTAGTGGAACAATATGACACAAAAAATTCAAGAAGAAATTTAGATCCCTGCCAACGGCTTAGATGGATAAACTACCAAGTATCCATCAAATTCACAAAATAAAATGATTACGGGCATAAAGTTTTAACTTGGGTTTGATGTCGGCCACTTGTTGCCCATTATGTATCAACATTGAGCCGATATTGGGTCAACATTGAGCCAAGCTTGCTCTGGATGTGGGTGGTTGCAAGGTTTTTATTTCAAATGGTAGTGCATTGGTGTAACTTACTGGACTTTGTGTATAGTTCACTTTGATGTCACTTTCATATCACATTGAGATCAATATTGAGCACTTGCAACTTTGTCATCTCTTGAATCTCTTGAATATGACTCTCTGCAGTTTGGCAATGACAGCAATGAACAGCAATGGACAGAAGCAGACACTGACTGCTTGACCTGTTCTAAAAAAAAGGAGACATCATTCGCCTCTTTGCACTTTATGTCAGGGCCAATAACCATCAGTGCTGCTTTTACACTGAAAGCCTTGCTAACTACAAGGGGGCTGTGAAACTGCCAGGTTTAGTTCAGGCACATCCTTTGAATTAGCTTTGCTTTTAGATACAGCAGATGATAACCAATGTCCTGAACACCTTAAAAGCTGTCACAAACAGGAAGCTAATTTTTCAAATGAGGAAAATTCCTGATGGAGACGATCAAGTGGATAGGGTTAGCTCAGTAAATATTTCATTTTTGTATGCAGGCATTTCTTTTTCTGTCTTTGGGGACCACTTGACAAGACAAAACATTGTCTCAAATTGTACCTAGTCCTTTGCCACATTGTATGTATCTACATTGTCAATATTAATATGGTAGAAATATTGAATCTGATTGTGATTATTCGTCATCTTTAGATAGAAAACCTCACTGTATGTCCATGTTCACTACAACCGAGCATGCTAGTTATGAAATTTTCCACCTCAACCGATTTATGTATATTTCTCTGAGAAACCACAATAAGAAATTGAGGTCATGCCATACAAGCTACCCTGAATGAATTTCATATATAAATGACAGGCTTATACCATATAAAAAATTAGTCTTTTGCAGGTGACATCCCATATTACAAGGGATATTGCAAAATGTCCAATTGCAGCTTGTTGGTGATGTCACTGGCAGCACCATGGCCTATAGGGCTTTCAAAGGCGACGTTGGGTTTAACGTTATCAACTGAACATAATAACATGAACTTCTAAATTTTCTAGGGCGTTTCAATTTCAATTTAATATGCCAAACTATAAATGGCATGGGATTTTCATTCAAATTAAGATATCCATGAAAATGTTTTATTTGCATGTGAGTATCATCAATCTTATCTCAGGACCAATTTGTAAAACAACTTGGTCTGAAATTGTGTATTTTCCTGAATAAATATTTTGTATGATAAATGTTTTACTGTATAACATGTTCTGTCATACAGAAGTCCTCATGTAATACTTGTTTTCCAAAAGATGTTCTATTTATAGCATGCAATTCTCAAATAACAGTTGTTTAGAAAATGTTGTGTAGCATGTGTTTTTAATCAAATCTTTTTAGAAAATGCTTCATTATGTAGTGCTCATGTGACTCTCGGCATTTATGCCCTTGATATTTCTCGGCATTTATGCCCTTGATATTCCTTGTCATTCATGCCCTTGACATTTTTCGGCATTTATGCCCTTGATATTTCTCAAGCTGTCTTACGCCCTGGTTAGAGAATACGGACAAAAACTAACTTTGGAATTCAGTAAATAGTGAGTTGAGCATGGCTTAGAGTTATTTATTACTAATAAATGTTGGGCTATATATAGGTCACTGAATGGGGATTATTATACCATATAACTCATGGAAAGTCTGCATGAAACAATAGGTCCAAAATCTATGCAATGGCATTATTTTGCAATATTATACCATAATAAGCTTCAGCTGAAAAGTACTTCGACAATTGTGAACTATTAAAGCATTTGTGAACTGGTTAAGCACTATACAACTCGCCCTAAAGCCCATTGCCAAGCTTGTTTATTCATCCTACGTGAAATGCCAGGTCAGCTATAACCATGTGATGAACATCTTAGGCTTATAAAAAGATAAAACAGCAATAAGGAGGGAACCCTGATCCCAGTGAAGCCCAGAAGAGCTATTTTGGGAGCAAGAATGACCCTTGGTAGAATTGCATCTTTCTGAGAGGTAAGATGGGTTGTCACGGTGCATAAATTATCATAGATTCCTTATCCCTGATTCCATTCAGACAAAAGAAGCTGCAGACAAAAGATATGCAGCTGGGTAACCTTGTGGTTAACTTGCCAGCTCCTCTGAAGGTCATGTGTTTAATACCCAGCCAGGGCACTCTTCATAAGCTATATATCACAGCTGGATGGGACGATAAATTTGTGGAGTCTAGTAGTGTCTGAGCTGACATATTTTAAGGACACCACCCATTGGAAGGTTGGGGTCCCAAGTAAAACAATAAAATACAATATAATACAATGCTCCTATATTGTAACATGCCAAGCTAATTATTGGGCTGTGTAATTCATCTGCCTAACCGATGGTTTACTTTAAATATGGTATATGTTTAGCTTGGTATACAAGGTGAAAATATCTCAAGACTTTTTCAGGCTTTGTTTGAGGATGACCCTTTTCATCAACAAGACTTCATAGCTTGCAGGCAGCTTAACAGGATTGGCAGAGAAGACAAGCACACAGTGTAGAGCTTTGTTTGTTCCTGCAAGGCCCTTTAATGCCACTGTAGCACCTCTTATGGGCAACCTTGAATTACACTATGCATGAAATTGCAACTTCAGCCCTTTATGAGGCTGCAAGATAAAGCAATCAACAACTTAAAGTGTACATTCTTGCCAACAATGGTTTGCAACATAACCCAGTTCCGATTTGGTTGATAGTTTCTGGGTGAAGTCAGTAATTTATTACCTGGATGTGAAAGTCATTTCTACAAGTCATCTTGTTTTAAACCTATTAACCATGTCTCATGTGCATTGAGGACTTTTCCAGTGGTCTGTGATAAACATGGGCAAATTTGTCGTCCATTAGGCTATCATCTTGGGACACGGAAGCGTCCTTCAAGATTATCTTTTTACTGAAAGTTTTATGAGCTTCAAGTTCAAGTAAAGCAGAGCAAGTACTCAGTTATTTTAACAAGTTCAAGGTCACAGAAATTATGATTTTTAACATTCATATTTAAGAATATTCCAACCTATCAATGCTAGACAGCCTATATTTGGTTATTAGTGAGATTATCCATTTTTACATTCTGAATGATGGCTTTTAGCAATTATCTTAGCAGATAAGGTGCCCAGCTGATTATAGATTAAATAAAAAGATAAATCTCAACGTTATCATTATATTCTACGCGCATGAAATGCAGAATGTCAAGGTCTGCACAAAATATATCTCACAAAATAAACACAACAGCTGCAGAGACATTCTAGTTGCAAAAGAAACATGGTAGGATTGCAGCAGAACCACACTGAATAGGTGCAACAGCAGTATAGCCCTGCTGTCAATTGCTATGTGGCCAATCCATGCAATTCCAGCCTGGCTCGTCCCAAACCTCACTCATCAACTGGCTGCCACAAGTGTTGACCTGTTGCTGACCGCTTTCCCAGATGACCTGCTTTTCGGTCTTCCTCCACTTTATCTCATTCTCTCACAGCCGCTTGCATCGCATCTGGGGTCTGGACTTGTCTCACAAAGCCCGAGTGCGTGTCACGAAATAATAACCTTACCTAATAGACATTGCCACATCAGATGCTACAAGCTCTTTTCTAACTGAGGCTCCTGTTTTCTTCTTTTTTTCGTTCTTTTCATTTTATTTTGGCAGTTTTGTTCACTTGGCTTTTCTGCAGTCCTTGGCACACGTTCCCTCTCACAGAATCCCATCTGATAATATACGACCAAATACAAACTTGTGCAACACACACAGTCCAATTGTATGCCTTCAGCCACAGGATAAGTACATTTACAGCAGACTAGTATGTTTCAGTGACTTTTATTTCATATGGTTTATCTCATACTTTTGATCTTAAGTCGTTATTTCATTTACATACATTAGTTATCCCATTGGTTCTACCCAGAGTTTCAGACAATTTAACAATTAGACATATAACAAAACTTCAGGTTTGCTGCAGTATAGCGGACCCAAATTTATGACCATAATTGCCATCCTTAAGAACATTATATATATATCATTATTTATACCAACACTCACCAAGCTCCAGTGCAACAACAATAACAATTGTGAAGGGCAGTGGAGGTTAAGGGGGAACAATTATTGAATTCAGGCATTTGACATCATATGTATAGTAATGAGGATCACTAAATATGGTCATAAATTTTGGTCCGCCATACTGCACTTATTCCCAAAGCTTCATAGGGCGGGGGCCTAGCTCAAAGGTAGTGCTCTGGGCTTCCAAACCGCTGGGTCCCGGGTTCTATTCCCGGTCGAGCCTAAGTTGGATGGCTGTTTCATCCTTCGTCTCATTGCCAAGGTCTCTGCCTGTCCTAATTAGCCCAACTGGTGCAGAAATACAGGACGTAAAGCCCTAATCCACCCACCACCCCAAAGCTTCCTGTTAATGATGATTACTAAACTTTTGTAATGTCAAGTTCAACCTGTCACTAGACCTACATGTTTATTACACAAGGGTTAAGTTTGGTAGTCCTAAAGAATGTTTATTGTTTGTTTATTGTTCTAGCTTTGACTCCAAAATAGGCTATTAGTTTGAGAACATCCCAGGAGACCTACTTTACATGTATTACCAACATTCACTGTCCCTGTCCTTCTTCTGCCCTGTTTCTGTCCTGTTTTGTCTTGCTGCCATCTGACAACTGTCCAACTTTGTAAGTAAAGATAGTGTGAGAGTCTTGAATCCATACTATCTCATCCAACAGAATAACTAATAACCGCACTGGGGGATGGGATTTCCACACACTACCAGATTCGTGCATTTGAAAACACTATCACTACACATGGCTAGCCACAGTTCCTTCACATCAGTGGTTATCACTGCCACGAGAGTACCATACTGCAATCATGCTACCATATTTCACTAATCTTTCCATCTCAATCAGGCTTTTATGGCAAGACTTTGTAAACAGTAAGCTCTCATTTATTGCTGATGCTGTGTACAAATATGTTGGTAAACCATGGCCTAGAAGTAAAGGAAAGCATTCATGTGCCATTCCATGAAATTATTTATGGGAAACTACTTAACACTAGAGTAGGTGACTGACCATCTTAGAAATTTAATAACTATCTAACACCAAAGCACGTGATCAACCATCTTGGAAATTGAATAACTATCTATCACCAAAACATGTGACTGACCATCTTGGAAATTGAATAACTATCTAACACCAAAGCATGTGACTGACCATGATCTTGGAAATTGAATAACTATCTAGCACCAAAGCATGTGACTGACCATCTTGGAAATTGAATAACAGTTACTATCTAGCACCAAAGCATGTGACTGACCATGATCTTGGAAATTGAATAACTATCTAGCACCAAAGCATGTGACTGACCATGATCTTGGAAATTGAATAACTATCTAGCACCAAAGCATGTGACTGACCATCTTGGAAATCGAATAACAGTTAATATCTAGCACCAAAGAATGTGACTGACCATGATCTTGGAAATTGAATAACTATCTAACACCAAAGCATGTCATGACCATGATCTTGGAAATTGAATAACTATCTGACACCAAAGCATGTGACTGACCATGATCTTGGAAATTGAAAAACTATCTAGCACCAAAGCATGTGACTGACCATCTTGGAAATTGAATAACAGTTACTATCTAGCACCAAAGCATGTGACTGACCATGATCTTGGAAATTGAATAACTATCTAACACCAAAGCATGTGACTGACCATCTTGGAAATTGAATAACTATCTAACACCAAAGCATGTGACTGACCATGATCTTGGAAATTGAAAAACTATCTAGCACCAAAGCATGTGACTGACCATCTTGGAAATTGAATAACAGTTACTATCTAGCAGCAAAGCATGTGACTGACCATGATCTTGGAAATTGAATAACTATCTAGCACCAAAGCATGCGACTGACCATCTTGGAAATTGAATAACTATGCAACTGTACTATAATTATTATATATCACAGGCAAATTTTTTCGAATCTCTTCCCTTTAAGGAACTAACATTGGTTCTACAAATGCTAGCAATCACTCAGTGCACATCTTTCCCATTAGTGAGGATGACATTTGTTTTCAAACTGTTATCCTTTCCAGTTTGGCGATTAGTCATGACAATGATAAGCTTTGCATAGCATTTGGGTTTAAAGATTTTAATTGGATCATCAGCGATTGCAGTAATGGTAGTGATCGTCAAAAAACAATAGACAGATTTGTTTTAATTATCAAGCACACTTTGAATTGAGATTAACTTAACCAGTTAAATGCAAATATCTTCATTGATGTAGAAGTTATTTAAACACTTAATAATTCATTATTTTAATGTTGTCCTAAAGAAAACAACAATTTTGTCAAGTTGTCATGCAAAGTAGCAGTGTATTACAGATGATATTAGTCTGTGGGACAACATCTTGTAAGAATTTTGATGACAGGCATTTGAATATGGTTCTTGGTTCAAATTCTGAAGCATTTTGATGACAGGCATTTGAATATGGTTCTTGGTTCAAATTCTGAAGAATTTTGATGACAGGCATTTAAATATGGTTCTTGGTTCAAATTCTGAAGAATTTTGATGACAGGCATTTGAATATGGTTCTTGGTTCAAATTCTGAAGAATTTTGATGACAGGCATTTGAATATGGTTCTTGGTTCAAATTCTGAAGAATTTTGATGACAGGCATTTGAATATGGTTCTTGGTTCAAATTCTGAAGAATTTTGATGACAGGCATTTGAATATGGTTCTTGGTTCAAATTCTGAAGATTCTCTCAATTTCTCTGTAACTACGTGGTTGAATCCTAAAAGGTATTCACATTCAGCACTAGCCAACATACCCTATTCCTATGAGGCTATCAAGGAGAAGGTTGTCATTATTTGGCAGCATGTAATTATTTGTCCGTAGGTGGAGCCAAGGGGTGTGTGTGTATTTGTGTGAATAATGGTTGTCTTGGGACCAGGTCGTCCATTGAGAAAAGTGATACATAATACCATATGCAACTATAGCACTGCCCCATGTCATCACATATTTTTGATGGCATCCCATGAATTAACTAGAGTTACCAGAGGCTGGGTTGACTTTATAATGTAAAATTACATGAAAAGTTAAAGATGATCCAATACAGACCAGAAAAATATTGTAGTCATAAAGATAGGAAAATTTGTGAAAAATGTTTGTAATATTACATATTTTAACTTATCTGTTTCTATATATTTTGTATTAAGAATTAATATGCACTTGAAGGCTACACATACTATTCAATAGGTAATTTTGCTATGTAGCATGTAAATTGTGTAAAATGATTTCAGACAAACATAATCATCTCCATCAAGCAATAAAGTGTGACAGTTATAAGTAGGCCCTCTAAACTCAAGACCAATTCATTTGCCCTCATACATTGATAATGATAACTTATGAAACAATGCAGAATGTTTCTATTTTCAGTGTATATTTATGAAAGCCCAGGAAGAGCATTCAAAAACACAAAAGCATCGCTCTCGAGTGCCATCCTAGGTTTTTGACAGTTCATACAAATCATCTCTACCAGGTATGGTATACACATATTGGTAATTATGCATCCAATGTATGAATATGTATAGCTACCTACTTTCAACTTTTTGAAAAGGGTTAATTTATTTCTAATTGTCAGGGAATACATTTCCTGATGAGATAACCTAGAGGGCACAGCATGGCTATCTTCTGGCTGAGCCGAAGATGATATCCCTTCAAACTTTAAGCTGCCCAGATGCAATGAGCCCAGTTCTTCAGATACTGATGTATTTAGACTAAAAGAATGACTTATGGATGAGATAACTGTTGTGTAAGGCTAAAATACCGGTTAGAAGGACAAATAGCTGTGTAAGAGTAAAAAAGTCATATGACTAAAAACTTGAAAGAGGAAGAACTACTTATGAAGAGTAAAAGTTTTTTACGGAAGAGGTAATATTATAACACTTGTTCGGCCAATATAACTTGTAGTAATCTTAGATAGGTTTGTGGAGTAAGGACCCTGGCAAGCAGGAAAATAGAATGGATTATTATGCAATAGGACACTCCTGTTCATTCTCATTACTAAGCACTAAGTAGTTCTTCCTCTTTCAAGTTTTTAGTCATATAACTTTTTTTACTCTAACACAGCTATCTGTCCTTCTAACCGGTATTTTAGCCTTTTCCTCCTCTAGCATTGTCATGTTGTTACCATCAAAATTAATGCAGCTATGAAAGATAAATGTGCCATCTTAATGATTATGCTTTATTCTGTGAGTTGTTGTTTCAACACTACCCACAGGCAAAGGTATATCTTGCCTATTGCATATGATAGTTGATGACATGGTAGCACTTGCAGTCCTCATCATATTATGCATTGGCCCATTGGCCTGTGTAGGGCCTTAACTTGTCTCATCATAGAATGATAAATATATGAAGGATCTTTATGAATACCCTAGTGACTCTCAGAAAAAGGAAAAAAAAGTGGGCTAAAGTACTTAACCTCTACCCTATTGACAGTAAATGTATGGCATGAGGTCACACTCCTATAGGTGGTCAACTCTGTTTGAGAATAAATGTGCTCTCTAAAATTAACCCCAAAGTTCTGTAAGGTAAATTAGTAATCCTTGTCAATTTTTTCTGGGTGCTATTGCAAATAAAGTGGTCTAATAACCATGTCTTGACACAATGACAGTGGACACAACAAGACACGTTACCCACTGAACCCACTCCGAGGCAAGAGTAGTCTAAGAGTGACAAAGGTTGGTCCAGTTATTTATGGTGCTGGACAAAATAACCAGCAGTGTTTCTTGTCTAAGAGAAACCTGTTCTAACAACAGAGAAGATGTGAGAATATTATGATATCCAGAAATATAACTATCTTATACTGCATTAGGCATATTTACTAAATTGTTTGATTTGTTTTACCAGTATTTTAACGCCTGAAAAGTACAGTTTGCACAAAGGAGGAAACAATATTTTGGTTATTCCACCCTAAGAATAATAGAAAAAAGTGCCATGTATAAATTCTGTTAAACTTTTGCTGTAAATCCTTTTAGAATTGTTTGATTGGAGGATTTTGAGCTGTTTATTGCCTGAAAGGTACATTCCTCAGGGATGGGTTATTACTATTATGCTGGTCCTTGTTGTTCCACAGGAAACCACTTGGGTCAGAATTAATCTGCTCTGCCATGAAAAATTAAGGGAATTAGTGAATCTCATGCAGGAGTCAACGGTGGCTCATAAGTGATGCAGGAGGTAGGTTGAAATTCACACTACTTGAGTGACTGTCATGGGACAAGCAATGCTCACCAGTTATGCACTAAATCTACTTATTCCATCAGGAAAATGTAGGTAATGAAATGGAAGAGGTAATTGGTTCTGCATCATGTCTATAACCTTATTGCATAAAGGAATAATACTACGACAGGTGTAAATATTACAGAATAAAGAAATTTGGAATCAGGTAACCTGCTGTTATTGTCTGAAGTGGGGAACCGGTCTAGTTCAATGCTGCTTGTGCATCAAGGACAAAGTGTTTGTTACAGGACAGATTGTCATGCTTGGCTAACCATTTAAGATCAGTTTCATATAGGATTAGATGTTATGTACAGCATGATATCAAAATGACTGACCTAATACCATACCACTTGTGCAGCTCTGGAATGCTTCATTGAGTCCAGGGCTGATATACCATTGCACTGGTTAATGCAAAAGAGGCAGTTGTAATTTATTTACTATCTCACTTGTAGCTCCCTTGCATTGGAGACATAATGTTGTCAAATACAGCATTAGACCTTGTCAATTATAGCTACAGTCATACACAGACAGTTGCTAAATGCAGTTGTAGTTTCAATCTTGTTTTGCTACTGCATTGTGTTGCATTGTATTGCTTTGTCTCAAGTCACTGCCTAGCTGCCAGATGCAGATGTGATGAGGAGAAGCTAACAAAATCCTAAAAATATCCATGGTGTGAAAGGACAAGCTTAATAATCATTTGAAATGTGAGTTGTAATTCTTGGTCTTGCATTTCTTGCATTTATGCACTGGTTATGATGGAGAATACTGACAAAAACTGACATTGGAAATGTAGTAAAAAGTGAATTGAGCATGTTTAGAGTTGTTTGTCACTTATAAAGGTTGGGCTTTAAAACACCTGATAGGGATTATCATACCATATAACTGATGGAAAGTCTGCATGAAGCAATAGGTCCAAAGTCTACACATTATTTGCAATATTATACCACAATAAGCTTCAGCACAATAAAGTGGATGTAAACTAGTTAATCATTGAGAAGTGGAATTTGAGGTTTCCTTAGTTCATATTATGGTGCACTAAGCAGTACATCTCGCCCTAAAGCCCGATACTTAGTTTGTATTATGCATCCTACGAGAAATTACAGGTCAGCTATAACCAAGTGATGAAAATCTAAGGCTTATAAAAAGATAAAACAGCAATAAGGAGGGTACCTTGATCCCAGTGAAGACCAAAAGAGCTATTCTGGGAGTGAGAATGACACTTGGAAAAATTGCACCTTTCTGAGAGGTGAAATGGGTTGTCACGGTGTGTGAATGATCATAGATTCCTTATTCCTGATTCCATTCAGACAAAAGAAGCTGCAGACAAAAGATATACAGCTGGGTAATCTTGTGGTTAACTGGCCAGCTTCTCTGAAGGTCATGCATTCAATACCCAGCTGGGGTACTCTATATCACAGCTGGATGTATAGGTCACATGAGACGTTAAATTTGAGGTGTCTACTACTCAGTGTCTGTGCTGACATATGTACAGTACCCTACCCATTCGAAAGGGTGGAATCCCATGCAATACAATGCAATATAATATAGACTACAGTACAATATAATATAATACAATGCAACACAATGCTCCTTTCTTGTAAAATATCAAAACTCTTTCAGGTTAATTATTGGGCCGTGTAATTCATCTGCCTAAATATTTTATATGTTCAGCTTGATATACAAGGTGGAAAATATCAAGTCTTTTCTAAGGATGACCCTTTTCATCAGTAAGACTTCATGGCTTGCAGGCAGCTTAGACAGGATTGTCAGAGGAGAGAAGCACTCCATGTAGAGCTTTGTTTGTTCCTGCAAGGGCCTTTTAAACTCACTGTAGCACCTCTAAAACCCACTGTAGCATCTCTGGTTCTAAATTCCTGGGTGAAGTCAGTAATTAATTACCTTGATGTGAAAGACATTTCTACAAGTCATTTTGTTTTAAACCCAATCAAACTTTCTCCAAATTTTCCTCTTGGCTGTGTTCTGACTTCGGCCATTGGGGATCATGTCTCATGTGCATTGAGGACTTTTCCAGTGGTCTGTGATACACGTTGGCACATTTTTCATCCATAAGGCTATCGTCTTGGGATAAGGAAGCATTCTTCAAGACTATCTTTTTGCTGAAAGTTTTATGAGCTTCAAGTTCAAGTAAAGCAGAGCAAAAAAATGGGCCAAGTGCTCTGTCAAGGTCACAGAAATTATTATATTTAACATTAAGATTTAAGAATATTCAAACCTATCAATGCTAGACAGCCTATCTTTGGTTATTAGTGAGATTATCTATTTTGACATTATGCATGATGGCTTTTAGCATTATCTTAGCAGATAAGGAGCCCAGCTGATTATAGATTAAATAAAAAGATAAATCTCAACGTCATCACTACATTCTACAAAAGAAACATGGTAGAATTGCAACAAAACCACTCTCAATAGGTGCAACAGCAGCATAGCTCTGTGGTCAATTGCTATGTGGCCAATCCATGCAATTCCAGCCTGGCTTGTCCCAAACCTCACTCATCAACAGGCTGCCAGATTTGTTGGCCTGTTGCTGACCACTTTCCCAGATGACTTGCTTTCCTGTCTCCCTCCACTTTATCTCATTCTCTCACAGTCGCTTGCATCGCATCTGGGGTCTAGTTGTCTCACAAAGCCCGAGTGCGTGTTACGGAATAATAACCTTACCTAATAGACATTGCCACATCAGATGCTACAAGCTCTTTTTCTAACTCAGGCTCCTGTTTTCTTCTTTTCTTCGTTCTTTTCATTTTATTTTGGCAGTTTGTTCACTCGGCCTTTTCTGCCATCCTTGGCACACACTCGCTCTCTCACATCCCATCTGATAATACAAGACCAAATAGAAACTTGTGCCAACACACACAGTCCAATTGTATGCCTTCAGGCAATGGGATAAGTACATTTACAGCAGACTAATATGCTTCCGCGACTATTATTACATGTGGTTTATCTCATACTTTTGGTCTTAACTTATTGTTTCATTTACATACATAAATCATACCATCAGTTCTACACATTTATGCATATTGCAAAGCTTCCTTTAAATGATGATTTCTAAACTGTTGTGATGCCAAGTTCAACCTGTCACTAGGCCTAGATTTGTATACACAAGGGTTACATTTGGTTGTCCTAAATAATGTTTATTGTTTGTTATTGTTCTGGCTTTGACTGCAAAATTGGGTATTAGTTTGAGAACATCCAAGGAGACCTACTGTATGTGCATTGCCAACATTACCTTTGATGCACAGCATACTCCTTACAGTCTGCCCTGTTTTTGTCTTGTTTCTGTCCTGTTTCTGTCCTGTCCCTGTCCTTCTTCTGCCCTGTTTCTGTCCTGTTTTGTCTTGCTGCCATCTGACAACTGTCCCACTTCGTAAGTAAAGATAGTGTGAGAGTCTTGAATCTATACTATCTCATCCAACAGAACAAATGATAACCCCACTGGGGGATGGGATTTCCACACACTACCAGATTTGTGCATTTGAAAATACTATCACTACACATGGCTTGCCACAGTTCCTTCACATCAGTTGTTATCATTACCACGAGACTACTACACTACAATCATGCTACCATACTTCACTAATCTTTCCACCTCAATCATGTTTTTATGGCAAGACTTTGTAAACAGTAAGCTCTCACTTAGTGCTGATGCTATGTACAAAAATGTTGGTATACCATAGCCTAAAAGTGAAGGAAAGCATTCATGTGCCATTCCATCAAATTATTTGCGGAAACTACCTAACACCAAAGCATGTGATTGACCATCTTGGTAATTGAATAACTATCTCACACCAAAGCATGTGACTGACCATCTTGGAAATTGAATGACTAACACCGAAGCATGGGACTGACCATCTTGGAAATTATATAACTATCTAACACCAAAGCGTGTGATTGACCATCTTGGAAATTGAATAACTATGCATCCATACTATAATTATTATATATTACAGGCAAACTTTTCAAATCTCTTCTTCTTAAGGAACTAATATTGATTCTAGAAATGCTAGATTTTCCTCAGCACTCATCTTTCCCATTAGTGATGATGATATTTGTTTTAAAACTGTTATCTTTTCCAGTTTGGGGATTAGTAATTTTATGACAATGATGAACCTTGCATTGCATTTGGGTTTAAAGATTTTAATTGGATCATCAGCAATTGCAGTAATGGTAGTGATCGTCAAAGCACAATAGACAGATTAATTTTATTTATCAAGCACACTTTGAATTTAGATCTTAATAATAATGTTGTCCCAAGGAAAACAACAATATTGTCAAAGTTGTCATGCAAATTAGCAGTGTATTATAGATAATGTTAGTCTGTGTGACAATATCTTGTAAGAATTTTGATGACAGACATTTGAAATGGTTCTCATTTCAAATTCAAGATTATCTCAATTTCTCGGTAAATATGGAAAGTACAGCCCTCTAAGGCAAGTTCTTGCTGTTATTGAGTGTTGATTGATGAAGAAAGAGAGAGAGAAGGAGTCCACCCGTGTTACACATTTACCCCATGGATGGGATCATTTACCTGCCTAAGCATGGAGACCGAGTACAAGAGACCGCTGATTTAACATCTCATCCATATGACATCCAGCTGAGATGTAGCTCATGAAGAGTGCCAGGGCCGGGATCAAACCCAGGACCTTCAGCAGAGTTTGCCAATGTGAAATTGGCATATGCCTTAACCATTAGGCCACCCAGCTAGCCAACAGACCCTACCCCCATGAGGCTATTAAGGCACCACAGAACCAGGGTCCATTGGAATACCAATGAGAAGGTTGTCATTATTTGGCAGCATGTAATCAATTGTCTGTAGGGGGAGCCATGGGGAGTGTTTGTGTGAATAATGGTTGTCTTGGGACCAAGTCGTCCATAGAGAAAAGTGATACATAAAGCCATACGCACTACAAGACTGCCGCATGTCATCACAGATTTTTGCTGATATCCCATTTGTGATTCATGAATTGACTAGAGTTACCAGAGGCTGAGCTTAGTTTAAAATGATATATTACATGAAAAACTTAAGATCATCCAATGCAGACCAGAAAAATATTGTAGTCATAAAGATAGGAAAATCTATGCACATTTTTGTCTTTCTTTTTCAATAATTTTGTAAAAAATATTTGTAATATTACATATTTCAACTTATCTGTATTTATATCTTTTTTATTAAGAATTAATATGCACTTGACGACTACACATACTATTCAATAAATAATTTTGCTATATAGCATGTAAATTGCGTAAAATGATTTCAGACAAACATAATCATCTCTATTAAATAATTAAGTGTGACAGTTATAAGTAGGCCCTTGAGACTCAAGACTCATGCATTTGTCTGCATGCATTAAAACATTAAAAAATGCAGAATGTTTCTATTTCAGTTCATGCAAATCATCTATACAAGCTATGGTATGTATTGTATGGCTACCTAGTACATTCTTTGCTTATTGCATTAGTCTTTCAACTTTATGGAAAGAGTTAATTGATATCTTAAAGCTGCATTGTCACTCAATATGACAGTGACCAAAATTGGTTGCATTCATTTCATTGCTTCTCAAAAAACAGATTAAATCCCATCAGGGCCTCGCTAGGTTCACTATATCTCTATAAAACTAATAAACATACCCTATCATTTAATTTTTCATGCCATCAAAAAATGCCGATTTGTTTACATTGTAAGTGCTTTTATGGCCAATGAAATGAAAATGAGGCATAAACGAATGTCATTAGCATTGTGGGTTTGTAATGTATTTTATTATTGTGTGCCTTCAATTTTCGTCCAATTTTCAAAATTCCAAGTTTATTACGTAAAAAAATTTGTAGGTGTTGCGCTTTTTGCATAAATTGAAACAATTCTGACCTACATTTTTCATAAAATGACTGTGAAATCACGAACCGGCGACGCTCTCCATTACGTTGCAATGCATAATTAACTAAAATGTAAACAAAGTCGATCTAATAAATTCCGGCAATAATTTATAATTTACTACAATTTAGACAGTTTGGGTTATCGAATTCATCAGTAAGAAGCATTTTCTTTCATTTGGATAGCTTTTTTGTTGGTACAAAAACCGACTGACAATGCAGCTTTAATGTCAGGGGATAATTATCCTTATTAGAAACCCTGTAGTGCACAGCATGGTTATGTCCTGGCTGAGCCAAAGCTGATATCCCTTCAAACCTCAGGCTGTCTGGACGCAATGAGCCCAGTTCTTCAGATAACTGGTATGTACAAACTAAAAGAAGACTTATGGATGAGGTAACTGTTTTTTAAGGAAAGTGCAGCACTTTGATATACTTGCTGAAAACATTGCTTATTTCTAACAGCATTAAATTCTCTAGTAGCAATGGTTAGGCCAATATAACTTGTAGTATTCTCAGATAGGTTTGTGGACTAATGACTCTGGCAAGCCAGCACACTTAAAGACAATTGTGGGTATTTAGTTCTACCACTGAGAAAGCCATGAAATTTTGTACATGTCAAAGTTAAAGCAAGTGTTCTTTTTAAAAATAATGAAAGACAAATGGGGGGTCACCATAGTTTTAAAGAAGTTGTCTGACGAATACCAATTGCATGTTAATCCAATGAGAAAATTGAAAATAATATGTTTCCAAGCATAAGAATGGGTTTAAATGCATTTTCACCACTGATTTTTTCCCACTATTGTGTGTATACTATGTTAAGTGAAAAAAAAAAGTATAGGTCACCAGCAATATAATGACATTAAATGTTTGTATCTTTGCATCTGGCCCCCTTGTGGTAAAAAACGAAATTGATTTGATGGTTAGTTCTTGCATATAAATGATATATGGGACATTTTTACTGGGTATAACACTTATTTTCATAAATAAAACATATAAGAAGACTATATGTGCTAGTTCTGGAACTTGACCCCCCAAGAAAAAGAAAACAGCAGAGGCGACTGGAGCACCATCTGTGTTTTTGTCCATGCTTGAAAGTGAAAGATTTATACTGAAATGCTGCAAGAAACAGAATACAAGTCAAAACATCCGAAAACCGAAACATCCGAGTCCGTAACGTCCAAAAATAGTCCGAAAAAGTCAGAAATCCGGAATGAAAATATAAAAGAGAGTGATACTCTGGCTCTTCTAACCTCACACAGAACATGGCTCTAAATCCTCTTCTTTTAAAATCCTATTTTAACTTGAAGTAAATATAACTTCCAATTCTTAACCACATTTATTTCTGTATTCCTTTAGAAATATTAACTAAATTGCAATAAAATTCCAGAGAGTGACCAATCATATTGCACATTTCTTTAAACACACAACTGTTATATTAATTGCAATCAGGAGTTTTTATTTTTTATTTATTCCCTAATTCCCTAATCAACCACAATTGGATATTTCCATCCCTATATTTCATTAATTTGCAGTTGATTAAAGTCAATATTTTCTTTAAACTTCATTTGAGTATGAGGTGTTTTTTAATTGTTATAATACCTTTATGACATCATAAAATAATTTTACATTGGCCTAAAAACGTAATTTATGTATTATTAATGTATTTATTGGTATGTTATAATTATTTATCAAGTGTTTATTAGTGAAATGAACACAAAATTTATATAACTAGGTATTCAACTACTCAGGACCAATTCCTTAGATTCTGAGCATTCAGAATCTGTGTCAATTGTCAAGAAATGTTAACTAGAAGTGAAGTTATCAATATTTTCATTCAGACATTTAGGAAATCGGCATTATGGATTTGGACGTTTCGGTTTTCAGACATACACATTACACTGTGACTTAGTGCATGGTCAACTAAATGAAGTGGTTTTGTGTCTTAAAATCTTACTACAGAGGTGTTGGATAAAAATACAATAATTTATCAACAAACAAATATCTATGCTCATTGAAAACTGAAATAATGATGAGCAATGGAGATGTTGAAGTATTACAAAATTACCTAAATTCTGTAAGCACAACTGGTTAGCAGTAAAATACTGTGAAAATGTTGTAGACACCAACATCTGCAAATCGGAGAAGAGTGACAGATATACAAATTGAATAACTTTGTAGTCATGCCTTGCCTGCTAACAGCAACCCAAACTTGGGTTATTGCTGACAAAATACCAGTTATGCCAGCATTGCAGAAAACACCAATTATGTCAGAATGGCACATTAAAGGTTTGATGACATCATCAGGGGTCATTTTTTAGGACTAATTAGGGCTAATTAGAGGACTCAACAATCTTATTCCGTCCACTGACGGGGCTTATGCAATTCTCTCCACCTATTACTATCTGGTCTAAACCCAAGTATTAAGCACATTGCTCATTTTGAAACTTTAAACAGCATAAACCAGCAGTATGTTGCAAAGCATGCATAGATTCTAATTCATAAAGTATTTACTGTATCAGTTATAGTGGAAGTTTTCTTCACAGGAAAGCCAGGATTGCTAACCTGCCTAACCTCTAAATGCCTAAGGCTGGTTCAGTTGACAACATTGGATGGTATAAGATACCTGAAAATGCTGTCTTAAGACAAAACAAAGGCTGAGGAGTACCCAGAGTAAAAACCATTTCCTCCTCTAGCATTGTCATGTTGTTACCATCAATGCAGGTATGAAAGAAAAATGTGCCATCTTAATGATCATGCTTTATTCTGCGAGTTATTGTTTGAACACTACTCACAGGCAGAGGTATATCTTGCTTATTGCATATGATATTTGATGACATGATGGCACTTGCAGTCCTCATCATATTACGCATTGGCCCTATGTGTAGGGCCTTAACTTGTCTCATCATAGAGTGATAAATATATGAAGGATCTCTATGAATACCCTAGTGACTCTCACAAAAAGGAAAAAAAAATTGGGCTAAAGTACTAACCTCTACCCTATTGACAGTAAATGTACCCTCTGTATGGCATAAGGTTACACTCCTATAGGTGGTCAACTCTGTTTGAGAATAAATGTGCTCCCTAAAATTTACCCCAAAGTTCTGTAAGGTAAATTAGTTACCCTTTTCAATTTTGTCTGGGTGCTATTGCAAATAAAGTTGTCTAATAACCATGTCTTGACACAATGACAGGGGACACAACAAGACACGTTACCCACTGAACCCACTCCAAGGCAAGAGTAGTCTAAGAGTGACAAAGGTTGGTCCAGTTATTTATGGTGCCAGACACAATAACCAGCAGTGTTTCTTGTCTAAGAGAAACCTGTTCTAACAACAGAGAAGATGTGAGAATATTATGATATCCAGAAATATAACTATCTTATACTGTATAAGGCATATTTACTAAATTGTTTGATTTGTTTTACCAGTATTTTCTACATGCTTCTGGTTTCTACTACCAAATATAGATAATCAATCTTACCCTAGAGAGCCTCTACATAGCTCACTCAGGTGCTGATGAGGCGTTAAACAATAACACACACACACACACACACCAGTATTTTATACGCCAGAAAAGTACAGTTTGCACAAAGGAGGAGACAATATTTTGGTTATACCACTCTAAGAATAATATAAAAAAGTGCCATGTATAAGTTCTGTTAAACATTTGCTGTAAATCCTTTTAGAATTGTTTGATTAGAGGATCTTGAGCTGTTTATTGCCTGAAAGGTACATCCCTCAGGGATGGGTTATTGCTATTATGCTGGTCCTAGTTGTTCCACAGGAAACCTCTTGGGTCAGAATTAATCTGCTCTGCCATGAAAAATTAAGGGAATTAGTGTATCTCATGCAATAGGACAGGGGCTTAAAGGCGGCTCATAAGCGATGCAGGAGGTAGGTTGAAATTCATGCTACTTGAGTGACTGTCATGGGACAAGCAATGCTCACCAGTTAGGTACCAAATTGACTTATTCCATCAGGAAAATGTAAGTAATGAAATGGAAGAGGTAATTGGTTCTGCATCGTGTCTATGATAGGTGTAAATATCACAGAATAAAGATATTTGGAATTAGGAAACCTGCTGTTATTGTCTGGAGTGGGGAACCGTTCTAGTCCAATGCTGCTTGTACATCGAGGACATAGTGTTTGTTACAGGACAGATTGTCAAGCTTGGCTGACCATTTAAGGTCAGTTTCTTATAGGATTAGATGTTACAGCACGATATTAAAATGACTGACCTAATACTATACCACTTGTGCAGCTCTGGAATGCTTCATTGCTTCAGACAATAATGTGTTGTGTTTATGTATTGGAGGCAAGTTCAAGCCAGAAAAAGATGAGTCCAAGGCTGATATACCATTGCACTAGGTGTGTGTGTGTGTGTGATTAGGGCTTTACGTCCTGTATTTCTGCACCAGGTGGGCTAATTAGGACAGGCAGAGACCATGGCAATGAAACGAAGGATGAAACAGCCATCCAACTTAGGCTCGACGAGGAATTGAACCCAGAACCCAGCGGTTAGAAGCCCAGAGCGCAACCGCTGAGCTAGGCCCCAGCCCGTCCATTACACTAGGTAATGCCAAAGAGGCAGTTGTAATTTATTTGCTATCTTACTTGTAGCTCCGTTGCACTGGAGACATAATGTTGTCAAATACAGCATTAGACCTTGTCAATTATAGCTACAGTCAAACACAGACAGTTGCCATATGCAGTTGTATTGCATTGTATTGCATTGCATTGCATTGTATTACATTGTATTGCATTGTATTGCATTGTATTGCATTGTCTCAAGTCCCTGACTAGCTTGCAGATGTGATAATGAGAGGCTAACAAAATCCTGCTATATCGGTACGGTGTTGGCTGATGCAGCAAAGAAAGATTTTCAGGCCACCTGATGTTACACATTGTCTTCATTGATGGAGTCTTTTACTTTGGTGATATCATTAACAACACCATTTTCCTGAAATATTGCCATTTCCAATTTAAACTGTCATTATTAATCTACATACTTGGTAGCTATAGTAATAACAACAGTTCTCTCTTACTGTTGACTGATTTAGTTCACCCCGATTCTTACTGCAATCAAAGGCGACCTTGCTTTAATGTTACCCATTGAATATTATACCATGAACCTTATAATGTTTTCTAAGGCATTTCAATAAACCTTTATATTTCAGGTGAAAATGCCAAGCTGGAAATGACATGTGATTTATTCAAATAAGATTGTCATGGAAAATGCTTTCTTTGCATGTGAGTATCATCAAAATGTTTGACATGTGTAAAATGTTTTGTCATGTGATTCTCGTCAAATAATTGTTCGGCAGATAAGATGTTCTGTGCTATATTACATAACATATGATTTTCATAATATCCATGGTGTGTAGTAAAAAGTGGGTTAATGTTGGGCTATTAGTCACTCAATGGGGATTATAATACCATATAACTGAATGGAAAGTCTGCACGAAGCAATAGGTCCAAAGTCTACACGTTATTTGCAATATTATACCACAATAAGCTTCAGCACAATTTAGTTGATGTGAACTAGTTAATCATTGAGAAGTGGAACTTGAGGTTTCCTTAGTACATATTATGGTGCACTAAGCAGTACAACTCACCCTAAAGCCCATTACTTAGTTTGTTTTATGCATCCTACGAGAAATTACAGGTTAGCTATAACCATGTGATGAACATCTAAGGCTTATAAAAAGATAAAACAGCAATAAGGAGGGTACCTTGATCCCAGTGAAGCCCAAAAGAGCTATTCTGGGAGTGAGAATGACACTTGGAAGAATTGCATCTTTCTGAGAGGTAAGATGGGTTGTCACTGTGCGTGAATGATCATAGATTCCTTATTCCTGATTCCATTCAAACAAAAGAACCTGCAGATAAAAGATATGCAGCTGGGTAACCTTGTGGTTAACTGGCCAGCTTCTCTGAAGGTCATTCATTCAAATGGGCACTCTTCATGAACTATATCACAGCTGGATGTATAGGTTGCATAAGACATTAAATATGAGGTGTCTACTACTCGGTGTCTGTGCTGACATATGTAAAGTACATTGGAAGGTTGGACTCCCATGCAATACAATACAATACAATACAATACAATACAGTACAATACAATGCAATACCATGTTCCTATCTTGTAAAATGTCAAAAATCATTCAGGTTAATTATTGGGCTGTGTAATTCAGCTGCTTAACCTATTGTGGACTTAAATACGTTTTATGTTCAACTTGGTAAACAAGGTGGAAAATCTCAAGACTTTTTCAGGCCTTTGTCTAAGGATGACCCTTTTCGTTAGTAGGACTTTGTGGCTTGCAGGCAGCTTAGCCAGGATTGTCAGAGAAGAGAAGCACTCCATGTAGAGCTTTGTTTGTTCCTGCAAGGGCCTTTTAAACTCACTGTAGCACCTCTTAAACCCACTGTAGCATCTCTTATTGGCAAACTTGGATTACAGTATGCATGAAATTGCAACTTCAGCTCTTTATGAGGCTGCAAGATTCAGCTATCAATAACTTAACGTGTACATTCTGGCCAACAATTGTTTTTATCACACAATCCAGTTCCTAATTATATGTTTTCATGGAAAGCAAACACTGTTACAAAGCAGTATCACAATTTGGTTCTAAATTTCTGGGTGAAGTCAATAATTAATTACCGTGATGTGAAAGTCATTTCTCCAAGTCATCTTATTTTAAACCTAATCAAACTTTCTCCAAGTCTTCCTCTTGGCTGTGCTCTGACTAAGACCATTAGGGACCATGTCTCATGTGCATTGAGGACTTTTCCAGTGGTCTGTGATAAACATTTGCACATTTTTCATCCATTAGGCTATCATCCTGGGACACGGAAGCATTCTTCAGGATTATCTTTTTGCTGAAAGTTTTATGAGCTTCGTGTTCAAGTAAAGCAGAGGAAAATAATGGGCCAATTACTCAGTTCTTTTAACAAGTTCGAGGTCACAGAGATTGTGATTTTTAACATTAAAATTTGAGAATAGTCAAACTTATCAATGCTAGACATCCTATCTTTGGTCATTAGTGAGATTATCCATTTTGACATTCTGAATGATTAAATAACAAGATAAATCTCAACGTCATCACTACATTCTACAAAAGAAACATGGTAGAATTGCAACAGAACCGCACTCAATAGGTGCAACAGCAGCATAGCCCTGCTTTCAATTGCTATGTGGCCAATCCATGCAATTCCAGCCTGGCTCGTCCAAACCTCACTCATTAACTGGATGCCACTTGTGTTGGCTTGTTGCTGACCGCTTTCCCTGATGACCTGCTTTTCTGTCTCCCTCCACTTTATCTCATTCTCTCACAGTCTTGAATCCATACTATCTCATCCAACAGAAGAACTAATAACCCCACTGGGGGATGGGATTTCCACACACCACCAGATTTGTGCATTTGAAAACACTATCACTACACATGGCTTGCCACAGTTCCTTCACATCAGTTGTTATCATTACCACGAGACTACTACAATCATGCTACCATACTTCACTATTCTTTCCACCTCAATCAGTCTTTTATAGCAAGACTTTGTAAACAGTAAGCTCTCATTTTGATGCTGATGCTTTGAACAAAGATGTTGGTATACCATAGCTTAAAAGTAAAGGAAAGCATTCATGTGCCATTCAATAAACTTATTTGCGGAAATTACCTAACACCAAAGCATGTGATTAACCATCTTGGTAATTGAATAACTACCTAACACCAAAGCTTTTGATTGACCATCTTGGAAATTGAATAACTACCTAACATCAAAGCTTTTGATTGACCATCTTGGAAATTGAATAACTATGCAACCGTACCATAATTATTATATACTAGCAAAACCCATAACAATGTACAATGAATGCATCACATGCAGTTTGAACAGATAAACATAATTATACAGTATAGCTTATCTTGCTTAAAGTAAAGAAAATGAGACATTAGTGTCTATATAAAATGGATTTACACAATAAGTTTAAAAGTAAAAATTTCGTCAGCACAGTTGCATTTTACACAAAGGTTTTATTATGTGCATGTATCCTTTTTCCATGTCACTTTTTGGCACTAATTTGTACGTTTTCTGCCACCCCAACTTTAAGATTCTGCCAGCATATCTGGACAAAATAATGACTTAGATATTGTCCTTTTCTGAATTAAATTTATAAACAAAAAAATTCCTTTGTACGGAAGCCATTTTAGGACATGAGAAAAAAAAAATTAAATTGTATAAACGATGTAGTAAATTGCATATACGAAATACTAAATTGTATATACGAAGTACTAAATCATATATACGAAATACTAAATCGTATATACGAAATACTAAATCGTATATACGGAATACTAAATCGTATATACGGAATACTAAACCGTATATACGGAATACTAAATTGTATATACGAAATACTAAACTGGCCATTTCTTAGTTAAAGGGGAACTAATAAAAGTTTGTATGTTAATTTCAAAAGTTCAATTAGATGTTAAATAATATATTGGTGTGAAAGGAAATGTCTTAAAGGCTGGTTTGATATCGTTTCAAGCCAATTAAAATGCAATTTGCACCAACCGCCGACATGATGCGGGCCGCCATTATTGCACACGGCACACAAGACAGTGACGTCACTTATGTACACTGCTAGGCCATATATGCATTCAGCCATATGAATCAATTCATAATCCTGTTGATTACAAGCCATTACATTGTTCATTGCAATTATAACAAGAACATACAGCACAACATGAAGGGTGTTAATTGCAATTTTTTGGGAATACAGCATAATTATTGCATTGATTGCAATGAGCTTATTTCAAATGTATGTTGCATTGCTAGAAACATTTAATATAGGCCTACTAGTTTAAAATAAAAAATAATATCAAAAACTCATTTTCAACAAACAATCACAATTAAGAACTGATCCCTGTTGTAAACTTTTTATTAAATTTGTAATTTTTCTGCCATACTTCAATTTTCATCCCATCATTATTTCTTAGATTTAGATCTTGTTATTTATACATAAATGTCTTTTTTATTTTTTTTTTCATTAAATAATATATATTTCTTTCTCTGTCTAATTGCTTTGTCTCAAGTTCAATGGCAATTACTTGACACTCAGTAAGAACTGCTCTGAAAGTGCAATTAACTGTATCTAAACTGTTGCTGACAGTTTCTCACCTGGTGAATAGTACAACAGTGACGTATTTCCGGTCAGTGCAAAACACCAGGAATTTTAAAAATGGCGGCCTCCGTAGTTCACAACACGGAGCTAATAAATGCAGGATATTTCATTACCAGGGCACATATACCATTTATGAATAGCATGGAATTGTTTCTATGGACCCAAGCTAAAATCTGAGAGGTAAAGTGCAAAAGGGGTTAGTTCCCCTTTAATATTTGGTCTACAGTTATGTGCAACCTATGTAGAGACTCGTCTTTGGCAGGGCTATCTCATAAACTCATTTCCCTTCTGGACTTGCCTCAGCATAGACACCGAGTACAAGGGACCACCAATTTAATGTCTCATCTGAATGACATCAAGCTGGGATGTAGCTTATGAAGAATGCCAAGGCTGGGATCAAACCCAGGACCTTCAGCAGAGCTGGCCAATGTGGAATTGGTGAATGCCTTAACCATTAGGCCACCCAGCTAGCCAACATACCCTACCCCCAAGAGGCTATCAAGGCACCACAGAACCACGGTCCATGGGAATACCAATGAGAAGGTTGTCATTATTTGGCATAGTGTAATCAATTGTCAGTAGGTGGAGCCATGGGGAGTGTTTGTGTGAATAATGGTCTTGGGACCAAGTCGTCCATTGAGAAAAGTGATACATAACGCCATATGTACTTCAGGACTGCCCCATATCATCACAGATTGGTGCTGACATCCCATTTGTGATTCATGAATTGACTAGAGTTACCAGAGGCTGGGTTAACTTTATAATGCAATATTACAGGAAAAGTTAAAGATAATCCAATACTGATAGGAAAAATATTGTAATCATAAAGATAGCAAAATCTACACACAGTGGTGTTGTTGTTTTCAGTAATATTATATGTTCAAATTTTTATATTAGATATTTCAACTTATTTGTATCTATATCATTTTTATTAAGAATATGCACTTTAAGACTACACATATTATTCAATATGTTATTTTGCTATAATTTTGCTATGTAGCATGTAAATGAATTAAAATGATTTCAAACAAACATAATCATCTCTTTTAAACAATTAAGAGTGACAGTCAAAGGTCGGCCCTCTAGACTCAAGACAAATTCATTTGACCTCATACATTAAAGCATATGAAAAAATTCAGAATGTTTCCAGTTTCAGTGTATGATTGTAATAGTCCAGGAGGAGCACTCTAAGACAAATTAGCATCGCTCTCGAGTGCCATCCTAGGTTTCTGACAGTTCATGCAAATCATCTATGCAAGCTATGTTGTACAAATCTTGGTAATTATGCTACCAATGTATGTATAGCTACCTACTATATTCTTTGTACGCTGCATTAGTCTTTCAACTTCATAAAAAGGGGTAATTTATGTCTAAATGTCAGGGGATAGCTATCCTTATGAGATATCCTGTAGTGCACAGCATGGCTATCTTCTGGCTGAGCCTAGGCTGATATCATTTAAAACCTCAGGCTGCCTGGATGCAATGAGCCCAGTTCTTCAGATAAATGATTTATACAGTCTAAAAGGATGTCTTAAGAATGAGATAACGGTCGTATAAAGCTAAAATGCTAACTTGAAGGAGAGATAACTGCGTATTATGGGTAGTAGTGTTCTTACAGGAGAGATAACTGTTGGCTTTAAGTCTCTAAATTCTTATATATAAAAGAAATTAAGCTGCAAAGAAAAATTAAGAAGAAACGTAAACCTTCCCTATTGAAATTCGGGCCTTTATTATAATTATTCTGTCATTTCGTGAAACATCAAGATTAACTTTGTGGCCCAGTATATGTGCAAATGGCCTCAAAGGGTGCATGATGACCTCGGAGTTGCCAAGTTCTCAACAAGCATTTGTCAAGGCTCTGATGAGGTTGTCCTGTACCTAAAAAAAAAAAGGTAAGGTGTGGAAATAGCAAAGTAACTAGCCATATTCATTTTCATGAGAGTAAATATGCCAGAATTTGCAATCACATCCTAACCAAGACATTTTAAATTTTAGTGACCATTTTGTTGTAGTGTCAGTTAAAAATGTAACTCAATGCATCCTGCTTAAGGTGGGTCTGGAGAATAGCCCAAATTGTTGTGACTTTGGTATTTCAGCAACAATGAATGTAGAAGTCTGCTTTGCTCGAGTGCATAATTATGTTGACAGCAATGTCTTGTTTAGATGTATGGCTGTTAGATGCAGCAATGTACTACATGATTTGCAGTGCCATCATATACTAAACCCATTGCTTATTTCTGTTCAAGTTTCCAACATTATTTCATCCACACTATCTGTAATAAGACTTGTAAGGTCAATGTAAAGAATTCTTAGATAGGTTTGTGGAGTAACGACCCTGTCAGCGAGCACACTAAAAAAGTTGTAGGAAAAATAGAGTGGATTAATCTAAAATTGGGTCTGGCCTATGCAGTCTCATAACTTACCTCACTGTATTTGTTATGTCCTTCACTGTCCCTCTGTCCAAACTACATTGTTTCTTCACAGCGGTTCTTTCCACAGCTTGGCTCTTGAAACTTTACAATCTTTCCTGATGAACAACCAAAACTTTTTGTGGTCAAAAGTATGTGGGGTCATAAATGGCAATAAACCTGCACCTGGTGGGTGATCTGAATCTGACACAGATTACTCACACCCTAGAAATAAACATTTGAATTGTGAAAATAATCTAATTTACATTTGTAATTAGTAGGTAGTATGTGTGATTGAGTTACACTATGGACTATTTAGTTTATAATCAGTTTTCTTGTATTCTACAGTTTATTGAACTGATTACAGTGTATTTCACTCATCAACATTGGAGTCCATCACACTGTTTACATCTCTGTTAGACACAATTTAGTGCTATATACTTCCGACCTAAAAACGTTTCTGTAGCTCATCAGAAACTTTTGAAAAGTTTGATGTCAGCTAAAAACTTTTTTTGATTTTTTTGTGTTATACCGAACAGGTTAATCTGAGGTCTGGACTTTTCTATTTTCTACCACACATGCACCCCATTCATTTTAGCCAATTTTTGTTAAGCTATACCACATAATACATACACATTGGTTAACATTGAAATTTGAAATAGAGGTAATCAAGAAAAGATATTTAGTAGTGCACAAAATAAGGATTAATTCTTAGAGTTCATTATCAGTGTGTGAATATTGACTGGTTAGCTATCTGCAATAATATTAAGACTTTACCCTATGCCGGAATCAATGTTGTCTGCATAATCTAAACATACAATAATTTATCAACAAATATTGAGCAATGGAGATGTTGAATTATTACAAAATTACCCAGATTCTATAAGCAGAACTGGTTAGCAGTATAATACTGTGGAAACTCACTAGAAACCATAATCTTCTAATCAGAGAAGAGTGACAGGTATGCAAATTGAATAATTGTGTAGTCATGCCTGGCCTGCTAACAGCGAACATGGGTTCCTGCAAAGAAAACCTCAATGCGTAACTTCCATATCATAAGTTCATTGACATCATCAGGACTGTCTACACATAAACCTCATTTGGTCCACTGATGGGAATTGCACAAATCTCACCATCTATTATTATCTGGTCAAGCCCCTGGCCACTTGCAAATTGTAATATCAAAACCCATAATAAATATCCAATTATATTTTTGCTTATCCTCATTTTGGCCATTAATTTGTTAGCAGCAGAAAATACAATGGAGAATATAGCAAAATTTAGGTTATTTCTTGTCCAGAAGTGTTTTTAATAGCCAGAAAGTTGGGTTTTGACTTGTTGCTAACATTTCAGTTCATTTTGCGCTGCTCCAAGCAATTTATAGAAAAATAAGGCCAAAAAGCAAGTGGATAGTAATTATAGATACTGGTTTAATGGCATAATAAAACAAATCCATGTATTATTTCAAACATCATTAAAACCAACAAACATCTTACTACAAAACCAGGCACAAAAGCTGAGACAGAACTTACAAATCTGTGGAGGGTTTCTTACATCTGACAGAGAATGTGTTGTCACACCATCTCAGTCTGCTACACCAGTTGGCAGGTGCTATGGTCTCCCATACCAATGCTGCGGATTCTCTGTCAAGAACATAGTTGAACCCTAAATGGTATGCACACCCTGAACTACTCAAGAGACCCTACCCCCATGAGGCTATCAAGACACCACTGAACCACTGCCGATAAGAATACCAATGAGAAGGTTGTCATTATTTGGCAGCATGTAATCAATGGTCGGCAGGTGGAGCCATGGAGGTTGTTTCTGTGAATAATGGTTGTCTTGGGACTAAGCCGGCCATAGAGAGAAGTTGTACATATCACCATACACACGACAGGACTGCCCCTTGTCGTCAAAGTTCGGAGCCGACATCACATGTGTAAGTTATTGCTACTTAGACAGGTCCCTGCACTTAAGGGAATAGATAGATAGATACATTGAAAGATAGATAGATAGATAAAGATATGGAAAGTACAGCCCTCTAAGGCAAATTATTGCTGCTATTGAGTGTTGATTGATGAGGTGAGAGAGAGAGAGAGAGAGAGTCCACCCATGTTACACATTTCCCTCCTGGACGGGATCTTTTATTTGCCTCAGCATAGACACCGAATACAAGGGACCACCAATTTAATTTCCAAAGACAGAAAGGACTAATTAATTTAATACAGTAGAATGGCAGGAAATATATTCAAAGACCAACCATAATGAGGTAGTTATTGCCCTGACCTAGCAAACAGGGTTAGGCCCTTACAAGTCCTGGGCCTCTTCTTGGTAAGGCTTGTGACACTGGATGAATACCTCGCACCCCACTGGTCAACACAGGGCACAGAGCAGTGCAAACAGTCTTTTGCTGCCTACCAAGCTCTCCTATTATGCCTGTAGCTCTCCTTGGCCAATAATTGTGTTATGATATTTAATTTACTGTAGGAATGTGCTCCTGTAGCCTGAACGACAACCTTCAGTAAGTTTTGTGTGAAAAGCAAAGTATTTGCTATAGTGGCAGTTTTCTTCACAAGAAAGCCAGGAATGGTGACCTGCCTAACCTGTGAATGCCTGCAAGCCATAAGGCTGGTTCGGTTGACAACATTCGGTTGTATAAGACACCTAAAAATGCTGACTTAAGACAGGGCAAAGGCTGAGGAATACACAGAGTAAATGCCATTTCCTTCTATTGCACTGTTATGTGGTTACCATAAAGATTGATGCATCTCTGCAAGAGAAAAGCACCGTCTCAATGATCATGCTTTATCCTGTGGGTTGTTGCTTCATGACTACTTACAGGGAAAGATCTTACTTATTGTATTGATAATCATATAAGATTGCATGATGTGGTGCACATCATATTATCATTTACCCTTTGTGTGGGGTCATTTGCTTGTCTTAGCATAGGATGATAAATATAGCAGGATATACTTCGCTCACTTTTAGGAAAGAAAGTGTGTTAACCCTACAAGTGGAGTAGACATAAACATCCATCCCTCTGGAGGGTAAATTGTACTCTCTTTATGTTGTAAATTTACTCTCCGTATAGGTAGTTTGCCAGTTGAGAGTACACTTACTCCCTGCAGTGAGTACATTTTACTCCTTTAGCAGAGTTATTTTTGACAGAAGTGCCATACTTCTCTTGTAGGGTTAATTAGTTATATTCTCTGTTTTTTCTGGGCGTTGTTGCAAATAATGTGGTCTCATAACCTCGTCTTGACACCATGACAGTCGACAGGACAGGACACGTCACCCATTTAACCCACTCCGAGGCAAGAGTAGTCTGAGAGTGACAAAGGTTGGTCCAGTTATTCATGGTGCCAGACACAATAACCATCAGTGTTTCTTGTTGAAGAGAAAGCTGTTCTAACAACAGAGGAGATGCGAAGATATAATTATATTCTGAGGGATGTGTCTAACTTCTACTCCATCAGGCATATTATTCATTTGTTGGATCGTATGATTGGCTTTATTGCTTGTATTATGCCAGAAAATTATGGTTTCCACTTAGAAGGGAAATATATAACATTTTCGTTAGTTATGTCTCCAAGAACAATAGAAAATGTGTCAATACTGGAGTGTAACTCTTGCAATAAATCCATTTAAAATAGCGTGATCGGAGGATCTTGAGCTGTTTGTTACCTGAAAAGTGCATCCCTCAGGGCTGGGTTATTGCCATTATACTGGTCCTCGTTATACCACAGGAAACCAATTGGGCCAAGATACATCTGCTCTGCTATATAAAATGAAGGAAATGGGTTCATCTCATGCAATGGGACAGGGACTTAGAGGTGGCTCATAATCAATGCATGGTTGAAATTCAACCAGAGACACTGCCATGGGAGCAAACGATGCACACCAGTGTTAGCCAATAAACCTCATTCTTTCATCAGGGAGATATAGATAATGAAATGGAAGAGGTTATTCGTTCTGCACTGTGTCTATAAACTCATTGTATAAATGAATAGCATTATGGAATAGGTGTGCATATTAGGTAACTATGTTTAGTGAATTTCCATCTGTTATATGAAGCTTGGGCCAATTCCTAATGACATGTCAATGACAATGAAATGAATATATTTGACCCAAAAATTAACTACAATGATGTTTTGGATTACATAAAAAAAACTTAGGGGGTCAAGGGACACCAATTTTGTCTCAATTACGACCCTAACACGGGTGCCCCGTGTATGTCAAAAAGCATAGTGTGAAATATAGCGTGTTACATAGTATCATTTAGTTGACATGTATAGAAATCGTCTACTTTACATTCAGTTTTGTACTTGTCCCGAAGCCAATTATTATGTGCAATTTATAAGTTATTGGTTGCCCTAAATAATTTTTGATTCCAGGTAGGGTCTTAAAAATTAAATGTAGGGCTGCGATTTTTTTATGTATATATATAGAATTTTATTGACCGCAGAGCATCAAAAAGATACATGTCATAAAAAAATTAAAAACAAGGATAAAAATAAAAATTTACATATATATAATGATTAAGTAAAATAAAAGAACAATCTACATGAACATAATTTAGTTACATATTAAAAACATCTATATGATAATTATGTACAACTATAAGCATATGAATAAAACAAGGCACCATCAGGGCAATTAGCAGGAATCAATGCACCATAGAAGATTAATACTGAATACAAATAAGCAGCAGGAGTGGGTATTTACATATGTACAGATTTTATATCCAGTTATATTGTCTATTTAAGGAACTATATATAATAATAATAACAGTAAAAACAATTACAGGACGCTAGCATATATATATATTTTTTTTTCTTTTACTCTTTTTTTATATTTTACACTGCTTGCTTTGAGCCTTTGCATACGTCACATGCCTAGTTGTGGTGCATGGCTTGTGGTCAGTTTGACTGGACAGCAGGCAGTAATGCCATGTTGGTATGGTGGAGTTTGAATCAGGCAAGTTAAGCACAGGAAAATATGAAAAGTCCAGGACTGATGTGCCACTCATGCCATCCCACTGGGTAATGCAACAGAGGCCCTTGTGATTTGTTTGCTATCTCACTCGTAGTTGGACAACCATCAGCTGGGCTCAACTGTCAGCTCAGTTGCATTGGAGGCACTGGTGTTGTCAAATGCAGCATATTACCATGTCAATTGCTACAGTCCTACACAGACTATTGCCATATGCAGTTGTAGTTTCAATCTTGTTCTGCTATTGTAAGGTACCATATTGCATTGTCTAAGGCCACTGTGTGTGTGTGTGTGTGATTAGGGCTTTACGTCCTGTATTTCTGCACCAGTTGGGCTAATTTTGACAGGCAGATACCATGGCAATGAGACGAAGGATGAAACAGCCATCCAACTTAGGCTCGACCGGGAATCAAACCCGGGACCCAGCGGTTGGAAGCCCAGAGCGCTACCTCTGAGCTAGGCCCCCACCCTCTGAGAACCACTGACTGGCTGCTAGAGACAGATGTAATGATGAGAGGCCAAACAAAAAAACAGTCCAGATTAGTGCGAGGTTGGTATCTCTGCCTGATGTAGGTTGATTCTGGTTAATGGTAAAATTGTAAATGTGATTTACATTGTAGTATGCTCATTTAATGTATAAACATATTTAACACAACTTTTGTATGCTGTATGATTAATATCATGGGAATGAATGATAAATATTACAACAATAATGCTCTCAGGTCCACCTGAAGTTACCAATTCAGTCCTCTGATGTAGTCATCTACTTGTCCCCACATAGACACCGAGTACCAGACACTGCTAGTTGCATGATAGATGTTTAGAATAAGAAGCTCATGATAAAAGTTCCGACAAGAAAGACGAGGGTGGCACTGTATTTCACTGAATTCGAATTCGTAGATGAGTCAGCCTACTTTTTGTTCCATTTGCCTTGGATTATTAAGTGTATGCATTTCGTAAAAAATCATTTGTACGTGTATGTTTGTAAAAAGATGCTAACGTTATCCTGCCAAGCAGCAGAATAAGTGAAAAATGTATTGAAATTTAATCTATGCTATCTTTTTAACTTTGGCCATCATTCATCTCAAATTTGTAGAGAAGAGACATATTATTTTGGTAGAGTGCTGAATCTAACAAATTTGTGAAAAATGGAAATTTAATATATGCTATCTTTTTAACCTTGGACATCATTCACCTCATATTATTTTAGTAGAGAACTATGGTGCTACGTAGTGTGTGTTCTCTATGTAGCCTGGACTGTTACATATCCTTTCATTGATTGTGTTGCCCCACATTCCTGTTGTTTATAAGGGCATATTATCCTATTTATATATTTTTTTATGAATTTATTGATTATGCAGGGACTTCCTTTGTTTCAATGGTAAATGGTTTTGCTTTTGCTGATGGTATTATGAACATTTACAATTATGTCCAACAATGGCACATCCTATAACACAGCTCACCAATTGGTCAGTCATCAGCTTGTGATTATACAATTAAAGTGAAGTAGTTGTGTAGGTCAGTCATATTGTCATATAAAGTGATTTTGAAGTGTCAAACCAAATTCTTTTGATGATATCACGTTTGTATTATCATCCTTTTTGATTGGTAATTGCATGCTTTAGGAGGCTACACAGTACAATTCTTACTCCTGACTTTATTCCCAGTAACATCACTGCCAATTAAAATGTTGCACATGTACACTAAATTAACCACATTGAGTGGCAAGTACTGGTTTTAGTAGGATGCACTATACTAATGTAATGTTAGTCCTTATCCGAATCACTGCCAATTAACATTCAAACAGGGGTGTTTGTTTTAAAACCTTGACACTGTTTTGTGCACTTCTACATTGGCCTGAGGCTTCCTCATTAAGCAAACACTGAAATGATTGTAAGCAGAGACTTGTAAGCACCAACCTTTCTATTCACTGCTGCTATCTCCTCTTGCAGGCTTTGTAATGGTATCTCCCTGTGTACAGCTCAATTGCAATTTACACAACTCCTCAGCAATTAAGCAAACATCCAATTGATTGTTTATCACTTAATCGAAAAAAACAATACTGGAGTTCAATTGTTAATCCCACCTCCTGGGCAAAACGTCAAACTTAAAACGTCCTTTGTTATTGTGTAATGTTATTCTCGGTTAGGCACAATATAATTAAGTCAAGAAGACTTAGCAATTACAAGGAATATCCTGTCCGTAGCAATAGTTGGCATATCCTGCACTTCCTGGGAAGTAGTAAGTTAAATAACACAGTTTTATCTTAATTGGTGATTAGGACTTCTTTGGACAGCAGGTTTCATACACCTGTCAATGTCAAAAGTCTCAAGTACCCGTAAGAAATGGCTATTGTGTGGCAATAGGAATTGCTCATACACTTGCAAAAATCCTTAGCAAGTGAGGTACAGCTCAGATAATTGAAGTGACATCCCGTCGCAAGTGTGAATAACCATAGGTAATAGACATATCCTAGGAGAGCTTTCCTTTAGTGCTCCTAATATGGTGCTGAGCATAGGAGTGCACAGCTCTTCCCCTTCACTCCTACAAGTGCTCCAGTGGTATGGTGGTGACACTGGTTCTCTCTTGTGAAGCAACCCTTGCAGCAGCAGTAACAGCAGCAGCAGCAGCAGCAGCAGCAGCAGTAAAGATGTGCCAGCAGCAGCACCAGTAGCAGTGACACCATCCCACCAATAGCAGCAGAAGCTAACTACAGCCCGGAGCATTCAATCAGAGTATACTCACACCCCCTCCCCTTTTCATTTACTCCCACAATGAAACAAGATGGGCTGGTGTTGGGCAGCCTGGTCAACATGTCAAGAACATGTCAAGAAGTCTCTTTGCTTTGGTCACACTATCTTTAGTTCATTCTCTAACATGCTACAATATGTATGATGCAAAATCATTATCAATAGTTGTGCTTTTTTGTTGTTGTTTTTTTGGTATTATTTCAGTTTCTGGCCCAGTGGTTATGTGACCCCTCAGCTCCTGTTGCTGGTTTTTTTGTCTAATAGATTTACCAAAACTTTAAACTAAACAACGAAACTGAAAATATCAGTTTGCCAGTTTAGTTTATAGTTTTAGTAAACCAATTATACAAAAACAGCAACAGCTCTTCTTTTGTGTTTGATATTCGATTTCCTGATACACATTGCATTATTCTTATCATCATACACCTTGAATTTTACCATCAAGTGAAGTGAAAGTTTATAACATCAACTTAGTATGGACGTTACACCATGTATATAGAAACTGCTAGAATCATTCAGAAAAAAAAAATCTATGAAATGCTAAATGTGATATGAATTTGTGTTTCTGCCCTGGAAGAGAAGATATTGCGGTATGTTGGAAAGCTGGCCATTTTTTGTAAGAGGTTTTTGTTTTTAAGAAAAGCACATTGGCAAGTCCTTTGTTTTTAGTGATTCTTGAGAAAATTGCTTTTTTGCATCTGGTTGTATTAAATGCAAATCATGTGGTTTAGAAGACTTTCTTCCTCTGTTGTGGATTAAGTTTGCAACTTTGTTGAAGAATTGTTATATGTTATAAGTTCAACGCCTGTTATGTATCTTATTCCTCTGTGGATTTAATACAAACTTAATAGAATGTGGACTTTCTATTTGAGCAAATACTTTGTTGTCTGGAAATAAGCTCCTACAATTTCATATACCTAAAAGGCTGTGGAACTTGATTGTGTTGGACCATAATACAAATATGAAAAGCTACATTTAATTACCCTGTCACTAGCGCAGTCTGTCAAGGCACTCGTATAGTACAAATTGCAGAACTGTCAGTGATTTGTCAGGAACATAAGGCTATCAAAGCACACATATATGTCATGTCTCAGTATTTGTATTTACTGTATGGAAAGTTTAAAAAAATGTGGTTGATGTTTTGTATATTTCTGAAAGCTTCTTACTGAAAACATAGTAAGGATAGAGGTGAATAAATGTGATAATATAAGATCTATCGTTAGTACTGATATTGACAATGAATCATTTTCATGTAAAAAGAGCACAAATACTTGTGTGTTTCAAGAAGAAGTATCTCATAGTTGTCAGGCAGGAACAATTGTCATTGTTGTTAAAAAGGATAATTGTATCTATAGAATGAGAGACACATTTTTTACTATTCAAATTATACATATTAGATGCCTTGTTTGCCCAATGTCAAACTTGTGAGGTCTATCATTCAAGACCTATTGGTCATCGATCGTTTGAATAGAGTATGCCTGAATATAATGTCATAAAATAATGTTTTTCAAAAATGTTATCTTATGAGTGCATGCAAGCACAAAAAAATTCAGTGACAATAGCTCGCTCATAAAATGTTATTTTCAGGTAGTAGGTCAGAAATGCATTTACCATAACAATTCTGTGGGATAGTGGAACTGAAATGACTATTTTCAAGGTGCCCATTCGCTCTTAAATAAAATGTAACATTGGTCTTCCAAACCAACAGCAGGTATATCTGTATATATCATCAGTAATCATTGTCATTGTCTTTTAGGTGCAAAGCTGGCAGTTCCATTTTGTGGTGCCCCCATTGTTTGACCCGCTCTCCCCTCTCTTTTAACTTAAACCATAAAAAATCATTAGTCTACGTGGTCAGTGGGTCTGATATCCCTTGTGTGAGATATAACAAGCTGCAAAGTATGTACAGCCTGTTGTTCAATTATGCATCAGTCTGAACTGTTCAGATTTATGGACAGATTACATAATCCCCTACGAGTGCTCAGGTGCATGCCTCATAGGAGCAGTGTAGACTTTTTAGCTGAGTTGAAAACGCGTGTAACAGAGGTTTAGTTCTAAAGGAGTCTTTTCACTGAGCAGTCCTGAATTCAACAAGACATAAGTCTTTCTTCTCCTCTTATTACTCATTTTGCCTTTCAGACATTGTAGATCATAACTAACTGATTTCATAAATATAATTTTCTCTGGGATATAAAATAAATCAACTTAATGAACAGATGTCAAATATACATTAAAATGCACCAAAAATACTGCTGCTAGGATGCACAGTGCTTCAGCCAATTACAGTCAGGGGCCGGAACTTTTTCAACCAATAGAATTTCATCCTATAGCACTAATCTAAGTACTTGAAAAATAATAGAGCAGTCTCCCAAAGGCACACACATCAAAATTATATTCTATAAACTGTTTTCATTGTTGTAAAAAAATTTACCTAGATACCCTTGAATATATTATCATCATAATCATCATAATCATCAAAAATACTAACTGAATTTCGTGTTTTTTATGCTTGACCTTGATTTGAGTATATTTTCATATTTCATGTATTTTCAACACAAAGGCAACATCCCAGATATAGCATGCCAGATGGACTGATGTCAGCTGATGCTAATTATATCGTATTGTATCATTATACCAACTAGATAAGCTATGTTCTCTGGTAAATAAACATACATACAAATACATACATGCATGTGGTGCGACAGAACCTGTTTGTTTATTGGTCTCACAAATTCCTAATTACAAGAATCGACTATGCACTTTCATCATGTCTTTTAATTTGGCATTCACCTGCCCTTGCTTAGGAAGAAGAATCGTGAGAGGAGATGAGGGGGTAAGAAGAAATCTTCAAAAGATTAATGAAACTTGATTGAAAATAAAGTGCTCTTTTGAACATGTTTTGATTTGCTCAGTCTCATGTGTGGATTGTGCTTCTTTAATCATGTCCTCTTTTTCCACAATTTCGTGGAATTCTTGTCAACATCTTCTGAATAATTTATTGGGGATTGTGAGTATTCTGTTGTTCCTTGCAGAAGCTTAAAGGTGTTGAGTGTCATATGAAGGTGCCTGGTGCTTGGTGCTGTGTTTTCTTAGTAGACTTTAATTTGATGGCAGGGACAACTTTGAGATTTCCAAATTCAGTTGCAAATGAGTTGCATCATCTCATCTCCCAACCTTGGATGAACTAGAAATCTTGTTTCAAGTTCCAACCTTGTATAGGTAATCAGTCTTATGGTTAATACAGGAACTGTAGAAAATTAATTACCAATATATTAAATACATACTTGGCTTATTTTCCTTTAACATACTTTAAATGTTTTAATCGGTACATTTTGTTAATCTAATTTGAATATCGAGTCGGAATATTGTCGGACCCCTTAAATGAAAATATCTGATCTCACATGTGTTACATTCTCTTAGACAATTGTCATATGTCTAATGCAGTATACAAATAACTAAGGACTGGGGGAGGGGGGGGGGTCATTTATCTAAAAAGAAACCTCTAGCACCTCATGAGCTTATTGTGGTCTACATTGTTAGTCATGGATAGTCATTCTGAGGTCTTTTAAACCAGACACCGATATAACGAAACCCAGTCATACAAAAATATAACAGTCTTAAATAGTTTATGTTAAGCTTCCATCCGAGTACCTGCATTAAGACATGAATTTGCAAGAAATAATATTAGCTACTGATATCTAAAAACATACAATACTATTCCACAAATTTCAAAATTAAATTTTAACTCATAGTTTTGCCGATGAACTACTTTGGGTAACTTTGAAACTCCTTGGGATGATATAAATCATGTAATGTAGCTTACCAAAGAAGTATTTCTGTTTATCTAATAATATTCACCTTGAGCACAAAATACCAAGGTTATGTCAACCTTGTAGCTGTCTCCAAATGTTGAGAATATTTCATTTCTGTCACCTCATAAGATAATTGCTAAGGGATGTGCTTGATTTCTAAGATTACTGCCATCAAATATCAAGGCTATAAGAATGCTATTTGAAAATGAGGAGTGCAATCCAGGTTTATACTTATGTAACAAGTCACATTCTGATGATTCTGAATTCCACTTCATCCTTCACAGTGAAGTCAAATTTGAAATATTTATTTTAGTTTAGTCTGGATAATATTTGGTACATCGATTTGACCTCGGCCTGGCATTTACTGATGTTGACTAATATTGGTCCAATCTCAACCCGATCTGACATGCTATGATGTTTAAGTCCAAGAACTGCACTCAGTTTTGTTGCAATTAGCCAATATAAGCTGACACCAAGCCATCAACAAGTGACTTTGGTATACATGTTATCGGAAAGTGTTGTGATGAGGCAATCTTTATCTTTCAGTGAGATATACATATCTAACTGATGATGTTACAGCAGATTTCGTAGGCTTGGAAATTGCATTCCAGTGGATGTCATGTGAATCCAGGACTTGCACTGGTTGAGTTAGTCCCACGGCCAATGGGAGGCCAGGATTCACCAAGTCTATGAAATCAGCTGTATGTGATAATGCAAGCACCAAGTTACAGTTGAATGCTTTTTGTTATACTACACTATGATGATTTTAGAACTGTCCTTACATTTTCAATTTACTGTTTGTTTCAGTATTTTGATAATCCTCTAACACACAGAGAAAGCCTGTTTGAATGGCGTTGGCAAGACATGATTCTTTGATTTTCTCCATATTTCTTCAAGGAGTACTGTTGACACGAAGCTGGTGCAAGATTGAGAATATTAGATCTAGCATGTGTACTCTATCTATTATCGCCCCCGCAGTTAGGCAATGGCTTGCTTTTGTCTTGCAGATTTCTGCTTCTTCTTCTCTGTCATTGTTTTATCTTTCTGCTTATACCTAACATGAAATAGACCACATATTTGATGAAAATATATTAATTTCCCTTTCTATACTATTCAGCATATCCAGGACCCTGCAGTGTAAGAGTATCAAATGTAAAATCATCATGATACAAACAGAAAAGAAGTGATTTCACAATTCTATGTTTTAGTCAAGGGGAGTTTCATATCTGTGTCATAAAAGGATTTTGTTATCGAGACTCCTTTGCAATACGTTATTTTTTATGTGAAGTATCTCTTTAATCTTTTGGCTGCAGCATATATTATGTATATTCTTGACAAGGATTTTTTGTCATATATACAGATACATTCTAGAAATGCAAAAGTATAAAATGTAACTTTTCTTGATGTTGCACTTTTACTTGGAAATGTACATTCTCATAGCTATATTTCATGTTCTTTTCTTGGAAACAATTTATTTCACTTATTATACAGGGCAACTAGACTAAGTTATCATTTTGATTAGGCTCCCACGTTGTGTATGATTCAATTCCAAGGCTAACAAATTGTTACATTTACGGGTCCATGAACTTCAGGGAAAACGATTCATCAACATCAGATTAAATATTTTGCAGTTTCTATACCATCGGTATGCTCATCGCCGATATATGCTGCAATATCAAAATTTGGTATAGGTTTTTTGTCCATTAACAAACAAAAAAGTACAACTCCAAGCTTTGCACGTGGTAGCAAAGATAAAACATGTGACTCTCTTTGGGGTAGTAGTTCGTAAAAATAACCTCATGTTAGATTTAATAGAAGTCATTGTTATGATTATATTGTAAGATAACAATAAGCTTTAGTTCTTGAGTAAATTTACGGCAGATTTGGATAAAATCTTACCAGTTTGAAGAATAGCGCCAGGGCCAAGGCTTTATTGGATCAGAGTTAAATGAAAAATTAGTCAAGGGAAGCAATAAGAGAAGATATTATTGAAACGAAGGCTGCCTCTTATGACAGTCACATGTTTCCTCCATTATGCCTCGTTTCCATATCTCCATCTTTTGTCTTTCAGATTCTTTCCTCCAGCAATTTGAAATTCCCTCAGCCAAGAAGCCATTGACAAGGCAGTTCATAACATTGTCTCATTTGCACTAAATGGAATTTCCACATTACCTTTCTTATGCGTCTGTAATGACTACCAATGAAGCTTCCTCACAGCTCAGCTTAATTCCACAATACAATATTTCACGATGTGGTTGATGCCTCGGATGCTGGTCACAGGCAGTGAACCTTACTCCCAGATGTGGGGGTAGACTCCTACTATCCATAAAACTGCCATGGTTATGATGCTCACTGTGATTGTGACATGAATGGCATTTAGTCTGAAGGACGCAGATCCCTATAATTGCAGTATGGAAGCTTCTTCTGTTTTTCTTTTTCTGTTTCTCTGTCAGTCCTTCCCATCTCCTGTCTCTCGGTTGCCATGGCATTGGAATCTTGCTTCTCTCTTATTGTCTGCAGCATTAACAAAATTGGCTGGAAGTCAGTTAATTTAATTCTTGTCATCAATGATAATGAGGATGATAAAATGGTTATTGACCAACATTACAATAACAATGCATTTTAAAAAAATATAATGATTTTATCACTGGCACATGGCCACGTGTATACAGTTTTGGGTCCTTTGCAGTTCTTCTAAGGCGCAATACTCCAGTTAGATTACTGTTTCTTAACCCTGCTTTCCCCCTTTCACAATTTTTCTTGTCAATCCATCATATTGTTATCCATCAGAGAAACCTTTTTCCCTTTCAGTTTTTACCCCCGCATAAATTTGATGAAATATCGTTACCCTTGCTTTGACATAGAAAGAAAATCTTGCTGACTTGGCTTTCTCTTGCATTGTGATTTAACTACACACCTAAAGCATAATTGATAGTCTCTTCTGTGTTTGGACTACTACAGTTTATACTTTGGTCTTTACAAGAATTTGTTTATACTGGGAATAAATAATTTCAAACAAACTACCTGTGAGTTGCACAAATTAATATGAAAAGAATGTAGTCTGCAGTTACTACTGAGGAACCTCATCAACAAGACTGCACTACACTTTCTCAAATGTAACTAGTCTTAATATCAAGGTCTTAACAGAAAAATAGAAGAAATTCAGTTGTCCTAAAAGTGGGTGGTGTGATTGGTGCCAGCAGCAGCTGAAGTAGCATCAGCAGCAGTGACACCATCCACCAACTAACAGCAGCAGCTAACTACAATGTGGAGAATTCAATCAGAGTTAACTTACACTCCCCCTCCCCTTTTCATTTACTTTTCATGTCAAGAAGTCTCTCTGCTTTGGTCCCACCATATTTGTTTCATTCTCTAATATGCTACAAACAGGACATTATGCATGTGGTTCAAGAGCATTATCTATAGTTGAGCTTGTTTTGTATCATTTCATCCTCTGGACATAGCTGGGTGGCTTAGGTGGTTAGCAGTTAAGGGACCTTTCAGCTTTTCAGAGTATTTTAGGTTAGTTTTCTTATGTACATTCCAGTATTCTAATAATTTGAGAACTACATAGTGTATTGTACCATTTGGTAAAAGTGTACGGCCGTTACATATGATACTTCAAGAATTTTTACAGGAAAACGAATCATTTGTTGTATATATATTCGAATCATTTTCTTATTCCACTTTCTATTCAATACATATTTCATTCAATGGGTGGACTTTCTATTTGAGTAAATTCTTTGTAGTCCGGAAATAAGCTTCCTGCAAATACATATACTTGAAAGGCAGCGCTGTAACTTGATTGTATTGGACTATATTGCAAAAAGCTACATTTCATTTCCTTTTCATTAGCAGTCTGTCACAGAACTTTTATGGTAAAGATCTGTCAGTGATTTGTCAGGAATATGAGGCGGTCAAAACATACATATACGTAATTTGAAAAGTAAGTAACAGTTTCTGCATGTTGTTATATTGTCTCAGTATTTTGTTGTTTGTTTCAATAGGAAAACTTTTCCATGCCAAAATGATTGTGTTGTCTATCACAACTGTAGAAGTGTACCCAAGCTGGAACCTAAATTCTGTTGTTAAATTACCATGTAAATATCAAATATATGTAAAAATCTGATTTCTGTGGACAATAAATAGTATCAGAGTCTGAGTTTATGCCACATGGGTGTGCCTTGGCTGCCTAAACAACTTACCTTTGCAATTATCATGGCATTGTCATTGTGGTAAGTGCTAGCACTCTGATTTCAGCGCTAAGTGAGCAGTTCCATTTTGTAAGTCCCCCTTTGTTTTACCCTCCCCCCTCTCTTTTTTAACTTAAACAATAATAAAAGGTAGGGCTACGTGGGCAGTGTGCCTGATATCCCTTGAGTGAGATATTTCACCCTGCAAAATATGTACAGCCTGTGGTTCAATTATGCCTCAGTCTGGACTGTTCAGATTTATGGACATATTGCATAATCCCGAACAAGTGCTTAGGTGTATTCATCATACGAACAGTATAGCTTTTTTGCAAAAAGCAGCTGAAAACACTTGTAACAACTTGGATATACATGCAACAAATTTAGATCTGACTAAAAAGGAATTCATCTGTCGACCAAGTGCTGATGTCTGATTTTTCACAGTCGTCCTTTAAATGGAACTCAATCGCAAGATAAACAATCTTATCGTAAGTAATCTACACTTTCATGATTACTGTATTTCCTCTACAATTCTATGGTTACTATTTCTTTCTTTTTGTGTGTTCTTATATTATCATATTTCCTGCATTTTCAACATTACGACAATCTCCCATGTATATCCCAGATATAGCATGCAAAATTGGCTTTATTCTGGACCAAAATGGGCCGATGTCAGCCGATGTGGGCTAACATTGAGGCAATGTCGTATAATGGCACATGTTTGTTTCCTGGTCTCACAAATTCCTAATACAAGGACTGTGCACCCTAATCATGTCTTTTAATTTGGCATTCACCTGCTTTTGCATAAGAATAAAAATCACAAGAGGAAATAAAGAAGAAATCTTCAAAGGATTAACAAAACTTAATTGGAAATAAAGTGCTCTTTTGAACATGGTTTGATTTGCTCCGTCTCATGTGTGGGTTGTGCTTCTTTAATCGTGTCCCCGTTTCTCTGAAATTTCGTGGAATTCTTTTCATCATCTTCTGAATAATTTGTTTGGAATTATGAGTATTCTGTTGTTCCTTGCAGAAGCTTAAAGGTGTTGAGTGTCATGTTTAGGTCCTTGCTGCATGATGCAATGTTATTATTGTTTTGTCATCAGTTCTTAGTTTGATGATTGAATATTTAAATTCTAGGAAGAAACAGCTGGGAAATAAGATTAGATAAGATTAATTCTCAACCAAAGGAAAAAAGGAATATCTCAGAGGATTGCCTTACTGCAGAAAAGTGTGACAAACCTCTCCTTTCAAGTTTCCTTCGTGTGTCGTTCAAAATCCTTGTCTGACAAAATGTTGTCATGAATATTGTAAGATTAGATTAAATGTGAATATTACGTCTGTCCTTAAAGTCTGCACTAAACTTGAATTTGATGGCATGCACAACTTTAAAGTTGCACTGTCTGTCAAATTTGCAATTTCCTAAGATGCTATCAAACAGTTGAGAATGACCTTTATTAATCAAGGCACACTAAATTTATGAATTAATGATTTTATAAGACATTAATTACTTAAAAATAGATTATAGATTGAGAGAAAATCCACAACAAAACATTGGAAACACAATGAAAATGACATCATCACCATTGTTTAGTATTGTGACGTCATCACTGGGTTTGTTTACATATTGAGTTTTTGATGGCATGAAAAACTAATATTTATATTATTTATTGTAATTAAAACTTAATTGTTGTGCAAAAGTGGGTATATAATGGTGAAAAATATCATGAGACAAGAAGGCAGTATTGATTTATATCATTATTTTAATGTGAAAATTTGACAGACAGTGCACCTTTAAGATTTCAACTGCAAATAATCATTCACCTTTCGCATGCTTCAGGAATGCTGAGTGTCACACGATGATGGTTTTCTCTGGTTAATACAGGACCTACATGAATTAAATGAACAATATATTATCTACATACCTTGTCATCATAGCTAAATTTCGTGTGACGTAAATACGTATTTTGTTTATCTAATTGGAATACACTAATACAGTTGGACGCCTTTCTAACAAGTATGCTTAAAATGGAACTCTAACTGTAACATTGTCCATGAATCGATTTTTTTCTCATCTTTTACACTAGGCACACATATAACGAAACCCAGGTATAATATAATATATTATTATTTTTTTTTTTTCTTCCCCTGGGCTTTGCATACTATTATTTAGAACCATACATGGATAGCCAGATTGGTTAAACCACTTGGACAAGCAGTATATATTTGACAGTTTTTTTATTTTTTGTTTGTATTATTACTGAAAAAGTACTGTATTATTGTATGTTATTTGTATGTTGACAAATGTATCAATTATGATAATATCATGTCAATAAAAGTATATATATTATAAGTTATCTGATGAGCTCCTAGATATATATATATATATACCAATTCAAGCAAGTGTACACACATGATACAAAAGTAAATTGTCTCATTTTTTTCACTACTGAATCCTGTTATTCCTGAAACTTTAGTTTGGTGTTTATCACAATCTCGTCATTGCAGCTCATTTACAGTGTCCTTGTTCCATAATTACTGGCCTAATGAGCTTGTATGACATGATCAATCCATCTTTAAAGTTGTTGGCCATAAGTTTGCACACCTCTCAAATGAGCCTCTTTCTGAAGCCAATTACTTCCCACGCTGTTTGTAATTTGTCTTTTTGATGCTGCTTCTAAGTTTCCACCAAGAGAACCAATTTTCTTCTGTCATTTATATGAGAATGTGCATGAATTTTATATTTTCATAATATGGTGCATGTCAAAATACATGTAATTTAAAGATATTGCACATTTGTGCATCATGAGAAATGATTCAATTTATCACAGTAAACGTATAGTACTGCTACATAAATATACAGATGTACATAGAAGTTACAGGTACAATATTCCAAGTAAATAATACATACGCAATAATGGATTTGTGTTTTCAATTGATAAGAAAAATTAAATGAACTGTAACACTATCCTTAGTTTGAATTGATGGGTGGTTTAATTGATTGTGAGTTGACATGTATTGAGGTTATTCATCATGAAAATTAAATACATGGATTGATCAGAAATTTCGGGCCTTAATTAGAGGTTCCCTTGTGAGTGAGGATACCTTAGATTGCTTTATGTGTGGTTTTATTCTAGATATCATTGTGCTATCAACACACAATATCTGGATGAACTACTTTGGGGAGTTTAAACTCACCGCGAGGATATAAATCATGTAATGTGGATGTAATGTGCCTTACCTAAGAAGTACTTCTGTTTCTCCCTGTGATCTTCACCTTGAGCACAAGCTACCAAGGTTATTGCGACCTTGTAGCTGTCTTCAAATGTTGAGGATATTTCATTTTTGTCACCTCGTGAGATAATTGCCAAGGTGCTTGATTTCTTCCCTGACACCTCAAGGTTATACGACAGACAGACTGACAGAATATGTACAAATATTTATATAAGTGTTTTCTTATCACAATTCAATTGTAAAACACTGTTGTGTCAATTAAAAAAAAAAAAAAGATAAAAATATGTACAATAAAAAAATACATGAAAATGTATAGAAACATGAGTAAGAATAATATATTTATTTAATGATATGGAAGAAAGAAAAAGATAAGGTTAATGCTATTTAAAATGAAGGACAGGTCCATACTTACATAACGAGTCACGTTCTGATGATTCTGACTGGAAAATGTATCAACACAGTGAAGTTGAATTGCAATATTTATTTGGGTCGATATCAAACCAATGTTCACTGACATTATCTGATGCCAGGCCAATTAAACGGTGGAATATAAGTCTTATAGATAATGTTACAGCAGATTTCATAGACTTAGAAGCTGATGTCATGTGAATCTAGGACTCTCACAGCCAATAAAAGTCATAAATTCATATGACGTCCTCTGGTGTTTAGTTTCCAAGACTATGAATTTTGCTGTAATATGATAGTGCAATCGCCAATATATTATATAACAATTGAATGGCTTGTTTAAATAGCGTTGGCTAGAGGTGATTCTTGGTTTTTCAACCATATTCTTTCAAGGGGTTCTCTTGACACAAAGATGCAAGGATATTAGATGTAGCATGTGTACTCTATCTATTATCGCCCACGCTGATATACAATGGCTTCCTTTCGTCTTGCAGATTTCGCCTACCTCTTCTCTTGGTATTTTTTTTTATCTCTATGTTTCAACTCAACATGAAACAGGCCACGTATTGTATGGAAATATATAAATTCTTACTTTGAAGTACTTCTCAACAAAATCCAGGACCCCACAATGTAGGAGTATCAAATGTAGAAGCCTCCTGATATAAACACGAATCCAAGTGTTTGCCCAGCTCTTTGTTCACAAGATTAGACTCAACTTTCATATCTGTCTCATATTCAGATTTTGTTTTGCAGACTGAATAATGTATATTCTTGACAAGAATTTCAATTTGTTGACTGATTTGCAAAAGTTTAAAACGAAACTTCTTTTGAAATACTGAACTTTACTTGTCAGCATAAATGCCATCATTTTACTTGACAATGTATGTACACTTATATCTATGTTACTATGTCATGTGCTTTAGTTGACTAACCATGTATATCAACGTTAAAAAGTTTCAATAAATTCTAAATTCTATTTTACTAATTTAACTATTTCTGTTTAGGCTATGAATGTGTGTATGAATGGAAGCTACCAAATTCTTACAACAATGAGTCTGTTAGTATTACGAGCCAACAAAATCTTATTTTCATAGATTATGAACCAACAAAATCTTACTTTTCAAAGGTGGCAAAAGTTACCCATGGCAGCCAAACATACCCTGGTTTGTGGTATTTTGCAGTTTATGCTCAACATAGATATTATTCCTGAACAAAATTAATTAGATAACTGTTAGGTTTGCATGTACTATCACAGTATTAGCTCTATGGATCGTAAAAAACCAAGATATATTATATTAGAGCTTTCAAAAACCTTTCTTTGAATGACTTAATTTGTAAGATAACACAGTCAGCTTTAGTTCTTGAGTAAATTTACAGCAGATTTGGATAAAATCTTACCAGTTTGAAGAATAGCACCAGGGCCAAGGCTTTATTGGAATAGAGTTGAATGAAAAATTAGTCAAGGGGAGCAATAAGAGAAGATATTATTGAAACGGATGCTGCCTCTTATGACAGTCACACGTTTCCTCCATTATGCCTCATTTCCATATCTCCATCTCTTGTCTTTCAGATTCTTTCCTCCAGCAATTTGAAATTCCTTAAGCCAAAAAGCCATTGACAAGCCAGTTCCTCACATTGTCTTATTTGCACTAAATGGAATTTCCACATTACCTTTCTTATGAGTCTGTAATGATTACCAATAAAACTTCCTCACAGCTCTGCTTAATTCCACAATACAATATTTCACGATGTGGTTGATGCCTCAGATGCTGGTCGCAGGCAGTCAAGCTTACTTGTCCCAAATGTAGGGGTGGAGTCCTAATATCCATAAAACTGCCATGGTCCTATAATTGCAGTATGGAAGCTTTTTCAGGTTTTCTCTGTTCTGCCCATCTCCTGTTGTGACAACAATGGCATTTAGTCTCAAGGATAAACATCCCATATTGCAGTATAATAGATTCTTCTGTCTTTCTTTCTCTGTTTTTCTGTCAGTCCTTCCCATCTCCTGTCTCTTGGTTGCCATGGCATTGGGGTCTTGCCTCTCTTATTGTCTGCAATATGTGGCTGTAAATCAGTCAAGTTAATTCTTGTCATCCATGACAGGGATAACGACAATGATTACAAAAGGTTTATTGAAGAAAACAACAATATAATAACACATTCTTAAAAAGGCAATAATTAACTCGGGGTCTGTCAAATTATCACTGGTACATGGCCACGTGTATTCTGAGCACAGTTTGGGATGTCTTCTACCTATATGTTCAGTGAATGTTAGGTTCAATTGTTTGAATATCTACCTTCCATAACGGTTCTTCTAAGGCACAATACTCCACTCAGATTACTTGTATTTAACCCTGCTTTCCCCTTTGCACAATCTTTCTTGTCAATCCATCATATTGTTATCCATCGCCGAAGCCTATTTCCCTTTCAGTTTTTACCCTGGCATAAGTTTGACAAAGTATCCCAAGCCTTGCTTCGATGGAGAAGAAAAATCCTGCTGACTTGGCTTTCTCTTGCTTTGTGAATTAACTACACCCCTAAAGGGTAATTGATAGTATTTTCGATGCTTGGACTACTACACGAATCCAGCCTTTTCAATCAAATACACTGAACTGGACACTTGACCCACTTATATATTATTCACCCTGAAGTATATTGTATTCCTTGAAGATTATTATAGGAATGTATTCTTGTTGATTCCTGTGCTACATCATGACTGGGATTTAATTGCACTGCACTGCCATCTATTCCAATCCATTGTCATAATATACAAATGTAACAATTTGTAAAAAGTTTGCTTTAAAAAACTCTCATATTTATATAATGCCAATATCTAAACAAGAAGACTTTTTTTGTATTTACTGTTACTTCTTTTCCGAATGAGATGACCATGCACGGAGCACGGAATTAATTTGAACTCCTGATAGAGCATAATCAACCGATGTATCCAATTTCCTGAGTATCTCATTTGAATATAATTGCTGTTGTTTACAGCTTGTCTGGCAGACCTTTTTTCACATAAACTATGTCTATATAAGTGTAACAGGTGAATTTTAAAAGACTGATATCAGATTGGTTTGCCATTAAAAAAAACTAAAAAAATGTATATATATTTTTTATTCGTACATAAATTTGTACACTTGTGAAATTTCAACAAGAAGAAGTTTAAATGAAGAAAGCAGAGAGTTCAGCAGACACAAAGGTCATTAATAATGGTGATTACATCACTCATTGTCAGGACAGTATCAGACAGCTTATTCCTGACATCTGCTAGTTCACATACAATCATAGATTCAAGGATATATCCAGTTTTACAGTTTTCATTGCATATATGCCTAATAAAATTATTCATTCATTGTTGACGTCAGTTCTGCATAATCCAAGCTCATCAAAGCAAAATTCGAGGTTGGCCTTGAACAGGCCTGATCATTCAAACATATAATATTATGTGAGCTCCAACCTGATTTGCGGAATACTTTGCACTATAGGTGGAACCACAAGTACTATAATCAGAGAAAAGTCTATTTTTAGAAGTACACCAAATACTGATGACGTGCACATAAAATAATTAGGAAAGCCAAAAACCACAGGATGTCCGCTAGATCATTATTAGACAAGAAAGTTAAAATCAAGTTGACATCAAAAATCACAATGAAAACTAGCTAAAAGCTATTAGTTGATTAAACTGACTCGAGATAGCAATGAGAGAAAAAAAGACCAATGGAAGACTTGAAAAAATCAAGCATTTTGAAAAAATAAAATAAAATAGAAGCACATATGCACTTAACACCATCCCAGGAATACAGCAGCTTGTAAAAGCATTATAATCGATGGACACAATCCTTAAATTCGTGGATCAATTTAAAACTAACTCGTCATATCTAACATCACAACTATATATTAAACAAAGAACAGAATAAGATCTACAGTGTCACTCTATTGTTAAGACTGCTCAAAACAAACAATTTACTCGTCTTAATAGCAAGGTCTTAGTATTTAACACAATCCACTGGTGTTCTTTGGGGTCCCCTGGCAAGTATATATACTTATAACGTCAAAAGAACAAAAAATCATGCTGTTGTCTTATTTCAAACTGTGAATTGCCAAATAAATTATTTTCAATAAAAAAAAAAAACTTAACAAATTAGAGAGGTAATTCAGTGGTCCTAATTTGGGTGGCTTTAGTGGTGAGGTGGCCATATTGGTAAGGTGGTCTTGCAGTGGGTTCAATAGAGATCAAACCCAGAATGATCAGATTAGCACAAAAGTTCAATTGCCACTAGGCCAGTGAGCAATACATTAGTATAACACAAAGAAATAGACAACACAAGAATGATCTACAATATCTATTGGTTAGACAGAAGAGCCCTGGTGAACCCTTATATTGATCATGTGAACGTGACCACATCTGGTCTTGGGCGTTTTGTGTCTGCAGACAGTTGCTTCTGAGAAATGAATGATAGACGAACTCTCTTGACCCATCCACAACTTCTGTAAGGATGTCAAAATGGGTTTTTACAAGGTTATGTTCTGTGTCCCAGTTGTATTTATCATAGGAATGGTGCGACTAGCTTTTACTATTGCATAGATGGCTAGATCGTTGCTTAGTAGAAGTCTAGCTTGTGAAAGACAGAACGTAAGACATGCAGCTGATCAAGGTTCACATTCATTGGGGATATGACGGGATTAATTGCACGTAAATCTTAAAAAGCCTAAATGTGGTGTTCCATTCAGTAAATTAACGTTAATGAACGAGTGGTATTTGCTTAGTAGGGCTGAATACATAAAAAATACATTATATATATGGCAGGTCAACACAGCACTACTGAAATTCAAGTGTTCCACCCTGCTTGGGCTTTTACGTCCATGGTCAGATTTTAAGAAATCGTTGGTGTTTTGTGTATTCCTTCCCTCAACACAAGTACTGAGTGTGAGCTGAATCTAAAATGACTATGCCTGATGCCGTCTGACTTGCTTATAACCAGCACACTATAATGGGGAAGTCTATTACAAATAACGGATCTTTGTCTATCTTTTAAACCAGATCCACAAGTACAACCAGTTATAACCAACTTTTTTTGACATTATCTCATCATTATATCTGGCACACTGGAAACTGGTGTAAAATAAGTGAGCATCAGAACTGTACCATGGTATTACAGAAGCCATGTAGAATATGTAGGACAAAGCGTGTTATTTTGTTTTTAATCTTTTTTAGTTTTCAATTGACATTTTCCATGACATCCCGCTTGTTTTTTGTCTTCACTGATACAAACCCTTGTAGAATGACAATATTTTGATTCCCAATATTTACTCAGTGAGGACTGTGTTGTCATCATTATAGGGCTCTGTGTGTTCTTGCTGCAAACCCTGGAACAACCGGACAAAGCTGAGGAATCTAATATTCAGGGAGGCTGACAATCGTGTTGTCTTTGTCATCACTTTTGCAGCTTTCTTCCGGATGTCAATTTCTAGAGGCCGCATTTGCAAGGGATGTTACAAAGACGGTATAATGTCAGTTTTTCAGGAATAGAAAGCAACTAATCCAGTCTGGGTTCTTACCGGCCTTATATAGCATTTTAGGTGAGATGAATGACCTTCCAAGCTTTTAAGCTTGCTCAAGGTCATTCATTGATCATCGCCTTTTAAAGTTTAAAAGCTGGATGTGTGTGTGCACAGATTAGTCTTTTTGGTAGGAAATATAGTGCTTAGATACATATGTATCTGATAGTTCATCTCACTTATATTGAATAAAAGTCTCTATTTCCACCTTTGGTGCAAAATTTACTGGCTTTTATTTGAGGTCTTAATAGTGAGGTGGTTTTATGGTGAAGTGGTCTTAATGGTGTAGTGGTATTAGTAGTGAGGTGGTCTTTAGTAGGTTTGAGTGTTGTGTTGATACTGGCATTCATCTCTAGGTATAATACTGCAGAATCACATGTGGATTTAGAGTAAGAACTTCATTGTGCCTTGTCTACGGGAACTTTCTGTAAACTGCGCTAAGATCCGTCAAGGATTATAAACGCAATCAAACACAATGTGAAACAGTTCGTTACTTCTTTTATGTCAGTATCACAGAGGCGTGTGATGGGATTACCTCTTATTGTTGTAGGATCAGCGAAAATTGAGCAAAACGACAGAAAACGCGATTCATCCATCTTCATCAATCATTTTGGAAAGTTCTTTGCAAATGAATGAGGACAGTGTCAGAATAAGCGCCCAGGGTGACCCCTCATTATATCATTGTATATGTGGAGATGGGAAGTGAATCACCCAAGCACTGAGAAGGGAGAATTGTACTGTGATGATGTGATATAGGTATTTGAGACTTAAAACAACACATTGTAATTAATTGATTATAGTTGTACAAATTAATGTTAAATTTTAATTGTATTGGTTAGATCCATATATACATGTATGCTATTTGGCATCAGGCTGTTAAAATTAATCTGAAATTAATATATACATTGATATGGTCAGTAAAATCGTTATTCAGAAAAGTTAACTTGTACATTTTAACCAACTTTTTGTTTAGATATTTGTCACTAACTTTAATTTGGAATGACTGATCCATAGACATTTTGTAGTTCAATCTAACTATTCGGTAATTTTTTTATTATAAGATAGTTAATGTCATGTTGGTTATTGGTGATAATGATGACTGTTACTGGCCACTGACTAATGTAGCAGGGTGACTAAGTTGTTAGTCAACATTGACTAACATTTCAGTGAAGATGTCCTTGGAAGATCAGCCAATCTATACCAGTAGTCAAATGACTTGTCAGATAATATATTTTAACAAAACTTTCAATCTATGATATCCATGCTGATAGACCATAGAGGTTTTCTGCTGTTAAGGCACATTTAAGGTTGTTTAAATACACTAAAAAGCAATACAATGCTCCCATTAAGTCAGTATTTCTGACTCAGTACAGTACAATACAACGTTATTATAACACATTCTATCTCTCCTGTTGATCAAGGATTTAATAGAAAAACTGCTACATTGATTAAAGACAGGTGCATAATTGCTATGGGATGCAGTTTAGATAAAAAAATTCATGATGAAGTTTTAATTACATGTGAAATTTTAAGCCCAATAAATCCCATTAGTGTTTGCTTGCACAATTGAAGTGACCATCGTTCCGTTCTTGGAGGAGAATTGCATTTGATTTCTTTGCAGATTTCTTGTTCTGCATAATTTTCAATTCCATTTTGTTTTTATGATAAGCTTCATTTAGCTGATTGGGGATTGTTTTATTTGTTTCTCAATGGATTACAAGAAAAAACATTGGACAACTGTGTTAATTCGATGGTTTAGTGAATTGGATGTCATTTTGGTGATTCAGTGTAATGTAATAATTCTCTCGGAGTTGGAACTCTTATCCCTGGGACTAAAATCCAGAATGTTATCCATTGTACCAAAGAATCACTCTCTGGTACGAGGGCAACATTCTGCTCACACCAGGATCACCACACCATCCCTTCTCACAATGAGGCTCCTAGCAGTTGTTACACCTAGCCTATTCCAGGCTAGCAGGACATGGGTCCTCAAGTACACTCACATCGGGTGCCATTTGTAATAATTCTCCTGGAGTGGAAATCGAACTCTTGTCTCTGGGACTAAAAGCCAGAACGTTAACCATTTTACCAAAGAATCACTTTCTGGGGACCCGTGTGGGATGGTGTCGGGATAATTGTTACAGTAACTGATAAACCTAGGAAAATTTCTTTTACAAGCTGATGTTTAAACAATGCCTTCATCCGTCTCCAAAAATTGTGCAGTCATATATATTTTGAACTTTAAAACTGCCTACATGAACTGCCATATATATATATATATAGTAATACGACTGACTGACCTTTTGGCGAAGTCATTGCTAAGTTTTATAAATACGTTTGCAGAATAATTAACGGGTTTTTATTATTGGTCTGCCATGTTGGCATATTGGAACTACATTATATCAGGGTTGTCCAAGTTCCAGGCCACCCACATTTAGTGTAGCTTATTTTCAGGTGTGCAAATGTTTAGTTTATAGTTGCTAAACGTGAAGCTGTTGTAACTTATAACTAAAGACAGTAAAGATACAAGTAAACACCAGTCAGCTAGTCGGTCAGTCTGTCAAAGGTCAGTCGGGTCCATTCAATCAATCAATCAATCAATCAACCAGTCAGTCAACAGCAAGTTAATGACTGAATCTATTCGTTATTCAAGATATGATTAAATAACCTGATTTTTTGCTGCAGAATCATATTCACTTGGACCATTACATATTCACTTGGACCATTATTAACTTGGACCATTAGGTTAGTGAGATGACTATGTCTTGCTGTTAGAAGCTGTTATTAGAGTTTGGAGACTGTGTTGAACCTTGATCAGATAAATCAAGAACATCTCCCGAATTGGCTCCATTGTGATCAGTATCTAACCCCCAAGTCACTTACCCTGTGATTTATGCAATGGGCTTAGATTTATTGAAGGGGTTATATTACAAAGGGGTCATAAACGTTGTTGGCAACTGCATGAACGAATGGAGAGTTCTCTTGAAATTGAATTGCCAGCTGAAGTGTCTCCAGGTGGCTGAACAAAAGTCTTGCTAGGGGGGTGGGGGTTTGGCGTAGGGGCTAAGCTCAGTGGTAGCATGTTAAGCTTCCAACCGCTGGGTCCCGGGTTCCATTCCCGGTTGAGCCCAAGTTGGATGGCTCCTTCATCTCATTGTCGTGGTCCCTGTCTGTCCTAATTAGCCCATCAGGTGCAGAAATACAGAACGTAAAGCCCTAATCCACCATAACCCTTGCTAGGGGGGGGGGGGGGGCCCTGGTTGTCAGTATTAGCCACCTCCTAGGAGGTGCATCCATAGAAAGGATCATACATACATAATTATATGTATTTTGTACAACAGTAACATGTCATTTATTTTTGTACAACGGCTTCATAGCTTTGTTCATTCTTCGGTTTTGGATGACAGTAATTTCAGCTTTCTTCAAAATGCTACATTTCAAGTTCATGTCAATTTTCAAGTTACTCTGTTCAGTGTTCTCCAGCACTGGAGTCTGGCCAATGTTTACATGCGTTGATAGAGTTCTGGTGTGAAGAAACACATGGACCAATCCTAAAACATGCTCTCAGATGCTGGATAATTGTCTTTACTTTAAAAAAGTTCAGATATGAAGAGCTGAGACTCCAAGCTCCACAATGATATAAGCTTTGCCACATGTTAGAGTGTTTCACATGTAATTGATAGCAATATTTTTGTTCGTGCCCCATTGCCGGCTGTGTTAAAGATTAGACCGGAATTCTGTCACTGCATTCGCTCCCACAATGGGGAGTGAAAATCGTAGTGCATTATGGGTAATAGCAAACGACTGAATTACTTCAGTAAATCTATGATACTATACATCCCCCCTCTCTCCCCAAATTTAAATGACATCCCTGTGAATACAACCTCACAACTGAGTCGGCCTATATCTATCTGTGTTTCAGCTCACCCTTAAGACCAATGCACCATTAAACCCAGTGGAATGTGGATGAATAAGTCTTTCTATAAATGTTCTGCTGCAATCAAATTTACATTTAAAATGTCCAATAAAAAAGCTAGTTTACAACCACTTTCTCTGTCAACTTAACTTTGTTTTCTAGATAAAGTGACTACTTAGGAATGAAGGAACAAATCCTTTCAGTCCCTGACCCTGCATTTTGGATTAAAGGGCTTTTTGTGGCCAGTCCTCGAAACAGCAGATGTCAAAAGGTATGGTCCTTGGGGCTATCTAAATCTTTCGAACAAAGCAACGATGCTGTTAGACTAACTTAGCTGATCAGGATGTGGCCACAGTGCTCCCGAACAAACTCCGTTGTGCCATCATGCAATTGTGAATTCAAGACTGCATAATATAAATACTGAAATTAAAGCCATGTTACAAATCTATAAACACACCACACTGATTACTAGTTTACAACACCCTGCTAGACTAACACACGTTACATTTACAACTTTGTAAATGTTATAACTGGTTGTAAGCAAAGGTCAGTGACAATTTTTTACCTTCTGATCTGGCATATGATGTATGACCTGGTGTATAAAAATAATCAAGGTGTGATAAACCAAATGTTTCAAAGTTAAATTTCTCAAAACATTCCCAAGAGATCTTTAAAACTTTTGGTCTTAAAATTAACGTATGTGTGTGCAATTTAAGAAAATATATTTGAAATTTTTGGTCAATTTTTTTAAACCCTGAATTTAGTTCAGGGGCACTGTGTGGCACATTATAGCATTGCAGAGACATAGACGTAAGACTGACTCAGTTGTCATTGCATAAAAGTCTATTCGTCAACTGGACATTGGCATTTTTCTAAAAATATTATGACAATGACTACTACTATGACTATATTTATAAGAAGATTAGCAGCTTTTAAAATCTGGAAATGGTAAAATGTAAATTGAAAGTCATTGTGTAAATAGTCCATGGAAAACTGGCGACAGCTTTAGTCTCTTAGTTCTGACCTTCGGAAGGCAGCTATAAGTCTACGAAAATGGAAGGAGGATATATCAGCAGCATTTGTGCTCTTTTACATCTGTTAATTAGAGACAATGCAAAGGTAACTCATATGTGATGTGGAGTTTGTAATACCACATGCACCCCTGGGTAGGGCCTGGTTTTCAGACATCCCGTTCATGTTTAATGTGGCAAACAAGCTATTTCATGTCTGGCTTCTGCAGGTGGATCCATGAAAGTGCTAGGCATACACATCTATGTCATAAAACACCAATGCTCCTGTTTGATGCCAATTGCATGACCGATTTTAAAGATCATTCTTTGCTTTTATCTCCCATGCATTTGTTCTTTTGCTTTGTAAGTAGGTTTTTCAAGAGTTGTGCACATAAAAGCCCCCCAGAATTAAAAGACATTATTCATGCTTTTGGGATTAATGATGTGCCATTTTGTTTTATATTCTCTTCTCACTCTTGTTTTCCATGAAGTGTGTCACACGATGTAGTGCTGCTCTTTGATCTCTCCACATTTCTTGGTCCTCTGGTTTGCTGTTTAATCTGGCGTTAGTTTAGGTGCTAAATTATCACTTAAGAGATCTTATGTAGTCTGTGAATACCATTTATAAATGTAATATTAAAGTAATTGTTCATATTGTATGTGATTAAACGCCATTAAGTTATTAGTAATATGTTAGCTAAATATTTAGTTGTAGTGGTCCTACCACTAGCAATATGGTTAACAGGGAGTGTAAAATATATATACAAGAATATAAATGACAGCTCGTGAATCAGCTTGACATACAGACTGACATACAAACAGACTGACTGACAAACAGACTGACAGACAGACAGCTAGACTGACTGACTGACAATAAATCCATCTGATCTATAAGCATCTTTATCTATTTATGTTTTTTTTTGTTTGCATTGGAAGAGTCCTCTCTGAAAATGCTTTCCAAATTAGCTCTTTGTAAGAACCCAAAAATGACTTGAACCTGGAAAGATGGGTCAACGACAGGTCAACCACTCCTGACCTTTGACCCATAAACGTATGTAGGTCACATAATGACTAGAGGAGCTGCAGGAATTTCTAGGGTAAGATCAATACAAAGCGCAGGTCTCTGCAAAAATGCCTGGTTCTTGGGATAAGAAATTGCTGAAAGGTTTGTGGGCTTAGAGGATGTCCCTAGCTGATGCCTCATTTGCCCTTTTTACGATGTATCTTGAATGACAAATAATGGGATTGTATTGTCTGAAAAAATCCTATGATTGATCAGATGTTAATATTTTACACTTTTCGATATAGAGGGAAATATCTCTCATTGTAGAAAGGTTTCCGAATGCCAAACTGTTGTTACCATATAAATATATAATTTTGATTGACGGAAGATGTCAGAAAAGACATATATGTCACCAATATCACTTGTACTGTTAACTTAACATATATAAGATGGTTTACGAATATCCAGCACAGTATATTCATGCTACACTATCAAGTGCTGTATGCACTACAGTATGATCAAGGGTGGCTTCGTTTCAGCTGTCAGTTGCAGTACTAACACACAGGAGTTGCGGTGTCTTTTGTGGACGTTTGTTAGTTATGTGTCTTGCCTGCCCTGCTCTGGGTCAATGTACGGTTTTTCTATAAATTTATTTATTACCAGGCCTGAAAACTTCATTTTAACCTTGCATCTCAACTGCTGTTGATGGTAATACTTAAATGCAATATAATTATGAAAAGTTAGAAAAGTCAAATTTTGATGAATTCATATACTTCAAACCTATTTTTATAATTCTAAGATGACAGCTTAAGATGGAGCTTAGCCATTGCAGAGGCGATTTTGTAAAGAACAAACAAGAGCTCACATGCTGAAAAATATCATATTTGAGTCTTTGGATGTGTAGTAGGGTCTTGCTGTGTCTTGTAGAGTTTTGTGGAGTCTTGCAGAGTTATGCCTTAATATGAATGCAAATGTCATTAAGGTGTAAGCAGCGGGCTGTCTTGGTAAAGATGCGGCTCAGTGGGATGCAGAGAAGTGTCAAAGCAGCAGCTAAAAGGATGAGGATGTGATGGGAGCATCACCCACTCATCTCCCGCCCATCCCCAGGTGTCACATCACTATTAATTGATGCTGCGTGGGTGCCATATCCTGAGAAATTGCCTGATAATGCAGGTGTTTCAAGTGGTATTTATGAATAGTATTAGTCAAATACATTTTGTAACTTGTAAGTATATGTAAAAGTGTATAAGTTTATAAAGTTTATACATTCAACTACGCCCACAGCCACGTGTCAAAATCGACCATGCAAGGCATATAAATATTCTTGGTTTTTTTGTTACAAAATTACCTCGTAAATGTTTTCTGACTATTTAATTATTTTAATATCTGGTTATTATGTTTACCAAATTTTTTTATGTATATGAAAAGGATGTTACATATGAATCTCTGCATAACTAGTGTACGTACTCAAAGTGAAATATATTGTAGGATTCCTTGAATATTATCTCTACAGTCACCAATGAGCATCTACATAATCTGTGATTCAACACACTACTCTTTCTAGACATATCATCAGTCCTTACAAACAAATCTCAAGGAATCGATCCACACAATATACAACATGCCAAGGGACACCTTCCTCCCTTCACTTTGACAGTTTGTGTTTGACTGTGCACACTACATAAAGTATTTATGGATTGCAAATAAAATTGTGGCACTAAGCTTGTCTCAGTGGAATCTCAGTCCTATCCATTAGATTTATGTCAACGAAATCCGAAATTTACAAGTCAAAGATGGAATTTCTAAGCCCTGTGTTTGCTGTACGTACTTGCCTCGACTTTGTTTGCATTTATTTCAATAAAACGACTTAGAAAAAGGAATAAATTGATGGCATATGATTGGGAAGATCAACTTTCAGTGATCTATCTCATTTATTTATTTAATTATCTTATTTATTTTGAAACAGCTAGTTGGCCTAATGGTTAAGGCATCCACCAAATCCATATTTTCCCAGGTCTGCTGATGGTCCCGGGCACTCTTCATGAGCTACATCCCAGCAGCTGGAGTTAAATTTGAGGTGTACTCGGTGTCTATGTTGAGGGAAGTAAAAGACCTCACCCATGGGGTAAATGTGTAACATAGGCCTAGTGATGAAATCCTAGCATTCTCATCTCATCATTATGTCTGCCTCTGTCAGCTGGTCATATAAGCTGAGTAAGCTTCAGACAGTAGCATTAGACAGACATTTATTCACAATTTGCATCTACAATTGGATTGTATGCAGAAAGTTCAACAACTATAAGCTACTGACGATGAAGTGACATTTTGTCAAGTAAAATTCAAGTGTAACTTCTGAAATGAAATGTCAATACATCAAGTCTCTCAGCATCTTGTAACAAGATTTCAGCATAATTGCAGTAAATTGCGAATTCCTTTTAGTTCATATAAGTATCTATATTGTGCACATCCTGTATGTTTATAATGCCAGTTCACTCGAATGTAAAGCTGCTGACTTGAGGAACCTATGCAAATCCCCGTGTGTGTCTGTCAGTCAGTCTGTTACTCTGTCTGTCCGACCTTTGGGTATATTTTGTCAATAAAACTGGGGTGATTATCATCCCCCCTCTCCCTCTACAAACAATAGACCTGGGTGTTATTGGATTTTTCTGACAGGGATTGTGTTGAGGGGGGATAGCAATCACATTGGAGGCCTAAGCAGGAGCCCAGCTGAGCTTGCAGTGTGGAATAAAAAAGAGATTTCTTTTGTCTGACCAGAGGGTTGGCAGGGGCATCTTTAAGTCATGCAGGATTTTCTAGGGATTTTCCGGATTCCTCTGGCGTCTTCTGAGTTTGGGGTTAACTAAACGAGAAATTGCTCCAGTTGCCCTAGTCCAGCCAGAATGGCCGGTGGAAATGACCAGTGCTAATGGTCATTAGAATGACCATGCACCAGTCTGGCAGGGCAAGGGGATGTACTTTGGTGTTTGTTGTTTAGTTTCATTTCTTTAAATTATGCAGTTGCTGATGTTTTATTCAACCTGAAAGAGAAAGAAGTCATTTTAAATGTTAATCAATATTTACCATCATACACTGTCCATTATTATAATTTGACAGTCAGCTGGCCATTATATGTACTTTGTCGGATGTATAACGAAAATTGAGGAGCTAATCTTCAGATGTCACACTTAATCCTTCTTTGATGTCTGTCAGTTGTTGTCACTTGAAACCAATTTATTATTTACAGCCAAATCCATTAACATCGAAATCAATCTCACAGACTTGTAAGCTAAACTCTAGATGATGACATGTGAACCCAGAAGTCCCATTGGCCAAGGCAGTCCCTAAACCAACGAGAGTCCTAGTTTCAAAATCTCTTGAGATTGGTTTCCAAGTTAATGGTTTTCGTTGTAAGCAACTTTGCAATGTTTTGTTAACAGCGTGGCGTTCCCACAGAAAAAGCTCATTAGTCAAATTAACCAGCTAACAAATTTAGATTTTTACTAAACTAGTAAAACACATTCAAAGGAATGCACGCCTTTCACCAATCAATTTACCGTGTACTGGGTTTTGTCGTCATCAGTCACTAAAACCCACCATTCAGCCTTTTAAATAATGCATAGGAAACACCCTTTTCTGCATTCTTAACCAAAATTCCCAGATCCATCTCTGCCGATCTGTCTGGTAAACAGTGCAGTCATACAAAAAATGCATGCATTGTCTGGCTGCTATAATTGCTTGCATTGTTCTGGTTGAACAACACATTGTTTGGTCTTGGGATTACACTGCTCTGCTTGCTGTTTTTCCTGCTATGCTCATTTTGCAATTAATTTTCTGCCAAGGGGAGGTCTGTGTTTACTCAAACTCACAAAATGGTGGGCTAGTAATTTGCAATTCCCAGACAAGCCCTGATTGCACCCGGTGAGCAGAGGTCTTGCATTGTCCTATCTGGTAAGAACTTCTACTACTTTGAGACTTGGTGCTTGGGTGAACTACTGTACTTTGCATGCACCGAGCTTTTTAAAAGTTAATAAAAAACTCAGAACTCAGAACAAGTTTATTCGACAAAGTATATTAAAATATACTAGATCAGTGCCATACTGCAATCATCTCATCATTACATCTGCCAAGGCAGTTGTCTATATAAAGTTAATGTGGTTCTGAATAAACACTCGAAAATATAGTAGGTTCTGCAGATGATGAACCAGCTGGGATTGCCTTGGTATGGTTTAAAAAGTGGGCAAACATCCGCTCCTGGACTATTGTTATTCACAGACTTTAGTTTTAATTGTGCTCATTTCAAAAAGGTCTGACTGTATAAGCTTTACAGCTTTTATAAAAGTATGTTTGCGCATATTGCAGTTTAGGTGATAATTATTTTCATGTTGTATAAACTAAGTGTTAGGCCCAGATCAGTCATTCACAGTTTACCAATCAAACCGACAATACAGTTTTGTGTAAGCCGGCACTGTTTTAGTAAAACAGCTTCAAAACTGCAACACCCTTCAACAGTCACTTAGTCTGATTATGTGCTTCTTTAACTGGCCAGAAAATGGAGTGAAAAGAGCAATTTCCAATAAGGTAAGAGAGATTTTCCCGCACATCTGTAATCATTGTATTTCTTTTCCAAAAATACTGTTGCAGCCACACTCTAGAGATTTACTTCTCATGTTGCATTTGTATGAGATTGATGAATAATTTTATGAGGCACATTATGTCGTGTGATTATCCCATCTTAAGGGAGTGTGCGCCTTATTAAATTCCTCTCTGATAATAACGAAGTCCTTAGATGACCATTAAATGTTAATACGAAGAGAACATGCTTCAGATTTATCAGAAATTGTTACATCCTAGAAACTCCTGAATATGTCTGGCAAATTTATGATAAATGTAGAGATAATCTGTTTGGTTCTTAAGATATACTAAATAATGCAAGATTTTGTTAATTTTCCATAACACCTACTGTTTTTTAGTAACTGCAATTTTATTGTGTTATTTTAACTTGCCATTTTTTCTTTGTTTCATTTGTTTATACAAGGAATGACTTGTAAGCCCAAGTGGGCTAGCTGGGGGTGACTAAAATTGTTTTGTTGTTGTTGTTATTTTATATGTGTCACACGAGTCAATAAATAATTTCATACCATACCATTATTATAGCTCATCCCCTCATGAATGTAACTCCAAGTCTGGGGTACGTATAAGCTATAAAATTGTTATGTGAGGTAACTGCAGACTATGGTGTGTGCATTGCACAGAGCCCTGTGTTGGCCACTCGGGTGCGAGGTCATCACCCACATTGCTACTACCCTTGCTACGAGAGGGCCCAAGTCTTTCAAGGGGGTTGATTTGTATGCAGTGTCTATGCTGAAGCAATCAAATGACCCACTTAAATAGAATATGATAAATTTGTAACATGGGGTAGACAAAAATGTATCATATCATCATAACCTTATTCTCCGGGTATTTCAGGCTAGTATTAACACAAAAGCAAATAAAGTAAACTTCAAAAGATAATGTACAGAGTGCAGTCTCTCATAGCACTATACTAATGGTATACTATTCTGTATATTTTATTCTTTGTTCTCTATAGTAAATTATTGATATCATCATTACAGATTCACATCATAATTGCATTAACCACATAGAGGAGCTTCTGAATATCTGTCAGTTCTAATTACTTAGATGTCTTTTGTACTTCACACAGTATGTAACATAAGCTCTTAGTGAATCTGCATTCATGAATGTACAGCTTCGCCATTCCTACAAGCAATAGCTTCCTTTTTTCTCTCTCTTTCGTGAATGACAATACTACCAAACCTAATATTTGGGCAGCCAAACCCATAACCGGACTGTGGTCATTTGGAATTGGTAAATTGAAATCAATTGTTGTGGACAGGTCAGGCCAAAACTGCATTGTCTGTGCCCTGTATTAGATTTATTTACTTTGCTTTTTGCGTGCATCCTGTAAAAAATTACGTCTGTTTATCAGAGTAACTCAATAACAATTTCCTGTAGGCCTTTTAATCTTAGAATCTATTGATTTCTTGCCTTAAATAACATAATAATTTCCTCAATCTGGAAAGGTTGGTTCTGGGGATGTTGCTATGTAGTGGATTTTCTTATAAGGCTCAGTTTCTGAGAATGAGGAGAGGATTTCTATATGTTCACGATGTTATTGTGACTATTAAAATCCGCATTACTAAGATTCTGAATAACTAACCATTATACTCCACCACGTGACCTTTTCTATTGTTCTTTCACGGGATATAACCAACAAAAATGTTAGTTAACTCCCTCCTATTCGGGATATAACTAATACTTGTACTCCACTTAGACTGTTTTCCTGTTGTTCTAAGTGGGCAATAACCAACGAAAATGTTAGTTAACTCCCTGCTGAGTGCAATCTGAACTTGTCTTGCGTAAGAAAGACAGTAAAACAAACAAATTTTGAAATATGCCTATTGAAGTAATAGTTAGTTATATCCCTCATAGTCATTTAACTAACATTTTTGTTGCTTATATCCCTCCACCTTTGGCGTTGGGATATAGAAAACAAAATGTTAGTTAACTCCCTCCTATTTGGGATATAACTAATGTCATTTATTTTTGTACAACGGCTTCATAGCTTTTTTCATTCTTCGGTTTTGGATGACAGTAATTTCAGCTTTCTTCAAAATGTTACATTTCAAGTTCATGTCAATTTTCAAGTTACTCTGTTCAGTGTTCTCCAGCACTGGAGTCTGGCCAATGTTTACATGCATTGATAGAGTTCTGGTGTGAAGAAACACATGGACCAATCCTAAAACATGCTCTCAGATGCTGGATAATTGTCTTTACTTTAAAAAAAGACTCCAAGCTCCACAATGGCATAAGCTTTGCCACATGTTAGAGTGTTTCACATAATTGATAGCAATATTTTTGTTCGTGCCCTCTTGCTGGCTGTGTTAAAGATCAGACCGGAATTCTGTCATTGCATTCGCCTCCCACAATGGGGAGTGAAAATCGTAGTGCATTATGGGTAATAGCAAACGACTGAATTACTTCAGTAAATCTATGATACTATACAGCCCCCCACTCTTCCCAAATACCTCACAACTGTGTCGGCTTATATCTATCTGTGTTTTTTGTGGCCAGTGCTCGAAACAGCAGATTTCAAAAGGTATGGTCCTTGGGGCTATCTAAATCTTTCAAACAAAGCAACGATGCTGTTTGACTAATTTAGCTGATCAGGATGTGGCCACAGTACTCCAGAACAAACTCCATTGTGCCTTCATGCAATTCAATGTATGCCTATAACAAGTAAATTCAAGACTGCATAATATAAATACTGAAATTAAAGCCATGTTTCACATATATAAACACACCACACTGATTACTAGTTTACAACACCCTGCTAGACTAACACACGTTACATTTATAACTTTTGAATTATATCTGTTATGTTTTGTATCATTTGTATCAAATACCTCAAGAAATTGTTATAACTGGTTGCAAGCAAAGGTCAGTGACAATTTTTTTACATTCTGATCTAGCATATGATGTATGACCTGGTGTATACAATTAATCAAGGTGTGATAAACCAAATGTTTCGAAGTTAAATCACTCAAAACATTCCTTAGAGATTTTTAAAACTTTTGGTCTTAAAATTAACGTATGTTAATGCAGTTTAAGGAAATATATATGAAATCTTTGGTAAATGTTTTTAAACCCTGAAGTTAGTTCAGGGGCACTGTGTGGCACATTATAGCTGTACTGGGAAGGGAATTCAGGATGACCAGAAGTAATGCCAGTTTGACACCTTTTTATTGTCATTTTTTTTGAACAATTTGAAATCTTTGTAGAGAATTTTTGACTTGCTGCCAACCCCCAGGATTTTGAATAGTAGCCCTACCCAGCAAAAGAGAATTTGGAGTGAGAATGCTAATCTCTGCATCTGCACCAGGTAAAGAACCAATGGGTTGTTCATTTAGCATATTAGCAACCTCATAACAGACACTCAGAAATTCCGCAGGTGACAATGTTTGGCCATGGAATGCAAATTTAAGAGCTTTCTTTGCTGACTTTACAAGTGACTCGACAGCCCCTTGATGCCAAGGTGCATCTGCTGGCCCGAAAATCCAAGTCAAACCATTGTCTACTGCCTTTTTGTTGATTTTGGTTTGATCAAGATTGGACCATGCTTCATGCAACTCTCTATCAACACTTACTAACTGGGAACCCGGATCACTATACACCATTTGAGTAAAACCTCTAACACTGACAAATCGATTGAATGCCACAAGAAAGGAGTCTGTGTCATAACCAAACACACCTTCAATATGAACAGCACCCATACTCATATCCGTGAAAAGAATTCCATAAGCTTTACCAGTAGTACGCTTCTGAACCTCACCCCTGACCTTGAATGGCCCAAAGAGGTCCAACATGACATTGGTGAATGGAGGTGCTGGTTTCACCCATTTGTTGCTCAAGAAATTGAGCATCACGCAGCTTACACAACTGGCAAGACATTTTAACCGACCAAGATAATTTGCTACCATGAGGAACCCAATACTTATGTCGGAAACGAGCCAAAGTAGCATCACGGCCCCTATGCCCACAAGCAATATGAGCATCCCTCATAAGCATGCGTGTAACAGCATGGTCTGCTGGCAGCAACGCCTGCGCTTCACCTTCAGGAGTCATTGGATTGTTACTACCCAAACGTCTTCCTACCACCAAAATGCCAAAGGAATTCATGGTGGGACTGAGAACTTTGTAGCGACCCTTACCATCTGTGAACTCATCAGAGCATGACCTTTGAACTTCCTTGACAACCAGCTGTTCTGCTTCCTGAAGCAACTGAACAGTAACAAACTTACTACTTCCTCCCTTGAAGGACTTCATCCTAGCAATGCTCAAAAGCCTAGCAATTACCCAATACAACTTCCTAACGCTGCTAAACCTCAAGAAATCAACTCCAACACAACTCTTGGATGCTGAAAGAGCTACTGACACATAAGCAAGTTTTTTTTCACCTGGCAGAGTTATCTCTCTCGGCAATCCAAACTTTATCTGCCACTTTTCAGAGTCTTGGTACAATACAGGGGGACCTTTCCACCAATCCGATTCTACACCTAAATCCTTGGGCTCTTTGCCACGAGTAAGCCAATCTGCAGTGTTCTCCTTACCGGACAATCAAGCCCACTCAGACATATCTCCAGCAGTAGAAGCCTGTATTTCTCCTATCCTAACTGCTTCATACACCTTGAACCTGGTTCTGGTTTTATTGATCATATTCAGTACCGTCTCAGAATCAACCAAATGAAAGACCTTTTCAAACTGAAAACGCATCTCCTTTTCAATTACTTTGCGACCTCTGGCTGAAAGGACTGCTGCATTCAACTTCATTTGAAGGGTACTGAGTTTCCTTATTGGAGCAATGCGACACTTAGCCATTATTAACCTGCACCAATATCCATCAGAGACTTTCCATCTCACATACGCTGCAAAACCATATGAGTGATCACTAGCATCTGAAAGTAGAATCAACCATGGCCTACCAACTGCATCAATAGGATGCAATGCTCTTTCATATGCAAGGTCATTCACCTGAAACATCTTGTAAAAGAAATCCATCCATTTTTCATGCAAACTAGAGGGCAATGCATCATCCCAATCTAACTTGATAGCCCAGGATTCCCTCAGAAACATTTTTGCAATGAAAGTGAATGGACTAAGCAAACCCAAAGGATCAAACATCATCATGACCTACTTAAGAACTAATCTTTTAGTCAATTTGAAGGGTACACCATGTAGAATATCCTCAACACTCAAATTTGGACCTGTTTGCTCACCCTTTTTCTTAGGAGAGAAATTCAAGATAGCCTGAAACTGAATAAGATCCTCTTTGGAATTCCAACCGACACCAAGCACTCTTGTGACATTTCCACCTGTTTTAAGCTGAGCATCAGACTCTACATCACCACTGAACAACCAACACTTGATACGAAAACCTCCTCTATCCAGGATTTGCTCAATTTTTCCGGGGTAATCTGCTCAGCTGTTCCCTGTCAACGAAAGAGTCAACAATATCATCAACATAAGTGGAATTGGTTATCACAAGCGCTGCTCTTGGACACCCGTCACCAAACCTTTCAGCTGTTTTGTACAGAGCTTCTGTACAAATGGCAGGAGCAGGAGTGTCGCCCATGTTCACCCTGAGCATGACATAAGTGTCGGGCTCACGAGACAAGTCCATATCACGCCACAAAAACCAATGACAGTGTTGCTCTACAACCTCTAACTTGACGGAATGGAACATCTTTCTAATATCTCCCACTACAGCTGTCTGTTCTTCCCTCCAACGCAAAAGAAGCCCAAGTAAATTATTCATGTAACCGTCAGGCCCTTTAGCAAGAGTACTATTCAGTGAGACTCCCTTACACTTTTGACTTGAATTAAACACTATGCGAACTGGAGTTGATTGGGACTTAGTATTACTCACTGCCAAGTGACGAATGTAGAACATTGGACCTTTCCAAGACTTGATCTCATTTAGGGACAACTTACGAGCAACACCTCTTTCTAACATGTCATGAATTTGCTCGTTGTATTTCAAAGCCCACTGAGGATCTTTCTGCAAAGTCCTTTCAGTGCTTCTCAGTGTAGCAAGAGCAACATGATAGTTATCTGGTAACTGGGCTGGATCAAAAAGCCAAGGATAACTAGTATACCAACAACTTTCAGCTTCATTGTACCTTAAATTATCCTGAATTACCGTCAATTCTTGCTCCTCCTTGAAGGAATAAGTGTGTCCCACAGAAGGACATTTGCCACACTTACATCCTCCACACTTAGGAACAGAACTAGTGGCTAACTCTTCACCCTCAATGAAACTAGGAACACCATTTAACGACCTACTTGAGAGGAAATTCGAATCACAACTTAGCTTAGGTGCATATATTGGACTCAGATCTGGCTGCAAGAGTTGCTTCTGCAAGACAAAGTTACAATCAGCTTTCATTCTACATTCATGGACCACTTTGATTATGTTGCAACTCAATTCAGTTTCTTCTTGCAATCCAGGATGACTACCAATCAAGCAAACACCAAGATCACCTTGCATGACACTGAGATTACCGCTAGTGCATACCTCTTTCTTGGGATGAAGACCATAATAATCACAACCTAGGAGGACTTCAACGCAAGTAGACTTCCGCTGTAAAACAGACACATCCCTATTTGGAAAGATATGAGATAAACCAACCATGTCTAGCGAAGATACTGGACCTGTAATCTGTTCAATACCAAATGCTACAATTGGCACAATCTCACCATTCACAGTTCTGAATGACAGTTCATACAACCAAGTGTCATACTCACGGTTGACATTACCCATTGTGGTGATGTCCAAGACATACCCGGTCTAATCTTTTGGCTTTCAACCTGTCAGCTGCCCTGTGAGTAATATAGGAAGAGTTGGACCCATTATCACAAAAAATAGTGGCAGATTTCGCCCCATTGACCACATGAACCTGATGAATGGCATACAAAGATGTAAAATCTGATAATGGAGCTAAGGCTACATGACTACTAGCGACAATAGTCTTTGGACTCGCAAAATCAGCAGTAGGATCCTCTGCACTTTTACACATCAGGGTGTGATAGCTAGCCTTTTTACAGACTGCACAACAAATTTTACTCTTGCATTGATCCCTCCTATGAAAGCCAAAACATCGAAAACATGCGTGAGAATCTCTGAGTGCTTGAAACCGCTCATCTAGACTTAAAGCTTTGAAATCCTTACACTCAGCGGTTTTTTGTTTTACATTCTCACCCTTATGAACAACAAACAGAGTTTTATTGGACTGTATGCGAGGTGCTTTACCTTGTGAGGCAAAGTTAGCATCAGAATTATAAGACTTTTTGCTATTTTGACCCTCAGCTAACCTGGCAACAAAGCACGTTCATTTACCAGAAATTTTAAGAACCTTTTCATTGGTTTAACTTTCTCTTCAACACTCATTTCATGGTAACTACGAATCCAAATCATTCGTGTGCTACCTGGCAGAAGCTCACAAATGTTATCAATCTCTCTTATTGAGATTTCCTCTATTTGACCAAGCTCATCTAACTGAGCATAAGCAGCTTCTACCTCATCAACCAGGTTGACCATACCTCTATAATCATCTTTTCTAATGGGCTTTAATTTTCTCAGACTTTCTAATGCTGCATGGACACCAGCACTGATATCACCATAATACTCAGATAACCTAGCCCACATTGTGTCATATGCTTCAGGTCTGGTAACATACACATTTTTTACCCGTTCTTTAGCTTCCCCTTTTAGTGACCTTTTAAGCTCATAAGCAAGGGCAGATTTACTACTAAGGGCACCCTCAGCTAATTTCCTCCAAATGGCCTTGAATTCAGGCCAGTCTTTTCTAAGACCACTAAACTCAGGGAGTTTGATCTTTTTAACCTGTGTGTCACCCTTACCTGTAGCATATGATAGAGAAGGTTTTGTCCTAACTGACATGTCATCAGGTGATTTCACTTCAGCATAAGTTACTTGCTCTGAAGGAAAAGACATAGAATGTGAAAATGTGGACACATTAGAAACCATAGGGTCATGAACCGGAACATTACTAATTGACTTGCACTGCTTTGACATTGCTACACTACAAAGTAACTTTACTGAATCAGCTTTACTAAGAAGATCAATTGCACTTTTATTTGTTCTCTTAAACTCATCCTCACTGAGCATAGGCCCAAGCTGTCAAGCAAGTCATTGACATCAGATACAAGTGGATTAAATTGTTGACCAAGTTCACTTAACACTTCTAATGAAACCACAAACCCTCATTCACAGCTTTCTCAGTATTGTCACATAAGCCTTCTAAATGGATTTTGCTGGATTCAAGCCTTGTGAATAAACAGGATTTCACAGTTTGGTGTGAAGCAGCTTCGATGTCTTTCAACTTATTGATTGCTTCAGAATATGTGTCTTTTACAACATTGTCATTTTCACTCAGGTTTTGACCATTTACAACTGCAAATTCAGCCAATTCTTCTTCACTCACCACCAGTTCTTGATATTCTTCACTTGTTATATCATATTTAGAGATGGCTTGTTCTAATCAAACTTGAATTTCTCCAAACAGTTCGCATCAGCCTGTCTCTGTATTGCTCCATTTAATCTTTTGGCAGACCGTGTTACCTTTGATTTAGCAGCTGTCCTTTGAGTCTTTAATTGAGTGGCCCTTTCCTGTAGTTGTTCCATGTTTATCGACAATCAGATGAATTAACACAAAACTGGACCAGGTGAACAGTCAGCGCAGTAATTGGACCCTCATCAGTAAAGAAGACACTTGCCCACTGGGAAGACATCAAATTGGCACCAGACAAAAATTGGAACACATTTACACATCAGGGTGTGATGGCTAGCCTTTTTACAGACTGCACAACAAATTTTACCCCTGCATTGATCCCTCCTATGAAAGTCAAAACAAATGACAATAAAAAGGTGTCAAACTGGCATTACTTCTAGTCATCCTGAATTCCCTTCCCAGTACAGTTCCAATTTCTGGTACATTCAATTCCCAACCAGTGAAATTTCAGACAACACTTCAGAAAAATGCATTCCTTCACAGATAAATGCTGACACACAGACTCACTGAGCATGACCATGTAGTTGCATTGGTCTGCTCTGTCCTACAGCTATGGCTGGTGTGTCCAAGGCTGGAGCTGTGATCACTGAACCGCGACACTTACAATGGCTCCACCTGGTTGTGTTATAGATTGGTTATAGGGGCCTCTGGTGTACAAATTAAAGACTGGTACATACCAGTACAATAGCATTGCAGAGACATAGACCTAAAACTGTCATTGCATAAAAGTCTACTATTTGACAACTGGACATTGGCATTTTTATAAAAGTATTATTACAATGACTATTACTTTGACTATATTTAGTAGAAGATTAGCAGCTTTTAAAATCTGGAAATGGTAAAATGTAAATTAAAAGTCATTTGGTAAATAGTCCATGGAAAACTGGTGACAGCTTGAGTCTCTTAGTTCTGACCTTCGGAAGGCGCCTCTAAGTCTACGAAAATGGAAGGAGTATATATCAGCAGCATTTGTGGTCTTTTACATCTGTTAATTTAGAGACTATGCAAAGGTAACTCATATGTGATTTGGAGTTTGTAATACCACACGCACCCCTGGGTAGGGCCTGGTTTTCAGACATCCCGTTCATGTTTAATGTGGCAAACAAGCTATTTCATGTCTAGCTTCTGCAGGTGGATCCATGAAAGTGCCAGGCATACACATCTATGTCATCAAACACCAATGCTCCTTTTAAAGATCACTCTTTGCTTTTATCTCCCATGCATTTGTTCTTTTGCTTTATAAGTAGGCTTTTCAAGAGTTGTGCACATAAAAGCCCCCCAGAATTAAAAGACATTATTCATGATTCTGGGATTAATGATGTGCCATTTTGTTTTATATTCTCTTCTCATTCTTTTTTTCCATGAAGAGTGTCACATGATGAAGTGCTGCTCTTTGATCTCTCCACATTTCTTGGTCCTCTGGTTTGCTGTTTAATCTGGCATTAGTTTAGGTGCTAAATTATCACTTAAGAGATCTTATGTAGTCTGTGAATACCATTTATAAACGTAATATTAAAGTAATTGTTCATATTGTATGTGATTAAACGCCATTAACTTATTAGTAATATGTTAGCTAAATATTTAGTTGTAGTGGTCCTACCACTAGCAATATGGTTAACAGGGAGTGTAAAATATATATACAAGAATATAAATGACAGCTCGTGAATCAGCTTGACATACAGACTGACATACAAACAGACAGACTGACAAACAGACTGACAGACAGACAGCTAGACTGACTGACTGACAATGAATCCATCTGATCTATAAGCATCTTTATCTATTTATGTTTATTTTTGTTTGCATTGGAAGAGTCCTCTCTGCAAATGCTTGCCAAATTAGCTCTTTGTAAGAACCCAAAAATGATTTGAACCTGGAAAGATGGGTCAACGACAGGTCAACCACTCCTGACCTTTGACCCATAAACGTTTGTAGGTCACATAATGACTAGAGGAGCTGCAGGAATTTCTAGGGTAAGATCAATACAAAGCACAGGTCTCTGCAAAAATGCCTGGTTCTTGGGATAAGAAATTGCTGAAAGGTTTGTGGGCTTAGAGGATGTCCCTGGCTGATGCCTCATTTGCCCTTTTTACGATGTATCTTGAATGACCAATAATGGGATTGTATTGTCTGAAATCCTATGATTGATCAGATGTTAATATTTTACACTTTTCGATATAGAGGGAAATATCTCTCATTGTAGAAAGGTTTCCGAATGCCAAACTGTTGTTACCATATAAATATATAATTTTGATTGACGGAAGATGTCAGAAAAGACATATATGTCACCAATATCACTTGTACTGTAAACTTAACATATATAAGATGGTTTACTAATATCCAGCACAGTATATTCATGCTACACTATCAAGTGCTGTATGCACTACAGTATGATCAAGGGTGGCTTCGTTTCAGCTGTCAGTTGCAGTACTAACACACAGGAGTTGCGGTGTCTTTTGTGGATGTTTGTTAGTTATGTGTCTTGCCTGCCCTGCTCTGGGTCAATGTACGGTTTTTCTATAAATTTATTTATTACCAGGCCTGAAAACTTCATTTTTACCTTGCATCTCAACTGCTGTTGATGGTAATACTTAAATGCAATATAATTATGAGAAGTTAGAAAAGTCAAATTTTGATGAATTCATATACTTCAAACCTATTTTTATAATTCTAAGATGACACCAAATTAGCATTAGCTAAGGTGTCGGATAACCAAAGTGGATTGGTGCTAAGACGAAGGCATCTGGAGCTTAGCCATTGCAGAGGCGATTTTGTAAAGAACAAACAAGAGCTCACGTGCTGAAAAATATCATATTTGAGTCTTTGGATGTGTAGTAGGGTCTTGCTGTGTCTTGTTTTGTGGAGTCTTGCAGAGTTATGCCTTAATATGAATGCAAATGTCATTAAGGTGTAAGCAGCGGGCTGTCTTGGTAAAGATGCGGCTCAGTGGGATGCAGAGAAGTGTCAAAGCAGCAGCTAAAAGGATGAGGATGTGATGGGAGCATCACCCACTCATCTCCCGCCCATCCCCAGGTGTCACATCACTATTAATTGATGCTGCGTGGGTGCCATATCCTGAGAAATTGCCTGATAATGCAGGTGTTTCAAGTGGTATTTATGAATAGTATTAGTCAAATGCATTTTGTAACTTGTAAGTATATGTAAAAGTGTATAAGTTTATAAAGTTTATACATTCAACTACGCCCACAGCCACGTGTCAAAATCGACCATGCAAGGCATATAAATATTCTTGGTTTTTTTTGTTACAAAATTACCTCGTAAATGTTTTCTGACTATTTAATTATTTTAATATCTGTTTATTATGTTTACCAAATTTTTTTATGTATATGAAAAGGATGTTACATATGAATCTCTGCATAGCTAGTGTACGTACTCAAAGTGAAATATATTGTAGGATTCCTTGAATATTATCTCTACAGTCACCAATGAGCATCTACATAATCTGTGATTCAACACACTACTCTTTCTAGACATATCATCAGTCCTTACAAACAAATCTCAAGGAATCGATCCACACAATATACAACATGCCAAGGGACACCTTTCTCCCTTCACTTTGACAGTTTGTGTTTGACTGTGCACACTACATAAAGTATTTATGGATTGCAAATAAAATTGTGGCACTAAGCTTGTCTCAGTGGAATCTCAGTCCTATCCATTAGATTTATGTCAACGAAATCCGAAATTTACAAGTCAAAGATGGAATTTCTAAGCCCTGTGTTTGCTGTGCGTACTTGCCTCGACTTTGTTTGCATTTTTTTCAATAAAACGACTTAGAAAAAGGAATAAATTGATGGCATATGATTGGGAAGATCAACTTTCAGTAATCTATCTCATTTATTTATTTAATTATCTTATTTATTTTGAAACAGCTAGTTGGCCTAATGGTTAAGGCATCCACCAAATCCATATTTTCCCAGGTCTGCTGATGGTCCCGGGCACTCTTCATGAGCTACATCCCAGCAGCTGGAGTTAAATTTGAGGTGTACTCGGTGTCTATGTTGAGGGAAGTAAAAGACCTCACCCATGGGGTAAATGTGTAACATAGGCCTAGTGATGAAATCCTAGCATTCTCATCTCATCATTATGTCTGCCTCTGTCAGCTGGTCATATAAGCTGTGTAAGCTTCAGACAGCAGCATTAAACAGACATTTATTCACAATTTGCATCTACAATTGGATTGTATGCAGAAAGTTCCACAACTATAAGCTACTGACGATTAAGTGACATTTTGTCAAGTAAAATTCAAGTGTAACTTCTGAAATGAAATGTCAATACATCAAGTCTCTCAGCATCTTGTAACAAGATTTCAGCATAATTGCAGTAAATTGCGAATTCCTTTTAGTTCATATAAGTATCTATATTGTGCACATCCTGTATGTTTATAATGCCAGTTCACTCGAATGTAAAGCTGCTGACTTGAGGAACCTATGCAAATCCCCGTGTGTGTCTGTCAGTCAGTCTGTTACTCTGTCTGTCCGACCTTTGGGTATATTTTGTCAATAAAACTGGGGTGATTATCATCCCCCCTCTCCCTCTACAAACAATAGACCTGGGTGTTATTGGATTTTTCTGACAGGGATTGTGTTGAGGGGGGATAGCAATCACATTGAAGGCCTAAGCAGGAGCCCAGCTGAGCTTGCAGTGTGGAATAAAAAAGAGATTTCTTTTGTCTGACCAGAGGGCTGGCAGGGGCATCTTTACGTCATGCAGGATTTTCTAGGGATTTTCCGGATTCCTCTGGCGTCTTCTGAGTTTGGGGTTAACTAAACGAGAAATTGCTCCAGTTGCCCTAGTCCAGCCAGAATGGCCGGTGGAAATGACCAGTGCTAATGGTCATTAGAATGACCATGCACCAGTCTGGCAGGGCAAGGGGATGTACTTTGGTGTTTGTTGTTTAGTTTCATTTCTTTGAATTATGCAGTTGCTGATGTTTTATTCAACCTGAAAGAGAAAGAATTCATTTTAAATGTTAATCAATATTTACCATCATACACTGTCCATTATTATAATTTGACAGTCAGCTGGCCATTGTATGTACTTTGTCGGATGTATAACGAAAATTGAGGAGCTAGTCTTCCGATGTCACACTTAATCCTTCTTTGATGTCTGTCAGTTGTTGTCACTTGAAACCAATTTATTATTTACAGCCAAATCCATTAACATCGAAATCAATCTCACAGACTTGTAAGCTAAACTCTAGATGATGACATGTGAACCCAGAAGTCCCATTGGCCAAGGCAGTCCCTAAACCAACGAGAGTCCTAGTTTCAAAATCTCTTGAGATTGGTTTCCAAGTTAATGGTTTTCGTTGTAAGCAACTTTGCAATGTTTTGTTAGCAGCGTGGCGTTCCCACAGAAAAAGCTCATTAGTCAACTTAACCAGCTAACAAGTTTAGATTTTTACTAAACTCCTAGTAAAACACATTCAAAGGAATGCACGCCTTTCACCAATCAATTTACCGTGTACTGGGTTTTGTCGTCATCAGTCACTAAAACCCACCATTCAGCCTTTTAAATAATGCGTAGGAAACACCCTTTTCTGCATTCTTAACCAAAATTCCCAGATCCATCTCTGCCGATCTGTCTGGTAAACAGTGCAGTCATACAAAAAATGCATGCATTGTCTGGCTGCTATAATTGCTTGCATTGTTCTGGTTGAACAACACATTGTTTGGTCTTGGGATTACACTGCTCTGCTTGCTGTTTTTCCTGCTATGCCCATTTTGCAATTAATTTTCTGCCAAGGGGAGGTCTGTGTTTACTCAAACTCACAAAATGGTGGGCTAGTAATTTGCAATTCCCAGACAAGCCCTGATTGCACCCGGTGAGCAGAGGTCTTGCATTGTCCTATCTGGTAAGAACTTCAACTACTTTGAGACTTGGTGCTTGGGTGAACTACTGTACTTTGTACACACCAAGCTTTTTAAAATTTAGTAAAAAAAACTCAGAACTCAGAACAAGTTTATTCGACAAAGTATATTAAATTATACTAGATCAGTGTCATTCTGCAATCATCTCATCATTACATCTGCCAAGGCAGTTGTCTATATAAAGTTAATGTGGTTCTAAATACACACTCGAAAATATAGTAGGTTCTGCATATGATGAACCAGCTGGGATTGCCTTGGTATGGTTTAAAAAGTGGGCAAACATCCGCTCCTTGACTATTCCATTGTTATCAAGAGACTTTTGTTTTAATTGTGCTCATTTCAAAAAGGTCCGACTGTATAAGCTTTACAGCTTTTATGAAAGTATGTTTACACATATTGCAGTTTAGGTGATAATTATTTTCATGTTGTATAAACTAAGTGTAAGGCCCAGATCAGTCATTCACAGTTTACCAATCAAACAGCTTTGTGTAAGCCGGCACTGTTTTAGTAAAATAGCTTCAAAACTGCAACACCCTTCAACAATCACTTATGATTATGTGCTACTTTAACTGGCCAGCAAATGGAGTGAAAAGAGCAATTTCCAATAAGGTAATAGAGGTTTTCACGCAAATCTGTATTCATTTTATTCCTTGTGATTTTCGAAAATACTGTTGCAGCCAAACTCTAGAGATTTACTTCTCATGTTGCATTTTTATGAGATTGATGAATAATTTTATGAGGCACATTATGTTGTGTGATTATCCCATCTTAAGGGAGTGTGCGCCTTATTAAATTCCTCTCTGATAACAACGAAATCCTTTGATGACCATTAAATGTTTAATACGAAGAAAAAATGCATCAGATTTATCAGAAATTGTTACATCCTAGAAACTGCTGAATATGTCTGGCAAATTTATGATAAATGTAGAGATAATCTGTTTGGTTCTTAAGATATACTAAATAATTCAACAATTTGTTAATTTTCCATAACACCTACTGCTTGTTAGTAACTGCAATTTTATTGTGTTATTTTAACTTGCCACTTTTTCTTCGTTTCATTTGTTTATACAAGGAATGACTTGTAAGCCCAAGTGGGCTAGCTGGGGGTGACTAAAATTGTTTTGTTGTTGTTGTTATTTTATATGTGTCACACGAGTCAATAAATAATTTCATACCATACCATTATTATAGCTCATCACCTCATGAATGTAATTCCCAGTCTGGGGTACGTATAAGCTATAAAAATGTTATGTGAGGTAACTGCAGACTATGGTGTGTGCATTGCACAGAGCCCTGTGTTGGCCACTGGGGTGCGAGGTCATCACCCACATTGTTACTACCCTTGCCGCGAGGGGGCCCAGGTCTTTCAAGGGGGGTGATTTGTATGCAGTGTCCATGCTGAAGCAATCAAATGACCCACTTACATAGAATATGATAAATTTGTAACATGTGGTAGACAAAAATGTATCATATCATCATAACATTAGTCTCCGGGTATTTCAGACTAGTATTAACACAAAAGCAAATAAAGTAAACTTCAAAAGATAATTACTGAGTGCAGCCTCTCATAGCACTGTACTAATGGTATACTATTCTGTATATTTTATTCTTTGTTCTCTATAGTAAATTATTGATATCATCATTACAGATTCACATCATAATTGCCTTAACCACAAAGAAGAGCTTCTGAATATCTGTCAGTTCTAATTACTCAGATGTCTTTTGTACATCACACAGTATGTAACATATTAAGCTCTTAGTGAATCTGCATTCATGAATGTACAGATTCGCCATTCCTACAAGCAATAGCTTCCTTTTTTCTCTCTCTTTCGTGAATGACAATACTACCAAACCTAATATTTGGGCAGCCAAACCCATAACCGGACTGTGGTCATTTGGAATTGGTAAATTGAAATCAATTGTTGTGGACAGGTCAGGCCAAAACTGCATTGTCTGTGCCCTGTATTAGATTTATTTACTTTGCTTTTTGCATGCATCCTGTAAATGATATTAGAGCACTGATTATATGTGACTGCCACAGATATGGCATTGTTTGGTCCAATATTTCAAGTACTGTGTTGTGTGACTATCAAATTTATTATATTTTTGGAATACAAGAATTCAAGGCTGTGATTGTGACACGCATTAGCAGAATAGTTTTTGAAACTTCTGATAATATCTGGACAATTTCGAGACTTTAACTTTAGCAATAGAAATATTGCAGATGTAATTATATTAACATAGATTTATTTGATGATTGCCCAAGGGTAAAATATACTGGGCTGTTATCTCAAATGATTTAGTAGAAAGGATGATCCAATCTTGAAAAAGCGAATCTTGATTTATAGATATTAGAACTACCAGATGGGGTAGTGGTCTGTCTTTTTGTGACGTATTAGCTGAAAACACCACAGGAAATTAATTATGAAAAATTACGTCTGTTTATCAGAGTAACTCAATAACAATTTCCTGTTGGCCTTTTAATCTTAGAATCTATTGATTTCTTGCCTTAAATAACATAATAGTTTCCTCAATCTGGAAAGGTTGGTTCTGGGGATGTTGCTATGTTTACAGTGGATTTTCTTATAAGGCTCAGTTTCTGAGAATGAGGAGAGGTTTTCTATATGTTCACAATGTTCTTGTGACTATTAAAATCCGCATTACTAAGATTCTGAATAACTAACCATTATACTCCACCACGTGACCTTTTCTATTGTTCTTTCGCAGGATGTAACCAACAAAATTTTAGTTAACTCCCTCCTAATCGGGATATAACTAATACTTGTACTCCACTTAGAATGTTTTCCTATTGTTCTAAGCGGGCAATAACCAACGAAAATGTCAGTTAACTCCCTGCTGAGTGCAATCTGAACTTGTCTTGTGTAAGAAAGACAGTAAAACAAACACATTTCGAAATATGCCTATTGAAGTATAAGTTAGTTGAATCCCTCATAGTCAGGAGTTAACTTACATTTTTGTTGCTTATGTCCATCCACCTTTTGCGTCAGGATATAACAAACAAAATGTTAGTTAACTCCCTCCTATTTGGGATATGACATGTATTGTATGTAACTTCAATGAGATCTCGACTTGTGATTTTTGGCTTTTAATACACAATTCCTCACTTGAGCCAACCTTTCTTTGGGTGACCGTCTTTCTGAATAAAAAGCCCATCAATGAATCAATGGGTCTTACATAAATCAGGCTCCAAGTGGCTCTACAAGCCAGACACTGATTAGAAGAATGCAATTAAGTAGATGATGGTGATCTATCTGATCCACATTCATCACAATTAAATCTCCTGACTAGCAATAACCTATGAATAGTGTTGTGAAATTAGCTTATTATGTTACCATAGTCTCTGATATTTCTGCTAATTGGAGGTCTGGTAGGAAGAAATGGAGGCAACTAAATTGCTTCTAAAGGTCAGTTTTGAAAAGTTAGTCATATCATATTCCTTTCATGTACCTGTAGTATATGTTACTGTAGGTATAAGGTAACATAGACTAGAATTCAAACAAATAAATACACTCTTCATGAGCTACATCCTAGCTAATGAAAACTATCCAAACACCAGAAGCAGAAACAAGTTACTTGTCCCTAAGTCTAAAACTGAAAATGAAATGAAGATGGTAAAACATGCTGGTGCAAAGATCTGGAACAGACTAACTGATGAGTTGGGTGGTAATTTAGAAAACATGAATTCAAATTTATTTGTCAAAAAAGCCAAACTGTATTATCTCACAAAATATACTGGTATATAGGGGATTATATGGTGTGTATTTGTGTTATTATGTTGTAGACTTCTATTTGAGAATAATGATGCTTTTCATACATCTCTTAACTGTATAATGTGTAACTAGTTTCTTTTGTAAAATTTTCTTTGTAACAAAACTGCATTTGCATTTGCATCCATCCATGTCGATAGGATGAAAAAATCTGTAGGTGCACTTTACTCAGTGTTTATGCTGAGGCAAGTAAAAGACCCCACATACTGTGGACTACAAGCATTATCATAACATTAATACGCCTACCTCTGGCAGCTGGTCATATAAGCTGACTAATTTAGCTTCACCCAGTAGCATTGGGACTTAGACACAGACTTGAATGAATAAGTTTGAGTGATACTGGTTTCAATGAAAGGTCAAAAAGATGCAAGAGGCAGATGTAATAATGCGATGGTGTAATAACTCATCCTCACGACTGAATAAGGAAAGTGTAATCGGAAAGTAATGGACACAAATGAAAAATGTCTTGTAAAAATATATTGTTGTCAACTTCATTCAAACACAAAAGCCAAAACCTCAGATATTTTACAGAAAACAGCAAGGAAACTCCTTCCTCATAACAAATGACCTGCTCCTCTTTCAGTTTGATTGAAGGCACCATTACAGATCATATCGATTCAGTCATGTTTCCGCAAAGTCAGCAGGAGTTTTCCACAACTTCTTGAGTCTCTCTGTGAAATTTTGTCATAAGTCATTTCTCGCTTTTAAGAGAAGTTGCCTCAGGAACCTTATGAGGTCTTCAGTATTCATTACTAGACCCAGGAGAGATAGATTATGCTGGTTTTCTGCAAGGTTTATAAGAAATCTCCAAATTAAAGTCGACAAATGTCTATTCATTATCAGGACCGCAACGTAATTCAGCTTTTCGCGGACTCCGAAGGGCTTCGAAGGCATAAAAAACCCAGAGAATTCATGCGCTTCCAACATACATGTGGTGATGTAAAACTGGATGCATAATGCAGACAAGAGTGTTTTCTACTACAACATTTTGAAAGTTGCTGACAAAGTTTTTTGAAGCTATTAGGCTACCATAAGCCATAATGTCATAAGGCTATATATCCAGATCGTGCCATGGCTATCTCCATATATATCCAGTGATTGTCTGTGCATTATAAGTCAATCCATGGCTGTAATGAGTTGCCTTATGATATGGTGATATAGTCGTGGTATCAAAGCGATGTTGTACACGCTCTGTAATGGTCTTAATTCTGACCAAGTGGGATCGATTTCAAGCGAGCTCTTTAATTTGCCTCATCTTAATTGGCATCATTGTCCGTGATCACATTTGCTGCCCTTAAGTGCTGCCCCGAAGTGTTTCTTGGGAATGTTTCTTGGGAATGTCCTTGGCCCTTTCGTAATGAAGCTAATGAAGTTTACCCAGTGTAAAGGCATCTGTTCCATTCATTAATCCTAGCACTGATATAATAGAAATGGGGTAATTAAATGACAGGGATTATGATCTTCTAGGAATTCAAAACTGCTTGGTTTCCACTCAAACTATGTCGCATGAAGGGTATAATGAAAAGGTAAATACCTTCGTGAAAATAATTAATTAATAGATAAATAGTCAAAAAAGGCATGTACAAAAAAAAAAATTGTAGAAACAAAGAGACAACACAAAAATAGTTCTTTATTTATTTATGAAACAGTTTCATACAGGGTGACAAGTTCAGACAATAAAATCAGTTTTTCAACATGGCCCTGTTATACCATAAAATGTTAACCCCTCATCTCATTGCCATGGTCCCTGCCTGTCCTAAATAGCCCATCAGGTGCAGAAATACAGCCCTATTCACACACACAATTATACCATAAAATGTACAATAGTGTTAAAAAAACACAAAACAATTAATTTACAGCTAATATGCAGAAATAATATGGCCTTACTCTTGATCATCGATATGTACATAATATAGCATCGAGAAAAGATAATTCACATTAGTCAGCTTTATTGACCTCTTCGTGTAATTTCATTAGCCCGGTGACATCCTACAACAAAAGGTCCATCTTATATTGTGTTGGCATGGCAATGAATTCGCAGCAGAAAGATTCGGAGCGTCATCATTAATCTTCATCGATCACCATGGAAACCTCATCTGGGGACTTGCAGGGGTGTTGGGATGCTCGACTTATGATGAGGGATCCCAAATTCAAAGGACTGTTTAAGACAAAGGTCAAATTGCATGATAGTTTTTTTTTCTTTTAGCCATTTTGTTGAAAATTATTTTAACTTGTTGGGCTATATTTCGAGATAGCACCAGAATTCTGCAACATGTTCTTATTTATGTTTTTGCTGCAATTGCATGTATAATCTTAATTTTGGGATGATAGACTATTAAAAGAGCTTCAAGAGAAAATTATTTTCATTTATAGAAAATTCCTAACACAGTCGGACCCCAGTCTGATCGTCGAACCCTCAATCAGGTTCAGCCTGTGGGCTCTGAGCGAATTGAATACACAGTGGTAGGCACTTACAGTCAATCATTGTTAAATTTACTTTCCGGTAGGTTTTTCACTTTAAGTTATACATGTGTATGGTTCACTGACTCGTGGCTTTGTATTCTCATCATTTATATAAAGTTATTTACCCTCCCTACCCCACCAAGATAGTTTCTCCTCAGATTTCGGTCAGACCCTCATCCTATGGACTGAGCCTGAGGGTCTGACGTTCAGAACTAGCTGGCTTATGGTGAAGTCCAGTTGTAACAAGAACCATGCATACAGAAATTGAGTTTTTACCTACTCGGTTATAGCGAACACTTTTTAACAGTCCCAAACTGTTCGTTACCTCAGTGTCTATGCTTATGCAAGTTAAATATCCCATCCATGGGTAAATGTGTAACATGGGTGGACTCCACCTCTCTCTCTCTCACCTCATCAATCAACCCTCAATAGCGACAAGAACTTGCCTTGGAGGGCTGCATTTTTCATATATATATATCTATCTATCTCTCTATCTATCTAGTATCTATCTCTCTATTTATCTAGTATCTGTCTATCTATTATCTATATATTATCTATATATTTTCTATCGAACTATCTATCTATCTATATATCTATCTATCTATGTATGCGGACTAGACTACACGGAGATTGTGTAGATGTAAATCTCCACTGTAAAAGTTAGATTAGTGGCACCCACCAATAGATATGAATACCAATTAAACTGCTAATTGGGTTGTTAATGTAATAGACAATTTAATAAAAGGCAAATAAAGCTACTTGATACTGAGTTGTACTTGGTAGAACCAATTAAGTTGTGAAGTGGCCTGGATGAATTCAATCAGCAAGTATGCTAGCCTCCTGATAAGGTAATTCTGGCATCCTCATGTCACTATGGAGATTGATTGAAATGAATATTGATGAAATAGATCAACATCATCTTCCCAATAGTTCCTCCTGATCACTATCTGTCCCTCATTCCACCATAGCTCTGATTTATGTAACACTTCATGATTTATTGGCTGGGGTAAATCTTAATTGGGTCACAAAAAGGGTTGCAGACTGGGACAACCCTTAATAAATGGGTCGTAAAGGTGCATTGGAGGGTGATACGTAGGGCAGACAAGATTTTATTGGGGAAGGTGATATCCTTAATGTTATTTATTCTGAATATTACAGATAATTATGTTCTGATAAAAGAGATATTATTTTAATTAGACTGCATGGAACATCCATTCATTTGCATGGCATAATATTCTATTTTCTCGTCTTATCTTTCTCTGTTGAAATTGACTTTAATTGTATCATGGTGTTGGGTTTTCTTTCTGACTATCGTCTGTCTTTTTGTCTCTTATTCAATAGTCTCTGTCTATGTCAGTCAGTCAGTCAGTCAGTCAGTCAGCCAGTCTGTCTGTCTTGCGGTCTGTCTCGCTGTCTGTCTAGTTGTCTAGCTGTCTGTCTAGCTGTCTGTCTATCTGTTTAGCTGTCTGTCTGTCTATCTGCCCACACTCAGTCCACAGTCTACCAATTACCAATTATCATGCAACCCCCACTCACAATAATGGCCACAGCACTGTCTTATCTAGTTGGTCAGAAGCGACTCACCAGACTGCAGCAAGTCAAAGGGGCAGAATGTAATATTCGCTGTAGACAATGGTGTTAGCTTTGCCATTGTCTGGTGCAAGAGTCTACTATCCCTTTGTATTACAAAGGAAAGTGCCAGAAGTATTGCCTAACCTAGGCATTATTACACATATTCTGTCCCTGTTGGGTAGAACTGGTGACAATATTCTTCTCCTCTTATGATATTTTGGCCCTTCATAGGAGGAATATTGTGGTTCTAATACAGTTGCATCTGATGATCTTACAATTTTTTCACTAAACTATGGTATTCATGCTGAAGAGATAATATATACTTCATAATTTCAAGATAAGAAGACTGATTGTGGTATCTGAAACTAACTGAAAAGTAGTTTGCATGAAATATATCAGGTGACAAATCCTATGTTCAGCACCTATGGTGAGGCATGACAAAGACCCCACCAAGAAAGTGCAGAAATAACTATACCTGTGCGTGTCATTTAATTATTTTCAAATATATTTTTCATAGATGAAAAAATGCTCAGCTGATAATTACTATAGCTGGACAGATCATGTAGCAGTGTGTTATCTTGGTGTATTGCCTTTGCCTTTAACACATGATAGTATTATTTAAAAAAAAAGCACATATTTATTAGACCAACAGTATGTTGCTTCAATTTGGGCTAATGTGTCGAGAGATGTGCATGACATGCTTCTACTGGTATACTGGGCTCCCATCTTGTTTGTTTTGTAACATCGTGGTCCAGTATGCATATGAGGGTCATGTCATCGAGTTAGTGGCCAACAATGTTACTCTACACAGGATCCATTTATTGTTCTATCAAAGATGAGAGATTGCGGTCAGTGTGTCCATTTCTATGCAAATGCCATCTCTGCATGATGATATGAGTTGCATATTTATACTTATCATAATACCACGATAAGTGCACAATCATGTTCCGTATAATAAAAATGGGATCAAATTTCATTGTCTGAGTAATCCAATATGAATCCTCTTAAAATATATGCATTAGCATTATGGTGAGTAATAACGAATGTGACACGAGGCTGAGTGTTGTTGTTTATTTATTATCAGCAATCACAAATTCATAATATCAGGGGAATACAACGACAAAATTAAAAACTTGTAAATATGAAATCATTAAGAATTCTGAATTTTAAATGATCAGGCAGATATGTTGATAATCAGCCAATTTGATCATTAGCTAACTTTATGGTTGTATGTCGGTTTGTTTATTTGTTATTTGTATAACCAAAACACTCACGAATGCCATCAGCCCTGATTGGTTCTTACTCAAGGAAAAGTCCTGATTAACTTGTAACAGTTAAACAGTTATTCATTTCGTCATCTTGTCCAAAATTAGTTCGACTACATTGAGCCAAGTGGAGTGATGAAGTAGATCCCAAAAAAAAAAAAGTATGTACTTTTTAAAGCTATGAAACCTGAAATGCGTTTTTAAATGGAATTTTCTTTTAAATGTGTTGCAAAAGAAAGGGTTCAAACGGAGGGTAGACAAAAAGTAAATTGGGTTTAACTTTCAAGCATACAGCTTTGTAGCAGTTTGAAATATATCACATGTTAGCATGTGTTATATACAGGGATTAATGGGCAATCCATGTTTTACATGAGGTTGTCAAGTTTTTATTTTATGCATAAAAAATGAACATTTAAGACGCAAACATGCACACGACATGCTATGGAAATGACAAGGAAACAAAATCAATGGTCAGCATGCAATGTGCAGGATTGGCAGAAAAATAAGTGAATGAAATCGTGTGTTCATGCTATACTCTACTAACCTTAGGTTTTCAGTAATTTCACTGGTCGTTAATGACATGAAAAGGCTATAAAAAGTTTATTTGAGAAGAACTACATGTTAGATTGAGGTTAATGGATGAAAGACAACAAAATATATTGTTCAAAAACTGAATTGTTAGATACTAAAAAGCTTGACAAACTTCCTGCTTCATTTCAACTGTTGCACAAGAAAATGCATTGTTCTGTCTGACAGGCTATATCTTATCTTATCTTATCCTCTCTCCTAACTTTTCTTGTCTTATCTAATCTTATCTTATCTATCTATCTTGTTTGTCACATGTTTTCTATCTTATTTTGTTTTATCTTATCTTATATTGTATCTTATCTTGTATCTTTTCTTGGATCTTACCTAATCTTTATCTCATCTTATCTCATCTTATATTAGTGTTAATTTGGGTTAGTATGCAGCACCACCCTATTTCTTTCATATATGATCAGTTGTTTGAGACCTTGATCTGAGAAACAGCCAAAATACAAGTTAATGGGCAAGTGGACATTGAACTAATGTGAGGAAAAGATGCAGCCGTCATCTTCATCACCAGCAAGATGCAACTTCATTCAACTACATCCCCCTAACGGCATGATACATCCCTCTGACACTTCCCAGCATTCCCTGAGCCAGTTTCCATGACACCTTCCACTTTTGGTTTGGCATCCTCATGTGACACGCATCTTGGAAGATCATTGGATTATTCCATTTGAATAATTTTAAATGTTTTGAAATTTACAGCGATTGCTTAGAATGAAGGGAGTCCAGTCTATGATTTTAGGTAAAAGTTATCTTGTCCATGGTAACAATTCATATCAATAATTTGAGCTAATCTAACACTATTAATGACAATGCATGCAGGCAAACGGTGGCTTGGAGGGGACATGGAAAATTTTTAAATATCTCGTTCCAAAGAGATATCTCATTCAAACGAGAAAGTAAATCGTTCTAACGAGAAAGTAAATCATTCTAACGAGATATCATCTCGTTCTAACGAGAAACTATCTCGTTAAAACGAAATGTTATCTCGTTTGAACGAAATAATATCTCATTCTGATGAAATAATATCTTGTTCCAACGATAAAGTATCTTGTCCTAACGAAAAATTAAGTTGTTCTCGTTTGGACAAGATAGTTTTTCGTTGGGACAAGACAGTTTTTCGTTGGGACGAGATACTTTTACATTGGGTCTAGATGTTATCTCGTTGGAACAATATATATATATAAAAAGTCCATGTCCCCTCCAAGCCATCATACAGGCGTAACGTTTGGATTCTTTATTAGGTCACGAGACTGCAGACGTGTTTAAGGAGGCTCCGTGTTTGATACCGACTTTGAGCAGTTGCTGGAAACCTATGTGAATGATTTTTGGCACAGCAAAGGATTTTATGATGGATTATAACATGTGAACTTTGGGAAACATTTTCACAATGGAAAAGGTGACTTTTGGACGATTTTAAGTGTCAAATTGTGATAATATTCGATTAATAAGTGCAGGACAACCACGGACATTTGGCACATCAAAGGGATTACGTAATAGATAACGGAGACTATGGCAGAGTCAAATACAGGGCAGCGTCACTGCAAGGGGTCTAAGTGCCTCTTTAAAGATGATAAAGATGGACGGGATCAAACAAGATGCAGCATGTGTTGCATTTGGCATCACATTGAATGTGTAGATGTAACAAAAAAGGAGAAAAACATGGTATGGACATGCCTTGAGTGCAGGACGATATACCCCACTGTGAAATTCTTAAAAACAGAAATCAAAGAAATGAAAGACAATCAAACGAAAATGATGGACAATCAAACGATAATGATGGACTTGATGACAAAGATAAGCAACCAGCTGCAAACCGAGACAACATTGAGGGAAAAAACTCAAGGTGAGCTTGCTGCTGCAAGGACACAGTTGACTGAACTGGCACAGCAATTGGATAAGAAGCAGTCATGCACCATTGAGCACCAGGAAGCCACTCCCTCAGCCCCACCCCAGGAGATATCCAGCGCCCCTCCCCTGCCCAACCTTCTGCTGGGTACAAGTCTGCTGAGAAATGTGGATCCAAAGAAAGTGAACAATTGGGAAGTCATTGCAAAGGGGGGTGCTAGTGTAGATGAATTGCACAAAGAAATCAGCAGCCTGCCGGAGGAGAAAACGTATGACAAAATAATCATAGTTGGAGGATCTATTGACCTTGAAAGCAAAAGTGACTCTGAAATGGTCTTGGATTTCCAAGCCCTCGTGACATCTGCTTCATTGAGAGGTCATAACATCTCCATCTCCAGCATACTGCCCAGAAACGACAAAGACCTTAAGAAGAAGACAAAAGAAGTAAATGAGAAACTCAAAGAGATGTGTGATACGGACGGTAATCACTTCATTGACAATGATCCCCACTTCCACTTGATGAATGGCGACGCAAATGATGCCAACCTGACAAATGATGGTCTTCACCTGACAAAAAGAGGTTGTGACACCCTGATCAAAAATCTAGGGATCTTGCAAAGCGGATCTGCCTTCACACTGACAAGATACCCAAAGACTGAAAATTCAAATGTGCTAAAGTTTAAAGGACACAGGGATCCCCTTTCAAATTTCTTTGAGGTCCAAATTTCCTCTAATGGCCGAGAATTCTCAACTACAGAGGCAGCATATCAATTCTGCAAAGCTGAAACCATGGGAGACAACAACAAAGCCAGCAAGATCCTTCATGCTGAGAATGGTCTGCATGCAATGAGAATTGCATCAAATATACAAACTGACGAAAGATGGCAGGAAAAGAAAGTCAGAGTTTAAAGGGGCTGATCAAAGAGAAGCTGCGAGTGTGTGATGAAGCCAGGAGTGTCCTTCTTACGTCAGGATCCAAAGAGATCATCGAAGACACCCCCCATGCATTCTGGGGCCATGGAAAGGATGGCAAAGGACAAAACATGTTGGGAAAGATCTGGATGAAGTTCAGGGAGAACCTTCGTAAAGATCCAAACTTCCCCGGAAAGCATGTTCGATCGTACCCTAACAGGAGAAATTGGGCGACTAGACAGCAGCAACCAAGATGCTACCAGTGTGGCGAAACCGGTCATGGGATCATGCAGTGTCGACAGCTGCAGACTGTGTCCTGTTGGGCGTGTGGTCTAACAGGGCACAAGCAGAAACACTGCGACCACCAATCTTCTCGACCAAGGAACCAACGGGATGATTACTCCACTCGATCCTGGGACCAATGGAACGATTACTCCACTCGATCCAGGGACCATTGGAATAGTTACTAGGATCCAGGCCAGGATCAAGTGGCCGCAACATTGGGGACCACTGCTAAGATAAGTGACTCACTTCATGTTTCAAATCAGTCTACAAACAATTCCAATAATGATCATAGCATTCAGGTCATGGATCAATTGATAATACAAAGTCATGATAATGAAGATACTTGTAATGATACTGGTGATAGTAAATTTAATGATACTGATATTGATCACAATAATGATGCAAACAGAGCACTCTTCCAAGAAGTAAAAGACATTCGAAACAATTATGTAAATCATGTAATTGTGAGTCACTTAAATGTCAACAGTGTGGGCTCGAAGATGACAGAGATCAGAGAGCTACAAAAGAGGTGTCGGTTGGATGTGTTGGTGTTGAGTGAGTCCAAGTTAGATGCGTCATATAAACAAGATACAATTGATATAGAGGGATACAATTGTGTTAGACAAGATAAAAGAGGCAACAGCGGGGGTTTACTAGCTTACATTTCAAAGGATATTCCATTTTCGTTAGGTAATATCAATGTATGTAATGATGAAATAGAGTGCTTGTCAGTTGAGTTGCACATTTCAGAGGAAAAGATTATATTACTTTGCATGTACAAAAACCCAAGAACAGACCCAGTAATTTTTAAGAACTTTTTTGAGGAAACATGTGAAAACATATCAAATTCTTACGATAACATGATCATAATTGGAGATTTAAATTTTAACATGCTGCAAGACAACATGTTATCGAAAATTATCCCGCCTTTTAACCTTACAAATATCATAAAAGATGTGACATGTTTTAAGTCCAGTGACCCAACACTGATAGATGTAATGTTGGTAACCAAACGTCGTAAGTTTATCAAAGGCTTTTCAGAAAATACAGGGATCAGTGATTTTCATAATTTGATCGGCGGGGTACTCAGACTTCATAAACCAGCCCCAAAGACAAAAAATATTTCTTTCAGAAATGTATCCAAAATAAACTATGATAAAGTGGTTAATGATCTTTCTAATATAGACTTATCCAATGACATAATGAACAGTGTAGATGTGAATAGTGCATATGATAAGTTGCAAGGCCAGTTATGTAATCTCCTAGATAAATACGCCCCAAAGAAACAAAAGACCATAAAGAGAAATGACTTTCATTGTATGTCCAAAGAGCTAAGAAAAGCTATATATCATAGGAATAGACTAAGAAATAAATATTACAAGTTCAGAACAAGTCATTATCTAAATCTGTACAGAATCCAGAGAAATAAGGTCACTTTGATCAAGAGAAAAGAAATCTGTAAGTACTTTGAAGCGAAATGTAAAGAAGGCACAAGAAACAAAGATTTTTGGAAAACTGTGAAACCTTTATTCTCTAAATCTAGAACAAAATCAGACTCAATTCCTTTGAGGGAAAATGGAGAGATGATTACAGATGATCACAAAGTATGTAGTATTTTTAACAGGTTCTTTCAAACAATTGGCTCAGATATAGGTTCTCCAGAAAATAATAAGGGTTCATTAGATGACATCACAAGACCATTTGGCAGTCACAGTAGCATAGAAGTGATCAGGCACAATATTAGACCTGACAATGGTACAAAATTTATGTTTAGGTTCGTAAGTGAAAGAGATGTTGCCAAGGCAATAAAGAACTTGTCAACTAAGAAGGCAGCAGGATACGACGAATTACCTGCCAAACTTATCAAAAACATTAGTATCAAAATCATAAAGCCAGTGACATTACTTATTAATAGGTGCATACTGGAAAATGAGTTCCCAAAATCAATGAAAAAGGCAAACATTACTCCACTCTTCAAAAAGAAGGACAAGCTAAATAAAGACAACTATAGATCAGTGAATTTGCTACCTATACTTTCTAAAATAATGGAAAGAATACTGTATAACCAGGTTTATGAGTACATGAACCCTCAGTTCCACCAATATCTGTCAGGTTTTAGGAAAGGGTACAGTTGCCAAGATGTATTAGTTAAAATGACAGAAGACTGGCGAGAACAATTAGACAAAGGTTCAAACGTAGGAGTAGTAGCAATTGATTTATCAAAGACATTTGATTGCATGCCTCATGGTCTTCTGCTAGCAAAACTACTTGCATACGGCTTTAATGATGATGCTTGTCAAATGATGAAATCTTATGTAATTGAGAGACAACAAAGAGTGAAGATAGGTGAAAATTTTTCAGAATGGGTCAATAACATTAAAGGGGTCCCACAGGGTTCCATTCTAGGCCCCCTCTTGTTCAACATTTTCATTAATGATTTTCTCTACTCTGACTTTAACAGTAAGATCTACAATTATGCAGATGACAATACGCTAAGTTATGATCAATCAATTCTTCGTGAAAAATTGACAGAAGACTGTATCAAGGCTATGAGATGGTTTAAGTTTAACAACATGAAAGCAAATGCAAGTAAATTCCAAGTCATGTACCTAAGTAGGAACAGTGATATCAATAGGGAATCAATCACCATAAATGGTAGTGAAATAAAGGCATCCCAATCAATCAACATTTTGGGAGTAGAACTAGACACAGAATTAAAATACAATACGTACATCGATAGTATATGTAGTCAAACTGGAAAGCAGATAAATGCTATAAAAAGGATTAAGCACAATCTTGATAAGCAATCTAAGATGATTATCTACAATAGTTACATAACATGTAATTTTAACTATTGTTCTGTACCTTGGATGTTTGCAAACAAGACCAATTTAGAAAAGCTAGAGAAGACAAATAAAAGAGCACTACGAGTAGTTACAAATAAAGGTCACCTTAGCTATGAAGAGCTTTGTGAGCAAGAAAAGCAGCTGAGTGTATATAAACGCTGTGTAAAATCTGCAGCTGTGTTAATGTACAAAATTAGGGAAGGAACTGCACCTCATTATTTGAATGAATTATTTAATGAACAACACTCAGCCTATGACATGAGAGACAATAACAGATTTCTTTTACCCCAGTTTAATACAGTGGGATTTGGTAGGAATAGTTTTAGGTACCTTGGGGCAAAGCTATGGAATAGTATACCAGTGGAAGTAAAGAATAAACCCTCACTCAACACCTTCAAATCGGCCGTACACAAATGGCTGCTCAACAGCAGATTAGAAATTTTTTTTTGATAAAAACTACAACTTTGAATGTCTATTTCAGATGGACAATATGGACAAAGGCAGCAAATCATGCATGCCCCACCCCCCCCCCCAGAAGTACTCCCCCCCCCCGAAGTACTCCGCCCCCCCCCCCCGGACGTACACCCCGCCCCACTCATCAAAAGATTTCTTCATTGCATCAAAAGAGCAATGAACTAAAAGACACTTAAATTTTCGATTTTGTTGTTTCCGATTTTTTCTTTGTAAACTTAAAGAGTCATACAGAAGTGTTTACGCTTTTAAACAACGACTTTAAATAAACCTTTACATACACATTACATACATACATTATTAAGATTACCAAACTAATTTTCTATAATAATAGGCCTATGTACACTTTGTTATTGATGGATAATTTTAATTCGTTTAGGTTGATATTTTGATACAGTTAGTTTCTTTAAAAACGGCTGTCAAATTGACCTAGACAAAACTAAATCATTTTTGCTATAGGATGCTACCTGCTATAAACGGAACTGTCTGGCTATAGCTGGCTACTCAAAGCCAGATCTCAAAATAAATGCAGCACCATCTTGGGCATAAGTTGAGAGTTACACATATTTGCCATTTCCTGTTGAAAAGATGCATATTTATTTTACATACATATTTATGATCATTATATAAAATTCTTAAATTTGCAAAAGTTTTTTTTTTAATAGTTGTAGGTGTAAGCCGAGTATAAGCTAGGAGTAGACAGAAGTGGCTGGCTTGAGCCAGTTAAAGCTACAACCAGGAATAGGTCGCTACAGCTGTCTAGAGTCGACCATATTTTATGAAACTAACTGAAGGCCCGCCCAGCATGACGCCAGCTTTGAAGTTGAACATGGAGGATTGTCCCAGCAAGAGAAACCATTCAAACTGTATTCCCCTTTTTTTGTTAAGAGCATAATGTTTACCATTCCATTGCTCTACTTTATTCCTATCTGGTTGATGACACTTAATTCCGCATTTTTTGCTCTAGATTCAGCCAAATGATTGCATAATCTAGGGCAAAATTATGAAGATATTTTCTCAGCTCCAAATCCCCTCCCGACAGTTAATGCAGGAACTGGGTTAAGCATCTGTTTTTCTGCCATTCCAGGCTTTTCTGATGTTTAGAGTAGTTTTGGGACTGCATTGGAAATTTCAAAAACTTTATTGTAATATTAGGTTGAAGCATGAGTTTGCTGTGTGGGATGTCGTATCTGCAAACGCCTATTCAATTATGAGCTAAAATCTCTTTTAACATTGGTACTTCCTTCAGCCAATTAATGTAGGAGAGTTGCATACAAACCTTTTTGCATGGTTCTAACTCTTTTTGGACTCAGGTTTCAGATTTACCCATATCAAATGTCATTTCCAATGCATAGGAATACATATTAAGGAAGCCACAGCAGATATTACTAAAGACAATAGCTGGGGTCATTGACCCTGAGGAGACAAATGTTTGTGGATCAAACGTCCAAAGGGGGTTTGGGTTCACCAGATTGTTTTCTGTTTGTTTTGGGAATTGAACCCAACTCTGCTCGGAGCCAGTGTGCACTTGACCTTTTTGATCCGCACTCTAGTGATATTTGCCCATAAAACAGGAGAGATAGGTGGACCTTGCAGTCCTCCGGTCATTCACCCTGTCTTCCAATCTTCGGCCAGATGCATGATCAAACAGGACCTAATCGAATAGAAAGAGATGGGATATGAAGTTAGATGACCAGACCCCTGATTCCAGCTCGTTCCTTGTGCCTCACTCGGTGGTTGAATCACTCGATCACTCGATCGCTTGCTGAGTTAAATCAACTCTTGCTGGGCTAAATCAACTCCTTTGATAAACTGGGTCTGATGGTCTGGGGGGGGGGGATAAAGTCAAAACTTGCTGTTGGAAGGAAATATAATGAAAAGGCATAGATTGCTGGCCAGGATGTTCTACCGATGTAGTGAGTCTAGCTGGTAGGTAGGAAACAAGTTGGGTCAAATTGCTGACAGGGGAATTGGGCTTTCTAAAACCAAAAGGACAACATCATACTGGAAGAAATTTATTCATGTCATGTGGCTAATGGTTACTGCCCTACATAGTGATTCGTGGAAATATTGTTGACAATTGAGAGAAAGCATAGAAAAAAAAGATACAGACACTTACAATTTATCCAATGGCATATGGATAAAACAACGCACTTTAGGCATTCAATTCTCGTCTCGAACTAATTATAACATTCCTGTTAAGCCTGACATAGCCCTACTCCTTCAACCAATGAGCGTCCTGGATTCATGTTACGTCATCTGAAATGGTCATGTCGTTCAGCCCAATCAGTGTATGGCAACATTGTACAACGTTTTGCTGCACATACACATGTACTGGAAAGTGATCATGTTATACAGCCTCCGATTACTAAATATTAAGTGATCACGTTGTCCAGCCTCATGTCTTCAGCCCAATAACAGCCAGTTTTCCTGTCACGTTCCTTTCATTCTTACTCGCTGCTATCCAGGCGCTCATTTATCTGCTGGGTGGACAGTTTCTGCCAGGACAAATGACTTGCTCAACGCCTCACATAAAATGGGGTCTGGTCTATGACACCAACAGTTGAAGAGCCCAATGAGAGAGCAGTGCAATTGGGCAGTGCAATTGGACAGTGCAATTGGGCAGTGCAATTGGACAGTGCAATTGGGCAGTGCAGTTGGACAGTGACATGCACATTGTCTATAGCTTATGGTATTAAAGGTCTAACAATGAAATTACAGAATAATTAGATGTTCATGTGCTGAGTTTACGCAATTCTTGTTGTGAAGAGCTTTTTGTGACTATTGTAGTAGTCATGACATGTGTTTATTATGACATGGTAGCTGACTATAGGTTAAGTATTTACATGTACACTGCCGTACAAAAGTTTGGAAACGCATTGGATTTTGCAAGTAAACATGCTAGCTATATTTCTGCACGGGATATAAATGGTACGTGTAATCAGCAGAAATATTTTAGATGCGACAAATTACAGTGAGTAGTACAGTTTAAAGCTGCTTCGAGTTGTTATGTAATATTACATAACCTGTGCACATGCGAACCCGACCACATGCCATTTTGCAGTAGTGATATGAAATAGTGAATATTTTCATCATTTTTAGACTTTCACCTGGCTAACAGTCCATCAGAAAATCATGAAATATCAACCAGCCAGCTGAAACTTAGTGAGACTTTCAGTGGAGTGATAAATTGGTGAAAACACATCAATATTTCAATCTTATTTTCAGAAGTCAATTTGTATAGTATGTAATTAAAACAACTATAACTGTTAAATGATTAGTCAATGAGTAAACAGAAATGAAAGTTTTCAAAGCCAAATATTACTATCTAATCATAAGAAGTGTAAAAGTAAAGCATTATCTTGAATTCAGGACATGAGGTAAAGCTGTGTTAATCCGAAAAGTGCCAATAAAATTTTTCCATTATAACTAATTGATGACTGAAAGAGTACGTCTAAATAAAAATAACCCTGGGTCCAACAATAGCTATAAGACTATAAAACAAATAATAAACATATAATCAAATTTCCGAATTGAAGTGATTTAGCATGAATATGATTGTATAATGTCATATAATAATTTCATTATCTGTATCTCTTATTGTTTTCATAAATTATTCCTCTTAAAAATTTTATGATGATTGCATATGTCTTTTATGACCTGGGCAGAATTATAGCTGATATTTTCATTGCAAAAGCGTTTCCAAGCTTTAGCATGGCAGTGTATATACCGGATAATTCCTGGTCTAGGCCTAAATCATTTTGGAAAGACTGGTCAAGATAGATGATTGGGTTAACCAGGTCATCTGCAGGGGACTGCATATATGCAGACAGCTGGATATTATGGCTGACATTCTCTGGTAAATGGTCGTAAGGCAAAGAAGTAAGGAAGTTATGGGACATGAAACAGACAGATAAGTTTCATCAATAGTCCATGCAGTCTGTCCACTTATCTGGCCATGGCTGTCCTGTTTTATGATCAGATAGGTCCTGCTTAAGCCATAGAGACTGATGTCACTGCATTGCCCTCTCCTTCCACCAGGCGTGTTTTATCTTACTCGCTGGACACTGTTCTGCACAGTTGCTGTACGCAGTTGCTGTACGCAGTTACTGTATGCAGTAACTGTACGCAGTTGCTGCACACAGTTGCTGCACACAGTTGCTGTACACAGTTACTGTTCTGCAGTTAGTGTACAGCAACAGTGTACACAGAACTGTGTACACAGAACCATTTACAGCAACTATGTACAGCAACTGTGGCAGAACACTGTGGCAGAACACTGTGGCAGAACACTGTGGCAGAACACTGTGGCAGAACACTGTGGCTGTGGCAGAACATTGTGGCTGCTGCAGAACACTGTGGCTGCTGCAGAACACTGTGGCTGCTGCTGAACACTGTGGCTGCTGCAGCACACTGTGGCTGCTGCAGCACACTGCTGCCGGAAACTGCGGAAACTGTTGCCGGAAACTGTTGCCGGAAACTGTTGCCGGAAACTGTTGCCGGAAACTGTTGCCGGAAACTGTTGCCGGAAACTGTTGCCGGAAACTGTTGCCGGAAACTGTTGCCGGAAACTGTTGCCGGAAACTGTTGCCGGAAACTGTTGCCGGAAACTGTTGCCGGAAACTGTTGCCGGAAACTGTTGCTGTACATTGTATCTGGCTACCGTTACAGTACCCAGATGCTGATTGTAGTTTTGGTTACACTTACCAATAATTAGATACTGGTTACTCTGCACACGAGTAAAGTTTGTACATTTAATAATAGAAAAGTCGATACCCAGTTACTGATTATTTTTGACTAATAACAGTTATTGGTTACCTCATTTTATTACATAAACGTTACTGCAAAGGTTCTGATTAAGCAGCTAGAATTTGTTGTAATTATTCAGTTACTGGTTAATGGTCATAGTTACTGGTTACTGAACAGGGTAGATCATCACAAAAATCCTATCTTTGGTTGTGACAACTGCCTGTAAAAATTAAACAACATTTGTGTATCCAATTTAATTGGACACATTGCAAAATGTAACTTTCAGCTTATATATCTCGAAGTTCTGAAAGTTTAACAACTCAGTGGCCACAAATAAAGTAGGGGGTCAATGGTCGACCAGTATTTTCAAGAGGTCCATTAAGTGTCTGGCATGTTGTCTTGACACCTCTGACCTCAGACTTCTAGACTTGTGGCTTTTCTTTCAATAGTTACTTTCAATCGTTACATCAGAACTCAGTGATTTTTACTCTCTCTTAGTATTATGATATGTGAAAAGATGCAGTGCTTTCAGAATTTGATATCATCGTGATGTATCAGAATACTTTGTGTGTCTGTCGTGACTTTTAATAACAGAAATAGATTTGATTCTTCTCTCAAACTGGAAACCACCATAAACCACTGTATCACGCACTGTCTACGAAAGTATCAGCAATAGATCAAAATACACAAATCAGAATATGAGTATTTTCATTTGTAAAAAGTGTCATTCATTAATTACCTTTTTTTGTTTTTGCTCCACCTTTTGTAAATTTCAGTAACCAGAGAGATTACATATTTGGAGATACAGAATACAATACTGCTAGACGAAAATGTTTCTGTTGTATGGTCCTGATTCTGTTAAATTCGTACTGGGACCAGCATAGATTTTTGGTGTTTCTAGGTATTAATAATACAGTATGTCAAAAATGCTCAACATTTCGATTTCCATTTGATATTTTTCAGCTCCTTCAACTACATTTTTATATATGCCCAGAGGCCAATTTATTGAAAAACTAAATAACATAATATTTAATAACATTACATACGAGTTAAGATCCTGCCTACTCTACACTTTGTTAAATTTAATTCTTCAAGATCTGTTTGCTAAGCAGAGGCTGCCTTGAGTACTGTCCCAGCCTTCCTGGTTTGTTGAGTAAATTATTAAAATAAGCTAAGTCTGATTCATCATCATTTCCCTCAACGGCTTTCCTGTCTTGTAACTCTTTCAAATGTCTGTGACGAGCGACAGTTTTCGGATCGGTTCGGTTCAACCGGATGTGAGGCGGTACGAGAGTAAGACCATCAAACCAGGTGTCTGGATTGTAGATGTATTTATCATAGAGATTCTCTCTGGCTTTCTCCATATCGGTCATGTTGGTCATGGCATGTCGCAGAAAATTCCAACTGATGCAACACTGTTTCTTCTTGTTCTTCAATTTCATGTCGTTGATGTGTCGACGGATGATAGCCCACCCTCTTTGAGCTCTACGATGAATTTCAACTTTATTTTTATCGTCTTCATCCGTATCTGAGTCACTCTCTGTGTCTTCTTCCGACAATACCATCTGTTGTACTGATTGGGGATTCTCCACCACAGCTTCCTTGGATTCATTGCATTCAGTGACTGCTTCTTTCGGAGTGATGATCATCTGTTCCTGCCGCTCTGGCCTTTTCAGTTTCATCTTCGGTTTAATGTTATCCATGACTCGCCTAAACTGTTCCGAACTGCTGAAATTCATCGGTCTCGATGAAAAAGTCATCAAGGGACTGTCATTAATTTCCTTCACATGGTCATTGAATGTATCCCATGCAGTTGGGACAGGAGTTGAAGCAACCACCAATTCATTAGTGTCAGTTTTGTTTTCCTCTGAAACTGCATCTATTGCCATAACATTCCTTTGCGATGCTCTCTTACCTGCAGTTGGTCTGTTTCTTGCTGTAGTTTTCACCTTGACCACAGAATCTGCCGCCATGAAGTTATCAATCAAAACTTTGTGATTTTGAGTCCTTCGCCGATTACCTCCATCATTCTCAGTACATTGTGTTGTCCATTGTTTATTGTCAGGTGTGGCTTTGACGTCATACGCTGTTTTGGGACGTTTGTGTTCATTTTGGAACGTCCTGTGTCTGGGTCCCGCAGATGACGAGTGCAGACGAGACTTGGACCACATTTTGTCCTGCGATTTGTTCTTAGGCTGACTGACTTCTCCTTTCAATGCCTTTGTGGATTGATTACGCCTTTTAGTAGTGTGTGCTGCCCTGTGTGTAGTGATAGCACGTTCAGTCCTCTATCAAAGTCAATGTAAACAATACAAGGAGAGCCCATTCAAACCTCTTTTCATTACCTCACGATCTCTGCCCATAGGCCTTGTGCGAAGGATCATGTCCCATAGCGATACAACAGTTCTGCAAGCAAAACAATCACAAAAGTCAGCTCTTATGATGTAAACATTTTGCAAATTTGCAATTATATACATGCTGTAAGTTTTACTCTGTTTTTATGTGAAAGAAAATTGCAAGCTAAATAACCTGGTCAGTTTCCATGCGAATATACAAGTTGTCATGCGCTTTTCTTCAGACTTTGTGTTCATGACATCAATGATATTTCACACAGTGATTTTATAATGCCATTAATGGTTCGAATAAATGCAAATTTTTTTATATGTATTAATAATATCAATTTAACGTATGTTGTTATTAGTATACTAGTGTTCACTTCAAACATATTTTGTTTGGCTAGGTGTTGCTTAGCCATATGTTAGTTCTTTTAGATAGTCTCACCATTGCTTTCTTGCTCATCAATCTTTTAATAATTCTTTGCAGCTTTCTGGCTAGCTCGTACTTTCTGCTAAAAAGCCTTGCATTAATCATCTCCTCACACATAACACTTGAATCTATGAATATATCTCCTTTGTCTTTAACATACGATTATCCACGAGGGTTTGTACAGAACTTTCAAAATGGATGCATTTCAGATAATACTTGACTTACATTTGGTTGTTGACTTGATTGTTTGTTAAGTCGAAATTTCCATTTGAAGTGTCCATACCACGAATCAATGGTGAAATGAAGCAGAATGAATTTTCAAATGACTGACCAATGTTTAATGCCCAAACAACCATGTGCCATACATTGAGGCCATTCATACATTTCCTTGCATGAGTACTGTACAATTGCAATCGATCAATTCCACGTGATTGGTCATATTTCAATGTGTTGTGTCAATTATATTATGGGCATGAAGTCAAGGACGTTTACATTGTTGCCAATAATTTGTCAGGTTTAATAAATGATTTATGATCATATTAAGGCATGCAGAGCTATATCCTACTATGCAATACCTGCGTGTTATCTGTAAAGCCATCTCTAACTTGCAATGTTTAAGCATCACCTCTCATTCCCATATTTTTTGTTGAAATATGAATATTACAGTGGCATTGTTTTGTAATTATGAGTCTTTCTACTGTGGGAATTCCACGTAATCAGCTTTTTTCACGTTGGGGAATCTAATTCTGTGATTAAGAAATGAAGGACTGGCTAAGAAAATGAAAGCTCCCACCCAAGTCTATGACTAAGTTTTTATATATTTTAAACGTTTACGTCAGAACCTGAAATGATATATACTCTTGGTAATTTCCTAAATAAAGTAATGTAGACTTTAATTTCCACTGGGCTCCTCCGATTTGACATGACTGTCAACACAAATTAGATGAATCAAATGCCAGGGTCAGCGCAATGTTGCCTGGTATTTTTTTGCAAGGAATCGTGTGTAGTGTTTTGCATTGGTATTACAGTTAAGTTCATAGACTTGGAAACTAAACTCCAGAGCAGAGAGAGAGAAAGAGAGAGAGAGAGAGAGAGCCGCCACAGATGCTGCCATGTGAATCCATAACTCTATTGGCTGAGGGACTGTCCTCTATGCTCTGGAGTTTCCAAGTCTATGCAATTGACTGTAAGCTTAGTCAGCTCTCTGGACAATGATGTAGGAGGTTCCAGTTAATCTTTGGGATTTGTAGCTTTTTGAAGGCAATGACAAATTCCTTCAATCCTAGGAGGTGCTCATTGACTTCTCATGGGGTTTTCTAGGAAGAGAGCCAAACCTCTACTTGGTGCTATTGAGGCCTTTTAGCTGATTCTGGTTCATCGATCTTCATCCATCATCCACACGAATTAATTCTCATGAATTGGGAGCCATTTAAGGCATTTTGTGTAGCAGCTAATCTTCTTAAATATGGTAATATGGTCGTTAGCGGTTGGTTGTTTGTTTTTGCTCGATCTTGGCTCCTGCTGATTCCAACTTCTATCACGCTGAAAATATGATCCTGAAAAGAGTCCTGGACAAAACGAATAGATTGATACGCTGTCTTGGGGCATTGAGCACTCCGAGGGACTCCCAGGCAGTTTATGAAGCATATCATTGACACAACACTGACGTGGATTGAATATGGACTCCAAGGCAGGCAAAGAAAACTGTCAGGAGCTGCAGGGCTTCCTCAAGGAGCCTGCTGGCCATCTATTAACACTGCATGGTGACGTTTCATGCGTTTCATGCATGGATGGACACTCTAAGGTTGCTGTCTTCTTCTCTTTTTATCTTCTAACAGAAGGAATGAGCGTGGAATGATGAAACCTTAGTACACAGGAGGTAAACCTTTCCTGCCAGTTGTGCTAAAACAATCAGCAATGTCTTAATTAAGTGTGACACATTTAGTGACTTAGTTGATTTAAATTTTAATGCACAGTACAATCAAGAAAGTGGAGTGAAGAGAGTGTGTTATTTTCAATTTTATTGACTGGTGGGTTATTTTGAGTAATAGTTACAGTCTAATAGAAACTTTTCTAAAAAACATTGCCCAAGAAACCAGTGGTAGGTCCATAAATGTACATTAACTTGCCAAGGTAAATGCTTTACTTAGTATTTGTATGCCATTATTGTGGGGTAATTTGGCAATGGGATACTTTTTATTCACCCTATTTTCGCAGTCGCAGATACATTATCTCGGAGATACCCGTCATTACTGCTGTTAGATCTTTTAGTACAGAAAGGTCACATAGTTCTACTGTGTAGCGTCGAAATAAATATAATATCATGATAATATCATGGAGCCACCAGAACATGGAGCCACCAGAACAGGAGAGAACAGTGAAAAATGCTATAAAAAAATTCTGTCATTTAATGCGTTTTTCATTGGATTAGCCAGAGAAACCAGGCCTTTTTCATTCAAACTTGGCGCCTTTTATGAGCTATTAATGACTCAGTGGAACCCTTTGATGCCAATCACTGTCTCGCCCCTTGCTGCTTAGGCAAGTTGGGGTTTTCAAAATTCCCGGGTCCTCTGCAGGGACTGTCCAGTAAAGGGGGTACATTTTTGTTTATATAAACAGTTGTTGTACTTCTGCCAGACATTCATGTGATAGACCTTTAAATACTGAACAAGGCACAACTTTTCCCATTAAAATTGTCCAACTATTCACTGAGTTATGACAAATAAAAGCAAAAAATGAGTTAAATAGGCAAGTTAATCACTTGTTTTTCATTTTAAGATTATAGCAATTCCACAAGAGATCGGAAAATGAAAATAACTGTATCTAAAGTAAATATGTAGATTGTGATAACCGCATGGTTTATTGGTGTGTCTAGTTGCGACATAGTGTCAAAATAATGGATTTAATAATTCATCTTTTCCCCATTTTCTGTTGTCAACTATATTAAGATATTGCTGTTCGGCCAGCCACCATCATAAAAAAATGAAAACAAGAATTTTTTCTTAAAGGTGAATATCAATTGTAGCTTTTAATTATTTAATTATTTTATAATAACATATTAACTTGCACATTTAGCGACTTTTTGTCTTTTTTGAAATAATGAATATAGCCAAAAATGGGGAAAACAAGGGTAAAGGGGTGAAATTCCACTGAGCAAAAGTTTATTGTACCCCCAATTAGCATGGTTATAAAAGTGTGAGCGAGACAGTGATTCTACTTTTGATCTACAAGACTGTTCTCTCCTGTTCTGGTGGTTCTGGTGGCTCCATGATAATATCCACTAGACCCTGTCCATTCCCTTGCTTCAGGGCTGAGGGGTGGGGAGTATATAGTTCTCTGCTCTTTGATGCATTACAGAAAATTTAAAAGAAGAAGTTTTACGAGCATGTAATTTCATCTAAGAGCTCTAATTGACAAATGAATTACAGAAAATGCCAAGTTGTAGGAGTATATGAATTTCATCTAAGATAGCTTCAGGCAATATACCCCTTTACAACCCAGACCAGGGGGGGGGGAGATCACCATTTCTATTCCTTCCATGCACTGTATTGATGTAAATTCAAATTTATTTAAAATAATGGTACTAAAGCAATAGATGCATTTCTATTGTAATCTTTCTTGTGAAATTCCATCCGTTTGATTTCTTTCTTGATATAATATTTTCTGATCTTCATCCCACTCATCTCACCCTCATCATTTTCATTTAACTGGTGGTCTCATAGAACTTTGACTTTAGTCCTGAGACCGCCAGTCATCATTATGTTCAAATACTATTTTGTTTTGTTTTTGACAATAAAAGAATCATTACAATTGTTTGCCAGTTAAGAGCGTTCGCTTCCTTTCCTAAATTGACTTTTTTAAAAATCACTCAAACAAATAATGTTGTGATATCACAAGACAATGGCTGAACTGGATTTGGCTGCACTTCATAGCATTTCTCCATTGCAAAAATTGCACATACCCCCCCCCCCCCTTGGCCTAGAACATTTTAATTAGAATATCAAAAAAATTCATCGGTCCCTGCAATATATTTTATTTTGTCAACCCATGACCCCCCCCCCCCCCCCGTGAAAAATATTCTGGATCCGCCCCTGCAATATGTTGTGACCACTCGTTTTGTTTTTCTCAACGTGGAACTGCAGAAATGGTGGCTCATGATTGTGTCCTCAGGGAAGAGGGAGGGGGGCAGCCCATATCTTGAGAATGTATGAGACTTAAGAAGCTATTTCTCGTCTATTTCTAGTCATTCTCTGCCAATTGCCAGAGGCTGAGCTATCTTCCCCGGTGTCCTACCTCTACAAACCTCCCTCTGGGAAACTCCTTCCTGGTGCCCGAGGGTGGGGGGTGGGGCAGGAAGCAACTTTTTTTTCTTTATTTCGTGATGACACAATACATTTTGTCTGAAAATAAATGCTGTATGATATGGCTGCGTAGTATGAAATATTTTTCTTTATTTGTCAATGAAGAAGTGCATCATTATAGCAAGGGCCCATAACACAAACACCAGGTCGACCCCGTAAGTCTTTGCGTATTTGTGTCTCTTATCAATCAATCAATCAATCAATCAATCAATCAATCAATCAATCAATCAATCAATCAATCAATCAATCAATCAATCAATCATTCAATCAATCAATACCTACAAATGTTTCTGTATCTGTCTGTCTGTCTATCTATCTATCTATCTATCTGGCTATCTGTCTATCTACCTATCTGTCTATCTACCTATCTGTTTATCTGTCTATCTGTATGTCTGTCTAGCTGTCTGTCTGTCTAGCTGTCTGTCTAGCTGTCTATCTGTCTATCTGTCTATCTAAAGCACTACCTGTCATCTATATATTTAAAGCACTCTCAATCTTTCTCATATCAAAACTGGTTGGTCACAGATGCTCGCAGTCAATGACGATTATAAGAACACCCCAAAAGACCAAGATACCCCACAACCCCAATTATGTAAGCCATTCAGTATTCCAACCAACACTCTCAGAATCCCAGAGTCAACTGGCCGAGATCTGCAAACTTTCCTTGCAAACATAGTGTGGGTGGGGGGAGTAAGAGGCGGGTCCTGAGGATGTGAAGCTCAAGAGGTATGATCTGGAAGGACAGAGGGAGGTAGGCAGAGGACAGAGGGAGGTATGGGGAGGTCCAGAGGGCCTAGCAGGACCAGAGGTGTTGATATGATAAATGCCAGAGCAATAGAAGCAAGGGCACTGACCACAACTGACCACAACTGACCACAGCTGACCAGGCAATCACACAAGATGAGATGTCATTGATCCAGCTCTCAAACATGAGGGTATCCATCCAAAAACCCCTTAAGGATTGTGACAAGGTTGCCCTTCTGATCCCATGAGTTAATTTGCTCTACTTCTCTATGAGCCCATGAGAGGGCGTGTTAAAAGAAGTATTCTCGACTTCATTGGGTTACCAACTGGTGAAATGCATTTAATTTGTTTCAACAAATGTAACCTTAAACTTTCGATTTGTTGATTGAATTAATCGGATTAATTTCCTAGGTACAAAGGTCTTTATGACATTTTCAAGAATATTTAACTCAACTAGACAGCATCTTAATGTGGCCGATGTAATGATGAGATGTCAAGGTCTTCAGTACCCAATATATTTTGCAGCTAAATACATTGTAATTAATGCATCATAAATAATGTGTGAACATGTATGTATGCAATGTGCAAAGTCCTAATTTATAGAAAGTTGTTTGTAAAAAAAGAACAAATGTTTAATGCTATCATAAACACATTATATATAGATTCTGGACCCATGACAGAGACCTATTCTAAAATATGAGACACATTATAGTTTGTAGTCATTCATTATGACTCATATTTGGTACAGTATATATGTATGAGATGTTATTAAACATGCTAAGGATTGGGGAGGCCCAATGGTGTCCTGGCTAAGTACTAGAAATGTCACCATCTGACATTTCATGGATTGCTGTCCTCTTTCATTAATATCTGTGGGGACAGCATAATTCCCTGGAATTATTGCTGTCATTTTGGTTAACATTTATGGTGATTGCTTGGACATATTGACCAGCAACTTATATGACATCCTCAGATATCGCTGATGCAGCACCTAGTAATGTAGAGACTTACAAAGTGGCCAATCTTGATGAATTCAAGAATATATTTGAGTCAGCACAGATGTGCTTGACTGGAGTGAAATGACGCCATGATATATATTGCTTTTCTTAAACTTTTTATACTTTTCCAAATAACTGATTTGCTAGAGCTCCGTTGTATTTGGTTACGAGGCATTTGAGTTTAGCCCTAGACCTTCATGTAAACAAATAGTTTTTACTGTGTTTAATGGCACTAAAGAAATTTTGACTCTAGAATTGATTAATAGAAGCTTCTTTTTCGTCGCATTGAATTAACTTGTATCAAGTTTTACTTAATAACATTATTACTATTTAATTTATCTATTCTTTAAATTAAAAAAAAAATATTTTCATATTGTAATTCACTATAGCGTCCAATCTTGAGACTTTGTCAGTGACCTGGCCATGTTTGTTTTATGTTGTAAATGTTGATACGATCATCTCACACTTACATTTTTCCCCTCAACATTTTGACTAAATGATAAGTGGGATCTATCTGACAAAGAATTTAATGTAGTGAGAAATGTCTAAAGGTCAGACAAACTGTCTTTAAAGTTAGCTGTTAATTGTGACTATATAACCAGTTTTATTCATTAAGATATTCAGTGTATATTATTGTTGGTGCTCCGTTTATTTACTTAAGTATTTATTTTTTTAGTTATTTACTTTTATATTGAATAATTTAGTACTGAATTTATTCCTAATTCATCGTTGTACCTTTAATAAAAAGAATTAGATATCATGCAAATAGATAGTAAAACTAAAAGTATTGAATTTATCCCTATAGCTATTTCCTCGTTGTCTATATATAGAATATTGGTTTGAATAGTTTACATAGAACATAACTAGTCCGACAAACTGCCTCACGACGAAATGCTTGCAAATGACAGCAATGTGTCAGTCTAGAACAGAACCAAGTAGCTGCTGCATAATATATAGCTCCAACTTAATATCCGGCTACCTCTGGTTTGATTTGAACCTTTGGAGCTAGCCAGCTGGAGGAAAAATAGATATGAAGACAGAGAAATAAAAGCAAAATAAAGGAAGGATTTTGGGGGTTATGATTGAAGCCATGTTTTCCTATTGATTTTTTTGATGGTGCAGAATGAGTCTGCAGAATGAATCTCTAGAATGAATCTAGAGTGAGTCTGTTGAATGAGTCTGAAATCTTTGCTTTGGTTCAATATTAAAGGCATCTGAGGTTGAATCTGGTTATCAGGTTAATAAGTTCATTCAGGGATTCCATTAGAATAAAATCAGCCAAAAGTAGAAATAAGAACGAAACGTAAAACTGCATCAGTTGAGTAAACACTTTCAGTATGGGAGTCAGTGAGTCTAGTTTATTATATTCCAGGGAAGTGACTAGAAAACAGTTTTCTTGCTAAGTTCTTACAAAATAATGGAGCTAATTGGATAATAATAGTATATATTGAAGTGTGTAGAAGAAAGTGCATGTCAGTCGGTGTTATCATAGAGTTACTCCGTAGTGTTATTCAAGACTGAAGGACTTTTTTTGAAAGTCAGAATCTCATATTAATTATTGTTTTGCGAAACATGCTGTTAAATTTTTTTTTTAGTAAATACTATAGTGACTTGTAAATCCTCGATGGGTCTTATGTGTTAAAAGTTGTACTATGTAACATTGTCAAAAATACTCATGCACGCTATTACTACTGCTACTACGACTAATCATATGCTAATTAATACTACTTCTACTACTACTACTACAGCTACTACTACTACGCCTACGCCTACGACTACGACTACTACTACTACTACTTCTACTACTACTACTACTACTACTACTACTACTACTACTACTACTACTACTACTACTACTACTACTACTACTACTACTACTCATAGGCCTATATATACTGACATATCTTGAAATAGATACCTCTAGATTAGAGCTTCATATCACAGGCCTGCGCCATTTGCCTATGAAAATATATGTAAAGTAAATGATAAGTAGGTAGACCTGTAGAGTTTAGCTGAGTTCTGTAGGCCAACTCAGCAATCTTCAGGAGGAAATAGGTCAATAATATTTGACTATATAGAGCTAAATAAAATTAAAGTCACTCTAGTCAGATAACTGTCACTCACTGCATTGTTAATTGGGCATGTTTACTTGTCTGCCTTTTTTACATTACTTTCCGCCCCTGGGCGATCGTCATGGGCGCGTAGGCATGAAGAAGCTGTTCCTATCTTAGGCATCGCTGAACCCAGCTGGCCAGTTAGCCGTGATCGTATAGTGGTTAGTACTTCTCGTTGTGGCCGAGACAACCCAGGTTCGAATCCTGGTCACGGCAGAGCTGTGAGTCTCTGGCATGGCACGGCCAGTTTCTTTTTCTTTTTCATTTATAATGGAATGATATTTTTGTGTTTAAATCTCATTAAATAAAATTAACATTTTATATACATGTAGTTAATAATTTGCATAATTATTCACCTTTGTTAAAATTTAACTGGCCTACTTGAATGAAAGTAGAGCCAGAGGCAAAGAATTAACCAAGAAGTCAATTATATATATGCTTATTATTGACACAGTAATATCATACATGATAAATTTGTCAAAACAATAGCGCGGAAATTATAATTATTCCATGTTTTTCTGCAGACGTTTTTATGTTCCATGCATTATTACACAAGGTAAATATATGTTATCCTTAATTGCATATTTTGCCTCCATTTGCACATACTAATATATCCATTCCATGCCTTGGAAGAACCCCATATTGGCCCATTTATGCTTTTAACAAACTAGGGACACAAGCTGCTATGCAATTTGTTCGGGGGATTGGGAACCGGCGGGTTGAATACAAATGAAATAGGGCCAAGCTGAGCACAGCTGACCACAGCTGACCAAGGCTGACCAGGGCTGCCAAAGACAGAATGGCTGGAAACAGCTCCTTTGTAATTGCTAGGTCGACACCCGTGGATTTACTGCATTGTCAAGTTGTAAAAGAAGTTTCAAAGAACAATTAAGTGCAGGTTGCAGCCATAGAATAGCTCTGATCTGGTTTCCATAGATTGCCAAAACTTCCAAAAACCTTCAAAATATTGAACTCTCACATAGAAGATCATTTTAGAAATATTAACTTTCAAATATTTTTAATGCCATTATGCTTGTAAGCAAAACATTATAAGATACTTCATCCTTGCATAATTTATTGTTATAGTACAAACTGGAGAAAAAACAACATTGGACATAAATTGCTAATAAAATCAGGTGATGATAGGCCTAGAGCCAGAAACTGCATCTTGTGTCCCACTTTTGCTGGATGACTTACCAAATTACATTTGTACGTAAAAACTAGAAATGGTCTTCATATATGGTAGTTTGGTTCTGTCCAATGTATAGGCCTAGTCACATGTTTGTATCTGCACTTTAAAGTATCACTCTATCAGTTTTTTGCTTGTTGATTTTAAAACTTCACAATAGAGGGCAGGCATGCATGTGATGTCCAACCGGTGGTGCCACCCTGTGGTTTATGCATAGAATACAGTCTGGTCTCTATCTCTCTATCCTAAATTGTCATTTTGCTTTTCACCTGGCTCTGGGGTAAGCCTATATTTTCTGAAAAGGAGAAGTAGCTGTCAATACACAAGGGTCATCAGCAGATATAAATGTTTGGTGCCTATATAATTTCAATAATTTCATGTATGTAAATTTGTTTTTTCCAATACCTTTGCTTTATTATTATCCCAAGACACAGTGAAGCATTCACAAACAACAACAACGCAACACAACTTGCCAGAATGACCATAGTTGTGGACCAGTCCGATAGGGTGCTATCTTGTGATATATTATCTGAAAAGGATTATCACAAAGTGAAAATATTGGAATTCTTTACCCTGACAGCATATACTAGCAGGTCAGCCAGACGGTCGGCTCCAAATTTGGCCCGACATTCAGTGTGATGTTAAGTCGGACATCAATTATATGTGACATGTTATTTGGACATTTAAAGTAGATTATACGTCTTTGCAGTATCATGTAACATAACATTTAATTTGAATTTAATTGAACCCTTACCTTGTATTTGGCAATTGAAACCCTTCCAACCGTCAATGCAGTGAGTGGGACAAAATCCAGAGGCAGCGTCACAAGATAAACTACAATGGCATTCAAAGGAACAGTTGATGCCAAAAAATCCATTTGGACACTCTGAAATAACAAATGTGATATTTCTGGGTTCTTATGTATGCAGTTGAATCACGAATGACTGAGATTTAATATATAATGAACTTAAGATTCAATTTCATGTTACCACTCTTTTCTAATCAGTCATATTTTCCACAAAATTAAAAAGAAAAGAAAAGACAATTAAGAGGCTTGTAAGACTTATTACCAGTTTCTGCACATGTTTCGTTATATTTTCCTGAATTTGAGCAGTTTCTGGTGCTTTCTGAAATAAACAGTAACATTCGTTAAATTGGTGATGCCTTGTATATATATATATATATATATATATGTTTTATTGACATTTCAAATATCAAAGTTTGATACATATGTCACAAATTCACAATGTTATACAGAGTATATTTAGACAAAATACAATTTGTAGTCTACAATCTAAAAATTTCCCAGCACCATAGGTGTTACTAACCACTGTAGCACCAATCAAGTCTTTTTACACGGTGTCTATGCTGAGGCAAATAAACACCCCAACCATAGGCTGCAGATGTATGACATAAACTGACTGCACTTCAGAAAAATAGCAATGATGCAAAAACAATGCAATTATCATTTTGTCTATTTGATTTCTTGTAAATTTGATAATTGCTATTTCTAGAATAAAGCCTCATAATTATTACCAACGAATTTGCAGTTTTGTCCTGACCATCCATGATGACACTTGCTGAAGCACAGTCCATTGAACCGATCGCAGTCATCACAGTGACAATTCAGTGAGCAGTTCAGTCCATAATATCCATTGTGGCATTCTGAAAATTCACCTCAATGATTACAGCAGATATCATTGACATGGACACTAAACTAAGGAGGAGGTCATGTATTGTATTTGATAAAAATAGTTGATGTATGTACATGGCCAAATGTGCTACGTGCGTTTTCACCTCATTTTAATTACTATATGGCAAAAACAATGCGTTGTTTCAGTCTCATGGAAAACGCACGTGGCAAATTTGGCCATGTAATATGAAATGAATGATTCTGAGTTCTGACATGACGTCCTCTGGAGCTGTGTTCCCAAGTCTATGAGTGCTGCTGTAAAGCGCCTCAGTTTTAGATTACATTGTTCAACAATGTAGTAAATAGATACAAATAAAATGTATATAGCACCGATTTCCCTTCTCTGAGGTAAAAAGTTGAAGCTAAATGTTCCTTTTTTGCTAAATTATTAACCAAGATTTTATAAATAAATCAAATAGAAATGTACCTAGATCACATCTGCCAGTGTGAGAGATGGTCCAACCAGCAGCACACCTTTTCTCAACACAGACACCATCTTCAGAACATGAACCACCACTTGTACAATGGCAGTCCGAACACAGGAGGCCATATTGTCCAATTGCACAATCTGAAATAATAATGTTTACTTGATTTTATTGCATGAAGACACTCCATTATAACTTATCTGGGCAACAGTGTAGGCCATAGTGGATGGCATCATGTGCCTCAGAAACAGCGCCATGTATGGTTCTCCTAATTTCTTATTTACTGTATTTACTCGAACAAAATTCCTCCCTTATTAGTCTTTCTATTTTTTTAGAGGCCATCTCAGCAGGGACTTTATTTGACGTGGGCTTCTATTATTTTAGGGGCAATGAAGGACACAAGAAATCCACAATTGTACAAAAATAACTCTTAATAAATAAAGGTATTAATATCTTGGATTTTTACCTGCATGATGCGGGGAGAGGGGCATCTATCTGTGGGAGGCCTTTATTTTGTTGGGAAGGTAGATCCCCTGGACTTCTATTCGAGGCGGGCCTCTATTTGAGGGGGGCGTTTATTGGAATAAATATGGTATTGATTCTGCATTTTTGCCATTTAGTGTAAAATTTCATTCAAGTTTGTTCAACCCTGTTTATGATACATTACCAGCATGATAAGCGACCACATATTCTCGGTCATTTGAAGTTCCACCACAGGCTTCTAAACTGTCTCCAGGGCAAGGCAAGTTGCAGGCAGATTCATTGTATAATGTCTGTATGCCAGAAACATCGACAAATCCACAGTGGCAAATGCGACCTTGCTGCAATAAAACTGATGCTGCATCTATTTGCTATATAAATATATATAAATATAACAAATATGTTTATAGTTCTCCCTTGAAGGACCCCTAGTTCAATCCCCGGTTCACACATCTTCTATGAGCAACATCTCAGCTGGATGTCATTCAGATGAGGCACTGAATTGTTGGTCGCCATACTCTTTGTTTATGCTGAGGCGAGTAAAAGAACCCCTCCATGGGGTAAATGTGTGACATGGTAGTCTCCTCATTCTCACATTGATCAACCCTTGCGAGTGGTAAGAACTAGCCAAAGAGGGCTCCACTTTCTTGATCATATGTCTCAGTGGTAACCCAGTTGGCATAATATCGTTCCAAAATTGGCAGGCTGCTAACATTGCGCCAGCTGATGCAGCATATTAGATATTTTAAATATATGTGACCATACCTAATACATGTACAATGTACCAGGGATGAAATTTCCTGGAATCCAGGATCTACTCACCTGTATTCCTGCAAACTTTGTGTTATACATTCTGCAGTAAGCCCTGCAAAGTTCCCTTGTCATCCAAGTCATGTTCTGATATGTAAATGTAGGAATCACTATATTCCTTCCATTAGGCTGCCAGTAGCACCCAACAAAACTGTCATGCCATTTCTTGTCGACTGAAATTGATACAAATTTGATGGTTAACATCTTCTGAGATCTGTATATTAATTTATTTTATTTGCAAAAGTTGAAATGTAGTTATAATATGATTGACCTATGACGTGACACAATGAGAAGTACAAAAGTCTCCGAACAAATGTAAGGTTAACTTGTGCAATTATCATGATTATGCTAATGATACAAATACAGGTGCAGCTAGGATCTTGGCAGCTAGCATATTATCATGGCTGTTACATGCTGTATGTTGCAATAGAAAATAAACTTGTGAGTCAATATGAGATGAGTACTGGTGAGATTAGAATGGAATGGTTGAAATTATTAGCAACAACTTGGTTAACTTCATCAAATTTCTCAATCTGTATACTCACCCGGTGTCCTGTACACACTGATATCATCAATGCCTCCACAGACGTGGGAAGGGTCCTCACATGGTTCCTGGCACTGGGCACTTCTTTGTGTCATCCAATCAAAAGGAAGGACATTTACACAGTAGCAGAACCTGTACTGAGAAAAGGATGAATAAATAATTACATAATCCTATTTTACTTGGTGAGGCTCTGTTGAACCTTCTAGACAGATGGTTGAAGGGACATCTTGCCGGCAGAACATTCATGGAATATTAGTGGTATATTTGAAATATCCAGTTCATTCTAGAATGTGTGGGAATTAATTTATAAGTGTGACATAGACAACGGGCTTAGTTAGGGCATCAATAGGATACCGGTTTGATGATATGACGTAAGAGTTCAGTTTCTTTCTGAATATTGATCTAGAAGTAGATAAGCCTATTTTGAAATATACTCTTGTCAAGGTGCACAATGAGTTTGATTGTTGTCTTCCATCAACTCATATGACCACAAGGTATTGGAGAACTTTTATCTGAGATTCGGCAGATGCCCTGTCATGGTGTGACAGATGGCCTGTCACAGTGTGACAGATGTCCTGTCATGGCATGGCAGATACCCTGTTACAGTGTGGCAGACTGACAACAACCTGCCGTCACAGCATGGCAGACTTCTGTCACCGTGTGGCAGATGCCTTGTCATAGCATAGCAGATGATCTGCACAGCTTGGCAGACTACAATGTACCTATCACAGCTTGGCAGACTGCCTGTCACAGTGTGGCAGACAGCCTATCACAGCATAGCAGATGGCCTGTCATCATGGTTAGCGGTGCCTGTCAAAGTATGGCAGACTCCAATTCACAGTGTGATAGACAGCCTGACAGAGCCTGTTACAGCATAGCCGATGTCCTGGCACAGCCTGACAGAGCCTGTTACAGCATAGCAGATGTCCTGGCACAGCCTGACAGAGCCTGTTACAGCATAGCAGACATCCTGGCACAGCCTGACAGAGCCTGTTACAGCATAGCAGATGGCCTGTCATAGCATGGCATATGCCTGTCACAGCATGCTACACAGCCTGTCGCAGCATGGCAGACTGCCTGTCACATCATGAGAGACTCCATGTTGCTGTGTGGTAGACTGCCTGTCATAGCATGGCAGATGCCCTGCCACTGAGTGGGTACCGTGGCAGCTGTACACGTTTTTATTGGTTTTATTTTCAACTCAATTAAAGTTTCTTATATACTTATTCATACCTTTACCAATATGTATGCAAATTATCTATGAGAATCATTGGAAGAATTGGCTTGGGATGAATCTTACCACATACGGTTTATCTTGCAGTATCAGTTTACTACTAAGTGCGGCATGAAAGTAAAGGCGATCGGAGCACTCCTCAATGCAAATTGAAATATCGCCTTTTGCTTCTTCATGCTGAACAGTCTCTAACAGTGGAAAGTTAGTGAAACAGCCCAAAAACCTTTCATCATCAGGAACTGAAGAATAAATCGGTAGATTTTAAATCGATACACTATTACATTTGTTTATAAGAGTTTAAAAGTCTTATTGCTGTTGTAGCTTTGTCGTAAATTATTAATTTATTTGTTCATTATATCATTATTATGCTACATTACTAAGATTTGAGACCGTGCAAATATATATATATATATATATGATACATCTGAAGTATTACTTTAAATTGCTGTTTTTCCAATTTTAAGACTGGAACTTGCCTGCTTTGAAGACAGCCACACTGATGTCATTAATGCCACAAGGTGTCTGCCCAAGAACACATGAATGGTCACACTGTTGAGGAGGTTCTTGGTGGAACGTTGAAATGTCGTTTAAACACATGCACAGTGTGGAGGAATCTGTCTTTTTTGAGGGAAAAGTTAACAAATTTGAAAGTGAAATTGCATTAATTAAATCATATCATTTCCACAAAATATCTTAGAACTTTGATTTCACGAAAGTCTAACCAAGACACCTCACTAATCCAACCTTAAAACAAATAGTTACCATTCCAGAAATTCCAGAATATCTGTATTCAAAAGTCAAGCATGTCTCTATGCATGATGGCCTGGGAGGCCCTCTGGTGTGAATGACCATGAACTGCATGCCATCTGCTGGGAATGTGTAGCAGCCAACATAGCCCACGTCTGAAAAATTGATGCTGCAATAGTTGTAGTATTATTTGATATTTAAACACATTACATAGGATTGTGGCACAAACAAGTCATTCAGGTGAAATCTGGGAATCCACGAGAGCCTATTGTCACAGTTTTGTAGAATATCTTTATTAACCGCAACACAGAAATGTCAGCTAATGGCAATATGGCATGAATCATATAAATTACAGAATCAAGAAAATCTGTTTTAGATACAATGAAGCTTTATCTGGCCACCATTTTAATTTTAAGACTTGCAGACATTAATATCAAATTGTATTATTAGTACTTTAGCGAAGCTTCGTGTATATTGATTGTATGGTTCTATTTTTATGATTATACAAATCTAGCATTCAATGAAGAATTCTGTAATGTTAATTTTGGGACCTGTCATCATTACTTACCACTTGCAAGTACCATTCTGGATATATCCAAGCAGATCATCAAGGTGATAAGTGTTGTTGCCATGGTAATAATGTCTGAATGAAAGATATCTTTTCAACATTGGAATATCACCAAGTAGAAAACGTGCTCATACCAATTTCTAAACAATTGGATTACTGCGTCAGGCATGCAACATCCCACCTTTAAGATAAGCATTAATTAGACAGATTGTTTCTAGGCAACGTCAGAGTGCTATTGTGTATTTCTCGGTACGTCATCATATAACACATACAGTTTATTGGTTTCCGGATTTTGCATAATCATGATGATGGAGTGGTCAGATAATTGAGGCATTGGCCAGCTACTTTAAAGATCTAGGTTGGAACACAGGCTACAGCTAGCCAGCAAATATTCAGCTGTTTTCATTCACCTATAAGCCAAGCGACCTAATTATGGACATTATCTGAGATGATAATGCTTGGGATTCCACACCATGTTACACCTTTACCCCATGGGTGGGGTCTTTCACTTGCCTCAGCATAGACACCGAGTACAAGGCACCTCCAATTTAATTATGGACACTATCTGCTAGTTTACTAAGTTAAACAAAATGATTGGTTTAACTATGTAGCCAATAGGCTGGGTATAGACTAAAGAAAACTTCTCTAAAAAATACAAGAGAACCTGATTAATATTTTTTTAGTTAAGGCAATTTTTCTGAATTGCCTGCTTGTCAGAGCAAGAATTGCACAAACTCAGCACATGATCAAATTATTCTGTAATTTCATTGTTAGACTACAAGAGACATGTATTAATTTTTACTTTAGATGAGTAAACAAGCAAAACATGTACATAATTAGGTCGCTGGGCTGTGAGGTGGCGACACACAGTGTAGACTTAGAACCAAACTCCAGAGAACATCATGCAATCCAGGATTCCCAGTGGTCTCAAGTTAGCTAATGGGAGTCCTGAATGCACGTGCGTTTAGTTTCCAAGTCTATAAAATATTTTGTATAATGCTACATAGATTCTAATAAAACAGAGATAATGTACTACATTTGACTGCAAACAGTCACTGACTGTATAGGAGACACTGACGCCTTTGAATCTTTGCCTGAGCACTCTATATGAATTAGTACGGTCTGATCAGATTTTCTAATGTCGCATTGCTACTGGGTCTGAAGCTTAGTCAGCTTATTTGACCAGCTGCCAGAGGCAGACATAATGATGAGATGATAAGGCTTAGGAGTCCACATCATGTTACACCTTTACCCCATGGGTGGGGTCTTTCACTTGCCTCCGCATTGACACCCGAGTACCTCCAATTTAACGTCCCATTTGATCAACATCCATATGGGATCAAGCTAATGAAAAGTGCTCAGGCCTGTGATTGAACCCGGGTTCCAGGACCTTCAGCAGAGCTGGCCAATGTGGAATTGGCGGATGGCATAACTATTAGGCCACCCAGATGCATGCTTGGATGTGGTCTGTTACAAGTGAAAGATCACACACTTTGGATGCCGTGGTCTTCCGGTTAAGGTTTTTGCCTGTTTCCGCAAGGTTTGAATATTGAACGTCCACCATGTCATTGAGAAGTTAGACAAATATTCTTCAGCCAGTGCCTCACCCAACCCAGGTGCAATGGGTACTTGGCATTAGGCACCCACAGTGATGGCACTGGTGTAAGCCCGGTGGTTAACCCTTGTTTAAGGCTGAATACTCCCCAGGGAGTTGAGAAAGGCTCTAGATTGGCCTGCCAATCGTATTACTAAACTGAAAAAAATTTGCTAGCCTCATTGGTTTATCCTGTTTCCATTAGCCAATAATAGAGCATGCATGGATGTTAACATAATGAAACTAAAGTCTTTTTTCCCCTCATACTTTTGACGTATTAATATGATCAATCAAAGAAATCAGGAAGCTATAATAATATTTATGGCTTAATTAGGATTTTTGTAAGTGAGTAATAAAAAAACTTGGACATATGAGCAGAATATTATGAAGATCACAGGCATCACAATCGCCCTCTGGTAGTGCCTGGTGCCCCCCCCCCCCCCCCACCCCTCTGACCGCTGACTGTTAATACTGACTAGCAGTCAGCGGTCTGGGGGGGGGTGCTACACCAGAGGGCGATTGTGATGCCTGTGATGAAGATAATGCTCTAGAATGTTGCTTGGAGTGTATGTTGGTATAACAAGATGAAAAGGTTATTACCATTAGTTATGATAAAAGGAAGTTGGTAGTCTGAACTGCTGAATTTAGTACTAACACCATTTTGCACATTTAGTTCAACATGAATGTTGCACTTCTCAAATGTCTGATTCTATTGCTTTGGACACCATTTTCAACTGCAAGTGGTAAGTAGAAATATTTTTTTGATCAAGCTGGATTGTTACTCAATATGAGTTGCCAAAATCTATTGCATTCACTCCATTGTCTACTTAATACTGATTACCTACCATCCAGAGCCTTGCTGGGTTCACTATCTCTCTATAAAATAAATAAACTTCACCTAGTGTATAACTTTTCATGCCATCAAAAATCCAATATGTAAAACCAAGTGATGACGTCACAATACTCAACAATGGGCGATGATATCATTTCCATTGTATTTCCAATGCTTTGGTCTTGATTTCTTTCATTTTATCATTAATATTTTGTAATTAATGCCTGATAGATTCATTATCTTACACATATTTACTGTGCCTTGATCAAATAAGGTGATTATCAATCATTTAATTAAATTTAGAAAATAGTAATTTTGACAGAGAGTGGAGCTTTCAGTAGGTGAGATATTTCAGATCTATAACTGGATGCAACTTGGTCAAATGGTTAGAATCTATTGCTCTGGGTGCATGGGTTTTAACCTAACTTTTTGCATTATATGAGCTAATTATTAAAGTTAAAGTTCAGTTTATTAATAGTACAATATACATGAAAAATAAGATAGCAGGCTGGACGCCAGTGGTGTATTGCGCCTTGCTAGTAAAACAACTTTAGTTCCCAAAACAAACTGCAGAAATCTGTCAAGATGTGCTGTTAGTAATGGGAATGGGATGAAGGTTAGTCAATGATAAACTAATATCTTGTTGAAGTTCTAAGAATTTAAATTTATAATCCACCTCAATTAAATCAGTTTTTATAACAACGGTGGACTTTTATTGTGCAGCAAAACCTTTTCATTTCCCTTTATAAGAATCTATAGTATTGTCTGATAAACATTTTTTACTGAAAGTGTTCCATAGTTTGGGTCTCATATATTTCAGTGTTTTTTGCATGGTTGTTAATCGCTTGAATGGAATATGAAAATCGATATCTTTAATTGCGTATGTATGGATACTTGACATTCTTAAAAACATACTTGCTTCCCAAAATGAGACATCCTCATTGTTCACTTTCCCACCACTGGTCCCAGGTTCCAATCCCTGTTGAGAAAGGTGTTGGATCGCTGTTTCATCCATCATCTCATTGCCATGGTCCCTGCCTGTCCTTATTAGCCCATCAGGTGCAGAAATACAGGACATAAAGCCCTAATCCACCCACAGTCTGACATTATTATGTCTTATTTATTTCAGATGTAGGTTATGTTGGGTGCTACGCATTTCCAAAAGATGACGGTCATTTCAATGTCACTCATGAGAGAGGTCCACCTCGGTCAGCTTGCATTGAGGCATGCTTCACTTTTGAGTTCAAATATGCCGCTTTTTCTGCTGAGGTGTGTGATTAAATGGGATTGATACAAACTTATTTAGGTAAAATCAAAGCTTTTATTATTAAACTAATAGGAGAATAATACAGTTCTTTTGTTTGGTTTGAAGACTGAAAAGTCAACACTCTGTATGTGTCTTCATGATCTATCATCCCTGCAACCAACCTCTCCTCAAACATGTGATAATCCATGCACGCTGGGACAGGTTCCTTGTGGATCAAGTCCTGCATCCATAGCTGTCTTCAATGCTGGTAAGATTGTCTGGCAGAATGTAAGAATTGATTTTTCAATTCTAAGCAAAATATATTAATGAATGGTTTTTACGAATATTTTTCACCTTTTTAAGCTTTTTAAAATTAAATTTTGATAATAGATTAAATAGTGCATGGGAATTCCACCAATATAATGTTTTACTATTATTCAACATGTGGTATTTGACTTGGCTGCGCCTTACCTAGTATCTCCAACTTCAGCCATTACAGCCAATTTCATAAAATTGGAAACTGAAATCCATGTGAATGCATGACTCCCACTGGCGGAGGTACTGCCTTAACCAATAGGAGTCCTGGATTCACATGACGTCCTCTGGTATTTAGTTCCGATGAAAGTCGATGAAATTGGCTGTAAAAGAGGATACATCGAAGCCAATTTAAGCATGATCAATTGGTATATCTTATAATTATTAGGTTGTGATGCTATATATAGACAAGCACTTTTTTACAACCAGTTCCAGATGACGAAAGATTCTTTGGATGCTTAGGGTACTTCCAAAACGTATTAGTTATGGAGAAAATGCGAAAGAATGAGACAAAGGGTAATATATCTCAATGCATTGAGGAATGTTCATCACATCTTTATTTCCATGCGGCTGTCAGTTATGTGCGAAAATCTGGAGGGCGTCTAGACATGGTAGTGTATCTTACTTAGGATCTGTCAAAGTCAAAGATGGGTTTATTTAAACAGGGTAATTTTATTCAGTTGTACACTGTTTACAATAATTTTTTAAAAAAAATTGACAAAATGAGATAACACAAAGTTAAAATCAAATAGATCTGGCATTTTAAAATATGTTGTACAATTTTTTTTTTTTTTAAAGAACCGACAACATATACTATCGTATGACACTGGGAATTTCATTCCATGTTTTGAGACCTTTATACAGAAAAGATGACTGACCTCTGTTGCTTTTAAATTCTAAGATTCTAAGATTCAGAACTGTGACTAGTTTCTCTACAATTACTGTAATCCAATATCTAAATATCTTAGTTAAGTGGCACATTATTGTCTGATGCGATGAAGTGTTCCAGTGCTGTATGAGCTCAATGCCTCTGCCACATCACCAATCGTCACACTCTGTTGGCTACAGGAGACCCAATTCTGTTGATAACTGACCTCATTAAGAAAGCTGGCTACATGACCAGCCATGCATGATAATTTGCTCCTTAACACAACTTAACTGGTACACTCTCTGAAGCACACAATTATTGGTTAAAGTTTTGTCAAGGCACAGCTATCAAACTAATGAAATCATGAATACATGTACATTCATTTATTGCCATATTAGTGAAAATAATACCACAAATTCATTTATATCCTGACACTTTATTAATGACCATGTTTATTATTATAAATACATCGATCATACAATAACGATTTTATATTTCCAGGGAAAATACTGCTTTTGTTTCAATGGCCTAAAAGGTGTATGGTTGGCCATGAGAAGTGGACAGTGTCATGAAGCTTGTGAGGACCAAACCCAAACATGTGGAAGTGCCAATGATATTAGTATTTACAAGACTAAAAGTAATCATTTCAAACTCCTCTTGAGATTTAATGTTTGATATAACTTCATATGTTTCTAAAACCAAAAAAATATATTAGGTAAACATTGTTGTTTGCTTACTTCAAATTAAATTGGCAGATGATTAGATGTACAGTATTTCATTTTATGAATAGAAATCATATAGCACCTTAAAAACCTATATAGTTACTCATATACCTAAAAATATTTTTTCATCTGCATTTTCATATTTGTAAATTCTTATATCAATATTATATGTACATGTTTGTTTTTATTTCACAGGTATCCCATTACTTTTTTTATTAATTGTAGATGTTTCATTTGCAGTTGCAATGATTTAATTATTAAATAACTTAAATAATTGACATTTATTTTCACAGTAATAGTATTTAATTTATCTGTGTTCATTTCTTTCAAGTCGATAAACAATGGCATGAGAAGTACGTCGGCTGTTACCATATGAAAGAAAGTCCAGTGAGAAATTATACCTATATCAACTACGGCTACCTTACACATGACTTGTGCACAACACATTGCAGGCTCTATTTGTCCAAGTTTGCTGGACTGTCGGTGCGTTATTTATCTATAATAAACAAAATATACACTTAGTAGCCTTAGTCAATTTAGACATTGGCTAGTGTTGATTACTATGATTAGTCCAATGATGTCATACTTAATAAATAATAATATTAATAAAGCCTTATTACAATGTTTATAAGCGTAATTGCCATTTCACATACTACATACATGGACAGAGGTTATTTAGATTCAATTGAATTGGCGGAATGTCAAGTTTTACTGCAAATTTCATAGATTTGGAAACATCTCAAGATGACGTCATGTGAATCCAGGACTCCCAATGGGACTGTCTTAACCAATGGGAGTCCTGGATTCTCATAAAGGTCTTAGTCTGCAGGTTAATGAAATCTGCTGCAGATCTGCTACATTATTTATGTGTATCAATTTGGATATGAGTGCAATTTAGCAATGAAAAGCTTTAATTGTGTATGTTGTTAGTGAAATGATGGGAAACTAAAAGTGTTGAAATAACATGGGATAGCCAATATATTAGTGTATACCTGTTACTTGGCAAAATATGTCAGTTTATGACTGTTTATAGTTCTTCCTGGATGTCTTGCCTTCTTGGTCATTTCCAGTTTCCTTGAATTTATTCTGTGAAGGAACTGCATACATATGCTATATACCTGAGTCAAAATTGTAGCACAGTAATGGACATTTGAAAATTGTGTGCAATGGGAATTTACCACAATTATACTGTGGTCATAAAATATATTTTATTAAATCAAAGCATTTGTTTCAGCAGGCAAGGACTTGTTTCTGTGGAGACTTTTCATATGGAATAGAAGATCTTCATAATGAACTGGACTGTAATAAAAATTGCGCTGGCGATCCAACAGAGATGTGTGGTGGAAGAGGACCCTACATGTCCGTGTTCTATGCAGGTAGAGTTACAAGGGGATATTTTGGACAATCGTTAATACTTGTAATATACTTTGTAGTGGATTTGTTTTCTAATTAACTGTTAGATTGCCTGTCAGGAAGATATGGTTCAATATGTACTAACTGCAACTGTGCAAGGGGTGTTCCATGTTCTGAAGATGGTGTCTGCAGCGAAAAAAGGTGTGCTGCTGGTTGGACCGTCTCTCACACTGGTAGATGTGATCTAGGTAATCAAAATACTCATCTTTAATTTAAGTATTTGAGATCTTTACAAAGGAGTTTCTGTGCTTGTGTATTTTCAAATAAAAAGACCTTGTGAAACATAAGGGACAGAACTGGAGAATGTCACATATTGTTCAGTCTTTACCTTTCACTGCAGGACCAAAATGTTTCCTTATTTTGAGAAGTTCTGGTCCAACCACACCTAATACCTAAATTTTAGATGACTTGTGCACAACTTGTGAGGCCGTATATTCCACTATACACTTGCTAATCATGTTGGAAGGCCTGAAGTAAATGTGGCAAGAAGAATGTCCTCCTATAAAATGCAATAATACATGTTCAATAATCCATGGAAGAATTACTTTTAGAATTAAACATTATGAAATCCAAAAATAACAGATTTACTCATTTTGTGATCATCTGTCATTCCAGAGTGTCCAAATGGATTTTTTGGCATGAACTGTTCCTTTGAATGCCATTGTAGTTCACCTTGTGACGCTGCCTCTGGATTTTGTCCTTCTCGGTGTACTGAGGAATGGACAGGTTTTAGTTGCCAAACAGCCGGTGAGTTCAGTACAAGCAAGAATTTAGGGATGATCAGTTCCTGTGTGTGTGTGTGATTAGGGCTTTATGTCCTGTATTTCTGCACCAGTTGGGCTAATTAGGACAGGCAGAGACCATGGCAATGAGATGAAGGGTGAAACAGCCATCCAACTTAGGCTGGACCGGCAATCGAACCCGGGACCCAGCGGTTGGAAGCCAAGAGCACTACCTCTGAGTAAGGCCCCCACCCTTATCATCAGTTCCTGCTTGACCTAGATTACGAAAAGTAAAAGCACAATGCACGATGTCACTACACAATGCTAGATGACATCATCAATAATTGAACTACATGGCCAAATTTGCCATGTGTGCTTTCCATGCGTTTGGAGAAAGGCATGGAAAACCCATGGAAAAAACACATGGGCACATTTGGTTATGTAGTGACATTGTGTTTTGTATTAGTATTATCGAGTACAAGGTGACACAAGAACTGACCAGCCCTATTCTGACAAACAAATTGGGAGGCACACAGGTTATTCATATAGCTTCATTCTCCAATCCCACATCCAATCTTATCCATTCTCATTTGTTTGGTCAGCTCATCCACAAACAAACACTCTAAAACTGGAGATGACATACTTCCCTGACAGGTACTATTAATGGGCATAAAGCTTTCCAAATGTAAGCTGTCTATTGTTACAGTAGAGGTCAAGTAGAGCCTTGATGTCAACAGTTAATCTTAGTGCAACAAGCTTTTACAGCAGGTTTATATGACTTGGAAACAAAATCTCAGAGGACGCCATGTGAATCAAGGACTTTCACTTGTACTGGCTAAGGCATATGACATCCTCTAGAATTTAGTTTCCATTTTGTTTCCATAATAAACGTCTGAAAATGATATGGATATATGAGTGTGGCCAGCAATTGTACAGGAGAATACTCGATGTAGGGAGTGAACACTTTAAGTCTGTACCTTTGAATGAGGGAGTAAGCTCGGATGCTACAAAAAACATGTCATGTATGATAAGTGTCAATATACTGCATGATATTGTTCCTTACTATACTAAACACGTAATAAGGCTCAATAATCAACCTCACGTCTGTGGAAGTTAGTAAATAATCAGTCTCACCTCACAGTAATTTGTGAATTCCAGAGCATTGTGCAACCTGCAATGTTGATAAAACTACGTACTATGGCAACAAAAAAATTCAGACTTACTGAAAAATTAACCATATTATGAGGTTCCTTACCATTTTTTCTGAAGTAGAGCATAGGTCATCTCTAATTAGTTTCATTATGGAAGTGTTTAATAAAATGCATAATAAAGTCTTGTATCGTTTTATTAATTGTATTACTTGTCATTGCCATTTTTCTGTGATTGACCATACTGGATGGAACTGCTAAGATGCACCTTACAATGAAACGTGTACACCAAGTGGATATTTTGGCATCAACTGTTCCTTTGAATGCCACTGTGGTTCATCCTGTGACGCTGCCTCTGGATTTTGTCCTACTCAGTGTACTGAAGGATGGACAGGTTTCAATTGCCAAAGAAAAGGTATGAATGGAGTGTGTGATTTTGCTATCTGTCCTTTAAGTAGGTCATTATAGTGCTCTTCAAGTTTAATATAGAGGTGATTAAAATAGTTATTTAAAATATCACAGAATGTGATTTCTGTATTGCTTTTATTGAAACTTAAGCTATTAAAATTTTTGTATAAGCTTATATAAATCATTGTAATGCAGAATTCCTTGCTGCCCAACAGTGGCTGGTACTTCCCTGGTTTCTGCCAGTTGCTTTGGGGCAAGTCCCATAGCAATTTTTCTTCAAGAGGCTGCAGATGTTCAATTCGAAATATGGATGGAAGAGCAATAGATGAATTTATCTTCAGGAGATTATCCTTTGTCTCTGTTGAGTGTTGGTCTGTGTTAATGTATCTTTATGGCTTCCTTGGTTTTCTTTTGGTACCAATTGTTCACTGACGACGAGACGTCGCCGAACATTATGGCTTTTATATTCTTTTGTAATCTCCTGAAGGTAAATTCATCGATTATAATGAATCCAGAGCTTGAGAATTTACATTCTACATGGATGGAATAGATCAACATTTTGTTGATTTGTTCTCATCGATGTTATGAGAATGAAAGGAATGCCTAAATATATTTTTCAGAAATCTCTGAGATTGATGATGATCAATCTACTTCTTCAACAACATTAATAATCTTGTCAGCATTAGTGGCGGTTTTATCATTGGCACTTATTGTTGTTAGTGCATTATATGTACGAAGGTAAATTATTCAGTCTTACTTAATGAATGTTGGCAATTTATTTATTGGGAAATAATAACATAACTCGTAATATAACGTAATACAATTTGTCTTCCAGAAAATGGTACATTAATCCAGCAGTGAATGTTGAGAGAGAAAATTGGAAAAAAGTTAAAAATTTAATCTCCAGTATCAGCAGCTCATTTCCAACTTAATTGTAACTAACATGTAACAAGATCATTGCAATTGCCTAGTTAATGGTTTGTAGATTTATTGTATTATGTTTGTTTAGGTTTGTTGGAAAAAAAATCCTTTTTCAGCAAAAATTAACCAGGGCCTGGTTTTGTCTAATACTTATTACATTTTGAATGTCTAGATTGTCCTTCAACCTCATAAATATACCTGCTTTTTATAATAACCAGTTATTTATTTGTGCATTGACAATGCCAAATGCTTATAAGTGTGATTACAGATTATTATTGACGTACATAATCATACTGTGGGTGATGATCTCCAACCTCGATGGCCAACACAGAGCTCTACTCAATGCACATTATCTTTAAGCAGAAATTAAAAATTTATGTTGGCACTGCTCCGGTTTGGTTTCTCGGATATTAATGCTAACTGTGGCACTTCTGCAGAAACTTAACAAGTTTTTCCTTGAATATACAACACCACTCCCAATAACTTCCGAATTACTTTATTTGGAGACGAATCTCTGCCCACAGATGCCAATTCTGATATAATCATCCAAACAATATAATATAGTTCATCAACAAATCTATCTTAGTTCAATTCTAGCCTACTTGTAAACCCCTGCCGCAGGTCTTTTGTACAGTTTGCACATAATACTAACCAAGATTGAACCTGTTATTGAGCCTTCAGCTCATTGGTAAAATTAAATAAATATGCTTAAACCAATGCACATTTTCTAGCTCTCCTGACTGAACACTCGCTCTGTGCCGGGCTCTTCCTGCACCTAGCCACCCTACCCCTATGGGCCTACACCTACTACCCCATATTCAGCAGGAGCCAGTCAGTCATTAAGATAGTTTTTATCCTGAAGTGCCACCTGGTAGATAAGTTAGCGTTAGGCTGGAATTAGGATCTGAGTTTCGGAAAAGTGAGGCAGGAAATTAGTAATGATGACTTTCGGTGGTCAACAGAGAGGGATTAAACCATCAGGCTGAGACTAATATAGTCCATACAGCTTGGTCTCTGCCACTGTACATTTACTCTTATGTATCATAACAGAATGTAAGAGGTACTAATGTTAAAATTCACATTTATGATGGAGCACTCTTCTTGTATTTAATGTACAGTGATGCCCTCTGGAGTGGTGTGAGAAAGCCTCCAAACTTAAAATCACATAAAAAATTGCTAATTCATCAAATTATCCATTATTCATAACTATCAGTCAAGTCAATATATCATTATAAGCTGCTCAACTAAAAATTTTAAGAACTGTTTCGCATGAGTGAGCAGCCAGTACAGCCTGGATCATATCTCAGGTGTGGCAACGGGTCGCTGGATCTCTCTGAAGTATGCACTATTCTTTCCTTTGAGCACTACTTGTGCATTGGTAAGTGTATGCTTTATTTTATTATCTAGGAATATCATAATATTTCTATAGCACATTATAAGTAGTATTTCTAGTATTTTTGCTTAATATTCTATGGTAAAAAATTTTACAGGTTAATTTCGTCCACATGTGCTTCTTGCTGATAAGCAATAATTAATTTAGCATATGTTAGTAAATACTGTTCTTGCAATTGCTGGGGTATAAACTTAATTACTAGGTATATAAATTTCTCTCTAGTTATGTCGTAATTAACAATGTATTTAAAAGTCAATGACGGGTGAGAATTCTTTCAAAGAGGTCACTGACCTGGTCACCTGGTTGAAGACTGTATATGGTTGCTAATACCAGGGCAATAATATTTCAGGAAATTAATGAAGTATAATTTTAGTAAATACTATTAATTGATTGTTATTAATATATAAATAACTTGGTTATTTATGTGATACTGTATTTTATGTCTTTGTTTTTTGTACAGAGTTATCTTACCTTTTTAGATGAGTTAAATAAGGCATTTACAACAATCCATCTCCAGTGTTTGAACTCTTGCAAGAATAAAGTAATTTATTCCAAGAAGTTGTCATATCAAATTGTACTATTATTTTCATATTTATAGCCCAATTGTATTATTAACTTCATACTTTACCGTTACCTTTTGTTAGACTTTTTTCCTCTCTTTGATCATGTATTTACATTATTTTTTATTGTGTAATGTAATGTTATTTTATCTTAGTTTATTAATTTATATTATCATGTTGAGAGCCAATGCTATTCATAGCATTGGCTCTCAATATCAATATCACTGGTAAGAAGAACCTATGAAAATACAAATCCATACGTCACATGAAAATGGACCATGCCATCATGAGTTAGTGGCGTCCATTTGGTAGTGATAAGTTGGGTTTCAGTCATGGCGGCATGTAAACACCAGTTTGTAAAACAGGAAGTGGTTACAACTGGTAACAATCACTGATAGGACAGGCTTAGGCAATACATATACATTGATCATTTCAATGCCATCAATATAAACACCCACCTTGGGAATAAATTTGTGGCATATGCTTCTATGCAACAACAAATAAGAAAAAATTGAGAATAACTGTGAAGGACCTTTAATTGTAAGGTCAGCCGATAAGTAACAGTTATTGACATCCTGACATCAATATATATATGAAGAAATAGCAATGCACCATTCCGGATCCCTTGGGAAAATCATGAAAGAGGAAAGATGGGGTTGATATAAGACATCTGGTCAACATAGACATGAACCAAATATCTTGTTAATAGCCTAGCAATTATTGTCCTATTATGTAGATAATATCATAAATTCAAGAGAAGACAAACGACATGATGAATATATATATAAAGCAATACATGATGTGTAAGTACAATACTAACAGCAAAACAACAATAAAACACAATTCAAGATTTATGCTAAACTCCTAGAAAACTTTAGTAGTGACCCTACCACTCTTATGGAGGGATTTTCAGATTTGACTACCTGTATATCAGCAGTGACAGGTATCCAGATACTTTCATTCACATATCCATTGGTGTCAATTAAAGCCTGTAGTTCACCTACTTTGTACCGTAATTTAAGAATAGAATAACATCCTGACTGTAACTCAGAAACAGCATTGACCTCATTTGAGTAGATCTGAAATTGAGGAGGTATTTGCTTGTGGTGCTTTCTGAAATCGGCAATGTTATTGACTGGTTCCTGCCCACAACGAATCCATGCAGGTTTCAGTCTACTAACATGAATAATACTGGGCACCTATTTATCATCCAATGTCTGTAGGATGACATGTGATCTATCCAGCAACTCTTTGACCACAAATGGACCAACATAGTCAAGCCGAAGTTTCCTGGAAGCAATCTGCAAAGCACTGGCACTTGGTGCCAAAAGATATACCAACATACCAGGTGAAAACATGGGTGGGTTTTTGACTTTCTTCTTTTGTGTCACTGCCTGTTCATGTTGTAATTTGGCCTGTATGTCTAACATGATTTTTCCCACATTTTGTAGTCTTGTAGTCAGCAATTGCACATAATCTAAGTAGCCATAATATACCTTTGTAATTGGTGGACACACAAAGGTAGTTGGAGGGTGTCTCAAATACACAAGGTAAAAAGGGCTATAATTGCCAAGTGCTGGGCTGGCAAAAGAGTTATAAGCATAAGCCAGGGAGTTGGTAAATAAATGCCAATTGCGGCCATTGTTGGTTAAATATGATGTCAACAATGATGAAACGGTGGCAATGAATCTTTCTGATTTGTTGGACTTGTGATTGCCAACAGACACAAACCTCTGTTTGACCTTGAGTGCAAAAATATATGAGATGACTGAATTGTCAAACTCTCTCCCTTGGTCTGAAACAAATTGCTGAAAAGGTCCAAATTGAAAAATGCATTTTTGTAGAATTGCTTCTGCTACAGACACTGCATCCTTATTCTGTAAGGGAACCAAAAGGGTGTAATGAGTAATGTTGCATACAAGAACCAATAAAAATCAATGGTTCTGACTTGATGGTGGCATGGTTTTCAAGTCACAGAAGACAGTCCCAAAAGGCACATATTCCGAAGGAATATTCAAATGAAATGGTCTTTCAGAATCAGTGGGGTGTTTGCGGGATTGGCAGATCCTGCATGATTTGATGTAGTTCATGACCAGCTGGTGCATATTTGGAAAATAAAATTTCTGTCGTATGGTTGCTGTTACTCTTGCTATTCCTTGATGGCAGGCCAGAAGACTGTCATGGTACAGGAAGAGTATTTCATGTACTATTGACTGCGGAATAGCTACTCGCAGATCATTAATGTCATCAGTAGGTAACCTGAATAAAATGCTGTCAATCATTACATAATGTTCAGATTGTGCCAAAACACGCTTGGCAGCAGTCTTGTTATTTTTTCTCGTCATGCCCAGCATGGTCCAATTTCAGTGTAATTTCATTGTAAAAATATATATTTTATAAAATGTGAATGTTTTCAAAAAAAATAAAGGAAGTTCCAACCTATATTTCACGAAGCCAAAGGCTGAGCCAAATATGACATCTGAGTAGAATAAATTCCTGTATTCTCAAAATATTACCATGTGACCACTATTGTTAACCTATGTCTCTCTTTTCACACAATAAATATAGTTAATTTGACAGCCAGCCCTCTTAATGCACTGTAATGCACAGTGTTACAAAAGCCGAAAAAACTACCAATGTAAACAACCTTCATTTCTCAGTCCCTGGCTGCCTCAGAGATACATTATACCACCAGTGATATTTGAAAGTTGTTGCTTTTTTTAATTTTATGTAATTTACACACTGTGTGTAATAGCGGTTACTAAAATTTCGTTTAGTGAAAATTACCATTTTACCTTCAAGTTGTTTATCATGATTCTACATATTTTAGCACATATCAACAAAAACACATTCTGGGCACAGTACAATATAAAATTTTACCTGGTAAGCCCCTGTCACACTAGGCGATTTAGCCGTAGTGAACCCGTAGTATTACGCAATTTTTACGCAACGCACTACCCAGCTCCAACCCGGCGGCTACCAAACGGCTACCCGTGGATACCCGGCGATACCCGCCAAGCACCCGTGGGACCTGTGGCCAAGCCGGGAGTTTCGAGCCCAGTAGCCGGTTGTGCCACGCTTGCATGGCACAACCGTGGAAATCACCCAGGTGTCCAAAAAATGAAAAATACCCGTGGGAGCCGGCGGGTGACACGTAGAAGCCGGCGGGTGACCCATAGAAGCCAGCGGGTGACCCGTAGAAGCCGGCGGTTTATCTGTTACCCGTAGTAAAGCCGGCGGCTTGTTGAGGGGTTCAACAGGTAACCCGGCAGCTTCCACGGGTAACCCGGCGGCTTCTACTGGTAACCCGGCGGCTTCCACGGGTAACCCGCCGGCTTTTTGCTACCAGCGTCAGCGTAGGCAGGGAGAGGGGGTTGTATATACTTTCAAAGTCTGCTGCTCCTCTAACATTAGTCCGATTTTCGTCAAATAAGACTGTGGTATATTTCATACTGATTCCATACATGTTTTCGGATCATAAATAGACCAAATATTATGCGAGATATATGTCTGAGAAGGCAGGTAGGTGGCAAACAGTGGTGCTCCCTGAAGCGTCCGCGCCTGGACTGTATCAATGCAGGCAGAGCTAAGCGCTTCTTTAAAAAGCTGCTGCTCCCTTAATATTAGTCAGATTTTCGTCAAATAAGACTGAATTGTAGAATAGTTCATACTGAATCCATACATTTTTCGGATCGAAAATAGACCAAATATTAAGCGAGATATTCTATATTTTATAATAAGCAAATAAATCTATCTGTCTCTCTAAACTAAATATCTACATTTTTGCCCAGTATACCTGATTAATTTTCCTCACCTTATCTATTATATACTGCCATGATGCAAGATGTACAAAGGGTGCTGGACTGATGCTGGACTGATGCTGGACTGATGTTTTTCTCTTTGGCATTTTCAAAGTGTACTGTCAAATAGTTTTGACCATCTTATATACAATGTTTGGATTAGCTTTATTGCAATTCATTTCTACTCATTCTGCCAACTGCCATGACCGTTATGTCAATTGCTATTAGCATTTTGAATGATACAAAGAACGGGTGTAGAGAATACAGCAAATGCTCAATACATGTGTCAATTGCCTAATTGCCTAAGTTGGGGCTCTTTGACCTGTCAATCTAATATTGATATTGTAATTAGTATTTGTGATTTGATCTGTGACTTTATTTGCAATCTTTTATGTACTTATATAGACCAAATATTAAGCTAGATATTCTATATTATATAATAAGCATATGAATCTATCTGTCTCTCTAAACTATCTGTCTATCTATATATTTTCGTCAAATAAAGACTGAATTATTCAGGGAAATGTGTAGAATTTATATAATAGTTTAGGTGGGGAAAATTAATGGAGTATACTAGGCACAAACAAGAATATTCTTGTATTCTTGTTAATAAAGTTAGTAATACCTCATAGAGTATAGATATGTAGATACAATGTATGTAGATAGACAGATAGTTATAAGATCTTCACCTAATAATATGTTACTATCAATTATTCAGTGATTCGTAATCAATAAAAAACGAAAATAAAACAATGTTTGTTGGCTTGTTGCCAATAAAATTCCGACTTGATAAAGATGTCTATGGAGCTATAACAACAATCTATAGATAGATATACTCTAGTTTAGAGTAATCATTTTAGATATTTATTTAATTTTATATAAATTATCAATATTTCGTTCCTGTTGTTGTTTCTGAAAATAATCCAACTGGAATTAAAATTGATATTGCATGTTCCATCCATGATCAAAACAATCTCCCTCTTTAATATGCATAATAAACAGGAATCAGTTGAAATTCAGAATTTCAATTAATGCTTGTGAACAATGATGAAAAAGCATGACTTACCCCATTCTTTGTATTATTCAAAATGTTAATAACAATTGACATAACGGTCAATTCAGAATTTCAATTCATGCTTGTGATCAATGATTTCAATTCATGCTTGTGATCAATGATGAAAAAGCATGATTTACCCCATTCTTTGTATTATTCAAAATGCTAATAGCAATTGACATAACGGTCAAGGCAGATTGCTTGAACATACACAGAGCACCTTGCCGCCGCCAGAGAACTGCCTTCTCAGACAAATATCTCGTTTAATATTTGGCCTATTTTCAATCTGAAATTATGTGTTGAATAAGTATGAACACTTCTATAATTCAATATTTATTTGACGAAAATCGGATTAATATTAATGGAGCAGCAGCCGCCGCCAGAAAACGCCTTCTCAAACGAATATCTCGCTTAATATTTGGTCTATTTTCCATCCGAAAACACCTATGGAGTCAGTATGAATTATACTACAATCCAGTCTTATTTGACTGAAATCGGAATAATATTAGGGGAGCAGCAGCCTTTTAAAGAAGTGCTTAGCATTGATACAGTACCTTCTCAGACGAATAACTCGCTTAATATTTGGTATATTTTCGATCCAAAAACACGTATGGAATCAGTATAAACTATACTACAATTCAGTCTTATTTGACGAAAATCGGACTTATATTAGGGGAGCAGCAGCCTTATAAAGTATACGCCTGGAAGCCGTCGAGTAACTCCTACTACCCGCCGGCTTACTCCTGCAACTTGGTGAGTCACCCGTAGAACCCCTTTTTGCCGCCAGAATCCATCGCCAACCCGGCGAAAAAAGCTGTTACATAACTGTTACGGCTAAAACAGCCTAGTGTGACAGGGGCTTTAATCTGGTAATAAAACACAGTTGGACCCTTACCAATATTGGTTCATTATTTTTGTATCTCCCTGTAATAAAAAAATAAGTAAAAAAAAGTAAACTGACAATGATATATTGTGTTCATTTCTAAAAAGAGAACAAATCCTTAACAAATCATTGCTAAAATCACGATGACGAACACAGTTACAACGACTGCAGCTGTCGGGAAACCTGCTTAAAATAAAGTAAAATACATATATGTATGTAAAAACAACCCGTCTGATATTGTAAACTAAATTATTGGTATTTCATATGCAAACTTGTCAGCAATATATTACAAAAGTATTACTATTTGATCTTTGAAAATTAAAATCCATACATAATCACGCCATGAGGTTGCCATAATATTTTTTTATATTGTAAGCATGTGCACACTGTCAGAACAAGAAAATCAAAATGATTTATTCCATTGTTTTGTGGCGAGCGAATGGCTTGGAAAAGACATTTGAATTCTTTAAAGAGTTTAGATTTTATTGTTGGTATGATATTTTCAGATGATGAACTGTTTGGGTGTTGCACGACACATAATCTACTGTTAGGTCTACTTAATGCTGCCCCTATGATTGCAAAATAGAATGTTCCATGTCATTGAGTGACAACAGTTGCACACAATAGACTGTTAATAATCTCAAATCGAATGCACAAACAGATGGATAAACTGTATGATGAGGTCCTTATTACATAATTCAGTATGATATTTCCATCACATATATATCGGCCCAGTTTGCCTGAATGGTAAATTAGGGTCTTAAAGTTAGTTTCCATGACCACAAGTCCCTTAATTTTTAAACCCAATATTGAAACTAATTATATTATCTAACTTTGGCAAAACAAATGAAAAATGTTTGATATTTGGCCAAAATTTACAGGTATCTACAGTCATTGAAAAACAATGTTAATTATTTAAAGATTGTATAACCCTGTTGCCATGGTAACAAGACAAGTGGTGTTTTTGCTAATCTTTACCAATAGTAAATATTAGAAGTTTTTTTCTTTGTTCATGTAATATATATTATCAACAAATAAGGCTTTTGGCACAACCAACACCTGCCATTATCATTCACATGATTTCAGTTTTGTAAAATAAATAATTTGCCATGACAACCAGTTTGAAATGTGTAAGTCATTTTTCAGTGAATTATGCAAGTGATTAAACTTCCAAATTACTGCCATAATTCCTACTTTAAGCAATGTTTGTAAAAAATTTAATAATTGATATCATGCAAGATAGGGGAGCTTTATTATATTCTTGACAACTAAATTTTGTCAGCATCATGTATTTTTAAATATCAAAGATGGCCACTATCAAGCAATAAATGGCTATATCTTTGTAACTAATTGACACAGTACAACAAATATAGGCTCTATGTCTGGGTTTTGGGTTCAAGGAATCCAATGGAATTAACTGTTTTATATGGTGGCCCATGAGTACACTTTCTGGTGTGAAGGTTTCGCCCTCCGATAATAGGTACTTGGGAACCATGGCATACCTTCGCACCATGATACAAGTGCACCTTCGCACCTCGACAGTGATAGCACTGTCGATCTATATGTGACCGTACCTAATACATGTACAATGTACCAGGGATGAAATTTCCTGGAATCCAGGATCTACTCACCTGTATTCCTGCAAACCTTGTGTTATACATTCTGCAGTAAGCCCTGCAAAGTTCCCTTGTCATCCACGTCATGTTCTGATATGTAAATGTAGGGATCACTATATTCCTTCCATTAGGCTGCCAGTAGCACCCAACAAAACTGTCATGCCATTTCTTGTCGACTGAAATTGATTTAAATTTGATGGTTAACATCTTCTGACATCTGTATATTAATTTATATTATTTGCAAAAGTTAAAAATGTAGTTATAATATGATTGATCTATGACGTGACACAATGAGATGTCCAAAAGTCTCCGAACAAATGTAAGGTTAACTTGTGCAATTATCATGATTATGTTAATGATACAAATACAGGTGCAGCTAGGATCTTGGCAGCTAGAATATTATCATGGCTGTTACATGCTGTATGTTGAAATAGAAAATAAACTTGTGAGTCGATATGAGATGAGTACTGGTGAGATTAGAATGGAATGGTTGAAATTATTAGCAACAACTTGGTTAACTTCATCAAATGTCTCAATCTGTACGCTCACCCTGTGTCCTTTACACATTGATATCAACATTGCCTCCACATTAAGCACATGCACAATGTGGAGGAATCTGTCTTTTTTGAGGAAAAAGTTAACAAATTTGAAAGTGAAATTGCATTAAATAAATCGTATCATTTCCACAAAATATCTTAGAACTTTGATTTCACAAAAGTGTAACAAGACACCTCACTAATCCGACCTTTAAAAATTCCAGAAATTCCACAATATTTGTATTCAAAAGTCAAGCATGTCTCTATGCATGATGCCCTGGGAGGCCCTCTGGTGTGAATGACAGTGATTCAAGACTCAAGACTCAAGACACTTTATTTCCTGCACAATACATATTTCATAAACAATTAATATTATTAAACAAACATATTGATCAATTATAAGAAAAATAATAATTCACAAATGTACATATTATGTATGGTCAGATCAGGAGAGCACTCTAAGAAACCGGAGGGCTAGCTAGCGAGTGCCCACCTGGGTTCCAGAGAGACCTCAGCAAATGATTATGTGATCATGGTAATGATAAGTTATTTTAGGTATGATAAACCCTTTCTAGTGAAGACAATGATGATAGTTATAATGCCTCAGCAACATTTGCAATGTTATTTTAAGGTTAGAATATAAAGAATTTAAGTATGAAAGTCACATGCTAGGCATAATATGTATACTAAGCATTTTCCTGGCAAAATAAAATTGGAAAAACATTTCAAATAAGATCACAAAGAACTGTAGTATGAAAGTCACATGCTATATATACCAAGCATTTTCCTGCAAAGAACTTAGACAGCATATTTCATCACAGAAATTAAACAGTTTCACCTTTATGGAGAGGCAAAATCACCAAAACTCTTGTATGAAATTCACATGCCATGTATATCAAGCATTTTCCTGCAAAGATGAACAAAATGTCCGATTAGTCATACATATGAAACTAATAATTACTGCATTCCAGCAGTAGCTCGACAGACATAACAATTTTGAATTAAACATAAGGTATTATAATTGTTTAGAATATGTTTCTTTATGTATTTACTGTATCCTGGGTAACTATGTGTAGAAATTTTGCTTTTTATGCTATGTGGGCAGTTATTGTATACCAGAGGTAGTCTATATCTCACACTATTAACAAAAAATTGATGTTTACTCTGAGGATTTCTTAATTCATTAGAATATCTGGTATCATAGTTATGTATATCTGACTGTCTGGTAAACATGCCTGTCAAAAAGTAAATGGGTAAATTATGATTTTCCATTTTATATAAAAATTTCCACTCTTGTGATTTCAGTATATCATTAATGTTTAGAATTTCTAAATTTTTAAACAATGGCTCAGTATGGGCATTATATTTTGCATTTGAAATTATTCGTATTGCCTTTTTTTGTAATTTTAACAAGCGTGTAGCACTCATTCCCCATACCATGATACCATACTTCAAATAAGGATCAATAAGAGAATTATAAAGAGTCTTTAATATAGCGCCCGGTAAAAAATGCTTAAGTCTGTTCAAGACACCAATTGACCTGGAAATTTTGTTGGATACTTTATTCAAATGAGGTTTCCAAGTCATATTTGAATCAAAAATGATGCCTAAATAATCAAATTGATCGACATATTCTATTTCAGTGTCATTTATTTGTAGCTTAATCTTATTGACTTTCTTTTGTGGTGTATGAAAAATCATAGCCTTAGTTTTGCTACTATTGAGTGATAATCTATTGATTTTGAACCATTCATTTATCAAGTTGAGTTCTCTATTAATGTTTGTTTCTAATACTTGTTTTTCACTTCCAAAAGCTTCTAAAACTGCACAGAGAGCAGTATCATCTGCATAGATAACTGGCTTAAACATATTGCAGGCATTTATAATATCGTTCATATAAATTACAAAAAGTAAAGGCCCCAGAATGGAGCCTTGAGGCACTCCAGTTTTAATGGGAAGTAAATCCGAGGTAATTTCATTAAACAGAACATATTGTTTTCTGCCATGAAGGTAATTTTGCATTAGATTTAAGGAAGTTCCCCTTAATCCATAATATTCTAGCTTTTTCAGGAGGATTTGATTGTCCAGCGTATCAAAAGCCTTTGAGAGATCTAGATAAACATTCAGAGGAACTTCCTTATTATCCATTGCGACTATTAATCTATCTACAATTTCCAATGCTGCTAATTCAGTTGAATGGTTACACCTAAAACCATACTGACTATCAAAAAACAGATTTTGTTCAATAAAATATTTGTATAGCTGATTATGTATGACTCTCTCAAAGACTTTGGATATGCTGGGTAAAACAGAGATGGGCCGATAATTACTGAAAACATTATCCATATCCTTTTTATGGATTGGTAGAACCTTTGCAATCTTAAGTTTACTTGGGAAAATACCAGTCTGTAAACTTTGGTTTATAATTAAGGTAAGGACTGGGGCTAAAAAAAAAAACAAGTTATTCAGGTGAAATCTGGGAATCCACGAGAGCCTATTGTCACAGTTTTGTGGAATATCTTTATTAACCACAACACAGAAATGTCAGCTAATGTCAATATGGCATGAATCATATAAATTACAGCATATGGAAATTATGTTTCAGCTACAATGGAGCTTTATCTGGCCACCATTTTAATGTTAAGACTTGCAGACATTAATATCATATTGTATTATTAGTACTTTAGCGAAGCTTCCTGTGTATTGATTGTATGGTTCTATTTTTATGATTATATGAATCTAGCATTCAATGAAGAATTCTGTAATGTTAATTTTGGGACCTGTCATTATTACTTACCACTTGCAAGTACCATGTTGGATATATCCAAGCAGATCATCAAGGTGATAAGTGTTGTTGCCATGGTAATAATGTCTGAGTGAAAGATTTCTTTTCAACATTGGAATATCACCAAGTATAAAATGTGCTCATACCAATGTATTTCTATTTCCATTGATTACTGCGTCAGGCATGCAACATCCCACCCTTATGATAAGCATTAATTAGACAGATTGTTTCTAGGCAACGTCAGAGTGCTATTGTGTATTTCTCAGTATGTCATCATATTACACGTACAGTTTATTGGTTTCCAGATTTTGCATAATCATGATGATGGAGTGGTCAGATAATTGAGGCATTGGCTAGCTACTTTTAAGATCTAGGTCAGAACACAGGCTAGCCAGCAAATATTCAGCCGATTTCATTTACTTATAAGCCAAGCAACCTTATTATGGACATTATGTGAGATGATAATGCTTGGGATTCCACACCATGTTACACCTTTACCCCATGGGTGGGGTCTTTCACTTGCCTCAGCATAGACACCGAGTACAAGGCACCTCCAATTTAATTATGGACATTATCTGCTAGTTTACCAAGTTCAACAAAATGATTGGTTAAACTATGTAGCTAATAGGCTGGGTATAGACTTAAGAAAACTTCTCTTAAAGATACAAGAGAACCTGATTAATATTTTTTTAGTTAAGGCAATTTTTCTAAATTGGCTGCTTGTCAGAGCAAGAATTGCACAAACTCAGCACATGAACATCAAATTATTCTGTAATTTCATTGTTAGACATTTGATACCATAAGCCAGCCTATAGGCTACAAGAGACATGTATTAATTCTTACTTTAGATGAGTAAACAAGCAAAACAGGTACATAATTAGGTCGCTGGGATGTGAGGTGGCGACACACAGTGTAGACTTAGAACCAAACTCCAGAGAACATCATGCAATCCAGGATTCCCAGTGGTCTCAAGTTAGCTAATGGGAGTCCTGAATGCACATGTGTTTAGTTTCCAAGTCTATAAAATATTTTGTTTAATGCTACATGGATTCTAATAAAACAGAGATAATGTACTACATTTGGCAGCAAACAGTCACTGACTGTATAGGAGACACTGACGCCTTTGAATCTTTGCCTGAGCACTCTATATGAATTAGTACGGTCTGATCAGATTGTCTAATGTCGCATTGCTACTGGGTCTGAAGCTTAGTCAGCTTATTTGACCAGCTGCCAGAGGCAGACATAATGATGAGATGATAAGGCTTAGGAGCCCACATCATGTTACACCTTTACCCCATGGGTGGGGTCTTTCACTTGCCTCAGCATAGACACCCGAGTACAAGGCACCTCCAATTTAACGTCCCATTTGATCAACATCCAGCTGGGAACAAGCTCATAAAATGTGCTCGGGCCTGTGATTGAACCCGGGTTCCAGGACCTTCAGCAGATCTATCAAATGTGGAATTGGCGGATGGCATAACCATTAGGCCACCCAGATGCATGCTTGGATGTGGTTTGCATGAAATGTTACAAGTGAAAGATCACACACTTGGGATGCCGTGGTCTTGTGGTTAAGGTTTTCACCTGTTTCCACAGGGTTTGAATTTTGAGCGTCCACCATGTCATCGAGAAGTTGGACAAATATTCTTCAGCCATTGTCTCACCCAACCCAGGTACAATGGGTACTTGGCATTAGGCACCCACAGTGATGGCACCGGTGTAAGCCTGTGGTAACCCCTTGTTTAAGGCTGAATACTCCCCAGGGAGTTGAGAAAGGCTCTAGATTGGCCTGCCAATCGTATATATAAACTGAAAAAAATTAGCTAGCCTCATTGGTTTATCCTGTTTCCATTAGCCAATAATAGAGCGTGCATGAATGTTCACATAATGAAACTAAAATATTTTTTCCCCTCATACCTTTGATGTATTAATATGATCAATCAAAGAAATCAGGAAGCTATAATAATATTTATGGCTTAATTAGGATTTTTGTAAGTGAGTAATAAAAAAACTTGGACATATTAGCAGAATATTATGAAGATAATGCTCTAGAATGTTGCTTGGATGGTATGTTGGTATTACAAGATGAAAAGGTTATTACCATTAGTTATGATAAATAGAAGTTGGTAGTCTGAATTTAGTACTAACACCATTTTGCACATTTAGTTCGACATGAATGTTGCACTTCTCAAATGTCTGATTCTATTGCTTTGGACACCATTTTCAACTGCAAGTGGTAAGTAGAAATATTTTTTTGATCAAGTTGGATTGTTACTCAATATGAGTTGCCAAAATCTATTGCATTCACTCCATTGTCTACTTAATACTGATTACCTACCATCCAGAGCCTTGCTGGGTTCACTATCTCTCTATAAAATAAATAAACTTCACCTAGTGTATAACTTTTCATGCCATCAAAAATCCAATATGTAAAACCAAGTGCTGATGTCACAATACTTAACAACAGACGATGATATCATTTCCATTGTATTTCTAATGCTTCGGTCTTGATTTCTTTCAATTTATCATTATTTTTTTGTAATTAACGCCTGATAGATTCATTATTTTACACATATTTAGTATGCCTTGATCACATAAGGTGATTATCAATCATTTAATGAAATTTTAGAAAATAGTAGTTTTGACAGACAGTGGAGCTTTCAGTAGGTGAAATATTTCACATCTATAACTGGATGCAACTTGGTCAAATGGTTAGAATCTATTGCATTGGTTTTAACCTTACTTTCTGCATTATATGAGCTAGTTATTAAAGTTCAAGTTCAGTTTATTAATAGTACAATATACATGAAAAATAAGATAGCAGGCTGGACGCCAGTGGCGTATTGCGCCTCGCTAGTAAACAAGCTTTAGTTCACAAAACAAACTGCAGAAATCTGTCAAGATGTGCTGTTAGTAATGGGAATGGGATGAAGGTTAGTCAATGATAAACTTATATGTTGTTGAAGTATTTGAATTTATAATCCACCTCAATTAAATCAGTTTTTATAACAACGGTGGACTTTCATTGTGCAGCAAAACCTTTTCATTTCCCTTTTATAAGAATCTATAGTATTGTATGATAATCATTTCTTACTGAAAGTGTTCCATAATTTGGGTCTCATATATTTCAGTGTTTTTTGCATGGTTGTTAATCGCATGAATGGAATATGAAAATCGATATCTTTAATTGCGTATGTATGGATACTTGACATTCTTAAAAACATACTTGCTTCCCAAAATGAGACATCCTCATTATTCACTTTCCCACCACTGGGTCCCAGGTTCCAGTCCCAGTTGAGAAAAGTGTTGGATTACGGTTTCATCCATCATCTCATTGCCATGGTCCCTGCTAGTCCTTATTAGCCCATCAGGTGCAGAAATACAGGACATAAAGCCCTAATCCACCCACAGTCTGACATTATTATGTCTTATTTATTTCAGATGTAGGTTATGTTGGGTGCTACACATTTCCAAAAGATGACGGTCATTTCAATGTCACTCATGAGAGAGGTCCACCTCGGTCAGCTTGCATAGAGGCATGCTTCACTTTTGAGTTCAAATATGCCGCTTTTTCTGCTGAGGTGTGTGAATAAATTGGATTGATACAAACTTATTTTAAGTAAAATCAAAGCTTTTATTATTAAACTAATAGGAGAATAATAAAGTTCTTTTGTTTGGTTTGAAGACTGAAAAGTCAACACTCTGTATGTGTCTTCATGATCTATCATCCTTGCAACCAGCCTTTCCTCAAACCTGCGATTATCCATGCACGCTGGGACAGGTTCCTTATGGATCAAGTCCTGCATCCATAGCTGTCTTCAATGCTGGTAAGATTGTCTGGCAGAATGTAAGAGCTGCAAAAAATATTAAATGAATGGTTTTTACGAATAGCTTTCGCCTTTTTTAAGGTTTTTAAAATTTGATTTTGATTATAGATTAAATAGTGCATGGGAATTCCACCAATATAATGTTTTACTGTTAATCAACACGTGATATTTGGCTTGGCTGCGCCTTTCCTAGTATCTCCAACTTCAGCCATTACAGCCAATTCCAAAGAATTGGAAACTGAAATCCATGTAAATGCGTGACTCCCACTGGCGAAGGTACTGCCTTAACCAATAGGAATCCTGGATTCACATGACGTCCTCCGGTATTTAGTTTGCAAGTCGATCAAATTGGCTGTAATAGAGGACACATCGAAGCCAATTTAAGCATGATCAATTGGTATATCTTATAATTATTAGGTTGTGATGCTATATATAGACAAGCACTTTTTTACAACCAGTTCCAGATGACGAAAGATTCTTTGGATGCTTAGGGCACTTCCAAAATGTATTAGTTATGGAGGAAATGCGAAAGAATGAGACAAAGGGTAATATATCTCCATGCATTGAGGAATGTTCATCACATCTTTATTCCCATGCTGCAGTCAGTTATGTGCGAAAATCTGGAGGGCGTCTAGACATGGTAGTGTATCTTACTTAGGATCTGTCAAAGTCAAAGATCCCTTTATTTAAACAGGGTAATTTTATTCAGTTGTACACTGTTTACAATAATTTTAAAAAAAATTTGACAAAATGAGATAACACAAAGTTAAAATCAAATAGATCTGGCATTTTAAAATACGTTGTACAATTGTTTTTTTTTTTAAAGAACCGACAACATATACTTTCGTATGACACTGGGAATTTCATTCCATGTTTTGAGACCTTTATACAGAAAAGATGACTGACCTCTGTTGCTTTTAAATTCTAAGATTCTAAGATTCAGAACTGTGACTGTTGTTTCTCTACAATTATTGTAATCCAATATCTAAATATCTTAGTTTAGTGGCACATTATTGTGTGATGCGATGAAGTGTTCCAGTGCTGTATGAGCTCAATGCCTCTGCTACATCACCAATCGTCACACTCTGTTGGCTACAGGAGACCCAATTCTGTTGATAACTGACCTCATTAAGAAAGCTGGCTACATGACCAGCCATGCATGATAATTTGCTCCTTAACACAACTTAACTGGCCTTATGCACGCGCACAATTAACTGCCACTCAATATCAAGTCTTTATTTCATCAGTTAAAGTTTTGTCAAGGCACAGACACCAAACTACCACAAATTTATATCCTGACACTTAATTAACGTCCATATTTAACCACACGGTGTTTTTTACATTATTTTATTTTATTTTTTAGAATATCATCAAAGTGTTGAAATGATATATTTTAATAGAACATATGCTTGTCAGCATCCATCTATTTGAAATAAAGCTATTATTAATATAATTAATCGATAAAATATTGAAGATTTATATTTCCAGGGAAAATACTGCTTTTGTTTCAATAGCCTAAAAGGTGCATGGTTGGCCATGAGAAGTGGACAGTGTCATGAAGCTTGTGAGGACCAAACCCAAACATGTGGAAGTGCCAATGATATTAGTATTTACAAGACTAAAAGTAATCATTTCAAACTCCTCTTGAGATTTAATGGTTGATATATAACTTCATAATTATGTTTCTAAAACAAAAAAAATATGTTAGGTAAAATTGGTTGTTTGCTTACTTCAAATTAAATTGGGAGATGACTAGATGTACAGTATTTCATTTCATGACTAGAAATCATATAGCACCTTGATTTGTATTTTCATTTTTAAATAATATAAATATTATATGTACATGTTTCTTTTTATTTCACTCGTGTCCCATTATTTTTTTTACTAATTGCAGTTGCAATTGTTTAATAATTAAATAACTTGGGAAAATTACATAATCTGGACGTTGCTTTTTAGTGCATGAAGAAAAATTGTCATTTATTTTCACAGTAATAGTATTTAATTTATCTATGTTTGTTTCTTTCAAGTCGATAAACAATGGCATGAGAAGTACGTCGGCTGCTACCATATGAGAGAAAGTCCAGTGACAAATTGGCCGATCTCCCCTATCTCCAACAGTTACCTTACACATGACTTTTGTACAACACATTGCAGGCTCTATTTGTCCAAGTTTGCGGGACTGTATGTGCGTAATTTATCTATAATAAACAAAATATACACTTAGTAGCCTTAGTCAATTTAGTCAGTGGCTAGTGTTGATTACTATGATTAGTCCAATGATGTCATACTTAATAAATAATAATATTAATAAAGCCTTATTACAATGTTTATAAGCGTAATTGCCATTTCACATACTACATACATGGACAGAGGTTATTTAGATTCAATTGAATTGGCGGAATGTCAAGTTTTACTGCAAATTTCATAGATTTGGAAACATCTCAAGATGACGTCATGTGAATCCAGGACTCCCAATGGGACTGTCTTAACCAATGGGAGTCCTGGATTCTCATGAATGTCTTAGTCTGCAGGTTAATGAAATCTGCTGCAGATCTGCTACATTATTTATGTGTATCAATTTGGATATGAGTGCAATTTAGCAATGAAAAGCTTTAATTGTGTATGTTGTTAGTGAAATGATGGGAAACTAAAAGTGTTGATATAACATGGGATAGCCAATATATTATTTTATACCTGTTACTTGGCAAAATATGTCAGTTTATGACTGTTTATAGTTCTTCCTGGATGTCTTGCCTTCTTGGTCATTTCCAGTTTCCTTGAATTTATTCTGTGAAGGAACTGCATACATATGCTATATACCTGAGTCAAAATTGTAGCACAGTAATGGACATTTGAAAATTGTGTGCAATGGGAATTTACCACAATTATACTGTGGTCATAAAATATATTTTATTAAATCAAAGCATTTGTTTCAGCAGGCAGGGACTTGTTTCTGTGGAGACTTTTCATATGGAATAGAAGATCTTCATAATGAACTGGACTGTGATAAAACTTGCGCTGGCGATCCAACAGAGATGTGTGGTGGAAGAGGACCCTACATGTCCGTGTTCTATGCAGGTAAAGTTACAAGGGGATATTTTGGACAATCGTTAATACTTGTAATATACTTTGAAGTGTATTTGTTTTCTAATTAACTGTTAGATTGCCTGTCAGAAAGATATGGTTCGATATGTACTAAGTGCAACTGTGCAAGAGGTGTTCCATGTTCTGAAGATGGCGTCTGTAGCGAAAAAAGGTGTGTTGCTGGTTGGACCATCTCTCACACTGGTAGATGTGATCTAGGTAAACAAAATACTCATCTTTAATTTAAGTATTTGAGATCTTTACAAAGGAGTTTCTGTGCTTGTTTATTTTCAAATAAAAGGAACTTGTGAAACATAAGGAACATAACTCGAGAATGTCACATATTGTTCAGTCTTTACCTTTCACTGCAGGACCAAAATGTTTCCTTATTTTGAGAAGTTCTGGTCCAACCACACCTAATACCTAAATTTTAGATGACTGTGCACAACTTGTGAGGCCGTATATTCCACTATACACTTGCCAATCATGTTGGAAGGCCTGAAGTAAATGTGGCAAGAAGAATGTCCTCCTATAAAATGCAACAATACATGTTCAATAATCCATGGAAGAATTACTTTTAGAATTAAACATTATGAAATCCAAAAATAACAGATTTACTCATTTTGTGATCATCTGTCATTCCAGAGTGTCCAAATGGATTGTTTGGCATGAACTGTTCCTTTGAATGCCATTGTAGTTTACGGTGTGACGCTGCCTCCGGATTTTGTCCTTCTCAGTGTACTGAGGAATGGACAGGTTTTAGTTGCCACATCCAATCCTATCCATTCTCATTTGTTTGGTCAGCTCATCCACAGACAAACGATCTAATACTGGAGATGACATACTTCCCTGATGGGTACCATTAATGGGCATAAAGCTTTCCAAATGTAAGCTGTCTATTGTTACAGTAGAGGTCAAGTAGAGCCTTGATGTCAACAGTTAATCTTAGAGCAACAAGCTTTTACAGCAGGTTTCTATGACTTGGAAACAAAACCTCAGAGGATGCCATGTGAATCAACGACTTTCACTTGTACGGACTAAGGCATATGACATCCTCTAGAATTTAGTTTCCATTTTGACTCAATAGGTCATAATAAAGGTCTGAAAATAATATGGATATATGAGTGTGGCCACCAATTGTACAGGAGAATACATGATGTAGGGAGTGAACACTTTAAGTCTGTACCTTTGAATGAGGGAGTTTTCTCCATATCTTTAGCAAGCTTTCATGCTACAAAAAATATGTCATGTATGATAAGTGTCAATATACTGCATGATATTGTTCCTTACTATACTAAACACGAAAAAAGGCTCACTAGTCAACCTCACATCTGTGGAAGTTAGTAAATAATCAGTCTCACCTCACATTTGTGAATTCCATAGAATTGTGCAGCCTGCAATGTTGATAAAATTACAGGCTATGGCAACAAAAAAATACAGACTTACTTAAAAATTAACCATATTATGAGGTTCCTTAACATTTTTTTGTGAAGTAGAGTATTAGTCATCTCTAATTAGTTTCATTATGGAAGTGTTTAATAAAATGCATAATAAAGTTTTGTATCATTTTATTAAATGTATTACTTGTCATTGCCATTTTTCTGTGATTGACCATACTGAATGGAACTGCTCAGATGCGCCTTACAATGAAACGTGTACACCAAGTGGATATTTTGGCATCAACTGTTCCTTTGAATGCCACTGTGGTTCACCCTGTGACGCTGCCTCTGGATTTTGTCCTACTCAGTGTACTGAAGGATGGACAGGTTTCAATTGCCAAACAAAAGTTATGGATGGAGTGTGTGATATTGCTATCTGTCCTTATCTGTCCTTTAAGTAGATCATTATATTGCTCTTCAAATTTAATATAGAGGTGATTAGAATCATTCTTTAAAATAACACTAAATGTGATGTTGGTATTGCTTTTATTAAAACATAAGCTATTGCAATTTATTATATTAGTTTAAATAAATCATTGTAATGCTGAATTCCTTGCTGCCCAGTGGCTGGTACTTCCCTGGTTTCTGCCAGTTGCTTTGGGGCAAGTCCCATAGCAATTTTTCTTCAAGAGGCTGGAGATGTTCAATCCGAAATATGGATGAAAGAGTAATCTATGAATTTACCTTCGGCAGATTAAAAAAAATTTCTTTTGTCTCTGTTGAGTGTTGGTTAGTGTTAATGTATATTTATGGCTTCCTTGGTTTTCTTTCGGTACCAATTGTTCACTGACGATGAGACCTTGCCGAAAATTATGGCTTTTATATATTTTTTAATCTCCTGAAGGTAAATTCATCAATAATAATCCGGAGTTTGGGAATCTATATTCTAGATGGATGGAATAGATCAACATTTTGTTGGCTCATTCTGGTCAATGTTATGAAGAATGATAGGAATGCTTAAATATCTTTTTCAGAAATCTCTAGGATTGATGATGATCAACCTACTTCTTCAACAACATTAATAATCTTGTCAGCTTCAGTGGCTGTTTTATCATTGACACTTATTGTTGTCAGTGCATTATATGTTCGAAGGTAAATTATTCAGTCTTACTTAATGAATGTTGGCAATTTATTTATTGGGAAATAATAACATATCATAACTCGTAATATAATTTGTCTTCCAGAAAATGGTACATTGATCCAGCAGTGAATGTTGAGAGAGAAAATTGAAAAAAGTTATAACATTAATCTTTTATAAGTTGTTAGCTAGCTCCAGTACCAGCAGCTCATTTCCAACTAAACTGTAACTAATGTAACAAGATCATTGCAATTGACTTTAATGTTTGCAATTACCTACTTAATGGTTTGTTGATTTAGTATATTATATTTTTTTAGGTTTGTTGAGAAATAAAATCCTTTTTCAGCAAGAATTAACCAGAGCCTGGATGTCTAGATTGAACTTCAACCTCATAAATATACCTGCTTCTTATAACAACCAGTTATTTATTTGTGCATTGACAATCCCAAATGCTTATAAGTGTGATTACAGGAAATTATTGATGTACATAATCATACTGTGGGTGATGATTATGTACATCAATAATTGTCTACCTCGATGGCCAACACAGAGCTCTACTCAATGCAAATTTTCTTTAAGCAGAAATTAAAAATAACTTTGTTATTTGAATCTGCCTTTGGAATTACCCCAAAAGGCAGAAGTTATGTTGGCACAGCTCCGGCTTGGTTTCTTGGATATTAACGCTCAATTATATGTGAAAGGGTGTATTAAAAGCCCCATTTTGTGACTGTGGCACTTCTGCAGAAACTTAACAAGTTTTTCCTTGAATATACAACACCACTCCCAATAACTTCCCAATTACATTTATTTGGAGACGAATCTCTGCCCACAGATGCCAATTCTGATATAATCATCCAAAAAATATAATATATTTCATCAACAAATCTATTTTAGTTCAATTCTAGCCTGTTTGCAATAGTTCATCAACAGATCACTTATTCATCCAGATTTTACTCTACCTGTAAACCTCCTGCCACAGGTATTTTGTACATTTTGCACATTATACTAACCAAGATTGAACCTGTTATTGAGCCTTCAGCTCATTTGTAAAATTAAATAAATATGTTTAAACCAATGCACATTTTCTAGCCCTCCTGACTGAACACTCGCTCTATGCCGGGCTCTTCCTGCACCTAGCTCGGCCTACCCCTATGGGCCTAAGTAGTATACAAGCGCGAGTGGGGTCATGAAAAAATGACTATAAGCATTCCAGTCATTCCGCCCACCCCAAAAGACTCAGATTTAATGAGTTTGACATCATCTTAGGTTAAATTTCGACTGTAACAGGGAATTTTGGGGACAAAACAGCATTCCATACATTCTGCCCACCCCAACTCATGCGTATGGAGTCAATTAAATGACTATCTATCGTTATGGAGTCAATTCATTAATTAAATAATTAATTAAATAATTAATTAATTAATGAATAATCAATAATTAATCTAAACGTTGATATAAGTTCAGTTATTGGTTATTGGTTATAGTGACTGACTATAGTCATTAATTATAGTGATTGACTATAGTCATTATTATAGTCATTAGCTATAATGATAGAGGATGTGTGACTATGGTGACTATTTGTGACTATATATGACTATATATGACTATTTCAGATTATAAATGTGACTAATTGCTGACTATATCCTTGTCAATCTTGTCAATATGACCTATCATGACACAGGCAATGGCAATGGGGTACCTTGGATTTCCAGGGGTAGGATAAGGTGTCTTGTACATGGCGCCATCTGCACTGGCCTAACATTGGAAGTGACATCATATCCTATGACATAAACAGAGGCCTGTGTGACTCTGTTTTTCCAAGTAGCATGGTTGAAACGTCTCTACTTAACTTTTTTTCTATTCTTTTCATAAACAAATGATTACTCAAACAACTGGGGCTTCAGAATATGCACAATTTAAAAGTTTATTACGAACATTCAAATAAACGAATATTATACAGTAACATTGTAGCTGTTTAGTGCACTAGGGTATGTAATAGTATAATAGTATAATACAATATACAACATATATAATATTCAGTTACATAGGAATTCAACATCATGCATAAACATTAAACCCAGGTTTTTATACATTGAAAAATCCATTTTGACACAAAATATATATATATATATATATTTATATATATATATATATATATATATATATATATACCTGCATTACATTTTTATTTATCTTCACAAACAATGTATCTGAATGGAACTGTGTCAAAATTTGGTAGTATTCTACGTTTATCAAAAGTGGTTTTCACAGTTTTAACCGGATCAACATTGTAAATTAGCCCTTCATATTTTTGCCTTGCAAATTGAACTTGAGGCTCAAGGCAGATGGATTCCACCTCACCGAACAATAAATCTGTGACACCTTGAAAATTTATTCTCTATCTATTGAAAGTCGAGAGTGACACCTTTAAATTTACATGTTTCTGATTGATCATTGCACCTGTACGAATATGATTTCGGAGCCACACTTGCAAAATTAGTAATGAATTTACCCGGAGTGAGTTTGTTTGAAAGTTCTCCCAGGCTGTCACCCAGCTCTGGGTAAATATCATAAATCACAGGACCATGACCGTCTGATATTTTCTTGGTTAAGAATATGATACTGTCAGTGTCACAGTATAGGATTCTCTGTCCCACTGTGTCTATGTGTTTCAGTAATTCTAACCTACCGTAGCACGTAGTAAAGGCTGCAATAATTTCGTTTGTAGTTTTGCTGACTTCTTCAAAGTCATTGGTGTTATCATATTCTACAACAAGGATGTCTTCATTGACAACATGAAGACGTTTAATTGCGAATTGGCTGTTATTTTTTAATTTCTCCAGCTCCATGGTTGAAGAGATTAATTTACTCCTCATCTTGTTGTTCTTCTCCCATAATTTTCCCCAAAAGGAATTGAGACAAATTTTAGCAATGCTACGCAGAGCTGGGTTACTCAAAATTCTGTCCTCAAGTTTGAAGCCAGCTTTCTTTTGAAACTGCGAAATGTACTTGTTTTTATCATCTTCGGACTTAACCCATTGGGGATACCCGCTTGCTTCAGTTTGAATTTTTAGGAACAGATTGACTTGCTCAGCAAACAGTCCCCCAGATTTTGTTTCAGGATCATATTGGAGAATTTTGGGAAGTGATAAACTTCATAAATTTTGATTATTTTATACCCTCTAGCCAGAGCAGCCATGATCTCGGGTGTACACCAGACACCTGTGATAATTCTTTCTGAGTCTGCATGAGTGCAGTCCTCATTGTTTTCTACCAAACATGTTTGGCACAATGGGAATGTTAATTTCCTTGCATGTCGGACAGGAATGCATGGAACATACAAGTCCTTTGGGGGCAGAAGTTTAACATGGGCCACACCAAAATAACTTTTCATGCTCATATCAAAATTTCTTGTGATTATTTCAGGGTGGCCGACTGCTTTGAAAGTTTGTTAAGCGCTGGATAGAGGCTAATTACATCGCAAAAATGGATTTCCTCATTTTCGATACATTCGTGATAAAGTTTGAACAGAGACGTTCTGCCTCCGGCAAAAGCATCCCGCAGAACCATCCGCTTCGGCACATCAAATTCATTATCAATGAATGCTTTCAGTGCTGGGTCAGATTTGATTTGTTCTCTAAATTCGCATTTGTACATTTCTATCAAGTTGTACCCAGCAGCCCTGATTTCCCGTGACCTTTTGATGGTCATTTTTTTCAGGTCATCCATGGAGAATCTTGACCTGGGGTCACGTAATTGCCTATCTTTTATACATTTATCGTGACCATGCCATCTACATCCATGAAATTCCATTACTGTGTTAGATTCTTTAATAAATTCATCTGCTAAGTACTTCTTCCCTCCCAATTTTCTTGCTTTCCCATTCTAACCAAGCTATCGATAGTTTCGAATGATTGCTTATGCGGACATACCCTTGAGCCAAATTAGATGAACTAAATTTTGTTGATTTAAGTTGACTTTCATCAATTTCGTCCCCATCAAAGTGCCATTTACCCGACTTGAATAAAGCTTCCCCTATTCTTCAATCAATCAGTTCTATATCATGGTATTCTTCAATGAAATTCACTCTGTATATTTGCATACACGCAGATGCTATGGTTACATGGCTGAAGGGATCAACAATTCCCAACAGTTGACCGTCCTTACCAGTCACCCTAGTCATGTCCATGAATAACTTTCTAAATCTAACACATGCTAATCTTAGGATAACAACATCCAGTCGTCAGTAGGTCAGCATTTCAGCTTGGAGATCAAACATTTTACCAGTTTGTTTCGAATGCCATTCTGTGAAGGCTTTGCGTTCCTTTGCCCCCATGGAGTTCACTGGGTACATGGATAGGGAGGGGAAAGGACCTACATAATTTTGATTTACACTAGTGTTCATTAGATGGGGGAAACCCCCTTCTGTAATTCAGAAACATTTTCTCCACTTATTTCATTTTCTGGTTTGAGATCAAAGCATATTGGTAATCGTTTTAAGGCCATTCCCATGAAATTAAGGTCAAATTTAGACGCTTGTGAATTTTCACAGACATAATCTTTGACCCAGAATAGATAAGTTCTGGTTTTATAGCAGCTTCTGAGACACAGTAGTTCAGAATGAAATTGAAATCATACCCTTTGCCATTGTGAGCGATACATGTGAATGATTTATGGCATGGGTGAAGGAGCAATTTGCAAAAATTTGAAACCGTGTCAAGTCCAGTAAATACTACCTCTCTGGCCCCACATTTGTCTGCAATGCATGAATCATTCCCTCCGACCGTTTTTGCACAAGTGTAACATAAATCCCCACAAGATCTGCACGTGGCCCCTGGAAATAGCTTCTGGTGCTCGCATGCGTCACACACGGTCTGGCACACGACTATGTTAGGTATATGCATTGGTCTACCGCATTTACTCGAATTACACGCTGAGCAAGTCCTACAATTGTTACATTTGATTTCATCAGTACACTGATAACATCTTGGGTTTCCACTAGGTGGGCTGTAGCCTCGTTTGCACTGAAATTTCTTTTCTTGCATGGTTTCGAAGTCAAAATACAGGAACTTGCCATGGTTTATTTTAGATGGTTTTCTCCTGTGATAACACAGATGTTCCTGACCAACAAATTTGTGACAATTTTTACACTCATACTGCCCACAGACATGCTGCTCACGTGTTTGTTTCGATGTTAAGATAACTTTCTTGCAAGCATCACATTTGAATCTTTTTTGACACATGCTCTGTTTGTCTTTCCCAGCACTCTCTTTGTGTTGTTCATAGCATACTCGGCTCCTGCAAGTTAAATCACATTCAGCACATGTAATTTTGTCACCATACTGGCAATCTTTTCTGTTACAGACAAAGCAAGTGTTTGGGTGACATGGTCTGTGTTTAGCAAACTCTTTCGCAAGAAATACATTTAGACATTCCATACAAATAATTTTCGCAGGAAACATGGCTTTTGGATTGACTACAGCGTGGAAATGGTTGTCTACATAGTAAAGGAAAATGACCTTATCGTCCACCCTCCGACTGCATTGCGTTATACATGGCTGGTGCAGCCGCCCCATAAATTGAATCACTGCAATTTTCACATTTAAAATATTTTCAATCCGGGATAACGTGTCTACAGACACTGGGGAATCAGTTGGTATTCCTGCCTTTCTTTGAAGTTCTATGGCCAGAGATCTTAGACATGATGGGGCATTAGAACATTGTCTTGCATGTTTAGTCAAATTCTTAAACTGATTTCTTTTCATCCCTTCCATCTCAGCCATGCAAACAATGATACTCATAGCGGCACAGTAGTATTCATTTTCTCTAGAAATGATTTCCACAATTGACTTTTTATGGAACAGAGAACTATCATTAGTTGAATTTAAGTGCGGATATAGCGGCCTAGGCCCGGATTGATTTTTTACCTTAGGTCCCCCGCCTTTTGTGAGGTGCATTAGCCCCACGTGGATTTGGAAAGAATCATCTGCACGCATTTCATCACCAGAGTTCAGCACTTTATCAAACCTCTCCATAATATTCTCTCCGCTCAGGTTTGAAATGTCCTGTAAGTGAATAAACAATTCACTTTTCATTCCCGAGTGCATGATTGTCAGCTGGGCCCTGTCAGTTTACTGTAGCTTCTGGATGCTATTTGAATTACATCGTCAAACATTTGCACCAGACTGTCTTTGATGTCAACCAGTCTTCTCCCCGCATGTGAAAATAAATATGACAATAAAGCTAATGCATTTTTTTGTTGCTGATTCATAAATGAAAACTGAAATTAACCACATAGAGATATGTATTTACCTGCTTTTTTGGGTCAAATTTCACTTGATAAGTTTTTTCTTCAAAACCACGTTTCCACTGACGTGTGTCAAACGCTGGGCTGATTTCATATGGTTTGACTGGTTGCGCATCACTACTTCTGCCTGAGTTTGTTTTCTGAAATAATCCGTAAACTACATACACAATTTTGTCTACATTATCGGGGCCACGAAACAACCCGCATAGCTACACAACTTTCTTTTTAAATTTTTAAGAATATATTTTAAAAACCAACCTTTTGAGCTACAGGTCCATCTGTTGATTCAGTATGACGATTATCATAATAATTTTGTACTGTCCCGTTTAACGACAAATCCATCGGATCATTCTTTTTATGTTGCGATTGTTTTTGCAACTGTTTTTTAGTTATGATCTTGCTCTTTAGTGATAAATCCAGGGGTTCATCCATTTTAACAGCACAAGTATGTATTTCATGAGCACGTACTTGTTGAGCTGAGAGAAACTTACTGCAAAATTTTCCATTGATTGAAGGTGTATATAGCTAAAAAAAATGAAAAAAAAACCACGTGACCAGATATTATTTAAATGAGGGGTAGCTAGCGGAAGTGGGCTGGGTCGGTGGAAGGCCCTGGGTGAAAAAATGCTGACCATATAAAAAAAAAGCAAAGGAAAAAAACGAAAGTAAAAAAGCATGCACCTAGAACCCTTGCAGCTATGCTAATCTTAAATGAAATACGCTTTAATCATGTCATTTATCATTGATAGGTTGTAATATTGAAAATCGGTGAGTGAATCTGATTCACTTACATCCTTCACATAAATACTTTTCAACAATGACATTAGGAAAGAAAATGAAATTAAAGTGAACATGAACAGAAACATGAATGGATGAGGAATTTTTTTTGGTATTTTAATTTATATATAAATATTTAGAAATGAATGTTCTTATAACTACATGGTTTGATTTGTGTTTCGGTGTAGGCAAGTTTACTTGGCAAGGACAGTACATTGAATATCATAGTCAAGTGTAAACACATGACTTCTTATATATTCTACCCATACGCTGCTTCAGAAATTGCTTAGCTAAAACAGCATGTGAATTTCATTAAATGGCCTGGGTTTACCGTATATCTTGTGTAAAAAGGTACACAAGAAAATTATTGTCAATTCTGAGATGCGCCAACTTGGTGAGATCCAACCCGTTGACAACATGGTCGGGACATGGTCGGACATGGTCGGAGGACTGGCAGAACCAGGGGATTCAGTACTTAGCAGAACTTTCAACTGCCGAAGTGCTTGTGAAGCGATTCACACGACCCTGCTTCATGGCAGGTTATCACTGTCGCATGCATTGTAAAAAAAGCTGTCACTGTTGTTGCTGGGTTGGCTTGTCGGTTGACTAGACACCCAAGAAAGTGTATGAAACGTGGTAAAGTGATCACTGATTGTCCATAAATTTCATAAAAGGCTATTGAAAATGCAGAGTACTAATGTTGCATGTGAATTTCATCAAAATAACAGTCACTTTAAAATGCTAAGTGTTGACATAGCATGTGAATTTCATTGAAAAAAAGTTCTAATTTTTTATTTATTTATATGAGAGAAGATTACAGAAAACTTGTATTGTATGAGTTATATATCATATATGACAGGAGATCCTGCAAGGTATCTTTCTGATATCACTCTTGTACGATCACCCTGATAAATACATTGTGAATTGTTGACATATTGATTATTTTAATCTGTTTTGTCCAAGTTTGAATGTTACAAAATTATGCCTGCCCTCGAAGGTCCTGGGCCTCCACGCGGCGAGGGTGGAAACACTTGGGGTGAAGTCCTCTATCCCAGTGGCTAAAACAGGACAGTGCGCATTGCACAAGCTGCTGCTGACAACGCATTAGAAGACCTTTGTTTCCAGCTACTGCCTTACAACATCTCTTTACCAGATATCCAACGCAGACAACTATTGATTTTTTACATGCTTCTGATTTCTACTACCACATATAGATAATGAATCTTAACCTAGAGAGCCTCTACATGTACATAGATAATGAGGCGTTAAACAATAACACACACACACACACACAAAATTATGCCTTTTTTGAGATTTGGATAATGAAAAATGGTTAACCATCAGCAATTTGTACAATAAAAGAGTATTTTAGAGGTATGTATAAAAAAAAGGACTCTGTGGTCTTTTCCTTATGTTACCATGCTCGATCTGTGCAAGGAATTTTTAGTAACATAAATACCAGTTCCCTATTACACTTGCAGTCCCACTGTAAAACAAAATTAAAGAGGACAAACAGTGACCTCATCTCAGTCTCGCAACTAATTATTGACAGATTCTAGCTTTTTTGCCTCTATCTAACCCTACAGAGTTGCCAAAATCTCTTTTTACGCATGATGTAAGCCTGTATGATGAACCACGTGGAATTTTGAGATTGCTTTGAGTTTAAGAGATACAACAAGTGTGGTCAGCTGTTGTGATAAAGATATAAAATTGATATATATCATTGTGTGGTGGTTGACTTGTAATAATAATAATTACCAATGATATATATAATAATAATAAAATAAACAAGCTTTCGTAGGGCCTTTTGGCAAAAGCTTGCGTTTTAGATTAAAATGATGGATTTGAGTGTAATTGGCATAATTTGAAAGAAAAATTCAAGAATTATAAGAAAAACTCCATTATTATTCGAGCATTTACGGCTTTTAGTGATGTTGAAGGGCCCGAACTGATAAATTGGCTACGTTGCAGAGGGAGGATGAGCAATCACTTTTCAACCACCTTAGCTCTTACAAAATCAACAAGTGCTGTGAACCAATCAGCTGCCAGAACCAATTATACACTATTCATGAAACAAAATTTGGGTTTAAAACAAATACGCTATTTAAAAGTAATTGTGAAAAATAAAAGTTGTCTGTAATGGTCATTGGTCATAGCCGAGCGAGCAGACACGTCATAACACTTTCACTTTCACTTTGCCCATTCAAATTTTAACATCGCCAACCCTTTGCCAATTCTTGTCCGATTTTGACCAAATAAAAACTGGCTTGAAGCTGAATTTCTGTTCTTTTCATATCTACTGACAATTGCTTTCTATATCTCACTGTTTATCTGTACCAGCGATTCGTTTTTACCGACGAAACAAACTGTTAAACTTAAACAGTCATGCATTCACAACGTGGTTGCCATGGAGACCAAAGACACAGTGGCGGCACTGAGGAATTTGGTTGCAGTAAGGCATGGTTTCTGACTAAATTATGCAATTTTTTCACATTAAATTAGTGCATTCATCATTCTACATGAATAATACTAAAGTTTCTATAAAGAATACATCCTAGCAAAGGTTTGTTTTTCTGCTAAAAGCCTTCAAACTTGTGAATGGGAGGACGTTGTGACGTCTGTCTGTTTGCTTGGTTCTCTTCTGTGATTGGCTGCTGAGGCCTTTATGAATATTAATGAGATTTGTGATATTCACTGTTGGTGTAGGAATATCAACAGGAAAAGTACTTGAAATTTGTCAAAACAATTATTAATTTCTTAGTTTTCTCCATTAAAATACTAAATATAGCTGTAGAAGTGTGGGATATAAATAAAACCCAACTACAGTGGTGGATCAGCTCATTGAAACCCATTCGTGAGCTGTCTGGCAGAGGAACTCACTCGTGGCTTCGAAAAATGCCTTCGTTTTTGCAGAAATTTAGATTATAGTTGGAATTTATGTAGCTGAAAACAGTAGTCTAAGGCCTATCTGTCATTTCTTTCAGATTTAAAAAAGACCAATTATTAAGGATTTTAGAGGATTTTTCTGACACTAGCTATGACGTTTGACACAGGTATATTATATTCTAGACATATCGCCGTTAATCGAGCGCCGTGTCTATATGACAATTGTCGGAATCACGATTTGTGCACCATTAAAAAGATAAAATATCGAGCTCTTTGTGAAAATTAAAATTTTTAAAATCGGACTAGAATTAGGGATGCTAGAAGGCAAAGTCAGTCTTAAGTAAAAAAAAAAAAAAAAACAGGCTGATGCAGCAACATACCCTCGACTGGACTAGGATGGTCAAACCCGATTTTTTATTTCAATACTAGAATAAGCTCATCTAAAAGAGCTTGAGAAGAGGTTTCTATATCTGTTTTATTTATGAAAATATCTTAATTATTGCCGAAGTTATAGCCATTTTAAAGCGTCAAAAATGGCTATTTTTCCGACACCGCTGCGCGCCTTTGGTCAGATGTTCTGAAGAAGCCTGTTTAAAGGGCTATAAAATAAGAAATATGCAGTATATCTTTATTATATTTAAGATAAATTCAAAAGCAACATAGTTCTTTATGAAATATAGTTAAAAGATTTTAAACTGATCTTATTTTTATTTTACAAAGCCTCAAAAGTGCTTCTTCGGAGCGTTGGACTTAGTTTATTTGACGCGTGTCACGCAGGTGTTCCTCAGAATACCAAAGTTTGAAACTATATTTCGCGAAAAGTATAACTGTGGTTACATTCATAGTCATTATTTTTCACATGATTACTACAAGAAAAGGTTATATAATGTTGGAAATACAGTTATTTTCCAAATATATAGTGTATTGAACATGGCTGTAGAGCCCAATTTGGTAAATTCACAAAAATCGACGCGTTTTCGAGTCGCTAAAAGGAAAAATCACATTTATGAACTTAATTTTCAAGCAATATATACATATAATACATAATTTGAAAGCTTATTTTAAGTGTAATACATTAAGATAACTTGCTATAATTATTATCTTGTAATTAATTCTATAGTAGGTATTCAGTGCAGGTAAGTACACAACAAGCTGCTTAATCAAGTCGTACGTTACCGAGGAAAAATCATCAGTCTAACCTGATGAACAGACCATTCTTGGCATATAATACATCATTTGAAAGCTTTTTTTTAATGTGCAACACAAAGATATAGCTAGCCAACCTTATTAACTAGACAATAGGCATTAAATACAGGTGATAACAGTATTGGCTGTTTTATCAAGCGTTGTGTTAAAAGCAAAAATTGTCCGTCGAATTTAATGAGACAGAAGGTATGATATTTTATAGACAAAAAGTATTCTCACATCAATATATTTACTCAATATTTTAACTAGTCTAGATTAAATCTAATTGATAATTAGATTTTGATAATATATTTAATGTCTTCAAAGATAATATTTGCACATGAATATGACTAAAAGTCAACATTGAACGGTTCAGATGATTAATTTCTCCTGTTAATATATATTTTTTCTAGCTTGCAAAGACTTAACCATCAATAACTAGATTTGGACAATTGTCCTCAATCATGTGAAAAACAGCCTACTCCAAAATTCATACTGCTGTCATGTATATACATGCCCAAGTTAAAGCTACTGCTAGTAGTGCAAAAATAACATATTGCTGTCTGTAATTTTTTTACAGGTGCGGAAAATGGTGCAAAATGTCAGTATGAATGCTTAAACTTTACTGCTGTCTCTGGATTGTACAATTGTTTACAGTTCAAAAATTATTAACAGCCTCTTTGTTTCATTATCTCAAGTCAGTATCATGTACAATAAATTCCTGTAAATCAAAAAGTTTGTTTCACTTCTGAAATATACAATATTGCAATTGTCTAAAAAAATTACTTGACCAAATTTTTTGATACTATTAAAAGAAAACTTATTTAAATTCTTGTATTTTGGTACTAATAGTAATAATGATGTGTAACTATAATAAATTGAAATAGACTGAGGTAGAGGTAAAACACATTTGTTTGTACATGAATCAATCAGAAAACGGTGTTGCTAGTCATGTCCCCGCCGTTGCTGCACTATTCACCTCGGCTAGTGTGCTCTGAGCAATAACTTATTACTAAGTGCATACACTGAAATGACCATTTTGCAAATATGCCAGACAATTTTTTTGTCATTTGTAATGATTTCAGATTCTGAGAACCATGGGGAGGGAAACTGACTGTATCGTACTGCAAAGGTAACTTATATACATGTAGATTTTTTTTGAAGATTTTGGAAAAAAAATTATTTGACAATGTAATTTTGAACATTGTGTGAGTAAATTGCTTAATTTTGATTGATTTCACTTTACAGGTCTTAAAAATTATGGTCATTTACATGACATAAGCCTACAATATTTAATTATGCCTGAGTTCAGTTGAATTGTCTGATACAACTTGACCTAACATAAAGCAGCTCGGCAATGTTTCGCTCATAATTACCAGTACTTAATGATGTGCTCTGGCATCATGAAATTCGTTCATAAAAGTATATAAATGAATGATAATAGCATCTTGTTATGAAAAATCTCATATTCCCATTTTTCAATGCAAATAAAAAATATTATTTTACGCTTGTCGATGCAAAAAATAAAATTGCATTTAATTTTTTTTAAATTAATTTATTCTTCACAGATTCCTTGGAGATGGTGGCAAATCATTCATAAAATCATTGTTTTTCATCTTTTGGTAAATTTATATTTTCTCCTAAACATTATAATATACATTGTATTATACCATGTGTTACTTCCAAAAAATAGCCACGATCTCCAGCCAATACAGACTGTGCACCCTCGTAGTAACAATGTTACGAACAGAGAACAATAGGTGACAAATGAAATTACATCATACTGGTCGATTATGACCTCATTGGACATCCCAAGGTTCTGATTTTCAAAATATCAAGTCTTTCCCCAATTTTTCTTTACAGAGTCGGCCTGGCATAACATAATGTCATTTGAGTCTAACTGCTGAATTCGACATCTTTTTAGGACTGATTTTGGTGAAATATAACTGGCGGAGTGCATATTTTGACTCACTAAATAGATTTTGTTTCTGTTGCAGTCTACTTGAATGTCCCAGCTATGAATCCTGGTGCTTGAACTGTGACACCCCAATTACCGAATGACGTACAGGCATGTAAGGTATGTACAGTGATGATTTTTGATGAAAAACTGCATATTCTTGCCAGTTTATCACAGGTTTATTGATATTAGATATATATCCAAAAGTAAACCTTGCAAGTTTGAACCATGAAGGAAACTTTTCATTTTTAAAAGTTGAAATGCTATTTCATTTTAAAATAATCTCAGATATATAACCATTGTCAATCAGAAGAGCTGTGCATGCATGAAAGAATGGATGCTGAGAATTCTTAGCTTTCTCAACAATGGTTTCAGGTACATGCATCATTGAGAAAATATTTTGTATCAAAACCATGTAATAATAATTCAGAAGAGGTCCCACAAGTGTACATGTGATTGATTATTCTGTCCGTGGGTTCTTAAACACTTCCTACATGCATTTTAGAAAATGGGTACGTGTATGGTTTTTTCATATTGAGTCAAGTCACTAAGGGATTTTTCAAAATTAATTTTACACAGCCAATCATAAGTGCCAATTTATATAGAAATAGACTTCACTCTGAATCTGTGATAATGTTTTTGCGATATTGAATGGCATCTTGGTGACTGATGATTTTTTTTTTGTTTTTTAACAAACAGCCATCCAACTTAGGCCTCTTGAGGAATACTGTGATGGCCAAATTTTTAATTTTCCTTCACCTGGATTGCTGGAAATCATGTGAACTTTTCTTTTATGACTTTCATTTTCAGAAATGGCAGCCGACAAATTTCTTCGGCATAAAACTACTTTGCCTCACAAGGTCAACATACATTAACGGTGATCAACAGTAGTACTACACACACAGATGGCAGTGTTGATCTGTGAAAGTGTGCCTTGTAGTTTGGATTACACTTTGAATATGATTTTGTACAAAGTGCTGTTTGAAAATTTATTGAATTTTAAGTCGAAACAAATTTGTCTTTAACCAGTAAATAAAATAAATAAAGACAGTTGTTCGCTGCTATTTTAGAGTACTTTGTATGGACAGCAACTTCATTTAACATAATTTGTGTGAAGTGATGCCTCTCATCTATGTTTAAAAACTAGTCATAGTGCTTATGCAGTCTACATTAGCAAGTAAAACTCAAATGGACCGCAGCCACCACCTGTTATAATTTGAATAATTTGACTTTCAGAAAGATTTATGATTTGATAAGAAAATATTTAGAAATAAATGTTCTGATAGCTACATGGTTTGATTTGTGTTTCGGTGCAGGCAAGTTTTACTTGGCAAGGACAGTACATTGAATATCATAGTCAAGTGTAAACACATGACTTCATATATATTCTAC